>CM062820.1:944940928-946210501 GCA_031772625.1 Pinus tabuliformis
TTTTCAATTTAATCATACATTGAATGGTTGGTGTGCTCAATTAAATTTCCTAATACTACTAATGTTTTGATAATATGAATGCATCATGGCTACTCGTGTATGTTCAAAATGCAGTTACATGTTTAAGGGATGCGTTATTTATCTAGTACTGTGTGAATGTTCATATTATACTATATGTGGGTTATGTTATGCAATGTCCACATTATACTGTGTGTATCTTCATAATAGTGTGTGTATACAAGATGTATTAATTGTTGTGCATGTATGTAACTTATGGCTACTACACTATGTATGGATTCAAGCTATGCAATATGGAGTGGATGGTGTATAGAGAACACAAACCTTTTAAGTAAACTTAGCCCTACCTTGTAGACTTCCTTTCCCAAATTCCATGCTCCATTTGGTAGAAGACATGACTAGTAGTGTAGAAAAGGGCATGCATAATTATGCTACAAACTAGGTGGGCTCTTGACAGTTGGAGATTCACAACTGGCAGAAGGAAACTGCATCTATTGAAGAGTTAGGTTATGAGTATGAATGATATTTGATTGCTCTCCTTGCATGTTGGCCATATCTTTAGGTTAATTCCTTACAGCTTGCACAGTCTTATGCATATGATTTAAGAAGCATAGCCTTGGGTGTGATACAACCTCTTTATATAATTTTATCTCATAGTTGGATATTAGTTCTAGTAGCAAACAATTGTTCCCTAAACCCTACATTTGCATTGAGTTACAACATCATTCAACAAAGCAATCTTGTTATAATTCTCATGCTCTATAAGCAAACTACCTACACATATTCTCCCCTGATGATGGACTCACTTGGTAGTCCGAAACGTTGGGTTCATAAAACTCTACAACAGGTCATTCCTCCTCTATCTAAAACTATCCTCACCTGTATGGATTCATTATTTAAATACATAAAGTATCTCAAAAGGGCACAAAGTGGTAGAGTATATAAACCCATAATACATAAATGTTGTAGTTATAAGCTATTTGTCACTACACATTAGATGTATGTACTTGGAACACAACCCAAATGCGCAACACCAAGGTCACTGTCGAGTCGCCAACCGGGCATGGAATGCCTCAACTCGTGCCCAGAAGTCAGGCGTGTAACTAAAGATATTAGGAAGGGTTATGGTAGGCTCTTATGCTATATTTTATCTATAATTACCTAAGGGAAAAGGGGTCCGTTGAAGGGACTATGGCCTATATTTATATGTATGGACAAATAAGCCTAATGCCTAATAGAGGCTAAGGAAATTAAATGCCTACGACGAGCATATTACTTACATAGTGGTGATTTTGTAACCTTGATGTATGGAGCAGGGGAAAAGTGGTGCACGCCACTCAACCTAGTCTGGTGTGACGTAGCATTAGGGTGGTATACCATGTGGAACCACATGGGATCCACGTGGAGGCCACATGGAATAGTACCAATGTAGGTAGGGATGAGGAATCTTTAAATCGACATAAATTCAACTGTGATTTCGAATAAGGAATCACATTGATGAGACAATTGAAATGGCATCACCCAATGTTGGCTTTATGAAATTTGACCAAAAAAAAAATGTTTTATACTCCATTCTCATAACCGCACATTGAGAGTCGGGTTAGCTTAGCAACCACCTATGCTTATCGAGTTAAATAAGGGGGGGTGTGGGTGGGGTGTTACAAAGTGATATCAAATATCCCAGGTTCAACACTTGGACTTAATGGGCTATATCAAAAAAGGAAAGGAAGACAAAAGGTTTAAACCTAGAATTTTGATTATAAACTAGTGCCCTACTACAAATTAACTAAACATGAATGGGGTGCAGTCATAACACCCAATTATTATGACTAACTAAGAATGTGATTATTTATAATCTTGCTTGTGGAATGGGATAAGGACTGCATAGTTGATTTGAGTATGATTGAAACCATATTTAAGGCACTTGTGTATAATTATCATTATCATTATCATTATTTGTTTTTCTAAAATAAGAAGTCAGATAATGCCTTGTAATAGTTTATAATGAATTATGATCTTCAATGAGTTTCGCTAGAATCACAAGAGTATGGTAAGATCTTTTATTTAGCCTATTTATTGTGATCATAAGTAAGAAGTTCCATTAGTTATGAGGTTTGTATGAGTGACTTCCATAATGTATTATGCAAGTCTTGTTTGTGCCTAGAGTATGGGATTTGTTGAAATGTGTAGCTTGGGATGTACTCCCACAACCCCTGGGGTACTGGGTTTGTGAGGAGTTGACCCACAACTATGTGGTTTTATGGGAATTGTACCCAAGTGGTGGGATTTTTACCCAAAGCATTGGGAAAATACTTAAGTGGAAAAATGGTTATTTAATCATTGAAAGAATGAGCAGCATCCTTGAAGGACTAAGGGCACCTATCGATTCCATGATGTGGAAAAATATAAATGAAATGATAGTGGCATTTTTATGTGTAGGCTCATGTCGACTTGCCCTACTAGATATGACCCTCGGGGTTTAATGTTAGACCCTAAGACGACTATAAATAGAAGTGAATTCAAGGTCATTTGAGACATCCACAAGAGAAATATCATCAAGAGTAGACTCACAAGAACACCATGAACTTCAAAGGAGTTGAGTTAGCAATGAGAGAAGGACATGTATAGGTTTCTTTTCCCATGATCTAGCTGGTTGAGTTATGGAGGTCATTCATGGTGATTCTGGGCATAGTTATTGAGTGTATTTTCTATGCTAACTTCTATGACCGGGTCAAGGTGAAACATGGTGCTAAAGAGAGGGTTGAGACCTTTGTGAAGGATGGAATATAAGGTCTATTTAAGGATGAGCTCGCTCAAGGAACAACGAGGAAATTTCAGTGGCTTGAAAGGGAAGATATCAGAGCAAATGTGTGATTGAGGTGGATGTAGGTTTGACGTGGTCACAGGGTCTGTGGTGGCCATAGAGAGGTGTCATCTAGGCTGAGAATTTCAGTCAAAGTCTTGCCCAGAACCATGGAGATTTAGAAGTTGTGATGAGCTTCTGAAGAGGTATGTTTGTGGTCGTGTGTCTGATGTAATTGCTAAGGTTGGAGGGATGTTAACAAGGGTATTGAAAAATAATGTTTAGTTTCCCTAGAGACACGGTTTTGATGTGATAAATTCATTATTGTATGGGATTCCAAGTGTGCCTTAGTTGATGTGATTTTTATGTGACAAGTCATAGTCTAGTGGGTTGTCCTAGTAAGCCCTAGATCAATCATCTTGATGGACTATGTGAGGGTTGGTTGTTAATGCCCTAGTTCAGTGAAATTAGTGATAAGAGGGTAGATGTGAAGACCCTATGTACAACGACTTAGGAAGCAACTAAGTGATTGTTGGAGGGAAGCTTGTTGGTAAGCCTACGTTTAGTTGCCTTGGAGCAGCAAGAGTGATTGATAGACACCGTTTGTTCAGCTAAATATGCAAGAAAATCTAGAATATTGTATGCACTTGTGAGTAGTATAAGATGTGGCAAAGGACCTACCAAGTGTTCAAGGTACATTAAATTAAGGACTGATGTGAGATCTCCTTCAACAATTAAGTCAAGTGTGTCTTTTTCAAGGGAATTTTGATAGTCATAAGTTGTTGGCATCAAGCCCTAATTGTTATTGTTTCATGGCTAATTGCCAGGGCCTTGATACCTGTTACAGGAGCCCTATGTTTGTTGTAATAAAGTTGTAATATAATAAGTTTTGGGTTTGAAAAAATTTATTACATACTTCATTGATTCATTGTTGTATGTTTTCCGCTATGAAATGTGATTGTGTTGTGGCATTTTAGTATGTTTGTGGTTGTGATTTTAGAAATCGACATAATTCTGGCATGCCGAGGAAAATTAAACATCATATCAAAGCTACTTTGAAGGGAAAACTAAATCAGAGTGTGTATAACGAAGCATCTCAAGAGGGAGTTGGGAAATTTCCTAAACATGGAGCAGAAGATTCAACTGAGAACATGGAAATATGGTCTTGACTGGCTAGATGACGAGATATACTAAGAGTTCTGGTGGATTGGTGGAGAACCTGGAGAACAAAAGTTTGTTATGTGGTAGATTGCAGATCATAGACTTTCGATGACTTGTCAAAGATTCTTGGAACTTGTCAAGGAGTGCTTTGGCTTGAACAAGTTAGCCTCTTGTGAAGGATGAGATGATGGCATGCTGGTATCTTCACTGGCTTGTGAAGTTGCACATCTGACATTGAAGTCATGTGCATGTTAGGTATTTGACACATGAGGACGGGATCACTTGCTGAGTTGACGTTTGGTGGTTTAGAGTAATTAGACCCAATGTTCGACTGCAACTTAGACTGACCTTGGAAGGACCAAAGTTCAATAGCAAAAAATTCCAGGGGGGAAAGTAAAGTGAGCCAATAGAGGTTACGCAAACTCAGAGGGAGTCTAGCTTTAGAGGGAGACTGTGAAGGATTGTTAGTTGCCTTATGGAAGTTTGAATCTTCAGGTTTTGTCAAGATCAAAGTAGGGACACTACCGAGAATAGTTTGGTTCATTATATAGGGTATGTTGTAGTGGTGAACGCCGAGGATTGGGCTAGTGTAGCTGATGATGACGAGATACTTTTGAGTGGTGGAAGTACCTCCCTCGCTAAGAGGGAGTGTTGAAATGTGTAGCTTGGGAGGTTCTCCCACAACCCCTAGGTACTGAGTTTGTGAGGATTTGACCCACAAATATGTGGTTTTGTGGGAAGTGTACCCAAGTGGTTGGCTTTGTACCCAAAGCAGTGGGAAAATGCCCAAGTGGAAAAATGGTTGTTTAATCATTGAAATTATGAGGGGCATCCTTAAAGGACTAAGGGGCACCTATGGCTTCCCATTAGAGGAAATTTTAGCGTAAAAATTCCCATGAAATTTTCATGTAATTTCAATGTCATAATATGTCAACCAATCAAAATCCTTTAAATTTAAAAAGAGATACATGTGAATATTTTGGAGGGAAAAGAAGAAAGCTATTTTTTTTTTAATTTTATTTTTGGATTATATCCTTATGGGTTTACTCAAATTTCAAGTGTAGACACTTGTTGGATGCAGAGTTAAATTCCACATCCAATGAGTACCCATTATGCATACTTTTGAAAAGACCCACATTGACAAAAATCGAAGATACATTAAAAAATGTGTTAAAAATTGAAGATACATTAAAAAAGTGTGTTCCACACATTTTTTTAATGTATCTTCAAATTTTATCAATGCGGGTCTTCTCAAAAGTATGCATAATGAGTACTCATTGGATGTGGAATTTAATTCTAAATCTAACGAGTGTCTACACTTGAAATTTGAGTAAACCTATAAAGATATAAGCCAAAAAGACAATTAAAAAAATAATTTTCTTCTTTTCCCTCCAAAAAATATCTCTTATTTTATTATTTTAACTATTATTTTATTATTTTTCCTTAGGAGGCCACTTTTAGGCTGAAATTTCCTCTAATGATGATGGGGTGAAAGATAAATGAAATGGAATTTATTTCTAATGATAATGGGGTTTTTATGTGTAGGCTCATGTTGGCTTGGCCCACTAGACATGACCCTTGGGGTTTAATGTTAGACCCTAAGATCACTATAAGTAGAAGTGAATTCAAGATCATTTGATACATCCAGAAGAGAAATCTCATCAAGAGTAGACTCCCAAGAAGACCACATGCTTCAAAAGCGTCAAGTTGGTAAGGAGAGAAGGACGTGTCTTGGTTTCTTTTCTTATGATTTAGCTGGCCGAGTTATGGAGGTATGTTCATGGTGATTCTAGGCATAGTTCTAAAGTGTATTTTCTACGATAACTTATGTGACCAGGCTGAGGTGAAACAAGGTGCTAAAGAGAGGGTTGAGACCCTTGTGAACGTTGAAATATAAGGCTGAGTTAAGGCCAATCTCTCTCAAGGTACAATGAGGAAATTTCAGTGGCTTGAAAAGGAAGATATTATAGGGAATGTGTGACTACGGTGGTTGTGGGGTCTATTGTGGTTGTGGAGAGGTGTCATCTAGGCCAAGAATTTTACTCAAAGTTGTTCCCAGGACCATGGAGCTTTGGAAGTTGTGATGAGTTTCTAAAAAGGTCTGTTGGTGGTCTTGTTGTTTCTGGGAAAACTAGTGTCTTTTCGATCTGCTAGTCCCACTAGGATTGGAAGCTATCCTAGAAACAAAAAATCAAAGTAATTTGTGATTTCCTCTATGTATGATAGATAAGAGAGAGGCAAGGGGACCAACCTGGATCTTCCGCTTGACTCCTTGCTTGATTTCTCTCCCCCTTGATAGAGCTTGCAACTCCTATCCTACTTGTCCCGCTTAGAGAATATCTGTAGAAATAAAGTAACAAAACACCATCAAAGCATCTCGATCTATTATATCATAAACAATGCAGAATCAGAAATACATTGAACATACAATAACATTCACAAATAACAAGATTCACAAATACATGATTGTATGGAGGAAAACTCAATGAACTTTATTAAAATAGAAGGGAGAATTACAACCCAGTTGTCTGATCTAGCATCAAAGCCTTCTTCACCTCATGAAAAGCAAAATCACCCAACAATACAATGCTCTTTCTCAAAGACAAACTATCAGCACTTCCTTACAAATTACAAAATTCTAGCCTCTAGATCTCTCAGATGAGGGATCCATTTATAGATGTCTGCAAGGGTGTGAGTCATCTTTGTGTTTTTTATTAGTGTCATTCCACTTGTTGTTGTTGGTTCCACTTGGAGATTTCTTGGATCTCTTACTCATCCCTGGGTGAATTTAGAGAGGCAAGTGTCATAGGAGAAGTTTCTGTAAGATTCCATGAGCATCCACTTAGCAAATTGTCTCGGACATTTGTCCATCCTCGCTCATTGCACCCCACAGAAGGCCTCTTCAGTATGCATCGCACCTGGCTAGTGTAGAAGTCAGTATGCATCACACCCTAATAATGGAGCAGTCAGTATGGTCCAATTTTGGCCAATTATGAGTGGTTTTCCAGGTGGAACTTTTGGGGAATGATGTAATCAGTTGACCATGATCCTTTAGGGTATGAAACAACACTTTTAGGTGTTAAAGAGCCCTTGGTTTATTGACGTATAAGATTTGGGTTGCAGTGCCCAAATATGTCTATAACAGTTGCCCCCTAAAGCATGAAGTCGTAAATCTTTTGATGTCGGGTGAAATGCTTTATCATGAGTATCCGAGGTATTCAAACTGGAAGGTGACCTGTATAAGTTACAATATAATACATCATCATCATATTATTTTCATGATCTAACTGAGGCGGGCATTCCCATGCTCAGCTTTATAAATTCATTTTCGTGTACATAGGATAGATAATTGTCTGCAGTTGCAAACTAGTGATTCCTCATATGAAGAGTCATATTCCCTGGCTTAGATGACTATCTGTGCAGCTTTTATGTACATTTGATGTCTTTATATTCCTGAATATATCGCAGCCTGGATGGATGAAACTAGATTCGGGATCTTCAAAACTCATTCAATCTTCGCTCAATGTACAAGTCGATCCATGTGAAAAGATGTCTTGAAGTCGAACATGGAAAGACATCGCCTGATTACCAGCCAATAATGTAAGCTGTTAATAGGCGCGAGAGGAATCACCGATAATGATAATGACCCTCAAGGTACTACAGTACAATTCACGTGGTGTGAATATATGATCCGATGTCGAACACCACGCAAAATCTTTCGGTCGAAGGCCATTGATGTAAACTTGTCGCTGGAAGTGAGAAACTTGCCATTGAGGCATGCAAGCTTCAAAGTACTGAAAGGGTTGTTTCTAATTCAACTTCTTGGATAATGAGCCGATGTCGACAAGAAGTGACCCATCGTAGGAGGGCCTTAATGTATCCCACATCTACGACACGAAACGAAGCAAATGATTTTCTGGAGGTGAAAACGATCTGATGATACAAGGTTCAGGAATGGCGATCATGAAAAATGGAGGGTGAAGGTATTGCAGTGGATGAGGCATTAACTGGATGGTGAATTCTCTGAATGACTTCTCTTGAACATATCGGCGACACTGAGATGGATTGGTAGCATTAACCCCAAAATATGGATGGTATGGAGGACCAATGGCGATATGATCGGTGAACAGAATAACCCAACCCGACTCAATCATGGTGATGGAGTGAAAGTGTCATGTTCAAGAGTGACCTGCTACCAATAAAATTCTTCAAGTTTTCTTCCCTTTTTCCCCAGTCATTGCTGACCAGTACCTCTTTATTTTTGTCAAGCTTGAGGAGGATAACATATGCTTGTTCTATAATTTTCCCTTTGGGCAAACCTGTCGCTATGTTTTAGCGAGCCTAGCGACAGTGAAACTCGTTCTTGTCTGGGTGGACAAGTTTGTCGCTATTGTTTTAACGAGTTTAATGAAAAAGATAACTCAGTCCTTTTCATGTTTAGAGAGTTTGAAAAGGGACGAAAAGGAAACTCCAGCAGTTCTTTTTCGTAGCATAATCCCTTAAGTCCGAAAAAGATTAAAATAATACAAAAGGGATGACTTTTCGATCACTTTAGCGAGCCGAAAAAGACAAGCGCTCAATCTTTTTTGTGAGATAATCCCTCAAGTCCAAAAAATATTAAAATATACAGGAGGGATGGCGCTTCCAATCACTTTAGCGAGCTAGAGAGGCCAATAGCTCGACAATCTTTTCATATTTAGCGAGTCTGAAAAGAGTTTAAAGGAGACTTGTTTTTTAGGAACGAGTGGCGTTTAGGGTAGCAACTGGTTCCAGGTAATCTTGGAACTTCTCAAAACATGGTGATGTGAAGAGGGTGGCTAACAGGACCACTCATTACAGCTGTTCCTCAAAATGGTAAACAATCAAGTGGAAGCGTATGATCGGCCAAAAGGATGGAGGTGATGGAAGGAACACAACCAAGGTTCAAAAGGCTGATATAATGGAAATCCCAAAGGTTATTTACCAGAGGTGGGTTCATTTTTTAATGAGCTTGAACCTTGCGGAAACATTGCTCATTTTCCTTTTCATGTAGGGTAGAAACGACCAAACTACAAAGCTAACACTAAAAAGCTAAGAAACTACTAAGGTTAGGTAGGATGGTTTCATCCACAGTTTAGACAAAACCATTCCTTTGCTCCGTTTGCAGCGCAGACATTGTCGGACAAATCACCTAACCTAAGAAGTTGAAAAACTGAAAAGCTAAAAAAAGCTAAAAAATGAAATTGGTCATTTTTCGCTTGCATAAAAAGGTTTGCATGCCCCCAGGCATCAAGAAAAGGAGAGTCTCCAGGTAACCATATGGAAGTCACTATGGTTAAGCAGGATTGTTTTGTCAACAGAGCTGACGAAACACTCCCTTGGCTTTGTCCATCAAATAGACAAAGGTGAATGGTGTGAGATAACACTTCCAATCACATAACCTATAGGGAAACCTATCTTTTTAGCTGGGTTCGTCTCAAAATAGACAAGGGTGCATGCCCCCTAAACTTCGTTACATTCACCAGACTACTCACGGTAATTAGGTGGATGGAATGAAGGTTGAAGAGACACTCTTGACGCAAAAGGACCATTTAGAGATGATGTTTGACTTGAAGCTGTGTTTGAACCGGGAAATGAAAGCTGGTCAACAGTGACAATTTTGCCTTCATGTGGGAAACACATCACTCGAAAGAGTGTGGAAACAATAGCTTCCATGCTATAAACATAGTCACGTCCAAGGAGTAGATTGTAATCTAACAATCCTTGGACTACCATCACGTTCAAGTGAACGGTTTTCCTTCCCAAAGTTATCGGTAACTTAGGAAGGATCCCTAATAGTCGACTAGTTCCTTTGTTAAAGCCTGACAAATTCTATGTAACAAGCATAAGCGATGGCGAACCAAGCGCTTTCCAAGCAGTTGAGGAAAGGATACTCACTGAAGCCCCTTCATCTATGATAGTTCCAGACACGATCATTTTGTAAACTTGTACTATGATCCAGAATGGTACATTAGAAGGAAGGCGGGATCTTGCTAGTCGATTCTAATCAAAGGAAGTAACCAGACTGCTTGGAGGGGGTACCGAATAAACAGTTGAATTAACCCCTTGAGTCATGGGAACTGGGGGATTCTCTTCCTATTGTGAAGGAACGGGCAGATTTCCCCCAAGTTCATTGGACTCTGAAGTGACAAAAAGAATTTGAACAGTATCGTTCTCACTCTCTTTGGGAATGATATCATCTTAAGGCAAGACTGGGTCGATTGCCATTTCGGCCTGCTGGATTTGGTCCAAAATGGACTCAGAAGATTCACTTTCAACGATAGTTGCTTCGACTGAAGGTTGAGTTATGTCATTCGTATTTTCAACTAATAAAGGACTTGAGGTGAGTTTCTTGTATCCAGATGGAAGTTGTTGCGATGAAGCAAGACGGTTACGCATGACTCTTTTGGCCTTATCCAAAAAAGGACAACAGGGAAGGTGATGGTCCCCTTCACATAATCCACATGGAATTTTGACCTTTCCTTTCTGTCCAAGAACTTCATTTTCACTAGTCGATGGTGTACTGTTAACATAATCACCAGAGGTTGATGACACCGGACGATGCGAACGGGGAGACCATTCTTTCAAGATCTGTGGAAGGCAAGGACAATCTCGATGAAAATGGTTTCCTTTGCAAATTACAGAAGGATATTTTGTAGATTTAGTGTGCGGATTTTTACCAAATGATTCATGGTTGCCCCCTTGCTTAACTGACTTCTTCTTCTTTTTCTCCTTCCCTTTCTTCTTCTTCTCATCTACTTGGTTACTAGCATCACTATTTTCACCAAGCGAAGAGGAAAAAGGGGAGGGAGAAACAAACGACGAAGAAGGCGAAGGGTCAACTTCAGTATTAACTGGTTGTTGATTCAATTGCTGAGGAATCACGTTATTTTGAACCACAGAGGTTGAGAATAGCCATACTGGCAGGCCAATAGTCAGACATGGCAGAGACAATGTGGCCATATGAGGATCACCAGTATTTCCCCAAGAAGTAAAGGGACTAGGATTCCCCTAGAGAGGGATTCCTTGATTGGTGGACTCCATTATCTCATCCTAAGATCAACGAAAGAAAAGGGATGTTATTCCGAATATAATAAATTTTAATGACGCTTTGACACAACTTTGCTTTTTCAATTTTTAAGAGTCGAGAAAAAGCTAAAGATGACTCTAGTTCCCTTTGATTTTTAATGAGCCTAAAGTGACAAGTGCTCAGATGGACCTTTTCTTTTAAGGAGTCAAAAAGGAACGAAAGTGACTACTCTAGAAATCTAGACAGAGGGATTACCAAACCAATCACAAAACTACAAAATACACCTTGGTGATAAATTAAAGAGAAATTACCAAGGAATTATGTACGGCAGTCAATCTTCCCGAATGCTGTGTTCAGTGCATTGTGATCGATAGGGCGGCAGACACGGCTTCCTATGGATAAAGGATATAAGCCTATTGTGGTCTCCTAATATATACTCGACGGTACAGGGAGCACAAGTCCATGCTAGCACTTGTCGTATCAAAGAGGAGGAATCGCCCAACCTTCGATGAAAACAATAGTTACTAGATTTTACAACGCCAGAACACATCTGTAGCCTAGACCTTTAGATGTTTTGCGTTAGGTTCCAAAGCATTGTTAAGTTCATTGAAATTTATTTTAGAGTTGATCTTGCTTAGAATTTTTCCTTTCAATGGTTCACCGCGTGATGTATATGTAAAATTCCTAAAAATGCAATCTAAAATGATAAACAATCGTTGTTTATTTTTAGCAATGAAAATCCTAGCTACTAAGGAAAGAAGATTACGATTCTTTCAAACAAAGAGAAAAGAGCACACACTAAATGCACTTTTCCTAAATCATTTTTCGCACACAGTCTAAATGCAAATGCAAATGCATGTATTTGTTTTTCGTTCCCTTAATGTGAGAAATGCAAAAAAGGAAAACTAAGTATAGATCTGAAATATTTTCTTCAAAGCGACATTTCGACAATTTATTTTTCAAAATGAAAGGAAGACTTAAACGACACTTTTCAATTTCGAATAGAAGATGCTTTCAACACTTCAAATATCAACAAATCAAATCAAATACATGACAAAAAGTTTAATCGACTATCTAGAGAAGGAAGACTTTACAACACTCCTCTTTTTGACACAAAACGACAGTTACAACACTTTTTTGCACCAAAATGACAGATCGATTTAAACAAATTTTCGACAAAGGATTGTAAATGATGGACAAATACATAAAAACATTTACTAATCCTAATCAATGGAGGCTGGTCTATGTAATGCACGGAGGCTTCAACAATGAGATAATGTTTATAAGCAGCAAATCAACTAAAGAGAGCTGAAAACAACGACAAAAAATGAAAATTTCAAGGAAAGAAATAGGATTACTCAGTCATCGCACATGTGCTTCACAAAAACAGGGATGCATCTCACCTGCTACACTCGGGAAGTGCGATGCATACTAGCTTCCAGTGACAGACAGTGCGATGGGCCAAGGAGCGCAACTGAGATGGGTTTTGGCTCAAATTTGCAGTTGATTTCAGTGAGTTAAGCTGAGCTATTATGGACAGTAAAGAACAAAGTACAGGGGTATGATATTGGGAGGTTATTGAGCTACCAATAGGGCATCTAGAATGCTTGTAAGTCAGATGTTCAAATCATAAACTAAACCGGAGATTGACTGAAGCAGCATTCATCTACTTTGCAATTGCAGAGCAAGAGCAGTTCAAAGGCTATCTGGATAACTTCAGGCTCTGTCTATAGTTTATAAAACTAGCAATAAACAACAAACAAACAAATTATTCGATCCCCAGTGGAGTCACCATTTTGTTTCCGAGAAAACTAGTGTCTTTTCGATCTGCTAGTCCCACTAGGATTGGCAGCTATCCTAGAAACAAACAATCAAAGTAATTTGCGATTTCCTCTATGTATGATAGATAAGAGAGAGGCAAAGGGACCAACCTGGATCTTCCGCTTGACTCCTTGCTTGATTTCTCTCCCCCTTGATAGAGCTTGCACCTCCTCTCCTACTTGTCCCGCTTAGAGAATATATATAGAAATAAAGTAACAAAACACCATCAAAGCATCTCAATCTATTATATCATAAATAATGCAGAATCAGAAATACATTGAACATACAATAGCATTCACAAATAACAAGATTCACAAATACATGATTGTATGGAAGAAAACTCAAAGAACTTTATTAAAATAGAAGGGAGAATTACAACCCAGTTGTCTGATCCAGCATCATCCTCCCAGCATCAAAGCCCTCTTCACCTCATGAAAAGCAAAATCACCCAACAATACAATGCTCTTTCTCAAAGACAAACTATTAGCACTTCCTTACAAATTACAAAATTCCAGCCTCTAGATCTCTCAGATGAGGGATCCATTTATAGATGTTTGCAAGGGTGTGAGTCATCTCTGGATTTTTTATTAGTATCATTCCACTTGTTTTTCTTGGTTCCACTTGGAGATTTCTTGGATCTCTTACTCATCCCTGGGCGAATTCAGAGAGTCAAGTGTCATAGGAGAAGTTTCTGGAAGATTCCATGAGCATCCACTTAGCAAACTGTCTCGGAAATTTGTCCATCCTTGCTCATCACACCCCACAAAAGGCCTCTTCAGTATGCATCGCACCTGGCTAGTGTAGTATTCAGTATGCATTGCACCCTGATAGTGGAGCAGTCAGTATGGTCCAGTTTTCGCCAGTTCTGAGTGGTTTTTCAGGTGGAACTTTCGGGGAATGATGTAATCAGTTGACCATGATCCTTTAGGGTATGAAACAACACTTTTAGGGGTTAAAGAGCCCTTGGTTTATTGACATATAAGATTGGGGTTGCAGTGCCCAAATATGTCTATAACACTTGTGTTTGATGTAATTGCTAAGGTTGGAGGGCTATCAACAAGGGTGTTGAAAAGAAATGTTTAGTTTCCTTAGAGACTGTGTTTTGATGTGATAAAGTCACTGTTGTATGGGCTGCCAAGTGTGCCCTAGTTGATGTGATTTTTGACTGACAAGTAATAGTCATGTGGGTTGTCCTAGTAAGCCCTATATTAGTCATCTTGGTGGAATGTGTGAGGGTTGGTTGTTGATGCCCCAGTTCAATGCAATCAATGATAAGAGGGAATATTTGAAGACCCTAAGTATAGTGACTTAGGAAGAAATTAAGTGATTGTTGGAGGGTAGCTTGTTCGTGAGCCTAAGTTCAGTCATCTTAGGGTAGCAGGAGTGATTGATAGAGGCAATTTTTTCAACTGAAGATGCAAGCAAACCTGGAGTAGTAGATGTACTTGTGAGTATTAGAATAGGTGGTAAATAAATTTCCAGGTGATCAAGGTACGTGGACTGAAAGGGATGGTGTGAGATCTCCTTCAACAAGTAAGTCAAGCGTGTCTTGTTCAAGGGTGGTTTGATAGTCATAAGTTGTTGGCATAAAGCATTAGTTTTTCTTGTATCATGGCTAATTGTAAGGGCCATGATACATGGTACGGGAGCCCTATGTTTGTTGTACTAAAGTTATAATATAATAAGTTTTGGGTTTGCAAAAAATTCTTATGTACTTCATTGATTCATTGTTGTACGTTTTCCACTGTGCAAAGTGCTTGTGTTGTGGCATTTTATTGTATTTGTGATTATGATTTTAGACATAGACCTGATTCTAAAGTGCCAAGGAAAATTCAGCAGGTTTTTCTAATGAAATGAATATATGAATTTTATTAATAAATTATACCACTATTGGTGATACATAACTACTAACCATTGATTACTTAGGATGAAATTGGTTTTTAAAAAATCAAAATTTTCAACATTGGAGTTGGCTAGAATAAAATTCAGTTGGCCCAATGTGGCTTATATATGGAATTGATGTGGTAAGTTTTGTTTCTTTTATTACTGTTGCTCATGCCTTGCTTAACATTGGAGGTTTCTATAATCATCCTGAGATGACCTATTCCAAAATAAACTTTTCTAATTGCATAATAAAATGAGTTATCATGTGTGCCAAACATATTATACAAGATATGTACTTTTGAGCTTCATGCACATGGAACCTAGTAGGTTTATAAATTAGAAAAATTTATGTTACATTGGTATGACGCATGACTTGTGATTCAATTGTTTACATAGCTAATAAGTATGGTGATCGAAATTGTCTAACATTGCTTGCATAATGTGAGGAGTTTGTGTGTAAGAAGTGTGAGGAATTATTACATATATGGTGTTCTATCCTTGAATCTTTATGATGAACCTTGCACTTAACAAGAAATGTTGGGTCAGGCACAAGGCTCCAAATGAATTGATATATATATATATATATGCGCAAATGAAATAACACAACTAAAAACCTAGATTTACATAAAGAATTGACATATAACAACTTGTGAATAATATCTATCTCCTTAATGCTTGAACAACAATCTTAACCTGAAACTGGGTGACAACTCTGCTTAAGCCAAGGTAAGGATGGGCTCTTGAATCTAGTCAATCTCATAATTAAGTGTGGTTATGTAAAATATCCAGGTTATTGATGTTTGCATTGATAAACATTCATGTGGAAAAGAGGATGTTGCAGTTCATAATCCAAACATTCATTAAATAAGTATACCCTGGGGAAATGATGTGTATGTTCCTCACTGTTTTATTGCTTGTTCATCGGAAATTTAAACGATGCAATTAGATACCATGTTGAGGAAAATAACCCAAAAGGTATGCAAATATGGAAATAAAATTGACTCGAAGAATACCATATGTACTATAGTTTCCATACGTTAGGTAAATAATTCATTATAGTGCATAGAATACTATAATGAGTATTGAACTTGTGTGTGTGTGTGTGTGTCGTAGACTGGGTAGAGGGCTTGCTAATGATGAGCATGATCTTTAAATTAAAATTATAACAATGTCTTGCAATGTATTTTTTTGTTGTTCTATTGGGTAAACGCACATTAACATCAATGTTAAAAATGGGTTTTTCTAAGCATCCATTGCATCAACAAAATTTAGATTCACATGGTTAAATTCAAATTATTGTTATATTTTGAGTGCCTCATTACATCGTTTCTCAAGCATAAGAATCCCCTATATAGCTGTAATCTATGTATTAGGTTTAGTATTCTAGTCTCTAGATGATATGAGGGAATGAGAAATGATTCATGCATTGATTGACTGGATTTTTACATGCATAAGGTGTATGTTTCTATTATTTGATTTTATGAGGAGTCTCTTTCAAATTGGGCCTTGTTTTAAACGTGGTCTTGGTTCATTGGTGACATTGCTGAAGTATTAAGTAGTGGGTTTGTATATCATTGTCATCTCTTCCCTATCTAAATGATATACTCTATCAACAGATATGTTGAATGCTCTCATCAACCTGTCACATAATTCTTAGTTCTTATCACCTAGAATAACAAGGGTGATATTTCAGTTAGCGGTAAACTTAGAAATAAGTGAATTGAGAGTAATATTGCAATTTTTTTTATTTTTTTTGTATGCTATAACTTAGACCTCGGATTGGGTGAAAATGCAAGGGATAAGTGTGGCATTTACTTGTTACCGGGTCTCCCAAATTCTTACACTTGAAACTACATGTTAAAGTAGTGAAGTTGTTATTATTCATTGCAAATCACTCAAGGTGTTAGCATTGAGATTGCATATGTGAGCGTCATAAACTAATCAAGAACCCAAATGAAGTTACTTAATATCCATTGGATATTACTAAATAGTAAATTCAAACCCCAAATTGGGAAACTTATTATGTATTTATGTGCTTTAAGCTTTGGGGGAATCCATTGTTGATGATAACATTTTGATCAATAGGGGTCATAGTTCCAGAGCAGAAATTGCTGGTGGTGATGTTGTTGAAACAACTTTAATAGTATGCATACAAAACTTAGTAACTGTAAAGGTTCTAGGGGAATCTCTTTGATCATACCAAGTTGAGTGCATAATCCTTGTCTCTGAATAATTTTGTATTTTTCTATTCACAATCTCATTTTTGTTCAATATCTGTCTACCTCTTATTTTCTTGTGGAATACATATTTTTTTGTGAATGTTGTTACTTGACAAGTTATTGTTGGTTGTTATATGAAAGTAATTTTATCACTACACTTAGGAAACTTGGAAACCACTTTAGATTCTAGGGAATCACTTGCTATGGTAGAGTTAGAAGAATTTTTTTTATCATTTCAAAGGTGAGTACATAACTTATTACTCTGTAGAGTATTGGAATGTAGTGAATGTTGCAAATGTTGTTAGAGACATTTTTTCTTTAACATCACACTGATCAAAGAAAGACAGACAAAATGCATCTATGAAAGTATGAATAATGACAAAATTTGTTGCTTATGTGTACAAGATGAGACTGCAAAGTTTATTGATAAGGAGAGCCATAATCTCAAAGTGCAGAGAACCAAAATCCCTAATTCTAATTACTCTTAAAACCCAGAAAATAAGGTTTAATTTTAGAAGAATGAAATACAAATGAAACCTTTTGATACCCATGATGGAATCCATTCAAAACTTAGCATTGCATGTGTTAACCTTTAAGTACAAGCATAACTGCTGCATGATTTTTTGCATAATTTCGATAGTATATTAACAATGCTAGACAAGTGGTATACTTGTACATGGAATAGGTATGTATGTGGATAAGTATGTGGTATGAGGGATTGGGGAAATCATTGTGTTGCTTCAATTACATATTGTTATGCTAACTTTATAGATATGTTTATGTATATCTGTGTGTATATGCATTTGTTAATTTTTCTTAGGGCTATATTGTTCTTTGCTTTAGATAATTGCATTTCATTATTTCCACATTGAATTCACCCCATAACATCATAACATTATTCAACAACATATGCAATTATATAGAAAAAATAATATCATCATCAATGCAACATAACATAAAGGAACAATAGAATAAAAACATTCACACATAGAGACACCATGATTGTTTGAAGACTAGGGTAAAATCCCACAAGGGGGTGAACCCTTTCAAATTATTCTTCTTATTAGATTTTCATTGAATGATTCAGGAAAGAGAAAGAGTACAATAATCCAATTCTTTA
The DNA here is from genome assembly GCA_031772625.1 of Pinus tabuliformis. Classification (NCBI taxonomy): domain Eukaryota; kingdom Viridiplantae; phylum Streptophyta; class Pinopsida; order Pinales; family Pinaceae; genus Pinus; species Pinus tabuliformis. Next base: position 944,959,003 of record CM062820.1, read on the forward strand.
TCCACAAGAATATCTAGTAAAATCAACCAAACAATATATCAAATATGAACCCAACAATAATATTGATCAAAGATAACTTTTCCCAGTCTGTGGTCAACTGTCATCAACTATCAGAGTCTACGGTCAATTGCCTTCAACTGTCATCAACTATCAAAGTCTATCGTCAATTATGTTCAACTGTCAAAATCAAACCCTAGGTTCCAACCGCACAGAGAGAGATATGTACGTGCAGTTGAAACATTCCAACCACACACAGGCTTGCATCCCTATGGTTGTAACTGAAAATATCCTATGAAAACCCTACGAATGAGAACCAAAAACCCTAATCACATGTGTAAGCTTTAGACCCTGTAATTCGGACCTTAGCGAACCAACTTCCATGAACCAACCTCATACCCATGTGAGCCAAAACAAAGAAAGAAGAATGATTGATTATCTCCAATGAGTGTCACTTGACTTGCATTTATATCCATCCAAGGGTGTCCAATTTCCTTTTGGGGTGACCTGTACTTTTTGTGCACGTGGGGGTTTCCATAATAAAATATAATTTTCCTTAATCAAATTAAATTCTTCTAAGGGCTACTAGGTGTCTTCCTTGATGAAGAGGATTTTCCAATGGATGGAATTTGTTTATAAGCTACCAAATTAACACTCCATCTTAGCTAGGGATAAATTACTGACTGCAACATATATCTCATCTCAAATATCTCATCATCATCAAATGTCATATTTTTTCATCTATGTTTGTCTTTGCTCATGTCTGCTCATTCCTTATCATATCTTCTTATCCCTACTTATCTCTACTTGTCTCTATAACTCTACTCATATGTTGGACACTCTCGAATCTAAAATAAGAAGAATTTGATATCAGAGGGGAGCCCAAGCTACCACCCTCTATCCATCAAGGATCCACTGTTACCACCCAAAATCACTTCCAACGGGGTTCCCAATGCTACTACATGGGAAACTCATCATCAGAGAGTTCCAACTCAACCCACATCAACATCAGAAAGCCTAGCTCAATCTGGAACAACACCAAGGAGGTCTACTCAAACTAGAACTACATCAAGGAGCCCAGCTTAACCCGAAACTAAAGATGATGGGAAAGATCAACCAACCCCAATGTGTAGGCATCACACTCTATCCCAAAGTCACTGACAATATGTGAGATCAACTTACCTAAGGTAAGGATCACACTCTAAGTTATTGTCCCTGATCATCCATCTTAACCCTCGTGAGTCATATGGTAGAACACTTACATCAACCAACTTGGGTGAGATCCACCTACTACAAGGGGTATAGATCACACTCTATCCCAAATCCCTCATCACATTGGCTAGATGGGGAGGTTATCCCACAGAGTGGGAAGGACCCTAAATAGGGCATACTCTAACTAGGGGAGATCTCGGGTATCTACATCTATCAGTAAGAGGTCTCTCATCCCCAGTAACTCGACAACTCTATTCCTCACACTGGGAGCTCAATTAGGGGGAAGAGAACTACTCAATGTTCTTGATTAGTCATGACCCTTACATTAGAGGGTCACATCCATCAATCCATGCTGCTCTTTGTATATATACATGCTCATATTCAATATCAACTTAAATAAGTCTCTATATACTGATTTACGCAGTTCTTTTGAGCAATAGTCCTCTGTTTTCTTGTTCATATGGAACATCAAATCAAATATCATGTTAAACCAAATACATAACATAAAAATGATACCTTATTCATCCTCCCTCTCACGAAGGAAATAAATACAAGCATAAGCTTGTCTCATATAGCAACATTGTCTCAATCTATGAAGATATTTTAGTCCCAACTATATATGAGATTCTTCACCAATCAGCTCCCACTCTTTATTGTCACAATGTATCATTGTCACATCTAGATCTTGCTCAAACAACTCTCCAAATATCTTCCTTTACCAAACTACCCCATAGCTAACCATTCTAGAAACAATTTACTCAACCTCGGTTATGCTTAAAGCTACAGACTTCTATTCCCTAATCATCAAAATGTCATGGCAAATCCCAAGCTAAAACAACACTCATATGTGCTCTTTTTTTTCAATATTAGTGCATCCATGCAATCGTATATCTCCTATAGTATACCTTAGACCAAGGATTATCATTCCATGTAGATATCTAAAAAATGTGCTTGTTGACAACCCAATCTGTATGAAGTTGATCAATCATGAATTGAATCAGGTTGTTCTTTGCAAACATATATCTAGATGGACGTTCACAAGGAACATCAATGATTCAACCAACTATCGGTTTCCAAGTTAGGTCCAACAATATTTTTGAATAACTTCCGAAATTCAATTCCATCGGGGTGTCTAAGGATTTTCACTTCCACTTTCCAAAATCTCTATGATATATTTTCCTTTTCAAAACTTCAGAATGTAATTCATCATGCCAAGATTCTTCATCTCGAACTTCAGAGGCCAAATCCCTCTTATTTTCATCATCAAAGGTTCATTACCTATCAGGAATATATCATCAACATATAAAACCAAAATCAGAGGCATACCTTGGATCACTTTGAAGTAGAGGTTTGAATCAACACATCTTCCAAGCTTCACTAGGTAACTGTCAATGCAGACATGTCAGTATTGGAAAGTTTGCTTCAAACCATATAATAGTTTCTGCAATCATAATACTAACAAACCAATACGCTTAGCCTCAAACAAATTAATACTATGCAATCAAATAAACTAAGTCTATTTATCAATCCAAAACTAATACCAAATCCATAAAAGTTTCTACCAATATCACAAACTCTTCAAACCAGATGCCAGGAAGAGCGCACACCCAAATACTAGGTTACAACCTTATCTATTTCTTCTATTAGCAACTGCCATCAAGAAATATCAAACTTCAACACACCATCCACATAATCATGATATGAATTATATACATCAAGAATAAGTCATATAAGTTCCATCATTCATTGTGAGATTTCTACAATAAAAGTCACTACATACCGAATCACAACTGTTTACACTTTAACCAATATTCCAATGCTGATGATGCCAATATATAATCAGTTACTGAATACCAATATTAATCACTAAAGAGTTATTGTGCCCATGCTATCTGCCACATCAAGGAAAATCACCATTAAGTACTAAATAAAAAAACCTAACTTGTTATCATTGTGAATTCAATCAATCTATAAGCCAAAACATATTTATGAATTGTCAAGCATCATGACCAGATTCCAATACTACTCATCTATATTCAATAAGCCAAGTCTTGTCAAAACCTTGCAACTGTTACCAAATATTGTCATATACTATATCAAGTGATCAAGTTAAGGCAAACAACATACTGATATGCATATTTTAGTCCCCTACAAACACAAGATTAGCCAAGAAATTCACATTCTCTATAATAAGTCAAAAATTATGTATATCTTAAAAAATTTCCTGCTCATCGAACTTTCCATCATTTTATTCATGTATGTAAGTCTGTTATATTCTTGGTGTGATCCTAGTCTCATGCATAAGATTTTAGATTTTGTATCCTACAAGCACAACCGCACCCATAGTTCGTCTTCCGTGCAGTTGGGAGGCTTCTAACCACACCCTTAATCCTTTCTCCCAGCAGTTGGGACTTGGACTAGGAGAAACCTTCCCTACTTAGATCAGAACTTGCCAAAACCTCTTCAACAACATCAGATGGTTATTCATAACTAGAATTATTCCTTTAGCATTCAAGTGTCTTATTTTCAAATAATAATAGGTGTTGAGATCTCATGGAGAGTTTCTCCCTTTGAATTGGAAGCCACTTTAACCATCATCATTCAAAATATCAATTTGTCTATCATAATACTATCATGCATCAACAACATTGTCAGGTCATAGATTCAAACATATATTCTTCATAATCATAACAAATCATCATCAATTGCTTCATAGAACATGTCATCAAATATTCATCAAAGATTAGTGTCATATAATTAGGGTAGCTGACAAGTGTATCTTCATACATCAAGGATCATAATCACTTCTTTATCACATCAGGGCAACTTATCAAAAACTAAAAAAGGTCAACAAGAAGATCCTGAGTATCCATCTTATTGTTACACTTTTATTATCAAGGTTACCATTCTTATCACAAACATTTAACAATAGTATCAAGTCACAATATATCAAAATTAATGCATCTAGGAAGTTCATCATGTCTAAAATGTAAGATACTTGCCAAATATCAAGTGCACCAATATATCACATGTACTAGAGATCAAACTTACTTATATGCATGCATGAGTCATTTATGAAGGTGATGTTCTTGTCATACCTTAGGGCTTAACTAACCATCCAACATTGCAGCTTAATCACAACACTGAAATAATACACTATACATACCTCAAAGTATTCAGATACCTATGCAACTTATAGCTCTTACTTGCATATTGTGATTTCTGGATGCTACTTTGAAACCTTTTCATCAGGTACCTTCTTTTGTACTAGTTCTCTTTTTCTACACCTTAGATGATCCTCAATAAGGATATTCTTATCACATCTCATCTAGAGGTTATAAGTATTTACATATTCAAATATTCATGCAGGAAGTATAAGCAAAACAATAAATCTAATCAAGAAATAACATAAATCTAAATGGTACTTATCTTTCCATGAGAAGTGATCATCTCCCTCTTGAACTAATCTTTAAGAGTCATTACTATCCATTGTCCATATAACAATGTTGCCTTCAATATATCCAATCATCTTCATCAACAACCAAGGCCTGATTGAGACTAGCCCATCTAGGGTTATACTGAATCTGTCACATGCGCTAGAACAAAAACTCGAGCCTTTATCATACTCCAGGGTTTCTTCCAAACCCTAGCCTCAAGATAACTAGATTGCCTAGGGTTTTCTTCAAAACCTAACATTCTTTTAGGTCTCCTACATCTTCTCTTGCTTCCATCAATGGTGTCTTTCACGGGGGTGATATTTATTGGCTTTTCTCCAGCCCAACTCTGATACCATGTTAATTTTTATTTGGGATATATTTTTCTTCACTTTAGATAATTGCATTTCATTATTTACACATTGAATTCACCCCACAACATCATAACATTATTCAGCAACATATGCAATTATATAGAAAGAAAAATATCATCATCAATGCAGTGGAACATAAAGGAACAATAGAAGAAAAAAAATCACACATAGAGACACCAAGTTTAGTCGGAGAAGAGGAAAAACCCACAAGGGGGGAAACCCTTTCAAATTATTCTTCTTATTAGATTTTCATTGAATGATTCAGCAAAGAGAGAGAGAGAGTACAATAATTTAATTCTTTATCCACATGGTTATTCAGTAAAATCAACCAAACAATACCTCAAAGATGGACCCAACAATAATACTAATCAAAGATAACTTTTCCCAGCCCGTGGTCAGTTGTCATCAAGTGTTTGAGTTTGTAGTCAACTACGACCAACTGTCAAAATCAAACCCTAGGTTCCAATCGCATGGAGAGAGAGATGTGTGTATCGTTGAAACATTCCAACCACACGCATAGGCTTGTGTTCTTGTGATTGTAACTAAAAATATCCTGTGGCAACCTTGCGATTGAGAACCAAAAACCATAATCACATGTGCGAGCTTCAAACCTTGCAATTTTAGAACTGAGCGAACCAACTTCCGCGCACCAACCTCACACCAATGCGAGCCAAAACAAAGAAAGAAGAATGATTGATGATCTCCAAATGAGGGTCACTTGACTTGTATTTATATCCATCCAAGGGTGTCCAATTTCCTTTTGGGTTGACCTGTCCTTTTTGTGCACATGGGGGTTTCCATATTAAAATATAATTTTCCTTAATCAAATTAAATTCTTCCAAGGGCTAGTAGGGGTCTACCTTGATGAAGAAGATTTTCAAATGGAAGGAATTTGTCCCTAAGCTGCCAAACTAACAACATTGGATGGGGGAAACCTAGGGTTCATTTGAATGGAGGTACATTATTTGAGAATTTAGTGGTTGGCAAATGCTTGTTGGCAGGCATTGGGTATAATACCATGATTATAGTTTGCATGCTAATTATTTACAAGTGGAAATGAAAGTGGGTTTCTTCAGACAAACGTGGGGAAATTTGTCAGTCCAAAGAGGTCTGGCTTGAAAAGTAGTTTTATATCCCCTAGAACAAGACCTACTAGCTCTTGTATGTGAGTGAATGCAATTTTTAGTGTAGCAGAAAAAGTAAATTTTTATATCTGGTAATGCCTTTTTCAGCCAATATATCTTGTTGTACCTATCTTAGAAGGACCTTGTGATATTATTTGGTATGGAGTCTCAAGAAGCAATTCACAACCATCCATTAGAGTGGCCATGAATCCTATAACCTAGAAAATTTACTTTTACCCTAGGATGTAACTTCTTGTACTTGCTTTGCTCATTTTCCTTATATTTTTGTAAGAGTGACATAAATAAAACTTGAAGACTTAGCCCATGACACTATTTTGTTGTGGTTACTAACTGAAATTCACCTTTGTACCTTAGTATCCATTTCAATATGATATGAATGTTTCCTCCAATACCATATGTTAAGAAGTTCCATTTCCCTTCTAAGGCTATCTGCCAAGAAACTTAATTGAAGTCTCACATTTGAATATGAAATTTTTAATTTGATGGACAACTTCATAAATCGATTGTTACACTATTGATAAAGAACATTGATAGAGAAAATTATTAAGTTTAACATGTTGCAAAAAAGTTCCTCTTCTCGTTGTATTTAGGGTTTCATCACTAGTTTGTTGTAGAGTTTGTAGTTCCTTCAAACTTCAAGTCTCATATATTTTGATGAAAATATTGAGAAAATATTGTATTGGCTATTATGGGGTAATTCCTCAGCTTTCATAGTGCACATTTTCAAGAGAAAGTTTTGGGTTCTAGATGCCTTTCTTTGATCTTTTATTTAATATATTTATTGACCTATTTAGTATGAATTATACATCCCTACATGTCCTAATCAAATTTGGATTGTAATAACTAAATTTGAGGTCTTTGACATGCCCATACCAAGTCATGGAGCAAAAAGTTATATTAATTGTCTAATGATACTATGATTTCCTGTCTAATTGTTGGTATAAACATGATAGGATAAAAAATTGTTTACCCAATTGTGTAACATTAAATTGGATTTCTTTGCAGAAATTCAGTACTTGTACCATTTATTTTACTCTATTTAAAACAACTTGTGAATTATGCAGGAAAAAGGAGTTCAATTGCTTCTAGATTTTTGTATAAGCTAACTGAAATAGTAAGGAAGAAAGAAGACCCTATAAAGGAGTTCCAATGGCTTGGTTTGATGTTGTTTGTTTCCATTCCCTTCTCGAGGATTATCGCATGGTCTGGAGCCATTGCAGCCACAATATTAGATATGCATTTTGGGAGGATGTTTTGGTCAATTTCTTTGGAGTGGTCTTTGTCAGGCCATTAGTGAATTTATTGGTTAATCTTAAAATCAAACATTTTGTTATTGTTGGAGCCATTTGATTTTGGTGTCGACTGTCATGTGGAGCTTTCTTAGATATAGCAAACCAAACAATTTAATTTGAGACGATCTAGATAAACATTTGAGCCTGAGATTATTTTTCCACAAGGATTATGTGCAAATTTGAGATTGCATGCAAATATTCAAGAATTTATGAATGCTAACATGGCATGTGGTGTCATAAATAACTCTATGAGGTTGCAGGTGCTAGGAATATTGGCCTTAATAAGAAGGAAAACCTTTCTAAAGTGTTTTTAACATCTTAATTAAGATAGTGACAATAGTCTCAATGAATAGGCTGGCTATCATGGATCACATATCGAATTCTAACACTTGAAATTGCAGGATGATAGTGATGACTAATGTACATTCTTGAATTTGAAGGATAACTTATGCATATGTTATTTTATTTTCACTATAGAGCTAATGAAAATCCTATGATATGTGAACAACTACTAGGAACCATGATTGAGTTCACTTGGTAAGATGACCACTGGTTATGTAATTCTATTTTCATTGTGAACTAATAACTGAATGTGTGTGGTAGCACATGGGAAGATTCAATGGTAGACATAGGGAAAGGAAACCTATCTTGTGTTGGTCTTGTGGGGAGGAGCCCTTAAAATGAGATTTCCCCCACAAGCTGAAAAAGAAAGGAAACTAATTTCACTACCATATGTGAATGCATGGTGTGATGACTGAGGGTGCCATGAATGCAAAACTCAACACATTGAGTCAATTTTTGGGACTATATTATTTGGTGTTGATATGCTATGCTTTAAACTTCAAGTTTGTGATTGGTTATTATTGGTTGTTGAATATGCATGGCCATGCTGTTTTTGTGCATGGTTTTCCCTTATAATTGTTGTTGTACATTTTATTTCTTTTTGCGATGTCACCTTTTTATTTTTGCATTGCTTGCTGATTTTATAATTGTCCATTGATTTACATACTTGGAGGTCTTGGAGCAAGATGGTTGGGTGGCGAAAAAGTCACGAATTACCGAGAAAAAGGGAAGTTTATGATTTGCATATCGAACTCTATTGGGCAAGCTGGCAGGAACATGGTAAGATGTATATGGAAAAGAAAAAGGGCTAAGTGAAATATGATATGAAAACCAAGTAGGTTGGTTGAGTCCATGTAAATGATGGAAAATAGAATGGTAAAAGGGAGTTTTCTTAACCCTGACCTTATTTGCACACAAACACACACACATATGGAAATGCCATTATGTCTGATAGGTTGTCAGGCATCATTATAATGGAAAGAAGACTGCTTACAGATGCCATGAAAAGAGGAAACTATTGAGAAAAAAAGATTTCCTATTGAACATGACTCTTACATTGTGAATATGGAAAAACAAAAGAGGCAGTATGGCCTGGTTCACATGAATAGAGACAATATGGTTTGTGGACTTTATGTGATAATGTGTAGAGTCATGTGAATATGTGCAGGTTTTGTATATGTGTAAATGATTATACGTTGTGTTGTGTCATATGTACATGGTACCGTGTTATGTGTACATGAAATCATTTTATGTGTACATTGTATCGTGCCATGCGTATATGTGTATGTGTTGTGTAATATGTTAGGATATGCAGGTATGGGATTTTCTGGGCTTGTTTTTAGGATAGACAAATATTGGACTGTCTAGGCCTATGAGGTCTGGAATACACCCATTTTCAATCGACATAAGACTACCTGGTTTGGTAGTGTCCATATTTGCGGGATAATGAAAGGACTTTATATATATATATATATCCCATGTGTCCACCATTGGTGAATGATCAGAGCAAAGGCACTGGGTGCTTGCAAGGATAGACAATTGACCCAGTATGGGTACAAGAAAAGAGAAATCCATAAAAGTCAAGATAAGTACCAGTACTTTATTCATCTTTGAATTTTAAATTATGAATAGGGTTTAGTATTCTTATTTGTGATGGTTTGGATTTTTGAGCTAACCCGATATGATATTTTAATTTACGATGGTTTGGTTTATGAACTAACATGGTTTGTTGTAGGAATTATGGAAAAATCCAAGTTCACTACAAGGATAAACTACTAATGAGGTATAATTTACATTCATTACATTTTTCTTTATGACCGAGTCTAATGGAATCTGTGCCTATGATGCATGAATAGAATTAAGACATCCCAGTTCCAGTAAACAAAGTTGACTGCAAGGCGGAACAACCACATTGTGCAAAAGCCAAAGATCTTAGGAACAAGGCCATTGTAGGACACTAACACTAATGCTTCCAATTGATTTCCATAAGCATGCTATGACTGGTATGGTAGTATTGAGGTAAGGATATGCCTTGGTTTTGATACCCTTCCAATGTGAGGAATCCTTGGCAAGGAATGGATTGCTCGATGGACTAGGAAGCAAAGAAGGGGATGCTTGAACTTTGAAGGTGAGATACTGCACGGAAAGGGGGTGACTAGATTTCCTGAGGGACTGGGAAGTAGAGAAAGGAAGGCCGAAAATTAAATTGGTTTCAAATGGTCATGAGCATAGCTAATTGGAATTAGAAGCACACTGGGGATGTGCCTAGAAACAATGAACCAGGATCTATTCGTTGAAGGAACAATGAGCCCAAGGATTGCAACGCTAGATGTTGGAGGTATGGAGGACTCCAGAGAAAGGGAACGAATCCAAGTTCGATTGAATACATGAAACACCAAAATAATGCAAAAAGGTCCATTGGTAGATGGCTAAATTTATAAAGTAATGGTATTGAGTGACTGGGTGAGCCACTATGCATATAAATTCTATTTTAAAAGATGAAACAAGTTGTATATATAAAACTCCATATCAACTGTATTGTGTCTTTTAAGCAGTTATTTTTATATTCTATATGATCATTGAACATTGAGGACAATGTTCCCCCAAGGGGGAGGGGTTTGTAATGGCCTCGATCACTTTTCACCTTTGAAGAGGTTATAAATATTTTGAAAGGAAAATATAGATACATAGGCTGAGTCAAAGGGACAATTGATTTAAGGGTTGAGGAGGATTTTTTGCTCAGGGAATATTTTGGGTTCTTATTATAGTCATAAAGGCTGACAAATGATAGGAAAAGAGGTAGGTGGTTGTACAGTGATTGACCTACAAGACTTGGCCAGTAGAAATAAAAACAAACTAAGGATGACAAGGCTAACCAACAGAAAAATCAAGGGACTAGAGTAGTGTTGAATGGTAAAAAGGAACCATACTAGGATGGAAATTAACCACCTAGAAGTGAATCGCGCAAAAAAAAGGCAGCAGTGTAATCAAGGAGTGGGGGAGAAGAGGAGTGAAGTCAAGGGACTAGACAAATAAATTTCAAGAGAGGCAAAATCGAGGAGCATCACAAAAATCGAGAACCAAGACTCCAACTACATCTAGCACTATTCGTGCATGTTGAAATTTGGGGATTCACCCATGTATCCATCCCAAGGAAGCACAGCTGGTAAATAAAGATGAGGGAAAGAAGCTTATGCCGGTAGGAAAGGGGTTTGATTGGTAGCTTTGGCTTCATCCTTTGAGTAACCCTCCTTAGCCCTGAAATCTGGCTTGGGGGTGACAACTGCATGAGAGATCGATTATAGCCTGTCTATGGTTGGGAGGAGAGCTACTGCCCCTGACTCAGTTTCCCATCCTCATTTTAGATAACTACTTTTCAAGTTAATCATACAATGAATGATTGGTATGCTCAATTAAATTGCCTGATGCTACTAATGTGATGAATATATGAATGCATCATGACTACTTGTGTATGTTCGAAATGCGGTTACAAGTCTAAGGGGTGTGTTGTTTATCTAGTACTGTGCAAATTCTCATATTATACTGTATGTGGCTTATGTTATGCAATGTCCACATTGTACTGTGTATATCTCATAACAATGTGTGTATGCAAAGTGTATGAATTGTTGTGCATGTATGGAACATATGGAATGATCCTAATACACTATGTATGGTTTCAAGTTGTGCAATATGGAGTGGATGGTATATAGAGAATGCAAACCTTATAACTAAACTTAGACTTTCCTTGTAGGCTTCCTTCCCCAAATTCTAGACTCCATTTGGTAGAAGACATGGTTGGTAGTGTAGAAAAGGGCATGAAAAATTTTGTTACAAACTAGGTGGGCTCTTGACAGTTGGAGATTCACAACTAGTAAAAGGAAACTGCATCTACTGAAGAGTTAGGTTATGAGTATGAATGATATCTAATTACTGTCCCTGCATGTTGGTCATATCTGTAGGTTAATGCCTTACAAGACTCATAATCTTATGCATATGATTTAGGAAGCATAACCTTGGGCATGAGTATCCTCTTTATATAATTGAATTTATCTCATAGTTGGATATTAGTTCCAACACTAAACAACTGTCCCCTAAACCCTGCATTAGCATTTGCATTGAGTTGTTGTAACAACATCATTCAACAAAGAAAGCTCGGCATAATGCTCACTCTCTGTAAGGAAACTACCTACACGTAACTTAATTGCATAAAGTATCTCAGAAGGGCACAAAGTGGTAGAGTATCTAAACCCATAATCCATAAATGTTGTAGTCATAAGCTAATTGTCACTACACATTGGATGTATGTACTTGGAACACAACCTAAACGTGCGACACCAAGATCACTGTCGAGTTGCCGACCAAGCATGGAATGCCTCAACTCATACCTAGAAGTCAAGCCTATGACTAAGGATATTAGGAAGGGTTATGGTAGGCTCTTATCTTATATTATACCTATAATTACCCAAGGGAAAAGGGGTCCTACGAAGGGATTATGGCCTATAGCTATATGTATGGTCAAATAAGCCTAATGCCCAATAGAGGCTAAGGAAATTAAAAGCCTACGACATGCATATTACTTACATATTGGTGATTGTGTAACCTTGATGTATGGACTAGGGGAAAAGTTGCACACGCCACTTAGCTTGGTCTGGTGTGACATAACGTTATGGTGGTATGCCACGTGGTTGATCCAGATTTAAACAGGAACACAAAAAATTAAAAATATAACCATAAATACAGAGATTCAACATAAATAATACTTCATTTCACTAATGTAAAATACTGAAATATGCTTACAAACAAAAATGGAAATAAACTAGCTAGGGCAATGGTAGCTTATCTCTGAGAAGAGATGTGGTGGCTACATGCCTCTTAACTGTCTTACAATGAGGCTCGAAGGCCTATTTATTGTTGATAAACAATGGAAAACCCTAAACATCCAAAACCTAACCCTAGGAGATGAAGCGCCAAACTATGGGCCCCGTTTTGGGTAAATTGGTACATCAACTTCCTGGGGTTGTAACTTTGGCATACGATCTTCGTTTGACATGCACAATACCTCGCTAGAAAGATCTATCTGAGGATTACAACTTTGGGAAGAGAAAATAAGACCATGGACCCATTTTGCTCCCAGTTTTTCCAAAAAAACATCGTTTAGTGCCTCAAAACAGCTCTGAAAGTTTAGGACCCGAAAAACTGCTAAAAATAGTAAATTGTGCTATAATTAAGGAAACTGAAAAACTAAAAGAGACAGTTGTGGGGGTCCAAGTGGGACAGGTAAGAGGCCACCAACATCCACATGGATAATTCCTCCCCCCCTTAGGAAGCAATGGTCCCCATTGTGTTGAGTTCCTCCATGAGGTGAGGAAAATTTTGCTGAACTTGGTCCCTGGTGAGCTGTTCTGCAACCTTTGATGTGTCCACTAATGGTGGGAAGCTTGGTCGAGGGCAGTCCACATTGAACACTTGGTGTAAGCAAAGGAATGGGGGAAGTTCTCCAAAGCATTGTTTCCCATAACCTTGGTTCTAGTGTAAGGACCATATCAAAGTGGTCTGAGCTTCCGATGGGCTTTGGTAAGGCGTTCTTTTTGTAGATGCAACCAGACTTTGTCGCCCACTTGAAACTTGTGTGGTACCTCATCATGTTGCTTCTTGTACTTGGCATTTTCCAGAATGGAGTGGCGATATATTGACCCGTTGGGTAGAGGTGCTCTAGGAGTCAGATTGAATAAATGCTTGACCTGATAGTGCAACGGTGTCCCTGTGGGTGAGGAGAAGATGTTCCTGTCTGCTTTCATGACCGTATCCATCTGCTGCTGCTACTACGTGGAGGAACCCTTCGCGGGGGTCATGGATGTGGTGACGATCTTCCCCTTACTTTGGGAGTGAACTAGACAGAAAATGAATTTCCTAGTTTGGGAGATGAGCTTGCTGCATTTCTTAGCAGTGATTAAAGAGGTGGTGGTAGGTGGGGCTACCTCCGGTATCCTGTATAATGAATTACCCAAAGAAATAATAACAGCGCGAGGCCTTCACTCATACACAGCATGTCACCTCCATAAGTATGGTTGGCCTAATAATACATCACAAACATCAAGCGGTGCAACATCACAAAATACCTCATCTGTGAAGGGCTTGACGCTATAGGGAAGGCGACACTGCTGGCGAACTCAGAGATCTTGTACTTGGTGAAGCCACCTGATGCTGTATGGTTGCGTGTGTGGTATGGTTGGTAGTCCCAGCCGCTTCACGACCTCTTCTGAAATGAGGTTCTTTTGGCTCCCACGGTCAACAATGAATTGCAGCGGCGAACCCTTCACCCACATCCGTGAGCTAAAAATATCCTCCCCCTCCTCTAGATCTTCGGGCTCATTCTTCTGGACCTTGGCGGTGGCAACAATGGCGCTGGGCTCCACATCAATGATTTGCTTCCCTTTTTCACCCCCCTTGTCGGGTTCTGACTCAGGGTCAGAGCATGCATCTAATTCTGAAGCCTTCAACTCAGTCACTAGTGACTGCTTGGTCCGACACTCACTTGTGCTGTGAGTGGGGCTCTTATGGAACTCACACCACTTTCCTGTGTCCTTCTTTGACTTCGTGGTGTTGTTCTTTTCTTGCAGCTTCGACGGGTTGTCTTGGGTCACCCCACCTTGGCTTTGCCCTTTGTTCTTTGGATTCGCAGATCCAAAGTCTCGCTTCTTTTGCTTAAACTTCTGCTCGATTTTGATAGCATATCTGTATGCCGTGTCGAGCGAGGAGATGTTCAGGAACTCCATCTCGTCCTGGATGTACCTGTGTAGGCATCCGCAGTATTTGAGTACCAAATACAGCTTAGAATCCTTGATACCCAACTTTGTGCGAAGGGTATGAAAAATATTTGTGAACTCTGACACATCTTGGTCCGTTCCCTGCCGTAGCGTGGTCCATTTTATGTATTTGTCCTCATAGCTTTTGACAGGGTCATACTACTCCTTGATGGCGTCCCGAAATGAATTCCAAGTGGGAGCGGCTGAAAACAATGAGTTCGTACTTTCATCCTTCGGCTTGCAATAGGTTTCCCAACAGTCCTTGACATGGGGGGTGGCTTTGAGAAGAGCGAAAGTGATCTTTTGCTGGCTGGAAAAATCATGAACCGAAAAATACCCTTCTAGCAGATTTAACCATTTATCTACGACATCTGCGTCTATCAGACCCTCGAATATGGGGATTTCAAAATTAACTTATACCTTAAAAGGTGTGGCGTTTCCAGAGTAGCTGTTGGAAGCTGATGCGTCGCCTCTGAGAAGCCGCTGAAGGATCTGGGCAAAGTTTTCCATCATCGCATTCTTTTGTCGCTTGAGGGCTTCTTCAAGCAAGATTTTGATAGGATCTCTGGCCCCCTCATCTTTCTTTTCATCCTCCATGAGAGGCCATCGAGATTTACGAGGCTGATCTTGCAAAGGTTCGACCAGTTCAAGCCCTAAATCCTTATATCCCGACCTCATTGGAGATCTGCAAAGAAAAACAGAGAAAGAGCAGACCGCTCTGATACCACTAATCTAGATTTAAACAGGTTCACAACAAATTACAGATATAACCATAAATACAGAGATGCAGTAGAAATAATATTTCATTTTATTAATGTAAAATACTGAAATATGCTTACAAACAGAAATGGAAATAAACCAGTTAGGGCGATGATAGCTTATCTCTGAGAAGAGATGTGGCGGCTACATGCCTATGAACTGTCTTACAATGAGGCTCGAAGGCCTATTTATTGTTGAGAAACAATGGAAAGCCCTAAACATCAAAAACCTAACCCTAGGAGATGAAGCACCAAACTATGGGCCCCGTTTGGGTAAATTGGTACATCAACTTCCTAGGGTTGTAACTTTGGCATACAATCTTCGTTTGATGCGCACAATACCTCGCTAGAAAGATCTATTTGAGGACTACAACTTTGGGAAGAGCAACATCAGTCCATAGAACTATGTTACTCCCAAGTTTCCCAAAAAACGTCGTTTAGGGCCTCAAAACGGCTCCGGAAGTTCAGGTCCCGAAAAACTGCTAAAAATAGTAAATTGTGCTACAATTAAGGAAACTGAAAAACCAAAAGAGACAGTTGTGGGGGTCCAAGTGGGATAGGTGGGTGGCCACCAACATCCACTTGGATTAGTGGAACGACATGGGATCCATGTGGAGACCACATTGCATAGTACCAATGTAAGTAGGGATGGGGAACCCTTAAATTGACATAATGTCGCCTCTGATTCCGAATAAGTAATCACATTGATGAGATGATTGAAACCACATCTCCCAACTTTGGCTTCATGAAATTTGATAAAGAACGGAATTTTTTTATACCCCATTCTCATAAACGCATGTTGAGAGTCGGGTTAGCTTAGTAACCACCTCTTCTTATCGGGTTAGATGGGGGGATTGTTACATTAGGTATCTAACAAAGGATAGCATGGTAAATCAAATGGTTAGAGAAGAAGTAGTAGTGAACATGCATGGGATAATTGACTTAAATGCATGGTTGGTTAGGTACATTGCGTTGACCATAAACATTAAACTAAGGAGAGTGATTAATGATTGCACACACCAATTTCTAAGAGAGAAAGAATCTCTAGATGGAATTGGACATGCATTGAATCTGCAAAAAGATAACTTTGTAGTTACTAAAGAGATAGTGCCTCTTTTTCTTCCTCAAAATGATCTTATATATCCTTTGAATTTGCTTCGACTTTGAGGGCCGATGCTTAATAATGTACACAGTCTTTGAATGCTTTTACAATCTATGTCATACTAGGTATTGTGGATGATACCTGACCATGGTTAGGTGAGAGCTTTCGATGAAATAGGAAAAATCATTTGGTGTGAAAGACGAAATATCCACTCAATTAAATATTGGGGATCATAAATTCGAAAGAGCCTTACTTTGAGCACATGTGTATATTATTCATTCAATTAGTGGTCAAAAAATGATGGTAGAGGTAAGCTCAACCAATGAGAGGAAGGGTAGGAAGACAATGAAAGGAAACCTAATAAAACAAGAAAACATGATTGCTAGGCTATAGATGAAAGATACACAAACTATGTTTGTCTCATACGAAGGGTGTACAAATAAAGATACAATCAACCAATATTATTGAGGATGATCAAGTCATATGAATCATCGACCAAGTGTTTTTTTATCAAACCCGAGAGGGTTGAGCATGAGCAATAAACACTTAGCAATGCTATACATTATGAGATACACTTCCAATGAGGTGTGGACTAGTTGGTTTGTGTGGGATTTTGTCCCTATCAAGCTTTGGGTTTGTAATGATATACATTATGAGATATACTTCCAATGAGGTTTAGACTAGTTGGTTTGTGTGGGGTTCAGTCCCTATCAAGCTTTGGGTTCAAATTTCATATGAAGCAGTTGAGGGTGGGAGCCAACTGTGGAGGTTGCACTATTCCAAGGGGTGTCTATGCTTGACTATCATACAATCTTGGTCACAACATCCCACAAATAGTTAAAATATATAATAATAAAATATATGATAGTGTATCATGTATATACACACTGAAAGATATAAGATAATAAAATATACCATATATATAATCATAACATTTTAATGTTCTATTAGTAAAAATTGCATTTTTGTGCTTTCTAGTCTATTATGGAAGAGATGTCCTATGATGTCTTGCCTTGTTATGTTATGCAAACATTTTGACTTGGTCAAATTACACAAAAATAAAATAAAATAATAATAATAATAATTAATTAAAACATTTTGACTCTATCAAATTATACTACTATTATAATAATAATAATAATAATTATTATTATTATTTAATTAAAACACTCATACTCAAATTACATAAAAATAAAATAAATGTAATTATAATTAATAATTAAATTAGTTTAGATCTATCTTATTAAGTTTCAAGAGGGACAAAAAATTAGTTATAAACACAATAATAATAATAATAAATTAATTAAAACATTTTGAAACAATTCTATAAAAAAATAATTAGAATTAAATTAGTTTAGATTTATGTTACTAAATTTCAAGAAAGATTAAATCTTAGATACAAATTTTTAGAATGAAAAAAATAAAATGATTTTTCTGGCTATTTGGTAAATACTCCTTGATATGAAGGATTATTTTGAAATAAAAATACATTCATGGTGGATTTTTAAAAATAGCTTCAGTATGATGAAAAATTGGCAGGGTGCTTGGATTGTGAAACAAAAAAATCCAAAAATAAGATTCAATATGATGAAAAGCTGGTGGGGTGGTTACATTGTGAAACAAAAAAATCTACCCAAAAAAATCATTCAATCATCCAGAAACATCCTATTTATCTATTATAAAAGTGGAGCCATCCTCGCGTTTTCTTGAAATCATCGTATGGTAAAATTATCAACATTGCTAGCCTTCTCAATGTCTGTGATATCGATAGGGCCGCCGCTACTTCCATCTAAACACCAAAATCATGTCACGATTACAATTTTTCACAGAGGCTCAGAAACCATTTCCATTTGTTTCCCTCACAATGGTGGAAGTAACCACCTGAGAAGCAAACCCAATTGCTTCAATGATATTGCATTTGAAGGAGAATTTAGACGGGAAATACCATGCAGCAATTATATTAGCAATTCAGACGTGAGAAAATTGTGCAGGGATGGGCACCTGCAAGAAGCACTGGAGAGCCTGCATTATATGAATGAGATGGGTATTGAGATTGAATTCCATACATATGCCTGTTTCTTGCAAGCATGTGCTGAAACGAAGGCTCTCAGACAAGCCAAGCGTCTCCATTCATTGATTGTTTCCATTGCAACTGACCAAGAAATCCTTTTGGCTGACAGGCTTGTATATACCTATGCCAAATGTGGTAGGTTGGAAGATGCCCGTCTGGTTTTCGATAAAATGCCCAAACAAAACATTTTGTTATGGAATGTAATGATTTTAGCCTATGTGAATCATGGGTGCTATGAGGGAGCTCTCATGCTTTATCGCCAAATGCCAGAGTTTGGCATTAAGCCAGACTATTACACATTTCCCTGTGCTCTCAAGGCTTGTGCGGGTTTATCAGCTCTCTTACAAGGCAAAGAGATCCATGCCCATGTAATGAGAATTGGGTTTGAGTCTCATATACATGTGGGAAATACCCTTCTGACTATGTATGCAGCTTGCAGGAATTTGAAGGATGCACGCCAAGTGTTTGACAAAATGTATCAAAGGGACGTCATCACCTGGAATGCCATGATTGCAGGTTATGTTCAGGGTGGGCATTATGAGGATGCCTTGACATTGTTTCGTCAAATGTCGCGGACAGAAACGAAACCTGATTTAGCCACCGTCGTTACCATTATTCCGGCTTGCGCCTGCTTAGGAGCTGTTAAAGAGGGTAAGGTAATTCATGCTTACACGATCAGGAGTGGGTTGGATGGGAATGTTTTAGTAGGGAATGCTCTTATTGACATGTATGGAAAATGCTGCAGTGTAGAGAATGCAGTCCGAGTGTTTGGAAACATGTCCCAGAAGGATGTGATTTCGTGGACTGCGATGATATATAGTTATGGTGAGAATGAGAAGTATGAAGAAGCACTGGAGCTTTTTAGTCAAATGGAATTGGCAGGTGTAAAGGCAGATGTGGTCACTGTCACTAGCATTCTCTCAATATGTGGAGGTATTGCAGATCTGGAACAGGGCAAATATGTTCATGATTACATATTGAGGAATAGGATCAAGTTGGATGTTTTGGCCCAAAATGTGCTAGTAGACATGTATGCAAAATGCAAGAGTATAGAAAATGCACGCCGAGTGTTTGACAAAATATCCCCAAAAGATGTGACCTCATGGATTACAATGATTGCAGGTTACCGCCGGAATAGATATTGCCAAGCGGCACTTAAACTCTTTAGGGAAATGCAGTTCTCTGTGAAACCCAATTCGGTTGCTATCATTTCTATTCTGTCTACATGCGCCGATTTAGCCGCTTTGCAACAGGGAAGGGAAATCCACGGTTACATAATTAGAAATGGGCTGTCATCAGATGTTTTTGTAGGGAAGGCGCTTATTGGCATGTATGCTAAATGTGGGAATATGAAAGATGCACACCACTTGTTTGGCAAAATGTTACAAACAGATGTGACATTGTGGACTGCCATGATTGAAGGGTACGGCATGCAGGGTAATGGCAAGGATGCACTTTCGCTCTTTTACCAAATGCAGCAGGCAGGGATAAAACCTGATGACGTTACTTTCATTGCTGTTTTATGTGCATGTAGCCGTGCAGGACTAGTGGCGGAAGGGTGGCATTACTTCAGACAAATGAGTCGTGAGTATGGCATAGAGCCGAACCTGAAGCACTATACATGCATGGTTGACCTTCTAGGCCGTGCCGGGCTCCTCAGTGAGGCACACAACATTATCAAAGAGTTAACGGTAGAACCTGATGTAGGCATATGGGGTGCCCTGCTTGGTGTATGTCGAATGCATCACAATATCGAATTAGGAGAATATGCGGCAGGCCGCATTTTCGAGTTGGAGCCAAACAATGTTGGATATTACTTACTTCTGTCAAACATGTATGCGGATGCTGATAGATGGAATTCTGTAGCAGAAGTTGGAGCAATGATGAAAGACAGGAGTCTGGTAAAAAATCCAGGATGCAGCTGGATTGAGGTCAAGGGCACAGTCCATGCATTCCTCGTAGGAGACAGATCACACCCTCAAGCTTATCAAATTTATGCAATAGTAGATAGTTGGGCTGCGCGAATGAAGACTGCAGGTTATGTGCCCAGCACAAATTTTGTGCTGCAAAAAGAGTTGGATGCAGCCACCAAGGAAGATGTCCTATGTGGCCACACTGAGAAGTTGGCTGTAGCTTTTGGCCTTATCAACACACCACCTGGGACACCACTCAGAATCACCAAGAATCTTGAAATGTGCAGTGACTGCCACGATGCTACTAAATTCATTTCCAAGATTGTTCGGCGAGAAATAACAGTGAAAGACAAAAGCCACTGTCACATTTTCAAGGATGGATTGTGTTCTTGTGGGTGCTATGAGTGACATTAGTTTAAATAAGCAATGAAGATAAAGGTTGGACAAAAATGAATATGATTCATGGTAAATCCAAGAGGTGCATATTGGTTCAATGGGAACTGTTGTGTGTATGGTGTATTAAATGGATTGAACCTCTATAGAGTGCACGACTGGTAACTTCTGATGTGAAGTAAGTCAATCAAGCAACTAAAATACCAAATCAGTAAACGCGCAAAGGTTATTCTTACACCTTCATAAATCGCATAAATGGAAGGCAGAAATGCCAAAACTGCCTAATTGCCCAATTGAAGCAAACAATATGAGGCAGCGTCAGTGCACGGGCGTGTGTGCTGTAGTCGCAAGTAGCGAGGTGATTATACAAACACAGAAACGTGGCTTCAACTCCCACAATCGAGGTGATTATGCAAACACAGAGACATGGCTTCAACTCCCACAACCCCCTCACAAACTGAGTGGGTGCAGATGAGGCCAGATACAGGTCCTAGGTGAGTTTGGTGGCATAGAAACACCTTTCACAGCAGAGCTGTTTAGCTGAAGGACAGCTGCAAGTTACTATAAGCAGCATTTCCAAAAAAAGAAAACGTGGAGAAGTGTCCATTCAAAGAAAACAGACAGCAAGCCAAACAAAGTGAATTTGGCTTTGGGTGTGCTGGCTGGCCATGAAAAGATGTCAAAACTTAATGCTAGCAAATAATTCGTTATCTCTAGGATCGTGGCAGAATTGATGTAAAAAATCATCCTTCCTTCTCTTCGGTCAATTCTTATAAACTCAGAGAGGACTAGCTGTTATGTTTCATTTCTCACACAGTATAGTTGCTTGGAGATGGAGAGTCTAATTTTGGGTGTCAAAGCACAGAGCCTTGCAGTTTATGCTGAAACATATTTCTGTAATATCTGGCCACATGAAATCAGCTACAGAGATTATATCTTTGATGTATATTGACTTATTCTTGCTGTTTCAATGCATGATATATTTTAAGCTAAAGTCACGAAACAGATGTAACATTTTGCTCAACACCCACTTGTTTTGGGCAATGTGAAAATTAAGCTCGTTCATTAAGGCATTGAATATCTCTATACGACATCCCGCTGGTTTTGGCACATATTGACCTATCCAAATGTCATAGTGGGTGATAAGCGGCTGTTGACAGTGCATTCTGTTAGGCTATGCTTTGTGGTTCGATGATTTTCATCGTCACATATGTTATGACTATTACTCATCCATCCATGCATGTTTGCATTTCATGATCTTGTTGGAAACAACTCCAGAAGCTTTACCATTTGAGAAATATCCTATTCCCAAGGTTGAAGGTCGGACAAACTGGTTTTGCTAAGCTGGATGAAGGTTCAACTATTATGGAGTATATATTGATCCAATGATTTGATTGGACTACAGGGAAATGTATTTTCCTAAATGTGACAAGAAATCAAACAGAAACTACAGCCATTCCACCTTATCAGTTTGACTTTTGGAGTTCAATGGCAGTAATATAGATAAAATGACTGACAAATGAGAGCTTTATCAAGAATGTAAGGTCAATAAGAAAGCTGCAAAAATTCTGCTAAAGAAATATGCCATGATAGAGGAATTTTTTATGACTTTGGTCATGTATCGTCCTAAGCTCTGAGGAGGTACATAAATTTGGAGCGGAAGAAGTGCATAAAGGATATGAACCTCAAGTAACATTATCTTATTCCTGAACATTTGCATAAGAATGTAAGGTGGATAATATAAGTTGCAAGAATTCTGCTAAAAAATCTCACCACAATAGGGGCATTTTTATTATTTTAAATATTTTTTCATGCATCAGTGATCATCCTAAGTTTTGAAGAGGTGACTAAGGTTGTAGCAGAGGAATTGCATAAGTGTATCAACCTCCAAGTAGCATTATCTTATTCCTAATCTCTACATTTTTATGATTTTGAATGTTTTTTCTTGCATCATCCCAAGTTTTGAAGAAATGCACAGGTTTGGAACGGAGGAAGTAAATAAATAATATCAACCCTCATGTAGCATTATCTCATTCCTATTCATTTGCTTGTTGTTGGTATAATATGTGTCTGTGCTGGACTGTTTACAGTTTGCATCGAAGAGTCTGCTTTAAAATAAACTCCAACCACGAAAGATGGTGTTACGCTAAACATTGAGGAGCATCCAAAGCATGTGTAGATCAAAAGTGGTGAGTGCAGACCAAAATAATGGTTCAAATTATAATTGAGCATTAACCAAGAGAGAAAAATATCATATCAAATTACAAGTGAGTTAGCTATTTGACCCTATTATTTTGTCATTTTTTTATCGCACAATTTATAATTTTTACAACCTTTTATATTCCTGCATAGAGAAGTTATCCATTCTTTTTATCTCAGTAGTAACCAGAGAAGTTATCCATTCTTTTTATCTCAGTAGTAACCAGCGTAGATAGTACTTAGCTTAGAAAATATGTTAGAAAAATTTTGTGGGAACTTTGTTTTGTGTTTTCATTTTGTAAATCATATTGGATATAAATTTATAGCATTGATTAGAGTGTCTAACTTGACACATAACAGAGCTAGTTAGTTTGGGAAATCAACTCCAATACTTTTTATATGAAGCTTAAAACATTCGACCACTTGAGCTAGCACACTAGGGTCACCAATTTCTTATGTGATAAGTAGTTAGTATAATTGGGTAGATACTTATGTGTATATTATGACAATCTCACTATTAACTTTTTGTTCTGGTATGATTGTAGGAGTGTTTATGAATTGTTTTTTGTTTTTATTTTTATTCTTTATTCTTTGGAAGAAAATTATAAAATATATTTAGATATTACATTTTGCACTTTTCAAAAACATAGAAGTGGTAAAAAAGTTTTATTGGAGCCTTAAACAAATTCTTCACATATATCTCAAATAAGCCTAAAAGATTGTCATCAAGTGTCCACAATTTTAAAACTAATTACACAATTTTAAAACTAATTACAAAATTTTAAAACTAATTACAAAAGTTCTTTGAGAGTGCACAAAATGTCAAACATATCCATCTAGATGCAATATCCAATGAAATATTTAAAGTGAGCTATAACCCACAACCCATCCTCCACCTAGAAGATAATATCACTAACAACATGAAAATGAAAACCAGCAAGCTAATTATGGAAGGATCATACAGATTATAGAGCATGCCCATCACTTGATTTTAACATTGATCAAAGCACCAACTTTGTAATGCCCCTTTCTTGGGATTGCCAATCAGCCGATAGACTAATTCATAGATGTGTGAAGATTGATCAAAGCACCAACTTTGTAATGCCCCTTTCTTGGGATTGCCCAATCAGCCGATAGACTAATTCATAGATGTGTGAAGTTAAATTTGTGCAATGATAAAAATTCTCATTAAAGGCTTCCGTCAAACACTTATCATACATCCAACCACTACATTGTCCATTAACTCGTTGAAACATTTCGTCAAACAGTTTATGAACAACCATTTTGACAAATAGATTATTCAAACAGTTTCCCTGTAGATAAAAGGATAGTAATATTTTGCATGAAAATTAAATATAAACCCTCAACATCATTTGCATAGTAAATAAAGTAACTAAAACTTGACCCTTATTTTATTAAAACTGAAGGAAAATTTCTCATGTCAAATCTGGTTGTAACCCTTCAAAGTTCACTCAGATAATGCACAACAACAAGCCTTACCTCTCTATCTTTATCCTCAATAACTTGTACTCACCCAAGTGAATTACGGCTGGAACAATAGATGCTAGAATTAATTGAGAACGTGAATGTCCCACCATTTGTAATTGTCTTGTCACCTTCTCCAACAAGCTACGAAGGACAACTGTCCAAGTTGATCTCTTGCTCCAAAAAGCTCTTCTTCCATCATTCTTCCCACCATCATAGTGCTGCTCTAATTTAAAGAGTGATAGTCACTCACCTAAACAATCTAGATTTCATTATTAACCCTTTAACCCTTTAGGCTAGTAGGATGCACCATTATGATATCATTGTAATGCCCCTTTCTTGGTATTGCCTAATCAACCAATAGAATAATTCCTAAATCTGCCAAATTAAACTTGTGCAATAATCATATTGTTCATTGAAGCCTTCCGTCCAACACTTAACATACATCCAACTGCTACACTGTCAAACAATTTATGAACAACCATTTTGACAAAAAGATTATTCAAACAATTTGCATGTAGATAAAAGGGAAAAATTATTTTGACAAATATTTTGCATGTAAATTAAATAGAAACCGTCAACATCGTTTGCACAATAAATAAAGTAACTGCAACTTGACCCTTATTTTGTTAAAACTAAAGGAAATATTCTCATGTCAAATATGGTTACAAAATATCGTGGAAACCTAAGAATGTTTGTCTATGGAAAATAGGGATTATTGTCTCTACACGAGAATATGTGGTCCTCATATTTAAGGTATTCCATCTCCAATTCCCCGAAGTTTCTTTATTACCCTATTGCCAAAGATAAACCATTTGACTTCCCAACAAACAAAGCAATCAAGCGTGGTGGATTGTGTGAATTATGGGTTGCTTAAACATATTATTTGTCTTGACTTGGCTATGGCACAAGGTAGTTGTAGTTTTCAGACAAAGAATGCTGCTATTTAGTAAGTCTACTCCCAACGAGAAATCTACTATCTAAGAGTGATTCTCCTTCCATTACAAAAGTTATCATTTTAATAAATTGATCTCCAAGATAACCAATGTTGCCTCTTTCAAAATAGCACACCTTAGTCTCTATCATATGACATATTTAATGCCCTGAAATTAATAGGCTTGGCCTTCCTTGCACTAATGATGTTGTACTCACAATTTATAAACTCCTCCTTATTATAATTGATCTCTACGATAAAACTATTTTCTCTAATGAACTCTGCTCCTAAATTAATGAAAACCACAGTCCTCACTATAATATTCTTATTTCAAATAAGCTCGACCTTGCATACAAAATGGAGATCTCCTCACGAATAAAATATGCCCTGCAAAACAAATGAGATCTAACAAAATTAAAACCCCAAAATTATGGCAAACCTATCTTGCCAAGCAATATGCTTCAATGAGAAATCCACAGTTATTCCTCCTTAGATTGGTTACGGTGTATAGTTTCAATACCAAAACCAATTTTCCTTAGGGATAGGGTTTTACCACTTCCTTAAGCCACAAGGGCTCAAAATCAAATAAGGAAAATCATCCATCCACCCCCTAAAGAATGATCTTGAGCTCCCTTTAATAATTTATGGCCATCCCAATACCATGGGTAAGTATTCCATGGGTGCCAATACCATGGTACCAATAACATGGGTAAGTAAATACATAATAATGTATCTTTATAAAGCTCACCTTCTCACAACCACATTTTAATATAATTAAATCAATTGTTTCCCTTGTAGTGATCATTAAGGGACATGACAAACTTCCAAAAGTAGACCAACTTTGGAATGCGTGTTAGGTTCCTTATTGGTGCTCTCTATACACATTTAAAAATGAGTTAAAAATGAGACGACCTTAAAAGAAAATTGAAAATGATTAACTTCATTTAAGGTGGGCCTTGAAATCAAAATTGACTCATATAATATTCTCCTTTCATCCATTTAATAATCACTATGGGGCATGCCCATTCCTTGATTTTAGCACTTAGCAAGTACCATCATTTAATAGCGTACTAGATTTGGAAAGTGTGTTAGCATCTTGATTTTACTAGTACCATCATCTAATAGCGTACTAGATTTGGAAAGTGTGTTAGCATCTTGATTTTACTAGTACCATCATCTAATAGCGTACTAGATTTGGAAAGTGTGTTAGCATCTTGATTTTACTCTTTGTTCACATTTAAAAAGGAGATGCCTAATTAACTTCTTCAAAAATGGGCTCTGAATCCAAACTTGACATCGTGCATTCCCCTTTCATCCATTTAATAATCACTATACAGTCATCAAATATTCAACTATAGGATACTCTCTTTTTTGGAGCAATCATCAATAACAATTTTAAATCAAACAACTCAACACAATCCCCCTCCTCCCCCCTTCCAATGCTTTTGTGAACCTTATAAAATGAGATCATTCAAACATAGAACCCCTTTTGCCCCTAATTTTGAAGGAGAGCCTTGGCTAACTCTCTTAAAAAACCGAGGCTATAGACTTATTGATAGGAGCTAGGGTAATTTGTATATGAAGATAAATTTTGAGATGGGGTTTGCTACTTTGAATAAAACCCTACTTTCATTGGCATATTGAAAGGGCGATATATACTTTCCTTTGAATATGCTCGCATTCTTGTTGAACTAGATGCCCTAAACAACTATTTTTGGAAGAACATTGAATTGTTTTAGCTATGGATTCACAAGCAAGTTCCTAGGACTTTAAATATTCCTCCCACCATTATTTGAACCCTGATATGTTTTCTATTTCTTCCCTTGTTTAGCATGTTCACAAAATATTAAGAGATAACTCATAGTTTTCTCACTTTCTTTACATAACATGCATTTGTTAGGTCCTTAACTTCTCCTCTTTTGGAGAATTTCCCAAGTCAAGGTTATGGATTTGAAATTGCCATGGATATTCCACTGGATAGTTCATCACAATAGATCTGTTAAAATACCAAAATCTATATTATGAAGTGTTCATTCCTTCTAGATTCTAGATTAGTTAGTGACTATTTTGTTATTTATGCATGCAATATATAAAATGCAGAAAATAGAGAACAAGTAAATACAATCACTCACAAACCATAATTCACCCCAAGATATGCTCTGGGAAACCCTTTTAGGAGAAAACTCAATTGGAAGCTGAGGTTTTCTATGCTCTCTTTTGTCTAGAATGGAAATGGTGCAAATATAAAGGAGTAGACATTCTCTACGGAGTTACCTAAGACTAGTGGCTCGTGGGATGTTATAGAACACAAACCCCCTCTATTCTGTTCTCTCTCTCTCTATGCACTGTAGTCTAGTCCGCTCTAATATGGAACAAAATGCACTCCAATAGAATGAAATCCCTTTTCCTCTTAATGGCCCGATTATAACATAGCTCGATAGCCAACTAGGGGTTAAGTTTGATTCCTTCAACTCTCAACTAGAGTTACAACTATGACCCTTGTAAAATATTACTAATAGACTACATGTGGTTATCTCCTTTTCCATGAGTAATGGAGTTGATGTGGCATCCTCTCAAATCATGGTGGATAAATAAGGAAGATCAACTTTTGGGTGGCATAGATTTTGCATATGGATTGCACCATTGGAAAGGTCTATGAATGTAAAGCATTGCCAGGGGGTCTTGCAAAATGGGAGTTTTTGGACCCCAAAAAACTCCATTTAATATGTCAAACTTCCTCTAGAAGGTTTCAAACCCTAATTTTCCAAATTGAGACCCACCGGTAAAAATGGCGCAATAAGCCGATCCTTCAAATGTTTCCACTCTAAAAGCATCGAAATGGATGAAAAATATATAATGATCCAATCTAAGTCATGCCTCCCCATTTTGGGAGGATTTTGGTCTCCAAATGCTTTTAATGAATGAGATGAGTAAAATTTTCCTTTACCTTCTCCTTGGAGTGCCTTTTAGCCTTTCTTGGAAGTTGTTCTTTCAACCCATTTTTCCAAAGCTTAGGTTGCCCCTGTCTTGTAGTTTTGAACCTCTTCTACAAAATTGTATCCTCTTTCAACTCTACCTGAGCATATTGGTCTAACTCCTTTATGGAAGGCATGACTTGCTCCTCTCTTTGATCTAGCATGGGAGGCTCATAGAGCTTAAGATTTTCCACGTTCACCACTGAATAAATGCACATATATGGTGGTTTATTGAGTCTATAGGCATTATCTACCACCTTTTCTAGTATCTCGAAAGGACCATATCGCATAGCCTTTATTTTCTTACTAGGACTTATCAACCACCGCTTTTTCAATTATAACCATACTCTATCTCCTAGTCTACATGATTTCTCTATCCTCCGTTGATCATGCTTGGTCTTGTACTTTTCTTGTGAATTCTTCAATGTCTCATGTACTTGTAAATGAATATGCATAATATTCTCAACAATTTTTTGTTGCTCTTAAATCATCCCTTGTGAGATATTTCCTCACTCCTCCTTGCTGCCCATATACAAAATCTAAAGGTGGAGGTGGCAAATATGCAAAAAAAGTCTCAAATGGTGGCTTACCAGTCGAAGTGTGGACTACTATATTATAGGGGTGTTGTATAAAGACTAGGTTTTTATCCTAGGTCGTCAGATGCTTCTGATTGTAACCACTCAAAAGTTGCACCAAAGTTCTGTTAACTAGTTATGTTTTCCCTTCAATCTAGGGATGGAATGTTATAGACCTCTTCAATTTTGTGTCCATATTCTTGCACATCATAGTCCAAATAGGTTAATAAATCTCCCTATCTAAAATGATGCTCCTTGGTATCCCAAAATGTACCTAGACCTGTTCAAGGAATATGTTTGTTGTTTTTTTCCACCCGATGGTTTTTTTATAGGGTATGAGAATGTACATCTCACTAAATATGTCAACTACCATGAATAGGAGGTCATGTCACTTCTTGGTTGTTGGTAAACTTCCCACAAAACCCATGGAAATGCTTTCCCAGGGACGAGTTGGTACATGCAAGAGATGGTATAGACCCCATTTACTTTTATTAAGCTTGTTGGTACAATAAAGCAAACCTATTTCCCGTTACTAGGCTTGTTGGTACAACAAAATCATACATCCTCTAATGAACCTATCTGCCTCTTCTTATATCCTAGGCAGCCAATGCACATACCTCTGCAAATATGCAACTATCTTCCCAACGCCAAAAGGCTCTATAACCTAAGAGGTGATCCTTTCTAATGAATTTCAATCTCACCCTTAGGAACACATAACTTGTTTAGCCTGTAGAGTAACTTTTTCTAGATATGATAGTCAACTATGTTATAATTGTCATCCACATGAATTTGGCCCGCTAGCTTTTGATACACCTCCCTAAAGTCCTCATCCTTATATGCCTTTTTGTATGCATTATGGGTGAAAATATCCATGTGCATCAAAGTTCCCAAAGCTGTGATTTTTGATGTAAGTGGACTTGAAAGCACATTGGCCAACTTGTTTGCACTTCCCTTCTTGGAATTGACCACTAAATGAAATTGTTTTAAGAACCCCATCCACTTGTGATTCTTGATATGTTGTAATTTACTCTAGGCCTACAGGTACTATACTAGCCGGTGATTTGTGTGGATGATTGTCTCCTTTCTCATTAGATAGCATTTCCACTTTTTGACAACTTGTATTAGGGTATATAAATCCTTTTCGTAAGTAGAGTAGTTGATAACAACCACATGAGACAATTTATAATGGTAGCATATAAGCCATCCTCCTTGCATTAAGACCACTATCATATCATACCCACTTGCATCTGTCTCCATTTCAAAGGGTTGTTACAAGTTTGGTAATGCAAAAAACTAGTGCTTCATTGCTTTCTTAAAATCCTCAAGGGCCTTATGCTAACACTCCCCCCGCTAGAAAATATTTCCACTCACTTTATGGCATGAGAGTAGTGTAGATATTGTTGAAAATGAGGCTATGAATATTCTAAAGTATTGTGCTACCCCAATGAAGCACCTAACCTTAGAAACATTTGCAGGCATTGACCACTTCTTGATGCCTCCATCTTGGTAGAATCTATCGTGAGCTCCTCTCCAATCACATAGCCTAAATACACTAAATATTATTATGTAAATTCACATTTTTTGAGATTTTCGAACATCTGGTACTTCTTCAAAGTCTCTAGCACCTGCATCAAGTGTGAGATGTGCTCCTCCTAGGTAGACTATATACTAGTATATCATCCGAATAAACAATACCAAATGAATCTAGATATGGACACTATAGATCATTCATTAGTCTCATGAATGTAGTTGGTGCATTAATAGAACAAATGGCATGAATAACTAATCATATAAATCTTGTATGGTTTTGAACAAAGTCTTCTAGGTATATATTTTTTTTATTTGAATCTAGTGATACCTTGATTTTAAATCCATCTTGGTGAAGTATTTTTCTTGCTACAACTAATCAAACACGCCATCAATCCTAGGCAAGGGGTCCCTGTTCTTGAGTGTAATTTTGTTTAACACTCTATAATCAATGCACATTTGCCAATTTCCATCCTTATTTGGCACAATTATGATGGGTGACCCATATGGTGAGGTAATTGGTCGAATAACACCATGCTCCAGTAGCTATTGCAATTGCTTCTTCCCCTCATTTTCTTCTAGAAAAAACTTCTTGTACAACCTGATGTTTGGCAATGAAAAGTTCGGCAAAAATTGTATCTCATGTTCCACTTCCCTCTTAGGGGGTATCCCTTCAGGCTCTTGAAACACTCCCCTGTATACCTATAGAAACTCTTCCAGTTTTTGTCTTTATTCCTTAGCACACCCTCCAGGGATGCCTTTTCTTTCATTGACTTTTCTACAAAGTAATTTTCTCTTAAGAATAATATAACATACTTCTTGATAGAACTAATAAATTTCTTAGCTTAGTTGGCACTTAGCAGTGAAATATTTGACTTTCCCTTTTGAACATTGACAATCAAGGTTTTATTTTCCTTTATAAGGAAATAATGATTGAATCTTTGCAAGAAGATTGCATCCCGCATGTACATATAAGGATTCCAAAAAACAACTCCACATGCATCAAGTGTAGCCACATCCAATTCTACTTCATCAATAAAATCAAAACTAATATAAATTTTACATTATTTGGTGACATTTACCCTCGCCTCCTTGTTGATCCATCCCAATGGATGTGGGATAGGATGGCCATGAACCTCCAGTCCAAGTTTGTTGATCATATCCATTGGTATGAGATTTTCCTGTAAACTTGAGTCGAATAGAGCATCAATCTTTGTCCTCTTGGCCTATATATTTCTAAGGAAGTGTTTGGTGATCTTATTCTCTTCTTTTTGTTATAGGCTATTGAGATTCACCCCCTTTTGCACCAATGTGTAAACAATATTTCCATCCATGACAAAGCTACTTTCACCCGATTTCTTTGAATTTGTGGCTATGCGGTTTTTCTTCTTTTTGTCCTTCATACGATTCTTTAGATTGTGTTTTGCATGTAATTTCCATAACTTCTCTATGTGATCATCAATGTTTTAGTGGTTACAATGGTTTCTATGATCCTTGCACTAGTGTGTTGTGGCTATTGTTTTCTTGTCCTTCCCTATTTTTCACTTCTTCTTACCCTTCTTTGAAGCCTACCAATGTTCCTTTTTCTTTGAACCACTTGATTTCCTTTTCTTTTGGCCTTTTTATTAGTACCTTTCTTGTACACAAGTCTTATCCATTGTTTTGGTTTTAAACAACATCACTTGCTTTTGAAAATGGCTATAAAGACGCCCTAGATACTTGAGGAGTAAATATTTTTTCTTGGGGATGGATACCTAACATTATTGCCATCTTCTGGATTTCTATGGGGTACTCCTATACACTTTGCCACTATCTATTCCTGAAATAATCCCATTGGATCAATTGGTCCTTTACATACCTGAAAGGGTATAACTAGGAATTGATGAGAATTTTAAAATCCTCCCACCTAGTTACTAGAGGATCTCCCTCCATCCTAACAATTTCTTTGTGGCTTTTCCACTAGGTTAGGGCATGACCCTCCGATTTGAAATGAGAAATTTGATTTTTCAATTCCTCCTCTATATGGTGAATGCTAAAACAAACATTTAATATCTATAACTAATGGTTTAATTTTAAAGTATCTACTCACCTTGATACGACTTGATATCCACCTTTTCTTCCATCTTGAAGAGAGACTGTGAATGCTTCATAATGCTCAAACTTGGTTGCTTTTTTCTAGGTTTCTTAGAATCCTTATTTGGTTCTTCCCCATCCTCCAATTTCCCCTTTGGTTTTACTTATGCATCGGAACCCCCATTTTCTTCAACCAACCCAAGCTTACTAGTTAGGGATACCATGAAGAGGTTCAAATTATAGATTATATCTGTGACTTGCACTTCCAGTGGTGCAAACCTATCCTCTACTAGATCTCGAGGGTTATCATAATTCAATTCATTGGCCATGGCTATGATTTTATGACTTTCTATTTAAATTGATCTAATCCCCTGTAAATTTCCACAAAATACCCTAACAAACCTACTCTGATACCAATATGATCTATAAACTGCCATGGATATCCAACGAAATAATTTGTCACAACATATCTACTAAAACAAACTAAAATCTAAACTATGAAGGGTAAATTCTTTTTAGATTCCATATTTGTTATTATTATTTTTTTGTTTATGCATGTGGTGGATAATGTGTGTAAAATATAGAATAAGTAAATACAATCACTCACAAACTGTAATGAACACCAAGATATGCTCTGGATAATCCTTACGGGAGAAAACATAGCAAGAAGGTGAGGTTTCTCTGCCCTTTTTTTATCTAGAATGGAAATGGTGCAAATACAAAGGAGAAGGCACTCTATATGGAGTTACCTAATACTTATGGCCCGTCAACTACTACAAAACACAAACCTCCTATGTTATGCTTTCTCTCTCTCTCTCTCTCTCTCTCTCTCTATCCGCTCTTAGCTACTCTACTCTACTACGGAACAAAATGCACTATAATAGAATGAAAACCCTTTTCCTCCTAGTGGCCCGATTATAACACAACTTGATCGCCAATTAGGGGTTAAGTTTGATTCCAACTCTCAACTATATTTACAACTTTGACCCTTCTATAATCCATTCATAAAATCCATGATGTAAGGACATCTGTAAAATTCAATTGAATGAGAGGTCAAACCTATTTATCAGAGAAGTTAGTTCCTCAATAAGTGGGTTGTTAGGATAGAGTTGGATAGGATTTCCATGTAATTCATTTAAATTAGATAATTGTTGGGATTTGGTTCATTTTCCCTAAATTGGTCAATTCAATCCTATTTCCATGGATCTAGAGTGACTTGTACCGATGTATTTATTTATTGATTAATTTAATAATAACAATTAGAGTGTTGAGGTATGCGAGAGTGGGTTTTCCAGACAAATTTTATAGACTAGTCCTTCTACAATTTTTATTTTCATTATTTATTTGCATACATATATATTACAACATTGTAGGGGTCTGTGTTACGCCCTAGGCTTTTTTTGAATTCCTGCTGTAGGAGGTAGAGGAAGGTCGGTCATCACATAACACCTACACGATGTTGGAAATACTGAAGGGGGGTTGGTGAATCAATATTTCTTTTTAATTGTTCTTTTTATCACCAAGACATATATATATATGGTGTTATACTCCTATAATTATAGGTGTCATATTTCATGATTGACTGATTGAGCTTTGTAATATGTTCGTCTTTTCCTTGCTGTAAAGTTTTCCATATTATCAAAAAATCATATATATATATATCTATATATATATATATATATATATATATATATATAATGTGAAGAATGTATGCCCTAAAAGAAAAAGCAAAGGGTAAAAGGAATAAAATGGTAAAAAAAGTGAAAGAAATGAACTCCAAAAAAGAGAGACTAGGAAAGTGTGCAAGTCGAAAATGCCACTACTATTTCATTTTATGTAAATAGAGCATCATGTACAGCTTGTTGAACCTTTGGCCACAATTAATGAATGGCCAAACAACTTAATCTTGGCCAATTCATGTTTGAATTTCCTGTTGTAGAGATAGAGAATAAAATCTGTCCAAACTGTTTAATCTTGGAAGATAAGTAGATAGGTAGAGAAGCAAATGAGCTCACCAATTTAATCTGAGCCCTTAGATGTAATAAGGGCAGACTTAGGTAGGCTTACCATGAAAAGAAAAGAAAAGTTGAGAAGGGTTTGCTAATCTAAGTGCACCCAAGTGTAAAGAAGAAAAAATGCTAGATAAGTACGCCGGGTAGGAAAATTGTTGTTGCGGAAAGAGACTTGTGATAAGTTTGTCTCTAAAAAATGTGTTAACTTTCACTCCCATCACAAGTGCATCACAGATATTTTTTTGATGTAGCTCAAGCGAGGCATGACTAACTCCCCTTCATACTTCTCCCCAATCACTTACTAATCTCCCCCCAAAGGTATTAAGATCTGCTTAATATCATTGAACCACTTGTTCCATTTTCATCAAATGCTTAAGTAAAACCCCATTTTTACTTAAGGAAGTGACTATATTTCTTGTATAAACCCCTTTTTTCTTTTTAGCCTAAGTGTTAAAATGTTG
Organism: Pinus tabuliformis; assembly: GCA_031772625.1. Taxonomy (NCBI): domain Eukaryota; kingdom Viridiplantae; phylum Streptophyta; class Pinopsida; order Pinales; family Pinaceae; genus Pinus; species Pinus tabuliformis. Next base: position 944,994,083 of record CM062820.1, read on the forward strand.
AATCTCTAACATTTTACTTAGCGCTGTTCATTTTACAAATTCATATTAATTTTAACTTTATTATATAATTCCCATATAAATTGTTCCCCTCCCCGTATTATGTATATATAACAAAAAACCCCGATGTTTTAATATTCCCGCCTCCGGTTAATTATAACCATATAAACATCATTTAAAAGGGATTAACAGGTTTCTTTGGAACTTGTTAATAACCTTCCGTTGCGCCATCAGGGATTAATTAACCTCTCGTTAATTAATAACCAAATCACCCTGCTAACCAATAAACAAGCCCCGATGCATTAAAATGTGGTTTTATTATGATCAGGCCCGCTGCTTATAGTCCTGCCATCTCCACTGAGCGCCCACTGTCCGACCAACCACTGCACATCCGATGATTGATAAACATTTCGTGCTTCCCTCCATCGCCGAACTTTAACTCCCAGGGAACTGGTGGTTTTTGTGCCCGTACCAGGACACGCATCACGCTCTCGCTTTGTTCGCTCGCCCTTAGCCCGAAACCGCCCAACGCCAAAAGCAGTGCGGGCGAAATTGCTTACCACCCCCCCTTGCTGACGTCACCGCCATGTCATCTATCCCGTACGTCATGCTGACTTCATCCATCCTTTGAACCAAAATTTCCCGCCAAACTTCATTTTTGTCGAATAAAGGGAAAAAGGATAATTTTTGCTATGTTTTTGTTTACGAACAACGCTCCGCGTATGATATCTGCCGAGGTCGCATTTCCAGTGTTTCAACTGCCTCCGGACCAGAAAAGCTCCAGCAACGAGCTCACAGACTCTGCCGACCCACCATTTTACAGTTTTCTCCCTCATTTAACACAATTTAGAGCAAACAGAGGGATTTCCAAAGCTTGCAGAAGAGAGAAACTGACATATACAAAGATATTTTGGGCTAAATATCGGACATATATGAACAAAGAAAACAGGGTACACAACAAGTCAAAGAGGATCAGATCAAGAATTAAAGAGTATCAGGGTAGAATTAAAGGCAAATCAAATCAGAATTAAAGAGTAGCAGAGCCGATAAGGAGACGCAGATCAGAATTTAAGAGTGCAGTTAAGACAAGCAGATGCGCAGAGCTACTACAGGACAACTGCAAGCCGAACCCTAAAATCCTGCCTCTAGCACAACATAAGTTAGCCGCTTTTATGTTACTTGTAAACTAATTTAGGTTAAGATCTAGATACTATCTCACAACTTTTATGAGATATTGTTTGTACATATTTTGTTGTATAAATACCCCCTTCATCAGAGTTCTGAAGAGGTTGGGTGTATGTAGATTTCTTAGACTTTGTTGTAATACTGAACTTTGGAATAAAAAGCTGTTGGAAACATTTGTTGTCTGGCCTACTGGATGAATAATTGAAGCCGAGGACTTGTCACAAAATTCTTGAATCAAACTCCGGACCAATAAGTCCCCTATATCTTATGTTTTACAGTTTTCTGAGTTTTTATATCATCTGTGTTTCATGATCTGAATGATAAAGAGAGATTAATTCAGAATTTGCTTAACTGCACTATGTTTTCAGTCTTTATTATTCTCTGTTTTTTCTTCAGAATTAGTATAAACAGTGAATTCTTGATTGCTTCTGTTTCCTGATTCTCTCATATTGATTATTTGATAAAGAATTCTTAACTGATCTTTGTCGGTAAGCACCCATTTTCCCTCTTTCAATATGTTGAAGGATTCTTAATTTCCCTTCACCCATTTGAGTCCATTCCATCTGTTTCAGCTCTTGAATTGTTCTCTATTTGACTACCTTACTTTGTGATGCCATCCCCTGTTAAGAAACCAAATCCAGAAAATCATCTCTTTTGACTCCATCATGCCCAATGGACTAAACTCTTCAGGTTTACCTCTCTGTTCTATTGAATCTCACCACCCAAACTCAAAACAAAACTCTTATACTTCATAACTAGCTTAATATCTTTCAAAAAAAAACTAAATCATAAAGAGAGAGCCCTATCTGAATATAGATTAGCTAGATTCTGTATCTAAAAGATTGGTCTGTGGTTACGTCGGCCGTATTCCCTTTCTTACAACTTTTGGGAACAACCTGAGTGATAACATCATTGGCGACTCCACTGGGGAATTGAATAATCGTTTGTTACTATTGTTTATTTTATAAGCTACATACGGAGCCTAAAGTTAGCCAGGTAGCTTTTGAAATGCTTTTGCTTTACAATTGCAAAAGTAAATGAATGCTGCTTCAGTCTATCTCCAGTCTAGTTTGTGGATTAAACATCCGGTTCCAAATACTTGATCAATTCCTCTTTTGAAAATTCTTTTGGGATAGTTCAAAAAATTCCCACATCTAAAAATTCCTAGAAGAATCTGTTAAAGTTGCATTGTCAAAATTATTCCAAGAAAAAACCAAAAACATACCTAGAAACTGGCTTTAGAAAAGATTCATTACACCAGATCGAATCCTAATCATAATCCCCCACCTGTGTTTGAAAATCCTAATCTAATTCCTAGGATCCTTAGAAGACAAGAGAGCCGAGAAAATTCTAACTAGTTCACACCTTGACAAAATTTTGCAGAGCTCCATTCAATCTGAGCTCACCTCTCAGAGAACAACAAACCTTTCTATGATTACTGCAGCTTCTCCGAGTTCGCCTTCACCACCTCAAACCACCCTTTCCACTCCTCCATCTATAACACATATTCCAATTGTTATCCCTACTCTTTCAGTTGTCACATCTGTTTCTGCAACCATGGCAAACTGATATACTCCCCTAAACTTACCTGCCAATCCAGGGGATATGCCTCAAGATTATCAAAGTAAAATCACCTATTTTGACGGTACCGGCACCTACACAGCTCAACAACATACCAAGAAAATGACCGACTATTTTGAAAACTACGAGATTGATGATGATGTCAGAATGAAAGTATTTGTTCAAAATTTAACTGGAGATGTTAGAATCTGGTTTAGAGCCCTTCCTGCAAACAGTATCAATAACCCACAAGCACTTTATTAGGCCTTCTTAAACATATGGGAAAAGAAGAAAGATCCTCTCCACATTTTATCAAAATATGAAAACCTAAGAAGAGGTGCACAAGAAACTGTCCAAGATTATTGTACCAGATTCAATAATATCTACAATGCTATTCCCCAGAATCTAAGACTTCCTCCAGATTTGGCCTTGATCAAATTCCCTGATGCATTTGATTCTGATATGGCATACCAACTTAGGGAAGGAGCTCCTCGAAACTTAGAAGAGATGCAAAGTATAGCTGTCAGTGTTGAGGTCAATCTGATATCCAAACGATCTAGAGCCAGAGCTAAAAGGAGGACACCTTTAAAAGAAGAACCTTCTGCCTTTGAACAGAAATTAGATGCAATCATCAAAGGAATGGATAGACTTGGAGATAGAGTGGAAACAATTGAGAGAAAATCCCCTTGGGATGGTCAACCAAGCAATATTGGGAGAAATCCAAATTTCAGAAAAAATCAAAATCCTATCATTGGAAAGACAAGGTCTGACCAAAATATTAGGCCCCCATTTCAAGAAAATTATGCTAAAGCCTCAACTTTTGATGAACCAATAGAAGACACTCAAATTAATTTGATGGGATTCAACAATGAACAACAAGTTTTCTTGACCCAAGAAGATCAAGAAGCTCACATCCTTGAACAATTCCAAACTCAGTCAGGTGAATCATTTGACTTTAAGGAGGGATATGATACAACCATTTATGAAGTCCACAAACAATACAATCTGAGGAGTATAAGAATAGATGTCCCTGAAATTAACAAACAAAAAGATACCAAGGAGCCTAACAAAGGTAAGATCGATAACACCCCCGTACATATTCTTTCTAAAACAGACCCTAACCCAACTAATCCAATTGTGGAAGATGTATCAGATGATCAAACACCTAACAAATAGTCTTCCAATGATGTTCCTGCTAAAGAAAAAGAAGAACAACCTCCAGAAATTGATTTGGAAATAATTTCAGCCCATAATCCCACGCCTGAAGAAGAGAAAAACGCAGAAAATTCAGCTATCCGAAATGCGAAAACTCAGGCCGAAAAACCTTTCAATCTTGAAACAGAAGTAGGCAAACTAAAGATAGTTGTTCCATTATCAGAATTAGCTAAACATGATGTCTACATAAGTCAAATCAGTAGATCACTCAAAATTTCTGTGAACGAGGATTCAGAAGATTCAGTAAATGTTTTTGATGACCAACCGAAATTGATATTTGGCAATGAAGTAAGTGGAAAAACAACAGAGGGAGGTGTTCCTCCTTTCTATGTGGCTTTAAACATTCATGATAAAATACTCCACAATGCCATGTTTGATTCAGGTGCTTTTCATAACTTAATGCCTAAATCTATAATGGAGAAACTTGACCTTGACATCACCAGGCCATATAAATTCCTTTTCTCTTTTGATTCAAGTCAAGTCAAATGTTTGGGTTTAATCAAAGATTTATGTGTGTCACTAGTCCAATATCCTACCAAAACCATTTTGATGGACATAGTAGTAGAAAATATTCCTCCAAAATATGGTATGTTATTGTCTAGATCTTGGGGTGCAAAGCTTCAAGGATCTCTACAGTTAGACATGTCTTATGCTACTATTTCAGTGTTTGGTCAACCCAAGAGACTATACCGAGAAACCTTAATGAAGTATGTAGTAAGTAATCAAGAGAAAGTTCAAAATTTCCCTATCTACTCAGTACATTCAGATATGGATTCTTTTATCATGTACAATGCTGAAATTGATCCCTCACATGAAATAAAATTTCTGGCAGCTGAAACAGAAAAATTTGCAAATGAAAAGTCTAGTGTCTGAATCCAAGAGATCTTTGAAAATCATGAAACAATGGATACACCAAAACAAGATGATAAACCAGATCTCTCTATTGAACAGACCCCTGAAAGTCCAGATGCTAATTTTGAACATGAAATCCTTTGGTACTTAGAGTTTGATGGTTCTGTCAACAAATTAAGGGCAGGAGCAGGGGTTTGGGTGCACAACCTTGAAAACAAACATGCTTAAGGTTATGCCTACAGGTTAAACTTTAGGTGCACTAATAATATGGTTGAATATGAAGCTCTGCTGCTAGGTCTTAAACTGCTGAAGAAATTTGGAGCAACTAGAATGTCAGTCCTAGGAGATTCTGATTTAATTATTCAATAGATAAAAGGGAATTTCTCGACAAATGATCCCAGATTAAAAGAATACAGAGGAACAACCATAGAGATCCTAAACACATTTCTAGAAACTTAGCTTGCCAAAATCCCGAGAAAACATAACTTGCAAGCTCATAGCCTAGCAATTTTTGCCAGCACCTGTAAATTACCATTTGAACCAAATCATCAATTCACAGCAGAAATCAGACACAGGCCAGCCATACCTGATAATTTGAAGAACTGGCAAGTGTTTGAAAGTGATAAACAGATCAACAATTTTTTGACCCTAGAAGAGGAATTTTCTAGCACTAACGCAGATGGAGATACAATCACTGAATCTGATCCAACAAATCGAATAAAAACAGACATTTCAGCAGAAAACGCAAAACAAATGCTTCATCCAACGAAATTTACCAAAGAGGAAATATGAGAACTTAAAGAAACGGATGTTGATGAGATTATTGAAAAAGAATCTGAAATTATCAATCTGAAATACAATCATTTTCCCAAAGGATTAACTCCTTTGGAAGATCTCTTTGATTTCAACGACATTCCAAAGAAACCCCAAATGGAACCTCCAAAAGAAGACATTGAAGACTACAACATAGGAACTGAAGAGAACCCAAAAATGATAAAATTGTCCAAATCTTTGCCCCCTAATCAAAAGCTTAAGTATGTTGAACTGATCAAAGAATTTCAAGATGTTTTTGCCTGGAGCTATGAAGACCTGAAGTCTTATGACTCCTCTGTAATTCAGCATACAATACCCCTCAAGGAAAATCAAAATCCATTTAAACAAAAACTCAGAAGAATCAACCCTGTACTGCTTCCTTTAATTGAAAAAGAAATCAGACGAATGCATGATGCAGGGATAATTGTTCCAATCAGATTTTCAGAGTGGGTATCTAATTTAGTGCCTACCAGGAAGAAAATAGGGGAAATAAGGTTATGTGTTGACTTCAGAAATTTAAACAAGGTTTATTTGAAGGACAACTACCCTTTACCTAAGATGGATCATATTTTACAAAGAGTAGTAGGTGCTTCTAGGATTTCACTTTTGGATGGGTTTTTAGGTTTTAATTAGATTCTAGTTCATTTTGATGACCAAGAAAAAACCACATTTACAACACCATGGGGTGCATTCAAATATGTTAAAATGCCATTCGGACTTAAGAATGCAGGGGCAACCTTTCAGTGAGCAATGGGCATAGCTTTTGCAAAAGAAATTCATGATTTTCTAGTTGTATATCTAGATGACCTCACTGTATTTTCTAGATCAGATCAGCAACATTTAGATCATTTGAGACAAGTGTTTTTAAAATGTAGAGAATATGGTATTCCATTAAATCCTAAAAAGTCTTTGTTTGGTCTAGAAGAAGGCAAACTCTTAGGTCACATCATTTCCAAAGATGGCATCGGAATTGATCCTGCTAGAATAGAAGCTATTCTGCAAATACCTCACCCTAGAAATATCAAAGAACTTCAAGCTTTCTTAGGAAAAATTAATTTTTTGAGAAGATTCATACCTAATTTGGCTGAATTAATTAGATTGCTGAATAACATGTTAAAAAATGATTCAAAGGTCAAATGGACAATAGAAGCCAAACAAGCATTTGAAGAAATTAAATTGGCTTTGACCAGAACACCAGTCCTTATAAGTCCAAAGTTTGATAGAGACTTCATAATCTTCTCATTTGCATCAGAACACACCATAACAGCGGTTTTACTGCAAAAAGATGATCAAGGATGTGAAAAACCCATAGCCTTTTTCAGTAAAGCACTTAGAGATGCACCTCTGAATTACAAAATCATGGAAAAACAGGCCTTTGCACTTGTGAAAGCCATTCAAGACTTCAAAGTCTATATATTGTACTCACATGTAATAGCTTATGTGCCAAATGTTGTCGTTAAAGATATTCTGACGCAGGATGGAATTGATGGCAAATGGAGTAAATGGATTGCTAAAATATTGGAGTATGACATTGAAATAAAACCTACAAAGCTTATAAAAGGACAGGGATTGGCTAAACTCATGACTGAAACAAACCTTCAAGCCCTAGACATCAATGAACTGGATAACGAACAGGAGATGGTGACTCCACAAATCAGCCAGGCCTTCTTAGAATCACCTTGGTATGCTGACATAATTCACGTATTATTAAACCTGCAGGCTCCTTCAGGGTTATCCAGAATAAAGAAAATATTTTTAAAGATGAAAGCTTCAAAATTTTGTATTCTAGATAATGCTCTTTTTTGGAAAAATCATGAATGTATTCTATTGAATTGTTTAATGAAAGAAGAAGCTGACAAAGTTCTCAAAGAATTTCATGCAGGGGACTGCGGAGGACACCTTTATTAGAAATCAACTGTAGACAAAACCCTAAGGGCTGGATTTTACTGACCAACCTTGTTCGTTGATGTGAAGAAGTTTGTCACTACTTGCCACAAATGCCAAATTTTTGAAGGCAAAAGGAAACTGTTACCCTTGCCATTGAGACCAATTTCCACTGAAAAACTCTTTCAACAATGGGGTTTAGACTTCATTGGAGAAATCCATCCTCCCTCTTCTGGCCAACATAAATGGATCTTGACTGCCACAGATTATTTTACCAAATGGATAGAAGCCATATCTTATAGACAAGACAATGATACAGTGATCATAGGATTCTTAGAGACCAACATCTTGTCTAGGTTTGGCTGTCATGAAAAGATCATAATCGACAACGATGCTGCCTTCAATTCTAAGAAACTGATAAATTTTTGCAGCAAATATCATATCACTTTAGGCCATTCTACAGCCTATTACCCTCAAGGTAATGGTCTAGCTGAGTCTTCCAATAAAAGCCTGATCAATATTATTAAAAAACTGCTGGAAGAGAACAAGAAAATCTGGCACAAGAACCTCACAAATGCACTATGGGCAGACAGAGTTACTACAAAGAGATCTATTGGAACTAGCCCTTATGAACTATTTTATGGCATGGAGGCTGTATTTCCTTCATCTTTATGAGTTCCGGTAATAAAATTGCTACAAGAAGCTCAAGTGGAACCTAATGCTATTCAAAGAAGAATAAATTAGACCATCCATTTGCAGCAAACCAGAGAAGAAGTGCACCGAAGATCCCAAGTGTTACAAGAAAAGCTCAAGAAAATATTTGATAAAAGGACCAAAGCAGAAGACTTCTACATTGAAGACAAAGTTCTAAGGTGGGATTCCAAAAGAGAAGACAAAGGCAAACATGGGAAGTTTGACTTCCTGTGGAAAGGGCCATTCATCATCCAAGCATTGCAAGGAAACAATACTTACTTTCTGAAGAGCCTAGATGGTACAGAAATTGAAGATGGACCAATGAATGGTCGAATGCTGAAACATTACTTTGATCCAGTTTTTGATATATTCTAACTTTAACATGTACATAAAGAAATTCAGGATCAATAGCTTGAAAGAAGTAATCAGCTTGTTTATTGCAGCGATGAGAATAAGGAGGAAAATGCAGAAAATTTTGAAATCAGTGAAGGAACTTTACCATATTGTTTTGCCTCATTTCAGTTTATCAAAGATTGCAAAAGAAGACTTGGGAGCAGGAACATAAGATCAAATAATCCAAGTAGACTATCCAGCACAGATATGCAGTTGTTTGAATCAGCTCAAGAATAATGTATATATTTTACATGATCCTTTTTGTATAGTTTCTACATTCAACAAAAGAAGATTTCAGAGCACAATAAAAGTTATTCATAAGGCTCTTTGACCTGCTGTTCTTGACTTTCCACCAGGGAAAGCCATCCCCAAGTGGAGCCAGTGTTATACTCCTATAGTTATAGGTGTCATATTTCATGATTGACTGATTGAGCTCTGTAATATGTTCATCTTTTCCTTGCTATAAAGTTTTCCATATTATCAAAAAATCAAATATATGTATATATATATATATATATATATAAAGAAGGTATGCCCTAAAATAAAAGGCAAAGGGTAAAAGGAATAAAATGGTAAAAAAAAGTGAAAGAAATGAACCCCAAAAAAGAGAGACTAGGAAAGTGTGCAAGTCCAAAATGCCACTACTATTTCATTTTATGTAAATAGAGCATCATGTACAGCTTGTTGAACCTTTGGCCACAATTAATGAATGGCCAAACAACTTAATCTTGGCCAGTTCATGTTTGAATTTCCTGTTGTAGAGATAGAGAATAAAATCTGTCCAAACTGTTTAATCTTGGCAGATAAGGGCAGACTTAGGTAGGCTTACCATGAAAAGAAAAGAAAAGTTGAAAAGGGTTTGCTAGTCTAAGTGCACCCAAGTGTAAAGAAGAAAAAATGCTAAATAAGTACACCGAGTAGGTAAATTGATGTTGCAGAAAGAGACTTGTGATAAGCTTGTCTCTAAAAAATGTGTTAACTTTCACTCCCATCACAAGTGCACCACAGATATTTTTTTGATACAGCTCAAGCGAGGCATGACTAACTCCCCTTCACACTTCTCCCCAATCACTTACTAATCTCCCCCCAAAGGTATTAAGATCTGCTTAATATCCTTGAACCACTCGTTCCATTTTCATCAAATGCCTAAGTAAAACCCCATTTTTTACTTAAGGAAGTGGCCATATTTATTGTACAAACCCCTTTTTTCTTTTTAGCCTAAGTGTTAAAATGTTGAATCTCTAACATTTTACTTGGCGTTGTTCATTTCACAAATTCATATTAATTCTAACTTTATTATATAATTCCCATATAAATTGTTCCCCTCCCCGTATTATGAATATATAACAAAAAACCCCGATGTTTTAATATTCCTGCCCCCTGTTAAATATAACCATATAAACATCATTCAAAAGGGATTAACAGGTTTCTTTGGAACCCGTTAATAACCTTCTGCCGCACCATCAAGGATTAATTAACCTCTGGTTAATTAATAACCAAATCACCCCGCTAACCAATAAAACAAGCCACGATGCATTAAAATTTGGTTTTATTATGATCAGGCCCGCTGCTTACAGTCCCGCCATCTCCGCTGAGCGCCCACCGTCCGATCAACCACCGCACATCCGACGATTGATAAACATTTTGCGCTGCCCTCCATCGCCGAACTTTAACTCCCGGGGAACTGGTGGTTTTTGCGCCTGTACCAGGACATGCATCACGCTCTTGCTTTGTTCGCTCGCCCTCTGCCCGAAACCGCCCAGCGCCAAAAGTAGTGCGGGCGAAATCGCTTACCACCCCCCCTTGCTGACGTCAGCTGGCCTTTGATGACGTCACTGCCATGTCATCTGTCCCGTACATCATGCTGAATTCATGCATCCTTCGAACCAAAATTTCCCGCCAAACTTCATTTTTGTCGAATAAAGGGAAAAAGGGTCATTTTTGCTATGTTTTTGTTTGCGAACAATGCTCCGGGTATGATATCTACCGAGGTCGCATTTCCAGTGTTTCAACTGCCTCTGGACCAGAAAAGCTCCAGCAACAAGCTCGCAGACTCTGCCGACCCACCATTTTACAGTTTTCTCCCTCGTTTAACACAATTTAAAGCAAATAGAGGGATTTCCAAAGCTTGCAGAAGAGAGAAACCGACATATACAGAGATATTTTGGGCTAAACACCAGACAGATATGAACAAAGAAAACAGGGTACACAACAAGTCAAAGAGGATCAGATCAAGAATTAAAGAGTATCAAGGAATAATTAAAGGAAAATCAAATTAGAATTACAGAGTAGCACCGCCGATAAGGAGAAGCAGATCAAAATTTAAGAGCACAGTTAAGACAGGCAGATGCGCAGAGTTACTACAGGACAGCTACAAGCCGAAACCTAAAAGACTGCCTCCAGCATAGCATAAGTTAGCCGCTTCTATGTTACTTGTAAACTAATTTAGGTTAAGATCCAGATATTATCTCACAGATTTTATGAGATATTGTTTGTACATATTTTGTTGTATAAATACCCCCTTCATCAGAGTTTTTAAGAGGTTGGGTGTGTGTAGATTTCGTAGACTTTGCTGTAATACTGAACTTTGGAATAAAGAGTTGTTGGAAACATCTGTTGTTTGGCCTACTGGATGAAGAATTGAAGCAAAAGACTTGTCACAGAATTCTTGAATCAAATTCCAGATCAATAAGTCCCCTATATATTATGTTTTACAGTTTTATGAGTTTTTATATCATCTGTGTTTCATGATTTGAATGATAAAGAGAAAGATTAATTCAGAATTTGCTTAATTGCACTCTGTTTTTAGTCTTTATTATTCTCTATGTTTTCTTCAGAATTAGTATAAACAGTGAATTCTTGATTGCTCTTGTTTCCTGATTCTCTCATATTGATTATTTGATAAAGAATTATTAACTGCTCTTTGTCGGTAAGCACCCATTTTCCCTATTTCAATATGTTGAAGGATTCTTAACTGCCCTTCACCCATTTGAGTCCATTCCATCTGTTTCAGCTCTTGAATTGTTCTCTGTTTGACTACCTTGCTCTGTGATGCCATCCTCTGTTAAGAAACCAAATCCAGAAAACCATCTCTTTTGACTCCATCATGCCCAATGGACTGAACTCTTCAGGTTTACCTCTCTGTTCTATTGAATCTCACCACCCAAACTCAAAACAAAACCCTTGTACTTCATAACTAGCCTAATATCTTTCAAAACAATGCTAAATCATAAAGAGAGAGCCCTCTCTGGATACAGATTGGCTAGATTCTGTATTTAAAAGATTGGTCTATGGTTACCTCAGCCGTATTCCCTTCCTTACAACTTTTGGGAACAACCTGAGTGATAACATATGGAACACAGAAATAGATAGCTAAAATAAATGATTTTATTAACACAAACATTGCAATGAAATAAATACAATATATAACTAGTTGCAATCAGTTGCCAAGCACCAACTTGGACTTTTGTGAGGCTCCAACCTCTAGAGCACCAACTATGTTCTTCCAAGGCAATAGTTCTGCACTTAGGAGCACCAACTCCCAAGGATTCCAGTCCTTTCAGTTCTGAGGCTCCAACCTCGTGGGCTCCAACCCAAACCTGGTATAAACAATTTCGCTGTAGTTCTCTACTCCCAAACTTGCTGAGCTTCTACTTCACTCATGTTCTCTTGCTTCTCCTACCTCTCCTGCCTCTGCTGCCTCTGCCTGAACTTTGGCTTCCTCTCACACTGATTATTCGCCCCCACTTCCTTGTTTTTTCCTGTTTTTGTATTCCTGATGCCTTTGACTGTTCGTTTCCGCTTCCCACTGGCTCTTCAGCTTCTTCAACGCTCGCTTCAACTTCCTCTCTGCTGGCTTGTCCTTTGGCTTCCTTCTTCTTCATTGCTTTGGCTTTTCGGTTTCCTCTACACTGGATTACCCTTCGGCATCCTAGCTTTTCGGTTGCTATGGCTTCCTCTGCCTCTTCGTGCTCACTGCTGCATGTTAAAACTGTAATGAAGCCCCTTTTTATTTTAATGATAATAGGCATATACAGGACTTTATTGTTTAACGGAGAGACTGTACCAATTAGGGTGGACCCACATGCCACGTCCCAATCGCAATCGGCTTTCGTTCAGGCCTCCTGAACTATCGGAACTGTTATCATAAGCCTTTTGGCCAAAAAAAAACCCCATGCAATACAATTATTCTTATACCACAAGTGGTGTTTCAGAAGGGCCTTAAGCGGGAACTCGTATTTAGCGGATGGATTTCGATTCCACTCGACAGGCGACACGTAGCAGCGGGAAGGAAGAGGATACCGATTTTTCGAGCGGGTATTCCTCGAGCTATATGTCCACCCGAAATATATATAGACCGTTGGATCTACAAAGGGATGATCAATGGTGGAGGGTCAGATTCTCAGGTAATGCGGGCCCACCCTTTTATGATTGCAAATGTAATACACGGGAACATATGAAAAAACGACCAAAACACTAAACGGGTGGACTTCAAATTTATTTTGCCCACATTTATAACTTTATCGGGTCTGCTATGTATATCACAATCGGCGCTTTTAGGGGTGCAAGGCCTTCAGCACTTGCGATGTGTCGGATGTGACATATACAATAAGCCAAACTATAATGTTGCTTCGGGTCCGCAACCCATCGGGTCCGCCTGTGTAATTGGGCCCCGCTCCTTTGCATCGCGGCGATGCGATATTACGAATTCCGATCATCGCAGTTGCATGTCGCATGGCCCCGGGGGTCTTTCCCTTGCCTCGTGGCATCGCCGATGCCGATCTGCCGATAGTGTATTGTTTGTTGATAGTGTATTTGCCTATTTATATATATTTCTCCACTCCCTATAGTGTATTCCATTATAACTATGTTTTCCGCCTCCCGATAGTGTATTTGCATATATATAAGTTTTTCTGCCTCCGATAGTGTATATAGCCTATATATATGCTATATTGCTCCCGATAGCTCCCGATAGTGTATTCTTTGGCATTCATTGCTCCGATAGCTCTGTTTGCTTCCTCCGATGGCTCTGTTTGCTCTTTTCTCCTCCGATAACTCTGTTTGCTCCTCTGATGGCTCTGTTTGCTCCTCTGATGGCTCTATTTGCTCCTCTTGGATCCTCGAATATTGCCATATTGACATCAATGACAATCTATGTCAACAATCTCCCCCTTTGTTATTGATGGCAATATTCTTCTTCTCTCCCCATTTGACATCAATGGCAAAGGAATGCATACAGACTCCCCCTATCGAACTGCTCCCCCTATAGAACTGCTCCCCTTGTCCTGCAACATCTTTATGAATGAACTTGAGTGATGCTAAGGAAATAAACTCCATCTTTTGACGAAGATGTTCAAGTGCTTCTCGAGGAAGAGGTTTTGTGAAAATATCAGCTATTTGCTTCTTAGTATTGATATATTCCAAGATGATGTTTTGTTCAGCTACTTGTTCATGAAGGAAATGATACTTGATTGGTATATGTTTGGTCCTTGGTGCATCACTGGATTTTCGCTGAGACTGATAGCACTTGTGTTATCACAATAGATGGTAATTGGTTGATCTGTACCTATGTTGACATCTTTTAGATCTTCCTTCATCCATAGTATTTGAGTACAACAGTCTGCTACAGCTATATACTCAACTTCGGCTGTGGATAATGATATGGATGTATGTTTTTTGCTGAGCCAAGATACTAAACGGTCTCCTAGGAAGAATGCATTTCCACTAGTGCTTTTTCGATCATCTACACTTCCGGCCCAATCAGCATCAGTGTATGCAGTTACAGTCAGTGTTGAGCTCTTAGGTTACCAAAGACCGAACTCAAGAGTTCCTTTCAGATATTTGAGAATTCTTTGTATAGCTAACAAATGGGATTGTTTAGGAGCAGATTGAAATCTTCCCACCATTCCTACTGTCTTTTAAGCATGTCTTTAAGATATTTGGCTTGAGATATAAACAATCCTGCTCTGGTTTGAGATACTTGTAGTCCAAGGAAGTGAGATAACTCTCCTATCATTGACATCTCGAATTCTCTTGACATGTTTTGAGAAAATTCATGGATCATTTCGTCATTATTGCTAGCAAAAATTAGATCATCAACATAAACAAATGTGACTAGTAGCTTACCTTCATCCGTCTTTATGTAGAGATTACTTCCTGCCACTGCACAATCTTCCATTCCATATCTTTTAAGCATGTCTTTAAGATATTTGGCTTGAGATATAAAAAATCCTGCTCTGGTTTGAGATACTTGTAGTCCAAGGAAGTGAGATAACTCTCCTATCATTGACATCTCGAATTCTCTTGACATGTTTTGAGAAAATTCATGGATCATTTCATCATTATTGCTAGCAAAAATTAGATCATCAACATAAACAAATGTGACTAGTAGCTTACCTTCATCCGTCTTTATGTAGATATTACTTCCTGCCACTCCCTTCTTGAAGCCTTGTTGTTGTAGATAGTGATCCAATCTTGCATACCAAGCTCTGGGAGCTTGTTTCAACCCATATAATGCCTTTTTCAACTTACAGACTAAGTCTTTTCTTTCCGTTAGATCAAACCCTTCTGGTTGCTCCATGTAGACTTCTTCCTTGAGTTCCCCATTCAAAAATGCGATTTTACGTCCATTTGATAGATTTTGAATCCTTTTGAGCAAGCAAATGCCAAGAACATCCTGATAGATTCCATATGAGCTACTGGTGCAAATGTCTCTTTAAAGTCAATTCCTTCAATTTGTGAATAGCCTTTGCAGACAAGCCTTGCCTTATCTCTGATAACTTGTCCTTCTTCATTCATTTTATTTTTGAATACCCACTTGGTTCCTATTATGTTTTTGTCTTTTGGACGAGGTACTAGCTCCCATGTCTCGTTCTTCTCAATTTGGGACATTTCTTCTTCCATGGCTTTTACCCACTGAGGATCCTTACTTGCTTATGCAAATGTTTCTGGTTCTATCATGGATATAAGAGCAATAACGTTTCTCTTTGGTGTAATTATCTTCCTTCTTCGGGTTTGCATCCCTTCATCTTTATTTCCAATAATCTGCTCTTCTGGATGATATTTCTGGAGAAACTTCATCTTTGAAGGGGTATGAGGTGGTTCTTTTTCCTCTTCTTCTTCTTCCTGATCTATTTATTCTTCTTTAGGTTCTTCTTCTCCAATGAGAGGATCATCTTCATGTTCTTCAATTTCTTTGTTCTAGAAGAGAAGGTCTTCATCAATCTTTACATCAATGCTTTCCACTATTTTATTTAGTCGAAAATTGTAGCACTTGTAGGCTTTGCTCCGTGTAAAGTATCTAAGGAATATCCCTTCATCAACCCGAGAATCAAACTTTCCTGGTGAGCCATCATTGATTTTTATGAAGCACTTGCTTCCAAATATCTTGAAGTACTTTACTGAAGTAGGTCTTCCTTTCCATAATTCATAAGGAGTTTTTTGACAATTTGGTCTTAATTGAGTTCGATTCAAGGTATAGACAGTTGTCCCGACTGCTTCTCTCCAGAATTTTGGCTGTAAGTCTGCTGCTAATAACATTGTTCTTGCCATTTCTTGAACTTTCTGGTTTCTTCTTTCAACTACCCCATTTTGCTGGGGTGTTTTGGCAGTAGAAAATTCTCTTTTAATTCCATGTATGTTACATAACTCATTAAATTCTTTTGATGTGAATTCTCCCCCTCTATCTGTTCTGAGGCACTTAATTTTTGAGTCCTTTTCATTTTCTACAAGTGCTTTTAGATTCTTAAAACACTCAAATGTTTTAGATTTATATTTTATAAAATATATCCACATCGTTCTAGTATAGTCATCAACAAATAAAACAAAGTACCATTATCCTTGGAGTGCCTGATTTCTAGTTGTTCCACATAAATCAGCATGGACAATCTCCAATGCCTTTGATGTAGAGAGCTCCTTGATCTTGTGGCTGGTTTTGGTTTTCTTTCCATGTTCACAGGGACTACATACTCCTTGATTTGGTTTGAATAGCCTTGGGATGTCTCGTACAGCTTTAATCTTGCTGACATTGATTAGATTTTCGAAACTTGTATGTCCAAGTCGCTTGTGCCACAACCAAATTTCATCTGTCTGACTCAGGTAGCATTTATTCTCTTGAATCTTATTCAGAATGTAAATGTTGTATGGTGTTCTAACCCCTTTCGCCACAAGTTCCCCTGAGGAAGAGTTCCTTATTTCACAGTCTTTGGTGCTAAAGACAACATTATGTTCTTGATCACAGATTTTCCTGACACTCAGGAGGTTGTGTTTGAGCCTGTCTACTAGCAGAGCATCTTGAGCTTTTCCTTTTCCATTGATGAGGGTAACAGTTCCTTTTCCCGCAATTCTGCCAGATCCACTTCCAAAGGACACATTTCCTTCCTTTTTGCTCAATGAGACAAACTTCCTTTTGTCTCTGTGATGTGTCTAGAGCACCCACTATCCACAAACCAATGATTTTCATTATTTTGAGCATATAGAGCTAGACCACATTTATCCATGTTGGGATTCTCACTACTTGCTTTTCCTCTTTTGAGAGGGTAGTTTTGTTCATAGTGTCCATTATTGTAGCATAATGAGAAAATCAGATCAAATTTGGTCAAGGGATCAAACAAATTGAAGGTTTTGATTTGTCCCTACCTTTTGGGGCCATATGGTTTGATTATTTGATCCTTTAGCTTTGGTGTTTCACTCTTGCGAGCCATGCAATGTCTGGCTTGATGACCAAAGTTTTTACAATGAAAACAATGTCCAAGAAAGATAGTTTTGTACCTGTTGTAGTAGCCACAGTTTGAGTCAATTTCCTTCCTTGGAATTACTCCCACTTCATTCTTTGGATTTGAGATGGGCCTTTGATGGAATACTAGTTTGTATTTGTTGTAGTATCCATGATTCGAATCCACATTCTTCTTTGGTGTTGTTCTCTCTTCATTCTTTGCATCTAGGATGCGCCTTTGATGGCATACTTTTTCTTCTTTTGGGTTGCTGGAAAGTGCATCAACATAGCTTTTCACACTATTCTTAGTGCTTGATGATTCTCCTTTAAAACCTATTCCAAACTTGTCATGTTGAGGTTTTTGACTTTTCAGGATAGTCTCAAGTATTTGAGAGCTTTTCCAACCCTTTTTAACTTGCTCCAATTCCTTCCTCAAAGATACTATTTCGGCTTCACGTTCTTCGCAAGTCTCTTCTTTTTATTTTATCTTTGTTTCCAAGAGATCTTCTCTTCTTCTTGTTTCCTCATTTTCTACCTTGAGAGAAATGATTTTATTCTATAATTTCTCATTTTATTCAATGGCACTTATTAACAATTCATCTACATTTCCTTCTAGCCTTGAGTCATCTTCATTTGTGAATTCCACGAATAATGTTTCTTGGCTTTCATCATGGTCAATTTCCTCATCTGATTTCCTTTTGATGACTACAAATTCATCCTCATCATACTCATGTTGCTTAGAGAAGAAGTTCTTATTATTGGTCCCTTTCTTTTTGTATACCCTTCTTTTAGAATTTCCTTCATCATCACTATCATGTTTATGAGGACATTTTGCAGCAGAATGACCTATTTTTCCACATTTGAAATAGATAATAGGGTACTTACCTTTTAGCTTAGATCCTTTCTTCAGATTTCGTACAAATTGAGCCAATTCAGATTCCACATCGGATTCATCACTACAGTCATTCCTTTCTTTCCCCTTCTTTATTTTTGATGCCTTGAATGCTGCATCTTTGGAGCTTGGGCTACCTTTTCTCATCTCATAGGCAGTGAGGATTCCATGGAGTTCATCCATCTTGAGAGCATCTAGATCCTTTGCTTCTTCTATGACGCTGATTTTGGAGTCAAATCTGTATGGAAGAGATCTTAAGACATTTTGAACAATGGTACTTTCTTCAATCTTTTCGTCCAATCCTTTAAGGGAGTTGACCACTTCAGCTACTCAGAGGAAGTATGATTAAATATCTTCTTCATCTTCCATCTTCAAACTTTCAAATTGCCTTCTATGAGTTTGAAGCTTTACCTTCTTGACTTTTGAGTCTCCATCGTATAAGCCAACTAGCTTATCTCACATTTCTTTGGCAGAGTTACAATTCATGACTTTTGTAAACTCGGAATCAGTGATTCCACTAGTGATGGAGTTCAAGGATTTTGCATTTGCAATGTAGGCTTTCCTCTCGTCTTGATCTGTTGGAAGGGTGGTAGGAATTTGGTACTCATTTATAATGAAATTCCAAACTTCAAGTCCAAGGGACATTAAGTAGTAGGTCATTCACTTTTTCTAGAAACCAAAGTTGGTGCCGTCGAACAGAAGAGGTTTTCCTGATGCTTCGTGATTTCTCATCATGACTATGAATCCTTCTTCAAGCTGTTAGGCTAATATGAAGAAGCTTGCTCTGATACCAATTGTTGGAAATACTGAGGGGGGGGTGAATCAATATTTCTTTTTAATTGTTCTTTTTATCACCAAGACATATATATATATGGAACACAAAAATAGATAGCTGAAATAAATTATTTTATTAACACAAACAATGCAATGAAATAAATACAATATATAACTAGTTGCAATCAGTTTCCAAGCACCAACTTGGACTTTTGTGAGGCTCCAACCCCATGGGCTTAAACCCAAACCTGGTATAAACTATTTTGTTGTAGTTCTATATTCCCAAACCTGATGAGCTTCTGCTTCACTCCCATTCTCATGCTTCTCCTGCCTCTGTTGCCTCTACCTGAACTTTGGCTTCCTCTCACACTGATTATTCGCCCCCACTTCCTTGTTTTTTCCTATTTTTGTATTCCTAATGCCTCTGACTGTTCATTTCCGCTTTCCACTGGCTCTTCAGCTTCTTCAACACTCGCTTCAGCTTCCTCTCCACTGGCTTGTTATTTGGCTTCCTTATTCTTCATTGCTTTGGTTTTTCGGTTTCCTCTGCGCTGGCTTACCCTTCAGCTTCCTGGCTTTTCGGTCGCTGTGGCTTCCTATGTCTCTTCATGCTCACTGCTGCGTGTTAAAACTGTAATAGAGCCCCTTTTTATTTTAATGATAATAGTCATATACAAGACTTTATTGTTTAACGGAGAGACTGTACCAATTAGGATGGACCCACATGCCACGTCCCAATTGCAATCGCAATCGGCTTTCGTTCAGGCCTCTTGAAATATCGAAACTGTTATCATAAGCCTTTTGGCCTAAAGAAAACCCCTCGCAATACAATTATTCTTATACCACAAGTGGTATTTCAGAAGGGCCTTAAGCGAGAACTGGTATTTAGCGGATGGCTTCCAATTCCACTCAGCAGGCAACACGTAGTAGTGGGAAGGAAGAGGATACCGCTTTTTCGGGCGGGTATTCCTCGAGCTATATGTCCACCTGAAATATATGTAGACTGTTGGATCTACAAAGGATGATCAATGGTGGAGGGTCGGATGGTCAGGTAATGCGGGCCCGCCTTTTTATGGTCACAAATGTAATACATGGCAACATATGAAAAAACGACCAAAACGCTAAATGGGTGGACTTCAAATTTATTTCACCCACATTTATAACTTTATCGGGTCTGTTGTGTATATCGCAATCGACACTTTCAGGGGTGCAAGGCCTTAAGCACTTGCGATGTGTCAGATGCGACAGATACATTAAGCCAAACTATAATGTTGCTTCGAGTCTGCAACATATTGCTTTGGGGCTTTTCCTTTGTATTTCAGTTTTTACACCGAAACCCATTAATACACACAAAAACCTTTACGCGCGGAACTCAAACTTTATACAGTTGAGTTTATAACACCCATCGGGTCCACCTATGTAATTGGGCCCTGCTCCTTTGCATCGTAGCGATGCGATATGGCGATCGCCGATCATCACAGTCGCATGTCACATGGCCCCGGGGGTCTTTCCCTTGCCTCGTGGCATCACCGACGCTAATCCGTTGATAGTGTATTTGCCTATTTATATATATTTCTCCACTCCCTATAGTGTATTCCATTATAAATATTTTTTTCGCCTCTCGATAGTGTATTTTCATATATATAAGTTTTTCTACCTCCGATAGTGTATATAGCCTATATATATGTGTTTGCACCTCCGATAGTGTATTTGGCCTATATATATGCTATATTGCTCCCGATAGCTCCCAATAGTGTATTCTTTGGCGTTCATTGCTCTGATAGCTCTGTTTGCTTCCTCTGATGGCTCTGTCTGCTCTTTGCTCCTCCGATAGCTCTATTTGCTCCTCTGATGGCTCTATTTACTCCTCTTGGCTCCTTGAATATTGCCATATTGACATCAATGGAAATCTATGTCAACACACGAGTTGAAGAATGGCGAAATGGAGGCAACAATAGTCACCAAAGTGACTCAGGGTACAAAGGCGAAGTACTGAACACTTAGTTTTTTTAAAAAGTCTCAACAAAAGTTTGTTCTGCCGGGAGACAGAATTGAGGTTCTGTCAGGATAATTCTTAATTAACAACGTTAGGTTGACATGTCCCAAGAGTCCTTTCCCCGAACGATTGAATAAGGGGCATACAGAGGGAACAACCAAGGTGACAAGGACTTGAGATGACATGGAAGCTAGCCAAGGTGTAAAGACTCAGGGTGATGTAAAGGTTCTTTATTGGCTCATAATTGATGAGGGTCTTGCATAGGAAATGTTGAATCCTGGAGGTAAATGGGTTGCACTCTTTCAAATAGGCTTGGGGACAACACGTAATAGAGGTTGGGAACAACACTTGATGGGAATACTTCATCTTCCACATTGTCTATCTCCTAGAGGTTTTCCTTGGTGCACACTTTAGAATAACCTGGGGTGACATAAGCCCAAGATGATGTGTCCTGGCAGATAAAAAAATTGCGCATCAATGAAAATGCCTAGGATGATGTGTAAAGGTCAACAAAATAAAGGAGTTGGAACCTAGGATTTGTGGCGTGCTTGTATTGCATAAAATGGGAGGAAAGTGTAAGCATCGAGAGCTATAGAGTGGTGTTGCGTCAATATATAATATATAATAGTGCTTGCTCTCGGTGGTTATTAACAAGGCTTGAGCCCGATGGTTTTAACAAAAGGTAAGCCCTCTTTCTATTTTCATTATTATTAAGAGGCTTGCCCAAGGTGGTTCTTTGGGAATTTGGCTATATTACCTTTCCCTTGGTTTATATATATATATATATCTATATATATATATATAATTTTGGCTGCAGTGGTTCTAGTTTGGTTTTGGGACATTAAAGGAGATTTTTTGGGCCTAACCCATTATATTTATATATATATATATATATTGAAAGCTAAGGCCTACACCAGGTGGTATCAGAGAAGATCCTGCATCTAATCTACGAACAATTAATTGACCATGACACACAAAGTTGGATGAGGTGCTAGAGGAGGCTGAAGAGGACAAAGGCCTATAACCAATGTTGAAGTGATGAGAGTTATGTTGCAGTTGGAAGAAAGAATGGAAACCATGGAAACTAGTAAACAAAAAGAACCTGAAGTTGGAGATGCAAGTGAGGAAAAAGAAACTTGCAAAGGAAGAAGCAGTTGAAAAATCTTGTAGAAGCCAGAATATTGAAAGCAGTTCTAGGATCTATCACAAAGGAAAAACCAGATATATCTTCTTACTCTTACAACATGAGTCTATAGGAGCTTAAAGACTAGATTATAGAGATGGATAAATTCTTTGAGTATGAAGAGATGGATGAGGAGAAGAAGTTCAAGTTTACTATTACCAAATTGAAGGGACATGCAACTCTATGGTGGGATGGTGTACAGGTTGAAAGGAGAAGGAAGAAAAAGCATAAGATTAAGAGCTGGGACAGAATGGTAGTGAAGCTTAGAGGTAAGTTCTTGCCAAAGGATTATTAGCTCACTTTATTCATGCATATGCAAAATATCAAGCATAGATTGATGACTACAAGGGAGTACACAAAAGAGTCTATAATGTGAACATAAAGGATGGATATGTGAAAGAATATATAGAGAAGACAACCAGATATATTAATGGTCTTAGGTTGGAAATCCAAGATGAAATTAGAGTGTTATCATCTAGAACAATAGAGGAGGCATACCAACTAGATTTGAAGGTTAAGGAGAAGCTTGCAAGGAAGAAATATAGGAAAGGGAAAAGTAATTCTAGAGAAAGAGGACATCAATCAAGTAGAGGAAGTTCTAGAACGCAAGAAGAAGGAACTAGTAGCACAAGTCCACAATGACAAAAAGAGGGAGACATTAGAGGGAGACAATCCTTTTCCAGAGGACAAGGAAGAGTCCGAGAAAGAGAGATTTGTTGCTACAGGCATGACAAGCTTGTACACATGGCATATGAATGTATAGAAATAAATATGTAGGCCAAAGAAGTGTTGTTGTTGCCCCAACTGATTTGTATATGAAACTGCTTGAGGTCTATGTAAATTGAAAGTGATTAAAATGATTTTTTACGGATCTTTAGGTTGAATTCATACACATATTAAAACATGAATTTAACTCATAAATTGAAGAAAATTGTAGAGAATAAAACCATAACATTAACCACAAAACAACAAGTCATGAAGGAGTTCACCCTTCTTGGGCTACGTCTCCTGGTCCAACTTCCAATGCTTGTGCCTATATCATTATGCTCATAAAATAGTGATTATATCAAGTTACAATGCTCAAATGGCTTCAATAAGAGCTCAAATGGCTTCAGAGCTATCCAAAACCCCTGTCTAGCCTCTTTCTGCTCCCAAAAAGACCAAAAAATAAATAAATTATGCCTCTTTCTCTCTTTTCCCAATTTTTGCAGCTAAATTCTCCATAATTCGGCCCAAACCTAGCACGGGCAACCTGAATGCGGAAACTGACTTCCAAATCTAGCACGATTCCCACTCGACGGGTGAATTTGTAGGACCGATAAGTTGGCCAAGACCCTAGTTTAGCGCACACTCCTGGTCATGTGGGGTCCCATAGGACCTGGGGCTGGCCCCCTCCACTCTCCTTCGCTGGCGATATTCCCTCACGGTTTAGGTATCGGTGGTCACATGGTGCAGTTAACGCTAACGATTATGAGATCGGCGGTTTCGAAGCTGCGGTTTATATGGCGTGTACACATGGGAGAGGTAAAGCAACAATGTTTGGGTGCGGTTTTGGCAAGCGGTAAGGCAGTTGTGGTTAATGTCACAGTTATGTTGGATTGTCACATGGCGCGGGTGCATCAGTGTTAAAAAAAATGTTTAGGGCCATGGTTAGCCCCTAACCATGGTCTATGGACCGGGGTCAAGGGTTAACCATGGTCCCCACCCCCCGTTACCTACACCTTAAACGTTATATATGGTTTTTTGCAATAGTTTTAACAAGTCATACGGTGGTGTGTTGGTATATGTCGCGGTTGGTATAGTGGAGGTCTTTGGTTCAATTCCGGTGGAGGTGTATTATTCGATCTTACCCAAATTTTAGTGGCCACGTGGTAGCCTTTGGCTGGTCCACATCACCACACCTTCAAACAATACGAAATCGCCAACTCATCCCAATGAATATTTGACAAGTGGAATGATGTCATTGGTCCTTTGAACCCAATCATTTTTCCAAATCAGCAGCCAGCAGGCCCAATTAGCTGTACAGACTGCTGACTGGGTAGCCTGCACAAATTTTGCCAAAATTTACCTATTTGGTAAATCGATCAGAACTCATTTCCGAAAGCATACGATGTTTGATTTCCATGAAACGAGTTTCGCTGTATTCAGGATGACAAGATCTACGTGGTTGTTCAAGTTTTGCGTCAATCTGACAACTTTCATTTTTGAGCCCCTGATCACTCCCCACTAGAAGTTTTTGGACCCCAAAATCTCTTTATTACTGAAAAATTAAATGAGGGTACAACCCCCTCATGCTTCCAGTCTCAATCCACTGGATTTTCCTGAATTCAACAATTTGAGCTTTTCATGAAAACTGATATTTTTCCTTGATTTTGGAGACCTTGTCTTCCTGTTGTAGATACCATCTTGCTACAATTTCCCAAAATTTGCAGAACAACAAACTATCCTTGAAGGAACAAACATATTCCCTCCTCAGTCTTTAATCAAAGGAAACTTAAACAACTTGAAATTCTTCTCACCTCGAACACTGTTGACATGACGATGTTTAGCTTGTCTTGCCTTGTACTTGGCTCGACTCTTGACCAAGTGTTTTCACCATTTCCATGCACCATTTTGAAACCCCCAAGAAGAAATTGTGGAACCTATGCCTTCTTTGTCAAATTTATTTGACACTTGCTCTTTGACCTTTGCACTCTTTAGCACCAACATCTTGTTCCCATCATTGTTCAACAATGATGTATGCTGCTGCAATTTTTCCTCATCTTGTTTACCTCTTTTAGGAGGCAACATGTTAGAACCCTGAAACAACTTATCACAACCATTAGCAACCTTAATGAAATCATATTTTTCATTTGATGCATTTCCTTGAAAGGCCTCATTCACAACATCTTGATGCTTGAACATTAACAAAGCAAAATTTTGACTTGCATTCACAATTCTCTTCATTTGTCCAACATGCATAAGAGACAAACTCATCTTCTTACGATGCACTCTAACTATGTACTCAATTCCATTCTTGAATAAGTGATACTTATTCTCATGACAATGAAATATTTCTCTCCTATCATTAAGATATGGGCTTCCCAAAACTACATCAAGTTCAACCTCGTCAAGAAAGTTTGCATTGATTACAAATCTGAGGATACACTTCCTTGTTACCTACAAATTTGCATTCTTACATATCTAGCCTAAGGGCTAAGGTCTTGGATGTGGAATGGTTTCTAGATTTAACTTTTTTACTAAGTCTTCAGAAATCAAATTTGTTTGAGAACCACTATAAAATAGTGTGTCAATTTTGGTATGCTTTGAAACAACTCTAATGTGGAAAAGTTCAATTCTTGTTTCATTATCTTGAGTATCATTGGAACAACTTGAAGAACTAGTGCTTGCTATGTTCTTACCTTTCAAACCCATCACTGTAATCTTGATTTCATCTCCTGAATCAGAACCTAAGTCATGTTCCATAATTGCAATTGTTTTCTCCTTCTCCTTGTTTTAAGTTTGTTGGGTCTCAATTCTAGATGGAGTTTCTTACAATGAACTTCATCATGGCCATTTTTCAAACAATGTTTGCATGTGATTTTTTCTTTTCCAATTTAATAAAAGCATTTTTCTTCCCTTTTCCCTTATACTTACCCTTTCCTTTTTCTCCAATTTCAAGGGAACTTTCACTTTTCTCATCTGGGCTATGTTTCCTCCTTACTTCTAGATGTGTGGCTTGAACACAAACCTCATCTACATTTGTGGGATTGAACATGAGAATAGTGTGCCTAAGGTAGCTATGCAAACCTCCAATATATTTTAACAAAGTGTCTTGAGATGACAAATCTACACCCAGTACTAGTGCTCTTCTCCTAAACTCTTGAGTATAGTTTTGAACACTCTGTCCTTTTAATTGCCTAAAATTTTGCTAATCCATAATTGCATTTTGCATATAAGCTAATGGATAAAAATGCCTTCTAAGTGCAGTGATAAAATCAATCCAAGAGGTCGAGACCTTACCATGATTTTCATTTCCTCTTGTGTTTTGGCTTCCCACCAAATCAATGCAACACTTTCCAACCTTAATGAAGCCAGTTGAGTCTTTGTTTCATCATCCTTGATGTTTTGAATCCTGCAATATACTTCAAGTTGACGAACTAAATTATCTAGTCTTTCAACATTAACCTCACCATCATACATAGGCAAATCAAATTTAATATCAAGTTTCAATAAGGGAGTTTTACCATGTCCCTTTGGAGATCGTGGAGGTGTTTGTGAAGGGGTAGTTATGGAAGTGAATGAAGATTATTGTGAAGATGAAGAAAGAGGTGGAGAAGGTGTTAGTTTACCTCCATTCCCTTTAGGAGGCTTGTCCTCATCTCCTCCTTTTCCTCTCGACGAACCCTCTTCCTTTAGAGGCTTGGAGCTCTCACCCTGCAATCTTGTGTTTCTCTCTTCATAAAGAAATTTCACCATATGGGTCATGTAAAAGAATACTTTTCTGAAAGACTTCTCATCATCTGGCATGTTATCAACTCCTCCTTCATGGGACATGCTTATTGAAGCTTCATGAACAACTTGAGGTGAAACTTGTGGTAGAGATTGTGGCAAATGTGCTCTCCTTGTCCTTGTCCGAAATTCAGAACCTGCACCCACGAGCTTTCCTTCTCCACTCTTGAGATTCAGCCTTGTAAGCATCAGAAACACTTGAAAACAAATAAATCCTCACAACAACAAAGAAAGACTATGCTCTGATGCCAAACTTGATCTGTATATGAAATCGCTTGAGGTTTATGTAAATTGCAAGTGATTAAAATGAATTTTTATGGCTCTTTAAGTTGAATTCATACACATATTAAAACATGAATTTAACTCATAAATTGTAGAAAATTGCAGAGAATAAAACCATAATAGTAACAAAATAACATCAAATGAGGAATGATTTCACCCCTCCTAGGCTACGTCTCCTGGTCCAGCTTCCAATGCTTAGGCCTATATCATTGTGCTCATAAAATAGTGATTACATCAAGTTACAGTTCTCAAATGGCTTCAATAACAGCTCCAATTTGGCACGTACGATACCTTGTTGGAAAGATATCTTTGGGTACTACAAGATTTGCGGTGGGCCCCTACCTATGGTTTTGGGCCTACTGTGGACCTCAAAAAAGTGTCGTTTAGGGGGTCAAAAATGCTCGAGAAGTTTAGGACCCAAAAAACTGCTAAAAATAGTAAATGCTGCAATAAATAGGGAAATAGATGAAACCGACTGGGGGTCTAGGTGGAATAAATGGGTGGCCACCAATATACACCTGGATCAGTCCTCCCTCCTTAGGAAGAAATGGTCCCCATTGTGTGTAGAGCCTTTATGAGGTGAGGAAATTTATGTTGAACCTGGTCCCTGGTGAACCACTTGCCCTGGTGAAGGAGTTGGCTTGCTTTGAAAACTCGATATAAATAGGTCCTCTATTGGCGAGTGTTCTTGATCTGCGTGTCCATGATCTAATCAGTTTTGGCTTGTTCCATGCAGTCTGGATTTAGCTCTATTGGTGTGAGTGGTTCTGCAATGTCAGATGTGTCCAACAATGGTGGAAAGTATGGCCAAAGGTGGTCTACATTAAAACTTGGGTGTAGACCAAGGAATGATGGAATGTTAAGCTTGAAGGCATTGTCCCCTATAGCCTTGGTGATGGTGTATGGCCCATATTAGCACGAGCGAAGATTCCGGTGGGGTCCAGTGAGGTGCTCCTTCTGCAAATGTAGCCAAACTTTGTCGTCCAACTGGAACTTGTGCGACACCCGATGTTGATCATGGCGCTACTTGTACTTATCATTGCCTCTATCCAATATATCATGGACCTATTGGCAGATGTGTTGAATGCACTCAATGAAGTTGTTAGCATTGTCGGCTTCGGATTGGATGTGAGCCAAATATGCCTGAGTAGTTGCAAATGGTATGGCTACATCAATGGGATATAATTGATGAAATCCCAACCCTACTTGAAAATGGCTATGGCCCATTGAGCTACGAAGAGATCTATTATAGCTGTGTTGGACATAGAGAAGGTTTTCATCTCATGTGTGTGGATGCTTCAAGTTGGACATGTGCAAAATGTGTATGATAATCCTGTTGACGACCTCCGTTGGCCATCCGTTTGGGGGTGGAAAGTCATAGACTTAGTAATTTTAGTATCCAACATCGACTAGAGACTTGACCAAAATTCACTTAGGAATTTGCTGTCCCGATCTAAGATAATGGATTGTGGGATCCCAAAGTGTACCCACACTCGCTCAAAGAAGAGCTTAGCAGTGGCCTCTGCTGTGATACTCTTCTTGCAGGCCGCCATAATGGCCATCTTAGAGAATCTGTCGATGACCATGAAAATGTAGTCGTTGTCGTGCTTAGTAGAAGGAAGGCTTGACATGTAATCCATGGAGATGGATTCCCAAGGTCGACTAGGAGTAGGAAGAGGAGTATATAGGCCTTGCTTCTTGATGGTTGGTTTGGCAATGACGCAGATAGTGCAGGATCTAATGTACTTCCCAACATCTTGACGAAGGTTCGACCAATAAAAATACTTCTACAGTACTACCACTATTTTCTCTACTCTGAAATGTCCATCAACCCATCTGTAGTGTGCCTCCAAAATCATCTTGGCATGCTCGCTTGAAGGAACACATATGTGTCCTAGGTGGCATAAAAGTGCATCCTAGAGGTGAAAATTTGGAACTTCCTCACCTTCCAAGAGTGTCTCGTATGTGCTGTCAAATTATAGATCACTATTGTAAAGATGCAGCCACCCCGAAGTCTTGTGCCCATAGGATTCGAGCACAGTGATCAACGCCATGACTGGTGGTCGGCTGAGGCAGTCTACAACATTATTGGTGCTGCCTTCTTGTACTTAATGTTCAAATGGAACTGTTGCAGGTATGTGGACCATTTCTGATGGAGATCGTTCTGAAACTTCCCTTGTGTCTGTATGAACTATAGGGGTTGGTGGTCTAGATAAACTAGCACAACCACTCAAAATATATTCTATATTAATGAATGAGGAAGTTACACACATATTTATACAAGAAATAGTCTCAACATAGGAATTCTATCTTAGATGTACAGTAGTGTGGTTGAGAGATTCTCTCAAACACGCATTAAACTAGAAGAAACTATATTCTAGCTAATTCCTATTATGTAGGAACAAACTCCTCAAATGGAGAATTACAACCATAGACAAGTAGGAATTAATTATTTCTAACTCCCCCCCTTAATGACTACTTGTCATGATAGTGATTCACATACATGATTCTGTCGACCGTTATCACTGCATATATGTACCTACAAATCCACCACCATCGGGCGAATTGCATATGCAGAACTTCCAAAACAAAGAGAGATCAGTGCCTTTCTAAGCCAAATATTCATGTCCAAATAACAATCGCAAATAGTTGCGCTGATTGCGCCTTTCGACGCAACTGTCAGATAGAAAAGTGCGCCGACCCTCTTGTGCTCAGACACACCAATATCTGAGACCGTGAGCCAGGTGTTACTGCAGTCCACCTACTCCTACGAGCACAAAGCTCCCGTGTACACTTTAGCCACTCAGGAAATATGCCACCACCGGGCAAATCCGGAACTTAAATGTGCCACCTCCGGGCAAGTCTGATCTACCACCACCAGGCAAATCCGGAACTTAAATGTGCCACCTTCGGGAAAATCCTGTAGCCACTAAGGCTCTATGGATGGTTTCTGGCTCACCACCAACCAGCCACAAAGGCAATCCATTACAAAGTGGTTTTAAGATCACCACGAACTTTCAAATACCTTTAAAAGGCTTACATTTCATTCAAAATTTTGGAGTTTCTTGGTATATAAATTGATCATTACAACAACTGGACTTGCTTATAACATGTTAGGGAGTCTATTCCACAAACCACACTAACTCAAACAAAAATCTACTTTGTTGTCCATCATAAATGTTGTCGTTTCTCCTTTAGTGTCACTGTTGCACAAAATTAATATTTGGTGCAATTCAACCTTATTACCCACCACATAGTACATTTGCATCATCTTTCTGATTTAATTGTCTTGGATTTACCTGCATGATTTGTTAGAGTAGCTAATTCTAACAAAACCACTCCATTGAGTTAGCTAAGCTCAATGCTTATAATTCCAAAACATTTATAAATACCACATTTTACCGTTGCAATGGCAGAATATTACCAAAGAAACTCGAACCCAACTATTATGGCTCGTCCATCACCACGCTAACCAGCCCCCATTTCAAACTGATGGCCTCCATAGCACTTTTCCAAGTAAAAGAAATCCTCCGCCCAGACTTTCTCCGCCACTTCAAGGGTTCTGTCAATGGAATGGTCTCCATCCAGAAGAACCTCTGGCTCCACAATGGGCACAAAACCATTGTCCTGAGAGATAGTGGCATAATTGATGATAGGGATTTTGCGAGACGAGTAAGGATGACATGGGCCTCTCTTCTGGGGATTTGATGTATCGCGGCGGGAAAGCTTATGGATCGACATTAAGTGCAAGCTCCATTAAGCATGAAGTTGCACGCTTGGAATTACAACAGATGGAGAAAGTTGTTGAGCTCGATGAAAACACTCAAGCAGTGATTCTAGATCTTCCACTACTGATTCTGATTCAGCAAGTTCTTCAGGCAGTGAATCTGATGCAGACAATGCAACCTCTCCAGATGCAGGCCACAAGGAGAAAATGTGCTCGGTTTCTGTCTTCTATCAGAGAACAGGCCCAAGTCTGGAAATAAATGGTGCTGCTTCCGCTAACATCGAGCACCAGAACAAGATCTATTGGAACACGACAGACTGAATCTATAACGATATTTCTCTCACAGTTTTCATAATTCTGTTTCTTGGAAGCTTTGCTGCCCAAAACGTAACCCAATAGATGGTTGCACACACGCCTTGGTTGCTTCTCCAGCCAAGCCACGCCATCCTGCCATCCACGCCATCGCACCATGCTTTCATCATGGAGTTGATCACAAAGCTTCCATGCAGATCTGCAATCCACCACTTGCGCGGCACACACCGACGGGCTTGGGCCTATCTACTGCTTCCTGATCGGATCTCCACACGTCCTTCACTCCAGATCCACGCTTCCTTCGCAGGAGATCACGTCTCGATCCCCTAACCGGATCAGAATCTCACCACTGAAACCAGATTTGCCAATCGACCCACTCAGGGGTGGTGTCTCTCTAGTCAACTACCGTCGCTCTCCACGTTGGACTTCCAGGCTCCAGCAAGAACTGTACCGCTCAGCCCACTCTCCTAGGCTTCACACCGGCTACTTGCAACCGATTTTCAACAGTGCAGCACCACCACGTTCTTGCTCAACACTTCGGCTCTACCAGACTCGACTTCTAGCTTCCTAGTCGAGGGATCTCCTTTGTGTGTTCACGCTAACAACAATCGCTCACACTGCAATCTCTCTCGTTGAACACACCTCACTACAAAAATCCCTCAGCGTGCAGCCACACCACTAACTTTTCAAATCTGCAATGTGCAGCTTACCGCTGCCACCGATGTCTCAACCAAACAACTTCAAACCCATTCTAAGAGGTGAATAAAATATCACGCCATTGCTCCACTACTTGGCCTCCCAGCAAACTCCACACCACAGATCCACCACACTCCGTCGGCACTGTCGCATTCGCCTCTCCAGTGCTTGGGAACGAGGCCTATGCCTTGAACGTTGAGGCTCCACCATTCCGGCTAGATGCCAAAGTCCAGGACACTAATCACCACATCAGAGCCATACTTCTCTATATATCGAGCAACCTTCTTGAATGGCAGCCCAACACAGAGCCGTGAATGCTGCGTTCTCCTCCTTCTCCGGCAAACGCACCAGCAGCTGAATTCTTGCACTAAAATCTAAAATCGAGTGAGACCAGACACCACTTCAACACTGCCCATGCAATCACAAATGATGATTTCGCAAATCCCAGGAATTATTCTACGCACATATAATTCTCCATGGAACCATCCACCATCGACGTACGAATCCACCACGGACACAATAAATTGAAAGCACCGAACGATTCACTGTGTTAAATCAAAAGCATGACCCCATTACAAACCGTATGACAGATTAGATTCTCATGCGAGCATGGGAACAGAGAAAACACAATCCCTCTGCGATTTGGCCTCCACGCAACAAGCAATTCCCAGTTACTCCACCACAGAGCCGATCAACTCACTCACTCGACAGACGATCCATGCATCAATTAAACTGCACCTCCTAACTCAGGCGTACGAGAGACAACGCTTCCAGCTCCTTATATGCACAACTACCACGATACCGGCAACAGAGGTACCACGATGCCAAGCTAACAGGAACGCTACCACTGTAGCCACGTTTACTCGGCCTCTGCATGAGGGCACCACTGACAACCAACAAAACCATCAATCCATTCTGTCAACCAACGAAACCACAAATCGTGCCTCTCACAGCACCACCACCACCACGGGCAGAGACAGATTTGGATTCAACAGGTATCTTTTATAGCTGCTAGCCAGTCAAGGATTTTTAGAGTGAATCAGATCTCGACCTCAACACATAGATCGAGTAGACTCGGATTTGATAAACTTTATTGGCACAAGAGGATATAGCAAAAGGCGTTCAGCTCTGCAAATCGATCCACCTAACACGAATATACAAATATGCAAATCGATCCTCCAGACAGACTCGGATATGAGGATAATAAACCCTCCATCGACGTCCTCGCACCAAAACAAACTGTGAGAGAGCCTCCACGATTTAGATGTCAGATCGACGCTTCCACTGCATAGATTCACACTGATCCGGGCTCATCCACGATTTTCTTCTGAGATCCCAGTAGCCAACTCCACCTTTGAACTAGCATTGCCGCCCTTATGCAGATCCACCACAGGTAGATCACCAAATCCATGACATCGTTCCACAGCTCCTCTCAGCGCACAACAAATCAAACTCCTCCGATCTGTGCTACGCCCGCCAGTCAATTCACGCAGATGGCACACTTCAATCCACGCGCACTCCTCTACGCAATCAGATCTCCTCCGCAGCTCGTATCTATTCCACTATACTGCCACAGATCACCTCGATGGACAAACAAACTTAACACTAATATAAATGATTTATTTTCCTATGCCCAGGAAGGGCCAGAGGCCCTTACAGGCTCTGAAGCTCCGATACCAAGATAAAGTAGCACAACCACCCAAAATATATTCTATATTAATGAATGAGGAAGTTACACACATATTTATACAAGCAATAGTCTCAAGATAGGAATTCTATCTTAGACGTACAGTAGTGTGGTTGAGAGATTCTCTCAACCACACACTAAACTAGGAGAAACTATATTCTAGCTAATTCCTATTATGTAGGAACAAACTCCTCAAATGGAGAATTACAACCATAGACAAGTAGGAATTAATTATTTCTAACTAGTCTGTGTGGATGATTGTTTCCTTCCCCAAAATGTTATGCTTCCATTGACTGTAGGGCTGAACAATGGAATACATTTCTTTATCTTATGTGGGATACTTTCATACTGTGTCTGAAAGTGTCTCACTGTGGTAAGCCATTGGATTCCCCTGCTGAGTAAGAACTGCACCAATACCGTAGTCGGAGGCATTTGTCTCAATCTCAAATGGTTGCTGCATGTCTGGAAATGTCAACACTAGTGTAGAGCAGAGGTGATGCTTCAACTCAACAAACGCCTTCTGTTGGTTTTCAAAGAAAAATAACTTTGATTTCACTTTTCCCTTGGTGACTTGACTTAAAGGCCAAGTGATATGAGAGAACCAACATGAATCTGTGGTAGAAATTGGTAAGACCTAGAAAGTCGCTAAGCTATGTTAGAGTGGTTGGGGCTGACCAACCCTGAATGACTTGTATCTTGGTTGGGTCCACATGCACACCCTACTCATCAATGATGTACCCCAGATATTGAACCTGGGTCATGCCAAAAGTGAATTTCTCCAAATTAGCACACAATGTGTGTTTTCGTAGGATTTGGAGGACCTGTCGAATATGGTGGAGGTTCTCTTCCCAACTATGGATGAAGATCAAGATGTCATCTAAATACACCACCATGAATGCATTGGTGAAGGGTCGCAAGATCTTGTCCATCAAAGTCATGAAGGTTGTGGGGGAATTCGTAAATTCGAAAGGCCTGACAAACCATTCGAAAATTCCCTCCTTGGATTTGAAGGAAGTCTTCCATACATCGAAGGATTCGATAGATAATTGGTGATAACTGGACTTCAAGTCAATCTTGCTGAAATATTTGGTCCCCTTGAGTTGTTCCAGAAGGTCATCAATCCATGGGATTGGGTACCTATTCTAGACAATAATCTTGTTCAACGCCCGATAGTTAATACAGAGTCTCCAAGTCCCATTCTTCTTCTGTATGAATACAATTGAGCTCCCATAAGGTGATGAGCTTGGCTTGATGTGCCATTTCTGCAACAGCCCCTGAATATGCCTCTTGATCTCATTGTTCTCTAGAACAGAGCGTCGATAGATCATTCCATTGGGTAGCGGCATGCCCAGGGTCAGATCGATGGAGTGCTTGACCTGATAGTGAAGAGGTACCCTCGTAGGTGAGGTGAAAATGTCCTTGTACTCCTCAATGACCTTGTCCATCTGCTGTTGTTTTGCAGAGGAGCCCTATATGGAATTTGTGGCCACAATCTTCCTTTTTCCCTGAGGGAGAATCATAAGGAAAAAACATTTCCTGGTGTGTGAAATGATCTTGCTACATTGCTTTGTAGAGATCAAAGATATGGCGGTATGTGGGCCTACCTCTAGTATCCTATACAAATTATTGCCCAAATTAATAATCACAGAGCGAGGTCTAGACTCATATACAACATTACACTTCCATGACTATGGTTGTCCTAATAATACATCACAAACTTCAAGAGGAGAAACATCACACAGTACCTCATCTGTGAAGGGTTTGATGTTGTAGGGAAGGTGACACTACTGGCTGATGTGTAGATCTCGTCTTTGGTGAAGCCACCCGATGGTGTATGATTGTAGATGTGCTGTAGTCGGTAGGCCTAGCTGCTTCACAATCTCTACTAAAATGAGGTTCTTTTAGCTCCCGCTGTCAATAATGAATTGCAGTGGAGAACCCTTCACCTACATCTGTGAGTGGAAGAGGCATTCCCCCTCCTCTGGATATTCAGGCTCATTCTTCTAGATCTTGGTGGTGGCCATGGTGGCACTGGGCTCCGTGTCAATGATATACTTCCCTTTGTCATTCCCCTTATCAGGTTTTGACTCAGAGTCGGAACATATGTCTGATTCGAAAGCCTTCAGCTCAACCACTAGTGACTGCTTGGCCTGACACTCACTTGTGTTGTGAGTGGAGCTCTTATGGAACTCACATCATTTTCCCGTGTCTTCGTGGCGTTGTTATTTGCTTGTGGCTTTGGTAGGTTGTCTTGGGTTGCTCCATCTTGGATTTTTCCTTTTCTCTACAGTTTGGGGGCACCTTTCCCTTGCTTCAGATTCGTAGATCCAAAGTCTCGCTTCTTCTGTTTAAACTTCTGCTCAATCTTAACAGCGTATCGGTATGTCGTGCCGAGCGAGGATATGTCCAAGAACTTCATCTTGTCCTAGATGTATTTGTGTATACAGTCATGGTATTTGAGTACCAAATGTTGCTTAGAATCCTTGATATCCAACTTTTTTCAAAGGGTATGAAAAACATTGGTAAAATCTGACACGTCTTTGTCCCTTCCCTGCCGCATCATGGTCCACTTTATGTATTTATCCTCATAGATCCCGACAGGGTAGTACTACTCCTTGATGGTGTCCCGGAACGAATTCCAAGTGGTTGTAGCTGAAAATAGTGAGGGTGTACTTTCGTCCCTCTTCTCACAATAGGTCTCTCACTAGTCCTTGATGTGGGGGAAGGCTTTGAGAACTATAAAAGTAATATTTTCCCGCCTGGAAAGATCATGAACCGAAAAATATCCCTCTAGAATATTTAACCATTTATCTACAACGTTCACATCTATCTGACCTTCAAATATGGGGATGTCAAAGTTAAATTGTACCTTAAAGGGTGTGACGCTTCCAGAGTGGCCGTTGGAAGAAGATGCGTCACCTTTAGGTAGCCACTGAAGGATCTCAACAAATTTGTCCATCATCGCGTTCCTCTGTCGCTCGAGGGCTTCTTCAAGCAATATTTTGAAAGGATTTCCTACCCCTTCGTCTTTCTTCTCTTCCGCCATGGGAGGCGATCGGTATTTGTGAGGCTAGTCTTGCAAAGGTTCGACCAGTTCAAGCCCTAAGTCCTTAAATCCCGAACTCGTTGGGGACATACAAAGAAAAACAGAGAAAGGGCAGACCACATTGATACCACTGATACGAACTTAAACAAGAATGCAAAAAATTACATATATAACCATAAATACCTAGATTTAGTAGAAATAACACTTCATTTCATTAATATCAAATACTGAAATATGCTTACAAACAAAATGGAAATAAACTAGCTCAGGTGATGGTAACTTATCTCTGAGAAGAGATGTGGTGGCTAAATGCCTCTGAACTATGTTACAATGAGTCTCAAGGGCATATTTATTATTGAACAACAAGGAAAACCCCTAAACAACCAAAACTCTAACCCCAGGAGATGGAACGCCAAGAGTTTGTGGACCCCTTTGGGGTTAGTTGGGCAGCTAACTTCCCGGGGTCGTAACTTGGTCATATTATCTCCGTTTGGCACATACGATACCTTGTTAGAAATATCTCTCCGAGTACTATAGGATTTATGACCCCTTGTTGACGGCCATGGGCCTGCTGTAAACCTCAAAAAAATGTTGTTTAGGGGTTCAAAACTGCTCCAGAAGTTTAGGACCCAAAAAAATGCTAAAACTAATAAATGCTGCAATAAACAAGGAAACTGATGAAACCGACCGGGGGTCTAGGTGGAATAGGTGGGTGGCCACCAATATCCACCTAGATCATTTCTAATAGTATGGCCATGTGGCTTGGTGCTAATTAAACACCACCCCCAAAGCAAGATGTTTACCTAGGGTGCTATGTTGCGACATGTTATCTATGCAAATAAGTTTACATGGAACTGGTGGAAATTATTTAAGGGCTATAAATTTGTGTCATGAATTCAGAATGAGATGAAATTTATATTGTTGGAAATTTCTTGATGAAAAAAAGATGATGATTGCCTTAGAAATGGGGTTTGGATTGAGAGAGGAAGTGAAAACTTTTGATAACCCTCAACTTGTTAAATTGACTTAAGGGGTTGGGCATATGACATAGAGGTTAGTGTATAGAATATACCTAATGTGGGACTGCTAAAGATGTGTGGAAAATTGATACTTTTGATGATATCCTACACACATATAATAAAATCCATAGCATATGAGTGTTGAAAATCCAAATAAAAAATCTCACAATTTTTACATGATTCATTCACTAGATGCAATTAAGGTTTAGAATATGATTTGAAAGGTATTGAGAAATAATGACTCTCATCATTGAAAGGTGTGACATAAGTTAAACAAGAAAGGCCATGGGCGAAGAAGGAGGAGGTTACTTAAGTGGTGAGCATTTGATAACATTGAGCCAAGTGGATATCCATGAAAATAAGAAATTAAAGCTCGCATAATTAGGTGATATTGTGGTGGTGGGGTAGGGGGGAATGTTTTCAAATGAAAACAACATAGTGGTGAGGTTCTGAGGGGTGAAAACAATCATGGGTATAAAGACAAAGTATACCATAGATGGCACAAGTATGATTAGTTTGAATTAAGGTAGTTAGAGGCTAAGGAGGGGTGGGTAGGCATAGATGGACATTTGTGGTTCCCTTAGAATGGGTTGGAGGTTGTGATAGAAGGGTCATTAGTAATGGGATGGGGCGAACACAAGTTAGCTAGCGAAGCTCTAGGTACATGGGATAATGATGGGTGGAGTGACCTAACAAGTCACAGAGGGTATGAGGATAGGGAGTCCTAGTGAAAACGTCCTATTGTTGTATGGGTGAGATAGGTGTTCCATAAATAGTAGGCTTATAACTAGTTTGTTCCACAAACACAAATCCTTAAGCGATTTCTACAATTCTACAATTCTTGTAAATATTTTTAAGATTGCAAAACAAGAGGTAATGATAAATTCTTTGAAAACTAATGTTTAATTGTCTTGTTGTGCAAGGCTTAGATGCAAAAACAAACTCAACCAAATGCATCATAATTTAGAGGTGAAAGGCTCACTTCCAAATTTCCTTTGTTTATGATCACTTGCTAATTCACTTCTTCACTTCTCAATGGAGCTTAATGGCATAAATACTCCCTTACATGTAAGCACCAATCCAAGAACATCAAAACATGACCACTCTCATTAAAATATTATAATTTGCAAATTAATTAGGTGCATGAGAATTGGATATGTGATAAGGTTGTTAATAATATAATTACTTCTCATACTAAAGCACATTTAGCATGGATACATCTAATCAAAAGCAATTCACCAATTTATGCAAAAAATTAAAAGTTTAAGTTTCTTTGAATGGCATGATTCACCACTAACCTCTCTTCCTTTATCATTGAGCAATTTTCGAAGATTTCTCACATTCTCATGTAGCCAAGACAAGGTACATACAATTTATACAATCGAATTGTGATTTTTAATGCAACTCTAACATGTGTGGACAATTATGGGGAGGATGAGCCTAAACTGCATATAGCTTCCAAGATGTTTATAGTTTGCATGTATCCTTAGGAAAACTAGAAAATAGATTGTAGCATACATGGAAAACAAGGAAAATGTTATATCTTCTCCAATCATCAATATCTTGAAAAACTAGAATTAGAAACCTTGTACAACAATGTAATAACAATATATAGGAAGCCATGGACGACAAATCTCATAAACGAATGAACATGGGATAATAAAGACTCACTCTCGCTTTTATAATTCTTTTATGGATAAGGAAGAATAAGAACATTAAGTAAAACTCATAGCAATAACACATAATGCACACTCCCATGATTAAATATAACCTAGAAAACAATTTAAATATGAAACAACAACCAATAGATCATATGCATAAATTAGCGCATCACATAGAGAAACTCAACACGCAAGAACTCAAATTTTTACCCTAGAAACCCATATGTGAAAGCCAATATTCAAGTGGCTATGACAAATATTTTATTTATTGACAATGTGCAAGTTATAATACCCTCAAGCTCTCTAGCCCATTCTTAGTCTTCAAATGGGAATTTGGGAAATAATTCTTCTTACTTTTAACCAAAGATCCCCTCTTCCTTTTGAAGTGCAAGAGTAAATAAGAGAATAGTTTAGCCAGAGTTAAAGTTGGAAGGTCGGGTCTTCCCAACTCTTCATCTTCCCCAAATTCCAACGTGCTTCTCCTCTGTCTTTTCTTGTTTAGTAATATTTGTTGAATGATGTCTTATGTTTTTATTTTTTAAATACACAATTTGTCTTTATCCTTACATTTTTTCTAAATATGTTTGTTTTTTATTTATATACATTCCCCATGCTTACATTGAGAATACTATATTAATGTAGGTGTGGAAACTAGTTTGGATCCATGGGGGCATAACTCAATGAACCTCTGACATATCACGTGTGTTCGTGACATACTAAATGTTATATACCTAGGGGGGTAATATGGGGTACAAAGGGAGGTACCCAAGGTAATAATATAATGGGCCATAGTAATAAATAAGGTGGTTAACCCATATCATGTAAGGGACCACAAGTAGTTAGTAATAATGTAATAGGCCCATGGTATTAGTTCAATGGTATGAGGGAACCATGGTAATGACCCATGGTATTGTATGTATGAGGCCTATATAGAGGCTAGAGACTCCACATGGAGAGAGGTCAAGGATTATTGTATGAACAGGCATATGGCTTGTGGAGCGTTCTCCTTCTTTAAGGAGTGAATGTATGGTGTTGCCCTACCTTCAGGGTTTGATCAATAAAGTGAATCATTTCTATCTATTTCTCTCTTGTTATTCTTGGGTTACTTGCATTGTCTTATATTTTCATACTAGATCTATAACAAGTGGTATCAGATCACTTTCTTGGACAAAAAAGTGGAGAATTTTTATTTATTTATTTATTTTTGCAGGATTTCGGGGCGACGAGTTTCCAGATCAGATCTATATGTCTGGATTCTATGTGAAAAAATACCCAATTTAAAAATTAAAAAAAAAATCGGTCGAATCGGAGTCCGGATGAAGGAGATATCGCTGATTTAAAAATCAGTGGGGTTGCAGACAATTTTTCGGGGCAGCAAGTTTTCGGCACAGATTTGGACATCCTGGTGCAAGATCTGCAAAATCTAATTGCATATCTGGATTCTTTGTGAAAAATACCCAATTAAAAAAAAAAATCAGTCGAATTGGAGTCCGGATGAGGGAGATATCGCTGATTCAAAATCAGTTTTTTTTTACAGAAATTTTGGTGACGACGGGAGAGTTGTAGCACAGATCTAAAATTCCAGTGCCTGGATCAAGATTTCTATCAAATGGGCAGATGCAGAATGGTTGTTCCATTTCCAAAAATAGGTCATAATAGGGATTTTGAGCAATATTGACGAAATTGTGACCATTTCAAATTTTCACCAATTTTTTTTTATGATGGCGGGCCTAGATCAAAATTTGAGGGACTTGTATAAATTTGATGGTTCTCATCCAGCGAAATGGCTAGCACAAATGGAGAAATATTTCAAATTGAATTACGTCTATGATGATGAGACTCAGCTGAGTGTGAGAAAAATGTACTTGGACAATGAAAGATGGCAATGGTAGCAAGGGCATCAACGTTGTTATGGAAGGCCCCTGACTTGGGACACATTCAAAAAAACTATTCATGACCACTTTGACCGTAAATCTAATCTTGTGGTTAAGCTCACACAGACAGACACACAGCATAACAAATATTTTATCTTTACAGGAAAGAAGGAAACCAAGAAACCTAAAGGGTTATTTGCTGTTGGTATCTCTTTATTGCAGGTTCATGGATTGATTCAAAAGGAGAAGATCATTGTTTCTATAAATCCTAGTTGCAAGCATAATTTTATCAATGTTAATTTGGCAAAAAAATTGCAAGTTCCAGCCAAACACATTGAAAACACACAGGTGGATGATGAGGATGTTCAAGTTTATAAGGATTTGAAGCTTTCTATGGATAAGTATGTGTTGCATGGTGATTTCTATACTTCAGATATGGATAACATGGATGTTGTTTTGGGATATCCTTTGATGGAATCTGTGGGTACTATCAATATTAATGTGCAGAAGAAATTCCTGAAGCTCTGGTATGAAAAGAAGAAAATTACATTACAGAATATTTCCATCAATAAATAGGTAGAGTACATGGAGGCTGAAGCAGAAGATGTTCCAGAGACTGACATATCAGATGATGAGCCTGTGATGATCGACAATCAAACACAAACAGAGGCTGAAGTAGAAAAGGTTACAGGTGTTGATACATCAGATGAGGGCTCAGTGGTTGAAGTAATATTGGAAGATAAGACACCACAGCATGCACCAGATAACAGTCAGGCTCCAATAAGGGGTGAATTAAAGAAAAAGACACCATGGGTTAAAACTTCAACATATCATCACCCACATCACCCCGCAAGACAACAACCAACAAGATGGCAACCAATTAGCCACAAGGACAACAACCCCCGCAGGACAGATAGAGAGGAGCAAAGATCCACCTACTACACATCAACACAGAAGAGCTACCACGGTCAACTTCCATCTCAAGCGAGTGAGGCACCAGCGAGATCGAGGGTTCACCTTTCTCTTGGATGGCTAGATGCATGTGCATGGTACCAGTGGACTACTCTTTTGAGTAGATCTTATTATTTGTGTTCTTCCCATGTTTCGGGGACAAAACATGCTAAGGGGGGTGGAATGTTATATACCTAGGGGGGGTAATATGGGGTACAAAGGGAGGTACCAAAGGCAATAATATAATGGGCCATAGTAATAAATAAGGTGGTTAACCCATATCATGTAAGGGACCACAAGTAGTTAGTAATAATGTAATGGGCCCATGGTATTAGTTCGATGGTATGAGGGAACCATGGTAATGACACATGATATTGTATGTATGAGGCCTATATAGAGGCTAGAGACTCCACATGGAGAGAGGTCAAGGATTATTGTATGAACAGGCATATGGCTTGTGGAGCGTTCTCCTTCCTTAAAGAGTGAATGTATGGTGTTGCCCTACCTTAAGGGTTTGATCAATAAAGTGAATCATTTCTATCTATTTCTCTCTTGTTATTCTTGGGTTACTTGCATTGTCTTATATTTTCATACTAGATCTATAACACTAAACAACACCCCTAATTTAACTACATATTGGATAATACTTCTAAAAATCACATTATTTAACCCCCTACCAATACGCACCCAATACACCTTTCCATAAAAACCCTACTTTTCTAGATATTGTAATTATTCATTTTTTCATTAACATTTTTAATACCCCTTTATATTTTTTCATTAACTTTGAGCTGATTTTTTTATACCTACCAATATAAAAACCCTTTACCCCCTAATATATGCCCAATATATTATGTCATTTTTTCCTCAATATATATCCCCCGATATGAATCCACATGGTATGGCATTTCTCCCCTAGTGAAGCCCCCGTATTTAGATCAAGTCATTCCTTTAACACCATCAACCATGTCTCCTACCTTGTCCATAGCCTTGAACCTTACCTATGTTGATTATTATAAGAACTAAGTTGATAGCCAATTTCATCATCATACATATCCAAGTGAAATAAATAGGCCAAGATTACGGACCAAGGTTCCCTTTGGCATTCCCATATTCTCTTATCTATCCACAATTATTCTAAGCATAAGTCTTAGCCTTCCATCTTGCTGCCATGGGTGGATTTTGTTTATTAGGAAAGTATTGATAAGGGGAGAAGACTAAGCTAATGAGGAGTGGAGTTGGAGAGCTGGGAGATGGGGGAAGACAAGAAATGGGTATTTTAATGTTTAAATAGGTAAGGATGAGGGTGGCCATGATGGCCATCATAACTACTCCAGTTTATGGAAAGAGAGGGAATTTGTTCTATATTATTTTCGTGACAAATGGCCTCTAAAAGAGGTGAACAATTTGTGGAAAATGCTTCATCACTCAATGAGGGTGGTAATGATGTAGATGGAATTAATTATTTCTTCGGGGACTAAGAATGAAGTATGAGTTGGGAGAAAGTGTATTAGATGGGATGGGTGTTATATTTATAGAAGAGGAGATGGTGCAAATGGGAGATGATTCAATATAATTAACTTGGGGAGGAGTTATCATGATAAATCCTAAGTAACAAAGGGTCCTTGAATATGCTAGGGCCATGTCAATGAAAGAAAGAAGGGGGTGAGTGCTTTTGATAGTGGTTAAAGCATGGCCAAGATTGGAATTTGGGGTTTCCATTCTAATGTATAAGTTAGTAAAGAGTAAATATTTTAAGGAATTTAGACTTCTGTGATCCATAACATTGTCTAGAAATCTTCGGCAAAATCACATAATCAACCTTTTGTCGACGCGTTTCGAACCAACCAGTGTGGTTCATCGTCAGGACAAGTTGAAGAACCAATCTGGCTTAGCTCGATTAAATATAGTGTGCAGAGACTCCAACGGCTAAAATTCTAACGGCTAATTTGACCTAATGAACCTCGTCAAATCACTAAAATAGTTAATTAATATTTTCCTAGAATAGTTAAAATTGGTAAAAAGGAATTCATTTGTTAATTTAAAATAAATAGATATATTATTAATATTATTTCTATTAATAGAATCTATAGTATAAATGGTTATTATATGTTAAATGATTTATTATAATTTATTATTTAAAAAAAAATTGAATAATAATAAATTAATTTAAAATTAGATATATTATTAATATTATTTCAAATCTCTAGGATAATATTAATATACTAATAATAATGGTCATTATATAATGATATATTACTATTCAATTATATTATTAAATAATTATTATTTAATAATAAATAGATATACTATTAAAATGTTAGTTAAATAGATATATTATTAATATTGTTTCAAATATTAAGAGAATCTATAGTATGATACTCATATTTTAATTATAATGGTCATTATATAATATATAAAATGATTTATTATTATTCAATTATTATATGGTAATAAATCACTACTATTTTTATAATCTAGTTACATTAGG
The DNA here is from genome assembly GCA_031772625.1 of Pinus tabuliformis. Taxonomy (NCBI): domain Eukaryota; kingdom Viridiplantae; phylum Streptophyta; class Pinopsida; order Pinales; family Pinaceae; genus Pinus; species Pinus tabuliformis. The sequence continues at coordinate 945,038,470 of CM062820.1, forward strand.
TAATTATGTAATAACTTAATGGTCCATTGGTAAGTTCTTTAAAATATATCATATTCATTATTTAAATATAATGGTCATTAAAATCAGTTATATAAAGTAATATAAGTTATGGTAAACTAAAAATAATGGTCCTAATAAACTATATCTTCATATAACCTATATTAATTAATATTCCCAAATTATTTAAATACAATAAATAGTATTAAATTACTATTATAATATAGTTACAATAGGTAACTGTGTATATAATTATTTAAATTTAAGGGTCCAATGGTAAACCAGATCATCATTTTATTAATTATTTAAGTTTATTAATAATCTATATTTACTTAATAAATTATAATTCTAATATTATAAATAGTATTCAAATCATTATTATGTAAATACCATAATTAAAGTACATGTTTCATATATTTCTAATACTTTCTTGTTTATCATTTAAACCTCTTATAATTAATTTAGTAATTTATATCCATTAAATTATCAGTTCAAGGCAATAACAAGGTGAAGAAGAATTAAAGACCTATGCAAAGAATCTAATCTAATTTAAAATCACCCCTGGGATAAGGTTAATACTATAATTAGCCCGAAATTACGTAATAACAATTTACTAAATCCTGCACTCCAAAACCCGCCAAAAACACTATATTTAATCGAGCTAAGCCAGATTGGTTCTTCAACTTGTCCTGACGATGAACCACACTGGTTGGTTCGAAACGCGTCGACAAAAGGTTGATTATGTGATTTTGCCGAAGATTTCTAGACAGTAAATATTTTCCTACTGGGTTGGTTGGGGAGAATTATATGGTGAAAAATAATGATGAGGCAACTACCTTCATGAAATACAATCACATCCAAGTAAGTTTTTGTAATTAAGTTGGGTATCTATAACTTAAATCTTAGTCAAGGCTATTTTGCAAGCATGTTCAATGGAAACATTTTGAAAAATCCCTTATGGTTGGGAAGGGTGTTTGTCATAAGCATAGAGGGTGATGGTTGATTAATTTAACTAAAAGGACCCAAAATTATTCCAAATCGGGAAATATACGCTGCAAATAGAAGCACCTTCATCCATAACAAAATCATGAATTGTGAGATTCTTAACTTTGACTAGGATTTGGAATGTGATGAAACAACATAGCTTAGAATCTTCTTTTTCCAAATTAAACATCATTAACTAAGAATCAAAAGGATCAATTGATTCAAGGGTGGAAAACAAATATTTTCATTAGTAAGGTGTAATATTCCAAAGGCGTTGTCTACCGACTCCACAAATTTTCCCGGATGACATATTTCTTGTCGGAATCCAGTAATTTTTTTCTTCAAAAAATCAGAATGTTGGATTGTTTGAATCATTTTTTTTATGGTGGAAATGGATTCAACACCATCAAGAACCCCTGGGGAAACCACAATCTTGAAGTTTGACAGTTGTAACCCAGATTTTGTCATAATCTTCCTGGAAGTCCATTATTTTCCAAGCTAATTTGTAGGTTTTTTAGACTACGTGCATTCCAAAGGGGATATTTGGAAATTTTCAGAACTTAACCAAAATTATTGATATAAAAATTTCATCCATTAATAGAAAATTGCTAGTAAAATGCAAGAAACACAAAATATGACAACTCAATAATACAAAAAATGAAAATAACCTCAGCTTTATTATATTAACTAGATAGGGTTTACATGCTAATACAAACTAAAATTGTTGAGATAAATAATTTGGCCTCCAAAATAATCTGCTCCAATGCTGAAATTGAGCCTCCAAAACTGATATGAAAATGAATAAGTGCACATGTGAATTTTGGATGAATTCACTAAGGGAAGAGATGGGCTCTCACCCACTCTCACTACATCACCCGAGAGTTTCTGTCTTGGGGCTACAAAAGCTAGGAACTAGGTTCTCCAAACCTCACCAAAGACCAAATACATAAATCCAAGATGTCCCCAATGATGTGCTCCCCCTCTCCTTTTATAGATCTAATGGGTCCCTCTCCAACCTTCTAGAAGTATTTTACTTTATTATTTTATTTTCATTCTAGAAGATTCTCCCATTAACTTTATCTTAAGTGACTTTTTATTTTAGTCACTTTTCCCCCTTTTGACCCTTTTTCTCCTATTAAGCACCTTTCCTCTTTTTATCAATAAAGTGATTAATTAAAAATCACTTTTTAAAACCCGGGAAATGATTATTCGGCCATCATACCTTATTCGGCCATCAGAAACCTCTCCTCACCATCCTTGGAAATCCATCCTATCCGCACCATAAGGAAAACTGAGAAATGGGAACATTACAAATCATCCTGCCCAAAGATTTCTTGCCCTCAAGCAATCCATACATGTCCGCTACAAAGGCATCTACACACTGATACTAAGATTCCATACAAACCATTGGGTCATTGCATGCCTCTGTGCTAGACAAAAATGAATGGGTCCCTCGATACTTGGATCCCAAACAACCTGCTAACTCAATCTGCCATCAATGGATCGACCTAGATCCCAAAGCCCCCATGGCCAATCATCATCACTCATATCCCATGGATCTAGATATGCGTTATCTCTGGTCATGGATGCTGCCCTACCAAAAGAATACCAACTCGTCAATTCTCTCCAATCCAACTCTTAGAATATACCAAGGTCAACCCCACTATGTTGATGATGGGATAGCGTAACTGGATTTCTGATGAACTATTGGCGTACATCCCACTACAAACTAGAGCATGTAGTATCCTCATATCTAAGGGGCCCTACTATACTATGGCCCTGACTAAGAATGATGCCCATTAATAAGATACCAACTCATGATCTCTCACCAATCCATCCTATGGGAAGGATCAGATGCATGGACACCTATATATGGAGCAAGTCCACTATGTTGCACCATGCTTAATACATGCAGCTCTGCTCGAGCAATAAAAAAGATCCATTTAGGAAACCCTGCCCCTCCATCTAATATGGACAAAAGTGGGAAAACCATGTTGCAAGACCTGTCTATGTACTCCTTGAGAACGTTGTTGTATGAAAGTACTACGACTCTGTTGGATACTTGTGCATTTGTCTGCTCCTCATCAATGGTTGGTCCAAAAGATGGTTGCTCATCCTCCTCCACCATGGGCTCAACATGAGCCACAAATTGCCTCTCCATGGATAGTTCATCATGCATAACGTCCTCATCTAAATCACACCCCTTTATCTACTCTTCATGCTGAATCATCACTGGTAGCTCATCTTCCTAAATATATCCTACTCGATCTTCTTTACTCATGGGGACTATTGACTGCTCATCATACTCGTCCCTCAAACATGAGTGCATATCTAGGTTGTTGTTAATAACTCCACATGACTGCTCATGCTCCTCAGAGGTATCCTCCTAAAAACCCATGGACTCAACTATAAAGAAAGAATCCTCACTTTGAAAGTCAGAAGGAATCTCCTCTTGATCTACCTTTGTCATCTCCTCTGTGTCACTCAAGCATTAGTGCTTATGCCCCCAATGCTCCTTACATATGAAGTGATGACCCTTTCTCCTTAACTCATTCTTGTTGCATAGTCCACAAATCTTGAGCAACTCCTCCCTAGTCAACTGTCTTCTAAACAACTTTATGTTCTGCTCAACCAACCCTCTGGCTAGTTCATGAGAAACAAATGAGACTATTTGTTCCTCTCTCCAAATGGCCAACAACTTAGACTGCAACTTCTTGCAAATGGTGTCACAACCTCCCATAACTGAAGAAAAAAGGGACTGCATGTTTATTTTGACTGTGTCAGGATGATGTTTCTTAATGCTGAAAAATAATTGAAATATTTGAAGGATCAATTCATCATACGTTAGATCAAACATGATGTGATATGATTTGACCATGGCCATGATTTCTAAAATCTCGAGTTTTTTCCAAAAGTTAGGACCCATGGTGTTATCCAAGTCCCGAAAGGTCTCTACTAATAGCCTGAAGATTCCCCTCATAATATCATCGTTGTAAGGGGGTATAGGTGAGGTTAGCCTCATGATATTACTAAGATAGGAGGAAACTGGAAGTTTGACCCCTTCACAAGGGTGCTCCAAGAACTTGTGTTGTATTAGGGCAAGCATGGCTGGTTTTAGAGCCCAACTTAAATTCTTCCAATTTGACTAGTTCACCTTGGAGAGGAGTGAGTCTAGTTCTTCCAATTTGAGAAGGGCTTTCACTGTAACCCTCATGAATTTCAGATTTGTCCCAAGTGCAAAGAGTTTGTGTCTGATTTCCTGCTCTTTCTGCAATTCCCCTAGCTGCACTTGCTGAAGAATGTCATGGACCCCTCTTGAGAAAGCAATGTTGTTATACTTAGGTCTTTGGTCCCATGATGCAATGTGACTCGAAGAACCAACCTCTATACTGTTGGATTGATTTGATTGTTTTAATTCATTCAGGAGTTCTATGAGCCTGTCCACAGTTTTTTCCAATGATGACAAGTACCATTGTGATAATGATCCCAGTGGGTCTACGGAGTTTGAGTGAGTTTTTGAGTGGAGTGTTTTTTCGAACATATTGTAGACAAACTGCTGTAGGTATGGTTTTTGTTTATTTTGTTTGAGTATAGTCAAATAATGATATGGAAATAACTTCAATCTAGCAGCTCAGAAATTTCATTATGCTTGGAAATGACACAAATCACTAAATGAAAATATTAATGACAAAACGGTTGCATCTACAACTCTCACCTTATCTTTGCCCAAGAAATTTATAACACAAACGACTCTAGTTAGATGAACTTGATGTCTCCTCCTTATGCGTGTTACAACCCAAGTCCACTACAACGATAGACTCGACGCCCTCAGAAATATGGGTACCTTCTTTTATGAACTCTGCCCCTGCAGCTATGGAAATCATAGGATCATATTGCAATGATATATTTTGCACATCTTTAGTAGTACCCAATACTCAGCTCCAGAATAAGCCCTAATCGTAGAGAATGGAAGGTCCCTATCTCCACAAGCAATTGCCCTTGCCCAACTGGTTTGCTCCACCACATAGAATTCAGGAATCAATACAACTGGGTTCCTGAGATACCACTTCAGTTTGCACAAACAATTACCTCCTTCGAACAATGGCTAATTCCATGGATCACATATGTGGACATAGACCCAGTCAATTTGCTTCCCAATCTGTCAATACTCCATATCTGAGTTGGCAATAGTCAGACCCTAGAAATTTAATTAACATTCCCTTAAATCCATGCTCTGCAACAGGTCTAAACACTTACGCATACTCTGTCATTCAAACTGCAATAAAAACAGGGCAATAATTTCTATTAAATTTTGATATTATATTGCTTGGGAATCCTTGCTTCGACACACAATGGATTAGTTTAGTCTCCTGGTCATCCTGCTACAATGCTTTAATCTGCTTCTAAAACTTGATAAGAGTATGATAATGACTTCCAGCCCTTTGGAAATTGACCACAAAGTAGCCTTCAACCTCTGTCCTCCTATCATCAATATTCTCAGTCAAAAGGGTGCACCACAGCCCCAAACTAGTCACAGACAACTACTCCTTCTGTAATCACATAACTGAGATACCTTCAACACACTGTTGTAGTAGGTCGATCAAAGCGCACAACTTGTAATGCATTACTCCATTGGTCTTGCTATATCTCACTCCACATCAACCATACTCGGACAACTCCATGCATCAGAGTATATTTAATTTAACGCAGAGCGATCGAGCTTCCCTCTTCTGCCACTGATCCCTTAGTTTGACCTCTGCACATTGAGTTCGGTCCATAAAAAGAAAAGTCAGATATTAATCTTGATCACACCAGTAATTAATATTAATTTCAATTGCATGTTCTGTTACAGGAGAACTGCGGCCTTTTGAAATTATGGATTCGTGAGAATATCCAAGCCTCTCCAATAGTTCAGCTCCCCAAATTGCTTCGATCCAATGCACTTTTTACAGTTTCTGCGACCAGTCGGACAGTGGAAAATTCAATGAATGCATTGACCATGAAAATATAAAGTGATGCCTTCAATTCGACCAAGCACCCGTGACTTAGCACCTTGTCTCTTCAACACTTTATGTGGAAAGATGCATGGAAAATGGCAACACTCGACTAGCTGGATCCCTGGTAAAGTAATGGAAAATTTTCGGCCCGCATAAGAAGAGGCCCTTCGATGATGATCTTTGTCCTCCAAATAACATCGATGTTCAGCTCTATAAGGAAGCACTCGGCCCTAAGAAGATAAGATGTTCTTGGTCATTGATTTAAATTTCCCTCAACCTCCTTGAAATAGTGCTTACGACCCTCAAATAACCCAACAAAAATATGTAGTGCTTTGCCCTTCAAATAACCCAAAAAAATACGAGGATTCGATTTCTACAAAACAATATTATTTGGAAAGATCTGTTCTTCTTCGGCACTTTTGAAAATAACCCACAGATCTATGTTCTACAATAAACCTTCACGAGGGTAAGAAAGTAAGAAAATTAGATTTGATACCACTCTAATATTTGAACTGGATAATTGATAAATTTGTATAATTTAATTAACATTTTTATATAAAAATTTCATTTATTAATAGAAATTTGTCAGTAAAATGTATTATGCAACAAACAAAAATACGACGACTCGATAATACTATAAATGGAAATAATCTCAACTTTATTATATTAAATGGACAGTGTTTACATGTTGATCCAAAATGAAATAGTTGAGATAAATAATTTGGCCTCGAAAATAATCTGCTCCAACGTTGAAACTGGGCCTCCAAAACTAAATTGAAAATTGAGAAGTGCACTTGTGAATTTTGGATGAATTCACTAAGGGAAGAGATGGGTCCTCACCCACTCTCACTACATCACCTGAGGGTTTCCATCCTCGGGGTGCAGAATCTAGTAACTAGGTTCTCAAAACCTCACGAAATACCAAATACATAAGTCCAACATGTCCCCAATGATGTGTTCCTCCTCTCCTTTTATAGATCTAATGGGTCCCTCTCAAACCTTCTAGAAGTATTTTAATTTATTATTTTGTTTTCATTCTAGAAGATTCTCCCATTAACTTTATCTCAAGTGACTTCTTATTTTAGCCACTTCCCCCCTTTTGGCCCCTTTTCTCGTACTAAGCACCTTTCCTCTTTTTATCAATAAAGTTATTTATTAAAAAACATTTTTTCATCTCGGGAAATTATTATTCGACCATCACACCTTCTCCAGCGACTAGAAACCTCTCCTCACCATCCCTAGAAATTCATCCTATCCACATCCTAAGAAAACTGAGAAATGGGAACATTATAGAAGGGTAGGTTTGGAGGACATCTAATTTTAACATTAAAGAAGGACGCTAAGTCAATTTGTCAACAACTACACTAGCATGTTGGTTATGTGTAGTCCTATGTAAGGGGAACTTGGGCACACAAGGTGTGGAGTCAAACATGTATTGAAAGAATTGCAAGGGAGAACTATAAGATGTTGGATCATCCTAGTTGGTAGGTTCAAGATTAGGCATTCCATACATGTGAGTGTGTGTTTGAATGCTAAGTACCCATGATATGGATATAAAATTACACAAAATTCCCAAGAATGTGAAAAAATTTATCCACATTTTATCATTATGAAAACCCTTAAGGTAGGGAAACACCTTACAATTGACTCCTTTATGGAAGGAATCCACTCGTGTTCATTTTCCTCTTCAAGGGAGTAACCTCCTAATGAGCTAAGCTCAATTATAATATTCTTCCACACATATCTCATCAGGAGTTCTCCATCCTTATTTATTATTATCAATATAAATATGATCATAACAAACTCTTAACTACCTAGTGGGCGTTTAATGAGGTCCCGTTACATTTATTCAATAATAACTACCATAGTGGGCCTAGTCTACCTTACATTGAATGTCATCCACTATTATCATTCTACTTTTATTCCCCATGGGTACCTTTCTAGGTACCCTATATTAACCCCTTTATCTACAATACACCCCACCCACCGTAGAAAAATGTTGTCCTCAACACATATGAAGAAGTACAACCACCATATACCATAGTCCCATGGATGAGTGTGAACCATAATACTAAAGTAGGGTAAAGAACCAAGGTCCCATGTACACGTGCTAGTTTTCATGTTGAAGTAGTCCAATAAGCTCCATTGTAAGCCACATGGTCTCCACTTAATCAACTTATGTAATAGCCCCTATGTTAATGGGATATTAAATAATATCTCTAATCTCACTAGATATTTATAAAGACCTCTCAAAATCCATTTGTTAGACCCCTCCCAATACATTTTTCTAATAAAAATAACCCCTATTTTCAATAGACATCCTCTACTTTTATTGAATACCCATTTTTATACCCTCCTAATACTCAGAACCCGCTACCTGACATCCCTCCCCACAATACCTAAAATATATTGATTTTATTTTTCATAATTTTAAAACCCCTTTTATGAATGAACATAGTAATATATTGGTCAACAAGGTGAATCCCCCATGCTATAAACATGGGTGCCATGTCTAAGTGCTAATGTTGACTCCTCATTACATACTTGAACTTAACATTTAGCTGAAAATGGTGCTCCAAATTCCTGGTTGGATAATGTGGATCCCAATATATAGATCCATCTCTATCTAAGGAATTTGACACATAACACACTATAGTTGGGGAATAAACAAGCTAAAAACTTGTATCCATGAACACATATTGATATCCCTCCATGATATTCTCTACATAAAATGAAGTATAGTCATCAAATAGAAATTGAAAGTAGTTGTCATCCCAAAATTGACAACTGACAACTATTTGGAAACCACTTAGTATAAGCATCCTTGAGATCATGCCATGAATATTCTTCTTGCTTATATTCTACTTTGAAATCAATGTATAGGGGCTCAAGAAGATGGATATCTTGACACATACTTATCATTTCTTGTATTGCATTGATTCCCTAAGACCAAACTTGGAGAAAAACCTTTTAATGACCTTAGCACATTCAAGTCCATGAGGGTTAGAGGGTGAAAATTCCAATGGATTTATAGTGTAATCAAAATTAGTTGGAAGTACAACATATAACATATCAAATGAAACAGCTGTAAATACTTTACCCAAAAATGCTAGTTTGATGGAAATTGGAGGCCTCTATCAAAAGTTATGAGATCTACAGTCCATGTGGTCATCATGAAAAATCACTAGAAATGGCTAATTTTAAATTGGTGATATCTTAACCTACCAAACTCTAATTGAGACAATGTTTTTAAAGTTAGGTGATTTTCCATGAGGAATTCAGATATGCAACTTGTTTCTACAAATTCGCCTTAGAAATCTACATGAATTTATTTATATATCATGACCCTTATTTTCTCCTTGGAGAAAAATCCACACAAAAGAAAATTGTTTCTCCACTTTGGTTGAGGAAAGGTCTCTGATATCAAATGTAAAGTACCCAAGATATGAATATAAAATAAAACATAAAATAAACAAGAGTATGGTAAATATTATCCACACTTCATTAATATGAAAACCATTAAGGTAAGGAAACACCTTACGATTGATCCCTTTATGGAAGGAATCCACTCCTCTTCACTTGCCTCTTCGGGGGAGAAACTTCCTAAGCTCAATTAAAACAATATTCCACAAATATATCATAAGGATTTCTCCATTCTTATTTATATTTATCAAGGGATTTTTAATCATAACAAAATCCTAAGTACTTGTAGACCTCCTTTAATGAGGTTCTATTAATTTATGCAATACTAACTACGATAGTGGACCTTATTTAATAATATAGTGGACCTATTCCACCTTATATTGAATGACATATAATGTTATTATTTTACTGTTATTCCCCTTGGGTGCCTACCTAAGCACCCCATATTACCCCCCTAGGTACACTACATTGAAAGTGTATGTCTATGGAATCTATGTATATTTGTTGGGAAGAAAGGTTTTTAGCTTGTGATGCACCACGATAAGAAGGGAATGTATAGCCATCCTACTAATGTGTTAGGTCCTTATACTACTAGTGTAACCCCTTATTGTTATTAGTACAACCCATTATTATATTGTTGTACCCATGTAGTCCCCATATTGTTATTATTGTGCCCCATAGAAGCCCACTATTGTTATTATTGTGCCTTTACATTATTATTGTTATGTCGGCTCTGATTATATTATGACCCCTTAGACTCCTATATATAGAAAGGAGGTATTGTCATTTTTATCATCCAAGAATTGTTCATTTGTGTAATGTAAAGGAGGTTTCCCCCTCGAAGAGGCTAAATTATAAGTCGTTGATCTATCTTTTCTATCTTTTTGTGAGCTGGTTTCCTAACATTTGGTATCAGAGCTTTGGATTCTAGGGTTTCGCTGCTCCAAACAGGTCATTGTGGAATTTTTCACTGTAACTTTGTTTTTGCGACGTTTCAGATGCTAAAAAAAAAAACCATTTTAGCTGAAATTGTTTTGAACTTCGGATCTAAATTTTAGAGCTTGTCTCACTAGATCTACGGAGATATGATCTGAGGAAGTTAGGGTTGTTGCAGACTCCCGAATTACATTCCAAATAGGTGACTTGAGGAAAATCATCATAACTGTCTCTCTGAGCATCAGATTGAATTTCATAAGAAGTTATAGAAAGACTACAGATTGTAGTTTCTTGGGTATATTTTTCAGATCCGAAGGTCAAAACAGTGACACGTGGCACTTCATACAAGTTCGCTCTTCTAAAAAGGTATATAATCAAGTCATATTGGGAGATTGTGCATAACTCTTTCTTGGAGAATCCAATTTCGATCAGACTGGTGGCATTGGAAAGAGAACGCAGAGGGCTACTGTAGGTTACAATTTCAGAACTGGAAGATCCGAAATTACAGAATTACAGTCGTTTCAAGATCGAGCTCCGAAAATAAAGAAAAGGCGATATGAGGAAGTTTGATGACAAGGATCCAGTAAATTGGATACTACAAATGGAGCAATATTTTGATTTACATGAGGTTCAACTATTACAAAAGGTACGCATTGCATCTTCATATTTAGAATCGGATCAATTTTTACGGTATAAAGGGCTTTATTCTCGTAAACCACTTGTTACGTGGTCAATTTTCATGGAGGAAATGATAGCACATTATGAGGATACAAAGAGAAACACCTTCTTTAGCCAATTGATAAATCTCAAACAAAAATGTTCAATGACAGAGCACAGTGAGGACTTTCAAAAATTGAATATAAGGGTAAATGATATTCCATAGAAGCAAAGGATTGATGTCTTCATAGGTACTTTAAAGGATAACATTGAACATGAGGTTCATCTTTGGGAACCTGATTCATTGGAGAAGGAATTCAGGTGGGAAAGAAAAATTGAAAGCGAAATTATGGAAACAAGGAATCCCACCACTCACGACTATAATTATGGAAGTGTTTTTTCTCCTAGCCTTCCACAACCTACAAGGTTTACACCACAACAATTGGAAGAAAAGAGAGAAAAAGGGCTTTGTTACAATTGTGATAGCAAATGCGCTAAAGGTCATAAGTGTGCTGAGAAGAAATTATTTTACATAGATTATGAAGAGGAGGAAGAAAAGGAGCAAGAAACATCAAAGAAGAGGATATACACCAGGAACCAACCCCATAGAAAGAAAAAATGAATACGACCATATCTTGTAAAGCATTGGCAAGAATTACCACTCCTGAAACTATCAAGATAGAAGGACATATCAAGAAGAAAAATGTTCAAGAAGTGAAATATCACATCAAGCATCAAGAAATGAATCTGACCATATCTTGTAAAGCATTGGAAGAAATTACCACTGCTCAAACCCTCAAGTTAGAGGGACATATCAAGAAGAAAAAGGTTCAAGCAGTGAAAGATCACATCGAACATCAACAACAAGTTCTCCAACTTTTAAAGGATAATGCCACTTTGGTGCAGAATCGAATGAAACAACAGGTAAATCAACATTGCAGTGAAAAAAGTTTTGATGTAGGTGATTGGATATTTTTACGGCTACATCTCAAGCAAGCTATTTACGAGAAGGAAATGTTAGAAATACTACATGCACTTAAGAAATGGCGACCTTACCCAATGGGAAGACACTTCAAGGTAAAAATGGATCATGATAGTCTTAAATACTTTTTAAAACAAATATTATCTTTAGAAGAACAACAAAAATGGGTCACAAATATGTTGGGTTATGACTTTGACATCATCTACAGAAAAGGGAAGAAAATTTTTGTTGTAGATGCACTCTCAAGAAAAGATGAGGATGTGGAAGCATTTTTTTGTGCTATTTCTATTATCCAACCAGATTGGATAAACAAAGCAAGGAATGAATGGATGAAGGACAAAGAAGTGTTGCCACTCATTCAAAAGTTGTAGAAGATCCCAATTCAAACAATATTGCCAGAACTTGAAGAGGAAGGAAAAATCATATTGGAACTTGGAGCAGTCATAGAAACAAGAACCCGACAGCTATGAAATCAATCAATTTCAAAGTATCTCATCAATTGGAAGAACTTACCCGTTGAAGATACCACATGGGAGGACAAGAATTTTATACAGAAGCATCAATAACTACTCAAGTGTTAAGGACAACACTTTTTGAAGGAGAGGGGCATGTTAGGCCCCCTACTACTAGTGTAACCCCTTATTGTTATTAGTACAACCCCCTTATTATATCTTTGTACCCATGTAGTCCCCATATTGTTATTATTGTGCCCCATAGAAGCCCACTATTGTTATTATTGTGCCCTTACATTATTATTGTTATGTCGGCTTTGATTATATTATGACCCCTTAGACTCCTATATATAGAAAGGAGGTCTTGTCATTTGTATCATCCAAGAATTGTTCATTTGTGTAATGTAAAGGAGGTTTCCCCCTCCAAGAGGCTAAATTCTAAGGCATTGATCTATCTTTTCTATCTTTTTGTGAGCTGGTTTCCTAACATAATGGGCTAGTAAATGTTTTTAGAGGAAGTAATTTAGGAAGATCATGGGTGATGGGGGGATAGGGTTCCTCTATGGGAGGTGAATATTCTCAAAGGGGGAAGTAAATGGATGGTTAGTCCATCATTGGTTAGTATGCCATTGGATTAGGTGGTCAAGCAACAGATCCAATAATAGTTGCTTTCGATGAAGCCGTTGGAACTTTTGGTTGCTTTGAATCTTTATTTGGGTTACCTTTAGTGTTATTAGGGTTATATTGTTTCTTTTCCACCTTCCTTTAGCACTAATTATGGTCCTTATTTGTCATATACTTGTTTGGTGGGTTTCAATTGGTCTTTCTTGGTGTAGTTTTCCATGAAAATTTTTGGCAAGGGTGAGAGTAAGGATTGATCAAATTTACATTGTAGGATGGAAAGGGGAGATGGGGCAAAATATCCTTATGGGGGACCTGAAAAAGGAAAATATGGACTTTTGGGTGGGGAGAGACCCAAATAGGTACTAGGGCCATAGGAAGTGGTGTAGAAACTACAAGAGTTGTATATACCATAGGATATCCACTCCCACCATAAGAGTTTATTCTTAGTGTAAAGGGGGTTATGATGATCATAATGGTTTTTGTAAAGGGTTTCTCTTGGAGCTCAGATGTATCACAAAATAATTATATCAAGGAAAATTAATTGACCCTATTAAACCATCAATAATATGGATACCCATAAATGTTGATGGTGGCTCATGTGATGGAGACTGATGGGTGTAGGGGATGATTATACAAATACCATGATTGTGCATTAAAAATATTAAATTATTGGTATTTTAGGATCATATCTTCTTCAATTTAGGGCATGATGGTGGCGTGCCGTTTGAAATAGTGGAAAGGAGTTATTTCAAATTGTTTTTATTCTATGTTGATCTTACAAAGGCTATTTGTTAAATACACTCATGGGTGTGTTTCATGATATGGGTGGTTTTTATTTGGTGGCACGTTTTATGGATCTTGAATCTATTATGATTGAAATGGATGAAAAAGTGATATGTGCACCTAGATGAAATTCAATATATGATTTGGAAGTTGTCTTAGCAAAGGTTTATTGAAACAACTTAACCCAAATAGAATATTTTCTGATTCTATTGGAGAAATATAAAATATGAATGGCTATCACATGGGTTGATGGTTCCTATGAAAACTAACATTAGAACATGGGGATATATAAAAGAAACTTGGTAGGAATTTTTGGACAAGTGGTATCATGTTGGATATCATGAGAAGCAACATGATGCAAGAACATCTACAAGTCAAATTCATGATGGACCTTCACAGGTCAAAAGGTTTAATGAAGGAAGTTAGTTTTCTCATATTTTCATTTAAATTGTAATATTTAGTATTTTCTAATTTGTAATATCTCTAGAAGGTATATAAATAGTTAGGAGGTTTGATGAGTGTCACCAAGTTTCCATGTAATAAAACAAATTAGCTAAATTAGGGAATTGTTAGATAAATTAGGGAAAGCAGGAGTTTGTTAATATTTCCTAGCATGGGAGTGTTTTATATATGTAATGAGAATTAAATGTGAGGAATTCAGAGAGTGTATGAGAGAGACAAGAGTGTGTGTAGAGGTATGAAATGAGACCGAGAGGGTGACAATGCAATTATCCTTGCAAATTTATAATCATCCATTATTTATTTCAATTATTAAATAAAATATTAGAGTTCTTTTGTATTTCCTTGTTGATTAAGAAAATGGTGTCGTGCATGTTTTAATTTATGTTCTTATTATATCAATCTAGATTGAATTTCCTTTATATAAAGAAGAAATACATTTCCATTGTAATAACTAGTCGATATTCCAATGAACAATGAAATATGGAATTTTATCATTTCAAAGAAACTACAAAATACGCACAAACCAAAAATTTCCAAAGTTCTGAGGACTGCTACGTTAGTTAACAAAGAATTGTGATGTGAAAAGGGAAGTTAGTGGATATCTATCTACTGAGATTTTATTAAAAAAACATATTTTCCAATTCTTCGGTACTTTGATGTTCTAATACCATTAGTTAATGCACCATGGTAATGGAAGCATTCTTGTCAACTAGGGTATGAAACACCATGATAGAACTATATTAGGACTTTTTGTGGTTAATATTCTGATACATTTAACCTCTAGTATTATTATGTGTTGACTCTTCCATGGCACTATGTAACAGAGAGTTATTCTTCAAATGTTATATATCTCCTCGGGACAGAACTAAAGTTGTAATTTATTAAAAATCCAGTATTCTAATATTCTGATAGCACTCAATTATAGTGCTTGGTCTTATGGTGAATGCTTGGACACACATTGGGAATGTGGGGATACAATTCTTTGGTGATATCATATGAATTTTGGTTATATCACTTGACTACATGGACAATGAAGTCCATTGCAATCATAACAAAGGTTTGAGAGTCGGAGTCTGAAAGTATCACTAATATTCAATGTTTGTCTAGATTCTTCATCAATTTGGTATCATAGCAGGTGCACTCTTTGTGAAAGTGAGAAATGGCACCAAAATAGAGAGGAACGGGAATAGGTTGAGGGAGAAGTGTAGCAAACACAATGTTTCTATATGAGATGATGCACATTTGAACAAGGTTGGAGGTCATTAAGACTACTCAAAAGAGAGGAGATGACATAGGAGATGTTAGTGAGAAAGAAGAAGAAATTTATGATGAAGATGAAGTAGATGAGAAAACAACAAATGTGAGAATGCTAAGAAATATTTTTGGAGTAAGTTCCAGACCAAAAATGGGGGTAACCATGTGCAAGGGTTATTTGAATGTTGAGGAGTTGATGGATAGAATTCATGTTATAGAAAAATACTATAATTATGAGATGTGGATAAATAAAATAGAGTGAAATATGCAATAACTAGATTGAAAGGTCATGCATCTCTCTAGTGGGACAAAGTACAAGCATGCAGAAAGAGAAAAGGAAGCTCTAAGACCAAGATTTGGGATATAATGGTTGCTAAATTTAAAGGTAAGTTCATGCCTAAAGAATACCGGTCGAATCTTTTTAAGCAAATGAAAAACCTTAGATAAAAATCTATGTCATTAAAAGAGTATACTAAGGAATTTTATAAAAGAAATATTAGATGTAGTCATATAGAAGAAGACGCTAAAAAGGTTGCTAGGTATGTCAATAGATTGAGGTATGAAATTTAACATAAGATTATATCTTGCTCCCAAGAAAAGTGGAAGATGCATATCAAGCTTCTTTAAAATCATAATAGAAGATACCCAAAATCAAAGTTAGAAGAATATGGAAAACATTCTTGCAAGAGGAAAAGGAAAACACAACAACAAAGGAAAATTTCAATCCCGAAAAGAGAAAGGAAGAAGCTCAAGTCACTCAAGTCAGTCACTAAGAGGAGTGAGTCCAAAGGAAGAAGGTATTTTTGAAGAGGCAGAGGTAAAGGTAGAGAATATCAAGTCATATGTTATAAATGTGGTAATATGATACATATGTCTTGGAACTATCTAGAGAATAATCCTACAAGTCAAAGAGGTGCACATGTAACAGAAGAAAATGAAGAATGTGTGAATTCACTTACAATATAGGAGACACCAAAAGTAGGAGAGTCATTGTTGATGAAGCAAGTTTTGATTAAGCTAGAAAAGGAAGCTAAGGAGCCAACCCAAAGAAAGAGTTTATTCAAGGTAAGTGTTGTAAGGTTGTAATTGATAGTAGTGGTAGTACATGTTAGGTCTCCAAAATGTCATATTTTTCATCCTCTTTTCATTCACTTTTAACCATATTCCACTATCCTATAACCTTACATTAAGACCGTTTTTATGATTATATATGGGTTTATACTTATTATTTTCCAAAACATTTATTTTAGTATTTTGAGTAAATTTATGGTTAAATATTATAAAAATAACATGTATTCACTTATTTTCCCACTGGAAAAATCTGTAATTTTTCATTAATCATAGAAAAATTACATATTGTAGATGCGGTTGCATATGCTGTATCTTTAGTCACCAGGGACTGATTCAAAAAATGACACAAAAAGACTATATACTATCCAAATTCACCATGCAGGGCGATCTGCCATAAATATCAATGAAAGAGTCTGTTATAAGCCTATACATATGCCACGCAGGGCATTTCAGATGATAAAAACTAGCATATATGTCTATGTACAATGTCAAAAAAGTTTATGATTTTCAGTAGTAAACAAGAAACAACTAGTGATCAAGGGCTCACGGCCCTTTGGTAGTGTTGATCTATATAAGGACGATGGAAATAGCGGTATTCATTTGACCCCCGCTGCTCCAGAATCATCCACTCTCCTTTGGGTAGTGCCGAGGCCTCCTTGGATAACTGGTCAGCACTGTTGTTATGCTCCCTGTAGATATGATTGCAAGAAATGTTATTAAATTGTGCCTTGAAAATATTGATTTCATTCAATATATTACTGAGTGTGTGAATGTGACATGCAGTAATATTATTGAACCAGTTTATGATGATCTTTGAGTCTCCAAATATATTTAAATTGATGCAATGGTGTCCCAAGGAGAAATGCAGTAGGTGTCGGAGGGTAATGAGTTCAGTGAAATTATTAGTTCCAGCTCCTAAACCCATCTTTACTTTGTAGAAATGATGTTCACTGATATAAAGAATAAAACCACCACCACAGCCCCTCTGATTAGCAGCGCCATCAAAAAATGCCCAAGGTGTGTTTTTGTCAATGAGAGGAGGTGCGTGTGGTTTGTGCTCTCTGGACTGTAGAGGATCAGGCATTTCGTTATAAGCTGAAACAATACCAGCCACAATGTGTGACCAACACACCGGTCTATTTTCAAAGATGGATCGATTGCATGCCAACCAGACACACTAGCTGGCGATCAAGGGGAGGGTCTGTAGTTTGGATCCCTTGTGTCAATTAGACCAGTCGTCCTAAGCTCTGCCAAGATCATTGCCTGCCCATTGCCCAGTAAAATGAATGGAGGAGGATAAGTTTTGCCAGAGAGTGTTCAGGGTAGAGCAATGCAAAAAGAGATGAGTAGTCGATTTGGATGAGAATTTGCATAAAATGCACCAAGTTGGCCCATAAAAGTATCTGTGAGAGAGGTGTTCCCCCGTGGGAACTTTATCTCTAAGAATACACTAGAAGAACAATCTGATCTGGGGAGGTGTTGTAAGCTTCCAAATATATTTCCACCAATATGAAATCTGATATGGTTTTTTGTGGAGAATCAAGTATATATACCCTGACTTTGGAGAGTAGATATCGTTCTCCACATGACACCATACAAGTTCGTCAGGGCCCTATTTTATCCTGATGTGTGATTCGGATAGAGCAGAGATGTATTCCTGCCATTCCTGGTGCCAACATGGGGGTAGGTCAAGCTGGAAAGCAGCTTTCCAAGCTTGGGAAAATATACAAGTGTTTTGTTGATCTGCAATATTTGCAATTACCTTGATCTTATGAGAGTGTAGATACTGTATGAGATCTCTAGATAGCAGATGTCTTCCTACTCCCCCAGTCCAAGGATCCAGACCTATGCGAGCCAGGGAACCATCATTAATTCTCTAAACCAGATTGTCCCTGATATGAGGTAGGGAGTGTAGCAGTGCCTTCCATACTGATGAGATGCTTGTTGTCGGCCAACTTGGCAGTCGGACCCAGTCCATAATGTGTTGAGGCCAGATATACTTATGATATGAAATAGAGGTCCATAGATTCTATCTAGTCACTAGAGTCCAACCCATTTTTGCAGCAAGGGCTTGCACAAAAAGAGGGAGATATTTTAATCCCCAACCGCCCCATTTCTTTGGCAGTGCAATCTTCTTCTAGCTAATCCAAGCATAAATTCTTTTGTCTTGATTCTTGTTCCAAAGATATCGATTGAAAAGTTGTTGCAAATGAGCTAAGACATTCCTGGGAATCCAAGCAAGTTCCATCCAGAAGACTGGGGTGGCCTCCAGGACAGATTTGATAAGGATGAGTCTGCTGGCCCTGGATAAATATCTGTGACTCCAGATGGACAACCTTTTCTCTATTTTTGTAACAAGCCAAACCCAATCTGCGATCTTTTGACAGGTAGGTTTTATCCAAAATCCCAAATATTTGAGGCCTCTATCCAGAGGGTGGATACAGTGAGGAAAGAGCTGATGAGAAAATTGGGACTCATGAATGGAGGTTCGAGCAAAAGTGATGGTAGATTTAGAGTGATTGGCTAACATCTCGGTGGCAGACGAGAAAAGAAGGAGAATTTTGGAGAAAGTACTAGAATCCCGAATACTACCATCAAGTAAGATAAGAACGTCATCCACAAAGAGGAGATGAGTAAGAAAGCAATCATCAAAAATCTTAAGACCACAGAGATCTCCTTCCCTCTTAGCCGATGCAATTAAGTGACTAAGTCCCTCCATGACAATCAGGAAGACGAGAGGAGAGAGCAGGCAGCCTTGTCTAAGCCCCCTTTCAGAATGGAAGAAATAAGAAGCAGAGCCATTTATGAGGACAATGAAGGTGGGGGAAGTTATGCAGGCCATGATCCAAGTGATGAAATGTTGAGGAAAGCCCAAATGGATAAGGAGCATCTTAATGTAAAGCCAGCTGACTCGATCAAAGGCTTTTGACAGATCGATCTTGAGAATGATTCCCTTTTGGTGTCTGGTCCAGATAGAATGAATAGCTTCTTGAGCCGATCCAATGGCTTCATGAATCTGTCTGTGTTCAAGGAAGGCAAATTGTTGAGGTGCAATATGCCGGGAGAGAATAGGCCTGAGCCTGTTGGCAATGATCTTATATATAATCTTATACAAGCAATTGCACAAGGATATAGGCCTGTAATCATTGAAATAGGAGGCAGAGTCGGACCAAGGATAATTTTAGGGGCGAATGTTCGCCCTTTGGCGAAATTAAGGGGTTTTAAATTTTTAGTGGGCGGATATTTTGTATCATAGTATATTTTTACAAATCACCTCAAATAGCCCACCTTATTTTAAGGGAGAGAGTAAAAAAGGTAAATTTTGCCCTTGAAATTAGGACTTACAACCTTCCATTCGCCCATTTTCAAGAATAGGTTTTATTTAAGTGAATCCATTCGCCCATTTTTAAGAATAGGTTTTATTTAAGTGAATCCCGTGGGCCAAATACCATATTTATAAAAGAGGTATGGTAAATTAATAAAAATATAAATAAATGAGAGGTATGGTAAATAAATAAAACATTTTTTATATTTACTCCATAAGTCACCTTATATACATGTAAGGGTGTAAACAAATATAAATATAAGTAAAGTGGAGGTATGGTAAATAAATAAAACGTCTTTTTATACTTACTCAAAAGGTATGGTAAATAAATAAAAATATAAATAAACTAGACGTATTGTAAATAAATAAAACCTCTTTTTATATTTAGTCCATAACCCTCGTTCTATTTATGAAGGCTCAAGAAAGAGGTTTTATTTAAGTGAATCCTATGGGCCAAATACCATATTTGTAAAAGAGGTATGGTAAATTAATAAAAATATAAATAAACGAGAGGTATGGTAAACAAATCAAACATTTTTTTTATATTTACTCCATACGTCACCTTATATTTACGAACACTCAAAAAATGGGCTATATTTAGGTGAAACCTATGGCCAAAATACTATGGGACAAATACCATGGACTAGATTGTTATTAATACCATGCAAAAAACCATTATTAACCCTAATATTAGAATTAATAAAAATAAAAATGGCACATGGTATTGACCCATGGTATTCACCAAAATGGCACATGGTATTGACCCATGGTATTCACTTGGAATGTAGCCTATTTAAATGGGGGAATTAAACCAGCATGTAGCCTATGCTAAGATTCACTAGGACTTTACAAAGTTTTATTATTTAGTGAAAGGCTCGCCAAGATCTTACAAGATTTTATAATTGAGTAAAATATTCACCATGCCTGGTGAGAGATTCGCCAAAAAATTATATATACATATTATATTATTGATAAAATCGCCTTCAATTTTTCTTATATACCATGGAGATTCGCCTATTTATTATATTTATAAATTTAGGGGGGGTTCTTAAAATTTTCCCTGAGTCGGACTTTGGAATGAGGGCAATGAAGGTCGAGTTTATGGCATTGTATAAAGATCCAGTAATTCTACACTCTTCCACAACTTTCAGTAGATCCTGTCCCAAAATCTCATAGAAAGCGAGATAGAATTCAATGGTCCAACCGTCCGGGCCCGGGCTCTTGTCCTTCTTGAACCATTTTAGAGTGCTTTCAAATTCCCCAGTAGATACCGATGCATATAGCTCTTCTGCCTCTTCCTCATTGATAAAACTTGGGAAATGTCCAGCCACATTGATAATATCAGCAAGATTTTCTCCAGGAGGGCTTTTATAAAGATTTTGGAAATGTGAAGAGCCAAGGTGGGAGAGTTTATTGAATGAGTCAGCAATGCCTCCCTCAGGTAGAGGAAGATTCCATATGGTATTAGAAACCTTTCTTCCCTTTGCATAATTTTGAAAGAATCTAGTGTTGTCATCACCAACTTTTAGCCAAATGGCTCTCCTCCTTAATCTCAGGGACTCCTCTCGCTCCTTTAAGATCTGTGCCTTCTGGTTTTCCAACTCAATCAAATGAGACTTGTCTTCAACAGAAATGAACCCCAGACTTCTTTCATCAAGCAGTGAGCTCAGCTCAGATTTGATTTGGACCAGCTGAGAGTTCTCCCTCATATGCTTCTCTCTAGCCCAATTTATAGTAAGGTGCTTGAGCTTGGATAGATTATTACAGAAACCTTTTGCCAAAGATTCAGCCCTACTTATCGAGTTGGCAGCCTAGAAATCCGTAACCAAACCAATGTAGGCACGGTCCTGTAACCATACATGGTTGAATTTGAAGGGGGCTTTAGGTTTATGGTGAGGTCCCAGAATCTCCAGATAGATTGGGGAATGATCTGATATGCCCCTTGTGCCAACCCATTGTTTGTAAAGGTGCAAATGCTGTAAAAGGGGACCTTTCATTAAAAAATTGTCTAGTCTACGAGCCAGTGCAGCTTCACCCACCTTTCTCTTTCTCCAAGTGGGAAGGGGTTTGTGCATGGGGACATATACAAAGTTGGTCCGTTCCAACAGGTTTGTCATGTACCCCGAGAGAGAATCCACTTGTGCCAAAGACCCCCATGATTCACTGAAACCCAAGGAAAAGTTTAGATCTCCTCCAATGATAATGTGGTCAGGAGCAAGGATCGAGAGGTTTAACAGATGTTGCCAGAAGTGTTCCCTTTGATGACAGGGTCCATAAACATTTACAACTCGAAGGTTATTTCCAAGCTCAGCTGAGAAAATATCAATGCCCATAAATCCAGAGCCCCCCCATGATGCATCAACCCTGATGGTTCAAGGGTTGTATCCAATGGCAAGTCCTCCAGATCTCCCCACAGCATCCATAGCCAAGAAGGTCCAACCCGGGGCAAGAGATTGCAGGGAGTAGGTAATGTGATTAGCCAGACCAAGGGTTTCTTGAAGCAATATAATATCAATCGACTCAACCTCAAATAGTCTCTTCAGGGCTAGTTTCTTAGAGGCACTAGCCATGCCTCTGCAGTTAAAAGACAGAAACTTCATGGGGGAACTCCTCTCGAGGTATTCAAAGCTCTAAGAACCCATTCAAGAGTGAATTGACGACCAGAGGCTACCTTAGCCCCAACACGCTCGATTGCTTTGGAGAGATCAGGCCTTCTCCCCCTGGATGAGAAAGGAACCGAACTGGGAAGGGTGAGACCTAGTCCAGTCTGTTGAATCGGAGTACCGTTATCTAGGGTTCGGGGACGAAGAAAGTAATGATGAGATGGTGAGGCCCTGGAGGATGATGGCGAGGTGGAGGAAGTAGAAAGAGAGAGTGGGGGCAGTGGTGGTAATAAGAGGAGGAGTCGACATAGTACAGTGTGCCATGCAGGTATAAACAGAAGATGCAACAACTGATGTGCAGTAAGAAAAAGATGAGGTATAAGAGATAAGAGAAATATCTGAAGCTTTCGTGGCTTCAGTAACAGCTCGAGCCCTAGTAAGCGGCGGAGAGATTGATCTGTGCACTGCATTCACTGCCTTATGAAGAGAAGAACATGCCAGAGGGGTAGGACTCGGAGCAGGTGAGCGCATAATTGCTGGCGAATCAATCCTGGATGGAACAGGTGTTGCCTTTGGGGTATCCTCTGTTTTCCTGATAAGCAGACAATCTTTGAAATATGTCCCACCTTATGGCAACGCCAAAAGCGAAACAGAACCCCCTCATAGTCCAGGATCTGGACCTTAATGTACTTCCCCCATTGTAGAGTAATCTTCTCCTCCAGACCCTCGCGAGTGTCCAAGTGGACCAGAATACATGCGAGGGTTCGATTTTTCGATTCCACAAAGGTACGGTCATGATCCAAATATGTGCCAAGAGCATTTCCATTCTTGATAAAGACTTCCTCGCACCAGTACTGTAATGGAAACCCCGGCAAGTGAACCCAAAGTGGTCCTGCCCCGATTTGTTCCCGTTCAGGGTCGAAAAGTGGGCTCCACCGCTTAAGAAGGACCGGAGCCATCTTGATGTGCCAATACCTAGCAAGAACCAGATCAGTGTAGTTTTCCTTTGCAAAGTGTAGAGAAAACCACCTCCTGGGAAGGATTTGTACCTCAAGCAGTTCCTTTAGCAAACCACCCGATATCTCCTTAACCCAAAGGGTGAGTCTGTTGGCCTAGTACGCTCTACCACGTACATGCCCAACAAGCACCGTACTAACCATGAAAGCAACCTCCCCAATTGTAGAGGTCTCACCAAATCTGATGGTGATATCCTTTGAGGTAGCCTTCACGCACTTGGTCTTCCTCTTGCCCGAGCGAGAAGCGGAAGGGTGGTCCAGCAATGGATGAGGGACTCCTTCCGGAGGAGAAAGTTTAGCAGAATTTACCTTAACCGCAGGGGTCTCAAAACAAACTGATGGCAGGTGAGCAGAGGAGGGAGGGTTTGGAGCTGCAGAGGAAGGAATGTTTGCAGGAGGCACAGAGAAGAAAGTCGAAATGGACAGATGAGGGTCAAATGAGGGTGATGGGGGAGTGTTCACGGTTAAAATGTGCAAGGTACCTGGAGAAAGAGGAGGAACATCCAAGGCAGATGAATCAATCGAGAGCGACTTGGAGGGAGGAGGCGCTGAGCAATGCCCAAGAAATGAGACCACCGGCGATGTTAAGGGCGATGCAGGTTCAGGTAAGGAAAGTGAGCCAGATGTCAGCGAGGAGAAATAGGGGTTCCCAAATATGACATGGTCCGGAAAGGGTTCCTCGGAATAATCAAGCTCTTCAACCTCCATAGTGTCCCCCATGTTCCCAGCTAGAAATTGACAGCCGAAAGCGACGGGCAAGAAACGGAAACGACGAGCAGCAATAGTCGGTTACGGTACACAGCTCCAGTAGACTGTAGTAATCTGCAGTAAAAACCCTAGGGTATTACCCTAATCCCGCACGGACGACCCATGTTATTTTAAAGTTATGTTCTGTATTCACTTATATATAAAAGTTGGATTATTTTTTTGATGTGTGTAGGTATATTTGAAGATTCCAACAAAGTTATATTTGGCCTCTAAGTCTCAAATTCAAATTTCCTTTTCAAACTCTTGAAGATTTGAGGAAGGTTTGAGATAATCATTCAAACACATTTGATGGAGAAGAATCATGAATGTTTTGATAAGGTTTCTTATCAAATATTTTAGATATTTATGAGAGGATATATGGAGATGTTACTTGCAAGATGTTAACACATGGTTGTAACCAGATGAGATATTTGTGGATCTAGGAGAGACTTGTGGATCTACATTTATTAATTAGTCATCTTATTTTTTTTGTATAAATAGAAGTGCCTTATCCATTCAAAGGGAGGAACTCTTGGAGCATAATTCCAAATTATGATGGAATAAAACACATTTGATAAGTTATTGTGTTATTTAGTTTATAGTTTTATACTATTGTTTTGTTGTAATTTGTAGTTTTATAATATATGTATCTTATATTACTTTTCTTTTGTTTTAAATTAGTTTCTTTTGCATATCAGTAATATCACTTAGTGTTGCAAGTGCGAACCATTAGGACTTGATCAAAGATGGTGATCTAGATTAGCATCAATTTTCGAGCAGTCAAATTATGATGCAGTTCTTGAGCAAACTAAGATAGACATCAAAAAAATAAAACATGGGTTTTGTGCAGAACGAGCCAATTTAGGTTCCATGAGGGAATTACTTCAAAACAAGCATGGTTATAGATATATTCATGGATTTTCCAAATGTATTTTCATAGATTTCATGTCACGACCAACAAATGTAACAATAGAAGAAATAATTTGAACTGTCCATCAAATTAAGAAAGATATGACTCATTTTGAACCTAAGTTAATCTAGTTTTTGAAGTCATCACAATTCTCTAACAGTTCTAATCTTTTCAATTAAGAAATAAACTACATTACAATGATAACTTAGTTTAGAATTTGATTCATTTACTTGTTATAAATACTTTATTTTTAGGTTTCTAATTGCCACTTCATTCTTTTCCATTTTTCTATCAAACACTTGAAAAATACAAAAAATACAAAAATATTTAAATTCTAAATCATTATCATTTGTGATTAGAGTATCTTGCTTTTATAGACTAAGAATGTTTGTTTTCATAGAAATAGATTTCAAATGCTTTCTAGATTAAATTTACATTGAGCTTTCATAGATTAAATTTGCTCTCTTTTATAGATTAAATATTTCCATGCTTTAATCGATTAAGTTTACATGCTTTCATAGGTTAGGTGTGTATGATTTTCTAGATTAGTATTTCATTTCATGTCATTTTATTCGCTTTCATAGAGTAGAACTTTATTTCATTGCAATTTATTTCCATTAAAATTGAAAGCTAAACTCCTAACATATATTATGTTGTGTATTTCACAAATCTAGGTACCTAGATTGAAAATTTTAATGTAAAGTAATTTAAAGCACAATAAAATTACCCAAGATTTTTGGCGCCATTGTTAGGGAAGTATACTTTCAATTTATATTTCTCTTTAATTTATGCAACTTGGAAAAGAGATATGATAAGACGAGAGGTAAGAACATGTGCATCACCATTGTAAGGTCTCTCTTAACCTTAGTTGTTGAATTTCATCTCATTCTTAGTTGCATTCATTTTTAGTTGCATAAGTTTAATTTGATTCATTTTAGAGTGCATTCTAGAGGTAAATTCATTAGAGGAAAATCTTCAAGAAATTCAAATCCACAATCACTTGCCATCCCCACTGGATCACATGGTGCAGTAAGAACCACATCACAATCCACATCATAAATTCCTATTTGTGCAGTTAGAAGAAGACTGCCTCCTAGAGGTGAAATAGATGGTAGAGGAGGTAGAAGAAATGGATGGAAAATATGACAATGAAGGAGATCCCTTTGGATTACGACATACATGGTAAAATGAAAAATATCTCTCCATATGTACTTCCCAACTTCCATGGTATGAGATCAGAAGACCTGTAAACCTTTCTTTTTGAATTTGAAATACTTTATAGATCTTATGGTTACTTATTAAACACTCAAAAAATGAAATTGTTTCCTAATACATTGAAGGATAGAACTCTTAAATGGTTCATTTGTTTAGGGACTAATTCAATAAGGTCGTGGGATGATATGAAAATAATATTTATAGAAAAATATAAATACTATTGTATACATGATGATATCAAAGAGGAAATCTTTAAAATGACTCAAAAAGAAGATGAGAGCCTTAAGGATTTGGTAGAGAGATTTATGTATAATGTTAAGAGGAAAAAATTGCATAATTCAGAATTTGATACATTAAAAGATAAACCCTCTTATTTAGAGAAATTAGAGATGTTTGGATTTATATTCTTAATCTCATGCGTAAAGGAGATGTTACTACTCCTAGCCTCCCACAACCTACAAGGTTAACACCACAACAACTGGAGGAAAAGAGAGCAAAAGGGATTTGTTACAATTGTGATAACAAATACACTGAAGGAAATAAGTGTGCTAAGAATAAATTATTTTACATAGATTGTAAAGAGGAGTAAGAAAAGGAACAAGAATCATCAAAAGAAGGAGATATACACTAAGAACCAACCCCAGGGTCTGAAAAAGAAGAAATGAATATGACCATATCTTATAATTAAATGATGGAAATTACCATTCATCAAACTCTAAAGATAGAAGGATCAAGAAGAAAAATACAATAGTGTTGATTGATTCAGGTAGTACTCATAATTTTATTCATTGTAAGATAGTCAAGGATATGATTTTTTTTGTATCGAGCACCAGAGTGTCAAGTGATGGTTTCAAATGGAGGAACTATAAATTGCTTAGCAAAGTGCCATAATACTAATCTAACCATGGGATAATATATATTGAATACTCCAATGCTTTGAATTCCAATGGGTGGTGTGGATGTTTTATTAGGAGTCCAATGGTTACAATATTTGGGGATGATAACTTTTAATTTTTAAGAACTTTTCTTGAATTTTTTCTCGGAAGGAAAGGAAATTGAATTAAGGGGTATCACATGGAAACATGGGAAGATAATAATATCTAATGGCATGAAAAATATTTTGAAGAAGGAACAATGAGGGGTAATTGCAAAATTATGTTCACTAGATGTTCAAACATCTAAGTCATTCATTTCTCTAGATCTCCAAAGAGTCCTTGACAATCATTCCAAGGTATTTGAGACTCCCAAAGGTATCTCACCTATTCGTGATCATGATAATGCTATTCACATGATTCTAGAAAGTGTTCCTCCAAACATCAGACCTTATAGATACCCTATGCCTAGAAGAGTGAAATTGAACATATGGTTACAAAAATGCTAGAGGCGGGTATAATTAATCCTAGACAAAGTTATTTCTCTTCTCTAGTAGTATTGGTGCACAAGATGGATCATGGCATATCTGTATGGATTATAGAGAGCTCAATAATCTCACTATTAAAGATATGTTTCCCATTCTTGTCATTGATGAGTTGTTAGATGAAATATTGGAGAAATTTACTTCACCAAGTTGGATCTTCATTCAGGATATCATCAAATTAGAATGAAGACAAAATACATTCCAAAAACAACATTTATAACTCATGAAGGTCACTATGAATTTTTGGTCATGCCTTTTAGCCTTATTAATGCACCTTCTACATTTCAAGGTTTGATGAATTCCACTTTTAAACCCTTCCTTAGAAAATCTGTGTTAGTATTTTTTAATGATATACTAATCTACAATAAATCTTGGAAAGATCATGTTCAACATGTTGACAAGGTGCTCAAACTATTGGAGGAGAAACAATTATATGAAAAACTATCCAAATGTTTCTTTGGGGTATAGGAAGTGGAATATTTGGGTCATATTGTATCTCATGAGGGTGTTAAGGTAGACCCTAACAAAATTAAAGCCATCAAGGAATGGAAAATCCCCACAACTTTAAGGCATATTCAATGATTTCTCATATTGACGAGGTATCATCGCAAGTTTCTTAAGAATTATCGGAAAATAGTGCACCTCTAACATCATTAGTGAAAAAAAATGCATTTATTTGGACTCCATAAGCAACTAAAGGCCTTTGAACATCTTAAAGAGGAAATGCGTCAAGCTCCAGTCTAGCTAAACAAAACTTCACAAAAACCTTTATTGTAGAATGTGATGCCTCAGGAAATGGCATTGGTGTTATTTTAATGCAAGAAGGAAGACCCATTGCTTACAAAAAGCTATTTATAAGAAGGAAATGTTGAAAATATTATATGCGTTGAAGCAATGACGCCCTTACCTAATGGGAAGAAACTTCAAGGTAAAAACAGATCGTGATAGTCTTATATACTTCGTAGAAAAAAGATATTCTTCAAAAGGGAAGCAAAAATGTGTCACAAAGATGTTGGGTTATGATTTTGAAATCATCTAAAAAAAATGGAAGTAAAATGTTGTTGCAAATGAACTCTCAAGAAGGGATGAGGATGTGGAGGCATTTCTCTGTGCCATTTCTATTATCCAACCTAATTAGATAATTGAAGCAAGGGATGAATGGAAGAATGATGAAGAGGTATGGACACTTATTCAAAAGTTGCAGCAAGATCCCAATGCATCTAATACATTTATATCGAAAAATTATTCACTATGGTACAAATATTTCATATATCTATGTAAGAACACCCAACTCAAACAAAAGGTTATTTTGGAAATGGACACATCTCCTATAGGAAGGCACTTGGGATTTCTAAAAACTTACCATAGGGTCAAGAAGGATTTTTTTGGGATGGCCTTAAATTTTATATTCAAAATTTTATGGCAGAATGTTTGGTTTTCCAACAAAATAAAGTTGATAAAATTAAGACCCCAAGTCTTTTACAACCATTAGCCATTCCAAGTCAGCGTTGGGAGGATGTCTCAATGTATTTTATTATAGGTTTACCTAAGTCCAAAGAAAATAATGTCATCATGGTTGTAATTGATAGACTTACCAAGTATAGACACTTTTGTGCACTATCTAATCCTTTCAATGCCAACAAAAATACTAATGCATTTGTGGAAACAACTCAAAAGATACATGGAAACCCAAAGATTATTGTTAGTGATAGAGATCCCATTTTCACTGGAAATTTTTGGACATAATCATTTTCTTATCTTGGTACTCAATTAGCTCATAGCTCATATTATCATCCTCAATCTGATGGGAAATTTGAGATAGTGAAAAAATGTTTGGAAGGATATCTTTGTTGCTTTGTATATGATAAAGAAACATAGTGGATCAAGTGGTTACCTTTGGAAGAATGGTGTTATAACGCTTCCTTCCATACCAAGATAAAAAAGACCCCATTTATGGAGCTTTACGGATATCATCCATCATCCATCATATCATCTTTAAGGGACAATTCTAAATTTCAAGTAGTGGAAGATCACATCAAGCATCAACAACAAGTTCTCTAACTCTTAAAGGATAACTTGCCTCTGGTTCATAATTGTATGAAACAACAGACAGATTGGTATCATAATGAAAGAAGTTTTGATGTGGGTATCAGGCATTTTTATGGTTACAACCATACAAACAAATGTCCCTCAAGCAAGCTAAGAAGGATAATAAATTATCACCCAAGTAGTATGGACCTTACAAGGTGTTGAAAAAGATTGGTACTATGGCATAAAAATTGGAGCTACCTGCATCTTCGCGAGTACACCTAGTTTTTAATGTTTCATGCTTAAAGAAAGTTATAGGTGACAAGCTCCCAGTTCAAACTATATTTCCAGAACCTGACAAGGAAGGAAAAAATCATATTGGAGCCTAAAGGAATCACAGAAACAAGAATCGATCAGCTATGAAATAGATCAATTTCAGAGTATCTCATTAAGTGGAAGAACTTACCTACTAAAGAATCCACATGGGAGGATGAGTATTTTATTCAGAAGCCTCCATAACTACTCAAACATTGAGGACGACACTTATTTGAAGGAGAGGAGCATGTTAGAACCCCCTAATACTAGTGTAGTCCCCATATTGTTATTGGTGTGTCTCATAGAAGCCAACTATTGTTATTTTTATGCTATTACAATATTATTTTTATGTAGGCCCTAATTATATTTTGACCCCTTAGACTGTTTTATATACCAAGGAGGCCTTGTCATTTGAATCATCCAAGAATTGTTCATTTATGTGATGTGAAGGGAGGTTTCCCCCTCGAAGTCGCTTATTATCTAGTTGTTGATCTATCTTTTCTTATGTTTTCGTCCTATTTTTGTATTTGGATACATAACAAAAATACAACATGATATGAGAGTGGGAGAACTTACTGTAAAAAGGAAGAAAGCATAGTGTGTGTGCAAGATTAGAAGCACACTGAGGATTCTGGTGTAAAGATAAGATTGTAACGATGAGAAGGTGGAGTCATGGTGGGCTTTGGACTCTTGCTTGGCAAGTGGAGACACTATGTGCTTTGGAAATTCTTATGGTGTTTAACAGGTGGATACCCTCAGTGTGGACTCTAGATTCCCGTGGAAGCCTAACAAGTGGAGACACGGTGTGCTCCAGATTCCTATGGAGCAACAGGTGGAGACATTGTGGAATCTAGATTCTTATAGTGTGAATTATGTGGAGATACAATAGGCTTTTCATCCTTGTAGTGGTTAATTGGTGGAAACACCATGTGTGTTCTAGATCCCTACAAGGTTTTGTAGGTGGAACCCTGTGTGCTCTGGATCCATGAAGTGTTTAGCAGGTGGATAGACTATGTGCTCTAGACTCTTGGTCGACAGGTGGATACACTGTGTGCTTTGGACTCTTGTGTGATCCGGTTTAATTGCACTAGTGTGAATTCCCTTGAGCACGTAACTCCTAAATATCTAAATCCTGATCGGGGGTGGTTAGATGCAAGAAAGATTGTAGTGTAGTTGGCTTATGGTTAGGTGGAAGTCCCTCCCTCAGTTGTCAGTCATTTAATTTAATTAGATAAGTATATTAACTTGTACATATGTTGCACTATAAAGGGTGAATGATATTGTTATGTTTATGACAATAAATGTATTGGCATTGATGTTGGAGGAATGTGATATTCCTAGTTGTCTCTGATGAGATGTTATTTATATGTACTTGTGGTTATGAGGGGCTCAAAAGCCTCTCTATTTGCTAATATATTCTTGAGTTGCAGAGCTATTCACATGGTATTGTATGAATGCATGATGTGCTCAGTTGACTATTATAGTGTGTGGATTCCATTTCTTGGCATGACCATGGATATTTGAATGATTAAGACCATTGATTATCTTTATGTTGCGATGTATGTTTTATTAGTGGACCTAATAATATTTTGTGGAATCCATTAAGTGAATTAATATGATTCTATTGTACCCAAATGTACAAAGAAGTGGCCATGGGCTGACTTGTTTCTATGCTTCTTAATAGGCAAGCTAATACTATTATTGATGTATTAAGACTATGTACAATATCTGGAATGTTAACATGGAAGGAGGGTTTCATCCTTATCGAATTTAGCGTTTTGAGCAATGCTAGTATTTAAGGAAATCTTGGTCCCTAGAAATTCATGATAAATTCTAAGTCTAAAGTGTTACAAAAATCAAACTTGTATTTGGGGCCAGATCATACCTTGGCATGGTTTAGTATCTATTCTGGATGTGTTTTAGGTAGGGAAGAGGTATCCGGGAGCCTGGACATTTCGGTCATTTTCACTTGTGCACTTTAATGAAAGCACAATATTTGAAATATTCTAGATATGTCATGGAGGAAGTTAGAAAAGTTGATATTCAATGTGGGGCCTTTTTGGATGCCTAAAGGCTTGGAGTAAAATTTCATTTGAAATCCAGATTGGGGCCTACTTGATGAATAATCAGCATGATGTTGGATCACCTTGCAAGGGGATGATTTTTTTTGGGATCCAAGAACATCTAGGGGTGAGGGCATGACGTAAACTCGTGGAGCCTCAGATGTGGGCTAGGGCTAGATACATAATGGGTCGTATGTGGGCCAACTTTGAATATGTTTGTGGAGAATTAGTAGTCTATAGGTCTGAGGGTCCAGAAATTTTGCCAAAGTGAAAATATTGTGCACACTTGGATATCCTTTAAAACGATACATAGGAACTCGTTGCATTACATGAAGGGGGTGAACTTAGTGGGACTCGCGAGGGCGGTTGAGGTGGCGAGTGCCATGGATGTATGACTATGCCTACTTGGATGCGATGTAGGTGTTGTGGATGACATGGAAATGCCACGTGGGTCTCACATGGGTGCCACATGGAAACATCTTGCTGATGTGGCTAGAGTTAATTAGTTAATATTTAGAAGGGCATAAATTTCAACCCAGGAGTAATACCAAGGTAAACTTTATATCATTGGAAAGCTCTTGATGAGATGAATGTGATGGTGTTGTCCAAATTTGATTCCAAAAACTTTGGTGAAGAATGAATTTGTAACCCCATCTTCATAATGAGACCATGGATGGGAGGTTAGTTGAAAACAACACCTCCCATTAGCTTGGGAATTCTAAGGGGGAGGGAGGGAGTGTTACAGTGTGGTATCAAAGTGCCTAAGTTTAACACTCGAACTGAATGGGACTAGGAGGACAAGTTAGATTTATGTTAGAGGATGTAACATCAAAGCAAAGGTTCTACACCGGACCTTGGGAGAGAAAAAAAATGACACTCTATTACAAAGCATGCCATTATATAGTGATTGTTTGTTGTGTGCAAATGTGTTCTAGTTGTTTCACTTTGACTGATGATTTTGTGCTATATGAGTGTTTTGATTTCAAAATTGTGAAATAATAGGAATGGCATATTCTGAAATGTTAGTTGTTTTTTAATAGGTATGCTAAATTGGGATTTTGTGTTTCAGATAAACTCACACCAACATGCTTATTGTAGATAAGCCAAGGTGATGTGTAAATATGTATATTGGTGTTTTTGATTTGGCTAACAGTTATGTGTGTGTAAAAACCCAAAAGAGGACACTAAGGAACAACAAGAGTAAAGGCTTGATCAACAAAATGCTGCAATATGACATTGATAGATCCTAACATGGCCAGAAAAAGGGATCAATTGGAAAGAGGAGAGAGGAAAGCTCCTTTGACTAGATGGAAACTCTTAAAATTTTAAGGGTTGAGATGAGAAGTTGTAAGGCTAACAATGAGAAGATGTGTAAATATGTATATTGGTGTTTTTGATTTGGCTAACAGTTATGTGTGTGTAAAAACCCAAAAGAGGACACTAAGGAACAACAAGAGTAAAGGCTTGATCAACAAAATGCTGCAATATGACATTGATAGATCCTAACATGGCCAGAAAAAGGGATCAATTGGAAAGAGGAGAGAGGAAGGCTCCTTTGACTAGATGGAAACTCTTAGAATTTTAAGGGTTGAGATGAGAAGTTGTAAGGCTAACAATGAGAAGATTGTCATAGCTTAGGAAAAGTGTCAAGCAAAAGTAAATGTGGTTATACTAAAGATCCTATTAGATTTGCAAAGACAGAAGAAACATGAGATAGGTGCTAGCTACCTACGAAAATATAAGTACATGCATAGTTTATCAGGACTTTGGAAGCATGAATTGAAGATTGATGGTGTAGAAGGAAGAAGATCTAATATAAGGCATAGACAGACAAGTGAAAATAAAGTGAGAGGTGGAACTCCAGATAGGAGGATAGACAGTCATTAGCAATTGTCTAGTGTTGCAACTAAGAGGTATCATCAACATAAAAGGAAAGAGAAATATTTGATGCTAGAAGAATTTAAGAAGGAAAAACCTCCTACATTTTATGGAGAGGTGAAGAAGGCCAAGGATGTAGAGGCATGGTTACTAGGGGTGAAAAAAGATTTCAAAGTAAATGACTACTTTGAGAATATGAAGGCAAGAGTATCGATTTTTAGCTTGAAGGGAAAATATGGTATCTGGTAGGAAGACCTATACAATATCAAGAACATCAGAGAGAAGGAACTTTCCTAGAGGATATTTGAGAGATATTTCTGGGAGAAGTACCTATTTGAAAGGTACTATGACAACAAAGTCAAGGAGTTTTATGAGCACACGTTAGGGTAATTGACAGTTGATGAATACACCATCAGATTCTTGGAGCTTTTGAGGTATGTGCCTTGCATCAAGGATGAGAAGGTAAATATCCAGAGGTATATTAGTGGGTTTCCACAAGCATTCAGGGACAAAATAGAATTTGATGAGACAAAAACACAGGAGGACACCATTTGAGAAATGATGTAATCTTATGAACAATCCAAGCATAAGACAAATTGTTTGAAAGAAAAAGGAAAGACTAACTTTAGAGGAAAAGAGCAGAAAAATACAGGCCATTAGTGTTATGAAACCAACTCACAAAAAGATAGAAAAGATAGATAAACGACTTAAAAATCATCCTCTTCGAGGGGGCAACCTCCTTTACATTACAAAAATGAACAATTCTTGGATGATACAAATGACAAGACCTCCTTTCTATATATAGGAGTCTAAGGGGTCATAATATAACCAGAGTCGACATAACAATAATAATGTAAGGGCACAACAGTAACAATAGTGGGCTTCTATGGGGCACAATAATAAAAATATGGGGACTACATGAACACAACAATATAATAAGGGGGTTTCACTAATAACAATAAGGGGTTACACTAGTAGTATAGGGACCTAACATGCCCCTCTCCTTCAAAAAGTGTTGTCCTCAATGCTTGAGTAGTTTTGGATGCTTCTGTATAAAATTCTTGTCCTCCCATGTAGAATCTTCTGCTGGTAAGTTCTTCCACTTGATGAGATACTCTGAAATTGATCGATTTCGTAGTTGTCGGGTTTTTGTTTCCATGACTGCTTCAGGTTCCAATATGGTTTTTCCTTGCTCGTCAAGTTCTAACAATATTGTTTGAACTGGGAGCTTGTTACCTATAACCTTCTTTAAGCATGAAACATGGAAAACTGGGGGCACTAGGGGCTCTGATACCAAATGTTATGAAACTAGCTCACAAAAATATAGAAAAGATAGATAAACAACTTAAAAAGCAACCTCCTCGAGGGGGCAACCTCCTTTACATTACACAAATGAACAATTCTTGGATGATACAAATGAAAAGTCTTGCTTTCTATATATAGGAGTCTAAGGGGTCATAATATAATCAGAGCCGACATAACAATAATAATGTAAGGGCACAAAAATAACAATAGTGGGCTTATATGGGGCACAATAATAACAATATGGGGACTACATGGACACAACAATATAATAAAGGTGTTGCACTAATAACAATAAGGGGTTACACTAGTAGTATAGGGACCTAACAGTTAGTTAGGAGGAAGGCATGCAAATTTTACCTCTCTTGTCAAGGGTTAGTTTCAACATAAATTCACTATTGTTGATAGATGCTAGTTATCTAAGCCTACAGGAGAGGAAGCCGAGGGATCAGAGGATGACCTATAAAGTGTTGGACTTGTGGAGAAAATCACAAGCATAAAGATTGTCCACAATGACAATAGAATGACCTAATTCTATGCAATGTGCAAGAAGTGGAGACGGTGAATGAAGTGGCTTAGAATGTGCCACGAATCTATGTCGCGTTGCACAACAGGAAGGTCGATCACTAAGAATCAATGATCGAGATGGAAGGCATGGTAAGTGATCAAATTGTTTCAATTTCGATTGATTTGAGTTCTAATTTCAATTATGTTAGCCCAAAAGTTGTAGAAAAATGTGCACTGCAGAATATATCCCATTAAAATTTGTGGTTAATTTACCAAGCAATGGAAACTAAGAGGCTAGTCAAAGACAATGTGAGATTATGCCTACGTTAGAGTTTGAATTTGTTACCGTTGGGTTCTTATGACATTTTATTTGGCAAGGATATGCTAGTAGGCCAAAAGACTAAAATTAACTGTTATAATAAATTGATAGAGTGCCTCAACAATGAAGGGGAGAGAGTAACATTGTAGGGAATAAGAAAACCTATGACAATTTGGTAAATATTAGCACTGTAGATGAAGAGGTGCAACCAAAAATGGTGTGAACTATATTTTTTCCAAGTAACAAGTGAATCAGAGGTTGACAAAGATAGAAGGGAAGAGTATCCAATCTTAAAATAGTTTAGTGATGTGTTTCCTAAGGAAATCCTAGGATTTCCACCAAGAAGAGAAATTGATTTCTCAATTGAATTATTACCAATATTAGCACTAGTCTCAAGAGAATTGTATTGTATGAGAAAACCAGAGTTGGTGGAATTAAAATTGTAGTTAAAGGAAATGTTGGACATGGATACATCAGACCCAACGTATTGGCCTGGGGAGCTCCAACACTATTCATAAAGAAAAATGATGGCACATTGAGAATTTGCATTAACTACATGTAGCTAAATAAAACCACAATAAAGAGAAAGTATCCTTTGCCTAGGATTGATGACTCATTCGATTATTTAAGAGGAGCGACGATATTTTTGAGGATAGAATTAAGGTCTAGGTACCATCAGGTATGAATTAAGGATGAATTCATCCATAACACAACCTTCAAAAATAGGTATGGGCATTATGAATTTTTGGTGGTTCCATTTGGACTCACCAATGCTCCAACAACTTTTATGTGTTTGATGCACTACGTTCTTAGTCCATATTTGGAAAACTTTGTATTGGTCTTCGTAGATGAAATCTTGGTTTATTCTAAAACCAAGGAGGAACATGAAGAACATCTGGAAACAATTTTGCGATTGTTGAGAGAGCACACACTCTATTCCAAATTCAACAAATGTGTTTCCTTATGATCACACGTTCAGTATTTGGGACACATTGTTTCCAAGGAAGGCATAACAATGGATCCTTAGAAGATAAAATCTATCATGGAGTGGTCTACTCACCATAATGTAGCAGAAGTCAGATCCTTTATGGGATTGGTTAGGTATTACTAAAGGTTCATCCAAAATTTCTCAAAGATTGGACATCCAATCATAGCATTGCAAAGAAAAGGAGTTAAATTCCAATGGTCACCAGAGTGTGTAGCTAGTTTTGAGCAATTAAAACATCTGCTCACACATGCACCAATATTAAGAATAAAAAATTTGGAAAATATTTTGTGGTTTGCACAAATGCCTACAAGGAAGGGCTCAGTGGAGCCCTATTGCAAGAATGGTAGGTGTTTTTTTACGAATCAAGGAATTTAAATGAGCATGAGAGGAATTATGTCACTCATGATTTGGAGCTTGCAGAAATAATGCATGCAATGAAAATGTGGAGGCACTATTTTTTGGTAAGAAAGTTTATTTTAATTTCAGATCATGGAGGGTTGAGGTATTTATTCGATCAACCCAAGTTGAATGCAAGACAAGCAAGGTGGCTAGCATTGATCAATGAATTTGATTTTGGTATAAAATATATCAAAGGAAAGGAAAACAAAGTAAAAAATGAGTCAACAAAAGGCTACAAGTGGCTCATGTGGTAGCCATCAGTACTTTTGAAGTTTACATCAAAGAAAGGATCAAAGAGGCAATGCATCAGAATGAGCACTACCACCAAGTGAAGGAATGCTTGCAGTAGGAGCCAAAAGGAGCATCGAGTAAGAACTACTCACTCACAGATGATGGTATGTTGAATTTTAAATATAGGTGGTATATACCTTGCATGGGCGACTTAAACAGGCTCGTCTCTTTCATAAAATACCTTATTCGGGTCATATTTGATATCTGAAAATGATAATATCTATGAAAAAGATGCACTGTTGGTTGGGCATGCAAAAGGATGTTGCAAAGTATATTGTTAGATGATTGGAGTGTTAGCAATTGAAGGTGGAATGTAGGCATCCAATGGGATTGTAATAGTCAATAACCCATTCTCGAGTGGAAGTGGGAAGTTTTCTCTATGAAATTCATCATAGGTTTACTAAAGACATCTAAACAACATGATGTTATAATGGCAGTGGTGGACGAGTTGAGTAAGGTAGTTCATTTTATAGTTGTCAAGTCTACCCATAAGGTAATTAATAGTGCTCAGATTTTCATGAAAGAAATATTTAGATTGCATGGTGTACCCAAGAAGATCATTTCAGATTAGGATTCCAAGTTCACCTCAAAATTTTGGAAAGAATTTTTTATTGGTTTTGGAACAAAGTTTGCATTTAGTACAACATATCATCCTCAAATAGATGGAAAAACTAAAAGAGTAAACAAGGTGTTGGAAGACATGCTAAGGATGCATGTAATGCATTAGCTTAAGAGGTGGGGAGAGCTTCTATCTTTGGTAGAATTTGCTTACAACATTCAATACCAGGAATCATTGAAGATGGCTCCTCCTGAGGCTCTCTATGGTAAAAAATGTAATACATGTATCAACCAGAGTCAAGAAAGACAAAATAGTTATGAAAATCAATAGAGAATGCACAAGGAATTCCAAGTGGGGGAAGATGTTTACCTCCACATCAGACCAAGGAAAATTTCATTGAGATTTCGAAGGCTTGTGCCAAGTTAGAACCAAGACTCTATGGACCATTTTAGATCTTAGAAAGAGTGGGGCTAATGGCTTACAAATTAGCCTTGCCACCCATAGTGAAAGCACATGATGTTTTCCATATTTATTTACTTAAAACATATATGCATGATGCTAATCATGTTGTTGGTTGGTATGTGATACACATGGAATCTGGGGGAGAATTCCAACTAGAACCACGGTGCATTCTGGATCAGAGGTAAATCACACTCTAGAATCGAGTAATCGAGTAGACCAAGATGTAGTGGAGGCACTTTGGAACAGATGAAGCCACTTGGGAAATGGATGGTCATATGAGTATATCATATATATTTTTGTTTACTATGTAAGTAAATGTAAAAAGAGTTGTGTGTATATAAATATCACTATCTAACGCTCCCTCCCACCCCCTTGTACTTTTCAAGGTGAATGGGAGGTGTTAATTTTAATCAACCCGACCTTCATGGTCTCATTATGAAAATAGGGTTATAAAAATCCTTCTTTTCTAAAGTTAGTGGAATTAACTTTGGACAACACCATTGCGTTCACATTCAGAGCTTTCTGATGATATAAACTTTATCTTGATCCAATGCTCAGATCAAAAGTTATATGCACATTTAAAGTTTTGCCATTTAATCCTTGAAACATAAGTAAGACCCTCTCATGTGATACTTATGAAGCACCCATATGGTGCACACATGGCTCCACACATCACTGAGGCAGTTCCACATGATCCTTCACATAAATGTGGAAGTGCTGATGTCCACGAAATCCTTGCCATATAAACTAATTAATGGACCGGATCGAGTTCGGCCTTCACGTGTAAATCCATCGTTTTACGTTATATTTGGTTCACATGGAAATCTAGTGTTCTTGTTATTTATCACCCAACAAAATATTTGAACCCCTGTATTACAATATATATCTAGATCAATGTCAATCCACAACACATGGCCACGTCTTGCCCACATCTGACCCTGGATGCATCTAGTCCTAGACCACATCTGACCCTACGCCAACAACTCCATGTGGAGCCCACTTTGGATGTCATAAAAAATTTAGCTCATGCATAATCTAGCTCCAAGCCTTGAACACCTAGACAGGCCCGACCCCATATATTCGACTTCCGTAAATCATCTGGGTCTCGTGAGGTTTTTACCAAATTAGACCCCACCCCAAATATGCCTCAACTCAACTTTGCTATGGTTGTATCCTGTGTAATTTGTGTTAGGTTTCCATGTGAATGCCATTGTGTTGTTTCTCTCGGATGTTTGGATCTCTGGATATGTCTGAATCACCTAAGTTGTATATGGCCTGGATACTACCAAATACAAGTCTTGTCAAGACTAATCCAAACCTGGATACAAGTTTGACTTATTCATTATTCAGACCTAGACTTTCTAAGGGATTTCTAGATAATTTTCCCAGGTCTTCCTTGAAGTAAAGTGTTGCTCAAAACACTATCTTCTGCAAAAAATAAATATTCATTCCCACACTAGCATTCCAAGCATTAAACATAGCCATAATAAGATAAATAAAGCTGTCAACATGCCTACCAATAAGCACAAAACTATGCTAAACCATAACTGATACTTAACTATAAATTTAGATACAACAAAATCCCATTAATCACATAATGGATTCAAACAAGAACCATTAGATTCACTGATATAAAATGCCACACACAACATCAACCACATACTTTCACCAATCCATAAATAATAGACATCCATGATATTCATAACATATCAAACAATAGAAATCACACATAATGACAATCAGCTGAACTCAACAAGTAATCATACATACTATGTAATTAACCCTGCAATCACGAAAGTATCAATAGTCATAGGGATCTGCAAATCCCTCTCAACCATGAGAAAATTCACATAATCCATCTCATTATAGACAACTAGGAATAACACATTCCTACATGAGAAATGTTGATAAATTCATTGTTATAAATCATACCAGCATCATTCAACATTCATAGTGCAATAGAAGTACAAGTAAATACACTTATTTGTATAGATTAATGACTGACAACTAAGGGAGGGACTTCCACTCTCCACCCAACCATAGCCCAATTGCATTTCAATATTTCTTGCAGTTGACCACCCTCGAGCCAGATTCATAGTTTGAGGAGTTGAGTGCTCAAGGGAATTCACACCAATGCCAATCAACCAATGCACACATGAATCCATATTTCACAATGTCTCCACCTGCTTACAAGAATCCAAAGAACATGGTGTTCCACCTAGTAAATGCTACGTGAAATCATATCTCACAGTGTCTCCACCTATGTTAATAGGGATCCATAGTGAACAATATTTCCACCTGCTAACCCTGCAAGTGTCCAAACTCACAAAGTTAGCACTCCGTTATGTAGTGATCCACAACACACATTGGTTCCACCCACTAAACCAGGGGGGTATCTAGACTACATTGTTTCTCCACCTACTCTTCTTTGGTCTTTTATTCACTCCACAATCCTCAACGTGCTCCCTCTCTTGCACCAGTGCTTCTCTTGAGCGTCCTCTTACTACGAGTTCTCTCACAATTAAAGCAAGGAAGATGCAGAGCTCTTTCCCACATATAGTGCATGTTTCTCATGCAATTTCTTGCATATCAGAGCATGTCG
Organism: Pinus tabuliformis; assembly: GCA_031772625.1. Lineage (NCBI taxonomy): Eukaryota > Viridiplantae > Streptophyta > Pinopsida > Pinales > Pinaceae > Pinus > Pinus tabuliformis. The sequence continues at coordinate 945,080,038 of CM062820.1, forward strand.
CTCCCACACACACTCAAATTATCATTGAATTCCAAATCATGTCTGAATGAATCTCCTCTTTCACGTCGGCCTCGTTTCTTCCGCCCACCCTCTTCTCCCTCTTGCGTGTTGACCACAACAACACACCTCTTGAGGGAAAATGTGGTATGGGATTTTCCTTCATTCAAGAAGCCCATACTCAACCTCCATACCTATTGTACAAGTCATTAAACCCAATCAGAGAACTAGTGGCATATTAAATGAATAACATGAGTTTAAACACTTCCCAAACAACTCCTCATCAGACCTTTGAATCCATGTCCACTCCTCTTAGTATAGTCAATATTTACATTTCCACATTATGTACATGAATTACAATTCATTGTGACAATTACAATAGGGGTAGAAAAAAGGGTTGTTGCAGACCCCACCCCTTAGAGGAACACCGTCTTTGGTGTTCTATACCCGAACACAAAATTGAACAATGTTCTATACTTGAACACAAAATTCAACAATGAGCTTTATATACCAACTCTTTTACATTTACTTACACATAAACAAAAATAGGTATGATACTCTCATTTGATTAGCCATTTCCTAAGTGGCCCCATTTAGTTTGTAATGCTTCCTTTACACCTTGTCTTGCTCGATCACTTGATTTTGGAGCGCAATTGACCTCCAATGCCTAGTCATGTTTTCCACTATGCTCAGTGCTCATTCATGGAACAAACTCAGCTCATTGCTTCCTAGGACACATCCACTACATCTATGATCCCAATCAATATGCACATGATTAATTAAAGACCAATTTACTTTCCAAGTTCTGGCATCCCCTTTGTGCTTCCTCAATCCCTCAGTTGATCCAGTTTCGTCTTCCATGCAGTCACTCACCTTCCAAGTTCATGCATACCCTTCTTTGCTTCCTCAGTCCCTTGTGAGATCCATTCCTTAGCAAGGCTTCCTCGCACAATAAAATTTTTCTCAGCCAAGGTATACCTCTACCTTGCTTTAATAACAAAACACGAGTCATGGCATACTTCATGGAAATCAGTGCATATTACAGGGTTTCATTGTCACTGCAATGACCCATTTCCCGAAGTCTTCAAGTTTAGTGTGTTGTTGTTGTGCACACTAATATTATTGAGTTGATGTTGGTTTCTTTGCAGTCAGCCTCATGTATTTGTGTTGGATAGTTTAGTGATTCCCCTGATATGCGTATGAGTTTTATGAGTTTCATCTTAAGAATTTTACATAAATTCAAAAATACTTCCATGAACAAATTTATTTATGAGTTTAACCATAACATTTTTAAGTCGATTTCAAATAGCAACTTAAACAAATAATTTCTTCAAACTGTCATTAGTACTTATCTTTGGTTACTCTTTGCTTCCTTGACATTGCAATCACTAAGTAGCATGTACACCCCATAGTTCCATTAAGCCTTTAGCTCCATCTTTACCGAACAAACTCTACCCAATCCACAAAATTTAGAGCATACCTCTACCTATTAAAACGTAGAGATTGCTCTAGTAACTTGAACTTCCTCCTTCACACATTGAAATTTCCCTCTATTAAAAAAATTAACTATTACACATCCTTTAGATTGGGTTGGAATTAAAAAACACTTTGTATGTTTATTAATATAATCCCATTTGTTATGCTAATATACTAACTTAATATATGTGGTTTTAAAACTTGATTTTCTCTTATTACATGTAGTTAAACAACTATAGTCGTGAGTTTACTAAACAACTAAAATATGCCCCAAGGAAGGCATATAGAAGAATGGTGGAAAATATATGGCCCATTCTCATTGTAATTAATTGTAATAATTCATTACGTTTTAGCTTATATATAGTTCAAATTATTCATTCACTATTTGAGAAATATTATATTCTTCTAGATCCATGATGATGAGCGTTGCTCATAGGGAATTAGAAGGCATTAATATTGGTTAACTTATATATATTTTTTGATTATATATTTAAACATTAATGATTCTTATATTTTAGGGAATCTATGTTCTTTTATTATGTTTTATATTTTATGGAATCTATGTTCTTTTATTATGTTTTGACAAAGTGAGGGTGATGAGGTTTAAAAGATAAATAGGGCATTGGCAACCATCACTATCATATATATATATATTCATTTTCATGCGGTTGGATACATAGTTGACATTTTCATGGTGTGGTAGAACACCACTTTGTCAAAAAATAAAAATTTACATGGTCCTTGTATGATTTAATTTGAACTTTCTCAGTTATAATTATATATAAAATTGGCTTTTCGCTTTCATGATAATATATGATTTTAGTATTGTATAATTTCATAATCATGTTTATAAATAGATGGGTTTTTTTGTTTGTTTTAGCTATAGTATGAAATTGGTTGAATGTTAATTGGGTGGTTCATTTATATATACATGCTTTTTGTTCGTGCAATTATTATGTTTTCGAAATAAATTTATACTAGTCATCCAAGTAAATCGTATTTAAATATTATAAATAAAATAATTACAAAATAATAATAATAATAATAATAGTTAAATTAATAATATAATAAAAAAATTAATAATATAATATTAATACTAAAACGAATAATGAATAACATAATCAAATAATTATTAATAATTAAATTATTATTATTAATAATACTAATAAATAATTATTAATATAAAATTTATTAAAATAATTAATAATACAATTTTTTATGGGTACACGAATGAGAAATATAAGTATTAAATCTGCATTTAAAAGAAACAAAGCACACGAAAACTAATTACAATGAATTCTCAAATGTTGGTTCTTTAAAGAGGTACATGAGAGGAGATTCAAAATTGTCATTTATGAAACTTCTACCGACGAACATTTTACCAATCAAACTACTATAATAGATCTTACAAAATTGATTAGACAAAAATATAATTTTGCAAAAGGAGATCATTGTTTGGGCGGAAGATCAAGAGACATGTTATCAAACTGAGGTCCAAAGGAACTATTGGCTGAGCAGTGTTGATCACCAACATTTCGCTGTGTTTGGGGCTCTGTTAGTTGGCTTCTAATGGCTCCAACTTCGTCTTCCAACTTACTCACCTGAACTTCCAAACTTTGCAATTCTTTTATCAGAAGTGAGATGGTGTTGGCTTGCTGCCAGATTTTGTGTTGAAGGTTCAAAATCTAAGATTGGGTGTCAATTGGAGGGTGCAAACAACAATGACATGTATTGGCCCCTCTTGAAGAAATGGAAGGAGGATATCGATGATCCATGGTTGGCAGCTCAAAATGAAAAAAATAAACAAGAAAAGGGACCGAGGGCACGTACAAAGGATGAGAAGAAGAGCCCCTAACTGAGGGTGAGGCTAGAGGAGGGGTATGAAGTTTAAGGCACCAAAAATACAACTGACAAAGGTAGAGGGACCAACCACAACAAAGAGACCAGATTCGAGCAAATCCAACAATTCTTCTAAATAAAATATCATAACTGGAAGAGAAGCACCTTCGAAGCATTAATGAATCAAGTCGTGCTAGAGGATTCTTGCTAAGCCACCCCCCTACACCACAACCATGGCTCTAAGTGCAAAGAAATGGAGAAGCGCCAATCAATAAAGAGTCCTTGATGCCTTTAGGGAATTCAGTTGCATAATCTTTAAGGGAGAAAGAGGCATAATGTGAAAATTGGCAACTAGGGCAAAACTTCATGTGGGTCATCTTATTCATGGCTAATAATATTTTTATTAGACTCCTCTCGTCGAGAGAAGTAGGATTGATATAAAGATCATCCAATTCCGATAAGTATTCATGGAGATATGAATTTATTTTGATTATGGAATTATTATCGAGCCGACCTACAACTCATGTAGGCTTAGAAGCCCAACAGTCGCATCTATTCACCCACCAACGTTGTGTATAAATATAAGAGGAATTTTCCTCATTTTAGACTCACTCATCTCATCACATCTCTCTCTCTCTCTACTGCGCAGATATGAGTCTCTTCTCTACTGCGCTGAAATGGGTCTCTCTCTCTCACACATGTGAAGCCGGAAGCTATTGAATTTGAAGCTGCAACTGCAGAAGTAAAGATTGACTTGCGTGGCCTAGAAGATCTCCTCTTTGGAACTACGCTATAGGTTCATCTGAACCTCCTTTGAAATCCGCAACTTTTGGTGGTGGAATGAAGTCAATTCGACGAACGGTTTACAAGATATCGACTGCCCTAGTTTGAAGCCGGAAACTGCTGAAACTGAAGCTGCAACTGCAGAAGTAAAGATTGACTTGCGTGGCCTAGAAGATCTCCTCTTTGGAACTGCGTTGTAGGTTCATCTGAACCTCCTTTGAAAGATTCAACTTTTGGTGGTGGAATGAAGTCAATCCGACGAACGGTTTGCAAGATATCGACTGCCCTAGTTTGAAGCCGGAAACTGCTGAAACTGAAGCTGCAACTGCAGAAGTAAAGATTGACTTGCGTGGCCTAGAAGATCTCCTCATCTGAACTGCGCTGTAGGTTCATCTGAACCTCCTCTGGAAGCCGAAACTTTTGGTGGTGGAATGAAGTCAATCCGACTGTCGGTTTGTGAGATATGGTCTGCCCTAGTTTGATAATGAAGCCGCTAATGCTGATGCTACTAATCTAGGGTTTTCTACTGCTGATATGAATCAGATTTATTGTACTATTTCTCTCTACTGAATTATTGAAGATAAAAGAAGATTTGATCAAAGGGTTTCCCCACACATTGTGGGGTTTGTCCCTGGCTAGCCGCCACATCTTGTGTCTCTTGTCTTGGCTTGTTTTCTGTCGATCGTTTAATGTTCTATCTGCACTTTACTTGATGTACATGTGATTGCTAATCGGTGGAATATAATAAGAAAAAGAAGTAAACTGTTATAAGCATAGAACATACCATAACTTAACATGGTATCAGAGCTGAGGTGAAGACAAAGCCCGAGCAAGAGCAAGAGCAATCATTGAAGAGAAGATTGGCAAGGCTATCCTAAAAGAACTATGTGGTCCTCAACACTCTTTCCTGCCGAAGACAAGCTCCGTGAGAAAGCTGACTATCAAGGATGAAAGATGTCTATCGATCTAACCCTTGAAGATCAAGGAGTGTTGGACCATGTAAGAGGCAATATTGTTGAGCCTTCATCAAATGCATCTGCTGCTGCATGGAACAAATGGAAAAATGGAGAAGTCAAAACAAAGAAGATCATCCGGGACTCTATCGACAAGCGCTTGGTGGCCTACATCCCTGATCTAGACACCTCCAAGGAAATCTACGACAGACTGGTGAGTTTATTTAAAGTTAATGATGCAAATCAAGTTTTGTTTCTTAGAAATAAGCTGAGGGAAATCAAGAAGGGTAAAGATGAAAGTATGCAAGCATACTTCTTAAGAATCACCGATCAAGAACGATCTCCTATCTATTGGGGAAACTATTACTGACAGAGAAATGACACTCACAACTCTTGAAGGATTACCATCTAAATGATATGTGTTCAGGACTACTCTTCTGAACTATAATGTAATTCCTGGTTTCGAGGAATTAATGGCTAGATGCATTCAAGAAGAAACAAGGGAAGAAGTGTAAGAAATGCCCATGCCTAAAGGTCCTCTTGCTGCCTTTTCTTTTCATAAAAGAAATAATTCTGGGACTAAATCAAAAGGAAAGGCTGGACCTAAGGCTAGAAGAAAATGACGATGTTACATTTGCGATAAAGTAAGTCACTATGCAAGGGAGTGCCCTAATAGAAAGGACTCACTCTAGGACGATGATCAAAATCCCTCTGATGGCAATCAAAGGAATGACAAATTCAACAGCAAAGGTAAGAGGAGAGTTGGGAATCAAGGAAGAGGACAAGCATTCAAGAAGGCCAGAAATTCCAGGTTGTATTAAATGCACCTGACCTAAAAAAGAACCTAGTGTCCATCTCGGGAACGGAAGACAAAGGATACAAGGTAACCTTCAGCGATGGCAAGGTATGTATATGGAAAAATAATGTTAAAGATGCCTTTACTCTTGGGTTTAGTGTTGATTCATTATATCAGGTCGATGGAAGTCTGCTAGGTGTCATGTCTTATGAAACATCTCTTCAGTCCGAACTTTGGCATTAGAGGTTTTCCCCCTTCATTATAAAGCTATACTCGGTGTAAGACAAATGGTGATAAGGATGCTCGAATTCTGAATAGAGAATGAAGGTGTATGTACAGGATGTGCTGAAGGAAAGCTCAAAAGGGGACCATTCCCCTCAAGCCAAAGCAAGACCTCTGATATATTACAATTGGTTCACTCAGGCATACCTGAGGTTGGCATTAAGAGGGAGACTTCTACACCACATACTCTTGAGCATAATGGTGTGGTGGGAAGGAAGAACTGCACGATGATGGAAGCTGTCTGGGCCATGCTACATGATCAAAGACTTCTGATGTTTCTATGGTTGAAACTACAATTACCGTCGTATATGTACAAAATTGATGCCCTCATCAAGCATTGGGTTCCAAGACTCCTGAAGAAAAATTCACCGGTAATTTTTGGAAGCCCTATATACTTTCATGTGCCGAAAGAGAAAAGAAATAAATTGGGAGCATCTGGAAAGAAGGGAATTTTCGTGGGCTATGGTGAAAATACTAAAGGCTATAGAATCTATGTAGCCAGTCAAAGGGAAGTCATAATTAGTCATGATGTCACCTTTGACGAAGATATGGCTCTCAGCAAGGTGATCAATCTTCTGACTTTGAGGAGCTCTCAAGAAGCCGACACCAGGGAACCGAAAGAAAAGGATGACGAATCAATGCCTGATGTAGAAGAACCCATGGATCCAATTGATCCTCCTCCATATGAGCCTTCCTCTTATAGGAAGAGGCTTTCATGGCTTAAGGGGTTACTTGATGATGCTGAAGGACATGCTGCACCCCGAGGAACCTTTCGTGAAAGTAAGAAACCCATAGGTATCAAGGATATCTGACCATCATGAGCACGATCATACAAAATGAACCTTCATCATTCTCAGATGTCATCAAGCATTAACTATGGAAGGATGATATGACCATAGAATACGAGTCTATTATGGAGAATGATGTCTGGGAAGTAGTTCCCAGACCCTGGACAAGACAACTTCAAAATGGCTTTACAAGATAAAGCATGCAGCAGATGGAAGCACGGAAAAGTATAAGGCTCGTTTTGTTGCTCGAGGTTTCTCCCAAAAGGAAGGTATAGACTATGATGAGATATTTGCACCTGTTTCCAGATATACGACCATCCGCTCGATCATAGCCCTTGCCGCTTCACAAGGATGGATCCTACATCAGATGGATGTCAAGACTGCGTTCTTGCATGGCTCGATCAAAGAAGAGGTCTACGTGGAGCAACCCGAAGGATTTGAGATTTATGATTGAAAATCTCATGTATGCAGGTTGAAGAAAGCTCTCTATGGGCTGAAGCAAGCACCCCGAGCATGGTATGAGAGGATCGATAACTACTTGATGAAGTTGGGATTCACTAGGAGTGAAGCCGATCCTAATATTTACTTTAAGGTTGAAGATGACAAGCCTCTCATACTGGTATTGTATGTGGATGACCTCCTTCTAACAGGTGCAGACCCTCTCATTCACAAATGTAAGAGGGAGCTGGCCTCTGAATTTGAAATGAAGGACCAAGGACTTGAAGTGTGGCAGAAGCCAAGGGAAATTTTCCTATCTCAAGGAAAATATGTGGTAAATATATTGGAAAGATTCGGTATGATGGACTGCAAGCTTGTGACTACCTCGAGGATCTTAACTTTTAGAAGTTATATGGTAGTGATGTCGGACCAGACTTGGGAAATGCCTCTGAGTTTCAAAAACTCATTCGCATTGATGTTCTTGGTGAACCTCCGTCCGAACATATGTTTTGCAGTTAGCATTGTGAGCTCATATTTGGTTGAGCCTCACTGGATTGATGCCAGGAATCTTCTGAGATGTCTTCAGGACACAATCTCTCATGGATTAAGATACACTGCTGGAGATGTGAGACTACTTGGATAGATTGATGTTGAGACTACTTGGATAGATTGATGTTGATTGGGCAAGCAGTGTGGTGGACCGTAAGAGCACTTCCGGGTACTGTTTCATCTTGAGATCTGCTTCGATATCCTGGATGAGCAAGAAGCAGAAGTCGGTGGCTTTGAGCACTGCTGAAGCAGGATATATTGTTGCTAGCATAACCTCATGTGAGGCAGTCTGGTTCCGAAAGCTCTTCAGTGAGCTGTTTGGATTTACATTGGATACCACTGTGATTCTCTATAACAACCAGAGGTGGGATTCAATTATTAAGGAATCCCGTATTCGTCGATTGCTCCAACAGATAGACATCATCTTGGATATGGTAAGCAAGGAGGCTCCATCGCATTAAGATGATGTACAGGTTGATACACCTTGTCAAAGCCCCGAGGAAAGATCTAATCTGTGATTTTCCCAAACGACTTGGAGTCGGTAAGAAACCCTTGTACAAGGGTCTTGCATGTTGCATACATTGAGCTCTGGGAGCTCTGAGGGCTTGCGGTTATTACTGGAGCAACATACGACCACAGGGTGACTCACCCTCCCCTGGTGGTGCACACTGGAACAAGATGATTCGCTCTCTTATGGGACAAGATGATTCGCTCTCTTGTGGAACAGGATGATTCGCTCTCCTGTGTAGCAGGATGATTAGTTCTCCTGTGAGGCCTGGATTGATGTGTTCTCCATGGCGATTGTAGCAGGATTGATGTGTTCTCCTATGAGGCCTGGATTGATGTGTTCTCCATGGCAATTGTAGCAGGATTGATGTGTTCTCCTGTGAGGACAGGATTGATTAGTTTTCCTGTCGAGGCATCCTACCCATGTAGTCTGGGACTCATGGGAAGTACCTCTCATCTGATCAATGAGCAGGGAAATGAAGTTAGGGACCATAGTAGTACCGATGGACGCATCGTTGTAAATACCGTATTCCCTACGCTAGGATGACCTCCATTGATCTGGGATCAATGATACTGGTCTGGGACCAGTGGTAGGAGTTGTACCATACTATGACACTGACTTCGGGTCGGTTGAGACTGGTCTGGGACCAGTGGTAAGAGTTGTACCATACTATGACGTTGACTTCGGGTCGGTTGAGACTGGTCTGGGATCAGTGGTACATACTTTGAGACTGACTTTGAGTCAGTGGAGGATGATATTGGTCTGGGACCATTGGAGTTGTACTCACTATGACGCTGACTTTGGGTTGGTTGAGACTGGTCTGGGACCAGTGGTACATACTCTGAGACTGACTTTGAGTCAGTATGATACATCCTCGATCATTTCTTCTTCTTCATAATTCGGACAAAAGCAGAGTAGAACAGAACAATGCAAGAGAAGAGCAGAATAGAACAAAACAGTACAGATCAGTGCAGGGCAGAACAAGACAAAGCAGAACATGCAAAATAGAGCAGAGCACGGCAAGGGTCAGGCTGTACAAGGCAGTGCATTTGATGGATGAATAGTAACGATCGATAGACAGATTGCAGATGAAGTTCTCCATGGTTGAGAGGGAGTGTTAAAATTGGCAACCAGGGCAAAACTTCATGTGGGTCATCTTATTCATGGGTAATAATATTTTTATTAGATTCCTCTCGTCGAGAGGTGTAGGATTGATATAAAGATCATCCAATTCCGATAAGCATTCATGGAGATATGAATTTATTTTGATTATGGAATTATTATCAAGCCGACCTACAACTCATGTAGGCTCAGAAGCCCAACAGTTGCATCTATTAACCCACCAACGTTGTGTATAAATATAAGAGGACTTTTCCTCATTTTAGACTCACTCATCTCATCACATCTCTCTCTCTCTACTACGCAGATATGAGTCTCTTCTCTACTGCGCTGAAATGGGTCTCTCTCTCTCACACATGTGAAGCCGGAAGCTGTTGAATTTGAAGCTGCAACTGCAGAAGTAAAGATTGACTTGCGTGGCCTAGAAGATCTCCTCTTTGGAACTGCGCTGTAGGTTCATCTGAACCTCCTTTGAAAACTGCAACTTTTGTTGGTGGAATGAAGTCAATCCGACGAACGGTTTGCAAGATATCGACTGCCCTATTTTGAAGCCGGAAACTGCTGAAACTGAAGCTACAACTGCAGAAGTAAAGATTGACTTGCGTGGCCTAGAAGATCTCCTCTTTGGAACTGCACTATAGGTTCATATGAACCTCCTTTGAAAGCCGCAACTTTTGGTGGTGGAATGAAGTCAATCCGACGAACGGTTTGCAAGATATCGACTGCCCTAGTTTGAAGCCGGAAACTGCTGAAACTGAAGCTGCAACTTCAGAAGTAAAGATTGACTTGCGTGGCCTAGAAGATCTCCTCATCTGAATTGCGTTGTAGGTTCATCTAAACCACCTCTGGAAGCCGAAACTTTTGGTGGTGGAATGAAGTCAATCCGACTGTCGGTTTGTGAGATATGGTCTGCCCTAGTTTGGTAATGAAACCGCTAATGCTGATGCTACTAATCTAGGGTTTGCTACTGCTGATATGAATCAGATTTATTGTACTATTTCTCTCTGCTGAATTATTGAAGATAAAAGAAGATTTTATCAAAGGGTTTCCCCACACATTGTGGGGTTTGTCCCTGGCTAGCCGCCACATCTTGTGTCTCTTGTCTTGGCTTGTTTTCTGTCGATCGTTTAATGTTCTATCTGCACTTTACTTTATGTACATGTGATTGCTAATCGGTGGAATATAATAAGAAAAAGAAGTAAACTGTTATAAGCATAGAACATACCATAACTTAACACATAAAATAATGGGAGTTGACCAACCCACATCAAACTCCCAGCTGAGCGAAATCCAAAAAAATCAACATTCCACCTTGAAAGATATGTCCCCCTTTCAAGTTGGGACAACATCGTAAAGTTGGAAAGAGCCTCTAAAACACTCCTAGCCTAGAGATTCTAGTTTCTCTCTAGAGCAAGACTAAGAATCCTTCACGTATGACCTAGGCAAATTCCACCACACCAATTGAGATTAATCAAGCTCTCATGCAAATTGTAACTTCTAGAGACCTTGATGCATCTCACCATGCCACATCTTTGCATTTTAATCCAAATTCCTATAGGTTCACACGTTGTAATTATCCCATCCAAATTGAATTCTATTAATCACCGCCACCTTGAAGAATTTAATGGCACAAGGGCAATCAACATTTAATATAGTTTGGAAGTAAGAGGAGCCACTTGCAACATTATGAGGGACATGGCGAGCATGTGGCCAACATGCCCGATGCTTGCTACCTCAACCACTGTGTTCAATGATTTGATCAATGTTTTCACCTTTGAATTTCCAATGTTGAATGGAACAAAGGCTTTGCAAAAATTTGATATGCATGGCTGAAATGATGCCCTTGAAAATATACTTCCACTGCCACTAATGAAGCTGGGATATAAAACTATGAGAGAGTGTCTAATGGGATTGCCTTCCATCCTAATAAATCATTTGTGACAAGTTGACTGACCTCTAGATGACAAGCTAGGTTAGCTTGCACATCCGCTTCCTTGTTTTGGCTCCTTAGGATGTGGAAGAAAGACTTGTGAGGAAAAATTTATAGTAAGCTTCTGTTGAAAATAAAACTTAGTTTGTAGTTCTTAGGAAGCAATCTATCATGTAAGTGTTGAATGGTAAGAAGGGAGTCTCCTAAGATAGTTACCTTGGAGGGGTTCCTTTCTTTTTCCAATTAGAGCCCAAGTAGAAGGCCATACATTTTTGCCATGTTGTTCGTCCCTTTTCCAACACCCCAAGAGTACCTAATTTCATGGTTTCCTTCAGGATTCAAAAGAATACCTCCCCCTCTTGCCACTCCTAATTAATAATACAATTTTAATATTAAAACAAAATAATTATAACATTAAATTGTTTGATCTCAGATGATTTTTGAAACTGTTTTTCGGATTAATCACATCATTATTTGTTCTTCAATGTTTCGAACCATATAATATGGTTCATCCCCAAGGCAAAGTTGAAAGAATTGATCTAACCTTAGGATTGAAAGAATCGATCTAACCTTAGGATTAAATAACAAAGATGCATCATGTTCCAGAATTAGCAGTTAAAAAACAAACGTTATTTTTTTATTAAAATAATTTATTTTTTAACCGCTAATTCTGAAACATGATGCATCTCTACTACTTAATCTTAAGACTAAGTCAATTCTTTCAACTTTGTCTTGGGAATGAACGACATTATGATACATTAATAAAATATTATCATCATACAACTTCGATTAAAAATCTACCTCGTGTTATACTTATCATTGCTATTACAAAAAAAAGAACACATAATTGATATAAGCATGATACAAATCTAACACAAATGGTGATTTTCTATAGGGTGGTGATGAGCACTAGTATTGCAGCAATAATGCGGCAACTCCTAGGGCTACCAACTTTACTTCATCAACCCGGGGTTCATACAAACTTGGAGGTGGCAATGTTGTATACACAAATAGATGCAATGGGTCCACTCTTTTGTCATTGCTGAGCTGGGCAATAGACTACTAGGGTTTCTCAAACCAGCCTTCTATTTATTTAGAAGAAGTTTGATTACCAATTGAGAAAGGAGAATTTTACTCTAATTGAGAGAATTGAAATGCTACCTACCACAGTAAAGAATGACTGAAATAGATGCTTAAAATACACAACTCATCTAGCTATTTGTTGAGATACCTTGCTTTAGAAGAATTATAAGCTAACACGTGTGAAATCCTAACTAACCTAAGCATGCAATCTAATCTAATCAAACACTTAACTGTTGTGCACATGAATAAGCATAACAACCTTTTTCTTTTTGTATTTTTGTGAAAACATGAATGCTAATCCTTCTTGATTGTATGATAGGTGGGTTAGGTGTGGAGAGAGATGGTTGTGATGGGTCAGATGGTTTGGGAGGCAAGCAAGGGTCTTCTCCTAGCTTTTGTGATGCATTTCTCATAAATCGGGCTCAAAATAGGCCACTACAGGTCATCCTACAGGATGTCCTAATTCACTTACAGGATCTCTTGTTTTCCTATAAGAGCAGGCCGAAAGCATAAGGAGTGATTTGGATAGTGGTATGGGGCTTGGGGAAGGTGAGTGATGGAAGGAATAAGGCAAGGAAGTGGTTAGGACTCCCTCAAAACTCAAACCAAAGTTGTATGATGGTTGGATTTGCTCAACAAGCATGGCAAGTTGTCCTTGTGAAATGATAACTTGGATTATGGACTTAGTGGCTTTTGGCGATCATGGATGGGTAGGGTTAGGCTGAGGCTACTGATATGAGGTCTTCCTGCACTATTGAAACTCCTGCAATATACACATCATTGTTGGCATTTACCCATAAATCATGTTAAAACAAGAAAGGTTTCCAACAACATAGGAAAACAAAATTTCATCATTTATTTGCCTAGTTTATGCATGGAAATGCTTGAAGCCTATTATGAAAGCACCATGAAGTCTAATACAAAGCTTAAGATGTCAGAAAATGACAATTGCAACCTATCTTTTAAAATTGAAAGATGTTGACTTAATTAGCAGAAAAACCCTAAATTTTATAAGAAACCAGAATTCTGTCTTTTGGGCTGAATGAGGGTTTTTCCTCAAACCATGGTCCCTGAAGGGAGGAATGAGACAATATCCACCTGTTATCAACCTTTTTGGTATTTATTTATCTCTCGAAAGCTACTGTTAAAGTTATGCACAAATGGAAGAAAGCTAATCAAATTCACCTATACTTGTAATGTAACAATGCAAAATTCAATTCAACAAGTAATCTATGAAATAACCTAAGCATACAAGTACAATAAGAAGGACCTTTGTTGCTAGGGTTGGGCCCTAACCTAAGAGCTTCAGCCCTTTGAGTCAACTCAGTGTTGGATCAAGGGAATGCTCATTTTCATTAACATATCAAAAAATACATAACAATGTTTTGTCACAATCCTTCAACTCAAAAGTGCTTAGTTATCTTGCATAAAAAATCCGAATCCTAATGAGGCTCTAGGCCTCCTTATTTATACAACTGAAGTTGCCAACAACTTCCTTAAATCTAGGGAGGCTTGGCTCCCAATCTCAAGATAAACTAGTTCTTAACTATCACTAGCTCGACTGCCAATGATCCTCATGACTCGGCTGCCTGCAACTCCGAGCTGGTGTGATTTGATTGAGGGATCTTCGAATGAGTGAGGATTTAATGAGGAAGATCCATCTCCTATAATCTCTCCTTCTTGTCTCATTCGAGTTCCTGCACCTTAATTAGCCATAATTTGCTTCAAAAAAACCTGCAACCAATACACAATAGACCACTACACATAACACTTTACTTTTACTCATCTCATTAAGCAAAATATAATTAAAACATGTAAAGAATTATGAAAAGAGTTGATTTTAGTAAGCTTGGAAGTGTATTAAGGTCCATATTTTACCCAATGATGAACCTCATCAAGTGAGAAAATCTATCATAACTCAGTTTTCATACATACTAAATCTTAGTAAATAATTATATCTCTTTACACATCACATTTTACCATTAATAATTTTTTTTTAATAATAAAATACACTATGATGCTAAACAACAACCTTGTATTATAACAATCTTTGCAAATATAAACAATAATTCAAAACAACATTTATTAAGAAAAAAACAACTTTAATACCAACCATTATATAATATTAAACTTCATATTTATTTATTAAATTATTAAATACAATTATTTAAACTAAAACTAAAACCTGATCAATGATAACGTACACCTTGATATTCAGATTCTGTAATTTTCGCCGAGTAAGGTGCTCGAAAGACTGACGAAGACAGCCAGAAATAACAGACGTCTCTCCACATGGGGTAAAGATTGATGGATAATTAGTTAAATCTGACCTTAGGATAGGTGAATTCCAGTGCCATTAACTGTAAATCAACTGGTAAGCTATATTGGAAGCCAAAGAGCATGGGCAATGGATGACATACATCTTTTCTCGGATTATTGAGCAACAGTTCTATCACACTTTGGTTTAAATTTGAATTTTTGACACAGTTGGTACTGCACGGTATCCTCGATGGCCATCATGGCGACAATGCCAATTGCAATCACACAATCCCCACAGCTCGGGTATTCCGGTTCCTCTGTTCAATACTCTATTAGAAACATAAAAGTGGGAGTTGGAAAACCCAGCAATACGCGGTTTTTTTATCATGTTAGATTTAATTGTCACGCGTCTGCTGATATCGCATCTCACAACGCCAGCAATATTGCCCTTGTGCGAAATCCAGAAAGAGAAATTGAAGCTCCCAATGCAAACTTGATAAACCTTGCTACAACCCCAAGTGACCAAGAAGTCCTGTTGGCTGACAGGCTAGTAAAAACTTATACCCAATGTAGTAGTCTGGAAGATGGCCGTCTGAGTTTTGATCAAATTTCCCCAAAAGACAGCTTCTCATGGAATCTGATGATCGGTGAGAATATCAAGCAAGGGCGGTTTGATGAAGCCCTTGATATCTATTGCCAAATGTGTGCAGTGGATGTGGATATACAGGCGGATGAGTTCACATTTACTCGTGTTCTCAAGGCCTGTGGAGCAATATCAGCTCTCCGACTGGGTAAGGAGATCCATGAGCGTATACTTAGAAGTGGGTTTAGTTCATATGTTTTTGTAGGGAATGCTCTCATTTCAATGTATTCAAAGTGCAGGCGTATAGAGGATGCACGCAAAGTGTTTGACAATATGTCTGAACAGAATGTGGTCTCCTGGAACGCCATAATTGTGGGTTATGCTCAGAACAATCGTGGTGAAGAGGCATTGGAATTGTTTCGTGCGATGCAAATCTCAGGCACTGCACCGGATTCGGCAACCATGGCATGTGTTATTCCAGTCTGTGCTAGACTAACAGCTTTGCAGCAGGGCAAGGAAATCCACGCTTATGCAACACGAAGGGGATTTGGATCAGATGCATTAGTGGGGAATTCACTCATTGACATGTATGCAAAATGTGGAAGCTTGACGGAAGCGCTCCAGATGTTTGAGAAATTCTCACAGCAAAGTGTGTCTTCCTGGACTTCTGCCATTAGAGCTTATGCTTCAAATGGTAATCATGCCAAGGCATTGGACCTGTTTTATAAAATGAATCTGCACGGTTTCAGTCCCGATGTGGTAACCCTTACAAGCATCCTTTCAGTCTGTGCCCAATCAGGAGCTCTGCAGCAAGGCAAGGACATCCATGACTATATAACTAGATATGGTTTTGACTCTGTTATTGCTGTGGGGAATGCACTCATAGACATGTATGTCAAGTGTGGGGATATGGAAGGTGCTCATGGTGTATTTTGTAGAATGTCTCAAAGGGATGCGATCACATGGAATACAATTATAGCAGGTTACTCACAGAATGCACAGCCTGAAGAGGCATTGCAATATTTTCGGCAACTGCAACTAACACTGAAGCCAAACCCATTAACCATTTCATGTGTTCTCCCAGCATGCACCAGCCTAGCAGCTTTGCAACTAGGCAAGGAAATTCATGGTTACACAATTAGAAATGATTTATTATCTGATGTATTTGTGGGAAACGCCCTGACAGACATGTATGCTAAATGTGGGAGCATAAAATATGCACGCAAGTTGTTTGACAACCTGTCTCAAAAAGATGTTGTCTCATGGACCATAATGATTGCAGCGTATGTTAAGAATGGGCATGGTAAAGATGCTCTCCTTCTTTTTGACCAAATGCAAGAGGCAGGCATTATGCCTAATCACATAACCTTCATCGCTATTCTTTATGCCTGCAGGCACGCAGGCTTGGTTGAGGAAGGCTGGAAGTACTTCAATCTCATGAGCCTTGACTGGCAGATCACACCGAATCTGGAACACCATGCCTGCATGGTTGATCTCCTTTGCCACGCTGGACGCCTAGATGAGGCATATAACTTTATCAAAGGTATGCCACTGGAACCTGATGCTAGCATCTGGGGGACATTGCTTGAAGCTTGCCAAAGACATTGCAATATAGAGCTTGGAGCGCTTGTTGCAGATCGAGTTTTTGAGTTGGAACCTGAAAATGTTAAATATTATATAACTCTGTCGAACATTTATGCTGAGGCTGGAAGATGGAAGTCAGTAGCAAAAGTGAAAAACAAAATGAACGCTATGAGAGTGAGAAAGAGTCCAGGGTGTAGTTGGATTGTGCTTAGGAACAGGGTTCATGCATTCTCTGTGGGAGACAGATCACATCCACAAGCAGAAAAGATATATGGCATGTTAGAGAGCTTGGCTGAGCGGGTGAAGGAGGAAGGGTTTGCACCCCTAACAAAATTTTCTGTTCCAGTGGCAAATGAGAGGGAGGAATACAATTTCTGTACTCACACTGAGAAGTTGGCCATTGCATTTGCACTTATCAACACAGATCCGGGAACATCTATCTGGATCACCAAGAACCTTCGTATGTGTAGTGATTGCCACATTACTGCCAAGTCCATATCCAAGATTGTCGGACGAGAAATTACTGTGAGGGATACCAGCCAATTCCACAATTTCAAGTATGGGCTTTGTTCTTGTGGGGATCATTGGTGATGCCACACAATTACATAACAGAAAGCTTATGAAGTACACGATGCTTGTTTGGAATATTATTCTTATTTCTGGTTTAGTCTAACCTTTCTGTGTCAACTTTCAATTAATTTCACTGGCTGACAAATTGGTTACAGTAATCTAATTTCTTAAAGTTGTAGTGTCTTTTTGTTTGAATTAGTGTATGAATTAGCGAATGAGATTTCTTTGTTTGTGAAACAAGACTCTTGATTTAATTGTTAAGTCTAACGAGAGACCCACCTCCATATATTAATTTGATTTTTAAAATCTACAGAAATGTACATACTCTACCTCCTCTAAATTTAACTTATGACTTTTTACAAAAACACAAATAATTCCATAAAATATTTCCATACTATGTTTTTAAGTAAAGTCTTCACAAATTTTCCTACATTATGCTCTATTGGGTGAGCTAATATAGAATTTTTAATGTCAAGCCTTGAGGTTCAACTCTTATATAGCTAGATATATCTCCCGTATGATGGTCTATCAAAATCAACGTTCTTAGTTCTTACAAACAATATCTCCTAAACTCTGTATCATTGATTGGGTACACTGTAGTCCTTCATTTAGCTTATTAGTATTCTATTACACGCTCTTTTCCTTCTTTTCTGAGAAAGTTTTTGAACTCCACAAATTATAAATGAGCATAATCATGCTTTAGTATAACAGGGTTACTAACAGGTTTGAAAGTGGACTTCCTAATAATAACTAATAAGATATAGCTAACCACCCTTATATTATTACAATATCAAACCAAAAACTGAATAAAGTTCTATCAGAGATGGTATTGCATACACCATGCATCAGGCTTCTATAGTTGGGTGGGATCTGATATTTTATCCAGGAGAGATGGAATCCAGTCTACTGGACACCGTCTCCTTCTTCATGGTTATTATTATTGCCTGTGTTATGTTAACGTTTCTTTATTTTTTTTAAATAAATAGCGAAGCACCTTTATGTTATAATATCAAACCAAAAACTTAATGAAGTTTGATTATAAATAAATCACATATATTGTGAGCCCTATGGTTAGGTGAGATCTTATATTTTACTTGGGAGAGACATGGAATCGGATTTGGTGGGACTCAATGTCCTTTATAGCTTTGTATGCTATTATCATCACCGAAGCGTCTTTTAAGTGAAATTTTTTTGGGTACTTCCTCCACTCTAAGACGGTATTAAGGATAAACTCTAGATTTTTCAGAGTATAAGGTTATATCAATATTTCATAAATAGATTATATATAGTTTATTAGCCATTGACTCACTCAGAGAAACATGTGAAAGTGGGATTTGAACGATGACAACTTTTGCTTACAATCACTCAAGCTACACCTAATTGACCATTGTTCAATGATTTTATGGGAAGGAACCAATTTGTTTTTGGAATAAAGGTCTATAACTACTAATAATTTATAATAAGAATTGTGTCCATTGTTCAATGATTTTATGGGAAGGAACCAAATTGTTTTTGGCATAAAGGTCTATAACTACTAATAATTTATAATAAGAATTGTGTGAGTAAACTACTTGTAGAATTTCCATGCTTAGAATTTACAATCAACATATTGGCATAAAATAAAGCACATAACAAAAATACATAATACTTGGAGAGAATATCTCTATACACTCACAAAGCCCAAGAAATTTATTAAAACTTATCTTTCATATTCAATCTTTAGAATTTACTATTTGGTTCTTTCTTTTAACACCAATCAACTCTCTTTCGCAACCCCTTCCAAACTTGTCCCTATTTTACTTCGTAGAGTGCAATAAGGATTCAAACTATAGTATTAAATGAGATTGTGTAATAGGAAACTCTACTTATGCCAGGTGAAATATGTTGAGACAATTTTGTAGAGGTTTAATATGTAGAAATGTAATTTGGTCAAAATTTATATTCTTAGAAGTGCAAAGTTATTTGTAAAATAATACCCCAAGACACATGAAGAGGTAGAACACATGTTCCCTATGACATATTTGGTTTTTTGTAGCTTGATGTATGATATGGTTTGTACTAGACCAGTGATTGCCCATGTAATGGGAATTTTGAGCAAATATATGTCAAAGAAAAGCATGGAAGAAGCATTGGACAACTGTAAAGAATGTCTTCAAATGTTTGCATGGCACTATAGATAATACAATATGCTATTAAGGACTACCTAGACTAGGCAAAGTGATAAATGTGTAAGGCATTGTTGACACAACCTAGGTTGAAGATATTGATTGTAGAAGAACTACAAGTGGTTATGTATTTCCCCTATTTTTAGGAGTAATCAATTGAATGACAAGAGGTAGGATGTGGTTGCACTTTCAACTACAAAAGTCAAATATATGGCAGTGACCCATGCAAGTAAGGAAGTTATGTGGTTGTAGAAATTGTGTTCAGAAATTGGCTTTGTACATCAAGTTGCAAGGTTATATTGCAACAATGAAAGTGCAATCTTTTGGGAAAATAACACTACTAACATGTTTACTAGCTTAACAAGAACTATAATCTCAAAATAAGAGCTCAAGCCCCCAAAACCCCCATTTTTGCGCAAAAGACATGACAAAACACTTTGAAATCGAAAAGTGGTGATGTTTCATTAGCGTTTTTAGGGTCAAAATTCCAACATTTTTCAGCCATGACATTAAAAATTAAAATCTTAATCATGGAAATTCTTAAAATTCCAACAATCTTCAACCATGATGTCAAAGATCAAATAGTGTAACCCAAAAACACTTTAAAATTATGATATTTTTCAACTATGGAATTAAAACTAAATGTTATGAGTACAAAAGACCTTAAAATTTCAACAATTTTCAACCATGACATTATAAACCAAATATCATGACTAGGAAAAACTTAAAAATCAACAGCTAAATCAAAGAGAAGTTCTATCAAAAACATTTTTTTTTGGAGGCTAAAGTATAGCTCTTTTGAGATCTTAGCCTAAAACAACTTGATCCATTTTTAATAGGGCACTAAAATTGCAATATTTTTAACTGTGGTTTACAAAATCATCATTTTTTTATACGTTGATTTGTATTACCCATAGTTTTTATAACCGGAACCGGTGACTGGACCGGTCCACCTAATGAACCAATCAAACTGGGAATGGTTAGATCTCAATGAACCAATTTTAGAAAAAACACATGAAATAATTAATTTTAATGAAAACAACTATTTTTAAGATATAAAACCAATAGACACAAAATGTGCAAAGTTTGCTCATATATATATCATGTAAAGCTGAATATATCAAAATAGAACCAAGTGCAATACATATCAACAACAATATATATAATCAATGAGGCTCTAAATGGCCTCTAGAGTACAAAAACAAAGCGTACAAACTATGAGACCACTAGTCTACTACAAGTATACAAATCTGATATTAGTGATCAACATTATCACTTGAAAGTTGAAACTTCTCATCATGATCAAACTCAGTTGGTTGAGTCTCGACTCCCAAACTTTGCAACTGCTTGAGTCACAAACTTCTCTGTTGGTTCAGTGACTTGAGTCTCAAACTTTTGAAGGTATTCTACCCTAATATGCCCTATTACTTCATTTGGTTTTTCACATGGCTTTACATGGCTTCCTATCTTAGCCAAGTGTTGCTTGAACTTGTTAATACCCCCTCCTTCAATAGATGTTTGGCAATATTTGCAGATCATTTTGTTATCAATCATATCACAATGAGCCCATGTAGTATCCTTGGTTTTTGGAGGCATGGTGGCTACTACTTAGCTCAAACTCTTTGTTGTTCCACTACTCCAGCAAAAACTCAACACTCTCCAAGCTCACAAAATCTCTAAATGAGATGTGTGAGGAAAATGAGAGGGGATACCTCCTTTTATTGGCTTGGAGAGGTTGTTTTTGGAGGGAAACAATCCTTATTTTCCCTCCAAACCAACTCACAAGCCTCCAAGAATGCCTTTGGTGGGTCTGCGGCCGGCCTCGAAATGAACCGATTGGTTTATGCCCGGTTTGTAAAAAAAAGGCAAATGAGGCTATTGATCGGGTTTTTTGACCGGTTTGGTTGGTTTGGCCAATGAACTGGCCAGTTTGACCAGTTTCCAGTTCAAACCGACCAATTTTTAAAACTATGTTATTACCTCAAAATAATAGATTACATCACTCATCTTTCACAAATCAGCCAATACAAGATAGTATATTTACTACAATCCTATTCTTAGAGCCCAAGATTTATCATAAGTTTATCCTTTTCTCTTCTAGATATCAATCCATTTCGAGGAGTTATCAGGAATAGATGTATAAGTGACAATGACTGCATTTTTTTGAGATGATTTAATGAATATTTGTTGTTTCCTTGTCACTATTGGAGTGACCAGATTCATGGGAATGTTTGTGCTCTCTCTTTGATGGAGCCAAGATTATGTCTGATTGTCTTTTTCTTTCAGCGGAGGGGTGGACCCCCTCAGCTGAGGGATGGGATGGCTCTACATGTTGTAGAGCTCACTCGGTAGGAGTTGAAGCAGCGACAGGAGTCTTTTGTTGTTGCATGTTGTCCTTCTCGTGAGCTGAGGAATTCTTGGATTCTTTTGTATCTTTAGGATCTTGCCAACCACAACTCTTTTTTTGGGGGTAAGGCCCTTGAGGAAAAGGGTAGGCATTCTGAAGATGACTAGGTTGTTGACATCTCTTGCATCAGAAGGTAGTGTTCTCATAGTCCACTGGCTACAAATAAATTTTTCCCTCTAATTGAGGGAGATTTTATTAGACAACCTATCAGTGATATCTAGTTCCACACATATGCGTGCAAATGTGACAATACCCTTCTCAAGCCTCTCAATGTCTGTCTTAATGAAGCGGCCAAATAAATCCCTGATATGAGCTAAGATGTTTGGTTGTATCAAATGAATGGGAAGGTTTGGAAGCCTTACGCAGACTAGAGTGGCCAAAACTATTATAGGAAGATGATTAAAATCAAGAAACCATGGTTGAATTGAAATCCCAACTTGACCCCAAAACCAAGGTCCCTGATCAAACACCTTCTGACGATCCTCTAAATTATTGAAGAGTACCAAAAAGAATCCTTTTGAATGGAAAAACAACTTCATGTTTGGGGACCAGTTTTGATGCACCCATTTATGAAGTGTAGATGTTGAAGGTCAAAATCCATTAAATTGGAAAATAATAGCTTGTCATTTATAATCTGTAGAAGTCAATTTGGCTACAAGATCATCTATTTCAAGAGATGGAATGTTTGTAGCATGAACTACAACAAATGTCAGCCTTGAGAGATCTTTGGGTTTTCGATGTGAAGGCTTTGGCTTTAGGGCATCCTTAAAGGATTTAGGCTAGGAAGAGGAGGACGCACCCCAACCTTTGACTCCCCAGAATAATCCAGAGACTAGATAAATTGAGGCATCCTTGACAATGCCATACTCGTTGAGTGATTTCCAATCTTGAAGCTGCCTACCTCCATGTAGGAGTTGAAAACAACCAACAGGGATCCCTATTTGATCTTGAGTTCTAGTTGCAAGTGAAGAGACCTCATCTTGGATGTAGGGAGAACCCTATAGCAAAAACGACTTCCCCTAATTTTCTAGATTCAAAGGCTGAAATGATTGCAATATGAGACAAGGGTTTCAGAGTGAAATTCCCCTCAATCTAATCTATCTGATTCAAGGGTCTGAGGTGAAAACCAGAGAAATAAGAGAGAATGGCCTTTATGCCATCTGTTGAGAAGTAATCCAGGAGGGATCTAAACATATGATCAAACTGATGAGTGGACCCCGTCGAAAAGCCTATTATGGGCAAGGGGATACGAGGTTGAGCCATAATTTCAAGCACAACATCCATATCGTCTTTTTTGAACGAATGAAAATGGGGTGATTTTTTTTCCTATACAATTTTGACTCGCTTAATAGTGACATCCTTCTCGATTCCCATGTTCTACAACACCTAGCCAACCCTTCTAGTGACGATGGTTGTAGATGAAATTATAGACTCTTGAAAGACAACCATGGTTGTCAAAACCCTCATTCAAGGACAATTTATAAAATCATCATTAATGTACACGAAATTATGAAAAACACCCTTTAACTATATCTGTAAATTGTAATGCAAGTTTTTAAATTAAAAATAAGTTTTTTAATAAATTAAATAATGGGGAATATATATTCCAAACCAATTTAAAAAAAGAAGTTAAAGTTGATTAAAACAAAAAATTTAAGTTGATTTTAAATTAAAAAAAGAAAAGAATAAACAAAAATATAGTGAACTTTAAAAGTTTATTCGAAAAGAAAAATAATAATTAAAAAATCTGGAATATATATATGAAATGCCTTTTTTCAAAGCATTTTTTTGGTTAATTTTAATCAAATATGGGGGATATTTTTAAAAGCTAAGTTTAAGTTGTTTAATTTGTAGAATTCAAGTGCCCTGGGGTTTTTCAGGGCGTTGAATCCATTTATGCACTCAAAAATGTGTTTTAAACAACAAAAAATCACAATCTTGCTTGAGATTGTATCATCATATTTCGGTGAAAAAACCATTTTGTTTATAAGTTAGATTATACCCCCCCTCCCCCCCCACACACACATATATGTTAGGAAGGGAAAAAAAGATAAAAAGAAAAAAGAAAAAAGAAAAATATATATATAAGCTTTGAAAAAACCAAAATTTGAATATATATAGCCATTAAAAAATTTAATTTTAATAAATATATTTAAAAAATAAAAAATATATAAAAATATTGAAAAGCAACCAACTTCCAAAAAATTAAAAAACAAATTAAAAACACAAAATCATTAAAAAAAAAATAAAAACATATTGAGAGTCCCATGGGGACAACTCAATTGGTTATCGAAATAATGTGAAATATGTGAAAACTGAGAGACCCAAGGTTCAAATCTCCTTGGTTGTGACCTGATCTCCGGAGAGTAGGACAGGTTGTAGACCCTCATAGGTTGACTAGTAATTATGTGTCAGGCGAGTTGTTCGGTTTATTTGGGATACAAAAAAAAAACATATTGAGAAAAAAAAATGGTATTACACTATGTGTAGAGTTATTATATTGTGCGCAGGAGGGAGGGGGGGTGATGCCTAGCATCACCCAGTTTGTCGATATGTTGGCTAGGTAGTCGATGCACGAGTGGTGCAATCGATTGTCTGGATGACCCATGGGTGGGGGACTAATGCTCGATGGCTAGTCGATGGGCAAAGGGGTAATGCCAGGGATTGTCCCCTCCCCCTCACACAAAGTGCGATGTACAACTATGCAACTGTGAGCAGGGGGAGGGGGGAATCCCTGTCATTCCAACAACAGGGTCAGCGAAGCAACCACCACATTGCTAGCACAAGAGATGTGGCCAAGCCCATTGATGGAGGAGTGATGTTGAGCATAGCCCCCTCCCCCACAGTTGTACACATCCATTTTTTAATTCATTAATTTTTTCTTTTTTTATTAATATGTCTTTTTTCCTTTTTTCTTTCAATTTTTAAATTTGTTAAATTATTTATATTTTTTGTTTTTGTTTTTTTGGGTAGTGAATTAAAAAATTGGATGATCTTCTGATCAGTCAATTACATACTCATTAGAAATTTTGCTTGGCCAGTCCCAAGGGAAAGCTAACCAAATCCAATATCAAAATACAAGCTAATCTAAGTTTACATGAAAATTACGGAATTTGGATTAATCAATTCATGGGAAATCCAATCAATACCAAACTCAGAAGACAAGACAACCTAAAATTGACAATGCCAATACATTTACTATTGTCCTAGTAAAATAACCGAGGAATGATCATGGATTTTTCTTAGGGTTTTTCTTTCCTTTTTCCTTATGTACATCAATCAATTTCGAGGAGTTATCAGGGATAGATGTAGAGGAGACAATGATTGCATTTCCTTGAACCAATTCCAAATCCGAGGGTCTATTGTGTTAGTTTCTTCCTTATCACTATATGAGTGATCTGATTCATGGAAGTATTTGTGCCCACTCATTGACGAAGTTTCTTCCAAGACCATCATTGGAGATGACATTGCACGTGGCTAAGTTGAGGTTGAAGGATTCAATTTAGCTGTAGAATTTTTTTTGCATATTTTTTGGTTTATGAGTTGAATAATTCTTAGATCCTTTTGGAACTTTTAGATCTTGCCATCCTCGTGACTTATTTTTGGCATTTGAATGAGGAGAGAGTCCTTGAGAAGAGGGGAAAACATTTCGGAGATGACCAGGCTGTTGACAGACCCTGCAGTGGAAAGTTGTGTTTTCCTAGTCCACTAGCTGCGGAAAATAAAGTTGTTCCAATCGAGGAGGATTTCTTCTTGAAACCCTTTGTTGAGATCTAATTCAACAAATACCCTTCTCAAGCCTATCTATGTCTACCTTAATGAAACGGGTGAGTGTGTTTCTTGTGTCGGCTAAGATATCCAGATGAAGGAGCATGTTAGGGAGTTTTACCCAAACTGGAGTGGCCGTACTTGACATAGAAAGAGGGTTAAAACCAAAAAAATATGTTATGTAAAACAACCCAACACAAACCCAAAATTGTTGGAGAATGCAACTACTTTTAGTCTTCATAAGTTATACTATTATGTATTTTATGTAGAAAGCAGAAGAAAAGACAAAGGCAAATTATTATTATTTTTCTAGACAAGCATGTTCATCATGTTTTTAGGCTTTTGAGTCAAAATCCTATTTGGAAATATTGTAAAAGAAACATGAAAAGAATTATTAAATATGTAATTTTGGGTCAGAAACCCCTCTAGGTGCCAAGACGACCTACATGCATGCCTACATGTCAAGTCGTCCCTACCCCAATAGATGTGTCTATTCACACCCCCTCTGAACTATATAAATAAGGGGAAGATGTAGCTCAGTTTTGCACAAACACTTTACGATTTGTGGTCTAAAATATTGCAGAAAGGACAGAAAGAAGTGGAGGGCCAGAGTCAGATAGAAAGAAGCTCTTCTTGAGCTAAGGTTTGTGGAACATTTGCCTTGGTATATCTCTTGTTGTTGGTCTCCTATTGATGAATCTACTGAAATCAAGGAAGACTTGACTTGGAATATAGAGGTGGAAGTTTATGTGGTTATGGGTCTTGGATATCTCATTTGATTTGATTCTATAAGAAAATAATTTTCTAGGTTTTCACCTTGGAGGGATTTTCCCTTGGCTTGGAGCATATATCATGTTCATTGTTTTTATGTGATCTTCATGTTTGTATTTTGGTAATTCTTTGATGAAAGAAACATAATAAAAATTAAAAAGAAGCTAGCAATATTCACAAGTAATTGAGCCGAGAGGCTCATTCTACAGCCCAATATGGTGTGTAACCAAGTTCTTCCATAATCAAAGTTGAAATTTTGCTCATGTGCCAAAATAAAAATTTTAAAAATCTAAAAATAAATAAATAACTATACAAAACATTTAAATAATGTTAACTCATGAAAAAAAATTGCACGTGAAGAAATTGAATCCCTCTCTACTCATCTTAGATCAATATTTAAAATGGAGCTATGCTGGTTACTAATGAAATAAAAATCTAGTGATAAGTTGATAAACACATGATTTCCAACATGCTAAAGTATGAGGTTTGAAGATCACTCAATTAGCTTCTCTCATATCTCTTGTATGAGGTTTGAAGATCACTCAATTGGCTTCTCTCATATCTCTTGGATGGCTTAAGGCAAGATTCTTTTGGTATCTGGTTTTAACGAAGTCTGTTCTAAGCTTGATAGACAAATCTTTGTGTACCCTAGACTCACATTACAGTGAGATCATTGTGGCATGCCACGGCATTACAAAGGATTGAAATAAGATTGGTACATACTTTGTGGTTCGCACTAAGGCAGTTATATCTTGTACCTCGCATGTCTAAGATCGATAGCTCTGTGGTTCTGCCTTGCTATATATATATATATATATATATAACCTGATCTCGGTCTAGCTTATGTGGTTTTGTTCTGGGATACACCTCTTTGATCTCGGGATGATCATTCCTTACAACCGTTCATGATCTTGTGACTGACATGGCATCTTCAGTGGTCTCGACTAGGATCTCGTTATACTCTACAGAGTCATCGAGATCGCCTTCATACAATGACATGGTCTCATTTGGCAGAAGCTTGCGTGAATGATTCACATTGAATATGTCTGTGGCCTCATTCAGTCATGATCTCGCGATGGTCTCGAGATAAATGATTGATATACTATGCGATGAAGAATTATTGCATTATCTATAGGGTTCTGTAGTTCATGGTTTGTATATCTCCAATGATGGCACACAATGTTACAATGTGTGGAGGATCCCATGGTATAGCTCGCATGATTCAAGGATTGTATGGCTCGCTCCTCTTCCATTTTGTGACTGTGCGTGGTTTAGAGGATCGTATTTTTAAAAGGCCACATCTCCGCTTGGCATTGATCTGTGGATCTGAGATATGAAAAAATAATGGAATCACGGTGGCATTGTAGGCTTACCTTTAGTGGGTCGCTCATATAACATTCATACTGAATCACTACAGTACAAAATGGAAGGTCACATCTGTTGAGCCCACGTCTTCGATTTGTATGGAAGGCTTGTGACTCATCGTGGCATCTCGTCTTTATATACTATATTTCATGCCTAGGATCTCTTTACAATCGATCAGTTTGCATTACTCCAATTTGATTGTTGGAAATTTTTGGTAATTTCAAATGCAAATTAACTTAATGCAGAGCAATACTCTTTTCTCATCAGGATCTTTTACACAAGGAAGCTTAAAAAATTTATGAGAACAGAGATTTTTCACACCCATAAAAATTTTATATTCATTAATAAAAACCCTGATACATATTTCTTCCTCTTTCTCATAGGGATTCACCAAAACTTTTACCAAAAAAGGCTCTGCCTCTTTTACGACTGATTTTTACACTGCTGTGTAAAATCTTCATTCACAGTTAATGCTATAAAAAAGGGCTTTTACATTTACTGTTGTAGAATAAAAATTCTTACATTGATTTACTGTTGTAAAAGCAATTTTCTTACATGGGTTTACTGCTGTAAAATAAAAAAAACTTTCACATTCACCCAAGAAGAATTTCTTACATGCCTTGCTTGTTTTTCACATCGCATTTAACCAAAGTTTTCATTTATGTTGCTGCTCCACACCATACATTTAATTATGCATTTCAATGCATGTACTCCTCAAGAATTCGCACTGCTGTGCATTGACTCCTGTTATTTCCTCTGCATCCGCGAGCCCTCTTCTTCCCTAGTTTTCTATTCGCTGCCACAAACCAGTTTGTTCTCCTCCCGTGTGCAAAATTACAATACAAGTCAACGCAACACACCATATGGGTTAACCAAAAACATTACATGCCGTAAAACATTAAAAACTTTACCTAAGACTATGACAAATCATTAAATGCATTAAATGAAACCGGCGGTAAAATTAAAAATAACGTTCTGGCAGGTTGGAGCAGATCCATGTGCGTTGACCAAATCGGGCGCATTTTGCATCCTTCAGCCACACAACTTAATCGAAGTTTAATGTCCGGGAGATGGACAACTTTGTGTTTGTACAGTGGACGCGTGGCTGGAGCGGATTGTGTCGGAGGCCCTTCAGGAAATACCACTTATGGCAAAAGGCGGTGCGGGGAAGTCTTCGTGGTTTTCTTCAATGGTTTTGCAGTCGCCGTTTACAGGCAGCTTCCGGCAACGCTGCACGGCAGTTGGAATTAATATTCCAACACTCCCCTTTAATTTCAACTGCTGGGCATTCAGTGATACCCAAACATTTCTTAAAAAATTCAAAGCTTTTCTGATCCAATGGCTTTGTCAGTGTGTCTACAACCTGTTCCTGAGTCCTGCAATGTTCTAAGACAATTTCTCCATTGCTCACCAATTCTCTGATGTAGTGAAACCTTGTGTCAATGTGTTTCGTTCTCTTATGAAACACAGAATTCTTGGATAATGCAATAGCTGAGCTATTGTCACAAAAAATCATTGTTGCTTTTGCCTGCTCTTGGCCTAAGCTCCTCAACATCCTTCTCATCCAAACTGCTTGACATGCTGCTGCTGTAGCTGCCACATATTCAGCCTCTGCTGTAGACAACGCCACGATAGGCTGTTTCTTAGAAGCCCATGAAATGGCTCCTGAATCCATGTGAAAAACATAACCGAAAGTGTCTTTTCGATCATCTACACTTCCAGCCCAATCACTATCAGTGTATCCAACCAAATTTGAACATTATGAGACAGTATATAAAATGCCAAACCTTTTAGTACCTTTAACATACCTTAGAATCCTTTTTGCTGCCTGTTACAAAAAAAAGGTCTTCCTCTTAACAGAGGGATTACAAAACTGTTGTTAGAAAAGAGTCTTCCTCACACAGAGGGATTCACCAGAGATTATGCTAAAGAGCATCTTCCTCTTAACCAGAGGGATTCACCGGAGACTGTGCTGAAAAGCACCTTCCTCTTTAACAAAGGGATTCACCAAGAGACTGCTTCAAGTGCAGTTCCAAAACAAAAATAAACTTCACTGTCTCTTCTGAAAAATACTCTCTCTCTGTCTTCAAAATTAACACTGTTGAAGCACTGCTGTGTCTGCACTGCTGTGCATTTTTCAAAAACAAAATACTCTGTCTCTTCTGGAACAATTACTCTGTCCCAACTTACAAATTTACACTGTTGTGTGTAAATATTTCTTACATTCACTGCTGTTGCATATATTGCATTTCAGTTCAATGAACAACACACTCACTGCACTTACATTTACTGTTGTAAAGAAAAATTTCTTTTACATGTGCTGCTGCCCATTACATTTCGTTTCTTCAACAAAAAAATCTTCATGCTGCTGCATTTTTCATATTCACACTGCTGTGTGTTTTTACTACATATTCTCCAACAACAAAAACAAGACTTACATTACCCTTTTCACTGTTGTGTGAAAAATTTCATTGCATTCTCAAACACTGGGCATTTACGCTCTGCTGCGTTTTGCCCTCTTCTCATTACCACAAAAAAAAATTCACTTCTGCACACTGCTGCGTGTTTTTCTTCCTTTTGTTTTCAAAATGGACAATAACCAAAAACTTCACTGCACTTACATTCGCACTGCTGTGCGTAAAAACATTTCTTTTCACCGCGCTGCTGCACTTCACATTTCAATGCTGCCCCTTTTTCTTCTCCGCACTTCTGTGCATATTGCATTGCATATGTGATAAAAAACAAAGCAAAAACATTACATTTTTCAACACCGCTGCGTATTACATTTCAGAGGGATTAACAAAAAGATTTCATTTGTGCTCTGCTGCGCTGCAATACATCCTCCATGCAATCTCCATGCCCTGCAGACTTTTCTTCTCTGCTTTTATGGCAGATTTAATTCCATATCTCTCCCCTATAAGAAGATCTTCATAAAAAAAATGACTGTTAATATATTTCAGCAATAATGATCAAGAATTACAGGCTCCCCTTAACTGTATGCATTGTCCTTTTTCAGCAAAGTTTTCTCAAAAGAAACTTAGATCGACTGGAGAGCTCAAGGGACTTTCAGACTGTATTTCCTTCCTTCTCCATACTTGTGTAACTTTCTTCTTTTGCATAGGTCTAGCTTGTGTAAGAGCCCATGTTAAGTTACAATCACATGCATATGCCCAATGTTATGACACTTGAAACATTCTACATTGTTCATGAATAAGGTTTCATGATTTCTTCCTGTAAAATTGTTTCTTGGAGGTTGTCGGAGACCATAACATCTATCTCTATGAAATGCTCTACAGTCTTTTGCCATATGACCAAAGTTTGAACAAGAATAACAATAACCAAAAAATGAACTTTGGTACCTGGGAGATGGTGGTTTCCTTCATGTACTTCTGAAGCCTTTTTGCCTTGAAATCCTTTGATGATAACCATTGCCTCTTGCCTCTTTGACATTATCAACATTTCTTCTTGGAGCTGGTTTTCTACTTGGAGTAGGATTTCTTCTATTTTACCCTTGATCTTTCTCCTTGCCTTTGCTGGAACTAGGAGCATCACAATTTCTTTCTGCCTTCTTCACATCTCCTTTGCTTAAAGCATTTTCATTCTTGCTTGAGGGTTCAACTGCATACCGAGTCCTGATTTATCAGATGGATATCTGTGATAGCTGAGCATGTCATCCAAGGCTTGAGAGCTCTTCATGATTTTGTTCATCCCTTCAACCTTTTTCTTGAGGAGGACAATCTCTTCTTCCAATCTTTCACACTCATTATTCTTTTTTGTAAGTTGTTCCTCAGTTTCTTCCTTGCTACGAGTAGCTTCAGCTGCTACTATTTTAAGGGAGATAATATCAGAGCTCATTTCTTCATTCTTTGCTTGACTGTTCTCCATTTTCTTTTCAGCTCCTTGTGCCTGCTTCCTAGCTTCTTGTAGTTCAGACTTAAGGGAGGAGACCTCTACCTTGTACTGTCCAATCTCTTCTACAAGTTTGTTCACTCTCTTGTGCGTTTGTTCAAGTTGACTTGACAAGGCATCTTCCTGCTTCTTTGCTTTATTCAATTGATTTGTCATGGATATGACTTCTTCATAATACTTCCTTTTTCTTTGATCAAGTTCCTTCTTAAGCTTGGCGAGCTCTTCATCCCTTTCTTGTACTTGAA
The DNA here is from genome assembly GCA_031772625.1 of Pinus tabuliformis. Taxonomy (NCBI): domain Eukaryota; kingdom Viridiplantae; phylum Streptophyta; class Pinopsida; order Pinales; family Pinaceae; genus Pinus; species Pinus tabuliformis. Next base: position 945,112,205 of record CM062820.1, read on the forward strand.
GCTTGATGAGGTCAACCTTCTCATTTTCAGCTTCTATGATGGGTTCAGAATTTCCTTCTTGACTGATGGTCATGGTCAGTGCTCCCTTTGCATGAAGGTCATGAAGTTTGTCCCATATATCCTTTGCTGATGAATATTTCCCTAGATTCTTCTTTACAGAATCAGGCAGTCCATCCAAGATTGTCTTTGCTGCTTTTGCATTGTACTCCTTGGATTCTCTATCCATCTTGCTATCATCAATCACTGATTCCCAAATTTCAATCCCTTGAGACTTTAAGAAAGTCCTCATTTTTATTTCCCATATATAAAAGTTCCCATTGAACCTTGGGGCCTCAAATAGAATGTTTTCAAATTGATTGTTTTCTATTTTAGTAGTAGAGGGAGACACATCCTTAGGAGGATTGGAGACTTTCTTCTTTGACCTTTCCATTCTTAACTATGCTTCAAATACCTGACTATGTATTTAAAATGACTGACTGTTTCTTCAACAACAACACAGAAAATTAATCTGAGAAATACCTTGGATTCTTTTGCCTGAGACTTCACTCTGCTGGAGAAGTTGTTGCAACAAAAAAACTCCTTCCTTCAGCTTCTTTATCACCTTTAAAGAGCCTGGATCTGCTCTGATACCATGTTGGAAATTTCTGGTAATTTCAAACACAAATTAACTGAATACAGAGCAATACTCTGTTTCTCTCCTCAGGATCTTTTGCACAGGGAAGCTTAAAAAATTTCTGAGAACAGAGATTTTTCACACCCATAAAACCTTTATATTCATTAATAAAAACCCTGATACATATTTCTTCCTCTTTCTCAGAGGGATTCACCAAAACTTTTACCAAAAAAGGCTCTGCCTCTTTTACAACTGATTTTTACACTGCTGTGTAAAATCTTCATTCACATTTACTGCTGTAAAAAGGGCTTTTACATTTACTGCTGTAGAATAAAAATTCTTACATTGATTTACTGCTGTAAAAGCAATTTTCTTACATGGGTTTACTGTTGTAAAATAAAAAAAACTTTCACATTCACCCAAGAAGAATTTCTTACATGCCTTGCTTGTTTTTCACATCGCATTTAACCAAATTTTTCATTTATGCTGCTGCTCCACACCATACATTTAATTATGCATTTCAATGCATGTACTCCTCAAGAATTCGCACCGCTGTGCATTGACTCCTGTTATTTCCTCTGCATCCGCGAGCCCTCTTCTTCCCCTAGTTTTCTATTCGCTGCCACAAACCAGTTTGTTCTCCTCCCGTGTGCAAAATTACAACACAAGTCAATGCAACACACCATATGGGTTAACCAAAAAGATTACATGCCGTAAAACATTAAAAATTTTACCTAAGACTATGACAAATCATTAAATGCTTTAAATGAAACCTGCGGTAAAATTAAAAATAACATTCTCGCAGGTTGGAGCAGATCCATGTGCATTGACCAAATCGGACGCATTTCGCATCCTTCAGCCACACAACCTAATCGAAGTTTAATGTCTGGGAGATGGGCAGTTTTGTGTTTGTACAGTGGACGCGTGGCTGGAGCAGATTGTGTCGGAGGCCCTTCAGGAAATACCACTTATGGCAAAAGGCGGTGCGGGGAAGTCTTTGTGGTTTTCTTCAATGGTTTTGCAGTCGCCGTTTACAGGCAGCTTCCAGCAACGCTGCATGGCAATTGGAATTAATATTCCAACATTGATCACGGGTTTGTCATAATTGTGTGACTATAAAAGGCTTTCACACAAACTCTCGCTCGAAAATATGCCTTAAGAACACTCGTATACAAAGGAGTGTGACAAAGGCATTAATTTAGTGAAGACGCAACTTGTGTACTTGTGTCCTGGTCACATTGGTATGAGAGTGGAAGTCACATATATAATAGATGAGGGACATAACAATAAGTGATCTTTAAGCTCATGTCAAATACTTTTAAATTGTTTTGGATTGTGACATCAAGACGTTGTGAAGCATGTCATTGAAAAACAATCTTTGCAATATGAAATAAGGTAAGGTAAAGACGCAAAGGTATGTACAATTTGTTTTATGTGCATTTCATTTTTTTGTGATCATTAGAAAGGTTTTGTTGAGTAATTAGGGTTTTTAGCATAATTTGCATGATAAGAATCTAGGTTTATGGTGTCCAGGGTTCATAAATCCTAGATGGGACTTGGATTGGAAAACTCTAGGATAGTGAAAACCCTAACTCTAATTGATTGTTTCCTCTAAAGAAGCCTTAGCAAATAACATCTAGGGTTTGCAAGATCTAAATTTTGAAAGGATAATCTAGGTTACGTAGAAAAATACTAACAATGGTTGAAATGAATAAACCCTAGGGCCAATGTTTCTGCTAAAAGTAAAAACCCTAATAAGGATTAGATCAAGAAATTTAGAGTTTGTAACTAGAACCCTAGAAGTGCACCCTTATGAGAAACCATGAAAACCCTAGTTTGGCAAAATTGATATCATGCTCCTGCCTTTGTATATTTTGTTTGGTTGTACTTGTCGATTAAAATTGTAGGTACATAATAAAGGAAGCAAGATGTGAAGGATGAGCAAGGCAACTCTCATGCTTGTTGATGACTCCTTGAAAATGGTGAGCATGATGAAAGGAGGGAACCGTAAGGACCCTCTAGGAAATCATATTTAAGTTTCCAACTAATGAGTTCATTTCAAGAACACATTGATGATTGAAAGATGAAGCTGAACCTTGTTGAAGACAACACATGCAAAGAGATGTTGAATTCAAAGGGAGCAAGTAGCAAAATTTAACATGGCACTTTAACTAGAGGATATAATTTGGCAAATCTAATATTGATGATTTTCTTGGAATATGACTTGTCTCCATGGTAGGACATATTGCTAAAACATGTACAGAGGCTAGAAAGAGATTTTGTTTGATGATAATGATCAACACACTACAACAAAACCCTGTGATTAACGTCCCTTTTTGCTTCATTTTTTGCCTGTAGAGTCCATTTTTGGTGCTATTTGTGTCCATTTATCAAATATGGTGCAAAACTTGATGCAAAGTTTGCATCGAGTTTTGCACCAAGTATTACAACAAATTTAGCACCAGGTATTGTAATAGATTTTGCACCAGATTTTACGCCAGGTTTAATGCCAAGTTTTGTGCCATCCTTTGCACCATGTTTTGCATCAAGTTTGGCACCTAATTTTGTTTCACCAACTTTTTCATCCTATATTGCATCCACTTTTTGTGCCTACACTTGCATCAACTTTTGCATCATCTCTTGCATCCTTTTTTGCATCATTTTTTGCACCCATTTTTGCATCCCCTTTGCACCAAGTTTTGCATCGAGGTTTGTGTCTAGTTTTCATCTAATTTTGCATCTACTTTTGTCACGTCCACTTTTACATCTTGTTTTTCATCCATATTTACTTCCTCTTTTTCATTTGTTATTATGTCCACTATTGCAACCAATTTTCTTGTGCCATAATTTGCACCTAGTTTGGCACCTTCCTTTGCACCCATTTTTTTTCTTCTAAATTTGCATCCATGATTGCATTCTCTTCTACATCTAGGTTTTCATCAACTTAAATTTATTTTTGCATACCTTTTTGTATCCAATTTTGCGTCAAGATTTGAATAAGGTTTTGTGTCTCATATTGCATCTACTTTTGCATCAAATTTTGTTGCATCAACTTTTGCATCCTATTTTGAATCCATTGTTGCACCGGTCCCATGTTTATGACCACTTTTTCATCTCTTTTTGCATCTTATTTTGCATTTTCATTTCCTTCTTTTTTTGCATCTATCATTACATCCACTTTCGTTGTGACGCAATTTGTGCCATGTTTTGTACTTACTGATGTACCCACGTTTTATTCCAATTTTGCATCCGTCTTCGCATCCTTTTTTGCATCTACTTCCATTGCATCCATATTTTGCATCTAATTTTGTTTCTCCTGTTGCACCCATGTTTGCATCCACTTTTACATCCCTTATTGCATCTTGTCTTGCATATAAGTTTGCATCTTTTTTTGTGTCTGTTATTACATCCACTTTTGTTGTGCCACAATTTGTGCCATATCTTGTGTCTATCATTGCAACCCACATTTTCTTCCACTTTTGAAGATTCCTCTTTTGTGTCCAAGTTTGCATCAAATATTGTTTATGTTTTTTGCATCCCATTTTACATCCACTTTTGATGCATCCAATTTTGCATCTAATTTTGTGTCCACTATTGCACCCATGTTTGTTCCATGTTTACATTCAAGTTTGCCTCCTTTTTGCATCCAAATTTGTGTCCTTTTTTGCGTTCGTTGTTGTATCCAAATTTTTTTCACCACAATTCATGCTAAGTTTTATGCCTACTATTGCACCCATGTTTTCTTCCACTTTTTCATCCATGTTTGCATCTTATTTTGTGTCCAAGTTTGCATCAACTATTACATCTACTTTTTATCCACTTTTGTGTCAATTTTTCTGTCTTGCTTTACATCTATCTATGTTGTGTCCATGGACTCTTCATCCAATTTTACGTCTATTGTTGCCCCCATTTTTTTGTTCACTTCTGCATCCCTTTTCCAACGCTCATCATATTTTTTGCATTGATGATATTTCTTATGACATTGACAATTATGAACAATGGATGACAGTGTCAATAATTATGACAATGATGATAATGAAGATGATGACGATGACATGAATTGTGATTATTATAATAATGACAATGATGATAAAGACGATGGGGGTTATAACGATAATGATGATGACAATGCTAATGACCTTGGCCAATATTCCAAATTTTTAAATGTTACCATGGTCATAATCATAATCATTATATTTGGTGTCGTCTTCCAAGCCATCATCATCTGATCATCATTATCATTATTTTCATCTTGGTCATCATCAACAATAATAATGACATGAATGATGATTATGATGTTCATGATGAAGATGACAACAATGATGATAGAAATTACATTAATTATGATAATTGGGATGATGAAAATTATAATGACGATGATAATGGTAGTGATGATGATGATCATCAATCATCTCTCAAAAATAAAGTTGTTATTTCTATTGCATATATCATGTGTCCTAACAATCATTTTCGAGGACTCGTAACATTTTTTGGGTTGATGATATTTCTTACGACACCTATTATTATGACAAATTGACGACAATGTCCATAATCATGATGATGATGACATGAACGGTGATTATGACGATGATGCAATGATGCCAATAATGATGACGATGATGGTGGTGATGATGATGATAATAAAGATGATGACACTCCCTCTAAACTAGGGAGGTACTCATAATGAGTCAAAAAAGTACTCTCAAGCTTAAATTTTCATATAAGGGTTCTGGATTGATAAGCATCAACGATGATTTACATAATCATAGCCAACATTATCAAAATAGCAAGGTCTTGAATAAAAAGTTATATCTCTCCATTAGATCATAACACAATGTTGGGAGGCATAAATTTGGACACCATTGCCTTTTTAGGCAGTTACCCCACCAGGTATGCCCTCGCATGATCATTTCCTAATCCACTGTCATAATATTTGACACTAGGAAATGTCGATCCTCATGACTATTCTTATCTTGGATTAATGTAATTGACTTATGGCGGTTAGTCCTATTCAAAGTACAAATCCTCAAAGAATATTGGTCCCAGATGTTTATCCAATCCACTATTCTCCCTACTGGTGTCTTTACTAGGCTTACAACTGTTAGTCTTGGCCATAGTACATGACACATGGATAATATGGTGTCCATGCTCACTCCCTCTCAACCAGGGAGGAGACATACACAATCATAAGCTTTTCTCAAGAATACCCATCATTTTCATAGATAATAACATCATTAATTTGTTTTCATCGCATGATGCCTTTATGATTAAGCATTCACAGATTTGTGGTAAAATATTTCCCCTTTTTTCATTTGTGATGAAAGAAAATAAAAAAGTGAAAGCCAAAATCATTAAAGATACACTATAATGATTTATCTAAGTCTAAACTCTAAGGCTGAAGTCAAAATTTATGTAAATGTTATATCTATGAGTAGTGCCAAACTTATGAAAACCTTATTCCTTAAGTCCTATATATAAGAAAAAGAAAAAGAAACAAAAATAAGGCTCGATGAATGGTAACTCATGTATTCACTCCCTCTTTGGAAAACATATGAATATATACACTCCTAGTCACACTTGATCACATGTTTGTGATGGTTAAATCATGAAGTCCTCTTTTCACCTTACATTTTCACTTCATCATTTGAGCACCTAATTGAGGATCTAGGGAATGTTTGTTGCCTAAGGGTTTCATGTCTACTCTTGGTTGACTTATGTCACACTACAATTAATTTATGTGACAGAGTGAAATACTTAAGCTTGTGGAGTTATTAGAACAATGTATTAAGTTAGTCACCACACACACATGTATTACATCTCATTGATCCACATGTATGGGTTGGAGACTTATTTCTTGAGAACTTTAATGGAGACTAGTTTAGGGCTTTAATGGTATACCTTACAGAATCTCTTGATAAACATTGTGATTCTTCCTTTCTTTTCCTCGAGACACTTGATAATATTGAAGTCACTTCCAATAATCCATGGAGATGGGGAGTATAAATTACTTGTGTTGGAAATAGAATTGATAAATAGAGGTTTTCCATTTGAGATATTGGAGTCATAGAAATTGGATACATGGTAGTAGTCCTCGATGTCAATTAACGAAAATTGTATTGTCATAATGCAAAAATAGGTAAACATATTGGTAACCTTGATGTCCTGATCATTCCAAATAATATCCATTTCACCCAAGTGTCTCTAAGCATCAATCACTACTACTTGGCAATTCCTCTCCCATTTGCTAATTATATGAGATAGAACTTCACTTAATATTTTTGTTTCTTATATCAATATTATTGATGGGTGCTTTGCGTACCATTTTTATTTTAAGAGTTTTTGTTTTCCTTTACTATTGAGGCCCCTCATGTTCCATGAGACTATTTTCATGGAGAATTTACACAGAAAGGAAGTATAACATGACTAAAAACACATGTTTCAAGATTTAAGTGCTTGTACAATACCACTTCATGATTCCTATATTTCCTTAACTTGGGACCAAATGGTGAACATGATGGCCTTAAGGGAAGTTGACCAATGAAAATCTCAAAAAGAGGTGACTTTTGACTTTATCACATACAAGCTAATATAATAAAACAAATACCCATAACAATTTCATCAATCAATGAATCATTAAAAAAATATCCAAAACAATTTCATCAAGCAATGAATCGTTACATTATAAAATACAATCTATAAACCTTTTGGGAACTTTTTACTAAACCATGCTCAAAACCAACATATTTAATATTATTATTTAACAATAATATGGACAATAACACATTTTCATAACTCCAATAACATGTTATCAAGCCTAAGAAATATCACTAATAGAAAACTAAAAAGCTTGCAACTAATGGGAGTGACGACTCAAGGCCACCATAAGACAATTAATCTATTAAGACCAAGATTAATGGGGACAAAGATCTACAAAGGAAAAAGGAAAACCTATTTTAACTTTGTTGTTTTATTAGGTGCAAGTTGAACATCTCAAGATATAATGAAGAGCATAATTAAGTTTATTGCATTAAGAAACCCCAAGCAAATTCTATAACTTAGCAAGGAAGAGATGTATAATACCCATCTCAGTGACACAACACATGGAATTAAGTTAATTTTTATATATAATTTAAACTTCTATCATAAAATCACAAATTTGGCATGAATGGAATGTGTAAAATCTATTTTTATTAAAACAAAATATAATTTTTGTTAAAAAAAAAAAACCAAAAACTAAATATATTTTTTTGGAAAATAAAAAATGCTAAAACTAAATATATATTAAAAAAAAAAAAAACTAAAACATAATTTTGTTTTTGTTTTTGTTTTTTTTTGTTTTTAAATAATTTTTAGATTTTTTTTAAACACGTCCCTCCATTCTAAGAAGCAAAATTAATAATAGAAATAAGGATGGACCAAAAATCTTCCTTTCCCTGGTAAGTGTTTCCGACCATTCATTCCACTCACTCGAGTTATTTCATAAAACAGAGATAAGTGTTATTTCACACTCTTTTGGCAAAGCCTATTGAGCTTCGCATGTGATATATCTATTCCTTGATGGAGTCCTTGATATATTGATCAAGTTTTGATTCCTTGGAGATTAATTAGAGCAAAGAAAACATGAGTACTCTTAATTCCAAGTTCAATGCCTCTGATAATGGACACGAGACAAGGGAGGGGTTTCTATCGTGGTCATAACTCCAAGTTCATTGCCTCTGATGGTGGACGAGGCAAGGGAGGGGGTTCGGGTCGGGGGTGATGGAGTTTTCTCTTTTACATTATATTTAGGGAGTTTAAAGCAATTTGAATGGAATCATTGTTGTCACTAGGTATAATGGATTAAGTGTGATAATGGATAAAATGAAGTAATTATTTGTGAGCATTTGTTCTTGAACAAACATTAGGATCCATTTTATCATAGAGAAAAGTACATGCATTAAAAACAACTCAATATTTCATGTGACATTCATATTGTATGCGACTTATTTTTCATTAAAAACAATTTACTTTTTCATGTGACATTCTTTTTTTGTTAAAATTTCTTCTATTTCTAATCTGAATTACAATTGTAATTTGAAATAAAGCTTCTAGTAACTCTTAATTTACCAATCATGCATGGACATCATAAGAAACATTCACAATATAATATGAAGAACAAATGGGTACCTACTTCATATGCATTAAAAAATGCTTCTACTACTTAATGTGAATTACAAGTGTAATCTTAGTTGGATCTCCAATATATCTTAAACCATATTTTCATTTTATTTTTTAGTACTATTAAATGCTACAATGTGCTACCTCATTTTATGGTTAGCATTGTAATAAAAATATGCATTGTGCTATAAAATTAGTACTAACATGTAATATTGATTTTTTTTTTTTTTTTTCCAGAACGCTATAGGTAATGACCAAGAAGATGATGATACCAAATATATTTAGATTACATCATATATTAGAGACAATGATGATGAGTATGGTGATGGCATTGGTGATGATTATGTGGATGATATTATCAGGATGGTCAGGATGATGGTCATGGAAATGATCATGAGGATGATCTTGACTATGATTTTCGTGGTGCTCGCTAGCCATTCATTATTTTTTATATTTAGTAGGGATGTCTTAATATGGTAATCATACATTTGAATTTTAGTTGATTCGAATAATGATGATGATACTAATGGTACTATCTTGTTACCTTATATGTTGAAAATTGTTTACATTTTCTTATGAAGAATTATTCTGTATGATGAGATTCCTATTTTTTATGGATGTTGTGAATTTACCTTAAAATAGTGATATCTACGAAACAATTTTATTTGGTAATCATACATTGACTATTAGTTGATTTGATTAAATATGATGATGATATTATTATTTTATCTTGTTATTTTATGTATATATTGAAAATTATCAACATTATTTTGATGAAGAATTATTATGTATGATGATATTACTATCTTTTGATGGATGTTGTGAATTTACCTTAGAATAATGGTGTTCACGAAAGATTTTGATCTGATAATCACACACTTGAATCTTAGTTGATTTGATTAAAGATGATGAGGATATTATTAGTATTATCTTGTTACTTTATATATGTGTTGAAAACTTCAATGTTTTTTGATGGAGAATCATTATGTATGATGATATTACTATTTTTGGATGTAATGTTGTGAATTTACCTTGGAATAATAATATTTGCGATAAGTGTTGATTTAGTAGTCATATATGTATATTGAAAACTGTGAATGATTTTTTGATGGAGAATTGTTATATATGAGGATAGTGTTATCTTTTCGATGAATGTTGTCAATTACCCTTAAATTTGTTTACAAATATTAAGTTATCAATTTGAATTGTGATATACTCTTAAATGTGTTATACATGAAAATACCTCCTCATCATCTTGGAGGAGAATACTATGTTGTTGGTTGAAATACCCCTTTCTCCTAGACCATATATTATAATACAAGTTATATACCATGAGGACCACGTTATCCTAATCTATAAGTTGTCCCCTTCATCTAACTTTTGTTACCAAAATTCTCAGTCAGTCATGAGGAAAAAATCTCGAGTTAACTAGAATTTGACACTCTTATTCACTTTCAAAAACTCATATAGTGGAATGTGATATCTTTATCCTCATCTTTAAATTTTTCCTAAAAAAGCAAATCATACAAAAGTGGGAAAGAGCCATAAAGCATGGGGAAGATTTTTCCTAAGCACAAAAAACATATAAAATGTGGAAAAGGCCATTTTTATGTGAGGAAACATTATTCACCCAAAATATTTTTCCCAAATTGAACTAATGAGGAATTTGGGAAATCTTCATAGCCTTCAATTTCCTATATATTGGAGGCATGGCCATTGAGAAAAAGGATGGGAATTATTGTATTGTCATGCTGCTGAGAGCTATCTTGAGAGGGAGAGTTTTAGAGCTAGGAGTTGCAGGAGGTGTTGCTACAACTGCATTTGATGGTTGTAACTTTCCTCCAACTCCTTTATTAATATAGATCGGTTTTTCTTCCATCCATATGCTACTATTCATTCTTTACTTATTCTATTTATCTAATGAATGTATGGGATTTTGGTTTATATTTATTTATTCAGTAGTATTTATATGTTTCTAATAGTTTCAATTATCAAGATATTATGCTATGAAGGTTTCTTTGTTCTCTCTCTTATGTATAGGACCAAGCTTTGGAGCTAGCTAGGAGTGCTTCCCAGCTACACTAAAAATCTCCAACACGACCTGCATGCGAGGACTCACAGGAATTCCTCCTATTTTTCTTAATCTATACTCTATATATTGATCTACTTAGAATCCTAAGCCTTAGAACAACCTTTGTCTTAATCGGTCCGTCCTAGGTTTACAACAAAATGATATTTAGAAACTGTAATATATTTCACTATGTAATTGAAATTAGTAAAATGGACCCATAAAGGGGGTCATAAATGGAAATAAAAGTAAAACTATAAAAAGGAAGCCAAAAGTGGATGTAACCATGGATGCAAAATTGGAAGTAGAATTGGATGTTAAACTAGCCATCAAAACAAGACGCAAACAATGACACAAAAAGGGTTTTAAAATAGAATTAAAATAGGATGCAACACTAGACACAAAGAAGGGAACAAAATAGGGCATACAAAAGGATACCAAATTGGGTGCAAACAAAGATGAAAAATTGGACACCAAAATGAGGATGCAAAGAATGGTGTAAAATTAGGACGCAAAATTGGGTGGAAAAATGATGTAAGAAAAGACACAAAACAAGATGCAAAATGGGACTAAAAAAACTGTGAAACCAAGGATGCCAAAAATGATGCATAACTAAAATTCAAACTAAAATCTAGGTGAAAAATGAGATGAAAATGTGGACACAAAATGTGGTATAACAAAGGATGCAAATTTGGATGCCAAAAATGATGCAAAATTAGACACCAAAAAGGATGCAAAATTTCACATAAAAAATGGTGCAAAATTGGACACAAAAGTAGAAACAATGGTGCAAAAAAATGGTTCAAATTTAGATGCAAATTGAAATGAAACATTGGATGCAAAACGAGGTGCAACAAATGATTAAAAACTTGGTGCAAAAACAAATGCAAAAGTGGACGAAAAAGGGCTCAAAATTGATCGTAACATTAGACGCAAAATGGGATGCAAAGGTGGACGAAACACATGGTTCAATAGAGGATGAAAATTTAGATTCTCAAAAGGATGCAAAATTGGATGCAAGAAATGGTGTTAAAAATCATGCTAAATTGGATGCAACAAATGATGCAAAATAAGATGCAAAAAATGGAGACAAATAAAACACAAAAGTGGATGCAAAATTTGGCACTAAATCAGATTCAACATATGGTGCAAAATTAGATGCAAAAAATGGTGTAAAAAAAGGCAAAAGAACTGGCGCAAAAATAGATGTAAAAATAAGTACAAAATTAAAAGCAAAAAATGGCATAAGACTTGATGCAAAAACTGACACAAACTAGACGCAAAAAAAGGCGTTAAATCAAATGCAAAAGATGGTGTAAAAATCGATGCAAATTACGACACAAAACTAGAAGCAAAGAATGGCACAAAACATGAAGCAAAAAATGATGCAAAAATAGATGCAAAAAATGGCACAAAACTAGAAGCAAAACCTATTGTAAAACCAAATGAAAATCTTGGTGCAAAATTTGGCATAAAAAAAGATGCAAAAAAAGATGCTTTAAAAATTGTTCAATAGTCCCAGATTTAGCGCCATACTGCTCATCTCAATTGAGAAAAAATGCACTAAGATCTACTGCTAAATCTGCCGAAAATTACCTATTTTGTTGTAGTGGTAAATCTTATATGGTATCCTAATGAAAGAGAAATAATTGACAATCACAACTCCAAGGAAGAAAATATTGTAGCTTACATATTAATTCGTTCCATGGGAATTTTAATTAAAAGTGAATGCATGGAGAAGGATTCTTGTACAATATGGAGATAAGACAATATGGAAGAATGTTGATCTCAAGGGAAGCCAGTAAGTAGAATCTAATATTTTGTCAAGAGGCCATCATGTTGAGGTAATTATGATATTGATTTTTTGGTATTGGTTATCTCGTTGGTATATGGTTTTGCTAATTGAAAGAATGTTGCAAAAAATGCATAATGGCAGTTGAGGTAAGTGTGTCTACAACTATTTGTTTTGACCTTAATTCAATGAATACATGTATTGAGTGGATGGACCAAATCTTTCATGATGAAAAGAAGTTATGTCTAGCTCTACTTAAATTGACTCAATATAATTCATTTGTTGACAAAGGAAAGTGATATGAAAGGTTGATGGACCAAATCTTGTCACAATTTGGTTGTAGGAAAATGAAAGCTCAATTTGATGAGATGCGAAGAAAAGGAGGAACCATTTAGCTACCTGAAGATCTCCATGAAAAAGTAGTATTTGATGCACTGATGAAGACACGCTGAAATAACTTGTGGTTATGACTTCCCGATTAAAAGGAAGTAAGGAATCTCCTCTATGCTTAAGAGGGAGTACAAAATCTCCTTAAATGTTTGAAGAGGAGCAAGGATTTATTCCCTAATCAAGAGGGAATGTGGATCTCCTCTCTGGTTGAGAGTGAGATGGAAATTATATTCTCTTCTTCATGTGTCATGCACTAGGCCAGGACTAACAACCATATGTCTAGTGAAGGACATGGAGGGAGAGTGGGGTCCAGTGGATTGGATATCCATCTAAATTTGATACTCCTTGAGGATAAAGAATCCAAGATAGGAGGTGGACTGACACATTTTGAGGATTGGATAGGAATCCAAGATAAGAGTGGTCGAAGAGAACTGGAATTCTTTGAGGATGGTTAATCCAAGATAAGAATAGTCCTAAAAGGACATACCTAGTGAACATCTGGATGGGGTATGTGCCTTAAGAGGTAGTATGGTGTCTCATGTAAAGCCTCCCAAGATTATGCTATGATGTAAATAGAGCTTGTCAGTTAAAGGCCTTACTATGTTGACAATGTTGGTTATGATTTTGATGCTTAAAGATGGCTTATCAATCTGACTCTTCTTATGAGAAAATTCTAGTTTGAGAATATCCTTATACTAGGTGTACTATTATGAATACCTCCCTATTTAAGAGGGAGCATTGGAGAATGTAACTAGTTTCGGTCTGCATAATTTGTACCATTATGTATTTTATGTAAAAAGCAAAAGAAAATAAAAACAAAAATTATTATTATTTTCTAGACAAGCATGTTCTTCATGCTTCTAAATTTTTGAGTCAAAGTCCTATTTGGACCTCTTGTAAAAGAAAAAGAAAAAAAATTGTTAAGTATGTAATTTTGGGTCAGAAACCCCTCTAGGTGCCAAGTTGGTCTACATGTCAAGTCGACCCTGCCCCAATGGACATGTCCATTCGCATCCCCTATGAACCATATAAATAGGGGGAAGAAGGAGCTCATTTTCACACACACACTTGATGATTTGTAGTTTGAAATATCGCATAAAGGACAAAGAGAAGTGGACGGCCAAAGTTTTATATAAAGGAGCTCTTCTTGAGCTAGGGTTTGTGGAAGATCTTCCTTGATACATTCCTTGTTGTTGGTCTCTTATTGATGAATTTGCTAAGAAGAAGGAAGGCTTGACTTAACATCTAGAGGTGGAAGTTTTTGTGGTTATGGGTCTTGGATATCTCATTTGATATGATTCTATAAGAAAGGAATTTTCTGGGTTTTCCCCTTGGAGGGGTTTCACCCTAGCTTGGAGCCTATATCTTGTGCTCGTTGTTTTATGTGATCTTCATGTTTGTATTTTGGTAATTGTTTGATGAAAGAAACAAAATAAAAAATAATAAGAAGCCAAAAATATTCACAATCAATCACTAATGAAATGGAAATCTAATGATAAGCTAAAAACCTCCCATTTTCCAACAAAAACCAATGTCCTTGATAAATAACCTTTCAATAATCTTTAATATCTTTAAAATACAATACAAAGGAACCCTTATAACAAAAGAATACATTTGTATTTGGGGACTAGGTCTAATACACCCATTCCCAAAGCACAGATGTTGAAGGCCATAACCCATTAAAATGATAGATAATGGCATGATTCAAATAATCGATGCAAGCATAATAAAATTGAGAATGATCCACTTTAATAGTTGAGATATTTTCCTCCTGACCCACAATGAAGGTTGGCCCTGAGAGCTCTTTGGGGGTCGGATGTGAGGGCCCTAGCTTGAGGGTATCCTTAAAGGATTTTGACTGAGAGGTAGATGGCGCACCCTAGCCTTTGGTTCCACCATTTAATCCTGAAACTAGGAAGATTGAAGCATCCTTGGCTATGTTATAATCTTTGAGTGAATTCATTTTGTGAAGTTTTCCTACCTCCGTGTAGAAGTCGCATAAATATGGAGGGAATTCTTGTCTGATCTTGAATTCCGACAACGAGCATAGAGACTAGATTGACAACTTTCATCTCAATACAAAAAGTACCCCTTAAAAGTGGCTTCATAAGGACCAAAAAGTTTAAGAGATCTGAAGCAAAGGCTTAATACTGGATGTAGGAAGAACCTTGTTGCAAAAAACAATCTCCCTTATTCACCATATTTACCAAATCTACAACAGAAGCAACAAGATGAGGGGATTTCCGACAAATGGTATAGTTTGATGAAAAATATTTCGATAAAAATCACATAGGAGAAAATCTCGTCGATGTGTTTCTAACCAATTAGTGTGGCTCGTTTTCAGGACAATGCTATAGTCTTGAAGCGAAAAATCTCTCAAGTGTAGAGCGGTCGCTGAAGGAATTTAGGTTTCCATTGCAAGCTTAATTTCTTTTCTTTTATTTATTAATTTTATTTTCATTTTCATTTTAAAAAATTTTAAGTTAAAATTTTGCTTTTATTTTATATATTTTTCTTAAATAATATTAATCAATTTTTAAAATTATTTTGATTTATTTTATTTTAATTTTTTGTTTGTAAAATTTATAATTAATTATTTTATTTTATTAATGTTTTTTTTATTATTATTTAGTTTGCATTTTAATGTTTTTACATATATATATATATATATATATTCATTTTTATTTTTATTTTATATATATATATATAGATATATATATATATATTTTAAATTGATTTCCTCTCCTAGAAAAATACAAATTTTCCTCTTTTTTAATGTAAATTATTAAAAAAATAAATAATAAATAATTAAACATAAATTATGTAATTCCACATTTAGATTCATACTCGATTTTTTATTTTTGATGGTACCAATGGTCAAGGTTGTAATGCCAATTAATTCATATTTTTCATCTCAAAAATAAAATAAAATTTAGACAAATGTGAAGAACAATTAAAAAACAAGTATTTATAAAAACAAATAGAAAGTGCTATGTTCTAATATTTTTTTTAGTCATGGTATTTGGATTTTAATGGTATGGTTGAAAAATGCTTTTTTTTAACCCTAAAAAAATAGTGATGCCGCATCACCACTTGCTCCAAATTGGATCCATAAAGAACTGTCAAAGAACCATGAATGTATTAGGTTGGACAAACTTCTAAGAAATTCCAAAACAACGATCAAAAACACCCTGAACCAGTGGCAATGGCAGCCAGCGTGGAACGACGAGGACCTCGGTCAAAGCGTGCTGACCGAGGCCCATGGAGACTGTGCGGGAGGTCAAAGTGGCCCCTGGGAGCCCCAGATCGGGAAAAGGAGGCGATTTTTGATGCGCAATAGCGCTAATCGCACATTGCTGGGCGAACAGGGCCATAATGGAAAAGCCCGAGCACTCGGACGCATGGGGAGCCGGAGAACCGCGGGTGAAACAGGCAAAAGCGCTAAAAGTACAAAGGCAGGACCCGCGCTCTGGAAACTGGCAGTATTGATGAGGGTGCCCTCAAACGGTAAGCGGTTTTGGATGGAAGCTAAGCGATCCCACTCAACGATCAATGTGTGGCAAGCAGAGGTGAGAGAAAACCACCGTTGATAGCATACTATCAGTTGAGCAAGTCAACCATGCGAAATGTGCATATGGCGTCGGATCTGGAGGCCCGAGATCGGACGACTGAGATTGCGCTCGACGGAGGAAGTGGAATCGACGAGGGATTAAGCCGCGTTTCAGAAGGATTTGAAGTCCGTTTGACCACCACGGTGGAGGAAGACTTCATCCACGACGTAACTGAAGAAACGAATCGATGAAACAGGCTGTCGCGAGTTAGAGGAGGACATGTGGCCACTCCCTGAGCGCTGTTGATGACGTCGAACAGGGAACTCCAAGCGCAGCTACAGAAGGTGAATCGATAGAGGTGGAAGAGGAACGGAACAGTCTTGGAACGAATGGCTAAAATCCATGAACAGAGACAGAATACACAGTTAGTGGAGTTAGGCGAAGTCAGAGAGACAGAGAAAGAAACCAGAACCCCGAGAGGAGGACGGTACACAAAGAAAGAAGGCAATAAAGCAAAAGCAGAAGAGGACAGAGAGCTGAGTTGACTAGAGGTAGCGTCGAGCACCAGAGGCTTGAGAGATCCGAGCCATCCTAGAGAGGATCTTTCCGGGCTGAGCACCACATTGGGCTCTCCACTGTAGACCAGAAGGTCACAAAGCTAGTAGGAAGAAGAATTCTGTGTACTCAAGTGGCTTGGGGAATCCAAGAACCACCCTGCCAAGTAAACCTGCTTCAGGAGAACTCACATTGAGTCCCTGCATTGTAATTCTTTGCTTAAGACACAATAAAAATAAGGCCACCAGTGAGAGCTGGACCGAAGATGCAGCCCTCGAGAATAGGGTGAACTCCTTATTAACTTCTTGTGTTTTGTGTCTGCTTACTGTATTTCTCTGTTGTCCTTCCATTTAAATGTCCGTGTATTGGCAATCTGGTCAATCTGTTGCTTAAATAACACAGAACACACACCAGCACATGAGTCTATAATACCTTTGTTTAATAAATCTTTAATTGATGTCACTCATAGGGTGATATTCAGATTAAGTGGTATCAGAGTTCTAGGCTATAAGGTTAGAAAAGCTTGTGTTGGTTTAGCTGTAAATGCTCACTAGATCAAAGCTCAAATTAGGAGAAGGAGAGTTGGTGGAAACTAATCTTGAAATTGGGAGAGTCTATCCTTGGAAGACAATGTCAGAGGAAGGTTCTATGGGGCCAGAACCTCAATTCATAGAAAGTTTCCTAGCTATAAAGTCTATGGTAGAAGAAATGTATAGGGACTTTAGAAAGCATAAGGTTGAAGATTCATCAGGCTCTAAACAAGATAAAGAAGAAGATAAGTCTCACTTCCATGACCACTCCAAAGGAAAGGGGAAATAGGAAATCTTTCTCACACCTCCTAATAGCCCTGTGCATAATAAGAAAACATCTCTAATCAAGTTAGATGTTAAATTTGATTTGCCTATATATGATGGAGAGCTAAATGCTGAAAATTTGGACAATTGGATTAGATAAATTGATGTGTATTGCAGGGTACAGAACATAGACTCAGACAAGAGTAAGATTCAGCTGGCAAGCCTAAGCCTAGGAGGCACTGCCTTGGTTTGGTGGGAAGGCATAACCCAAGCTAATATGAAAAGACATGGTAAGACCATCTCTATCTGGAGTGAATTTGTTGCTGCAATAAAAAAGTAGTTCTATCCATTGGCCTACATGCAACAAGCCATGATGAGTTGGAAAACTCTTTGATAGTTGAAAGGGAAAAGTGTGCAAGGTTATACTCAAGAATTCAGAAAGAGAGCATTTATGTTGGGTATCTCATTAGACTCACCAGACTCTTTTGAAGTACATTGGTGGTCTACACAGCTACATGAGGCATACCATCCTCATGTTTAATCCCACTAGTATAGATGAGGTATCTGTACAAGCTACTCATCTAGAATCTAGAGGAAAGAATGGAAATCCAGAAGTTGGGGGACCATCCCAACCCACTATAAGCAAGAGCAAGGAGAAAAGAAAATAGAAGTGGAAAGCAAGGAAGGATAACACTACACAGAAAAGCAAAACTTCATGCACTCACTGTAAAAAGGATGGGCATGATGATGAGCATTGTTGGATTCTGCATCTAGAGCTGAGACCTAAGAAGTCCGAGGGCAAGAAGAAGAAGACTAATGTAGCCATTCAGAAATATTTGGGATCAGACTCAGGAGATGAAACAACTATAGCAACCACAGGTATAAAAGGTAAGAATTCTGAAGCATCTACTAGTAATTCTGCTCAATCTGTTATTGATGAAGAAAATGAGATAAAAATACATGAGCTTTTCCATATTCGAGTTATTTCCAAAAATCAAAAGATTGATACTCTGTTTGATAGTGGCTCACAAGTAAATCTAGTTTCTGAAGCAGTTGTAAAGAAATTGGGATTAGCAACTACACCTCACAAGAAACCATACCCATTAGGATGGTTGAATGATAAAGCACAACTACAAGTGACTAGACAGTGCAAACTCAATTTTTCTTTTGGGTCAGCATTTGTAGATGAGGTTGAGTTAGACATAATTCCTTTGGATATATGTGGAATTGCTTTAGGAAGTCCTTACTTGTATGATAGGAAGGCTATTTTCTATAGAGCTGAGAACAAGTATCTACTTGTTAAAGATGGAATCAAATACTTTGTAAAAGCTCATAAGCTCAAGAATAATTATGCTCTCATAAACTCAGGGCAGATGAAAAGAATGATTAATTCATGCAAACAATTCTTACTGATGGTTGTAAAGGAAAAGAAACCTGATAAAGCCAATGTATTTGAGGGTTGTAACGTTGAACAACAAGCTGATATAGAAAAGGTTGTTTCAGAGTATGATGTCTTGTTTCAGGAACCTAACGGTCTTCCACCCAAAAAGGGAATAGTACATGATATTATTTTTCAGCAAGATGTTCCATTGCCTAACATTGGGATGTATAGGTTGTCTGCTCTAGAGAATGTTGAAATCAAGAAGCAGGTGCAGGAGTTGCTCGAGAAAGGATGCATCAGGCCTAGCACATCACCATGTGGGTCACCAATCTTTTTGGTGAGAAAGAAAGATGGCTCGTGGAGAATGTGCATTGATTATCAAGCACTGAATAAGATAACAATCAAAAATCATTATCCCCTTCCTCGCATAGATGATCTTTTAGATCAATTAAAGGAAATTGTTTATTTCACCAAGCTAGATTTGCACAGTGGATACCATCAGGTCAGAGTTGCAGAGCAAGATGCAAGGAAGACTGCTTTCAAAACAAAGCAGGGATTGTATGAATGGCTGGTTATGCCTTTTGGCTTAACTAATGCTCCTGCTACTTTCATGAGATTAATGAATGATGTACTCAGACCTTTTCTTGATGATTTTGTTATTGTGTATCTGGATGACATTCTGATTTTTAGTAAAACATGGGAAGAACATTTAAAGCATGTTAAGTAGACATTAGATGTTTTGAAAAGAGAAAAACTTTATGTTAAACTCTCAAAATGTGAATTTGGCAAAAAATCTCTTAACTACTTGGGTCATATAGTAGGGGGAGGTGAATTGAAAATAGATCCCTCTAAAGTGGCAGTGATTGTGAATTGGCCTAAACCCAGGTCTTCTACAGAAGTAAGAAGCTTCTTAGGAGCAACACAATATTGGAGGAAGTTCATTTCTAACTTTTCCTCAATTGCAGCTCCCGTACATGCTTTAACAGGATTGAATAAGGTGTTTCAGTGGGGAGGCAAACATCAAAAAGCCTTCGACACTTTGAAAGAGAAAATTAGTGCAACACCTGTACTAGCACTGCCAGATCTACAAAGACCATTTGAGATCCAAACTGATGCCAGTGACTATGCCATGGGAGCAATGTTGACACAACATGGTAAACCCATATGTTATCATTCTGAGACTTTTAATCCCGCAGTAGTTAACTATCCTACATATGATAGAGAATTGTATGCATTAGTTCAAAGTGTGAAAAAGTGGAAACATTACTTAATGGTAAAAGAGACAGTAATACATACTGATCATCAACCACTTCAATATCTACACTCCCAAACTAAGTTGCAACAATCAAGACATTACATATGGATGGGTTTTCTACAATAGTTTCATTTGGTCATCAGATATAAAAAGGGCATACATAACAAGGTTGCAGACATGTTATCTAGACCCATTATAAATGCATCTACCATACTTAAGAATAATTCTGTGCTACACGAAAGCTACATAGAACAATATGCTCAGGATATGGGTTTTAAAGATGTATATGCAACTTTGAGTCAAGGCAAAAGAGTATAAGAATTGGACTATCATGTGAAGGACCGACTCTTATATCAGAAACTCTGCATTCCACAAACTGAGAGGATAAAGATAATTAGGGAAGCACACACTTCTCTGATATCAGGTCACTTTGGGGTAAGTAAAACAGTTGCACAGCTGCAAAGGTTCTGCAATTGGCTGAAAATGAATGAGACAGTTTCTAGATATGTAAGAGGGTGTGCTATGTGTGCTAAAAGCAAGCCCAGAAACAGAAAACTAGGCTTGTACACTCCATTGCCAGTTCCTTCTCACCCTTGGGAAAGTGTCTCCATGGATTTTGTTGGAGGACTGCCTAAATATAGAAAAGGTCATGACTATCTATATGTTGTTGTGGATAGGTTCAGTGAAACGTGTATTTTGATACCTTGTAGTATATAGATTACAGCTAAATAGACTACAAAATTGTTCTTTGAACATGTATGGGTTCATTTTGGATTACCCACTTCCATTGTATCTGATCGAGACACCCGATTTGTGGGGAATTTTTGGTCCAGTCTGTGGGAATTGATGGACACCAAACTAAAGAAAAGAAAAACTTTTCATCCACAAACAGATGGCCAGACAGAAGTAGTAAACAGGACAGTGATCCAGTTACTGATAGGATATTGCAGCAAACATCCTAAGCTTTGGGATGAACACTTTTGTTATGTGCAACATGCTTACAACAGAGCAAAGCACTCTTCTACACAGAGATCTCCTTTTGAGACCTGTTTTGGTTTCACACCAAGGTCTCCTTTAGATTTTGTCTTTGGTAAAGATAACATGGTTGATGGACACAGTGATGTGGACAAAGCAACTAGGTTCATTAAACAGATCCAGGAGCTCCACCAGGTAGTACAAGAACAGCAGGAAAAGATCCAAGCCAAGTACAAGTCTAGGCATGACAAGTATTGGATGGAGCATACTTTTCAAGTTGGAGACCAAGTCTGGTTGTATATCAGCAAGGACAGGATGCAAGGTGAAGGTAAAAAGCTAAAGCCTATCAGGTATAGACCTTTTAGGATACTTGAGAAGATTGGTGAAAATGCTTTTCGCCTTGATCTACCAGCTTACATGCACATCTACTCACACTACAACAAAACAAGAAATTTGCGCCAAATTTAGCACCAGATTCTAGTGCATTTTTTTCTCAATTGGGATGAGCAACCTGGCGCTAAATCTGGCTCTATTGTACAATTTTTAAAGTGTCCTTTTTTGCACCAAATTTTGCATCTTTTTTACGCCAAATTTTCCATCATTTTCTGCATCATATTTGCACCAAGATTTTCATTTGGTTTTACAACAGGTTTTGCTTCTAGTTTTGTGCCTTTTTTTGCATCTATTTTTGCATCATTTTTTGTTTCCTCTTTTATGGAATTCTTTGCTTCTATTTTTGTGTCATAATTTGCATCGATTTCTATACCATCTTTGACATCTTATTTAGCGCCTTTTTTTACATCCAATTTGTGCCAATTTTTGCATCTGGTCTTATGCCATCTTTTGCTTCTAATTTTGTACTTATTTTTACATCTATTTTTGTGCCAATTTTTCTGCCTTTTTTTACACCATCTTTTCCATCCAATTTTTCACCATATGTTGAATCTGATTTAGTGCCAAATTTCGCATGCATTTTTGCAACATTTTTTGCATCCACTTTTGCATTTTATTTATCTCCCTTTTTTGCATCCTATTTTGCACCATATTTTGTATTTAATTTTGCATCATTTGTTGCATCCAATTTAGCATCATTTTTAACACCATTTCTTGCATCCAATTTTTCATCCTTTTGAGCATCTAAATTTGCATCCTATGTTGAACCATATATTGCATCCACCTTTGCATCCCATTTTGTGTCTATTGTTATGTTCACTTTTGAGCCATTTTTTCGTCTACTTTTGCATTTGTTTTTGCACCAAGTTTTGAATGATTTGTTGCATCATTTTACATCCAATGTTGCATCTCAATTTGCATCCAAAATTGAGCCATTTTTATGCCCATTTTTGCACCATTTTTTCTTCTTTTGTGTCCAATTTTGCACCATTTTTTATGTCCAAATTTGCATCCTTTTTGGTATCTAGTTTTTCATCCTTTTTGGCTTCCAAATTTGCATCCTTTTTTCTGCCACATTTTGTGTCCACATTTGCATCTCATTTTGCACCTAGATTTTAGTTGGAATTTTCATCTAGTTATGCATCATCTTTGACATCCTTGGTTTCACCATTTTTTAGTCCCATTTTGCATCTTGTTTTGTGTCTTTTCTTACATCCTTTTTGCATCCTAATTTTACACCATTCTTTGCATCCTCATTTTGGTGTCCATTTTTGCATCCTTGTTTGCACCCAATTCGGTATCCTTTCATATGCCCTATTTTGTTCCCTTCTTTGTGTCTAGTGTTGCACCCTTTTTTAATTTTACTTTAAAAACCTTTTTGTGTCATTGTTTGCATATTGTTTTGATGGCTAGTTTAACATCCAATTCTACTCCCAATTTTTCATCCATGGTTAAATCCACTTTTGGCTTCTTGTTTAGAGTTTTACTTTTATTTCCATTTATGACCACCTCTATGGGTTCATTTTACTAAGTTCATTTACATAGTGAAATATATTAAATTTTCTAAATATCATTTTGCTGTAGGATTTAATGCATGGTTAGATGAAAACAAAACCCTCTCAGTTTATCTCAGAAACCTAGGACAAACCAATTAAGAGAAAGGTTGTTCTAAGGCTTAGGATTCTTAGTAGATCAAGATGTAGAGTATAGATTAAGAAAAAGAGAATGAATTCTTGTGAGTCCTCGCATGTAGGTCTTCTTGGAGTTTTTCGTATAGCCAAGAAGCGCTCCTAGCTAGCTCCAAAGCTTGGTCCTACACATAAGAGAGAGAATAAAGCAACCTTCACAACATAATATATTAATAATCAAAACTATAAAAAACATATAAATATTATTGAATAAATAAATATAAACCAAAAACCCATGCATACATTAGTTAAATAGAAGAAGTAAAGAATGAATAGAAACATATGGAAGGAAGAACAACTGATCTATATGAATAAAGGAGTTGGAGGAAAGTTACAACAATCAGATATAGTTGCAACATCACCTCCCCCAACTCATAGCTCCAAAACTCTCCCTCTCAAGACAGATCTCAAGAGCGTGACAATACAAAATTCCCATCATTTTTTCAATGGCCAAGCCTCTAATATATAGGAAAGTGGAGGCTATGAAGATTTCCAAAATTCCTCATTAGTTCAATTTGGGAAAAATATTTTGGGTGAATAATGTTTCCTCATATAAAAAAGGAATTTTCCACTTTTTAGATGCTTTTGTGCTTAGGAAAAAGCTTCCCCATGCTTTATGGCTCTTTCCCACTTTTGTATGCTTTTATTTTTTAGGAAAAATCTAAAGATGAGGATAAAGAGATTACATTCCACCATATGTTTCCGAAAGTGACCAAGAATGTCAAATTCAAATTCTAGTTTGCATATGTTTTAGTTTTTTTTTAAATATATATTTAGTTTTAGTATTTTTTTTTTCTAGAAAAATATATTTAGTTTTTGGTATATTTTTCTATAAGAAAAATTATATTTTGTTTTTATAAAAATGGATTTTAAACATTCCATTCATGCTAAATTTGTGATTTTATGATAGGAGTTTAAATTATATATAGTAAAGTAACTTAATGTCATGTGTCGTGTTGCTGAGATGGGTGTTATACATCTCTTTCTTGCTAAGTTATAGAATGTGCTTGGGTTTTCTTAATGCAATAAAACTAATTATGTTCTTCATGATATCTTGAAATGTTCATCTTGAACCAGGCTAATAAAACAATAAAATTAAAATAGGTTTTCCTTTGTCCTTTATAGATCTTTGTCCCCATTAATCTTGGTCTTAATAGATTAATTGTCTTGTGGTGGCCTTGAGTGGTCACTTCCATTAGTTGCATGCTTTGTAGTTTTCAGTTAGTGACATTTTTTAGGCTTGATAATATGTTATTTAATTTATCAAAATGTGTTATTGTCCATATTATTGTTAAATATTAATATTAAATATGCTGATTTTTAAGCATGTTTTAGCAAAACTTTTCCAAAATGTTTATAGATTGTATTTTATAATGCAATGATTCTTTGCTTGATGAAACTGTTTTGGATATTTTTTTTAATGATTCATTGATTGATGAAATTGTTATGGATATTTTTTTTAGTATATTAAATTGTATGTGATAAAGTCAAAAATCACCTCTTTTTTAGATTTTCATTGATCAATTTCCCTTAAGGCCATCAAGTTCACCATTTGGTCCCAGGTTAAGGAAATATAGGAGTCATGAAGTGGAATTGTCCAAGCACTTAAATCTTGAGACACGTTTCTTTTTAGTCACTTTATACTTTCTTTCTATGTAAATTTTTTATGAAAATAGTCTTGGAACATGAGGGGCGTCAACAGTAAGCGAAAACAAACTCCTAAAAGAAAAATGGTATGCAAAGCACCCATAAATAATGTTTATATAAGAAGCAAAAATATTAAGTGAGGTTCAACCTCATATAATTAGAAAATGGGGGACGAATTTCCAAGTAGTAGTGATTGATGCTTAGAGATACTTGGGTGGAATGGTTATTATTTGAAATGATTAAGACATCAAGGTTACCAATATGTTTACCTCTTTTCGCATTATGACAATACAATTTTAGTTAATTGACATTGAGGACTACTACCATGTATCCAATGTCTATGACTCCAATATCGCAAATGGAAAACCTCTATTTCTCAATTCTATTTCTAGCACAAGTAATTTATACTCCCCATCTCCATGGATTGTTGGGAGTGACTTCAATATTATAAGTGTCTCGAGGAAAAGAAAGAATGAATCGAAATGTTTAACAAGATATTTTGTAAGCTATACCATTAAATCCACAAAGTAGTCTCCATTAAAGTTGTCAAGAAATGAGTCTCCAACCCACACATGTGGATCAATGAGATGTAATACATGTGTGTGTGGTTAAGAACTCAATACACCTCTATAAAACTCCAGAAACTTATGTATTTCACTCTGTCACATAAATTGACAGTAGTGTGACATAAGTAAACCAAGAGTAGACATGAAAGCCTTAGGAAACAAACATTCCTTAGATCCTCAATTAGGTGCTTAAATGATGAAGTGAAAATGCAAGGAGAAAAGAAGAATTCATGATTTAACCATCACATACATGTGATCAAGTGTGACTAGGAGTGTATATATTCATATATTTTCCAAAGAGGGAGTGAATACATGAGTTACCATTTATTGGCCCTTATTTTTCTTTCTTTTTCATTTTCTTATATATAGGACTTAGGGAATAAGGTTTTCATAAGTTTGGCACAACTCATAGATATAAGATTTACATGAATTTTCACTTCAACCTTAGAGTTTAGACTTAGATAAATCAATATAGTGTATGTTTAATGATTTTGGCTTTCACTTTTTTATTGTATTTCATCACAAATACAAAAGGGGAAATATTTTGCCACAAGTCTATGAATGCTTAATCATAAAGTCGTCATGTGATGAAAACAAATTAATGATGTTATTCTCTACGAAAATGATGGGTATTCTTGAGAAAATCTTATGCTTGTGGATGTTTCCTCCCTGGTTGAGAGGGAGTGAGGGTAGACACCATGTTATCCATGTGTCATGTACTATGGCTAGGATTAACAATCGTAAGCCTAGTAAAGGCACTAGTAGGGATAATGGTGGATTGGATAAACATCTGGGACCAATATTCTTTGAGAATTTGGACATTGACTAGGACTAATCGCCATGAGTCAAGTACATTAATCCAAGATAAGAATAGCCATGAGGATTGACATTTTCTGGTGTCAAATATTATGATAGTGGATTAGGAAATGATCATGTGAGGACATACCTGGTAAACATCTTGGTGGGGTAAGTGCCTTGAAAGGCAGTGGTGTCCAAATTTATGCCTCCCAACATTGTTCTCTGATCTAATGGAGAGATAAACTTGTTAGTCAAGGCCTTACTATTTTGAAAATTTTGGCTATGATGATGTAGATCATCATTGATGCTTATCAATCTAGATCCCTTCTTATATGAATATTTCAACTTGAGAGTACTTTTTTGTCTCATTATGAGTACCTCACTAGTTTAGAGGGAGGGTCATCATCTTCATTATTGCCATCATCACCACCATCAATGTGATCATTATTGTCATCATTTCATTATCATCATAATCACCATTCATGTCTTCTTCATGATCATCATCATCATCATGATTTTGTATATTGTCGTCAATTGTTCATAATTATAGGTATCATAAGAAATATCACCAACCTTAGGACACATGATATATGAAAGAAAAATAACCACTTTATTTTTTAGAAATGATTGATGATCATCAACATCACTACCATTATCATCGTCATTATAATTGTCATCATCCCCATCATCATAACTAATATAAGTTTTATCATAATTTTTGTCATCTTCATCATGAACATCATAATCATCATTCATGCCATTATTGTTCTTGATTATGACCAAGATGAAAATAATGATAATGATGATCAAATGATGATGACTTGGAAGATGACGCCAAAGATAATTATTATGATTTTTACCATGATAACATTTAAAAATTGGGAGGAATGGCCAAGGTCATTAGCATCATCATCATTGTCATTGTAACTCCCATCGTCTTTATCATCATTGTCATTATCATAACAATCGCAATTCATGTCATCGTCATCATCTTCATTATCATCATCGTTATAATTATTGACATTGTCATTAGTTGTTCATAATTTTCAATGTCATATGAAATATAATCAATGCAAAAGATATGATGTGTGTTGTAAAATGGATGCAAAAGTAAACAAAAAAATGGGGGTAAAAATAGACGTAAATTTGGATGAAGAGTGGACACAACATAAGTAGATGCAGAACAAGACAGAAAAATTGAACAAAAGTGGATGAAAAAGTAGATGCAATAGTTCATACAAACTTGAACACAAAATAGGACTCAAACATGGATGAAAAAGTGGAAGAAAACATGGGCACAATAGTAGGCATAAAACTTAGCATGAATTGTGGTGAAGCAAATGTGGATACTCCAATGAATGTAAAAAAAAGGGGACACAAACTTGAATGCAAAAAGGAGGAAAACTTGGATGAAAAAAGGGATGTAAACATGGGCCAAACATGGGTGCAATAGTGAACACAAAATTAGTTGCAAAACTAGACAAATCAAAAGTGGATGTAAAAGTAAATTCGAAATGGGATGCAAAAAACATAAACAATATTTGATGCAAACTTGGACACAAAATAGGATGCAAATATGGATGCAATAGTGGAAGAAAATGTGGGTTGCAATGATAGGCATAAGATATGGCACAAATAATAGCACAAAAAAGGTGGATGTAATAATAGACACAAAAAAATATGCAAACTTAGATGCAAGACAAGATGCTATAAGGGATGTCAAAGTGGATGCAAACACGGGTGCAACATGAGAAACAAAATTGGATGCAAAATATGGATGAAATGGAAGTACATGCAAAAGAAGATACAAAATGAGATGCAAAACCCAACACAAAAGTGGATGCAAAAATAGATGAAATATTTTATGCAAAATAGGATGTGAAGATGGATGCAAAATTGGAAGCAAACGTGGGTACAACAGTATGTGCAAAACATGGAACAAATTTTGTCACAACAAAAGTAGATGTAATGATAGATGCAAAAAAAGAAGCAAATGAAGATGAAAAATAGGATGCAAAAAGGGATGTAAAAGTAGGTGTAAACATGGGTGCAACAATGGATGTAAAATAGCTTTTGCAACTTATTTGAAAGAGCAATTTTGTCCCAACAATTAGACTTGTAGCATAAAGAACATGGTTAATACATATGATTCGACCAAAAACTAGTTACTACCAAAATTCAACCAAAAAAAATATTACTGCATAAAAATAGAATTAAAAACAAAAAAAATAAAAACAAAAATTTCCCAAATTAAAAATAAATAAATGATAAACTTTTTTTTACCAAAATTTAGTGATTTTTTTAGTGCTAATACTAACATCACCATTACAACAAGATATTTTTTTAGTGCTAATACTGCCATTACAACAAGATATAAGAGGGATATAATGCAAAAAGTTTAATATTAATATGTATGTAGAAGATGGTCTTCAGACTGGTGAATTCATGATAATCAATGGGACTATAGTCAAAATAATTGGATGTTATTTACTTTTTTACATAGATTGTCAAAATAATTGCATAAATCGATTTTTTTTAACCAAAATTTAACAAAAACTTTGCTAGTGCTAACATTAGAACCACCATTACAACAAGATATCTTTCTAGTGTTGACAACACCATTATAGTAAGATACCTCAAGAGAGACAGAAAATTTAAAAAGTATGATAGTAATATGTATCCAGAAGATGGTAGTGAAACTAGTAATTGTTCATTCTCATTATCATAATCATTGTCATCATCATCACCATCATCCTTGTCATCGTTATTGCCATCATTACATTATCATCATAATCACCATTCATGCCATCATCATCAGCTCTATCATCATCATCATTATGGACATTGTTTGCAATTGTTTATAATTATAGACATTGTAAGAAATATCATCAACCCAAAAAATGTGATCAGTGCTAGAAAAGGGTTGTTTAGGACACATTGATATACGTAAGAGAAATAAAAACACTATTTTTGAGAGATGATCGATGATCATCATCATCACCACCATTATCATCGTCATTGTCATTTTTATCATCCCCATCATCATCATTAATGTAAATTCTATCAACATTGTTGTAATCATCATCATCATTCATGCCATTATTGTTTTTGATGATGACCTAGATGAAAATGAGTATGATGATACCAAAGATAATGCTTATGATTATGACAATGACAACATCTAAAATTGGGAAGATTCGCCAAGGTCATTAGCGTCGTCATCATCATAATCATTGCCATCATCATCATTAATTTTATTGTAACCACTATCGTCTTTATCATCATAATCACAATTCATGTCATCGCCATCATCTTCATTTTCATCATTGTCAATATTATTGACATTGTCATCAATTGTTCATAATTGTCAATGCCATAAGGAATATCATCAATGCAGAAAATATGATGAGTGTTGGAAAAGGGATGCAAAAGCGAACATAGAAATGGGGGCAACAATAGAAGTAAAATTGGATGAAAAGTGGATACAACATAAGTAGATGCACAACAACATGAAAAACCTAACACAAAAGTGGATGCAAAAGTAGATGCAGTTGTCAATGCAAACTTGGATGCAAACATGAAGGCAAAAGTGGAAGCAAACATGGGTCCAATGGTAGGTGTAAAACATGGCACAAACTGTGGTGAAACAAATGTGGATGCAACAACGGACACAAAAGTAGATGCAAAAATGGATGAAACAAAAGTGGATACAATAGGGGATGCAAAAACATACACAATATCTGATGCAAACTTGAACACAAAAGAGGATGCAAATGTGGAAGCAAATGTGGTTGCAATGGTAGGCGCAAGATATGGTGCAACAAAAGTGGATGTAACAATAGACAAAAAATATGCAAAATAAGATGCAAAAATGGATGTAAAAGTGGAAGCAAACATTGATGCAACAGGAAAAACAAAATTGGATGAAAAAAATGGATACAATGGAAGTAGATGCAAAAGTAGATACAAAACGAGATGCAAAACCCAATGCATAAACCTGATACAAAAGTGGATGCAAAAATAGATGCAATATTTGATGCAAAAGAGGATGTGAACATGGATGCAAAATTGTAAGCAAACGTGGATACAATAGTGAGTGCAAAACATGGTGAAAATTATGGCATAACAAAAGTGGATGTAATGATAGATGAAAAAAAGAATCAAAGTATGATGCAAATGAAGATGTAAAAAGGGATGCAAAAAGTGAAATTTAAAATGGGTGTAACAGTGGATGCAAAATTGTATGCAAAAGTGGATGCAATAGAAGTCGATGCAAAAGTAGATGCAAAACGAGATACAAAACCCGATGCAAATCCTGGTCCAAAATTGGATACAAAAAGGGATGCAAAAATAGATGTAGTAGTTGATGAAAACCTAGATGCAAATGAGGATGCAAACGTGGATGCAAAATTATAATCAAAAGTGGGTGCAAAAGGAGGTGCCAAACTAGGCGCCAATTGTGGCACAAAAATATTAGATGCAATAGTGGGTACAATAATAGATGCAAAAGAGGATGTAAATATGGATGCCAAACAAGATGGAAAAGTGGATGCAACAAAAGTAGATGCAAAATTATATGCAAAACTAGACACAAAACTCGATGTAAAACGTGGCGCAAAAGTGATGCACAAATGGATGAAAAAATGGATGCAAAAAATGATTTAAAAAAGGATGCAAAAGTCGATGCAAAAGTTGATGCAAGTGTAGGTGAAAAAAGTGGATGCAAATGAGGATGCAAAAGTATGTCAAACAAAAATAGATGCCAAAATTGATGCAAAACCTGGAACAAAACCTGGTGCAAAGGATGACATAAAACTTGGCATAAAATTTGGTGCAAAAGTGGTGCAAAACCTATTGCAATACCTGGTGCTAAACTTGGTGTAAGATTTGGTGCAAAACTTGATGCAAATTTTGTGTCATGTTTTGCACCATATTTGATAAATGGATGCAAATAGCACCAAAAATGGGCTCTAGATGCAAAAAAAGAAGTAAAAAGGGACACTAATCGCTGGTTTTGTTGTAGTGTTAGTCGTAAATGCAGATTGCTTGAGGTTGTTTGAACCTTCAATGATTGAGGACCCTGAAGAGCAGAGTCAGTTGCCTTCTATTGATGACTTACTACCTGAATCTCTTAATGAGTTGTAGGAAGACACAATGCTGGACAGGAAGGTGAGGACAACGCGCAGGGGATATGTTGAGTACCTCAAGATTGGTTTAAAAGGTTCGAAGCCAAGTAGTGCAAAGTGGATTGAGATTGGACAAGTGAGAAAACAATACCCTCACTTAGTCAATGTTGAAAACCAACTTTTAGTGGTCCAAAAGATTTTTCAGTGAGAAGGTCGTGATCTGAATTAGATCCATAAAGAATTGTCAAAGAACCATGACTGTATCAGATCAGACAAACTTCTAAGAAATTCTAAAACAACAATTAAAAACAACCTGAACCAGTGACAACGGTAGCCAACGTGGAACGACGAGGACCTCGGTCAAAGCGCACTAACTGAGGCCCGTGGAGACTGCGCGGGAGGTCAAAGTGGCCCTTGGGAGCCCCAGATCGGGAAAAGGAGGTGATTTTTAATGTGCGATAGCACTAATCGCACATCGCTGGGTGAACAGGGCCATAATGGAAAAGCCCGAGCACTTGGATGCATGGGGAGCTAGAGAATTGCGGGAAAAAAAGGCAAAAGTGCTAAAAGTACAAAGGCGGGACCCGCGCTCTGGAAATCGGCAGTATTGATCGAGGCGCCCTCAAATGGTAAGCGTTTTTGGATGGAAGCAGAGTGATCCCACTCAACGATTAACGCGTGGCAAGCAGAGGTGAGAGAAAACCACTATTGATCGCACTATCAGTTGAGCAAGTCAACCGCGCGAAACGTGCGTATGGCGTCGGATTTGGAGGCCCCAGATCGGATGGTTGAGATTGGGCCCGACGGAGGAAGCAGAATTGATGAGGGATTAAGCCGCGTTTCAAAAGGATTTGAAGTCCGTTTGACCACCACGGTGGAGGAAGACTTCATCCACGATGTAACTGAAGAAACGAATCGACGAAGCAGGCTGGCACGAGTTAGAGGAGGACATGTGGCCACTCCCTGAGCGCTGATTATGACGCCGAATAGGGAACTCCAAGTGCAGCTATAGAAGGTGAATCGACAGAGGCAGAAGAGGAAC
This sequence comes from Pinus tabuliformis, assembly GCA_031772625.1. NCBI lineage: Eukaryota > Viridiplantae > Streptophyta > Pinopsida > Pinales > Pinaceae > Pinus > Pinus tabuliformis. The sequence continues at coordinate 945,144,996 of CM062820.1, forward strand.
CGAACAGTCTTGGAACGAACGGATAAAATCCATGAGCAGAGACAGAATACACAGTCAGTCGAGTTAGACGAAGTCAGGGAGACAGAGAAAGAAACTAGGACCCCAAGAGGAGGATGGTACACAGAGAAAGAAGGCAGTAAAGCAAAAGCAGAAGAGGACAGAGGGCTGATCTGACCAGAAGCAGTGTTGAGCACTAGAGGCTTGAGATATCCGAGCCATCCCAGAGAGGATCTGTCCGGGCTGAGCACCACATTGAGCTCTCCACTGTAGACCAAAAGGTCACAGAGCTGGTAGGAAGAAGAAGTCTGTGTACTCAAGTGGCTTGGGGAATCCAAGAACCACCCTGCCAAGCAAACTTGCTTTAGGAGAACTCACATTGAGTCCCTACATTGTAATTCTCTGCTTAAGACACAATAAAAATAAGGCCACCACTGAGAGCTGGACCGGAGATGTAGCCCTGGAGAATAGGGTGAACTCCTTATTAACTTCTTGTGTTTTGTGTCTGCGTACTATATTTCTCTGCTGTCTTTCCATTTAAATGTCTGTGTATTGGCAATCTGATTGATCCGTTGCTTAAATAACATAGAACACACACCAGCACATGAGTCTGTAATACCTTTGTTTAATAAATCTTTAATTGATATCACTCGTAGGTGATATTCAGATCACCACTTTTGCATTTCCACGTGTCTTTTCATGTCTTTTATAATCATGATATTTGGTCTTTGATGCCATGATTGAAAAATGTTTGAATTTTAACATTGAAAAAAAAGAGGTGATGTCGCATCACCATTTTTGCATTTCAACTTGGTTTTCCATGTCTTTCATACTCATGATATTCAGTTTTTAATGCCATAGGCTAAAATTGTTGGAATTTTAACCCTGAAAAAAAGATGATGATGTTGAAACACCAATTTTCAAAATTGGCATAAAAATCATGATTTGATGCAACCTCCAGAAAATGAGAACTCAATAAAGTTCTCGTTCAGTTGGTAACATTGTTTACTTATCACGCTAAGACAAAACATATTGATGTGCAATACCACTTTCTAAGGGACATTCTTGAAGACAACAAAGTGTTACTAGAGAAGGTAGATTCCTTACAGAATGTGCAAACTCATTAACGGATATCGTTAGTATTGATAATTTCTCTTGGTTTAGAGAATCAATAGGAATTATTTCTATGAATATGTGACCTCTTTAATCTTGTGCCTTGCTATTTTGCAAAGAAAATACAAAGTGGGAGAATGTTAGAAATGTGTTATAGTCTAACACATATTGTGTATTAATGCACAAGACATTATCCATTATGTGCACAATGTACATGTTATTACAAAATATAGCACTTTAGTGCAAAGCCTTCACAAGGTGCTACGATTAATGGAACATTAGAAGTTTTTCCACTACCACCAAGACAACAATTTCTCTCATTTAAGTGAAAGAAGGATCCTACACAAGGGTGGCTCCCATAGTAGCGTTGAAGGTTCCTAAGGCAAGATGGGATCAAGTATAAGGTCACTTATATAGCTACCTTATCTACCACCAATGAGATATAATAAACAATTATAGATTAGGTAGTTAGTTAAGGAAAATTCCATATTTGAGTTTATTGTGCTTTTAGTGTTGTTTAAAGGATTTATGAAGTCACTATCTAATGCTAAATGATCCCCAAAGAGTGCAAATTTGGATAGTACTAGTAGTTGTAAAATTTGCAAACTAGTCATAATAATAATTTATTTCATCTCTTTAAATAGGTGATTATAATCAAGTAAAAGTTAGGGCTAAATGTAACCACCTCCCTTCCACCCCTTTAAGGGTTATTGGGCTGAGGAAGGTCTTACCTATTTGACCTAATGCCCAAGCTTATTATGGCGATGTAGTTAGCAAAAAAAATCATTCTTTGCAAGTTTTGGAAATTAATTCTAACAACACCATTAAGATGAACTCGTCAAGAACTTTCCAACGATATAAAATTTATCTCAATCCAAGTCCTGGATCAAAAGTTATGCTTATTAGAAATTTTGGCCTATTAGCAAAAGCCATGTTATCACAGAGATACCATGGATACCCATGTGGACTACTTCCATGGATGTGCTCTGAGACTAGGATTCTGAGACTATGCATACCAACCAAGCATTTTTCTGGAGTGCGGCATACACGCGTACACGTGGCCTGGAAAATATTGCCTCCCTCACATCAACAAGTGGAAGAAACTCTGCAAGTATTCTCCCAACTACACAGTTTCTCTTGAATCTCAGAACACAACATTTGAGTTCCTCCAGTCGCGGACCTTTCAAATTCGCAACACTTGTCATATGATTTTAAATGTTTGAAAAATTTTCTGACTCTTCTCCACGATGTTCGACGGTTAATGCGTAGCACAACAAAGGCTCTTTGCTCCTGTTTTAGATCTTCAGGTTTAGAGAGTGACAGAGGAATTTAGGCTTAGGGTTTTACAAGTGGCCTCATCCCAAAATTTAAAACAATGGCAAGGCAACAAATCACTTAGGCCAATTCAAAATTGCTTCAACAAAAAAAACAGGGAAGTGGATTTGGGTAAATGAAAAAAAATATCGGGGCATTTTAAAGTGCAAACTTGCTCGCTTTAAATGGGAACAAAGAAGAAGAAAACAGTCCTAGAAAAAGAAAACAAATAAGAGCAACAAAAATAAAGAAGAGTCAACCATTTACAGTCCCACATCTACACCTCTTACTTGGTCGTCAGATCTCTATGTCCAGGAACTGATGAAGGCCAGGGCAAGGCTGGAAATTTTGGAAGCCAAAGAACAGGAAAGGGACCACAAAATTTCAGAGATTACACTTGCAAATCGATCTTTAATGGAAGGTAATAGGATTCTAAAAGAGAAAGTAACAATGCTACAAGAGGCTTTAGAGACAGGAAAACAAGAATGGGAAAACATGAAGACAACATGGAAAACCATGAAAGAATCAATGACAACAAACAAGGAAGTGATAATCTCTAAAGCAACTTAGGTGGATACACAAATATCTCAGCAGGTAGTCATTCTCGGAAAAAAGGAAAAAGAGATCAAGTGAACAAACATTCCAAAATAAACCAAAAACAGAGCTGAGGACAGTAATGGTCACAAACGGATGGAGGAAAAAGAAGAAGGAAAGAGAACACAAAGACAGAAAATACAGGGAAACAAACTTTATTATAAGAGGAATAAGAGACTATGGAAATAATGAAAGCACTCTCAATTTGACAAGAAGCTTTTTGAAAGAGAAATTACATTGGAGAGGGAAAATCTGTCAAGCAAGAAGGGTGGGAAAAATATGTGAAGAGAGGCCTCGACCCATAAAAATCATCATAGGAAGTGTGCAAGACAAACACTATCTCTTAAGAAAAAAGAAACTCTTGAAAGGCTCACACTTCTTCTTAGATGAAGATCTAACTAGCAAACAACAAGAGGAGAGAAGAGAAGAAGTGGAGAAAATTAGAGAAACAAGAAACGAAGGGAAAAGAGCATGGTTGTACAATGGTAAAGTGATTATTGCAATGTTTGGGCCTCATGAAAAAGTAGGGCAACAATTTGGCAGTAAAGAAAAAACAGTTAATTCTATAATAGGGAGGAAAACAACAGGATCAACATGGATGAAAAGGGGTGAAGACTCAAATTTGAGTCTTGTGTGCCAAGCCGTGTAGCAATCAAATCCTACCCAGGTCTACCTAAGTCTAGTTTGTTGGAACTGTAGAGGTTACCCTTGGAGGAGGGGGCCTGGGAAGCACCTCTTGCAGAAGGTAGAGACACAATTTGTCGCACAGAAACTCATGAACATGATGGTTGTAAAACTCCTATGTTTGATGGTTATTTGAAATTAGTAGTTTGGAACGAGGCAATAGAAAATGGCAAAGAGTATGGAGGAATACTGGTTTTAGTGAAAGAAAAGGAAGGTCCCCACATACAATTTGTGAAAGAAGATACAAATAAACAATATTTATGGTTCAAAATAACAAAGAATGAGAACCACAAAATAATTGAAGCACGGTATTTTGCACCTCAAGTCTCAAAACCTTACAAAAATAAGGGGCTAGATAGAAAAGACCCATATGTAGCTTTAAAGCAGGATATTGTTGTATATTCTCAGCAGGGAGAAGTTCTTTTAGTGGGAGATTTCAATGCTAGAACAACAAATCAACGAGCTAGTATGTTTTGTTGCAAAGAGGATCACAATCCTATCTGGCTCATTGAAGAGGAGAATCCCCAATGGTTGAGATGTTCAGAAGATGACAAAGTTAGCAATCATTTTGAAGAGGAGTTGCTCAGGTTGCGTGGTTCTTTCAACTTAATTATCTGCAATGGTCTAGATAAATGGAAAAGATCTGGAAAGTTCAATTGCAACACATACAATGGGGCAAGTGTTGTTGACTACATTATTTGTTCACAGAGCTTGATAGAAAGAATATATGAAGTTAAGATTGGAGAGCATATGTGGGACTTAAAATCAGACCATAAACTAATTTAGATAAAGCTATATTGGTTAGAATAAAGACAACATAGGAGGAAAACACAACGTTCTCGACAATCGATATCACCGGGAAAATTTCTTCTAACATAAGAAAATTGCACTATCTTCAAAACAATGTTGGAGAGATCAATTCAGAAGGGGAAGAGTGATTCCTAAAGCCTCAATAGTCATGAGTTAACAAATATAATTCAGAGTGCACTTGAGAAGTGCAAAATAGAAAAAAATAGGAAATCTGAATCAAATTGTTTTTTTGTAAATGCTTGGTTTGATGAGGAATGATGAGGACTGAAAAATGGCAAGGAAAACCTTGAAAGAGGCAAGCGAGGAGAAGATGAATGTAAAGCTATATAAACATATTTTAAAAAGGAAAAAAGATGAGTTCATGCAAACAAGGAGAGAAAAGTTAATATATCTAGACAAGAATAACCCAAAGCTTTTTTGGTAGGAACTTCAACAAAGGAAGAAGCAAATTGAAAATAATATTACAACCAATCAATGGTTTGAATATGCAAGGCAACTCTGTGAGAAAGAATCAAAGGAGGAGCCTCCTCCCAGGATCAACACAACTGAAAAGCTTTTCACATTATAGGAAGTAGAAATAGGAATTAAGAAGTTGAAAATAGGAAAGGCAAAGGACTTGGTTGAACTTCAAGCATAATATCTAAAGTGGGGAATAAACATTCTTGCACCACACATCATGGAAATATTCAACAAAGTCATTCGAAAAGGATTCCCAAGAGATTGGACAACTAGTCTAGCAATACCCCATTTTAAAAGTGGAGACATTAATAATCCTTCCAATTATAGAACCATTATGATCAATCCTTTGTTTGCAAAGCTCTTCAATGGTATGGTAGAAAATAGAATCAGTAAGTGGGTGGAAGTCAAAAAAAAGAGGGCAAAAGGGCAAGTAGGTTTTAGGCTGAAACATTCTACAGTAGATCATGGTATCACATTGAGACACATTATTGAAAAGGTTTGGGAGGGAAAGAAGAAGTATTTTGCTGCTTTGTTGACTTCAAAAAGGAATTTGACATGGTCCCTAGAGATAAGTTGTGGAGTAGAATGGAAGAAGTTGGAATTCCTTTACATTATAGAGTTCCTGTCCATAGGCTTTATGAAGAGGTGAAAGTCAAAATTAGAACTTCAGTAGACATTTCAGAAAGCTTTAGAAGTGACATTGGAGTCAAGCAAGGTTGCCCTTTATCCCCTACTCTTTTTGGTTTATATATTGATAAATTGGAAGAGTGGCTAAATCTGCAAGGTGGGGATGGTGTTTGGTTGGGGGAGTTTGTGATAAAGCTTCTTTTATATGCTGATGACCTTGTATTGATTGCTAAATCGACCCAGGGATTGCAGATGCACTATATGCCCTTGAGCATTTTTGTAAAGCAGTGGGGATGCAAGTCAATACCAGCAAGACCAAAATAATGATTTTCTCAAATAAAAAGAAGCAGAGCCAACATACATTCTTCTTTGAAGGCAACATTCTTGAAGAAGTAAATGAATACAAGTACCTCGGGATTGATTTCAACAACAAGCTTAATTGGGAGCACTGCAAAAATAAGAGAATTTTAGGAGGGTGGAAAGCATTATATGCTCTTCAAAACAGATGTAGAGAGGTAGAGTTATGGGATTGGAAAACAATTAAAGTGCTTTTTGGGCTCCTAGTTTGTCTAGTGATATTATATGGGTGTGAATTGTGGGCTAGCAACATCCCTGTCTCAAAATGGAAGCAAATTGAGAAAATCCAAAAATGTTTGATCATGAGAAAGTTTAAAATAAAAAAGTTTGGTTTGTTATGAGATAATGACGAGTGAAACATGAGCAACTTCCATCGAAGCAATTGCTATGGTGTGTCTCATAAGGTATCTACATATAATTGAATAAATGGGAGAAGGTAGATGGCCTAAAGTTATCTTCAATGAAGGAATGAGTGAAATAAAGAAATCATGGATGAGACAAAACAACAAATGGATGCAAAAATGGAATATTTACCTTAATGCATGTCCCACAAATAACAAGGATTTAAAGAGTTTTGTTATGGAGAAGTTTTATAAGTGTATATGAGGAAAAGAGTTGGGTAGAAAGAAGAAGTATTATGTTCAAGAATTCAACCCCACTTGAGATCTCCAACAAAAAGAGTACATTGGAGCTAACATTCCATGGAGAGCAAAGATTCTTATTGCTTAATCAAGAAGTAACTCGCATCAACTACGTTGCGAAATAGGTCGATGGAAAATACCTAAAGAATCTTGAGAAGAACGGGTGTGTACTTTTTTCACTTCTGGGGCAATGGAGTTGGAAAAACATTTCATTTGGAATGTGATACTTTCAGAGACATCAGAGACAATTACAACAGTATGTTAACATCGGTTGCTTGGCACTGTCTTTTTAGTGAGGACACTGTTAGAAATTTGGGTTAGCTCATCATTAATTTGAATAATAAGAGGATTGAATTGCAAAAGGGAAAAAACAGAGAAGCTAGTGGTCCCATAGACTATATCTAGTCTCGTGGGTGTTAAAATTTCATTTTATTTCATTTCTCACTTGGCACCGCTAGACCATCCTTGGACCATGCCAGAGGACCTATGCTCCCATCCATAGGTGGAGCATGTCGGTCCACATCATCTCGGTGTCTTGGCCTTGGGGTTTTTCTCCTCGTACATGAAACTTTGCGCTCGATGGCCTAAAGGCATAATTATAGACCCTAGGGATCCACCTGAGTCCCACTCCCTTCTTTTCCGTGCATGTAAGTTATATTCCAGCCTTGACCAAAACAACTAGTAACGTAGACCCCCTAACAATGTCTCGAGCATGGGGAGATGGGGGTGTGATGCTTAATGAATCTCAACCATCGATTGAAGGAGGGTGGTTTAGCACTACTCCTAAAATGAAACAAGAGGGCACCCTTAATAGATTTCGACCATCATTCTCCAGGAAGCTCTCTACTTTATTCCTTTGAAAAGCTCAATGGCCTTGGTGATAGACCAATTTTAACAGGGGGACAAACTTTTGAATATTTTAAGAAACCTGGATCTCAATCAGGGTGCTCAGATGATGGAAAGAATTTGGAATCATTTGAGAGACACAAATCTCGTGGTAGTGAAAGTGGAGGTGCAGCGGTGTTAAAGGCTCAAATTTTGGAATGCTTGAAATCCAAAGACTAGATTTATCAATGTTTGAGAGGGTAGTAAGCAGCATAATCAAATACAAAACATCGCAAGTTCAAAGAAGGATGAAGCCTACAATATTAAATATCATTCTAACAATACAACGATATGGATTTATGGAGATGATGATCCAAATAAAGAATTAAATTCCATAAGTGTCTACGTGGTTCAGCGAGAGGTCAGTTGGAGCGCTCTAAGGCCAGATTATTTTCAAGGTAGATTGAATCTAGGAATCCATATGTCGAAGGTTGGCATGAGCCAAGAACTTTTGTGAAGGCCCAAATTGCTCCATGGCTCTATTACTTTCAAGGTAGATTGAATATAGGAATTCGAATGTCCAACGTTGGTAGGAGCCAATGCCTTTTGTGAAGGCTTAGATCACTCAAAGGCTAGATTATTTTCAATGCAGGATTGTATCTGGATATTTGGGGATCCTTGGGTAGCATAGGCAAACACTTCTGTGAGGGCACAAAAGTATCCCAAACCGAGATAAAACCATTCCAGCGTTTATATGGGGCCATCTTTGCATAACATGGTTGGGGTCTGTGTTAGTTAGTTTAAGCCTAGTTTAAAAAATCTACAAATTAGATTGGAAAATAATGAAAATTCTGGCAAGATTATGACAAAATTTGACATATTTTTTTGAAAATCTAGATTATAGCTGTCAAACTTCAAGATTTTGGATACCCAGAGATTCTTGATCGTGCATAATCCATTTCCACCATTACAAAAATAATTTAAACACTCCAATATTCTGATTTTTATTTTTATTTATTTTTTACTCAATTCCAACTAGAAATCTAACATCCAGGCAATCAGTTACACAGATTAGATGCGAGGTCCCAGAATGCGGGGTTGGAAAAAGATGCACACCTTTTGACAACCCGAATACAACTAAAACTGGATCTCGATCTCAAAGATGGAGGGTTGGCCCACCAGCGAAACTTTTCTACAGCGAAACCTTTCCATAGGCTATCTGGGAGTCTGGGGATTCGAGGGTGGAAAGTGACTGCACAAATGTATAGGCCCGAATCTAGCTAAGGCCGTATACATTTGCGATGTAGCAGAGGGTTCTGTGGACCTCACATGATGTTGACATGGAAATGCCACGTGGGCTAGGCAGGACTACGTGGATGCCAATGGGAATATCTTGGTGATGTGGCATGATGACGTGGCTTAATCCAACGCTAGAGCACTCTGACTAAACCAGGTAGGCGCTTATGGTATTTAAATCTGTATTTGGATCACTATCTACATAAATCCAAATCCATATCCTTGTATTGCTAGGATGATAGAGCTTGTGACAGAGTCCCTGAGGCCTCTGGAATGTAAGTTTAGGAATTACTTATGAATCTCCTCCACTAACATAACCATAGATGTTGTCAGGGAACAATTCATGCTGAGAAATTTGGCATGCCACATTGTCAAGATGTTAGTTGATGCCTTCCTCATTACTGAACATGACACCTTTAAGAGAAAGATCATTCAACAGGTATTGTCTCAGCCTCTCAGGAACTTAATGAGTGCAGCTATAAGTCCTTTAAAGATATTCATCTGATCTAGGTTCCTTGAGTTGTATTGAATGAGCACTTCGCAAAAAACAAAGGCAATACAAGTCACAGTGTTTGCGTCTTCATGCCCGAAGTTTTCATGTATAAGGACTATAACTTATTAAAAAACTTGAACTGTGATATTTCTCCCTGTAGTGTTCTGGGAGATAAACTCAATAAGAAGGGAATGTACACTAGGAAGGAGAGTTTTTGAACTGTTTGGGGGTTCCTTGATCCCACCAACACTGCAGGCCTTAACAACTGTTATCGGATTCAAGGTCAGTGTCCCTGTTTTGTCACAACAAATTGTTGTAGTAGAATTCATTGTCTCACAGGCTGATAGCTTTCGTACCCAAGCCTTGTTCGCCATCATCTTCCTCAAATCCAGGCTTCACTGGGCAACAACTTGTACACCTGCATGTCTTAGGCAACATTGTCTAACTATATTTCCCAAACTACCATTCTTTAATAGATGTTGGATGATTTCTCTCCATAACAAACTCTTATCTCATAGAATCTTGGCGTTGTCGAAGATATAGAGACCGATTCTGGCTCTGGAGAGTGCAACACATATTCTAATGGAAATGTTGAGAAATCCTATGCTATTTTGTGTGGCATGTGAATATAATTTTCCTGCAGAGATCATATCTTTAACCATTCAAGCATAGTATGGTATTGTTCTCTTCTCCCTGCAATTCATCCACGCTTCTCACCTTTGGAAATATCTGTGTTCACTATATGACATTTCTTAACACCATTGAATATCTTAGCCATTTTCAGGTTATATTTTCTGCCTGGAAAATGGTATGAGGCATTGATTTATGTTTGTATTTCTTCGGTCTGTGAACTGTTCATGCTTAGATATTTTTTATCTGATGGCTTGTAACCACAACAACTGGTTAATTAGAAGCAAAATTGAGCCACCATGTCTACCTCCATGGTATTCATCCCACTGTTTCCAGATTTGGAATGATCTTCTGAACTCTCGTGGTCCATGAACACCACATTTCTCGTTACTCCTATCACATCTTTGAATTCACGAACAGATTGGTGATCATTAAAAATCACATAGAACAAATTGGGGAACAGGGCCAATATTGCAGGTCTCATCCTTCTTTGAACCTATGATGTTTTGTATTTGATTCCGTTGCTTACTAACCTCTCAAACATTGATAAATCTAGGCTATGGATTTCTACGAGATTGGGCATCGCTACAGATGGCCTGAGCTGCATATGATCACAGATGAGAATGAGATGCTTTATGATGGGGTTCAAGCATTCAAAAATTTGGGCCTCTAACACCGCTGCACCTCCACTTTCACTACCAAAAGATTTGGGTCTCTGAAATGATTCAAATTTCTTTCCATTGTTTGAGCACCCCGATTGAGATCCAGGTTTCTCAAAGGATTCAAAATGTTGCCCCCCTGTTAAACCTGGTCTATCACCACCCATTTTATTATCAAAACAGACTTTCTCATCCAATTTTGTAATCAAAAGCTCCTAACTCTTTTCCTTTCTTCATTATTGTTTCAGACAATGTCTATTGATTTCCTTCACCTAAAGCATTTCCATTTCCTATAATTTTACCATCATTATTCTATTTAGTAAGATCTTTCAATGCATTTATTTCTTCCTTCAATTTAACCTTATCTTCTGTCTCGGCTCCATATCCCATAAACTTCCGATCTGGGGGTGCACTGGGAGCAAAAGTATTTTATTGTCCCAATTATCAGCTTCATCAGCCCTGCAATCCATATCCCCATCACCATCGCCTTTCTCAGAGCCTTGTGTATGAATTTGATTTGATCCAAAACACCGAAAGGACTGTGCTATACGGTACACAACCACTCTTGGTTCCTTACTTGGATTACCATTGAGGTTCAGTTTTCACTTTTCTAACTTGTATAATATTCTCTTGCTTGCATCATTTCCTTCATTTTCAGGTATTTCCACTGCACTTAAACTCGCAAGAAATGAAGCAAGTCTTGGTTTAAATTTTCTTAGTGCCTCATCCAAGGTTGAATTACCAATGGTAGCGAGGCCATCTAAAGTGGCTAAAACCTCCTGAATATCAGTATATCTAAGCCTATGTCTCACATATGAAATTGCTTTCATTGCATGGCTTAGGAAATTGTTGTAATAATGTCTTTGTGAACTTTGTGTAGCTGATCTATAGCAGCAACGATCCTCAACAATTTATGAATGCACTCATCTTCAATTTGAGACGAAGATAAAATCAGTGACCACAAATATATAGGATCTTTTGGTAGAGCTAAAGACACTTGGAGAACATCTAGAATTCAATCCACCAAATCTCTCCCCCAATTTCATTGCAAATTTTGAAAATGTGCTTGTAATCTACATAAGAGCTTGTTTATTGGATCTTTCTGACAATAAATGTAATGAAAAAGCCTTCCTATAACAGAATTGCAGTAATCATAGAGAAATTAGATATAATGTCACCTCCACTTAATAAATTATGGTAAACAAGATCTAAAATGGATTGGGGTACATGTTCTAGAATTGTACATTAACACCTAGAAAGTTTTCTCAAAGACTTGTGAGAACAATATATAGAGTTGGAAGGCACAAGCATTTTGAGGAGTGAACCAATTTCACCCCAAACAATATTTACTTGATCCTAGTGTCTTGAAGAAAATCCCAATGATTGGAAAACAAGGTTGCGAGATTCATGATTTGTAATTGCAAGCAACGAATGACAACAATGATGATTCAAAATTTTCATGCAAAGGTAATTTGGTGCCACCTCTAGAGTAACTTCCATTAAATGGATGTTAGTTGGATCTTTGATAAACTCAGTGGCAATATATGTTGGCATTGTGCAAACCCTGATAATTTGAGCTATATTTTTATGTTAGATTTTCCTCTATGCTTAATTTGATTTAAGTTGTTCAATTGAGAATTGAGAGACTCTTTGAGTAACAACAAGAATACCAGGGTCATGCATCTTGGTCATGGGGAACAATCCTCGTAGGTAGGTTGGATGCCTCTATCTCTATTTCCACATCATAAACTTTTAATGTCACATCTACAAATTCTAAAATAGTGCCCCCAACACAACTATGTTGCCTTTTGTAGCCACAATCCTCCAATCTATCACAAGCCATATCATTCTCGGTAAATTCTTCTTTTATATTATCGAAGTCATTATTTATTTTTGGGGTTGCTTCAGTTTCTACTTCCTGGTCTTTAGCAATTGCTTCAGGTCGACAATCTCTTTTTCCTTTTGCCACCATTGATGTTTCCCATGTTTCAATTCGATATAGTGTTCTTGTGAGATTCTTGTTAGATTCTTCAACCTTTCTGTTATAATCTTTGAGATATTTTTTGTTATAATATTCAAATTTTCTAGTGCAATCTTTAATTTTTTTGAATTGCTTCTGCAAGCAATTTCTCTTGGTAGTTCGGAAACATTCTCTCTTAAACCCTTTAGGGTGGCAAGAAAACCGAATTTGATACCATTGTAATATTCTTTTTTATTTATTTAGCTAAAATTCCTTGAAAAAATTACCACACAAAATTTTACCGGAAATACTAATTGAAAATGTAACACGGGTCCATAGAAATTGTAGACAATATTTAATGCAAGAAACCCAACTTTATTTAATAATAATTTCCAAAAAGTGATTACATAAAAAAACCTGTAATATACACTATGTTTTTGGTTCTCAACTTTTACAATTTGACCTTTAGTAACCTCCACCACTCAACCCTCTTGAAATATAGTATTTTGGCCCTCTAAAGCACAATAGCTTGGTCCACTCTCTATATGAATAAATTAACTCCCCGTTGGACCAATTCAAATTTCTGGAAAGATTAATTCGAATCAAGTGGTCCTTTATGGAATCTACAAGATTCTCTTTGCCTTGACTTCATGTATCTTATACTTGGCTTTCTCCTTGGCTCCCTCTCGCTGTGGAATAACTTTCTCCACATGATCCTAAATCTCATTCTCTTCCAAGATATGTAGTATCTTGGTCTTCCAAGATTTGAAGTTGATGGCACCATCTAACCTGTCTTCAACTCTAAGACTTGGTGCCATTTTGACAAGAGATCCAAAAAACCAATCAAGTTTACTAAATTCATTGGCTACTCTTTCAACAAAGCTCAGATACCATGTTGAATTTTCTACAAGAGCATAGTAGAATGTTATTTTCTTCCAAATAATTACTACCTAATTATTCTTCACACAATATTTTTATGCCACTGATATCATTGAGCAATTACACTTTAGAAAATATCAACAATAAATGTAGTGGAAACAACTAAGATCAAAGAAAGATAGCCATGAACAATATAGATAACATTTTTACCTGGGAAACCTAACCTTGGAAGAAAACCCAACCACCTTTCTTCTAGGAGAATTATTCTTCATCAAGGTTTACAAATCCAATTTGTCTAAAAATTTGTGCCAAAATCTAGGTCAAAATACTAATAAAACCTGGTCAAATTCTAGCAAGCCAATGTTAGTCAAACTAGCCAAAATACACATAAGTCAACACTACTCAAATAGTCAAACTTCGATCAAAATTTGGTCCTATGGCCCCTACATTCAAGTGTGGTTTTCTCCTACAGTCAAATCTGCACAACGGTCAATCTAGTCAACAATCAACTCTGGTAAATGTTCAAATTGATTACCTGGTCAAACTCTAGTTAACTCAACCTTTTTTTGTCATGCATGTCGCTTATCTAGAATAGAGAAGATGTTGAATGATTGAGGATGAAAATGAAGTGTTAGATCATGTATATATACTAGTCGAATGGGGGTGAATTAGCCTAAGGGATACACCCTTTCATGTGGTTGGGTCGACTTGTCTTCCTAGGATGATTTGATGCCCCAAAAATAAATTTATTTTGATTTTTCTTCAAGACCAACTTAGGCATGCGGGAATACCTCTCGATGCTACAAAAAATCAATAAAAGAGAGCATTTGTGCATAGGTCCATTAATAAGAGGGGCATCTATTTTCAAATCAATTGCATACTTTACATGACATGTAAAGATATTCATGTAAGCAAGGTGAATATGTCTTTGTATTCTTCAACCAATTGATCTACCCATCTTTGATGCATAGAATGAACCCTTGTGTAACAACCCCATCTTAAACCCTAATATTATTGTAACTAATTATGTCATTATCACTTGTATGTGTTGATGTTTGTACCTTGGGAAGGTACTTCCACAAGGCTTAAGCTAATAATATACCCTTAGAAATTTCTATAGTTATCGAAATAATTCATTTTATAAGATGAAATGAGTTAATCTAACGAAATACCAAGGTTTTTTGCATTAGTGAATTTGATGAATCTCAACCATTGATCTCAAATGATGATGAGATTGTTAGGTCCCTATAATACTAGTGTATTCCCTCATTGTTATTAGTGTAGCCCCCTTATTTTTATTGTTGTGCCCATGTAGTCTCCATATTGTTATTGTTGTGGCCCATAGAAGCCCACTATTGTTATTGTTTTTCCCTTACATTATTATTGTTATGTCGGCTCTAATTATATTGTGACCCCTCAGACTCCTATAAATAGAAAGGAGGTTTTATCATTTGAATCATCCAAGAATTGTTCATTTGTGTAATGTAAAGGAGATTTCCTCCTCGAAGAGGCTATTTTTGAAGTCATTGATCTATCTCTTCTTCTATTTTATGCGATGGTTGCATAACATCCCTTATTGTTATTGTTGTGCCCATGTAGTCCCCATATTGTTATTGTTGTGCCCCATAGAAGCCTACTATTGTTATTGTTGTGCCCTTACAGTATTGTTGTTACGTCGGCTCTGATTATATTGTGACCCTTCATACTCCTATATATAGAAAGGAGGTTTTTTCATTTGAATAATCCAAGAATTGTTCATTTGTGTAATGTAAAGGAGGTTTCCCCCTCGAAGAGGCTATTTTTGAAGTTGTCGATCTATCTCTTCTTCTATTTTATGAGTTGGTTTCATAACATAGATCTAATCTCAACTATCAATCACTTTGGAGATTAGGGTTGTGGATTCTATCAGTAACTCAAACTTATGAAAGGAAGGCTAAGGGAGAAGACAACAATACATTTTGAACATAAGACATCATGAGAGTGAGATCTCACAGATTGGATGGAGGACTTCCATTCAAGTGTGCAAGGTTTGAGGAAGGTGCAAGGGGAAGCAAGGGAGATCCAAATTAGCTAAGCAAGGTCAAAGGAAAAATATAGGGTTTGATTAGCTAGATTAGTTCTAGGTTCTTGCTATACGTATTTTCCTCAGTGGGTCATTTTTCTAGGAAGGGAGCTCTTGTAAGTTCTGAATTTAATTAAAGAAGGTTTGATTTGAAAGGAAGAAATCTAGTGTGCATGTTTTTGTGAGATTGTTGTTTAATTTTTCTTATGTCGCTGTAAGTATTATAACCCTATCCATGTTTTTACTCAGTAGATTTGGGTAATAATTTTTTTTACAACAAGAAATTTGCTAGGTAATAAATTTCTAGGTTACTAGGGATAAAAAATTATCCGTATGAGGTTTAAATGTCATCATGACAACAAACCAAGTTGAAAAATTTAAAAACTATGCATGTGCACTAAATATTTCTTTGATACATATAAATATTGAGTAGTCGATTGGAATGTGAGCACCAAAACATACTATGATATCACAAGTGGGAACTAGTGAGGGGGTTGCAAGAAATTATGCAAGCCTACAATTTCTAGAAAACCTCACCCAAAGATCTAAGCCAAATTTTGAACTTCAAATTTTATTACCTTATTTCCACTAGGCCATAATTCATTAAACGAATCAATTAGTATCTGTGCAACCACCTTCCATGTTTATGTTGGTTAAGTGGTGGTTGTGGAGTACTCTCAAGATGAATTGACCAGTATGGGAAAGAACCCATCTCAAAATTTGAGGGTTTACCTATGAATGGTGTGGGGAAATGGAAAAACCACATGGATAAAACATCCACAATTTCATTCATACCATACCCAGAAATATTAGAGGCATATGGGTGCTTCTATTAGTCAAGATTTTCATTGATGTCAATATGGCATTATTGGAGATGGAAAATATTCTTGTGATACATGAACCTCATGCAAACCCTAGGTGCTAAGGATTCCATTAATGAAGTAAAACCTACAATTATTGCTTATGAAACTCTAAGTGAAACCCTAGGTCTATAACAAAGATACCCTAAACATTGTATTGCTGAAGATGATGAAAACCCTAATTGTTGATGTAAGCCATGAAACCCTAATGGCTTATGTAAACCCTAAAGTGCTGAACCTTGACATAACCCTAACCCTAGCATAGATTATTAAAACCCTAAATTTCTACCTAAGTCTTTAAAGAAACTCTAATGGCTAATGAAAGCCCTACACTGCTACAACCCTAAAATCCTAACACTATGTGCAAAACCGTAAAATCTAAGTTAAACCCTAATTGAATCCATCCCTAAAAACCCTAGCCAAACCCTTACTCTAAAACCCTATACCCTAAGTTATTACATGAAATTCTAAATGCATATCACTTTAATTGGACCAATTAACTCTAGCCACAAAATTCCTAATTCACTTAATCGCCAATTTATTTGATGCAACCTCATACTAAAACCAAAATAGGTGACACTTTACCAATTAACAAAAAAAAATAAAAAAAAAATTTCCTATCTAATTAAATGACCAAACGATCATATATATATATATATCCAAAAGCCTTTTATTTTGGGCGTAGAATTTTTAACATTAAAATACACATTGGTCGATGCTGCATATTTCACTGCTCAAACCTTACATGTCGGCTCCAAGTCGACTCCTTCAAACCAACAACCACTTTGAAACGACTCTATGTAAACAAGGGGCAACTACGTAGCGGTAGTCCCTGCTGGGGTTTTTGCAAAGATAGTTGACCAACAATTAATTGAGTCGTTGACCGATTTTTTTTGGCTTTATTATTGTTTAACCAAGGTTTTATAGTAGCCATCGTTATTCATCTAATCAGTGTAATTCAAAAATAAAACAATCATTGTAACTCAAAAATAAAATAGCTTCACTCTAACACTTTACCTTGTGTTTATATTTCTTAAATAGCACATCAGTGTTGATAGAAATATTTAGGATTATTTTATTTTATTTAGGATGAAGAGGCTAAAACTGTTTACAATTTCTAACTCGGATTGCTTCCAAATTACCTTTATGATTGAAATCTCTGCCAAGCTCTTTGTTTCTGTTTGAATGTAACTTTTGACAGTCAAGTCTATCTTTCATATTTAATCCAAAAGATACTACTCATTGTGAGGTTCATTCTCCCAGCTGAGCTGTTACCTGCAATATTAGTGTTTCAACATTGTTTCATGTGTCACTGGAATTTAATACATCTGCCCACAAGCGATCATTAATATATTTCAAAGTAATGTGCTACAACACTTACATATGCGAAAAACAAGTAAATATTAAGTTTGTAAATCAATTCTATTTATTATTATTTTTAAATAAAGATATGACGTTGTTTTAATAGAAACGTTAAATGTAATGGTGTACGTTTCCCTGGAGTTCTAAAAAGAATTGCTGACACTGGTATCAGCCCGTCTAGCTCAGTTAGTAGAGCGCAAGGCTCTTAACCACGGTGGAATTACCTTGTTTTTTCATTTTATCACCGGAGGCTCATCAATGTTACATTTTTAATTTGAAAAATAACCTTTTAAATTTTAGCGATTCAACGAGCTATGGGACCGGTTTCATCCGTGGGCAATCGAGATTGAGAATCAATAAATTCTGCAGATGTATTCTATTGGCCCCAGCGATTTCTACATGAATCATGCCACCCTCTCCAAAAGCTATTGCATGTAGTACACTTGCCTATCTATTAGGAAACGCTCCAGGTACATCCAGATGTCCTTGAATAACCAACGCCTGGTGCTTATCCTATGAGCGCTCTGCCTCCTATGCATTTTCTTATGGGTTTTGATCCCGGTGGGGTGGTTATGAGACTCAGTCAAAAACATCAGTATCTGGTGATGAATATATTTAAGAATCTAGCATTAAAAATGAACTTACCAGCATGATCCCAAAATTAGACAAGGTATTCTCTATTTTTGAATCTAGCGTTAACAATGAAACTAGTAATTTCGACTAACCTAGCATTATATTTGTAAATTGTATTGCAAGGGTTCAACAATGGAGTGGTGATTTACCCTGAAGTAAGATGGCCTTCTACTGGTATTAAGAAACTAGTGAATTAGACTTTCAGAATGAGGCACTGCACTTCATAATTTATTGTGTATTCCCCTGGAAAACGACTGGTGTGTTCTACTGTGTGAAACTTAAAATGGTTTGGTAATTCTTTTGTCATTAACACAACCTTATAACCTTAAAGTTGGTTTTAAGACTGCTTAGGAACCACAGGGGCTACATTGAGTTTGGTGAACAATGCTTTGAGGGTTCTCGTTTCTCTCTGTGTTGCAGAGTCCTTTCACCTGAAGCATCGGCAGCTACAGGGGTATGGCCATAACATCAGTCAATTTGATCCTTTGTACTTTACCTCTAGTTTCTTTGTACTTTAGCTGCTCTTTCGACAATAGTTTTGCTTATTGTATGCTAATTTGTTGGGCGCATGTGACTTCCTTCCCTTTGCTAAACAACTCTCAAACATTAGCTCTGGAAAATGGTAAGTAGGCCAACATAAATCTTGGCTGTTTTTTTTTTCAGAAAACACTCAAAATTGTGATAAACATACACAAAATTGTGATAAGCATAGATATAGCAAGTTCACCATATTATTTGTTTTGTTGTCTTGGATTTGGGATTTGATCGCCGAAACAATAACACTACAATGCCTAACAGATAACTTATCTCAAGGCATGCACAATTTACAGTAATGGGTTTCTAATTCTATCAACATTTTAATTTTATCATTTACAAGGGAGGGGTTGATATAAGTGCACCCAGTGGACAGTTAGAAAAATGTTCATAATGTGCATTTGAATATTTTCAATAGCAATGACCAGTAGGGCTCACTAGGCGGGTCTTCCATAGCAGATAGTCTATGTCATACTAGAATCAGTCTATGCCATACTAGACTATGGACTCTAGAATTTACATATGCTTGTATCAAACCTCCGTCTAACTAACAGAAATTTAAAATCATAAAATGGGGATAATTAATAAAAATTCAAAATCACAGGGACTTCTTCTTGGGCATAACATTCTTAACATTCTTTGCAATAACAGAACTTATGAAACATGATACCCAAAAACAACTAGAAAAAAATATCGGTTTCCATATTGATGTCAGGTAGGTTTTTATCCCTCTCCTTTTAGTCTTGTCGATTCTTTCAGATTGATGCTTTTGCTTCTTTGGTTCAGATGGGTGGGTGTGAGCAACATACCTGAAACCTCTACCATTTCTCGCAAGTAATGCGAGACATGACATCTAGCGCATCTCCAACCCTATTACACATGACGGCAAGAGCAACTCCTATTACACATGACGGCAAGAGCAACTCCTGTGAGACATGATAGTAAGCATAGCTCCAAATTCAAAATGAAAAGAAATTACCAGCAATGTCTGCTGTCACAATTCTAATGTAGGTAATGTCTCTGTCAGAACGAATTTTTCTTTCAGACATGACATTAAGTGCAGCTCCAAATTTAAAAAGAAAGAAAACACAAGTAATGTCTTTGTTACAAATCTACGTTCGATAATGTCTTTGTTACAATTCTATGTTTATGGAGCTGTATGTTTATGGAAGAGCGAATTATATCATATGTACATCACATTCTAACATATATAAACCCAGCGAGATGAGGTCCAGAAGCCCGAGAGACCACCCAACAGTATTGAAATAACAAGAACCAGCTAAGAAACTTCTCATATTGCAGCATCATTTGCATTGTCTACTACTCGAATTGCATATCAACGTAAGTAAGCATCATAATTCCTTCCCTGTCCATTCGTGGTAGGAACTATGTAGGAAATTTATGTAGAGATGGAGAGGTTGTTTGGAAAATGAAGCAGGTTTTTGGCAGGACAATAAACGTTTTTGCAATATTCAATAGTCTGTACTCACAGAGACTTTGAAAAAGGATTTAAATGAATATGCTTCATGTTTATTTTGTGTATGTGATATTGCAGGTAAGCCTGCTGAAATTGACAATGACGAGCTCCCTGAGAAACTATTACGAGCAACGCCATACATGCCAGGACATGCTGATACCCTCTTGGAAGGTTGTCGATTGTTTAAAGTTCTGCCACGACAACTTTCACAATATTCATCTATCAACAGGCAGGGTATCTAATATTTTTAGGAATGTTAGCTGGGCATGAATGACCATTCAATCAATTATTTAACATCCATGTATTAGCTGACTGCCATTGTCAAATGGAACAATGGAAAATTTGCAAAAGTGCTGAAAATAACATAGCATGCAGTGTTGGGTCTCAGGACACCACATATCTCCACAATGGTATGATATTGTCCAATTTGGGCCTAAGCCCTTATGGGTTTGTTTTTGGGCTTTACCCCAAAAGGCCTCATTCCAATGGAGATATTTGTTCATCCTTATATACCCATGATCCTTCCCACTTCTACCACTTCTAATAAATGTGGGACTTTGTTCGTATACCCAACAATCCTCCCCTCGAACAAAGGACCATCGAGCCTCCCCTCAAACCATACGCAGGATTCTCCCCTCTCTACCAACCAGGATTCTCCGCTCCAATGCGTTGGTGGTTCACGCCTTACATGGTAGCACCACCTGTCTCGAGAGCTTGCTCCATCCCAGGTCAACTCCTCTTCACCGTGTGTTCCCCAACACGTCCATGAAGAATCCGGAGCACACCGCCTGTTTAACCGAGCTCATCCTCAGGCTTACGGGGGCTCACCATCTTTGTTTCGGCATTCCGAGGATTCATCCACTTGGGTAACCTCGAACTTGGCTCTGATACCACTTGTTGGGTCTCAGGACACCACATATCTCCACAATGGTATGATATTGTCCAATTTGGGCCTAAGCCCTTATGGGTTTGTTTTTGGGCTTTACCCCAAAAGGCCTCATTCCAATGGAGATATTTGTTCATCCTTATATACCCATGATCCTTCCCACTTCTACCACTTCTAATAAATGTGGGACTTTGTTCGTATACCCAACATGCAGCAAGTAAACCCGCTAGTAAGAACCACCTCGCTTGCTAGTAGCTTATATCCCAGTGCCGCAATCAACATAAAAGACAGAGGTCAAAGCATCTGAATAGGTAAACAAGCAGAAATTACCTCCACCCTCCTTGGCTGAAACTCAAGCTTCGCCCTTGACACCTGAGACTGAAATTCTCTGCCCCTGAAACTAGCTCGAAACTGAAACATCTGGAACAATCTCTGGCAGTTTTCGAAAATACAGTAATTTGACAAAGGTAAGCCTATCCAACAACAGTCTCACCGGAAACCTTCCTCCGCAGAGGGTAAAGACTAATTTCATATTGTGTTTGATGGCAAGAAGTTGAGAGGCAGTGGTAGCCAGCTACCTGAGAGGTGGCAGACCGGTGGTAGCCAACGGCCTGACAGGTGAGAGGTGGCAGAGAGGTGGCAGCTATATAGTAAACTTTGCATAAAACGCCAATAGTTATAGTAAACTTTTCATAAAATGCTAGTTGTCACCACAATTTTCCAGACTTTTGATAAAATATAACTTGTCACCACATTTCTACATTGTATAAGCGAAGTTTGCAATAAGAAGTCCTTTCTTGCCCAGCCAAAAATCTTCTAAAATTTTGATAGACAGAAATTGTCATTCTAACATGGTCAACGAATGAATTAATGAGGGGAGGGGTCAACGAATGAATTAATGAGGGGTCAACGATCGCTATAGTCCTGCTAAAGGCAGGGACTAATAATGGGAAGTCTGGAAATGCATCGATTGAAGAAAAAGAAATTCGGAGAAGAAGTATAAGCAAAGAGGAAAGACGCATATCTAAACCTGATTGCAAGTGGAAAAAACACGTACGTACCTGAAGTTGCTCGTACCTATCTGTGGAACAATTTTATCTTCGGTGTTATTGAAAGTTTTGGTGGATTTTACCTTCGGTGTTATTCAAAGTTTTGTGGAAACGTGTTTTAGACACCTGTACCACTTGCATAAATTCTCGGATTTCATGTGCAATATGTTAGTTGGAACATTAATGCGTTAATACACCTATGGAAGAATGCGTAGTAAAACATGATGTGGCGAGATCGAATAACATGCTTTTGTAATGGACCTACAGATACCAAATTTGCCTGAGCACTACATGGTGGCACCTGTAACAAACCGAATAACTCGTGGAGTTTTGGATCTGTCTACGTAAAATTCTGAGCAATGGAGTAGCGAAGAATATTCATGAGTTCTTAAGCAGATTCAAAAGTCAACCAGATTCTTTGACATATTATAAACTTGTATCTCTTCAGCTCGGTGATAAATCTAAGGTACAGTGCTAGGCCTCGACGCTTGGATCTGTGGAGTGGCAGTCACCAAATATGTGGAGCTAAATTTGAACTTCAGACTATATCTCAGAACTGCAGATTGTGGGCTCAAACTATCTGCGTTTGGAAATCAGACTTAGGGCTTGAAGCCCTATCAGTTACCCTCAGATATTTTGGATGTTTCTGAAGCAGTCCCTGGAGTGGCCTTTTATCAATATTTGGAACTGCCTCTTGAAGAATTTTGGGAGCAATTTTTTTTAGTAAACCTTGGCCTCATTTGGTAGCAGAAATCGAAGATACTTTTGTGGCAATCACCTTGACCAGAACACATAAAAATTTTGAGTAGAATCACAGGCACTCTTAAACATATTGAAGACGCCTTGAAGGTTTTGAAGATAATGTTGAAGACCATGATGCATTAACCATCATGAGGTAACTTGAAGATCTTTGTTTTGGGTACTATGAAGAACAAGAGTACGAAGGTTCCTCTTTAGAAGAGGAAGAATTCAAGAAAGCTTTCTATACTTTCTCTGAGATGGTTAAAGTCTTTTATGAAAAAAACAATGTAAACTTTGAAATGGGAACTATAAACTCAAAACAGAACTCTGGCCAAAAGACCTCAAAAAAACATCAAAAACAGTGTTAAAAACGAAAAGTGTTGATGCAGGAATAACACCTTTTTTTTATTGGGTAAATTTTCAAGATGTTTTAAAAATGGCAGTGAAAACAAAATTTTTGCACAAAAATTGTCCAAAAAACAAAATTAATGATAAGCATTAAAAAAATAAATAAATAAACATTATAAACAAATAAATAGTAAAAAAAATGGAAAATATATATATATCTTCTAAACCATTAAAAAAAAGGCAAAAAAAAAAAAAAAAAAGAGACTAAAAATAACATTTAAAATAAACTAAAAATTAAGTAGGTAAAAATAGAAAAATAAAAAAAAAATTAAGAAAAAAAATTAAAAACAAACTACATTTAAAAAAATAAAAAAATTAAAAAATAAAAATAAAAACGACTAAAATTAAGATTAAAATGTTGATTACTTAAAAAAACAAATATAAAAATATATATAAAAAAGACAAAAATAAAAAATAAAAAATATTAAAAAAAAATTATGTCATAAACCATAAAAGATTTTGGATATATATATATATGAGTAAAAAATAGAGAAATTGAAAAAAAACCTTTAAAATAAATAATTAAATAAACGAAAAGAATTTAAAAACTAGTAAAATTAATATTAAAAAAAACAACAATTAACTCAAAAACAAAAACAAAACAAAACAAATATGAAAATTATTTAAAAAAACAAAAAAAATATTAAAATATAAAAAAACCAAAAAAAATTTAACATTAATTTTTTTTTTTTTTAACCATATTTATTTATTTATTTTTAAACATTTTTTTTAACATTATTATTATTATTATTTAAATATTATTATTAACTTTATTCAAAACAATTTTTTTTCTTAAAAAAAAAAATAATAATAAATTTAATTTTTTTTAAACGAATTAAAATTTTTAATTTTAAAATTTTAAAAAATTATTTAAAAAAACATATAATTTTATTTTTGGATTTTTTTAAAAACAATTTTTTATTTTTATTTAAAAAATAATTATTATATTAATTTTTTTTTAAATTATAAATTTTAAAATATATTATTATTATCCTAAAAAAATGTTATACGTTTAAAAATGTTTAATTTAAAATATTAAAATATATAATTATTATTTAAAAAAAAATTTAAACGTATGAAATTTTTAAATTTTAAATTTTTATTTATTATTAAAAAAAAAAATTGTTTTGCCGCCCCGGCTGCCCGTGGTGGCACAGTCGCGGGCAGAGGGCCTGCGCAAGGCAAAACGATTATTTTTTTTTTAATAAATAATAAATAAAAATTTAAAATTTAAAAATTTCATATGTTTAATTTTTTTTAAAATAATAATTATATATTTTAAATTAAACATTTTTAAACGTATAACATTTTTTAAATAATAATTGTATATTTTAATATTTTAAATTAAGCATTTTTAAACGTATAACATATTTTTTTAAATAATAATAATAGATTTTAAAATTTATAATTAAAAAAATGTTTAAAAAAATTAATATAATAATTATTTTTTAAATAAAAAAAAAAATTGTTTTTAAAAAAATCCATAATTTATTTTTTATTTTTTATTTTTAATTTTTAATTTTTACATTTTCTTTCTAAATAAATTTTTTTAAATTTTTAAATTTTAAATTAAAATTTTAACTCGTTTAAAAAAAAATTAAAATTTTTAATGAAATTTTTTTTTAAGAAAAAAAAAATTATTTTAAAATAATAATATAATAATAATTTTTTTTTAATAAAAAAAAATTATAAAAAAAAATGTTATTTTTTTTGGTTTTGTTTTGTTATTTTTTTTTAATATTTTTTTGGTTTTTTTTAAATAATTTACATTTTTTTGTGAGTTAATTTTTGTTTTTTTTTTAATATTAATTTTACTAGTTTTTTAATTTCTTTTTTCATTAATTAATTTTTTTTCTTTTTACTAGCTTATTTTTAAGTTTTTTTTTCTTAGTTTTTGGAAATGTTTTTTTTCAATTTCCCTAATTTTTATTTACTTAATTTTATATTTATATTTTATTTATTTATTTTTCCAAATTCTTTTATGGTTTATGAGATAATTTTTTTTTAACATTTTTTTATTTTTTATTTTTGTCTTTTTTTATATATGTTTTTTAGAGACAATTATTTCATGTGGATTGAAAATTTAATTAACGATGTATAAATATGTAGAATATCAAAAATGCAAAATATCAACCTTCTTTAAATATGCAAAACAATAAAAACCTCACTACAAAAAAAATAAAAATAAAAATAAAAATAAAAACAAGAAAATATGAAGAAGAAGACCACTTCCAAAGTTATTAAATTTACAAAATAATTATTTACATTTCATACATTATAAAATTAAAAGTAAAAAAAAAAAAAAAAAAAACCTCTTAAAAAAAGGCCATGGTGTAGAATTACCACTTTTTTAAATCAACATCAAAATCACTACCATTCTAAAACGCAATGTACATAAAAAAAATTATAGTGCCAAAAACTATGCTCTAAAAAAAACATGTGTGTTCTGCATCACCCCTTTTCAAAATCGGGTCACTTTTTTGCTATCTCTACAAAACGGGTAATAGTATCAGTTCTCGTTTCAAAGTTTACATTGTTAAAAGAGGAACACTAGAATGGTTGGAGAGAGTTCTAAACCTCCACATGGAGAAGGAAGCTCAGAGGACAAAAAAGATGAAAAGAAGGATTCCAAAGGGAATGGAGGAAAGCCACCTCCATCTCCACCATCCTCATCCTCATCATCTTCACCACCTCACACAACATCATCTTCCACTACCACCACAGCCCATACTCATTCCAAAACCCCAAAAGGAAAAACTCCATTATTGAAATTGGACATAAAATTTGAACTTCCCTTGTACAATGGAGAAGTGAATGCACAAAAGTTGGACAATAGGATTCGACAGTTGGAGGTATATTGCAGAATTAAGAACCTTCAAGAAGACGGCATAAAGATCCAGTTGGCTTCACTAAGGCTAGAAGGAGATGCACTAGTTTGGTGGGAAGCAAGGACTCAAGAGAAAATGCGAATCCATGGTAAGATATCCATTTCTTGGGTTGAATTTGTTTCTGCAATTAAAATGCAGTTTTATCCTTTAAACTATATGCAAAAAGCCATTATGAGTTGGCAAAACTTTAGGCAGCTTAAAGGCCAAACAATCCAAGATTATACAGAGGAATTTAGGAAAAAGGCTTTGTTATTAGGAGTAAACTTGAATTCACAAGACACACTCTTGAAATATATTGGAGATTTACATTCCTATTTGCAGCATACTATCCTTATGTTTAACCCAAACAACTTAGATGAAGTATGTGTGCAAGCCACATATCTTGAGGCAAGGGGAAAACAAAACATAGAGGAGAAATGTGAAAGTGAGGGTAAGGTAAAAGAGAAGGGAAAGAAGAATGCAAGTATAAAAAAAGAGAAGGAAAAACTCACATGCAAAAACTGTTCAAAGACTGGCCATGATGAAGACCACTGTTGGCAACTTCATCCAGAATTAAAACCAGATAGATTGAAAGCCAAAGAGAAGGGCAAAATTGTTGCTATAGCTGAAAAAGACTTAGGGTCAGATTCAGGAGATGAGACAAAAATTACAGCTATGGGTTTGAAAGGTCAACATGTTGAAAGTACTAGTTCCTCAAATAGTCACAACAACACTCCAAATGAAGACAAAAGGGAAGAGTTGTTCACTGTCAGAGTAATCTCAAATCATACCAAGATTGATGCACTCTTTGATAGTGGATCACAAGCAAACCTGATTTCAGAAGACTTAGTTAAAGAGATTAAACTTGAAACCGTACCACATCATAAACCATACCCTTTGGGTTGGATAGTTAAGGATGCCAATTTACAGGTTTCAAGGAAATGCATTTTTAGATTTGCTATCGCTGCAACCTTTGTTGATGAAGTCGAGTTAGACGTGGTTCCACTTCAAATTTTTGGAATTATCTTGGGAAGTCCATATTTGTATGACAAGAAAGCAGTGTTTCATCGCTATGAGCACAAATATCATTTGCTTAAAGATGGGGTGAAGTATATTGTGAGAGCTCATCGCAAGAAACTGAACATTTCTTTAGTTAATGCAGGGCAAATGAAGAGGCTAGTGAATGCAAGTCAAAACTTGACATTGTTGATGATCAAACAAAGAGATGTTTTGAATCATACATTTCATAAATATGATTATATTTGTAATGAGATGTTTCAGAATGATAACAGGTTTCCTTTGAAAGAAGGTGAAAAACATTTGCAGCAACCAACATTGGTGTTGAGCGGTGTTGAAAACAAGGTGCTGGTGCAAGAAGTTGCAAAGGTCAAAAAGAAGAGGACAAAGCAACTTGGAAAAGAAGTCACAGGTTTCACAAATGTTCATTTCTGGTTTCCAAAAGGCACATTACAATGGCAAAGAAACTTCGGCAAGAGTCGACTCAAGTACAAGGCAAAAGCAGCTAAAAATTTCCATAGAGACAAAGTACAAGGTGAGAAAGATTCCAAGTTTATTTTGATTGTCGACGAAGGTAGGAACAAGATTCTTTCTGCAAAATTAGATTGTTTTTCTGCAAATCAGAAATATTGCAGCATAACGGTGTCAAAGACAACAATACATGGTCGTCGGAATAAAGGAAAATTTTGACTTTTTATGAAAAGCTCCAAATGATGAAATTAGGAAAATTTCAATGGATAAAGACTGGAAGGATGAGGGAACAATCCCCTCATCAACATAATCAGTGATCAAAAGAGATTTTGGGGTCCAAAAGGCTTCTAGTGGGGAGGAATGATTAGGGATCAGTATTTTAGCTAAAAAATGAAAGTGCTTAGAATTGATTTAGACCTAAATGAATGGATAGATTTCGTCTCCAAGATTCCAGCACCATGAAAAGTTCAAAAAAATGACATCGTATGAAAAAGTTAGAGCTTCTGAAAGTTTGGTAAAAGAAAAGCCCCGCGAGGACAGCCCCCACCCCATGTGACCAAGCTCCTGAACCAAGAGCTAGGGGCCAAATGTTAAGCAAGATTAGTGTGCCACTAATCAGTTTAGTATTTAATTAATCTGTAATTAAGTTGGCGGAATTTATGGAGGAGCCACTAAATCCGGAACCGCCACCAAACTTAGCGGACTTAATTGGAGTCTCTCCAAATTTAGCAAAAGTTTTCTAGGAAAAATTGTTTGAGCCATAACTTACTCAATTCTCAGCCAAATTTTGAAAATGAATAGTAATTTTAGCTAATTGGCATGTTTGGAGCTCATTGGAGTAGGTTGCAAAGGTAGAAGAGGTCATCTATAGGTGTTTTTGGTCACTTGAATAATTTTGAAGCCTAGGGCCACCATGTGTTAGAGGCCATTCCCAGAGCAGCTGGTAACCAAATTGAGTAAAAAAATAGTCATCTATAATAGATTTGAATGTTTTGAACTCAATGGAGTAGGTTTCAGAGGTAGAAGAGGTAATCTACAGGTGGTCTTGGTCACTTGAATATTTTTGAAGCCCAGGGCAACGAGGTGTTGGAGGCTACTCTCAGAGCAGCTGGTAACCAAATTGAGTAAACAAATAGTCATTTCTAATATATTTGAATGTTTTAAACTCATTTGAATAGGTTCCAAGAGCATTGGATGCATGTAACAACAATTTGAGCACTATTGAAGCTAATACAAAGGCTCACACTATGAAGCTAGACCAAGGAGATGTAGCCCAAGAGGGGTGAACTCCTTCAACAAAAAATTGTGTATTGAGCTTTGTTATTTGTGCTTGTTGTGTTTTTATATGCTTCTATTCAACCATTTAAATTCATGATTTTAAGTTCATGCAAAACACTAAATTTCACCAAGTTAGATGAATTGACAATCACATGCTCATGGATAAACTCTTTATGAAAAAGTAAACCAATGCAAAGAAAATTTTATATCGGAAATGTTACTAGCACAAAATTAACTAGCAATCAAGTTCAGATCAAGTTGGTATCAGAGCACAAGGTTGCTTGCTTGATTT
This sequence comes from Pinus tabuliformis, assembly GCA_031772625.1. Taxonomy (NCBI): domain Eukaryota; kingdom Viridiplantae; phylum Streptophyta; class Pinopsida; order Pinales; family Pinaceae; genus Pinus; species Pinus tabuliformis. Next base: position 945,174,271 of record CM062820.1, read on the forward strand.
TCTTGAAGGGTTTAATAGTTACAATTGTTGTTATGATTACAAGGTTGAAGTTGCAGAGAGGAGAAGGGAAGCTACGGATAGCTAGTCCTAAGATTAGGACAAGAAGGAAGAAGGTTGAGAAAGCATCATCCTCACCCAAAGGACCATTCAAGGCAACACCTGAATCACCTCAAATTCCATCTCCATCAGTTGAGATAGAAGAGGCACAGATTGCACAAGAGGTTGAAGAGATTAAAGAGGTACAATCAGTACAAATTTTTGAGCCTGAATCCATAGTCATTATGTCTGGAGAAAGAGAGCATGAAGGTTCCGCTTTAGAAGACGAAGAATTCAAGAAAGCTTTCTATCCTTTGACTGAGATGGTTAAAGTCCTCTATGAAGAGAGGAACACCAAAATGGTTGGAGAGAGTTCTAAACCTCCACATGGAGAAGGAATCTTAGAGGAAAAAAAGATGAAAAGAATGATTCCAAAGGGAATGGAGGAAAGCCACCTCCATCTCCACCATCCTCATCCTCATCACCACCTCACACAACATCATCTTCCACTACCACCACAACCCATACTCATTCCAAAACCCCAAAAGGAAAAACTCCATTACTGAAATTGGATGTAAAATTCGAACTTCCCATGTACAATGGAGAAGTGAATGCAGAAAACTTGGATAGTTGGATTCAACAGTTGGAGGTATACTGCAGAATTCAGAACCTTCAAGAAGACAACATAAAGATCCAGTTAGCTTCACTGAGGCTAGAAGGAGCTGCACTAGTTTGGTGGGAAGCAAGGACTTAAGAGGAAGTGTGAATCCATGGTAAGATATCCATTTCTTGGGTTGAATTTGTTTATGCAATTAAAAGACAGTTTTATCCTTTAGCCTATATGAAAAAAGCCATTATGAGTTGGAAAATCTTGAGGTAGCTTAAAGGCCAAACAGTCCAAGATTATACACAGGATTTTAGGAAAAAGGCTTTGTTATTAGGAGTAAACTTGAATTCATAAGACACACTCTTGAAATATATTGGAGGTTTACATTCCTATTTGTAGCATACTATCCTTATGTTTAACCCAAGCAACTTAGAGGAGAAATGTGAAAGTGAGGGTAAGGTAAAAGGGAAGGGAGGAAAATGGAAGGGAATGAAGAATGCAACTATAAAAAAGGAGAAGGAAAAACTCACATGCAAAAATTGTTCAAAGACTGGCCATGATGAAGACCACTGTTGGCAATTTCATCCAGAATTAAAACCAGATAGATTGAAAGCCAAAGAGAAGGGAAAAATTGTTGCTATAGCTAAAAAAGGCTTAGGGTCAGATTCAGGAGATGAGACAAAAATTACAACTATGGGTTTGAAAGGTCAACATGTTGAAAGTACTAGTTCCTCAAATAGTCACAACAACACTCCAAATAAAGACAAAAGGGAAGAGTTGTTCACTGTCAGAGTAATCTCAAATCATACCAAGATTGATGCACTCTTTGATAGTGGATCACAATCAAACCTGATTTCAGAAAGACTTAGTTAAAGAGCTTAAACTTGAAACTGTACCACATCATAAACCATACCCTTTGGATTGGATAGTCAAGGATGCCAATTTATAGGTTTCAAGGAAATGCATTTTAAGATTTACTATCACTGCAAACTTTGTTAATGAAGTCGAGTAAGACGTGGTTCCACTTGACATTTCTGGAATTATCTTGGGAAGTCCATATTTGTATGACAAGAAAGCGGTGTTTCATCGATATGAGCACAAATATCATTTGCTTAAAGATTGGATGAACAATATTGTGAGAGCTCATTGCAAGAAACTAAACATTTCTTTAGTTAATGCAGGGCAAATGAAGAGGCTAGTGAATGCAAGTCAAAACTTGACATTGTTGATGATCAAACAAAGAGATGTTTTGAATCATACCTTTCATAAATATGCTTATATTTGTAATGATTTGTTTCAGAATTATAACAGGTTGCCTTTGAAAGAAGGTGAAAAACATTTGCAGCAGCCAACATTGGTGTTGAGCGATGTTGAAAACAAGGTGCCGGTGCAAGAAGTTGCAAAGGTCAAAGAGAAGAGGACAAAGCAACTTGGAAAAGAAGGCATGGGTTTCACAAATGTTCATTGTTGGTTTCCAAAAGGCACAGTACAATGGCGAAGAAACTTGGGCAAGAGTCGACTCAAGTACAAGGCAAAAGCAGCTAAAAATCACCATAGAGACAAAGTGCAAGGTGAGAAAGATTCTAAGTTTCCTTTGATTGTTGACGAAGGTAGGAACAAGATGTTTTCTACAACATTAGATTGTTGTTTTGCAAATTCAGACATATTGCAGCATGACGGTGTCAAAGACAACAATAGATGTTCGTCGGAATCAAGGAAAATTTTGACTTTTTATAAAAAGCTCCAAATGATGAAATAGGAAAATTACAATGGATAAAGACTGGAAGGATGAGGGAACAATCCCCTCATCAACATAATCAGTGATCAAGAGAGATTTTGGGGTCCAAAAGGCTTCTAGTGGGAAGGAATGATCAGGGATCAATATTTTAGCTAAAAATAAAAGTGCTAAGAATTGCTTCAGACCTAAATGAATGGATAGAGTTCGTCTCCATTATTCCAACTCCGTGAGTGGTTTGAAAAATTGTCATCGTTTGCAAAAGTTAAAGCTTCTGAAAATTTGGTAAAAAAAAAGCCCTGCGGGGCCAGCCCCCACCCCATGTGACAAAGCACCTAAACCAGGATCTAGGGGCCAACTGTTAAGCGGGATTAGTGTGCCACTAATCAGTTTAGTATTTAATTAATCTGTAATTAAGTTGGCGGAATTTATGGTAGAGCCACTAAATCCGGAACCGCCACCAAACTTGGCGGACTTAACTGGAGTCTCTCCAGATTTAGCGGAGGTTTTCTAGGAAAAATTGTTTGAGCCATAACTTACTCAATTATCAGCCAAATTTCAAAAATGAATAGTAATTTTTGTCTAATTGGCATGTTTTTAACTCATTGGAGTAGGTTTTAGAGGCAGAATACATCATCTACAAGTGTTTTTGGTCACTTGAATATTTTTGAAGCTTAGGGCCACCAGGTGTTGGAGGTCATTCCCAGAGCAGCTGGTAAACAAATTGAGTAAAAAAACAGTCATTTCTGATATATTTGAATGTTTTGAACTCATTGGAGTAGGTTTCAGAGGTAGAAAAGGTAATATACAGGTGTTTTTGGTTAGTTTAAGATTTTTGAAGCCTAGGGCAACCAGGTGTTGGAGGCCACTCTCAGAGCAGCTGGTAACCAAATTGAGTAAAAAAATAGTCATTTCTGATAGATTTGAATGTTTTAAACTCATTGTAATAGGTTCCAAGATCATTGGATTCATGTAACATAAATTTGATAATTATTGAAGCTAATACAAAGGTCCACACTATGAAGCTGGACCAAGGAGATGTAGCTTAGGAGGAGTGAACTCCTTCAAAAAAAATTGTGTATTGAGCTCTGTTATTTGTGCTTGCTGTGTTTTTATATGTTTATGTTCAACCATTTAAATTCATGCTTTTAAGTTCATGAAAAACACTTAATTTCACCAAGTTAGATGAATTGACAATCACATGCTCATGGATAAACAATTTAAGGATAAACAAACCAATGCAAAGAAAATTTTATATCTGGAAATTATACTAGCACAAAATTAACTAGCAACCAATTTCAGATCACATTTATTGTATTGGATTATTGTAAAGAATAAATTAATAACAGATTGTATTCTATTATTGTTCATATTTGTGTTATAAATATAGGTGATATAACTGGTAAAAATAACAATTGAAAAGAAATATTGATTCGCCCCCCTCTCATTATTTCCAACAATTGGAATCAGAGCTAGTACCTTCACACAAAGCCTAACAGCTTGAAGGTTGATCCTTAGAACACAAATGGCAAAACCAAGGAAGAAATCCTCCAATCCTCCTAAAGATGTTTCTTCCCTCAACTTTCACTTAAGCACATTGTACTTTCGAAGTTGTAATGAAATATAATGTAGATGCATCAATAGACATGCAATCTTAATCGGATAAGAACTCTAACTGTTCCTTACCAATCCATTTCAAAGGTACTACCCTTGCCTGCACATCAGCATCAACATGTGAATCATTTTGAGACACATCATTCATGGAATCTTCACTTCCATTTTTGCCATCTTCTCTTTCCACTTTCTTCAGCTTTGGTGGAAGCATTGTTGGATTCAGTGTCCAACACTTTGCAACAAGATGCCCTTGCTTATGGCAGTAAGTGCACTGCATTTGCATCCTCTTGATAGCATGATTTTCCTTGTCCAATGGACCTTTGGCTTCTTGCTTCTTTTCCTTCTTCTGCTTCCTATATGCGGCCATTCTTTTCCAACATCTAGAATCATCATGGTTATCCAAACCACAAAAGGAACATGCAACTCTTTCCCCATACATATGTGGAAATTCATCATGCTTTGCAAAATCAAAAGGAATGTGTTTAGAACTAGATTTATACCTGCCTCTTTCACCTCTATTCCCTTCATGAGAAGGTGAAGCAAATGAAGAAGTGGCTCCCTTTGGAACACCATCAAACTCTTCAAGGCTGTTAGAGTCTCCCCAACTCTCTCGTTCAAGTGTGTGCTTTTGAACACCTGCATCCTGCAATTGATGTTTCAAGCTATTGCATTCCTCTTGGATGCAACCTTCACACTTCTGAGGTAGAGGACAGGAAATGAAACTCCTTGGGACTGTTTCAATGGCTTTCATGGCAGCTTTGGACTTCTCTCCATAAGACTGTCGATAGATAAGACCCAAATATTTAGGCCTTTCCTCATCCATTATTGGTTCAACAATACCTTGTGCGTGCTTTCCCAAGCCCTTTCCTTCATAGCCCATCTTGGACATTAGCTTGGAACCTCTGCCTTTAGTATGTTTCTCAAAAGAACCAATACAAGCATTCTTAGAGGATTTGGAAGACAAACTGGAATGGCTTACCTCTTCTTCAAGCTGGTACTTGACTAAGGCTTCTTGGGCAACAAAGAGCTATGTTTCCAACTCATGCATCCTTTTCAGGTTCATATTTGCAATATGAAGTTGCCTCTCCATTTCCTGCAATTTGTCAGCAAGCAACTACTTCTCTTCCTTCATGGAATTCAACTGCTTTCTAAGCATGCTGCTCTTCCTTCCATCCTCATACATTTCTCTCACCATATCCATCATGGTGGACAATTCTTGCTTCATGTATTCATCAAAGAGTCTTGTGAAGAGAGCAAAATTTGAGGACCCACTTGTAGAAGTTGTCATTATGCCAATGAACAAAAAAACTTCAACAAGATAAATAAAGAGCTTATTCAAGCAACCTTTTGCAACAAACCTCTTGTGCTTTGGATTACCTTGAGGTACTTGGGATAGAAGAATTCCTTCAGCCCTTCTCTTTCTTGTCCTTCCTGGACTGAGCTATCAATATCTTCCCCTTTACCTCTGCAAACTCAAAAAATAGTCAGTTTGCAAACAAGCATACAATCAGCCTCTTACTGTTCAAACACCTTTCAGAAAAGCAGTCTTTGCTTTGTTAATCAAGCATTCTGATATAACCTTTCTAAAGGTGTGGTCAATCAATCTTAAGCTCTGATATCACGTGATCTGAAAATGGGGCTCTTAGGCTTCTTGTTTAACTTACAAGAACCTCTCCCACTTCCAAAGCTTGAATTATTCCCAAGTCTATTTGATTAACCAATGCGGAAATAAGAAATTCTTGAAAATATAGGCATATGCTTGTATTTATTGTTGGTTGTTTGTTTTCTTTAAAATCTGTTGTGTATGCTAATATTTAAATGTGCTTAAACATATACATAAATGCATATAACAGTAAATAATGCAGCAGTAAAACAAACACATGAGACAACAGTTTAATTAGGAGTTCACCCAAAACTCTTGGGCTACATCTCCATGAGCTCTTGTCAATTTGACTTGGCTCTCTGGGATTATGGTGTAAGTCTTTTACAAGTCTTTGACTCAACTCCTGTTGTTCTACACATAAACAGTGGGTTCAGACACCTTTTTATCCCTTGGCTCTTGAAGCTCTGGCTTTTGGCTCTTGGCTCTTGGCTCTGGCTCTTTGGCTCTTGGTTCTGGCTCTTGGCTCTAACTCTGGCTCTTTGGCTCTGGTTCTGGCTCTTGGCTCTGACTCTTGGCTCTTTGGCTCGGGCTCTTGGCTCTTTGGCTCTCCTACTCTGGCTCCTTTCTGCCTTCTGCAACCTTCACGCTCTCTGGCTTTTCACTTGAACTTCAAGTGACCCCAAAGGCTCCCTCAGCTGCTCCTTTTGCTTCTGCGCTGCTCCTTGGGCCTTGGCTTGGCTTTCAGCAATAGACAATCTTCAACAACAGCTTGGCCACCAACATTAACTCAGCAACAAACATAATTTGTCCATCGTTCAACAACCTAATAGACCCTGTTTTCTGATGTTCTATGGCTTTTAAGCCAAATTGCGCTGCATGTTTATACCCCCTCTCGGGCTCTCTGTCTTCAAGCTGTTGTCCCTTCATTTTCCTCCTCTGAGCGTTAGAAATCATTGCTAAACGCTTCCTGGGATGGATGCCACCTATTTGGTAATGGACAGGGAAATCGGCGCTTAAAATTCCTCTGAGCAGTCGTTTTCTGTTTACACAGAGAAACGCTGCCAAACACGGGAAAATCCGCAAAACATTGTTCATCCCAAACTTGAAATTTTCATAAATGTGCTTTATTTCCCTATCGGGTCTGCTTGGGGATCACTTATCGCAATCGCAATTGGCCTGCCCCTTTGTTTTTCGTTTAATAAACGAAACAAGCGAAATACATTAAAAATCGCATTTGGCGGATTTCAAAATATATATATTTGCATTCCGGAACCCTATCAGGTCTGGCCATATCACATCGCTAGTCGCAATGGCCCTTTGGCTTCCCCTTTGGTATCGCCGACGCCGATCCGCCGATATCGGCGATCATAGTTAGGCTATCGTGCATATATATATATATATATATATATGATCGCTCCATTGTTCGCCAATGGCGATCCACCGATTTCGGCGATCGCTCCATCGCATTGCCCCGATCCATCACGCCATGCCTCCGCTCCGACCCACCGATCACTGCCGATGTGATATGCCGATCGGATTTGGACCGTTGATCGGCCAGATCCGACGGCCCCTGTGCAACCATTGTTCAGCCTCCCCATAGCCTTATTTTCAGAGTTTTCTCCATGTTTTTAAGGCCCAATAGTGTAACCCGATATGTCCAAGACTTATCCTCTCTCGGTGGTCTCACCCTTTAGGGAGATTCGAAAGACTTAGAGGGTTTTTAGACCCATATTTCAAGGGATTTTTACCTCTTTTTCCTTTGAAAAAGGGCAGCTTCATTTTATGATAGCTTTCCCATCTGAAGTCTGTTTTCACTCATTTAAGTTGTGTTGGATTTAGAATAAGAAGATCCCTGCAATGAGACTATGTCTAAGAGCAGCCTGCGATTTTCATTTTCCTCTGATTTACAAAGGATTTGTGCCATTTGGCACTTTTCACCTCTTGCATGAAGTCTTTTAGACTTAGAGGTTTATCTAGGATCCATTTTTGGATCACGCCTTCCCACTAAAAGAACTTTTGGTCTCCAAAAGACTGATATACTGATTTGAACAGTAAATGAGAGTGACTCGCCCTCTTCTTTCAGCTTCCCTACACTTGCCTTTGCATAGTGCCTCTGAACCAAAGTTTCTGACCACTTCCCCCCTTTGGATGGGCTAGTCTTCTTGAGAAGAACTGTCTTCCTCCTTGCCTTTCTACAGAACTTCTACTGAAATGGTCATAGAAGGTAGTTTGAGCTTCTTTGCCTTGATCATTGATCCAAGGTGGCTCAACAAATGTGAAGTACATCTGCTCCACAAAAATTTCATTTGTACCTGTTTGACAAGCTGCCAACACAACTATTAACAACAACAGGCATACAGACAACAACTGGATGGACTAACTCCTGCTTCAACAAAAGAAACAGATTTTCACAACTTGTGAACACCTCCATGTCTTATATCTGCATACAAATGATGGACTAGATAACAAGCCCACAAAACATGCCTTTAAACAAATGACCCTTCAAGTCAAGCATGTAGAAAAATACCATTAGGACTCTTTTTCCAAAAGATGAAACTTTCATCATTATCTCCATTTGGAGACCAAGTTAACTTCTTTCGAGTCAACATGGCATCACATGCAATGCATGCATTTCATCCCTCAACTTTCACTTAAGCACAATTTACTTTCGAAGTTGTAATGAAATATAATGTAGATGCATCAATAGACATGCAATCTTAATCAGATAAGAACTCTAACTGTTCCTTACCAATCCCTTTCAAAGGTACTACCCTTGCCTGCACATCAGCATCAACATGTGAATCATTTTGAGACACATCATTCATGGAATCTTCACTTCCATTTCTGCCATCTTCTCTTTCCACTTTCTTCAGCTTTGGTGGAAGCATTGTTGGATTTAGTGTCCAACACTTTGCAGCAAGATGTCCTTGCTTATGGCAGTAAGTGCACTGCATGTGCATCCTCTTGATAGCATGATTTGCCTTGTCCAATGGACCTTTGGCTTCTTGCTTCTTTTCCTTCTTCTGCTTCCTGTATGCGGCCATTCTCTTCCAACATCTAGAAACATCATGGTTATCCAAACCACAAAAGGAACACGCAACTCTTTCCCCATACATATGTGGAAATTCATCATGCTTTGCAAAATCAAAAGGAATGTGTTTAGAACCAGATTTCTACCTGCCTCTTTCACCTCTATTGCCTTTATCAGGAGGTGAAGCAAATGAAGAAGTGGCTCCCTTTGGAACACCATCAAACTCTTCAAGGCTGTTAGAGTCTCCCCAACTCTCTGGTTCAAGTGTGTGCTTATGAACACCTGCATTTTGCAATTGATGTTTCAAGCTATTGCATTCCTCTTGGATGCAACCTTCACACTTCTGAGGTAGAGGACAGGAAATGAAACTCCTTCTTGGGACTGTTTCAATGGCTTTCATGGCAGCTTTGGACTTCTCTCCATAAGACTGTCCATAGCCAAGACCCAAATATTTAGGCCTTTCCTCAACCATTATTGGTTCAACAATACCTTGTGCATGGTTTCCAAAGCCCTTTCCTTCATAGCCCATCTTGGACATTAGCTTGGAACCTATGCCTTTAGTATGTTTCTCAAAAGAACCAATACAAGCATTCTTAGAGGATTTGGAAGACAAACTGGAATGGCTTACCTCTTCTTCAAGCTGGTACTTGACTAAGGCTTCTTGGACAATAAAGAGTTGTGTTTCCAACTCATGCATCCTTTTCAGGTTCATATTTGCAATGTGAAGTTGCCTCTCCATTTCCTGCAATTTGACAGCAAGCCAATGCTTCTATTCCTTCATGGAATTCAACTGCTTTCTAAGCATGTTTCTCTTCCTTCCATCCTCATACATTTCTCTCACCATATCCATGATGGTGGAAAATTCTTGCTTCATGTCTTCATCAAAGAGTCTTGTGAAAAGAGAAGAATTTGAGGACCCACTTGTAGAAGTTGTCATTATGCCAATGAACAAAAAACCTTCAACAAGATAAATAAAGAGCTTATTCAAGAAACCTTCTGCAACAAACCTCTTGTGCTTTGGATTGCCTTGAGGTCCTTGGGATAGAAGAATGCCTTCAGCCCTCCTCCTTCTTGTCCTTCCTGGACTGAGCTATCAATAGCTTCCCCTTTACCTCTGCAAACTCAGAAAATAGTCAGTCTGCAAACAAGCATACAATCAACCTCTTGTTGTTCAAACACATTTCAGACAAGCAGTATTTGCTTTGTCAATCAAGCATTGTGATATAACCTTCCTAAAGGCGTGGTTAATCAATCTTCAACTATGATACCACCTGATCTGAAAATGGGGCTCTTAGGCTTCTTGTTTAACTTACAAGAATCTCTCCCACTTCCAAAGCTTGAATTATTCCCAAGTCTATTTGATTAACCAATGCGGAAATAAGAAATGCTTGAAATTATAGGCACATGCTTGTCTTTATTGTTAGTTGTTTGTTTGCTTTAAAATCTACTATGTGTGCTGATATTTAAATGTGCTTGAACATATACATAAATGCATATAATAGTAAATAATGCAGCAGTAAAACAAACACATGAGACAACAGTTTAATTAGGAGTTCACCCAAAACTCTTGGGCTACATCTCCGTGAGCTCTTGTCAAATTTGACTTGGCTCTTTGGGATTATGGTGTAAGTATTTTACAAGTCTTTGACTCAACTCCTGCTGTTCTACACATAAACAGTGGGTTCAGACACCTTTTTATCCCTTGGGTCTTGGGTCTTGGGTCTGGCTCTTTGGCTCTTGGTTCTGGCTCTTGGCTCCCACTCTGGCTCTTTGGCTCTGGTTCTGGCTCTTGGCTTTGACTCTTGGCTCTTTGGCTTGGGCTCTTGGCTCTTTCGCTATCCTACTCTAGCTCCTTTCTGCCTTCTACAACCTTCACGCTCTCTGGCTTTTCACTTGAACTTCAAGTGACCCCAAAGGCTCCCTCAACTGCTCCTTTTTCTTCTGCGTTGCCTCCTTGGGCTTCTGCGCTACTCCTTTTGCCTTGGCTTGGCTTTCAGCAACAGACAGTCTTCAACAACAACTCGGCCACCAACATTAACTTAGCAAAAAACATAATTTGGCCACCATTCTACAACCCAGCAGCCCCTGTTTTCTGTCGTTCTGTGGCTTTTAAGCCAAATCGCGCTGCCTGTTTATCTCCCCTCTCGGGCTCTCTGTCTTCAAGTCACTGTCCCTTCATTTTCCTCCTCTGAGCGTTAGCAATCATTGCTAAATGCTTCCTGGGATGGATGCCACCTATTTGGTAACGGACAGGGCAATCGGCGCTTAAAATTCCTCTGAGCAGTCGTTTTTTGTTTACACAGAGAAATGCTGCCAAACATGGGAAAATCCGCAGAACATTGTTCATCCTGGACTTGAAATCTTCATAAATGTGCTTTATTTCCTTATCAGGTCCGCTTGGGGATCGCTTATCGCAATCGCAGTTGGCCTGCCCCTTTGTTTTTTGTTTAATAAATGAAATAGGCGAAATACATTAAAAATTGCATTTGGTGGATTTCAAAATATATATATTTGCATTCCGGAACCCTATCGGGTCTGGCCATATCGCATCGCTAGTCACAATGGCCCTTTGGCTTCCCCTTTGGTATTGTCGACGCCGATCCGCCGATATCGGCGATCGCAGTCTAGTTATCGCATATATATATATATATATATATATATATATATAGATATATATATATATAGATATATATATATATATATATATATATATATATATATATATATATATATATATATATATATATATATATATATATATATATATATATATATATATAGATATATATATATATGGCCTCTCCATTGTTTGTTGATGGCAATCCATCGATTTCGGCGATCGCTCCATCGCATCACCCCAGTCCATCGTGCCATGCCTCCACTCCGACCCACCGATGCGATATGTCGATCGGATCTAGACTGTTGATCGGCCAGATCCGACGGCCCCTGTGCAACCACTGTTCAAGCCTCCCGATAGCCTTGTTTTCAGAGTTTTCTCCATGTTTTTAAGGCCCGATAGTGTAACCCGATATGTCCAAGACTTCTCCTCTCTCGGTGGTCTCGCCCTTTAGGGAGATTTGGAAGACTTAGAGGGTTTTTAGACCCATATTTCAAGGGATTTTTGCCTCTTTTTCCTTTGAAAAAGGGCAGCTTCATTTTATGATAGCTTTCCCATCTAAAGTCCATTTTCGCCCATTTAAGTTGCGTTGGATTCAGAATAAGAAGATCCATGCAATGAGACTATGTCTAAGAGCAGCTTGCTATTTTCATTTTCCTCTAATTTACAAAGAAGTTGTGCCATTTGGCGCTTTTCACCTCTTGCATGAAGTCTTTTAGACTTAGAGGTTTATCCAGGATCCATTTTTGGATCACAAGACAACAATAGAAGAAATCCTGCTCCAAAAAGACTTGCAGATGGTGTCAAGAATACAAAAGGAAATTAATATCACCAAAGAATTCCAAGGCAAAAAGACTTCAGAAGTAAATCAAGGAAATCTCCATCTCCCAGGTACCAAAGTATATTTCTTGGTTATTGCTATTCTTGTACAAACTTTGGGCACATGGCAAAAGATTGTAGGACATATCACAAAGACAAATATAATGGTCCCCGTCAATCTCCTAGAAGAAATTTTGCAAGAATAAGTCATGATTACTCATTTATAAACTAGATGGAGTGCTTCAATTGCCATAACATTGGACATATGGCCCGTGATTGTAACTTGACTTGGGTCCTTAAACGAGCTTCAACTATGACAACCAAACAAGAGAAGAAAGTTACACAGTCTAGCCAAAAACACATGTTGTTGATTTGATGAAGCCATCCTTGATATTCCAAGTATTTGGTGGCAAGATTCTACTAAAAAGAGAACATGCATACAATTAGGGGGAGTTTGTGATTCTTGAGCATTCTTGTAGAAGTTATCCATGAAAGGGCCCTATGGAATCCTTCATGAATCACACATGAAGAAACACAAACACATCTATCATGGACCACATTTCCAGAAGAAAGAGCACCATTACGGGGGGAGTAACATACCCATGAAGAACTACTATTGGTGAAGGAAAGAAGAAAATTGACAGAGGGAGTACTTAGGCACCCCGTTTTCCATTGATGTCAAAGGGGGAGAGAATGTTGAGGGGGCAAGAATATTGCCATCAATGTCAAAGGGGGAGACTATTGGTCAAGGTTGTCATTGATGTTAATATGTCAATATTGGAGATGGAAAATATTCTTATGATACATGGACCTCATGCAAACCCTAGGTGCTAAGGATGCCATTAATGAAGTAAAACCTAGCATTATTGATTATGAACCCCTAAGTGAAACCCTAGGTCTATAACAAAGATAACATAAACATTATATTGTTGAATATGATGAAAACCTTGATTGTTGATGTAAGCCATGAAACCCTAATGGCTAATGTAAACCCTAAAGTTCTAAACCTTGATGTAACCGTAAGCCTAGCATAGATTATTAAAACCCTAAATTGCTACCTAAATCTTTATTAAAGAAACCCTAATGGCTAATGAAAACCATAAACTTCTACAACCCTAAAATCCTAACCCTAGGTGCAAAGCCCTAAAATCTAAGTCAAACCCTAATTGAATCCATCCCTAAAAACCCTAGCCAAACCCTTACTCTAAAACCCTATACCCAAAGTTATTACATGAAATTCTAAATGCATATCATTTTAATGGGACCCATTAACTCTAGCCATAAAATTCATATTCACTTAATCACTAATTTATGTGATGCAACCTCATAATAAAACCAAAACACATGACACTTTACCAATTAACAAAAAAAAACTAAAAAAGAGTATTTCCTATCTAAATAATGACCGAAGGATCATATATATATATATATATATATCCAAAATCCTTTTATTTTGGGCGTAGACTTTTTAACATAAAAATACACATTGAACGATGCTGCATATTTTATTGTTCAAACCTTACATGTCAGCTCCAAGTCAACTCCTTGAAACCAATAACCACTTTGAAACGACTATATGTAAATAATGGGAAGTCTGGAAATGCATCGATTGAAGAAAAAGAAATTCAGAGAAGAAGCATAAGCAAAGAAGAAAGACGCATATCTAAACTTGCTTGCACATGGAAAAAATGCATACGTACCTGAAGCTGCTCGTACCTATCTGTGGAAGAATTTATCTTCGGTGTTGTTGAAAGTTTTGTGGAAACGTGTTTTAGACACATGTACCACTTGCATAAACTCTCGGATCTGTACAATCTATTGGTTGGAACATTAATGTGTTAATACACCTGTGGAAGAATGCGTAGTAAAACCTGTTGTGGAGAGATCAAATAGCAAGATTTTGTAGCGGACCCATAGATACCAAATTTGTGTGAGCACTATGTGGTGGCACCTGTAACAAACCAAATAATTCATGGAGTTTTGGATTTGTCTATGTAAAATTATGAGCGATGGAATAGCGAAGAATATTCATGAGTTCTTAAGAAGATTCAAAAGTCGACTAGATTCTTTGACAGATTCTAACCTTGCATCTCTTACAGTGCTAGGCCTTGGCGCTTGGATCTGTGGAGTGACAGTCACAAAATATGTGGAGCTAAATTAGTACTTTGGACTATATCTTAGAACTACAGACTGTGGGCTCAAACTATCACTGTTTGGAAATCGGACTTAGGGCTTGAAGCCCTATAAGCTACCCTCAGATCTTTTGGATGTTTCTGAAGCAGTCCCTAGAGTGGCCTTTTATCAATATTTGGAATTACCTCTTGAAGGATTTTGGGAGTAGTTTTTTAGTAAACCTTGGCCTAATTTGGTAGCATAAATTGAAGATACTTTTGTGGCAATCACCTTGACCAGACCACTGAAGAATTTTGAGCAGAACCAAAGGCACTCTTAAATATATTGAAGACGCCTTGAAGGTCTTGAAGATAATGTTGAAGACCATGATGCATTAGCCATCATGAGGTAACTTGAAGATCCTTGTTTTGGGTACCGTGAAGAACAAAAGAGACACATTTATGTGAAGAGCAAGGTTGTCATTGATGACGTGATTAGAAGACTAAGGAAAGATTGACAGGGCTCATTGAAGAAGACATTTGGAGCCGTGAAGTATAACCAAATACATCTTTATGAAGTGAATTTAAGTTTTGGATCCCAAGAGGTTGGTGCCTTGGAAGATAGGGTCGGAGCTCTAGAGGATTGGAGTTCTCAAGAAACCAGGTTGGAGCCTGTACCAGAGATAGGGTTGGAGCCCTAGAGGTTGGTGCCTCAAATTGACAAGGTTGGTGCCTTGGAAAGTCCAAGTTGGTGCTTGGCACAATACAGGTTGGAGCTTGGGCGATTGAATATTGGTGTCTCCATCTAGGGTTGTAGCCCTACAAAAATATTTTACTTGATTATTGTAAGGAAGAAATTAATAAAATATTTTATTCTATCATTGTTCATATTTGTGTTCTAAATATAAGTGATCTAACTGGTAAAAATAACAATTGAAAATAAATACTGATTCATGCCCCCTCTCATTATTTCCAACAACTTCAAGTACTTATTTCTCTAGAAAAGAGATGACATGTTTGAATGGGAACTTTGTTGGGTTATTTTGAGTGTTTATATAAAGTTTTGGGTGCCCAAATACACCCATCAAAATGAAAATTATAGATTTTATAATTTCTAGTGTGTTTCTAGCTCTTTAAAAACAAATTTGGCTTGTCCATTACTCACCTAAGGTATTTGGAACTTAGTTAATTGGTGGGGGTTGTGAATTGATCCATAGTGGTCTAGTATGATAAGATATGGGCAAGGAAATCACCTAGGAAATGTAGAGTAGTGAAGGGATTCCCATATTGTTATGTTGGCTAGTTGAGAGGCATATGAGATTTGTTGAGACCTCATGCAAGTAAGCAGAGGAGTCATCTAATGTTTTTTCTTTTATGTGGAGAAAAGTTTCTTTCAACCATCCCAAAATTTATGATTGTTGATAGTCCCCCCTTATACTATCATGTCCTGCCTAAGGGGTGGAAAGCTACAGAGATCATTGGTATAGTTGAGCCTACAATTGGGTGAAAAATATACCTCTAAAATTGATTGTCGGCCTGAAATTTTAGATAAGTTTTTCCTCTAATTCCTATGCTTATTGTTGATTTTCTCTTTGAATTTTGTTAGTAAAATTAGAGATGAAAAATGGATGCCTATTCTTGTATGGAATTCAAAATGTTGCACATGATCTAGGTGGATATTGGCGGTATCCCACCTCTTCCACTGACTCCATGGTTCTTTATCTTCTTGGAAATTTTTCTATCGTTTTTTGGTTCACAAAATTTTGGGGCCATTTTGAGTTCATAAATGATGTTTTTTGGCAATTCGGGGGCCATGAGTTGTCATCTTATCCCTTGGCCCCAGTAAAAAGTTGTATTAGTTGAATATCTCTCATCCAACAAGATATTGTGCACCCCAAATGGATATTATATGAAAAAATTGCACCCTCGAGAAGTTGATGTACCAACTAACCATCTCGAGGTCTATAAACATTTTGGCAC
Source organism: Pinus tabuliformis (assembly GCA_031772625.1). Lineage (NCBI taxonomy): Eukaryota > Viridiplantae > Streptophyta > Pinopsida > Pinales > Pinaceae > Pinus > Pinus tabuliformis. The sequence goes on from CM062820.1 coordinate 945,190,424, forward strand.
TTCATTTTCTAGGGTTAGGGTTTTGGACCTATAGGATTATTTCTTTATTTTAAAAGTTCATACTTTAGGCCTCTTGTAATATATTTTGTGAGTGTAAGCAGTTGCCATCTCTCTCTCTCTTCAAAGATAGCTACCACCATTCTAACCATTTTATGTTCCATAGTATTCCGCTATTTCATTTATTAATAGAAATTAGGTTTTCACCATATTACTATGATTTCTATTATAGTTCTCTCTCTTTGTTTGTGTGTTTAATTTCATTTCTATTGAGTATGTTGGCAGTGGTTGTCATTGATGTCAAGTCTAGTTATTGTTTTCCAGTGATGTCGAGCTTAGGGGGAGTTTCTTGAATTGTCATGCATGATGCTTATGTTGTTATTGATGTCTTGGTTGTTTCTATTAAGCTAATGATGAATAAGTTGTTTGTTGAGTAGCTTATATTTGAAGGAATTTTTTTTGCAAGTAACTTGCTCAAAAGTGCACGAAAAGTGCTTAGTTCGATAACCCTTTCAAAGAGATTTCCAATGGTATGTGGCACTTAGCCTAACCCCCAAGGGATAAGGAAAAATCAACGGTTGAAGTGTTGAAGCTCAATCATGGTTTAAAAGGCTCAAAGTTTTGTGAGGGCCCCACCTCATCATATCAAAGCAAAATGGTAGCAGAAGGTGACAAGTGGTGACCTAGCAAGTCACTAGTCACAGTGCTTGATTGGCATGGAGCCTAGTGGTAAGAGACTAGGCACTTATCACACCAGCACCAATTGGTTGATAGTTAATAGGTGGTGTCTTGAAAGGCTTTGGTCACATCGTTTGGCCACCAAGGGCCTGATAGCCAGTGCTTAGGAACTTATCAAAATATTGATGGAACTTAAGTTCCCCTCACATGCAAAGAAGCACGGGCGATGAAGCAGTAGGTGGTGATGGCATTGCAAGGTGACATGGAAATTGGGTGATGTGGAGGCACATGGGAGTGACATGTGGTAGCTGGATTCAACACTTTTGGGTGGCCAAGTGGCTCTTTTTCGAGTGAGACGTGGTGATTCTTTGTGCAATAAGACACGTGGCAGACTCTCATTAGATGTGTTAGATGATGTGTACACTACGTGGCAGTCGAGGTGGCATATGGGCCCCTCTACTGGGATATCAGAGCACTAGCAAAATGGAGCATGAGTTAGCGTTGTATTTTCGCTGACAATTAGCAAGTGACGAGTGGTTGGTGGAAGATGAGCTTAGGCGGTAGGTGATGGGCTAATAAGAGATAAGCACTAAGTTCTAGCTAGTGGTCACATTTAGCTTAGGTATGAGAGCCAAAGGGCCTATCAGCCACCTCCCATCACCCATTAGCATGGGAAAAAATCATTGTGAATTCCCAATGAAGTGGTGGCCGACAGATGGAGATTTAGATGTGAGTTGTTGTATATGTGAGATAATAGACTTCGAAACCCCCCCCCCCCCCCCCCCCCCCCCCCCCCCACTCTAATTAAAAATTGGAAAGGCGAGGGGCCTTGAAGTGTTGTATATGTCATTAGATATGATTGAATAACTGGATCAATTAGATTGCTTCAATAACATGCGGGTCACTTAACTATGCACACAACAAATTATGGACCCCCCCAGCTCGTTAAATTTTGGATAGGCATGGGAGCCCCGAAGTGATGCCTCAACCATCAATCGTGAACATATCTCTTGGGATGCCTTAAGATGCATTGGTTGTTTAAAATTAAGTAGTATGCAGTGGTCTAGGTTTACGTTCCCTTAGCGCTTAAGACCTTGGTTTGGTCCAATTTTCCCATCCTCCAGGAAGCTAACCACCAAGGGCTACAAAATGAAAATTTGGCATTCGAGTGCTAAATTATGTTAGAGGTGTAAAGCCTATTTCAGATGCCAAATTTAGTAATACAGGTTGAAATGAATTAGTTTTGTTGTGGAAACATCTATCAAGGAAAGGAGATGCCATAGAACAAATGATTTATCATGCAAAATGAATAACTACTACTATTGTTGACATACAAAAGTGCAAGAGAACAAAGAGAGGAGTGGTTGTTGAGCAACAAAAAGAATAGGAGGAGATTTGAAATTGAGTTGAAGTTTAAACTATTGGTTAAATGATAACTTTTCAAATAAGGTGATATCTGAATTGGTTGTGAGCTTAAAGAATAGCATATGTAAAGCATTACAAGCAAAATTTTAGAAAATAAATTATAACTAAGAGAAAATATGAGAAGGAGAAGAAGAGATGGTGAAGAACTTTAATTAAATCAGTGAATTAAAGGAAGAAAGGTTGCTACAAAGGACATAACAACAAATTTGAGAATTAAATAATTGGTTCAACAATATTTTAATTAAAAGGGCCTCATATCTAAGTGTGAAAATTTATGAAATATGGACTAATAGGTTGAGAAAGTATGTGTTTGTAGTTCAGCGGGGGTTGTAGCCTCCTTCATCTAGGTGTTTGTAAAGATAAGGGAGTTTGTGCTTCCAAAAAGTGGGTGCTTTCAAATGTAAGGGGGTTGGAGCCTCCTATAGGTTGGTGCCTACATGGTTTGATGTAATGTGGAGTTGATGCTTACATTTACATCATTATAAAAAATAATTTGTGGTTTTATCTCTTATGGGTTTCCACGTAAACTTATGGTGTTCAAGCTTTATGTGATTGGTATATTATTATCATGTTGAATGTGTTTAATTGGCTAATTAATTGTTAAAAGTGTTAAAATATTGATTCAACCCACCTCTCCATATTTCCTAGTTTCCAAAAATTGGTACCACAGTAAGTTCCTTTAACATTTGTCTAACAAATGGAAGGTAGATCTAAGACATGGCAACCCATGATGGAAATTATTCCAACAAGGATCCTATGTTGATGGGAGCAAATTATTAATTTCGGAAGGTAAGAATGAGAACCTACATAATGTTTTTTGGTGCAGATGTATCAGATACAATGCAAAATGGTTATAAAATGCCAAATATATTAATTGACAGAGATGATAAGCTTGATTTCACTTACAATGCTAAAGAAATGAAATAAATCCTAGGTGGTTTTCTTGAATTTGAGCTAGTTAAAGTCATTCACTACAAAACAACCATGGAAATATGGGACAATTTCATGAGTTGCTATGAAGGTGATAGTAAGGTAAAGAAAGGAAAACTCCAAATCTATAGAATGTGATTTGAATCTTTAAAGATGAATGAGGATGAGGACATAGCTAAATTATTTCTTTGGGTGGATTAAATATTTAACACCATAAGAGGACTTACTCAACCTATGGATGATTCCTTTGTAGCTGAAAAGGTGCTGAGATATCTGCTTTTCAGATTCAATGCCAAAGTATCATCCATCAAGAAGATGCAAGATATCAACACCTTAACATTGGATCAATTGCATGGAACATTGAAAGCTTATGAAATGAGAACATCAAAAGGAAGATCTACCTCAAAGGAGGAAGCCTTCAAAGATGATTAGAAGAGAAAATAAGATCAAGAAGATTTGATCTATGGATATGAAGAAGAAATTTAGGCAAAGTTTGTAAGAAGATTGAAGAGAGGGTCTGGAAAGTACAAAGGTAAGTTACCATTCAAATGCTTTAATTTTGGAAAAGTTATTCATTATGCATCTAAATGTTCACATAAGAAATAATAGATTGAATATGAACATAAAGACAAGGATAAATATAGGAAAGTAAAGAAGGAAAAGAACTTCAAGAAGAAAAGATTCTATACCCAAGAAGAAAGCAATTCCTTAGAAGATGAAGATCAGAAATCCTTTGATGAAGAAATAATTAAATAAACAACGAATGAATTCATGCTCATGGCCCTAGAAAATCTAGATGAAGCAAAAGTTGAGTTTGATGAAGAAGAGGTTGAATTGGATTTGGAAGGTGAACTAATTAATTCCTTAGAAGAAATTCAAAGGCTCATGAAAAAGAATAAGAAGTAGAAAGAGATGCTAGAAAAAGTTGAAAAAAAAAGGATAATTTTGAAGATTGATCAGTTCTTCTTGTAAGAGTTGGTTGGAAGAAGCAAAGAAAATTGAAGAAACTTTGTTTCAACAACTGAAAGAGAAGGGAAAAGAGGGTAAAAATCTAGAAGAAGAGATAATCTCTCTTAGAAAGGAATTAGAGAAAACCAAGATTTCGATTAACCATAACTTAAATTTTATTAAAGGATCTAACGAAGCAAATGAGATCCTGAGTATTCAGAGATCTCCTCTCATTAAAACGGTATGGGCTATGAAGGAGAATCAAGCACTAATAAAGTTGAAGAAAAAGAACTAATCAGCTATGTTGAAGCAGTCAAAGGACCTGTAACACCCTCCTCCCACATCTACCCAAGCAACTGGCCAGTCGGGGTAAACATGTGATGAGAGGCCACTATTATATGATTCGACCTCCTAAGTCACGCTAAGGAAGTGGAACCGGAAATGCACCATACATACATTCAACATCAGCTTCAGGACCCTTAGGAACTAATCCAACACTTCAGACAACTTTCCCTTGGGTCCCACTGAACTTTTGGACAACTTAAACCTCAGTCACTCTCATTCTATAGGCATGACAGCATCCAGAAACCTAGAGTCGCTCTCACAGGCTTGCCTGCCAGTGTTCAAAGACTCATTTAGTCAGTGTTATGCCAGCGTCCCTAGGAGTTGAGACACTTTTCTAGGCCCAGAGCCCAGGTCACTGCCCAAAATTGAACCATCTCTTTAGAATAGTAAAATAACATGGAAATGCTAGTACTAAAGAAAATACTTGTTTAAGACCTTGACTGGACCCCTACTAGCCATGACAAGAATTTTGTCAAACATATCATGAATATGTAATATACAGGTGTAAAGAATAGTTCTAAGCATAGGGCTCTCATGCTTAGCTGAGAATCACTAAGAACCATTTATGCATCAACACATCAACTTCCATTCCATCCATTAGGTCATAGATACATTGATCATTAAATTACAAGTAAAAACATGATGAAATCCATACATAGCTGTTGTCATAAAACACATACATAACCAAAATAATAGCAATAGAAATACTAATGAAAGTATGACCATATAGACCACGTATAACCCATCAAAATACTCATAGAAATACAAGGAGAAATAATTTGTCATTAATGTTGCAAAATCCAAACCTGGGATGGGACTTCCACGTTCCACCCGATTGTAGAATGGCTGAACCAAATCTCTCTTAAGCTATTCACCCCCTGTGCCATATTCCAAGCATGAATATGGGATCTCATAGAACACATCAATAAAAACTCATTCAGAGCTTCCAGATGCCATCCAACTCAACCCATCAAATAGTGATTTCACCTCACGGTCAGACATCACAAAACCATCATCATATCGGTCTTTATCCAAGTCTTCTGGGGCTCCAAAGCATATTTCCAATCAATGCTCCAGGACTAGTAATTCAACCCACAAATTTTACCGGGATCGAGAGCGTTTGTCCAACCAAGGCTCCAGGACTAGTAACTCGACCCAGCAAGGGCCCCAGAGCATTTGTCCAACTAAGGCTACGGGACTAGTAACTCAACCCAAGATGTTCTAAGGCTCTAGAGCATTTGTCTAACCAAGGCCACGGGACTAATAACTCAACCCAAGCTAAGGAAACATGAGAACCAACCAAAAGCACAATAATGAAAATAAACCCACAATCACCATGAATATCTAGGAAATGGAAAGGCTATTCAGTCCCTGCCAATCTTTCCCATCCTCCATGCCAATGATAGATCACAACCAACAAACCACATGCATATGCCATGCATGCTAAAACTAGTGAAGGAAACATACACACAACTTGGTACCTGCAAAAAAATATGAGGTAGATACTGATCCCGATGCCTTGTGTTTTCCTGCTCTTCCTTTGCCTTCTTTTTCCAAGAATCCAAGTCTGCCACACCCTCCAAGAGTGCTCCAAGAAAACTCTAAGTCTCCAAGAGTATGAGAGAGAGAGAGAGAGAGAATAATGAAAGAGCTCCAACACTGAATTGAAAAAAGGTTACCAACTGATCCTCAAAAGCCTTTTTATGAATGAGGCCTCTATTTTCTTCATTTTCCATTATTTTCCTTCAATTTCCTCCTCACATGCAACCTCTGACCTTTCACCTCCTTTTTCTCCTAATTTCCATTATTTTCATAAATGTGCCAAACATGTCATTTTTCCTTTCCAAAGCCTTATCCATTGACTTTTCTAATTTCCTTAGCCATAACCAATCACAAGTGATCCCCATCACTAGGATTTTGCCCAACATTAAGCTTGGAATAAGTGTCCCATCATCCATGGTTATTATTTTTCCTTTATTTACCTTTATTACATGGAATTTTCACCAGGGTTGTTACAGAACCCTCCCCCTTGGGGGAACACCATCCTCAGTGTTCAAGAACACTTATAACCAAAAAACTATTGTAAGAGAAATATATTTCCAATGGAGCTTTATAAATTAGCTCAATGTAGTATTTACAATGATCAATTTCTTAAGAATAAAACCAACATGAAAACATAACATCATAATGACATGACACCCATACCGCTTATTGGAGCTTTATAACATATCTCATGGCGATATTTACATCCATATACATATGTACATAAACCAACATCATCAAAACATTTACCAAAACATTTACCACATCATATACCAAAAACTACACCAAAACACCAAACCAAAATTGAATTGTCTCAATCGACAAACAAAGAAGGATACATCTAAGCCGCCATCTCCCATGTAGCTTCATCAGGCCCAAATTTCTTCCATTGCACCTTAACTTGCTTGATTTCCCCATTCCGGATCATGAGCACCTTTTTATGCAATATACACTAAGGCTCGAGCTGGAATTCTCCATCTGCTTCCACCTGCAATACAAACCAGTCAATCACGTGATCAACATATTTAACATACTTCTTAAGAAATGACACATGGAAAACATCGTGGACATTCATTGTCAGAGGTAGTGTAAATCGATAGACTACTAGCCCAATCCTTTCAACAATGCTGAAGGGTCAACAAAATTGTGGTGATGGATTGGCACATGATCCAATCCACAAAGATCTCTTCTTCAGTTTGATGTGCAAGTACACCTGTTCCCCAACCTGGAACTCCTTGAATAACTTGTTTCGATATGCATAGCTCTTCTCCCTATCCTGTGCTACCTTTAGATTCTTCTTGATTACCTACATTTCCTTTTCCATGTTTGCCAAGATATTTGGTCCAATCAACACCCTATTAACCAGATCACTCCAACTAATGGGAGTATTACAACTCCACCCATAGAATGCCTCAAAAGAAATCATCCTCAATTAATCCTGATAACCATTGTTGTATGCAAATGCTACCATTGGAAGATACTCTTCCCACTTCTGTTGTTGATGCATCACATACATCCTCAACATGTCCTCCAATATCCTATTGACTCTCTCTGTCTCCCATCTATCTGCGGATGATAAGTTGTACTGAAGGCCAAATTTGTGCCCAAACCTGCCAAAACTCCTTCCAAAACTTGGAAGTGAACTTCACATCCCTATCTGACACAATATTCTTTTGAACCCCATGCAATCTAACCACATCTCGGATGAATACCTATGCTACATCACTAGCTAAGAATGTAGACTTCACTAAAATGAAGTGTGCAACCTTTTTCAACCTATCCACAATAACCATGATGGAATCATGTTGTCTCATTGTCTTTGGAAAACCTGTGATGAAGTCCATGGAAATGAATTCCCATTTCCACTTTGGAATCACATTCAGTTGTAGCAGTCCACCTGGATGTTTACACTCTCCATTTACACATTGACAATCGAAACATCTACCCACAAACTCTGCTACATCCCTCTTCAAATTTGGCCAATGGAAAAATATCTTCACTGTTGTCAATGTCTTTTGATAACCTGGGTGACCTGAATATGGTTTCACATGAAACTCTCTCAAGATCACCTTCTTGAGATCACTGTTGTTTGACACATATATCCTATCTCTGAATCTAACCAATCCATCTGTTGTAAGGCAATAGTCCACATCATGTGCACCTGCACCTGTACTTGTACCTCTATCACTACCTGTACCTATACCTGTACCACTACCTATACATGTATTATGTTGTAACCTGCGCATAATATCCATATATCTCACATCCTACTGACCTGCCCGCAAGATCCTATCTTGTAGATTTGTTCCATAGGAGCTCATAGCTGCTAAGTGATTTACCTACACCCACTTGCTAAGAGCATCTTCCACTATGTTCTCTTTACCTTTGATATATTGGATCTCAAAATCAAACTCACTGATCGTAGCCAGCCACCGAGCCTACCTACCATTCAGATTCGGTTGGTCAAATACATATCACAAACCACTGTGATCACTCATCAATGTGAACCTCCTACCCAGAATATAGTGTCTCCACATCTTAAATGCATGTATAATTGTTGCTACCTCAAGATCATGCATAGCATAGTTATTCTCGTGCTCAGTTAGTTTCCACGACTCATAGCATACCACCTATTCATCCTACATAAGGACTCCACCAAGTCCTCTCTTGCAAGCGTTTGTGAATACTACAAACTTTTTTTTTTGGATCTGCCATCTTTAACATTGGTGCATGTGTCAACAACTGCTTGAGCTCCTCAAAACTAGCCTCACACTCCTCTGTCCATTCAAACTTCTTACCTTTCCTCTACAATGATGTGATAAGATAAGCAAGCTGTGAGAAGTTCCTAATGAACCTCCTATAGTAGCTTGTGAAACCCATGAAAGGTCTCACCTCATCCACATTCTTAGGAGCTACCCACTCCATGATGAATCTTATATTTTCTAGATCTATTGCAATGCCCTCCTTGGAGACCACATGCCCCAAGTAGTGCACCTCAATCTGAAATAAACTACACTTGTTGAGCTTAGCATACAGCTGATGCTCTCTCAACAACTTCAACATTGCTTCTAAATGTTCGACATGCTCTTCCTCATTTTTAGAATATACCAGTATATCATCAATGAACACAATAACAAACTTATCCAAATACATATGAAACACATTATTCATCAAACACATAAATGTAGTTGGAGCACTAGTCAAACTGAATGGACCTACAACAAAATCATAATTCCCATACTTGGTCCTAAATGCAGTCTTGTAGATGTCCTCTTCTTTGATGCGTCCTTGATGATATCTAGACCTCATATCAATCTTCGAGAACATTGCTTCTCCCTTCAACTGATCGAACAAGTCATCAATCCTCAACAATGGATATATGTTCTTGATAGTCACTTTGTTCAACTTCATGTAGTCAGTGCATAATTTGAGAGTACCATCTTTCTTCTTCACAAACAATATTGGTGCGCCCCATGGTGCACTTGGGCTAATGTATTCCTTTTCCAACATTTCCTTCAGCTGTAACTTTAACTCAACCAATTTATGTGTGCTCATCTTGTAGTGTGCTTTTGATTTTGGAGTTTCTCCTGGCACTAACTCAATAGAAAATTCTACCTCCATGTGAGGTGGCAATTCTATAATTTCCTCAAAATATACATCCTTGCACTGTTGTAAAACTGGGTACCTGCTCAAAACATCCGCATCTTAAAATTCCTTACCCTTATCACTAGAAATGTGCATTGCAAATAACTTACACCCTTTTATGTGACTGCACTTTGCTTGCATAGTTGTCACCATCCTAACTAACGTGGCTTTCTTCTTACCCTGCAAGACTCTTGTTTCCCCATTTTCATCAACACACTCAATGGATTTGTCATAACAGTCTTCCTTGGTTCTATGAAGATACAACTAATCCATACCCAACAACATATTGTATGATCCCAACGGTAATACATTCAAATGTGTTGTAGTAGCCATACCATTCAAATCAAATGCATAAGCTCTTACCCAATGATGAACTCGCTTCTTCGTACCTGTAGCCAGTTGCACTAACCAAGACTTTACATGAAATTCCTTACTCAAACCACACTTATCCACCAAGTTAGGACTAACATAGCTATAATTAGATCTAGGGTCAACCAAAATAGAAATAACTTGATCACAAAGATTATCATTCATCTCAATGATAGATGCCTGATGCTTTGCCTATTCATTATCCAATTCTACATATATATGCTGAATACTCTGACCAACATCCCCAATAGTTTGTGCCCCCTGCGCATTGTATATATTAGGCCTACCACTCTGGTATGGTGGACAATCCCTCCTACAATGATCTCCTCCACAAGTCCAACACCACACAGGCTCCTTATCCTGCTCCTCAAATCTATGTCCCTGTCCTCTATCTGATGCATTGAACCTCTTAGGTGGTGAAACATTCTCCTTGTTACTTGAATCTTATGGTCTTACTCGCTCCTTGTCCCATTTTCCTTTGTTACTTTCATTACCTCTCCAGTCTAGCTTAGTCTCATATTCATGCTTCGATTGTTCATAGCAATGCTTCAACCTTCAAATGACCTCCTCCAATGATCTAGGCTCATCAAACTCAATCCTATCTTTGAATTCCATCGGTAACTCACTGGTGTATCTTTGAATTTTGGCCTTCTCCTCCTTGAGGTAAGGCACATACCTTAGAAACTCCAAGGACCTTCTAGTGTATTCATCATCTGTCATGGATCCCATGTTTAACTTATAAAATTCTTTTGCTCTGTCATCAAAGTATCTCTATGATAGGTACTTCTTCTTAAATAGCAGCTCAAATTCATTCCAAGTCAAATATTCCTTACTTATAACTCTGAAGTTATTCACATCTTTACATCAAATGTCTACTTTACCTTTGAGACTAAATGTAGCCACTCTAGCCTTCACGTTATCTGAATAGCCATGCAACCTGAAGAACTTCTTCATGCCTAGCAACCATGCCTCTGCATATTGTGATTTCCTTACCTCTCCATCAAAATTAGGTGACTTTTCTTTCTTAAACTCATCTAGAAAATACCCCTTATCACTCCTCATGTAAGGATGATAACGATATCGATCAACATGCATGTCGGAACCAGAACTAGAATGGTACCTGTGACTATCCCTTCTCCTATCGGGAGTGTCCAACTTTCTGTCATCTCTGACTGTGTCATCACTATCTGACCTATGACCACCATGCGACCTACCGCCATATGTCCCATTATTTCTTTCCTCCTGCTCATGGCTGATCTGAAATGGCCCCTGTCACTACAAATATGACAAACTCTGAAGTATGACTGCATTTACCTCTGCCAGCTTTTCCTGTTCCTGCATGATTATGTCATTATCTGCCTTATAACTCCTTATTTCTTCCTTTAAAATTCTCAATCTAATTTCCAAATTAGAATATTTCCCAACACCATACTGATCTTTGGATTCATAGGGAAAGTCTTTGTAGTCAACCATCTTGCTAGCCATTTTATATTTCTTCCTGCAAGCTATATCATGTCAGCTAAACCAAATTGCAATAAATCAACGTACCTTAGTATAGCTCGGGGAGGATACCTTGTCTGCAAGATCAAAAAATCAATGTGATACATGTATAACATAATCATGACAACATATAAGAACATAACATCTAAGCATATAAACATGCAAACGTCATTCTAGCTAAGATCCAGTCATCAATTTATGACCTTAACAACAAGACACACCACGAACTCATGTATGACAACAACCACTACATCACTATACACTTGACCACATGCAAACATGAACATGCATAAGAAATGTGTAACTAACTACACATATTCATAAGCACATATGATCAAGCATGAATTAATGATGCGTGAAATCAAACCTGCAAGAGTGATACATGCAACCAAGCATATAAGAATGTAACCAAACATGCAAGATTGTAACTAAACATACTACAATAATACATGTATGAGTCATAAGTCAACATGTAACCATTCATACACTAACGACGTCGCATTCCACAATAGCAACCTCAAATTTCACTTGACGACGTCACTACAACCATGAACAACATCATGCAAATGAAACAAGCACATGGAATGCAAATGTGAGGGATACACATGCAAATGACATGCATGCAGTACCAACACATATCCCATCCAGTCCGAGGGGTGAACCATACTCTGATACTACTTTGTAACACCCTCCTCTCACATCTACCCAAGCAACCAGCCAGTCGGGGCAAACATGCGATGAGAGGCCACTATGATATGATTCGACCTCCTAAGTCACATTAAGGAAGTGGAACCGACAGAAACACACCATACAGACATTCAACATCAGCTTTAGGACCCTCATGAACCAATCCAACACTTCAGACAACTTTCCCTTGGGTCCCACTAAACTTTTGGACAACTTAAGCCTCAGTCGCTCTCATGCTATAGGGATGACAACGTCCAGAAATCCAAAGTCGCTCTCATAGACTTGCCTGCCAATGTCCAAAGACTCATTTAGTTAGTGCAATGCCAATGTCACTAGGATTTGAGCCACTTTTTCAATCCCAAAGCCCAGGTCACTGCCCTAAATTGAACCATCTCTTCAGAACAATAAAATAACATGGAAATGACAATACTAAAGCAAATACTTGTTTAAGACCTTGACTGGACCCCTACTATCCATGATAGACGTTTCGTCAAACATATCACAAATATGTAATCTACAGGTGTAAATAACAGTTCTAAGCATAGGGGTCTCATACTTAGATGAGAATTGCTAAGAACCATTGATGCCTCAGCATATCAACTGCCATTCCATCCATTAGGTCATAGATACATTGATCATTCAATTATAAATAAAAACATGATGAAATCCATACATAGTTGCTTTCATAAAACACGTGCATAACCAACATAATAGTAGCAGAAATACTAATGAAAGTACAACCATATAGACCACATATAATCCATCAAAATACTAATAGAAATACAAGGATAAATTACCTTTCATTAATGATGCAAAATCCAAACCCGAGATGGGATTTCCATGTTCCACTCGACCGTAGAATGGCTAAGCTAAATCTATCTTTAGCCATTCACCCCCGTGCCATATTCCAAGCATGAATGTGGGATCTCATAGAACACATCAATCAAAAGTCATCCATGGCTTCTAGAGGCCATCCACCTCAACCCATCAAACAATGATTCCACCTCATGGTCTAACATCACAAAACCATCATCAAATCGATCTCTATCCAAACTTTCCATGGCTCCGGAGCATTTTTCCAACCAAGGCTCTAGGACTAGTAACTCAACCCACCAAGTGCTCCAGAGCATTTGTCCAACCGAGGCTATGAGGCTAGTAACTCAACCCAAGTTGTTCCAGGGCTCCAGAGCATTTGTCCAACCAAGTATACGAGACTAATAACTCAATCCAAGCTAAGGAAACATGAGAACCAACCAAAAACACAACAATGAAAATAAAACCACAATCACCATGGCTATCCAGGAAATGACAAGGCTAGGTAATCCACTGTCAATCATGTCCATCCTCCATGCCAATGACATATCATAACTAACAAACCACATGCATATGCTATACATGCCAAAGCTAGTGAAGGATAGATAGATGAAACTGGGTGCCTGCAAGAAAATCTGATGTAGTTGTTGATCTCGATGCCTTCTTGCTCCAAGAATCCAAGTATTCCACACCCTCCAAGAGTGCTCCAAGAAAACTCTGTCTCCAAGAGTATGAGAGAGCTCTAAAACTGAACTGACAAAAGCTTACCAACTGATCCTCAGAAGCCTTTTTATGAATGAGGCCTGTAGTTTCTTTATTTTCCATTATTTTCCTTCAATTTCCCCCTCACATGCAACCTCTGACCTTTCACCTCCTTTTTCTCCTAATTTCCATTATTTTCATAAATAAATGTACCAAACCTTCCATTTTGTCTTTCCAAATCCTTAGCCATTTCCTTTGCCAATTTCCTTAGCCATAACCAATCACAAGTGATCCCCAACACTAGGATTGTGCCCAACATTAAGCTTGGAATAAATGTCCCATCATCCGTGGTTATTATTCTGCCTTTATTTAATTTTATTACATGGAATTTTTACCAAGGTTGTTATAGGACTAAACAAAAATGTAGCCAAAGGAAATGAAAAGAATCAACAACATCAAAGAAAAGGACAGCAAAACAATACAAATCAACAACAATAAGAGAAAGGTTATAACATAAATTTGAAGAGCCAAAGAGATCAAGTGATAAAGCAACATAGACTTGTCTCCCTCAAGGGGAAAGTCATCAAAGAATCAACAAATCATATTCTAAAACACAAATTTCTCCAAAATACCAAAATATTTTCAATGGTTTTCGTATTTATGTACAAAGTTTGGACATAAGGTTGTAAACTGAAGAGCATATCTTTGAAATAATCATATAATCATATAAGAAATAAATCTTATCAGTTAAACAAATATAACATATTTGTAAATCCACATAGGAATAATCCTAGAGACAACGACCCATTATCTCCTGTCTTATTATATTGAATGTTATAACTATCATAACTATGGACATAAAGCAACTGAATGTAGAACCAAAAAATTCAAATAAGCTCCTTAGATCAAGTAAGCTCAAGAGGAACCTGTTGTAGCTACTGCAACACCCTCAAAATTTTTGGCTTGCACTCAAATTTCGGAGCCTTGATTGGTATTTTCCTTGATTGTTGCAAACGCTCATGCTCATTTCATGAGCTTTCTCAAAGTTCTTTGTCTCCTTTGGCTTGTTGGATTAATTCTCGTCTTCTGGAATGTTTGACTGATATGTAATGTTTGCGATCATTTTCTGATGGTTTCGAAGGTTGGTCTATGTGAAAATGAACTTTCCTAACCATGTAAACATCTTTTGCACTCATACACAAAGTCTTGAGCATTGTCACACAAGTGTCATCACGGTCGTCCTAAAGTCTATCTTAAGTGTTGCACTTGTTGCTTCTTGTCATGAGATAGTCACACAAAGGGGAATGCTTTGTTTGTTGTTTTGATGGTCTATGTTCACGTGTCGTCGAAGTATGCTAAGTGTGTGATCACAGTTCAAGTTCATCATGAGTCCTTCTCCCTCCCACACTTAGCCATTTTCAGAAATTCTTCCCGACCAGGCAACTTAGTGTAATATCCCTGGTGAAAATTCCATGTAATAAAAGTAAATAAAGGAAAAATAATAACCACAGATGATGGGACACTTATTCCAAGCTTAATGTTGGGTAAAATCCTAGTGATGGGGATCACTTGTGATTGGTTATGGCTAAAGAAATTGGCAAAGGCAATGACTAAGGCTTTGGAAAGGCAAAATGGCATGTTTGGTATATTTATTTATGAAAATAATGGAAATTAGGAGGAAATGAAGGTGAAACGTAACGGGCTACATGTGAGGAGGAAAATGAAGGAAAACAATGGAAAATGAAGAAAATAGAGGCCTCATTCATAAAAAGGCTTCTGAGGATCAGTTGATAACCTTTTGTCAATTCAGTGTTGGAGCTCTCTCATTATTCTCTCTCTCTCTCTCATACTCTTAGAGACTTAGAGTTTTCTTGGAGCACTCTTGGAGGTGTAGCATACTTGGATTCTTGCATCAAGAAGGCAAAGGAAGAGTAGGAAAATGCAAGAAGGCATTGGGATCAGTAGCTACATCATATTTTCTTGAAGGTATTGAGTTGCATGTATGTTTCCTTCACTAGTTTTGGCATGCATGGCATATGCATGTGGTTTGTTGGTTGTGATCTGTCACTGGCATGGAGGATGACTGTGATTGACAGTGGATTTCCTAGCCTTGCCATTTCCTAGATAACCATGGTGATTATGGTTTTATTTTTAGTGTTGTGTTTTTGGTTGGTTCTCATGTTCCTTATTTTGGGCTGAGTTATTGGTCCCGTAGCCTTAGTTGTACAAACGTTCTGGAGCCCTTGGTGGATCGATTTACTATTCTTAGAACCTTGGTTGCAAAAATGCTTTGGAGCTCGGTAAAATTTGTAGGTTGAGTTACTAGTCTTGGAGCCTTGGTTGGAAAAATGCTATGGAGCCCTGGAAGGCTTGGATAGAGACCAATCTGATGATAGTTTTGTAATGTATGACCGTGAGGTGGAATCATTGTTTGATGGGTTGAGGTGGATGGCCTCTTGAAGCCCTAGATGATTTTTGATTGATGTGTTCTATGAGATCCCACATTCATGCTTGGAAAATGGCATGGGGGTGAATGGCTGAAGAGATATTTGGCTCAGCCATTCTACGGTCGGGTGGAACGTGGAAGTCCCATCTTGAGTTTGGATTTTGCATCATTAATGAAAGGTTATTTCTCCTTGTATTTCTATGAGAATTGTGATGGATTATATGTGGTCTATATGGTTGCACTTTCATTAGTATTTACGTTGCTATTATGTTGGTTATGTATGTGTTTTATGAAAATAGCTATGTATGGATTTCCTCATGTTTTTACTTGTAATTGAATGATCAATGTATCTATGACCTAATGGATGGAATGGCAGTTGATGTGCTGAGGCATCAATGGTTCTTAACGATTCTCAACTAAGTATGAGAGCCCTATGCTCAAAACTGTTCTTTACACCTGTAGATTACATATTCATGATATGTTTGACAAAATGCCTATCATGGCTAGTAGGGGTCCACCTAAGATATTAAACAAGTATTTTCTTTAGTACTATCATTTCCATGTTATTTCACAGTTTTGAAGAGATGATTCAATTCTGGGCAGTGACCCAAGCTCTAGGCCTGGAAAAGTGGCTCAAATCCCAGGGACCCTAGCATAGCACTAACTAAATTAGTCTCTAGATGCTCACAGGCAAGCCTGTGAGAGCGACTCTGGGTTTCTGGACGCTGTCATGCCTATTGGATGAGAGCAACTGAGGCTTAAGTTGTCCAAAAGTTAAGTGGGACCCAAGGGCAAGCTGTCTGAAGTGTTGGATTGGTTCTTGAGGGTCCTAAAGTTGATGTTGAATGTTTGTATGGTGTGTTTCGGTCGGTTCCACTTCCTTAACGTGACTTAGGACGTTGCATCATATCATAGTGGCCTCTCGTCGCATGTTTACCCCGCTGACCGCTTGCTTGGGTAGATGTGGGAGGAGGGTGTTACACTTAGCTCCACCGGGCCTCGACTAAGGTACGCACTATGTAGTATCAACCCACATTGATGTTACCTTGTTGCCTGGAATTGCACATTGTGCAGTCACTATCCTACAGGGATGTTTTTATGTGCCATTCCTGTACCCAACAACCTTCCTTGACCCCTAGAATAGCGTAGTAGTGCCTCCCAGTCCGACTTGAACTACACACTTTGTACCTTCAGCGCTCAAGATTTTCACTTTCCTGTTGGAACCCTGTAATGTGCAAAGATACCAACTTCCCTTGGCATCCATAACTATGCATATGTTTCCTCTAATGCCCTTGCCTCAGCCAGATCTCACTATCTCCATAAACTGCTTAGATTTTCCCTTCAGGCCTCTCTACTGCCCATTCCTCCTTGGACTCCAAAACTGCACAGTCTATCCTCCTAGGGCCTCATCCCACATCAACCACTTCTTGCTTGAACTACGTAATTTTGAACCTCAATGACAACTATGCAATCTATCCTTAGTGAGGATTGTGTAGGAAAGTTCCTTAGTCAACACTGAGCTGCGCTCTACGCAATCTCAGTGACCAAACTCTATCCCTATCAACTGGAACTACGCAATGTGCAGTCACTGAGCCCTTCCTCCCAGCCTGTGACTTGTCCTGGCCTCAGTTCATGGATAATAATGCATCATCTTAGACTAGGAAGTTTTCAAATTGATGTTGTCTTGTCATGAGTGAATTGCAGGAACAGGTACACTATCAAGTCGTGGCGAGATGATGAAGAAGGAGAATAAGGAGGGAAGCATGCCTAAAGCCTTACTTGTAGCTAAACGAACGAGTGGACCTACCAAGTGCAAGTAAAGGGACATAAGTTTGTAGCCACCTGCTAAGACCGAAGATCATTGAAGACCTCGCACCACCAAGCTATGTGGAGGAGAAGTGAAAGCAAATCCAAGAACACATCTAGCACTCTGTAGGAACATTGACTTGATATTGCCACATCATCAAGCCATTCCATGTCAGTAGTGTCATGAGTTGTCATATGCCACATCACTATTGTGGACCATGTATATTGTAATCAAATGTATCGTAAAGTGTAAGTCCAAAGGAAGCACATGAATATGAAGAGTCATGATAGTTGAATAGTCATAGGAAGTTGAACAGTCATGAGGGTAGTCAAAGAGTCACAAGGGGAAAGAATTACCCCTTTGGTTATATATACCCCCTCATTGTATGGGCAAAGGAATTTTACCCTTGGCTCCTCTTGCAAGGCTTTAGAGAGACCAACTAGTTCTTTGAGAAGCAAGGAGTGGCTCCAATGTCCCACTATTAGGATGTACAATGTAAATATGTGTCTTGGAACTTTTTCTTAATAACATAATGCTTTTAAGGCCAACACGTTCTTCATGCATGGACTATGAATGTTTGTAAGACTATTTTGTGGACGTTTGTATTTCATGTTTTCTTTCAAATGTACTAAGATAGTTGAGATTTACGGTTATTTTAGTGTTGATCTTACTGAGAATGTTTTGTAATGGTTGTTCGTTGTCCCATTCTTGTGGACTATTCCATTGGATACTAGACATATATTTCCTTGCTTATTGCTTATAACGATTTTTGCATCCGCTGTGGACTACTCCGTTGGATGTTAGACAGATCTTCCCTTGTTTGTTGGTTGTAACAATTGTCGCATCCGTTGTGGACTATTCCATTGGAAGTTAGAAAGGTCCTTCTAGTTCATGTGTGTCTCTTCCTGGGTGGTAATATTACCTCTCGCTTAGAGGCTCACTCTTCTCTCCCCCATTGCAGTAGAAGAACCTCGACACAGTTGCACTGCACACTCACTAGGCACACTCACCTTGCTTTTAAAGATACCATTGCATCACTCTCCTGTGCTAACAGTTAGAACCAAGGAAAATCTTTAAGGATTTGGAAACTGGGCCTTTATACCAGGTGGGACTCATACACCAAATGGTGTGAGATTTGATTGGGACTTCATATCGAGGAGATCCCTTGAATGTTGGTGAGTCCAGGACCATCAACATTTATGGTGCTAGAAGGAGGATTGCCAATATTTTATGGCTGATAGACCCACTGACCTCACTAATCCATATTTTGGTCAAGGAAACAACTTTCACTCCATCTCCCCTACTCGTAATTTTGAAGTTGGCGACTCTTCCCATCCCAGGCCTAAACATGAAATCCCATATGATCCACTTTGGGCCATCCTCCCCATCACCTGTTAGTTTGCAAAATTTTTTGGATTCATTCCGGGAGTAATCAATATTCCATATTCTCAAAAGAAGAACAAGACCACCCCAACAGGAGTAGTAGTCACATTTGTTGAAGAAGTGGTCCTCGCCACTCTTGATGAATTAACAACCATTGTGGAAAGGAAATAAGAGCCTCCACTCTTTCACTAAGGTAGTAGAGGCAATCCCTTACTCTTAGGTTCAAATTTTGGCAGGACATGCAGAGGAGAAGAGGAAGAAGAAGAGGAAGAGGAACCATCATATTCAAAAAAGGAAGAGGAAGATATGGTAGAGAAAAATCTGGACTAGATGCCTCAGGGCCCACTGGCACTTCCGAGTGTCCTACACAATATGTAGAGGCACGCTGAGAAGCTCTTGACAAAATATGACCCTGACAAGGCAGTGAAGGCTGAAGATCACTTAGAAAAAATTTACCTACATTTATAAACGCTTGAGGTACGTTGCGATGATGTTGCATGCAAACTTTTCCCATATACCTTGGATGGCAGAGAAGCTATATGGTTTCACAACCTTCCTCCAAAATCCATCCAGAATTGGAGGGGATTCAAAAATATCTTTCTTGAAAATTTTGTTGAAGATAAGACCCCTGCCATGTTATTAAAGGAGTTGGGCAGTCTTAAGATGGAGCAAAAGGAAAAAGTTAAATATTTCAATCAGAGTTTCAATTGCATCTTGAAAAAATTTTCAAACGACGCAAAATGTCATGTCTCGATTACCATAGACTACTACACTTATTCCTTTCCAACAAATATTGTGCAGTTTGTAAAGCGAACTATGAGACAGACATTGATAGAAAACTACGAAGAGGATATTTTCATTGAGAAGGACTTGCATGCTATTGGAGTCATCATAAATGATGATTCAACAAAATACTCCAAGGACATGACTAAGAGGTCTCAGGCCTCCGTGAGCAAGGCTAAGGAAAAATAACAGAATGATCTTGAAATCTTGACTCGTCTCGTGAAGTCCATGACCAGTGAAATTTCTGAACTCAAACAAAGGACAAGTGTGACTATCGTGAGCAGCAATCCCCCCACGTTCATGCTCAGAAGGAATTCAACTTTCAGTAGCAGCAGTAATCACCCAACCAGATCTTTGCAAAGTTCCAAAGTGGTCATATATATTGAAACAAATGGCACAGATTTGTATTGCACGTTTCATAATGAGCATCATTTAGAGAAGACTTGCCCACAGTGGAACCATCTCATGAGCAGAATGGTGGTGTAGTTTGTTGACTTAGTCATGGTTGAGGAGCAGGCTGAGCCTGATGAAGAGAAGAAAGAAGTTGTTGCAACTAATGAATCTCCAAGCGTTGGGCATGCAGTGAACATGTATCATTTCATTATCGTAGCCCAAAAGAGTACTCACGATGATCAGCCTTCGAGCGATGGTCCAACCTAGAAGCAGAGCAAATGATACAACTTAAGAAGCCAAGGGCCGACCACTATGATTGAGGTGCCGAAACAAAAATTCAAAGAAAACTTGTTAAGAAAATTCAATCCTCCGTCTAACTTAGCACAAAACACTTAGAGTAAGTTCGGGAAAGTAGTTTCAATGAAAAGTGTTTCCTACAGAAGTAAGGAAAAAACCATCACTCTCGAAACCACAAACCAAGTTCCATCCCTAGACACCTCGGTCATTCTTCCCACTGTGGACTATAACATTGTAGATGATATGAAGAAGGTTCATGCAAAAATATCCATGTTCGAACTTACAAAGATCAGGAGCCCGCGAGACATCCTTCTACGGGCACTTGGACAAAACTCTACAGGTAATCTACCTATTCGGACAAGGGAACTAGTAGGTCTCCTGATGCTCTTGCATCTGTACTTAATGCACTCATGATGGATGCCAACACACTCTGCCCACCATTCTGTTAACATTCGAAATATTCAACCTTAATGTACACAATTTCTTGGTTGATTCTAGTGCATCGGTGAGTGTCATTCCACTATTTGTGGACAAGAAGATTAGTTGTAAATGGGACAATACATATTCATAGATTATTGAGCTAGACAAAACTCATGTCTAGGCGATTGGCGAAGTCAGGGATGTCATCATCCGGTTATCATCTGATGGATGAGTTCACCAATGTATCAACATAGTGATTGTGGACATTCTAGAAGCATACAGAGTGTTACTAAGTGTTATAGACATTTTTGTGCCTTACAGCATTGAGCATGAAATGTCCATAATCTAAGGGATCCAAAGTCCCTAAACATGTTGTTCCTACCCCTAGAGGAACAAGGCTAACAAACCACAGCAATTCACAGAAGTTCTCCACCTGAAACTGCTCAAAAACAAGTCAATTCAGGATCATTTCAGTGGCTACACTAGCTGTTTGCGCTGAATGTCAAAGCCAACACTGGCTACCTGCGCTGAATGTCAAAGGCAACACTGGCTATCTGCGCTGAGCGAGAGTGGACATGTGGCAAGTTCATTTCTCAAGGTGTCAGAACCCAGGAAGCTTCCAAAATGACACTTGCCTCAGGGAATTCGACTGGTGATGAGTAAGAGGTTCCAAATCTCCAAGTGGAAGCAAGAACCTCCAAGTGGAATCAAGAACTGACAGAGGGAGAGGACACTAGTCAGATCTCAAGCTGACTCATCCTCTCTCCAAACATATATATATGGATCTCTCCTCCATGAGATCTGGGGGCTGGAATTTTGTTATTGCAAAGAATTGCTGTTGGTTTGAGATTGGAATCATTGGGTGCTTAATGCTTTGAAGGGGGTGAAGATAGGAATTCCATTTGCTGGGAAGGAGATTCTGGATTGGAGCCCTCTGGGTTGTATCTCTTCCTGAACCTTGTTATTCATCAATAAAGCTATCTTGGTTTCTCCTATATGCTGATGTGTCTTTGATGTATGATTGCATTAGTGTATTTGGTTCATTTCTAATCCTGAACTAGTTATGAATGTGAATATCTGTCTTTGTGTAGTGTTCTTCTCTTGTCGCAAGTAGCTGTTCTCTTGTGATCTTGCAGGAATCTGTTGAAGCTGGGCTAGCGAGAAGGCAAGTAGTTGTTCTCTTGTGATCTCGTATGAACCCGTTGAAGCTGGGCGAGCAAGAAGGCAAGTAGCTGTGAACACCCAAAGAGAAGAGAGACCGGATCGTGGGACAAACGGAAGACACCGGTTAGTCTATCCATCTCTCTTCATTCTTAATTCATAAAGGAAGAATACTAGAATAGTTGTCTCTGTTTGTTGCTAAGGCACTGTCACACCTTAGGTGGATAGGATCGTCCTGCATAGGCATTTTTCCCCACAACAAATTGGCGACTCCTCATGGGTAAGGCACCTCCTCAGAACTGTATCGATACCACGACAGTAAAGCGTATCACCGACGATCATGTAGTCTTTCGCTTGGTATCGTATACGTTTTTGAGGAGGTGCCTTACCCATGAGGAGGCCGAAAAACCCCTGAATGAGTGTCATTCAGGCGCGTGTGGGGGGCATCAATCTGGATATGCTACAGCACAGAAAATATTACGAGCAGGATACTTCTGGCCAACCATGTTCAAAGATTGCATAACCGCAGTCAGAAGTTGCCATGCTTGTCAAATTTTTGATAGCAAAACCAGAAGACCACCCGCACCTTTACAGCCAATAGTTGCTGTTGGGCCTTTCGCCAAATGGGGCATCGATTTCATGACATGTAACCCCACCTCGACCGGGGGGCATGGGTATATTATAGTCGCCGTTGACTATTTTACCAAATGGGCCGAGGCGATGCCTACATTAGATAACACTGGTGAAACAGTTGCCCTTTTCTTTTTCAATCATGTAGTCGCCAGGTTCGGCGTACCACAGGCTATAGTTACAGATCATGGGTCGCATTTTCGCAATCACATGATGGTTGAATTAGCTGCCAAACTAGGGCTATCTCACGACAGCTCTACCCCGTATTATCCGCAAGCCAACGGACAAGTTGAAGCAATCAACAAGGTCCTGAAGCGTATGTTGCAAAGGATGATCGGGGTTCACAAAAGAAGGTGGCACCTAATCCTGTACTCAGCCTTGTGGGCTTACCGAACATCGGTAAGGAATGCGACCGGGTTCACACCTTTCCAACTGGTGTATGGCCTGGAAGCAGTCTTACCAATCCAGTGTGAAATCTCGTCTCTTAAACTCGCAATTGATCTCCTCCCCGGAACTTCGGAAGAAGAGGCCCGTTTCTTGGAATTAATCCAATTGGATGAAACCCGTTGTGATGCCGCTTTGGCTAACGAAGCCCATAAGAAACGAGTCAAGGCGCAGTTCGACAAAAATGTCAAACCCCGTGTCTTCTTAGAAGGTGACTTGGTCTTGCTTTATGACCAAGAATCCGATAAATTGGGAGCAGGTAAATTTAATTCTTTATGGATGGGCCCCTATATTGTTAAACGAGTGTTAGCAAAAGGAGCCTATGAGTTGATGGATTATGACGGAATTCCACTGGCGCAACCTCGTAATGGGTTGTACCTCAAGCGTTACTATGCTTAAATAGTAACCTGTATGCTTTTGTTGTATTTTGTTTTCGCTAAAGTGTTTGTTTTGGTCGAGTAATCCACCTTTTTACATTTATTGCAGATGTCAAACCTTCTGGAGACATGTGTTGGATATGCCGACGGAGCAAGTCGTAGTTCGCGGAACCTGTCCTCCGCAGCCTGGGCCATTTTTTATCCAAGCGACGAGTTAGTAAGTTTCAGAGGTGTATGTATCGGGCAATCAACGAATAACATCGCTGAGTATAGCGCGTTGATAGAACTACTCTCTGATGCCATCACCCATGGTATACGCCGACTAATCGTCAGGCTAGACTCACAACTCGTAATACTGCAACTCAATGGTGTATATTCCGTCCGCAATCCAGCTATTTATCGCATGTTCCTAAGGGTTAAGATTTTGGAAAGACAGTTTGATTTAATTCAATACCAGCGTATTTCCAGAAACTTAAACACATTAACTGACTCATTAGCAAACTATGTGTTAGATAGACATTTGCGACATTTATAAAAAGAGACACATCATCAATGTTGTACATATGGATCATATAACTCAACCAAAATAAACCCCGAAAATCAAAATATATATATATAAGTTGTTTGTCGTTCATACATAATGTTCTGTAACCAAGACAAAAATCGGTCGCATGACCCAAAAACTCAAAAATGCTAGGGGGCACCCTAGTCTAGTGATGCTCATGATAGCACGTCACGGCCTGTGCAATCATGCGTAAGAGACGAGTCCATCGTCTAGGCACACCAGTAGTATGCCGCTGCAACTGTAAAGGTAACTCATCAATCCTCACATCGGGAATGTCGAGAGTAAGGCTCTCAACCTGCTCCTGCACAGCTGTAAGGGTCTCGGCCACGTCAAGGTCGTGGAGAATAACCCTCCCAGCAGTCTCCCCTGCTGGGGCAGCGACTGGCGCTCTCGGGCGAACTGCTGGACGAACAGGACCAACATCTGCATGCACACATGAGTTTGATTAAAGTCTTGATAGAATAAAGCACAAGGCCATTATAAATAAGAACAGTAAACAATAATATGGTCAAAGATTTTACCAATAGCGCCCCACTGTTCGCCATCCAGCAGTACCAAGTCCGGATCACCTCGGAAATCCATACCAACATATGGATACTCGGAATAGACCATCTCCTGACGCTCGAACCACCTGAAGAAGGTATCAGTGAAAGAAATCTGAGATTGACCAGCATGCCTAGACATGTGATCAACCCATCTCTGCATGCGTGGCTCGGTAGGAGAAGGCAAGTCGAGTGCGATATACTGAGGCTGCATCAGTGGTATTTTCTCCAAGGCAAAGGCAGTCAAAATAGAACCAAATCCAAAGTTCTTCAACTTCCCGTCCTTTACCTTGTTCAATTGACTTTTCATCTGAAGAAGTACTGCATCACACCAGTTGAATATTTTCGGTTGGAGACACTCCAAGGCATGCTGCACATAGGATCTGTTGGCAACATGAAGAGATGCGCTACCGGCCATCCTACCAATAGTATACAAGATGGACCTGAGAGATCTGTCAGCAATCTCACGGATAACGACCTTGCCGTCTCTGCTCGGCTGGGATCCTTCCCTGCAATACTAACGGACATAATCTCTCACAGAGTCATTCCCTCGGGCCGAACCTGACAAAGAAATGGGAGCACCCCACCTCGACAAGCCAGTCAAGAAGTAAATGTCTACTACGGTCAGGGGGATAGATTTGCCCCTAATCTGAAATACTTGGTTGATAGGATCCCAAGCATCAAGCATATACTGCAGTAAGGAGATCTGTGCTCTCATACTAGAGATACGGAAGAACTTCAGCAGGCCACAGTTCCACAGCGCGTTCACCGTGACAGGGTCATGGAGGGCAATCATGTCCTCTTCTTCATGTTCTCGTTCTCGCCATGTAAGAGTCATTTTGCTCAAAAGTCCCTGCAAAACAAACAAGAGAAAGAGTAAGATCCTGGATTTGATGAGAAACTGGAAAAATTTTCATCAAAAACTGTGCAACAGAACTGTTTTTCTATGCCCAACGCAACTGGCAAGTGTTCCACCTGCGTTGAAGGTCAAACTGCCTTCATGCAACTTGACATTCAACACAGGTTTCGAATGAACTGCCTGCGCTGATGGCAGAGCGCTCTAACAAAACCCCAGGGGCTCAAGGGAACAGGAAAACAGGCACAAAATGGAAAAAGGAAACCATGAAAAGAAAGAGCTAGGGTTTAGCTCCTACCTGGTCCAGACGGCGCCGAAAATCGTCCGCAGAATCTCCCGGAATCAGCTGATGAAAATCAAGGGGAAGAGGCACCTCCAAAGCTCCAACAAACCAAGTTCAAATGAAATGGTAAAATGAGAGGTAAAAACACCTTTTAATTGCTTTTTACGTAGTTCAAAGCGAAATATTAGGGTTCTAATCTCATTTTCAAGCAAATGTTATTCATTTCTAACTAGTTTGATGCAGCAATTGAGGATACAGTACTATCTTTGAAAAGGGCAAAGCTAGTTATGGTAAAAATAAAAAATTTGACCATATAATATCGAGCAGTTTTAGCACACAGTTCATGCTCGTTAAAAAATAAACGCAAGATCCGAGCAGTTTTAACGCGGACTTCATGCTCGTTAAAAAATAAACATAAGCAATGAGCAAGTGTTTCCACCAGCATTTAAGCTCATTTTAAAATGAAAAATGAACCTATCCCAGTAAATAACCACTGTGAATGTAATATCATCAGCCATTAAAGCCTTGGTCGTGTTTGCACCGTCACCTCCACTTTTCCATTGGCCGATCGTTCACCTCCATATGTTTGTTTACCCATTTTGAGGAACAGCTGCGAAGAGTGATTTCACCTAGCCATCCTTGTGACACTGCCGTGATTGGAAAATTACAACCTGTACCTGGAATCAGCTGCTAACCCTGGTTATCACTCGTTCCTCAAAAGACGAGTCTTCTTTAGGCTCTTTTCATCTGACTCGTAAAATATGAAAAGATTGCCGAGTTTTGGCCTTCCAACTCATTAAAGCGACCAGAAGAGCTATCCCTCTAGATTTTAATCTTTTTGGACCTGAGGGATTATTGCACAAAAAGATCGAGCGCTTGTTTTATTCGGCTCGTTAAAACTATCGAAAACTCATCCCTTCTGTATTGTTTTATACTTTTTCGGACTAAAGGGATTAGATGACGAAAAAGGACTTTGGGAGTTAACTTTATGTACCTTTTCAGACTCTCTAAAAATGAAAAGGACCGAGTTATCTTTGTCGTTAGACTCGTTAAAATCATTAAATAGCGACAAACTTGTCTTTAGACGAGAACGAGTTTCACTATCGCTAGGCTCGTTAAAACATAGCGATGGGCTTGCCCGAAGGGAAAGTTATAGAACAAGCATATGTTATCGTCCTCAAGCTTGACAAAAATAAAGAGGTACTGGTCAGCAATGACTGGGGAAAAATTGGGAGAAACTAAAGAAAACTTTGATGGTAGCAAGTCGCTCTTGAACATGACACTTTTCCTCCGTACCACAATCGGGTTGGGTTGTTTCATTCACCGGTCACATCCATGGTCTCGCCATACCATCCATATTTGGGGTAATGCTACCGATCCATCGCATCAGTGTCGCCATATGTTCAAGAGAAGTCGTTCAGAAAAGTCAACCATGTCCCATCCACTGCCATACATTATCCTTCATCCTTTCATCACCGCCACCCTGAATCATATGTCACAAATCGTTTTCGCCTCCATTAAAATCATTAGCTCCATTCCGTGTCACTGATGTGGGATTCATTAAGGCCCTCCTTTGACGGATCGCTTCTTGTCGACATCAGCTCATTATCCAAGAAGTTGATCTAGGAACAACCCCTTCAGTACTTTGAAGCTTGCATGCCTCAATGGCAAGTTTCTCACTTCCGGCGACAGGTATACGTCAATGACCTTCGACCGAAAGATTTTGCGTGGTGTTCGATGCCAAGTCCTTTATTCACACCACGTGAATTGTACTGCAGTACCTTGAGGGTCATTATCATTATCGGTGATTCCTCTCGCGCTTGTTAACGGTTTACATCATTGACCGGTAATCAAGCGATGTCTTTCCATGTTCGACTTCAGAACATTTCTCACATGGATCGACTTGTACTTAGAGTGAAGATCGAACGAGTTTGAAGACCCCGGATCTAGTTTCATCCATCTGGGCTGCGATAGATATTCAGGAAAGATAAAGACATTGACATGTACATCATTGCAGCAGATAATCATCCTACTCAAAGGATGATAATTTCATCAAAATTATCAATCTACCATCAGACGATTGTCTGTTCTATGTACAGAAAAATGAATTTATAAAGCTGAGCATGGGAATGCCCGCCTCAGCTAGATCATGAAAGCAGTATGAAAAATAATGTATTGTATTGTATCTTATTACAGGTCTCCTCCCAGCATTGGATGAACTTCGGATCCCCATGATAAAGCATTTCGCCCGATAAACGGCCTCATACTTTAGGGGGCAACTGTTATAGACATTTTTGTGCCTTACAGCATTGAGCATGAAATGTCCATAATCTAAGGGATCCAAAGTCCCTAAACATGTTGTTCCTACCCCTAGAGGAACAAGGCTAACAAACCACAGCAATTCACAGAAGTTCTCCACCTGAAACTGCTCAAAAACAAGTCAATTCAGGATCATTTCAGTGGCTACACTAGCTGTTTGCGCTGAATGTCAAAGCCAACACTGTCTACCTGCGCTGAATGTCAAAGGCAACACTGGCTACCTACGCTGAGCGAGAGTGGACATGTGGCAAGTTCATTTCTCAAGGTGTCAGAACCCAGGAAGCTTCCAAAATGATACTTGCCTCAGGGAATTCGACTGGTGATGAGTAAGAGGTTCCAAATCTCCAAGTGGAAGCAAGAACCTCCAAGTGGAATCAAGAACTGACAGAGGGAGAGGACACTAGTCAGATCTCAAGCTGACTCATCCTCTCTCCAAACATCTATATATGGATCTCTCCTCCATGAGATCTGGGGGCTGGAATTTTGTTATTGCAAAGAATTGATGTTGGTTTGAGATTGGAATCATTGGGTGCTTAATGCTTTGAAGGGGGTGAAGATAGGAATTCCATTTGCTGGGAAGGAGATGCTGGATTGGAGCCCTCTGGGTTGTATCTCTTCCTGAAACTTGTTATTCATCAATAAAGCTATCTTGGTTTCTCCTATATGCTGATGTGTCTTTGATGTATGATTGCATTAGTGTATTTGGTTCATTTCTAATCCTGAACTAGTTATGAATGTGAATATCTGTCTTTGTGTAGTGTTCTTCTCTTGTCGCAAGTAGCTGTTCTCTTGTGATCTTGCAGGAATCTGTTGAAGCTGGGCTAGCGAGAAGGCAAGTAGTTGTTCTCTTGTGATCTCGTATGAACCCGTTGAAGTTGGGCGAGCAAGAAGGCAAGTAGCTGTGAACACCCAAAGAGAAGAGAGACCGGATCGAGGGACAAACGGAAGACACCGGTTAGTCTATCCATCTCTCTTCATTCTTAATTCATAAAGGAAGAATACTAGAATAGCTGTCTCTGTTTTTTGCTAAGGCACTGTCACACCTTAGGTGGATAGGATCATCCTGCATAGGCATTTTTCCCCACAACACTAAGAAAAGACTGGTCAAGAAAGCTTCAGAGATACTTTTCCATAGACTGGTCACATCTATGGCTTCCGTACAGGGGCAGGAACAATCAAATTTGGGTAGACTCTAAGAGATACATAAATCACATGGTGACTCCCTTGGATGGGCATAACGAGCCAATGGATTTCACATAACTATTATTTGGCGATTATTTTATGGAGACACAGTTGGGGTGCTATCTTGCAAAGCCATCCCCAGTTCCACTAGACACATAGTTGGATCTCCTTCCATGTCCAACTGGCAATAATTAAATTTGTACAATTAGTAGTAGTAGCAATAGTACTAGTGCAGTTATTAGTCTCTGTACATATGATATGTGGAATATGTACTTTGATGGATCAGAGACACAGGAGGGATCTAGAGCTGGTTGTGTTTTAATAGACCCATTGTAGAGAAAACATTTGATCTCTAGTCGCTTGGAATTTGAGTGCATTAATAACACTACAGAGTACAAAGTGCTCGTCTTCAACTTACATAAAACCAACAACCTCAAGATTGCCATTCTAAAAGTGGTAGGTGACTCTGAAATCATGGTGTGTCAGGTACATAACATTATACATTGTGTGTCACCTGATCTTAAAATTTATGAACAAGAGGTATGGCAATTCATCTCTCACTTCTAATATTTCAATATTATTTCAGTTCCAAGAATATGTAATGCAGTTGCAGATGCCCTGGAAAACGTTGCTCCTAGGATGTCACCTTTAAGGGAAGACTTTTCTATTGAAATTTTGTATAAACCTCTTGTCTTGGATAATATCACTAACTTACTCGTTTTTTAATGACGAACAACAAATACTATACTTTATGGAAAATGTTGACATATTCAAGGACGTGACGATTGATGAGGACAAGCACGATAAGCACTGCAGAATGTAGCCAATGTAGGTAAAGGGAACCTCATCCCCAAGTGTGTGGTATCATTAGAGAAGTGTTATAATCTACAGAACTGCTTTCGGGGACCTGTTAATGCCAATACCCATAGTTCCACTCTGTGGTATGAACAAATCAACTTGGGAACTGAGAAATATTTGAAATATGTCAATCTCATTACTTGTTGCACACCACAAGAGCGGAAATCCTTCATCGGCTTATTTAAGTAGTACCATGATATCTTCGCATGGACATATGATGAACTCAAGACATACGAGACTCAAAGAATCTAGCATGTAATGCCAATCAAGGAAGGGGCCAAGCCATTTCAGCATGAACTAAGTAAAGTTCACCCTACGCCTGAGCCCCTCATATAAAAGGAGTTGAGAAAACTATTGGATGCTTGGATCATCTACAAGGTGCAACATTCAACGTGGCTATCAAATATGGTTTCTGTTAGAAAGAAGTCTGGGGAGATCCGCCTGTGTGTAGATTTCCACAATCTCAACTGTGCCTTGGATAAGGATAACTAACCCATGTTGTCCATGGAGAAAATAATGCAAGCAGTATCAAGGGCTGAAATGTTTCTTTTTCTTGATGGATTCTTAGGATACAACCAATTTTTGGTAGCAGAGCCTGACATATTAAAAACTACTTTCAGGATGAAGTGGGGCACATTCGCATTTCGCTGAATGTTGTTTGGGCTAATCAATGTTGGTGCAAGGTTGCAACATGCGATGGAAATCACCTTACGCACACTTATTGGATAGAGCATAGTGGTCTATCTTGATGATGTGATAGTATTCTCCAAATAGAGATCAGACCACCTGCGCCTTTTGAAGAAGATTTTTGAGAAATGCGCAAATACGGGATATCCTTGAATCCCAAGAAGAGTATCTTTGCAGTGTTTGAGGGTAACCTCCTAGGACACATCATTGCTAAAATTTGGATCAAGTTAGACCCGGATAGGGTTAAGACCATCACGCAGATTCCCCACCCAGTGAACAAGAAATCCATGTAATCTTTCTTGGGCCAAATCAACTTCCTTCGTAAGTTCATCTTCGAATATGCCTAGATTGTTAAACAAATATAGGAGATGATCAAGAAGGATGCAGTTTAGAAATGGGATAAGAGGGAAAATGATGTATTTTACTGTATCAAACAAGTTATAGCAAAAGAACTCACGTTGTACAGCCCAGACTTCAGTAAAGATTTATTTCTCTATACTTTTGCTTTCGGCACCTCTCGTGTTGTTGTGCTTACTCAAAAGGATGAGTTGAATAATGAACGACCTATCTCCTTCATGAGTGAAATTATGCAAGGACAGGATCTCAATTACCCCATCATGGAAAAACAGTGTTATGTAGTGTACAAGGCGGTAAAGCACTTTAGACCCTATCTCCATTGTGTTATCTTTGTCCCACACCCAACAATGATATCACTACTTATTCAACAAGAGCTAGGTGAAAGGAGGGCGAACTTGATGACCAAGTTATAGGAATATGATATAGACATCAAGCCAGTCCACACAATCAAGGGTCATGGTCTTTTCCATTTAGAAGCAGAGGCAGTAAATGCAAAATAGGAAGAAGAAGAGCTCACAGGATGGGAGCAAGATATTGAAATGTACAAAGTTGAGCGAGCCTCCCCCACTTTGGACATAAACCCTTGGTAAACAGATGTGGGCCAATACCTTGAGCATGGGACAATTCCCTCTCACTTCTCTACATGGAAGAAGAGGGCATTTACTAGCCTACATTATTCAAATATGGTCATGCCTATGCCCACAAGTGTCTAATTTGTCAAAGGTGTGTCAACAGAAATCAAAAGTCACCAGCTCTGTTGCAGCCCGTTGCAGTGGAAGAACCTTTTCAAAAGTAGGGCTTGGATATCATTGGGGAAATTTTCCTGCACTCATCCCAACAACACCACTATATCCTAACTTCTACGGACTATTTCATGCGATGGACAGAGGCAGTTCCGCTAAAGCAGGTGAACGATCAAGAAGTCATCAACTTTCTACAACATAACATCATCTACAAGTTCGACGTTCCTACATCACTTATTTTTGACAATGAAACATATTTTTCATCATTAAGACTTTATGATTTTGCATTAGAAAATGGTATTATATTGAAACACTCAGCTAATTATTATCCGCAAGGAAATGGTCTTACTGAATCCACGAACAAGAACCTCATATGTATCATAAAAAACACCATATTCTCTGAACAGCGAAACTGGTACTCTACTTTGGTGAATGCCTTATGGGTTGACTGAATCACACCTAAACCTTCTTGAACACCTCCCCTTACTTCCTGATACACAAACAAGAAGTCATCTTCCTGCCGAACATCTACTTTCCTGCTTGCCAATTGTGCCAAGAATCCCAAGGCAAGCCATTTCTTTTAGTTCAGTGTAGGATGGACACTTTGCACAAGATACAGGAAGAAGAGTTGAAAGAAAAATATTTTCTTTTACTTCACTAGAGTTGTATCAAGAGGTGGTTTGATAGAAAGCCTCCAGGGAAAAATATATTTAGTGTGGGTGACATAGTCTTAAAGTGGGATAAATCCCACAAGAACAAAGGCAAACACACTACATTTCAGTCCCGTGGATTGGTCCATACACAATACACGAGAATCTTAGCCAACAAAAATATCGTCTTCAATCACTTGACGTGAAGAATGAATTCTCCGTGTCAATGGCCAAGACTTAAAACAATATTTTCAATGAAGATTTGGCATTGAGCCCCTCACTATGTACATAGTCTTTTGTTATTTTTTGTTTGTTTCTTTGCTTGAATTTTGTGTTGTTTTGTGATGTGAATAAGTGTTATTCCTGAATGTGTTGCGGCTTCTAAGTGTGTGTGCTATTGAAGTCCAAAGAGTCTCGTGACACTACATCATTTGGTTAGCCTTCTGCATGTCTTCCTTGTGTTGGTTACATCTTTTGGGCGATGAAGTTCCAACGGAAACTATGATCCATTTGTTAGGAAAGTTTTGGTCCAAACATGAACCCATGTCTAGTCTGGAAACCTCATGCCTATACTCAATTTTTCTACTGGTGTTCTCATGCTTATCCAATTAGTAAAAATGGAGAAGGGGAAAATCTAAATGATAAAATCTAAATCATAGGTCTTTATATGATTCTCTGAAGGAACAACCTCTTATGTTCTCAATAAGACGAGATCCCTCTTCCACACCAAAATAAATAAGTGTCTATCCACAGTTCTCTTTAAATAAATAAATAAAGGCGAAAGAAGAGAAAGGCTTCCTATGCAGAGAGGTGAAGTAAGCAACTTCACCGGGGTACTGTCCAAGCTCGTTGGCAACGAAGCAATGTTTGTGTTCCTACATGACTCCAGGTCTGTTGGCAATAGAGAAACACCAAAGATGAACAACTATACTCTAAAAATCTTAATCTTGTGAGCCAAACTACCCTTCCCAACTCAAAACAATGTGATTATGTTGAATCTTATGTTGTGTTTAACTTAGAAGTTATAGAGGAGAGCATGTATGCCCATGGGCTAAGAGGGAAGGCCATAATGATCTACACAATGAATCAATACTCCATGAGGAACCAAGGCCATGCACAAAAGAAACTAAATGAGAAAGAGAAGTTGGAATTCAACAAGTGTGTTGCCAAGTGTTGTAGCTGCTGCAATACACTCCAAAATTTTGGTTTCACTCAAATTTTGGAGCCTTCCTTGGTCGTTTCACTCAAAGTTCTTTGCCTCCTTTTTCTTGTTGGATTATATATCGTCTTTTGGCATGTTTAACTCATATGTAATTTTTGCGATCCTTTTCTGATGGTTTTGAAGGCCGGTCTTTGTGAAAATGAGTTGTCCTAACCATGTAAATATTTATCACACTCGTACACAAATTATTTAGTACTGTCACACAAGTGTCATCACAGTCGTCTTGAAGTCTATCTTATGTATCACACTTGTCGCTTCTTTTCACAAGACAATCACATAGAGGGTAATGCTTTGTTTGTTGTTATGATGGTCTTTTTTGATGTGCCGTCGAAGTATGCTAAGTGTCTGATCACAGTTCATGTTCATCATGAGTCCTTCTCCCTCCCACACTTAGCCATTTTCAGAAATTCTTCCCAATCGGGCAACTTAGCTTCACTAGGCCTCAACTGAACTATGCACTACGCAGTGTCAACACTCATTGATGTGACCCTAATGCCTGGAACTGAGAAGTGCATAGTCACTATCCTCCAGAGTTGTTGTTCTACATAATTCCTAAACCCAACAACCTTCCTTGACCCACATAATTGCGCAGTTGTACCTCCCAGTTTGCCTTGAAATATGCACTTCGCATCTTCAGCCCTCAAGCTTTTCCCTTTCTTATTGGAACCCCACAATGCACAAAGAGCCTAGCCTCCCTTGGCCTCTAGAATTGCACAGATGTTTCCTCCTGTGCCTTCCCTTAGTGGGAGCTCACTATCCCCAAAAACTGCGTAGATTTTCCCTTCAAGACTCTCTACTGCCAAATCCTCCTTGGCCTCCAATACTACGGAGTCTATCCTCCCAGGGCCTCATCCCGCATCAGTCATTGCTTTCTTGAATTGAACAATTCTGACCCTCAATGGCAACTGTGCAATTTCTTTCCTCGGTGAGGATTGTGCAGGAAAGTTCCTCAGTAAAGCATGAGTTGCGCTATGAACAGTCTCAGTGACCAAGCTCTCTCCCTATCAGATGGAATTGCACAATGCGCAGTTACTAAGCCCTTCCTCCCAACCTGTGATTTGTCCGGGGCTCAGTTCATAGATAATAATGCATCATATTAGACTAGGGAGTTTTCGGATTGATGTCGTCCCATCATGACTAATTGCAGGAACAGGTACACTATCAAGTCATGGAGAGATGATGAAGAAGGAGAAGAAGAAGGGAAGCATGCCTAAAGATTCACTTGTAGCTGGATGGGTGAGTGGACCTACCAAGAGAAAGAAAAGGGACACAAGTTTGCAACCACTTGCCAAGACCAAAGATCATTGAATACCCCGCATCACCAAGCTATGCGGAGGAGAAGAGAAAGCATATCCAAGAACACATCTAACACTCAGCAACAACAATGACTTGACATTGGCACATCATCAAGCCAGTCCATGTCAACAGTGTCATGCCAATTCCTGTCATGAGTTGTCATATGCCACATCACTATTGTGGACCATGTATATTGTAATCAAATGTATTGTAAAGTGGAAGAAAAAAGAGCACACATGAATATGAAGAGTCATGTAAGTTGAAAAGTCGTAGGAAGTTGAATAGTCATGAGGGTATTTAAAGAGTCACAAGGGGAAATCATTACCACTTTGGTTATATATACCCCCTCATTGTATGAGAAAACGACTTTTCACCTTGTCTCCTCCTGCAAGGCATTAGAGAGACCAACTAGTTCTTTGAGGAGCAAGGAGTGGCTCCAATGTCCCACTACTAAGCTAGTGATGTACACTGTAAATATGTGTCTTGGAACTTTTTCTTAATAATAGAAGCCCTTTAAGGTCAACACGTTCTTCATGCATGGACTATGAATGTTTGTAAGACTATTCTCTTGACGTTTGTATTTCATGTTTGCTTTCACATGTACTAAAATAATTGAACTATTTCAGTTATTTTAGTGCTTATCTTATTGAGAATACACTGTAATGGTTGTTATCATTGTCCCATCCTTGTGGACTATTCTGCAGGATACTAGAGAGATATTTATTTTCTTGTTGTTGATAACGACCGTCGCATCGACTGTGGACTATTCCACTAGATGTTAGATGAATCTTCCCTTTTTTTTTGGTTGTAACGACTGTCACATTTGTTGTGGACTTTTCTATTGGATGTTAGACATGTCCTTCTAGTTCATGTGTGTCTCTTCTTGGGTGGTACTATTACCTCTCACTTAGAGGCTCACTCCTATTTCCCCCTTTGCAGTAGAAAAACCTCAACACAGTTACACTGCACACTAACTAGACACACTCACCTTGCTTTTCGAAGATGCCATTACATCACTCTCTTGTGCTGACAGATAGAGCCTAGGAAAATATTTAAGGATTCGGAACTGGGCCTTTATACCAGATGGGACTCCTACACCAAATGGTGTGAGGTCTCATTGGGACTTCATATCAGGGAGATCACCTGAATGTTGGTCGATAAAACCACCAACCCCACTAATCCATCTTTTGTTCAAGGCAACATTGTTCACTCCATCTCCCATACTTGTACTTTTGAAGTTGGTGACTCTTCTTATCCCTAGACTAAATGTGAAATCTCGTATGATCAACTTCGGGTCGTCTGCCCCATCACCTGTAAATTTGCAAAAGCTGTTGGATTGATTCCAGGAGTAATTAGTCTTCCATATTCTCAAAATAAGAACAAGATCACCCCTATAGGAGTAGTAGTCACATTCGTTGAAGAAGTGGTCCTCGCCACTCTTGAAGAAGTAGCAGATGTTGTGAGAAGGAAAGAAAAGCATCCACTCTTTCAGGGAGGTAACAGAGGCAATCCCTTACTCTCAGGTTCAACTTTTGGCGGGACAAGAAGAGGAGAAGAGGAAGAAGAATAGGGAGAGGAACCATTAGATTTAGGAAAGTAAGAAGAGGACCATGAAGAGGAAGACATGTCAGAGAAAAATCTAGACTGGATGACTCAGAACCAATTGGTACTTTCGGGTGTCTTACACAAGATGTCGAGGCATGCAGAGAAGCTCTTGACGAAATATGACCCTGACAAGACAGTGAAGGTTGAAGATCACTTGGAAAAATTTTACCTACATCTGCAAACACTTAAGGTACGTTACGATGATGTTGCATGCATACTTTTCCCATGTACCTTGGATGGTAGAGAAGTTGTATGGTATCACAACCTTCCTCCAAACTCCATCTAGAATTTGAGGGGATTCAAAAAGATCTTTCTTGAAAAATTTGTTGAAGGCAAGACCCTTGCCATGTTATTAAAGGAGTTGAGTAGTCTTAAGATGGAGCAAAAGGAAACATTTAAAGATTTCAACCATAGGATGAAGGAAGAAGTTGTTGTATTTGATGAAGATCCAAGCGCTGGGCATGCAGTGAACATGTATCATTGTGTTCTCGCAACCCAAAAGAGTATTGCCGATGAGCAGCCTCTAAGTGATGGTCCGGCCTAGAAGTAGAGCAAACAATAAAACTTAAGAAGCCAAGGGCCAATGACTACGATTGAGGATCTGAAATGAAAATTCAAAGAAAACTTATTAAGAAAACTCAATCCTTCGGCTAACTCAATGCAGAACACTTAGAGCAAGTCTGGGAAAGCAGTTTCAACGAAAAGTGTTTCTGACAGGAGTAAGGACAAAACCATCCCTCCGGAAACCACAAACCAAGTTCCATCCTTGGACACCTCAGCCAGTCTTCCCGTTGTGGAATATAACATTGTAGACGATATGAAGAAGGTTCGTGCAACTACCTCCATGTTCTAACTTACAAAGATCATGAGCCAGTGGGACATCCTTCTTCGGGCACTTGGAAAAACCTTTACCGATAATGCTACCTCTTCGGATAAGGGAACTAGTAATTTCTTGATGCTCTTGCATCTATACTTATTGCACTCATGATGGATTCCAACACACTCTTCCCACAATTCTTGTTAACATTCGAAATATTCAACTTCAATGTACATAATTGCTTAGTTGATTCCATTGCATCGATGAATGTCATGCCGCTATCTGTGGCCAAGAAGATCAATGTTAAATGGGACAAGATAGATGCACATATTATTGAGCTAGACATAACTCATGTCTAGGTGATTGGATAACTCAGGGATGTCATAATCTAGTTATCATCTGACTTACAAGTTCACCAATGTATCAACATAGTGATTGTGGACATTCCAGAAGCATATAGAGTGTTATTGAGCAG
The DNA here is from genome assembly GCA_031772625.1 of Pinus tabuliformis. Taxonomy (NCBI): domain Eukaryota; kingdom Viridiplantae; phylum Streptophyta; class Pinopsida; order Pinales; family Pinaceae; genus Pinus; species Pinus tabuliformis. Next base: position 945,228,603 of record CM062820.1, read on the forward strand.
AGATTGGTCAAGAAAGATTTAGGGGTACTTTGGCATAGATTGGTCACACCTATGGCTTCCATACAGGGGTAGGAACAATCACATTCAGGTAGATTCAGAGAGATACATGAAGCACACGGTGACTCCCTTGAATGGGCATAATGAGCCAATGGCTTTCGCAAAACTATTATTTGGAAATTATTTTCTGGAGACATAGTGTTGAAGAACAAAATTGTTCCTTTTGACACCTTCCTTAAACTCCGTTCTCTTCCTTTTTTACCATAATAATTCCAATTAAGTGTCAACTTGCAAGGTTATTGGAAAAAACAAGTATTTAATCATATTGTATTCATAGTTTCATTTTTTCTTTATTATTTGATTTAATATTTGCACAAGCTAACGAATTGCATCAATTCTACAACTAATAATCGATTCTGCAACTTACTTGAAGAATCTACAAGTTCTAAAACATCAGTTGAGGAATGAAGCATATGAACATGTAGTTGGCAACCAGTACAACGATATCCACCTATTACTCTGATCTGGTAAGGTGATAAGGACGTTGTATGAGCTGGTCAATGTGAAATTCAACCCAACAGAAAAGACCGAAGACAAATCATATGAGCGAGAAGATCATTGATCGAAGCTGATATTTTGCCTCATGATTTTCTTCTTCGATATAAAATCATGAAGAATCATTATCTTATTTAAGCAATGTTATTTTAAGATGTCTTGTTGAGAAGGTGTTAATTTATGGTATGTTCTATGCTTAGTGCAGTTTACTTCAATTTCTTCTTATTAGCCATTGTTTAGCAATGACATAAACATAAAGTAAAATGATGATAGAACATTAATAGATCAACAGAAAACAAGCCAAGACAAGAGACACAAGATGTGGTGGCTAGCCAGGGACAAACCCCAATGCAAGGAAACCCTTTGATCAATTCCTCTTTAATCTTCAATAGTTCAACAGAGAGAAATAATACAATTCATAAATCTATAATTTTATAACAGCAGCAGCAACTCCTAAATCAGCAAAGTCAAACTTAGTCAAACAACCCCGGATTGACCTCTAGTCAACCTTGAAGAACTTGGTATTCAACAATAAACTTTGGCAGCACAAGACAAGCCTTGGTCAATGGTCAAAACAACAGTCAAAGATTAGCAGTCTACGGTCATCCCTAACCAGTAAACATTGGTCAACGCAACACCCAAATAGCATGCGTAGGTCAACCCTTGGTCAACGCTTCACAAAAAAATGCAGCATCTGGTCAACGCATCCCTAGAAAAGTCAACATTGCCCTAAAATCATTCAATGCTGCCCTAAACAGAAAATGTGTCCTTCTTGCACTGCACTTGTGAGAGAAGCTGCTCCTTCGCTGGCCCAATGAGATGAGGATATAGAAGATGAGTTGAGATGAGATGAGTGAATAATGGCTCAACCTCACTTGTACTTATATGATGAGCTACACATGTGTGCCACACATTTAGTTGTTGGCCGACCTTGACAATTTGTCAAGTAAATACAAATAAATTCATATCTCCATAAATACTTGTCGGAATCGGATGATCGTTAGATCAATCCTACACCTCTCAATGAGAGGAACCAAGGAAAAATATCATCTACCATAAATAAGATGACCCACATGGAGTTTGGCCCTAGTTGCCAATTTTAACACTCCCTCTCAACTAGGGAGAACTCGATCTGGTACTCTCTCTGACCGTCGGTACTATCTCAGCCATCAAATGCACTGCTCAACTCTGAACTGCTCTGCTGAACTATGAAGAAGAAGAAATGATCGAGGATGTATCATACCATCCTCCACTGACCCGAAGTCAGTCTCAGAGTGTGTCATACCACTTTCACTGATCCCTGATCAGTATCATTGATCCCAGCTCAATGGAGGTCATCCTAACATAGGGAATACGGTAGATAACACGATGCGTCCATCGATAGTACTACTAATGGTCCCTTACCCCATTTCCATACTCATTGATCAGATGAGAGGTACTTCCCATGAGTCCCAGACTGCATGGGTAAGATGCCTCGACAGGAGAACTAATCATCCTATCCCAAAGTTGGCATGGGGTATCACAGAGGAAGGTTGAACTTTTCACCCTGTTCATGGCGCACCACTAGGGGAGGGTGAGTTTCCCTATGGTCGCATGTCACTCCAAGAAGTACCCCAAGCCCCTCGAAGCTCCCAGAGATCAATGTATGCATCATACACGACCCTCATAAGAGGGTCTCTCAATGACACCAAGTCATTCTTAGAAAGTCAAGAATTTGACCTTTCCCAGGGGCTTCGTCAAAATGTCGGCGACCGGCTCATTTGTACTGATATGTTGGAGCCTTATTTCTCCCCACTACACTATATCCTGGATATAGTGGTACTTGATATTGATATTCTTAGAGCATTCATGAAATATGGGATTCTTTGATAAACGAATCTCGCTCTAGTAGTCACACTGGATCACGGTAGTATCCAATGTAAATCCAAACAGTTCACTGAAGAGCTTTTGCAACTAGACCGCCTCAAAAGAGGCCATACTCGCAGAAATGTACTCTGCCTCAGCGGTTCTCAAAGCCACTAACTTCTGCTTCCTACTCATCCAGGATATCCAGGCAGATCCCAAAGAGAAACAACACCCGAAAGTGCTCTTTCAGTCCACCACATTGCCTGCCCAATCAGCGTCGGTATATCCATGTAATCTCACATTTCCGGTAGTGTATCTCAACCCATGAGTGACTGTGCCATGAAGGTATCTCAACATATTCTTGGCACCAAACCAATGTGTGTGGTGAGGCTCAACCATATGTTGACTCAACGTGTTAACTACAAAACATATATTTGGATGGGAGTTGACCAAGAACATCAATGCTCCGATGAGTTGATGATACTCAGTAGCATTTTGTAAAATAGGTCTAACAGGATTATCGCTTAACTTCTTGAATTCAAGCTCCATCGGGGTAGTCACAGGTTTGCAGTCCACCATACCGAATCTCTCCAATATCTTAACCACATATTTTCCTTGAGATAGGAAAATCTCCCCTAGTTTCTGCCAGACTTCCAGTCCTATTAAATAGTGCATCAGTCCTAGGTCCTTCATCTCAAACTCAGAAGCCAAATCCCTCTTACATTTGTGAATGAGAGGGTCTGCACATGTCAGAAAGAGGTTGTCAACGTATAGCACTAGTATGAGAGGTTTTTCATCTTCAACCTTAAAGTAAAGGCTAGGTTCGGCTTCACTCCTAGTGAATCCCAACTTCATCAAGTAGCTATCAATCCTCTCATACCACGCTCAGGGTGCTTGCTTTAGCCCATAGAGGGCTTTCTTCAACCTACACACATTAGATTCCTGATCATGAATCTCAAATCCTTTGGGTTGTTCCACATAGACTTCCTCTTTAATCGAACCATGCAAGAATGCGGTCTTAACATCCATTTGATGTAGGTTCCATCCTTACGAAGAAAAAAGGGCTATGATCGAGCAAATGGTGGTATATTGGGCAATAGGTGAAAATATCTCGTTATAGTATATACCTTCCTTCTAAGAGAAGCCATGAGCGACAAAACAAGCCTTATAATTTTCATCACTTCCATCAGCTCCATGCTTTATCTTGTAAATCCATTTCAAAGTGAAAACTTCTTTCAGGTGGGGTTTGGGGACCACATCCCAGACAACGTTCTTCATGATGGACTCATATTCCTCAGTCATAGCATCCTTCCATACTTTATGCTTGATAGCTTCTACGAATGACGAAGGCTCATTTTGAATGATCATGCTCATGATGGTCAAGTATCCCTGATACCTAGTCGACTTCTTACTTTCATGGAAAGTCCCTCTGGGTGCAATGTGTCCTTCGACATCATCAAGTGTCCCCCTAAGCCATGAAGGCCTCTTCCTAGAAGAGGAAGGCTCTTGTGGAGGGGGATCAATAGGATCCATAGGTTCTTCCACATCGGGCATCATCTCATCTTCCTTTTCCTCTGGTTTCCTGGTGTTAGCTTCTCTAGATTCCCTTAGAGTAGGAAGATTGTCAACTCTGCTAAGAGACATATCTTCGTCAAAGGTGACATCATGGCTAATATCGACTTCCCTTTGACTAGCCACATAGATTCTATAGCCCATAGTATTTTCGCTATAGCCCACGAAGATTCCTTTCTTTCCAGATGCACCCAGTTTATTCTTTTTCTCTTTTGGCACATGAAAATATACAAGACTTCCAAAAATTCTAAGATGAGATACGTCAGGTTTCTTACCAGTGAACATTTCTTCGGGAGTCTTGGAACCAAATTCTTGATGAGGGCATCAATTTTGCACATATACGGCGGTATTTGTAGCTTCGGCCCATAGAAACTTCAGAAGCCTTTGATCATGGAGCATAGCACAGATAGCTTCCACAATCGTACAATTCTTCCTTTCCACCACACCATTCTGTTGAGGAGTATATGGTGTTGTAGTCTCCCTCTTAATGCCAGCCTCTTTGCAAAATTCATGGAACTCATTGGATTCATACTCAGTTCCATTATCAGTCCTTAAGATCTTGATCTTCTTTTCGGTTTGATTCTCGATCAAGGCTTTGAAGTGGCGAAACTAGGAGAACACTTCATCCTTCTTTTTCAAGAAGTATATCTAAGTCTTGCGAGAATAATCATCTGTAAAAGTGAGGTAATATAAATATCCTCCCAAGGAGTTCACAAGAATCATACCAGATATGTCTGAGTGAACCAACTACAATATATCGGAGGTCTTGCTATGGCTTGAGGGGAATGGTCCCCTTTTGAGCTTTCCTTCGGCACATCCCCGACATACACCTTCTTGCTCTACTTTGAACTCGGGCATCCCTGTCACCATTTCTCTCACATTGGGTAGAGCTTTATAATGAAGGTGAGCAAACCTCCGATGCCATAGCTTGGACTGAAGAGATGTGTCACAAGACATGACACCCAATGGAATTCCTCCGACTTGATATAATGAATCAACTTGAAACCCAAGAGTGAAAGCATATTTAAATTTCTTTTTCCATACACGTACCTTGCCATTGATGAAGGCCACCTTGTAGCCTTTGTCTTCCATTTCCAAAATGGACACCAGGTTCTTTTTGATATCACGTACATATATGACTTCTTGCAAATGAATTATATTACCCTGATTCAATTGAAGAGTGACATTCCTTACGCCTTTCACAAGATATTTTGAGTTGTCTCCAAGAACAATTTCCAGGTTGGTCTCCTTCTCTATCAAATTAGAGAGAGCTTCTTTGTAACCAGTGAAGTGCCTTGAGGCACCACTATCAATAAGCCACTTTCCCAACGAGTCCGGGGGAGCAGTAGTAGAGAGGGCCGCTGGTAGATAATATTCATCTTGCTTATTGTTAACAACGTTAGATTCATAAATGGAGTTTCTTGCCTTCTTGGAGGGTTGACCACTTCCTTGATTTCCGACATTCCTTTTTCCTTTGCCATTGACCATGCCATTCCTTTGATTGGCTCAGGAGTGATTTTGATCATTGTCATGATGTGAGTCCTTTTTTATCAGGGCACTCCCTTGCATAGTGGCCCATTTTGTTGCAATTGTAACATCTTCCTTTTCTTCCACCCTTCGGTCCGGCCTTTCCTTTAGATTTTTCCCTGAAATTATTTCTCCTTTTAGCATGAGAGGAGAATGCAACGGGATTGCCTCTAAGTGCAGGCATTTCCTTCTCTTCCATCTTATTTTCTTCTTGAATGCATCTCGCCATCAGTTCCTCAAATCATGGGATTAGAATATTGTTGAGAAGAGTGGTTCTGAATACATACCATTTAGTTGGGAGCCCTCTGAGAGTTGTGATGGTCATTTCCCTATCATGAATGACTTCCCCAATTGATAGGAGATAATTCTTGATCTCGGTGATCCTTAAGAAGTATGCTTGCATACTCTCATCTTTTCCCTTCTTAATTTCCTTCAGCTTATTTCTAAGGGAAAAAAAATTGATTTGCATCATTAACTTTAAATAAGCTTACCAGTCTATCATAGATTTCCTTGGAGGTGGTCAGCTCAGAAACATAGGCCACCAGGTGCTTGTCGATTGAGTCTCGGATGATCTTCTTTGCTTTGACTTCTAACCTGGTCCACTTGTTCCTAGCAGCAGTAGATGCATTTGATGGAGGCTCAACAATTCTGCTTCTCACATGGTCCAACACTTCCTTCTCTTCTAATGTCAGATCAAGAGACATCTTCCATCCGTGATTGTCAGAATTCTCATAGAGTTTGTCTTCAACAAGGAAGTGTGACGAGGACCCAGTGAAGTCTTTGAGATTGCTTTAATAGCCTTCGGTGATTGCTCTTGCTCTTGCTCTTTCTTGGGCTTTGTCTTCACCTCGGCTTCGATACCATGTTAATTTATGGTATGTTCTATGCTTAGTGCGGTTTACTTTGGTTTATTCTTATTAGTCACTGTTTATCAATCACATAAAAATAAAGCAAAATGCTAATAGAACATTAATAGATCGACAGAAAACAAACCAAGACAAGAGACACAAGATGTGGCAGCTAGCTAGGGACAAACCCCAATGCGGGGAAACCCTTTGATCAATTCTTCTTTAATCTTCAATAGTTTAGCAGAGATAAATAGTACAATTTAGAAATCTGTAATTTTATAGCAGCAACAACAAACCCTAAATCAACAAAGTCAAACTTAGTCAAACATCCCCGGATTGACCTCTAGTCAACCTTGAAGAACTTGGTCTTCAACAGCAAAATTCGGTAGCCCAAAACAACCCTTGGTCAACGGTCAAAACAGTAGCCAAAGATCAGTAGTCTGCAGTCATCCCTAACCAGTCAACGCAACACCCAAACAGAATGCGCAGGTCAACCTTTGGTCAACGCATCCCTATAAAAGTCAACGCTACCCTAAACATAAAATGTGTCCTTCTTCTTGCACATGCGAGAGAAGCTGCTCCTTCGCTGGCCCTATGAGATGAGGAGATAGAAGATGATTTGAGATGATATGAGTGAATAATGACTCAACCTCACTTGTACTTATATGATGAGCTGTGCATGTGTGCCACACATTAGGTGCTGGCCGACCTTGACAATTTGTCAAGTAAATACAAATAAATTCATATCTCCATAAATACTTGTCGGAATCGGATAATCGTTAGATCAATCCTACACCTCTAGACGAGAGGAATCAAGGAAAAATATCAGCTTCCATAAATAAGATGACCCACATGGAGTTTGGCCCTAGTTTCCAATTTTAACAGAAGGATAGGCTTAGAAATCTCCAAACTATTTAACAAAGGAGGTTATAAAACTTGCCTCTCGGCACAATGATACGTGTGACTGGTGATTATTTTAAAAACTCTTTTCAATCGATTAATTAATGCCTTGATTCCGCTATGCTATGCGTATGAATGTGTGGTTAATATTTGCTGATCTTTACATACCTACACTCATGAGAGGGACCCCTGGGAGTTTTAAGGTTTCATTTTTATTTAGGCTTTTTGTTTCATAGGATTAAGTTACAACAATGATTATAACTTTGATTTTTAGAAGAGAATTAGCAATAATTAATATAAAATTTGATATAAATTTCGTAATAGAATTTTTTGTACAATTTATTTCGTAGATTTAATCTTAGATATCATTTTTTGGAGATTCAGCTGCATTAAGAAAGTCATTCATCTATGACCATTTCCATGAGAGGTAGTCATAACTAACTAATTTCTCATGATTTTTGAATAGTCCACTTAGCACTCATTGCATCGGGTGATGCTCACATGGGTGAAGAAGTGGGATTGAAACTAGTGAAATGAATCACATAGTGTCAATCATTGCTTCCAGGGCTTGCAACCAGTAACCAGGAAGTGATGATTGACGTCATGTGATTCATTTCACTAGTTTCAATCCCACTTCTTCACCCCTGTGAGCATCACCCAATGCAATGAGTGCTAAGTGGACTATTAAAAAATCATGAGAAATTAGTCAGTTATGGCTACTTCTCATGGAAATGGTCATAGATGAATGACTTTGTTAACGCAGTTGAATCCCAAAAAAATGATATCTAATATAATCCACTGCGAAAGACCCTCAATACTTAGATTTAATCTTGTTGTGTGAAGGATGAAGAAAATAATCAAAAGGATTTATTATGCACATGTAAATTTTGATTGATACTTAGAAAGTAGAATCATTTGATTTGGAATTCAAGACTTTATTTCTAAAAGTGTGAAGAAGATTTTGATTTTGCTGGTGTGATATTTATTTTTGCAATCTAAGATCAGATTTCTTTTCTACAATTGTGAAGAGAATTTAGATTTGATTTTGCTATTTACTTCTACACTTTAGTTTAGCTTATTTCTATTAGTGTGATAATTTTCTTTCCTACAAGAGTGAAAATATTTTTACTTTGAGTGATTCTTAGATAAAACATGTGCATGAAAACATCCTAATCCAATTTGAAAATTACTCACATAATAAAGAATCCCAACACAAATGGTGCACACACATTTCATCAGTTTAAAAGTCCTGATCGATAATTTATGAAGTAATTTAAGATCAATTAAGTTACCAACATTTTGGTGTCGTTGTCGGGGAAGTGTATATAGGATTTTTTTTAAAGGATTCTTTTCATTAAAAACAAATGATAGAAAGATATGTATGCATAGGGAAAGAGATTCTAGGGGTAGGTTTATAAGTAGAGGTAGGAGTTCAATTCCAACATCACCACTCACCCCACCAGGACCTCGTAGTGGCACACCATCCACCGAAACTCATATTCCATTATTTGCAGCTAGACATAGAATTCCCGTGGTACAAATATCTGAAATCCAACTGAAAGAGTCACCAACTTCCTCTACTGAAGCTATAGTAGATGAACCTACATCCCCAACAGAAGGAGTAATCTTCTATCTTCAACTAGAGAACAACTTCTAGGAAAATAATTGGAAGTCCCTAGTGAAGAGGAAGAAGAAACTTATTTTATTCCATTGGTAGAAGAACCAGAAGAGGAAGCTAAAAATAGATGTAAAATTGCCTTGTAAAATGTTGTAATTTCATAGTCAATCTGAGTTGTTCATTAGGCGGCTGTTTTGACAGTAGAAGTTATGTTTAATTTAGTGTATTTTGCCCTAGAAGGAAACCCGTTGCTATATATGAGGGAACTGTATTGCGGCTACATATATGTGTATTATGCGCAAGAAAGGGAGAGGAGATTGTGTGAGAGTGAAGAGGGAATTACAGTGGATTTGTTGTAGGTTGTATCTCTTCACTTTTTCTAGATAATATTAAAGGAAGGACTAGTTGTTTCTCCATGGATGTAGCCCAAATTGGGTGAACCACGTATATCCATGTATCTCTTGCTTTATTTGTTTTCTATGTTTATATTTCTGCGTTATTTTATGTGTTCCATTTCTCTCTAATATATAATTTTCTAACATGAAGAACCCTATATTAGCTATGGGGAATCTACAATGACAAGGGAAGGAGAAGGAGAAGTACATAATATGAATGGTGAATTTAGGATTTGAGGTGGAAGTGGTAGAGGAGGAAATAGAGGAGGAGGTGGAGGAAGAGGTGGTAGAGGAGATCCAGAACCTTTTGGGTTTCCCATATTAGATGAAGATACCACAATTACAATGAAGAATATATCACCCTCCATCCTCCCTAATTTCCATGGAGTAAGACATGAGGATCCTGAAACATTTATTTTTGAGTTTGAAGTCTTGTGTAGATATTATGACTACTTGCTTGATTCTCAAAAATTGAAATTGTTTCCAGCCACTCTTAAAGATAGAGCACTTAAATGGTTTATGGGATTAGGAACACATACCATAAGAACATGGGAAGAAATGAAAAATGTGTTCTTAGATAAATACAAAGATTATTGTATGCCTCATAACCTTAAAGATGAAGTCTTTAAAATGATGCAAAAAGAGGATGAAAATCTTGAAGATTTCGTTGAAAGATTTTCTTATAATGTTAAAAGGGATAAGATGCATAATCTAGATGAAGAAACTCTAAAAGCTATTTTGCTAAAAGCCATTAGAGATGAGTGGGTAGATCTTCTCAATTTAATGGGCAAAGGAGATGTTTCTCAATTATCATTTGGAGAAATTTGAGAATTGTGTACACACATTTCAAGAGGAAATACTAGAACCGAGAAAAATCCAAGAGACCTTGTTATGTCTAGGATTAATAAATCTGAAACTGGGACAATAAGTAGAGCAAAAATAGGCAATTTTATTGACAACTTCAAAACATATATTTTAGGGAGTATTAGTGAAAAAATAGATACCTTTAAGATTCAAAACAAGCAAAAAGCTGAAAATTGTTACATTATCAATTTTTTGTCCTAAATTCAGAAAGAAATGTGCTCTAAGAGAATGTCCTCTTGATAGTGTAGAAATATGTTCTCTATGTGTAGAAAATAATATCACAAAGGAATGCCCTTAAATTCTTGGACTTAAAGCAATTTTCAAAATGAAGTTGAAACAAGCCAAGCTGAATCTCTCTGTTTTATTGGTAAAAGACCATGGCCTCCACAACAACCAAATATGGTACAAGGTCTTAATCCTTAATACCAATCATATGCACAACCTCATAAAAATTGGAATACTCCAATGCCTTGGAAAAATTGGCCACCTCAAAATCCATTATGGACATAAGGTTGGCAGTATCCTCCTAGGAATCCTCAATATAATAAATTTCAACAACCATTTATCGCATAAAAACCTCCATATTATCCTCCTCAATGAAACTCTTTTCCACAATTTCAAAATCAAACCCATCCTTCTAATCAACCACTTCAATTACCATCCACATCAGACCCCCAAAAAACCAATCAACTACCTACTCAACCACTTCCAAATCCAAATAATAAACATTCACAACCTCTTTACAATATAAAATGTCAGAATTTCCAAGCTTGCATGATAAATCCATTAGATCTAAACAATGTCCAACTTAGATCTGGTAGAGTTTTGGAAAAGAAGTTACCATCTGTTGTTATTCAAGAATCTGGAGAGGATGAACCCCTTGAGAAAGAAATATCTCTTAATCAAGAATAAATTCCTCATAAATAAAGCACCCCTATACATGATACTTCGATAAACTCAACTCCCATTATAGAACAACCTTCTGTTTCTGTTCAAAATCAGTCTTTTCCTGAAAGGCTAAAAATTGACAAAGGAATAGAAAAAGAAATTGTGTTTCCTGAATATAATATGTTAGATGAACTGTGGATGAACTGAAGTATCTTTGCATCAAAATTCCTTTGTTACAAGATATAAGGGAAATACCAATATTTTCAAATACAATAAGGGAGTTAAGCATTAAAAAGTCAGGAAGAAAAAGAAAAGAAGTTAAAAAAATTCAGTTAGTTGGAAAATTTGTGGAAATTATGATGGGAAAACCAACAGTTGAGAATATCTAGATCTAGGTAGTCCCATTGTATAAACACACATTGATGGTGTTGAGATTCCAAACACATTGATCGATTTAGGAGCAGTTATCAATATCATAAGTAAACAAACTATGGATTAATTAAAACTGTTACACAAAAATATCATCACCGTGATTATTTGCAGTCAGTATGGGTCTATCACCACTTGTACTATCCTCCTAAGCAAGTCTCAGACCTCAGCTCTTCAAGTCAAGCTTTGAAAATGAGAGAAAGACATTAAAAATCAATAAAACTCTGGTTCTGCACTTTCTCTCGCTATTGCCTGTGGTCCCACACCTCCTGTTTACAAAAACTGCGGACCTGCCCGTTCTGTCCCTAAAGGTGTGGGTGCGGACCCCTGTGAAAGTCAAAAAGACGCAAGTTTATTTTAAAAAACTCACTTTGGGTTAATTCTAGATGATTCTAGAAGGAATTTTGACGTGGATTGGCCGCTCTTAGGTGGTTCATGCATCCCAAAAGAGAAGGAGCTAATCCCTTGATGAGAGGAGCTATCCCTTTGAAGGAGGACTTAGTAACTTCCCTCCATTGCATTATAAATTCAGGCATTGGGCTGGTTGTTAGGGAGGTTAGAAGCTGAACATTTTTAAGGGTAAATGCTGGTGAAATTAAGACTTCCTAGTTGAGCTTAAGAGGAGAGATCACATACCTTTTTTGGCTTCATTAGGAAGAGAGTGAAACTTGTCAAAGTAGAGGAGACTTCTTGCTGGACCCTGGGAGGAGCTTGTACAGTGTCAAGGCACAGGTTGTAAAGTTCTTCTTGATTTGAATTAATACAACCAAACTCATTTTTCTCAACAAATTGTCTCATGTCGTTTGTTTCATGAATTCCTTGACTTTCATGTTAAATATGTTTTATGATATTGGCTTTTCAGGTGCAATTTAATTTGTTTGCTTGTTTGTGTTTGCAGATTCACGACAAGAGAGCTCATTTGGACCGACGGAGCAAAGGCTTCAACAAACTTGCGTTGGACCTAAGGTAGGCCTAAAACACTTGTTTTCCTTTGTTTATAAAAGCATATTTAGAGAAAGATAGTGTGTGATTGGTTTGCTTGTCATTAGGTCTTCTTTAGATTCTAGGAAGGTCTATCTTGTCCGCAAGATCGACTCATTCCGTGTGACAAAATGGTGATTCCACTGGGGACTTGATTTTTTCCTTGTTTTTACTTTGACCTGAGAAACTGTGTTTTTGTTTCTGTTTTTGGCTTGTTGTGTGTGAAATTGAGTAGAGATTGTAGATCCAGGGTTATTTTCCGTTTTTCATAGCTTTGGGAGAGGACCGCACCCTAGCCTTTTGACACAGTGCGTACTTATCTGCACTTTTGCTTTTAGCACAGAGCAGTACCGCACCTGTGTTAATTGTGGGCCTGCGGACCCTGTCAAAATTTTGAAAAACCTAAGATTTCCCCTGTTAGTCAGCTTAGTTTTTATTTAGAAGTTATTTTCCACTGCCCAGGCCTGCATATAACCTGTCAGAAGCTTTCCTTAGGTTGATTTCATTGGTGTTAGGGTTTTAGGTGAAATTCCTAGGAGTTTTGCTTGTTGGGTTTGTTTTTCATTTTGGTCTTGTAGTAGCTCTGAGCTTAGAAGCTATAGGAACTTTAGATCACCTTGGTCTCTAGCAGCCTTCTTATGAGTCTAACCGTTTATGAAATCTACCATTGTTGAGGAATCCGCTTTGTGTTTTCTCTTTACAAAACTTCGAAAAGCTTGTGTTTAAAAGTTTGGATTTTCATTTTTAAAAAGAAAACAAAATTGGTTGTTTTTGACTGATTTGTGATTCTGCATAAATTGGTCCTTAGTTTACATCTAGCTAATTAAAACATCCTTAAAAAAGACATCTTGTAGGCTTTGACTTCAAATAGGTTTTTATAGTTTATAGATCTCAAAGTTAGTCATTTGCATAGTTTTGAGTGTTTAAAAAAAAAAAAAAAAATCTCTTTTGGAAAAAGTTTGTTTTTGTAGTGGTTGAGTGCTTTGAAAAAAAAAGGGAAATTTTTGTGAAAACAACTAGTTGTCTCGTTTTGAGTGCTTTGGAAAGGACAAAAGCTCTTCTTTTAATTTGTTTGTTAAGAAAGATTTGTGTTTACAAAGTATTTGCATTCTCAAACTCTTTCTTAGCTAGAAGTTCATCGAAGGGAAAAGATTGTTTTAATCATCTTAAGTGCATTTTTAGTGATTTTGAGTCGAGTCTTCATACCACGAGTTTCATCTCCGCACCTTTTGACTTAAACAAAAACCAATAAAAATAACGCTTAAAGTAAAATTCATCTAGCAACATTTTATTTCTAGGGCTCTGATACACCAACTTAGCTTAGGCTAGTGTCTTGGAGTAGGAGAGTAATTAACTCTCCAAGACAGTAAAAACAAACAAGTAGTTGTATCTTGTGGTAGGGAAGAAATCCAATTGTTGTATTTATGCTCTGGGAAAGCTCCTCTTAAAGGAGAAGCACGAGATCGTGTCCGAACCAGTGTGGGAATCAATCCTTCCTCATTGGGAACGACGCCAGATATTCACGTATTAAAAACGGTAAACCTCATATTAACCATTGTCGAGGAGCCTGGGGTCAGTTGTTGGTAAACCTTGGATTATGTCAACAAGCCTTCAAGGGGATTGAGCTTGCTACTCTGCCCTTGTGTGCGTATCGAATCGTAGACTGTTCCCCCAGGTGTATTTGTTTCAGTTGGTAGCCTTAGTGACCATATTCTTTAGGATTCTTCCTAAGGTGACAGTGGTGGGAAGATCCCACTGTACCTGGAGCAGATGTCGGCTAGACTCACTTGGATTTTCTGGGGGGTTCTCTTCACTCGAGATGGTTAAGTGGAGGAACTTGTGCCAGTCTATTCATTAAGCAGGTTGCCGGGGTAACTGTTCCAACCGCCATTTCTGTATTGAACTCTGCGACGTTGGATTTCATCACCAACTAGTGTTTTCAGTACGGAAAGTTACTGTTTGTGTGTGTTTGATCTCCTAGATTCTTTAGGCGTGTGATTCAAATTTGTTTGGTTCTTTAGAGACTTTAGGTTGTTTTCATTGAGATTTTACTTTGTTTGTGTGTGAAGTAGTTAAAAGTTTTTAATCGTGGCTGAATTACCGAGGAAGTCCCGTAGACTTCGGGGCTAACCTCCTGAGTTTTCACCGAGCCAGCCTGAAGGGTTGAAAGTCCTCGTAAATCCTAGAGACAGTAGAGTTGGGTCACCTGAAGGAGAGTCTTCTTTGGTTGTACATCCTGATTTTCAAGCTTTAGTAGTAGATTATAATCCACAATCAGCGTCTGTTTCTGAAGTTACTGGTAGCTTTTCATCTACAAGTGATATAGGTGAGGAACCTGAAATATCCGAACCTGAAAGTGAATTTGCTGCTACTCCGACATCGGGGTTTGCTTCTCTAGCTTCTAGTGGTCCTGGTTCACCTAGGGTAGAAAGAGCAATTACCCAAAATCTTCCTTCTGGACTTATAGCTATTGAAGAACTTGCTACTCCGGAAGAAGAAGTAAGCATCCCTATCTCTGAAAATCAACCTGCTATTGAGCTAAGGGAGCGTGAATCAATTTTTTAGTGTCCACCTAGGAGCAGTGCTTGGTATCTTTCTTTGACTAATTTCTTAGAAAACCCAAGGTTACGATTTTCACCACCTCGTGTTCCTTATCACCCAACACCTAGAGGTTATTATCCTTCGTTAAATATGTCAAGACAGTCATCCATGTTTACTCAATCGCCTGAATCCTTTTTGTACGACAGTCCTTCTGTTCCCTCTGGGTATCAGTCACTTTCTGGTACTTTTTCGGGAGCATCTCCTCAACCCATTGAACAAGGGTTATTAACTGGAAGCAATGGTACTAAGCCATTGAGCGTAGAAGATATTCTCATGATGTCAGGTTCTATTCCCAATCCTCAACCTTAAGGTGGCCAGTTACCACCTAGGGGGCAGCCTCAAAATCCTCAATTGTCGCCTGGGGGGCAAGCTCAAGGTACCCAATTTGCGCCTCGGGGGCAACCTCAAGGACAGTACATACCTACGGGATAGTACGTTCCTCAAGGTCAACGCTAGACTCAATATGTACCGCAAGGTCAACCCCAGTATCAATTTATACCTCAAGGTCAACCCCAGTATCAGTACGTGCCTCAAGGG
Organism: Pinus tabuliformis; assembly: GCA_031772625.1. Classification (NCBI taxonomy): domain Eukaryota; kingdom Viridiplantae; phylum Streptophyta; class Pinopsida; order Pinales; family Pinaceae; genus Pinus; species Pinus tabuliformis. The sequence goes on from CM062820.1 coordinate 945,244,160, forward strand.
TATCAACCCCAAGGTCAGTACTCGAACCAAGGTTTCAAACCACCCTCCGGTCAATCATATGTTCAAGGAATGGGAAATGTAGCTTTGAATTATCAATCCTACCCTCAACTTGATTATGGTCCTCAATATTCTCAACCTGTTATGGGTCCGTACCCCGGAATGAATTTAGTGCGGGATCCATCACAAACTCAACAGGTGTTGCAGCCAAATGTACAGTTGTCATCTCAAACTGGACAACCCTTAGTTTTTGGTACACCCCAGCAACCTGTCCAGTCTAATATTCAAACTTTTGTACCTTCGGTAGTTTCTCAGCTTGGGCCTAGTACGCCTTGTACTACGCCTCAAACGACTGCTGTAACTGTCGCAACATCTGTTCAATCTACCCCACCTACTTCCGGAGTATCGACAGCTCCGGTTTCTACTGTTCCTGTATCTACTCCTCAGACATCTTTACCACCGTCTGGATCTACGATTCAAACTTCGGTTCAGATGCCTGTAGGACAACCTGGTTCAAGTACGGTTGTCACAAGTCAACCATAGTTTACTTATCAACCGTACCAGGGACAGTACCAATTCGGTCCGGCTGTGCAGCAACCAGTCTATCAGTATCAACCGTACCCTGGGTACACATATCAACAACCTCAACAACCCCTGTATGGTCCGGTTAATCCTGGTTTTCCGGGAGGATACAATATCCCAAATGAAATTCCTATTCCTATTTATCCTAGATATCCTCCTCCTGGGGCTAGTCTCATGACCTAGAGTTTTAGGGACCCTAATCGTCAGTTACCGTTTATCACAACTTTGGACTTGCCTAACTTGTCGTGCCTAATGAACGATCCCATTAATTATCTTCCGTTTTGGCCGCCAATGCCGAATAAGTTGCCTAGTGAGATTCCTAAGTTCGAAGGCAAATCAGGAGAGGACCCGTCGAACCATGTGATGACTTATCACCTCTGGTGTGCGTCTAACTCCATTTCAGATGATTCAATCCGTCTAAGACTTTTCCAACGCACTCTAATTGGTCTTGCGGCCAAGTGGTACATTGAGTTACCGCGAGGCACTTTTTATAATTTTAGTCAGTTAGCTACCTCGTTTTTAACTCATTTTCAGTTGCCAGTCTGATATGACAATGACACGAAACTACTAACTTCGTTAAAGCAATCGACGTCCACTTACATTTCAGATCATATTCATAAATGGAGACGTCAACGGCGTTTAGTGAAGGTTTTTATTCTGGATCAAATCTTGGCGGAATGGTTTGTAAAATCTTTGTTGCCAAAGATCACTGAAGATGTAGCTAAAGCTGGAGTTGTTACTGAGGAGCAAGTAATTGCTCAAGCACAGTACCTTGACTTGTTCTATACTCAGTCAGGTACGTTACACGAGAAAATCCCCGATCTTCCCAAGCAAAATCAAATCGCTGCAGCTCCTTCGGGATCTCATGCCGCCGATGGTATGATTGGTACGGTTAACACTAAGAGTAAGAAGAAGTCTTCCAAGAATTCTTCTCCTATCATAACCTTGCCTGATTCCCCGACAGGAGATTCTTCAGCCGAGATTTTCGCCGATATTCACGTTGTAGAGTCATCTACAACCAAATCAAAATCCGGTGGCAAGAAGAAAGGGAAGAAGAAGAATAAAACGGACAAAAATTCAAAGGAGAAACCTGAAAAATCAGAATCCAATGATGAAAAATGCAAACCTCGTTATCCTTGTCTCATTTGTGACGATGAACATTTTACAAGAGACTGCCCTCATCGTGCAGAGGTTGCGAAGATTGTCAAAGGTTCCCAAACGCCTGCTGTTTTGAAGGATCCTTTTCCAAGTCAAGATAGTAAGATGATAGGTTCTTCCTCGAGTGCCAATGAAGAACCCATATTGATGATGTCCCATGTTAGGATTGCGACTCGATCACATGATTATGGTAGTAAAAGTCCTGTTGATGGTAAAGAAGCAGAATCTTCTCATTCTAACCCATCAACCTCAGCTCCCGGTTCCGATCCACTACAGATCGAGAAACCTAATCCAGACTTGGTAATCAAACCGCCTGCCAAGGGTATACTTCGAAAGTCAACTTTCAATCCACATGCGAGAGCGGCCCAGAACTATAACATTGTTGAGGATTTAGCTGTTTCACCCTCAGCAATGTCGGCTTTGGAAGTGTTGCAATCATGTCCAGCGCAGCGTAAATTACTTTTGTCGGCTATAGGAGCTGTTGATGTTCAGGACTCGAACCTAATAATTTTCGATCTAGAAAATAGTACACCGCGCTTACCTCATCAAATGGCTTTCCAGATTCCAGTGATTGTCAAAAACAGGCCTATTCATCGGACTGTGATTGATGAGGGAGCCTCAACGTGTATTATGTCGATACAGTTTTGGAGATCGCTTGGTTCTCCTTCGCTAAATCAATCCCCGACGATTCTAAAGGCCTTTGATGGCCGTGGGTTTCATCCTTTTGGCATTCTACAGGATTTGCCTATAGGGGTTGAAGGAAAAACCGTTAATCTAGATGTGGAGGTGGTTGATGCCCCTCTAGATTACAACCTTCTCTTGGGTCGAAGTTGGTCTTACGCTATGACAGCTGTCGTTTCATCAGTCTTTCGGGTTATAAAGTTTCCTCATAATGGATAGATCGTCACAATAGACCAACTGGCTTACTTTTCATCTGACCCAGCCTCTTTTGAAAGTATTCAGCATGTCGGTAAAACGACTATCCCATATAAGGATGTTGGAGTAAGACTAGTTAAAGATGTCGGTTTACTGGGAACTTTTCCTTATCCTCCGATCAACACATCGTCTTCATTTGCAACCATTCATATGATTACATCAGACACCATTATTTATGATGATCCTTGGATCATTCTTTCTGAATCTGAGATAGACTCATTAGGTGATGTCATGCCTTTGATTCCATATGAAATTGCGTATGAGGCCATGCAATCGTTTACTGACCCATCTTCAACCGAAATTGACTTAATGAATGTGGTCCGTGAAGAGTCACTTTTCACATCAAGCTCGGATTCAATCACGTTTTTTGAACTTGTTCACTCTGATGAACAAATTCGTGAAATCCTATGTGTAGATGATTTACCATGGGAAGATCTACATCAAAAATCTTCGTTTTTACCCGAGAATGATCGTTTTGAAAATGATTTTTCATCAATTTTTACGACTGAATATGTCAAGGAACCTCAGTATCCAATGAAACATCCTGATTCAGAGTTAAATTTGGGAAACATCTCTCGAACTATTCCTATTGACATTTTGGTTAAGCCTGGAATTGTTGAGAACATTCATATAGGTGCCTCATGTACAGAAGACGAAATTCAAATATATAAGGCCCTATTTCAAGAATTCTGTGACGTGTTTTCCTGGTCCTATGAGGAAATGCCAGGAATTGATCCCACAATTGTTGTTCACGAAATAAAGACTTACCCGGACGCTAAACCCGTCCGGCAACGTTTGCGTCAGATTCACCCAAGAAAAGCTGCTGCAATTAAAGCAGAAGTTGAAAAATTACTCAAAGCAGGTTTCATTTATCCGATCCCGTTAACGGATTGGGTATCGAATATTGTTCCGGTTAACAAAAAGCAAGGGAGAATAAGAATATGTATCGATTATAGGGACATTAATCGAGCCTGTCCAAAGGACAATTACCCAACTCCCTATATCGATCAAATCATTGATGATTGTGCCAGCAGTGAAATATTCTCCTTCATGAATGGTTTTTCCGGATACAATCAAATCAATATTCTACCTGCCGATCAACCAAAAACGGCTTTCATTTGTCCATGGGGGACATTTGATTATTGCAAATTACCTTTTGGGCTCAAGAATGTCGGCGCAACTTTTCAAAGGGCCATGTCTTATGCGTTTCATGACATCAAGCACATTGTGCAACCCTATCTCGATGATTTGCCTGCTCATTCCTTACATCGAGTTGATCACCTTGTCCATTTACAAGCAATCTTTATGAGGTGTAGGCATTATCGGATTCAGTTGAATACACACAAATGTGTTTCCTGTATAGAAGCGGGTCGATTGCTGGGGTTTGTTGTTTCGAAAGCCGGCATTCGCATCGATCCCTCGAAGGTCGAAGCTATTGTCAAATTGCCTCCTCCTTCGAGTCTTCACCAACTCCAAAGTTTGCAAGGGAAAGCAAACTTTTTACGACGATTCATTCCTAACTACACCGAGGTTACAAAGGGTTTTACCCAGTTGTTGAAACAGAATACTCCATTCTATTGGGATGAGATAGCTCAGAAATATTTTGATGCACTAAAACACGAGTTGACCCATGCACCGTTATTGCATCCTCTCAACTACAACCAGGATTACTTCTTGTATCTCGCCACCTCTCATTCCACCATTGGAATGGTCTTAGTTCAGGAAGATGAATTCATAACTGAACATGTGATATATTACCTTAGTCGAAATTTAAATCCAATTGAGCTAAAATGCTCACATGTGGAGAAATTGGCATTGGCAGCTGTTCAAGCTGTCCAACGTTTTCGTCACTACATTTTACTACGTAAAACTACAGTAATTTCTGATTGCAACCCTATGATCTACATTTTGACCAAGAAATTGCTAGGGGGCAAGCACTCTAAATGGATTGTTATCCTACAGGAGTTCGACTTGGAATTTGAAAAATCTAAGTCTAAGAAATCTTTAGTTTTTGCAGAGTTAATGTGTGACTTCCCGCATGCTGACACAGAAACTGTGGCGGAAGAGCCCATTGCGGACGAATCCTTGTTTCTAATCAGCACTTTAGATCCATGGTATGGGGATATCATTTTTTATCTCTAGACCCAATCCTTTCGGCCGGAAATTTCAAGGTCAGAATGTCAGAAAATACGATTCCAGTCCCAACAATTCAGGATTATTGGAGATACTCTTTATCGCCGTGGGGCAGACTCTGTTTTTCGACGTTGTTTAACTCACGAGGAAGCTGAAAGGGTTCTAAATGACTGTCACTCTGGAGCATGTGGCGGTCATATGTCTGGGTATGCCACAGCCCAAAAGATATTGCGCACTGGCTACTTCTGGCCATCTTTGTTTAAAGATTGTATTACTACGGTCCGAAAATGCCACAACTGCCAAATTTTTGATCGAAAGATGTGCGCTCCACCTGCTCCTCTCCACCCTATAATTGCCGTTGGTCCTTTTTCCAAATGGGGTATCGATTTTATTACATGTAACCATCACTCGGCCGGGGGGCATGCGTATATCATCCTTGCGGTAGATTATTTTACCAAGTGGGCCGAGGTGATGCCTACATTTGAGGCAGACGGCAAGACAGATGAAATTTTCATGTTCAATCATATAATTGCTAGGTTTGGTGTCCCACAGGTGATTATCACTGATCATGGGCGTCATTTTCGAAACATTATGATGACCGAACTTACAGGCCAGCTTGGTTTGCGCCACGATAGTTCAACTCCTTATTATCCACAAGCTAATGGTATGGTTGAATCCATTAACAAAGTCTTAGTCATCATGATCCGATGAATCATTGGGATTCATCGGTCGAATTGGCATAACATTCTATTTTCAGCGCTTTGGGCGTACCGAACTTCAGTAAAAACATCAACAGGGTTCACTCCTTTCCAACTAGTTTATAGTCTGGAAGCTGTGTTACCCATTGAATACGAAATCCCATCATTGCAAATGGCCATCGAGTTACTTCCAGCCACTTCTGAAGAGGAAAAGCATTTGTTATACTTGGCTCAATTAGATGAGAATCGACGTGATGCTGCATTGGCGATCGAGACTCACGCAAAACGTATGAAAGCTCAGTATGATCGAAATGTGACCCCTCGAAATTTTTCGGAAGGAGATCTAGTCTTAGTTTATGATCAAGCTAATGATAAATTAGGCGCTGGAAAATTCATTCCTATGGGGCATGGTCCCTATGTTGTCAAGTGAAAGCTAGCAAAAGGGGCCTATGAATTGGTAGACTTTGACGGTGACTCTTTGGGTAAAGCCAGAAATGGTCTTTACCTGAAGAGGTATTATGCTTAAAAGAATGGGTATGGAGATTTTTAGTTAGGATAGTTTTTCTTTCTAGCTGGTGTGTTTTAGTGTGCTTAGCTTAGAGAGTTTTTTTCGTCATTATTCTTGCTTATCTTAGTTTTACTCTTGATATTGCATATGTCGATGCCTCTCCAAACATACATTGGTTTCGCTGATGGTGCTTGTCGTAATACATGAAACATTTCTTCCGCAGCTTGGGTTATCTATTCGCCCTCTGACGAGTTGGTATCTATGCATGGGGTAAGCCTCGGTCAAACAATGAACAACATTGCCGAGTATAGTGCAGTGATTGAATTATTATCTGAATCTATTTCATTTGGGATTCAGAGTTTGATAGTGAGGTTAGATTCTGAACTCGTTGTATTACAGCTTAATAGAGTGTATGCCATAAGAAATCTAGTGTTATTGAGATTATTTTTGAGAGTGCGTCTCTTGGAACATGAATTTGATTATATTGAATATCAGCATATTCCAAGATCTTTAAATACATTAGCAGATACAATTGCTTCTCGAATGTTAAGTAGACATTTGCAATAATCATACATGTAAATTTAAAACCATTCCATAACATGATTTACAAGATAAGCCGGTAATAGTGATATCTATATATATATATATATATATATATATATATATATATATATATAGGAGTGTGTCAAAAAATACATCGTCCTCGATCATAGGTTGAAAAACACCTTATGATCGGCAAAAATGATAATTACAAAAAACAAAAATGTCATATGTGCCCACAATAGGCGATCATCCTATCACTAGTGATGATCTTGATAAGAAACCACTGCATGGGCCACCTTGCAAAGGAACCTCCTAAAAGGTCCTGGGACCCCAATCACATAGCGCTGAAGTCGACGAGGAATGTCATCTATGGTGGTCTCCGGAATATCTCCTGTCAAGCGCTCTAGATGACCCTCCAACTCGGCCAAAACCTCTGCTGATTCGTCTTGTGGGGCTGGCGCGGCTGCAACTGGTTGTTTCCTCTCGTAAGGTCGGAGAGCGGCTGGTCCCTGTGGACCCACATCTGAATTTGAAACTTTAGCTATCAGTTTTGGGACGATAGAAAAATAATAAAAAAATTTAAAATAGGAAAATGTTGAAAATAATTTTACCTGAGTCATCCCATTGCTCTCCTGGTGGAAGAGCCATGTCTGGGTCACCACGAAAATCTACCCCAATGTAAGGGAAGTCCTAAATAGAAAAAACCTGGTTTTCCAACCATTGGAAATACTCAGGCTTGAATCGAACAACCTCTGTCCCCTCGTCCGGATGACGGGCCATAACTGCGACCCATCGCATCAGTTTGGGCTCTCGAGGAAGCCCAGCTCCAACAGTAAGGTGCTGCATGATCAACATGGGAACCCTCTCCAGACCAAAACTCACAACCAAAGCCCCATAACCAAAGGTCTTCAGTTGTCCGTTTTTGGCTCTAGTCAGTTGGACATTTACATTGGCCAGCACAACATCGCACCAGTTGAAGATGGTGCCTCGAAAGCAGTCAACTGCCATCCGCATCTAGGATCCGATGGCAATATGTAATGTGGCAATCCCGCAGAGTCTGGTGACATAAACGCGATCACCATGAGTTCAGGAAGGGATATGGTTTTTATGTCTATCCCTTTGTCTCTAGCCTGGCTATTACAGAACTCTAGTCGGAGGCTATCGATAGACTGGCCACCTAGCCTAGTCCCGAATAGAGTCAAGTCTTCACCTCTCTTAGGCAAACCGATCAAGAAATATATGTCTGTCGGCTCGATTTCGAGCTAGTGGCCACCAATGAAGAAACACTGGTCCTGTATGCTCCATCTGTCAACCAGCCACTGTAAGAAATCCACCTGGGCCCTCATGCCAGGTATGGCCCAGAATTTGTACAAGCCGCAGGCCTTCAATGCATCGATTGAAGGTTGGTGATTCAACGCAGCTAGATCCACGTCCTCATGCTCTCGTTCACGCCAATCTAGTATGATGTACTCTCTGCATCAAGTAAAAAGACAAATTAGAATGCTAGAAATTAATTTGTTTAGGCCAAATTTGAGAATTTTTTGGTTAAAAACCCTTGCGGCGGGGACCGCACCCTCTGGGTTAGACAGAGTGCGTGGGTCCTCACCTTGCCTACATGGAAGGTGCGAACCCCTGAATTTTTCCCCATTGAGAAAAAGTCGGGGTCCGCGGGCTGGCAGTGTTGCACCTGCGGGCCCCAGCGCACGGGTTTTAAGCCTAAAAACCCTCCAAAAAATGAAATAAAATCTTAAAACAAAAAATGAAACGGTTAAAAATGAAGAGTGGGACGATGTGGATTACCTGGAGAAGACGGCGTTCGATTCCGACGACTGGATTTTCCGCAATCTTCACGGGAAGTTTTCTGAACAAAAGCACTATTTTCTCACCCAAAACTCAAACGGTAAAAATGAATTGACGAAAGCCCTTTTTATAAGTTTTTTGAGTAAATAAATTGCAAATTTGTTTATGTTTCACTTTGAAAAGGTATTTTTGCAACATTTTTATCCATTTCAAACAGGTATGAGTAATGTTTGCATTTTTGTTCAGGATAACGGAATATTCAGGGGAACTCTATCATTTTCGACGAAAAAACATTTAGAGTCACCTTTAAGCTCTTTTCTGACTCCTGAAACATGAAAATATTGCCGAGTTTTTCTTTTAAACTCGTTAAAACGAAACTAAAAGACGGTCCACTTACAGCTCTTTTCTGACCGTAAAAACATGAAAAGATTGCCGGATTTTTGTCGTTTCAAATTCGATATTGGTTATAAAACGACGTGTCGTAGATCACTTTTTTACTTTATCGGATCAAGGGCACTAATTACGAAAAGTACTCCTTGGTCGTAAAGATCAAGCAGTTCTCTCAAGTATTATTTTATACTTTTTCGGGCTTGGGAGACACAAATTTATGAAAAAGGTCAACCCTGGAGTCTTCTTAAGTTTTTTCAGACTCTCTACAATTGAAAAACGTCGAGTTTCTCCTATACTGGACTCGTTAAAATTTCACAGTAGAGGACCTGTTCAATTACAAACAGGAACGAACCACTCCTTCTTAGGGTTCGAATTTAAACTAAGATGGACTCATCCGAAGGATGAGCTTATAATCAAGCAAATGTTATCCTCCTCAAGCTTGTCAAAAATAAAGAGGTACTTGCCAGAAATGGTGGGGGAAAAGAGAGAAAAATGAGCCTATTTGTCATACTTTGTAACCACTCTTGAACACGACACTTTTATTCACCTGGGTTGGGAAATCCTTTGCCTAACAATTAATCAAACCACATTGAAAGTCTTCAGCCGGTTTCTGGGTATTAACTTTGGGTCAATCGTCACTAAGCCATCTGTCGTGTCGTTATGTGTTCAAGAGGTCACTGCCAATAAGCCATTCATCTGCAAAATATCTGTCATCCATCTTGACCATCCCTGAGTCAGTCCTTGCAACTAAATTTCTTCAACTTGATCTATGATTTCGTGTTGTGGGCTTGCCTGCGACGGATCACTTTCTATCAACTTCAACTCATTATCTAGAAAGATGATCTAGAAATCGTCAGTACCTTGGGATCTGCATGCCTCAATGGCAGGTTTCTCGCTTTTGACGACATGTTGCATCATTGACCTTCGATCAAAGGATTCCGTGACATGTTCGACATCAACACATTTATTCACATCTCATGGATTATGCTGGGTACTTTGAGAGCCATTGACATCACTGGTGGTTTCTCTCACACTTGTTAACAGTTTACATCATTGACTGATAATCAAGTGGTTTCTACCATGTTCGACATCAACACATTCATTCGCATGGATAGAATCGTACTATTTTGGGAAGTAGAAATGAAGACCCTGGATCTAGTTTCCACAATCCCGGCTGCGAGGAATTTTGTATTCATTATATAATGGACTATTCATAAACAGATGGCTGCATCCATACTGTGTCCACATGAGTCTATACTTGTGATGTCTTACAAGATCATTCCTGTATCAGAGCAGTAGTTAGTTTTCTAAGTCAGTTTTGATATGAGTATGGGAATGCCTACCTCAGCGATGATATGATCTCATATATATATCTTGCATTGAATGTTTTTACAGGTTCCAGCTGGGCTCTCCACAAGATGATCCTCGAAATGATAAAGTACTTCACTCTTGCTAAATGATAAATGAAATCCTCATCTACTACAGACTTCGCACTTTAGGGGGAAATCTGTTACACAAAAATATCATCACCATGATTATTTGCAGTCAGTATGGGTCTATCACCACTTGTATTGTCCTCCTAAGCAAGTCTCAGACCTCAGCTCTTCAAGTCAAGCTTTGAAAATGAGAGAAAGACATTAAAAATCAATAAAACTCTGGTTCCGCACCTTCTCTCACTATTGCCTGCGGTCCCGCACCTCCTGTTTACAAAAACTGCGGACCTGCCCGCTCTGTCCCTAAAGGTGTGGGTGTGGGACCCTGTGAAAGTAAAAAAGGCGCAAGTTTATTCTAAAAAACTCACTTTGGGTTAATTCTAGATGATTCTAGAAGGAATTTTGACGTGGATTGGCCGCTCTTAGGTGGTTAATGCATCCCAAAAGAGAAGGAGCTAATCCCTTGATGAGAGGAGCTATCCCTTTGAAGGAGGGCTTTATCCCTTTGAAGGAGGACTTAGTAACTTCCCTCCATTGCACTATAAATTCAGGCATTGGGCTGGTTGCTAGGGAGGTTAGAAGCTGAACATTTTTAAGGGTAAATGCTGGTGAAATTAAGACTTCCTAGTTGAGCTTAAGAGGAGAGATCACATACCTTTTTTGGCTTCATTAGGAAGAGAGTGAAACTTGTCAAAGTAGAGGAGACTTCTTGCTGGACCCTGGGAGGAGCTTGTACAGCGTCAAGGCACAAGTTGTAAAGTTCTTCTTGATTGAATTAATACAATCAAACTCATTTTTCTCAACAAATTGTCTCATGTCATTTGTTTCATGAATTCCTTGACTTTCATGTTAAATATGTTTTATGATATTGGCTTTTCAGGTGCTATTTAATTTGTTTGCTTGTTTGTGTTTGCAGATTCGCGACAAGAGAGCTCATTTGGACCGAAGGAGAGAAGGCTTCCACAAACTTGCATTGGACCTAAGGTAGGCCTAAAACACTTGTTTGCCTTTGTTTATAAAAGCATATTTAGAGAAAGATAGTGTGTGATTGGTTTGCTTGTCAGTAGGTCTTCTTTAGATTCTAGGAAGGTCTATCTTGTCCGCAAGATCGACTCATTCCGTGTGACAAAAGCCTTTTTTTATCACAAAAAATTGATCATCTAGCCATATTTACTAGATGGATTGAAGTACACCATGTAGGGCCAATTTTACCATAGTAAAATTGCTTTCACTGTGAGAAATTACTTAATAAACCACATTTTTTAAGTCGTTTATAATTAAACCCATGAAGAATAATTAAATAAATCACTACTTATTTAATTATCTTCTAGGAATAATTAATTAAACCTTTGTTTAATTAATATTCCTTGTCACATTTGACCAAATTATGAGAAATAAATAGATAAACCATTAATTATCTTATTTTTCTCCAGGAATAATTAATTAATCACTAATTAGTTATTATTCTTTGTCAAGTGTGACTAAATCCCTTAGGAATAATTAAATAAATCATTATTTGTTTATTATTCCTTAACCATATTTCTTGAGATGATATATCATTTATTTATTTATTTATGATTTCTAAATAAAAGTTTAAATATTTTTTCCCTCCAAATCAAATATAATAAAATATTTCAAATGGTTAATTCTAGAATGGGGTTAATAATATTTTATTATTCTCATTATTCGAGGATAACCTAATATTTTGTTATAAATAGAAGGGTTTTACCTTCATTCTTCACTTTCGGTTATTTTCATTATTGCACTCACTATTGTAGCTATGATTATTATCACTGTTGCACACCATCTTCTTTTCCATTTGAGTTCTCATTGAGCTCAAACATTTTTTTTGCTGGTTTTTACACATTATAGAGGAGAGAGACTCTACAAAAGCTGAAGACATTGAGGATAGCCAAGAACCCATCCCATTGAGGGGACTAGTAACATTATTGTTTCCCTTCACAGGTGTTGTTTAATAAAATATATTCCTTATATATCTGGTTTCCATTGGATTATTGGAGTTATTTGCGCTTATTTTACTATTCCATTCTACAGTTTAACTATGTATGTTGCATAGATCAGGGCTTTGGCAAGTTTTGTTTCTATCATTTGCTGCATATCTACACTATTTGACATCTATTTTTATTGTTGGGGTTGCTTTCATCCACATCCTAAAGTAGTTTCTTTTCGTACACATTCAAGAAGAATTATACATAACAAATTGGTGACTCCACTACGTTCTTAACTTTGATTCAAAAACCTGGATGACCTTCAGTTTTCAGCTTAGGCTTTTTCTTTTTCAGTCTCTTAATGTTGTTTACTAGCATTCTAAACCTAGACCAATCAAATTTCTAACTTCCATAAGTTTTCTGGTCATTTCTGTAGGTCACAGGAACCAGTCGTGACAAAGACGACAATTTTTTCTGAGACTTGCCACCTGAGAACTGAGGAGCAGAAATCATAGTTTTCTTCCCTAAAAGTGAAATATGGAGGTCCAAAGCGCACTTTATGGCCCAAAAAGTGTGATATCCCACGAAACAGGTAAGTACCTGCGATTTTAGGTTTTCTCAAATTTTTTCTGATTTGTTTCTAGGTTTTGCCAGGAGCTATCTGCCAAGTTGGTGGACCACTATCTTAGCCCACTAAGGCTTTGATCTACTATGTTTCACTTGTCGAAATGGAATTTAGCCCCTTAGGGCTTCTAGTACGCTTCCACCTTCATAGGAGGAGTTTAGCTGAGTAAGAAGTCTGAGTTTTCGCAGAGATTTCAACCATATTTTCCAGATCTGTACCTTCATGTTTCAGATCTTCAAAGATAGGTTGTTTACATCAAAAGCTTCATCTTAAACCTTGTTTGGTTATTTCCATTAGGGTCCCATTGTTTTCCCTAGGTTTCACACCCATATCCCTATCTTTTTGCAACGATTTTCCTCCCTGATTTTTTTTCTTGTTGTTCCACCACTTTCCTGCAGCATAGAGTCATTTGATCCCAATCACACCGACGCCTAGAAATCTTGGCCTTTTTTGTGTGTTTTCAGTTGATTTCGCCACCAACCAACACAGTGTTTGCAAACCCAGATTGGGTGGGGTTTAGAGAGTTCATTTGTTGTTCATTTTCTGTTTTTAATTTTAGTTTATTTCAACAATATTTTTCTTTCTTCAAACAAGATATAGGCTTAATTAACAAACACACAAGCACACCCTAAGCGAAGGGCGCTTGGTTTACACCACCAAGCCAATACTTAACTTAATTAATTTATCTCCCCACACAGAGACAAAAAAATATTTTTGATCTCTCTTCACCATTTCCATCTCACTTGTGTCTTACAACCATTGCGCCACCAAGTTGTTTGTCACGAAGACTCTTAGGAATTAATCCCCAGTTTCTGCTTGGCCATATTACTCCTCCCTGCAGGGTTCGAGTTCATAGTCCCCTAAGTCCCCATACTAACTATTCTTCTTGTTCATTTGATTCCTCATCTGATTCCAAGCCTTCTTCACCAAACATAATCATCATGTCAGGATCCACTGCAGGTGCAGGAAACCAACTTGGTGTTGGCTCCGGTTCTACCCCGGTAGTCACATCTAGTAGAACTACCTTAGGAACTGTTCTGGTAGCTCCAATGCTACCTTTCAAGGCTAGCTTAAGTCTCCCGCATTTTAGCTAGTTGATTAACAGCCCTAGACACCACGATGTTGGTTGGCCAGCTATGTCGACCAAGCTCTCCTCCGACATTCCCAAGTTTGAGGGTAATTCTGGAGAGGACCCCACCAATCACGTCTGTTCCTTCCATATGTTGTGTTCATCCAACTCCATCAACATTCATCTTCAGTTGTTCCAATGCACGCTCACTGGAGATGCTGTAAAGTGGTATAATGACCAGCCCGCCGCCTCTTATTCCACTTTTGCGATGCTTTCTAAAGCATTCCTCTCATATTTTTAGTTACCTCTCTGACACGACAATGGTACGAAGCTCTTGACCGCATTCCATAAGTCCTCTTCCACCCGTCTTTCTGATCATGTCCAGGAATGGCGTAGAAGGAGGAGCATGTGTCATGCTCTACCCTTCGAAGACCGTATCTACCTTGATTAGTTTCTTAGTACTCTTTTAGTGCATATTTCCAAAGATGTCGTGTCTCACTTTCCTCAGACAGAGGAAGAGGCTCTCTAGACTTCTCTAAGATATGACTTGATTTATGCTCAATCTGGTTATGTTTATCTCTAGACTTCTCTGAGATATGACTTGATTTATGCTCATCCTGGTGGTGCCAATGCACCGGGGGAATCTCACGCCGTCGATGGTATTGTTGAAGCTATTTCACATCCTTCACCATATACTTAGTAGACTTATGGCTATCTATAGGAGGCATCAATTCCTCCAACACTTATGCCCCTCCTACCAAAAACGCATATTCAAGACAAAGCACCTCTTATGCATTCACCCAACCACATTAGGAGATGTGAGGGCTAGCTAGTGCTCAACCTGTCTACGAGGATGTTTCCCCTTCACCATCTTATACTTATGCACCATCCAGTGCTCCATCCCCCAAGCATTAGTGTCACAGCCTCCCATGCATCCTCAACCCCAGCAAGCACCACCCCCCCAAGGTCAGGTGTATTCATAGCAAAGTGCGATCAATCCCCAAAATTCAAAGAAAAATAATAAGGGGAAGGGTAACAAGGGTAACCAGGGTAACCAAGGTAATCAACCTAATGAACCCCAGGGGAACCAACCTAACACCAACAACTAGCAACAAGACAACAAACCCAAGAAAAAAAAGGTTATTTGTTGGCTTGAGGGGGGCTAACCTAGGTTCGAAGTTAATTAGCCAAACAAATCCCTACACTACTGGCCCTTTCGGCATCAGTCCACGGAGCGTAGACTGAAGTCTCACCCGAAGCAGTATGGGGGGATGCTGGAACCAAGTTTCGCACCCTAGAGATGTGTGAGGGGTCGATTTAGTCCAACTGTGCCCACCTTTGTGCAGTTTACTTCGCGCACTGTTCTGACATGCGATACCTTTGCGATCTGCTAGGATCGCCTTTCGCGTAGCCCTAACTAGGGGCTGAGATGCTTTCACACTGCTAGGGCATCAATCTAAGCTATTTCCCCAAGTTACACCACGTATCTTACCTATATTCTTACAATTGTTAATTAACTTTGTGTAAACAGATACCTTATCTTACCTTTACTTAATCAACAAATTTATATATGTTCGCACACCATATAGACAACAAAAATGCAATTTATACCCAATATATTCGATACAGAAAATAGGAAATAAATACACAAAACTGTTGTAAAACTTATCTTTATTAATGCTTCAACAGTTACAGACTCGACTCACCCTGCACACTCAGTTGCAGGTGTCCGCGCACTCAGCTGCGGACTACTAGGCCTCTGCGCACTGAGCTGCAGAGCCTTCTCCTACTCTATGACCCAAGACTCGAATCTGTTGAGTGATAAAAGGTGTCTTTCAACCTTATTTACCCTACATTATTTATCAATCCATGTACAATTTTTTATCTCAAGAGTGTACTCAGTCTAAGGCGGTCACTTGATTCAAGAGTAATGTTTTCTAGTTTGCAGTATAGTGCTAAATACAAGAGTAAACGAATGCTGGAAATAGAATCTACTTGTAATTAAAAGAAACCTTAATGCTCTGAAACTTAAATCATTCATTCAGAAAACTATAGCAATTTATCAGTCAAGGATGCAGTAGTGATAACTCTTTCCTTTGTCAACTGATATAAATGAAATCAATCATAAACAGGACCTCCAATCTGAGAACTTAGACAACGATAGTCAATGTTCTTTATAGTTGTAGATCTTTCAATCCACACTAAAGAAAATAATAACAATTCGATTGGAAATGCTTACTAAAACACACTTGCTGCACTATCAATTAAAAGGTGAAAGCAAATCCTTGCAGAAAAGGAACAACAACTAAGTCTGTTGAAAAGATTGAATAGAAAAGCTTAATCTACATAAATGAATCGAACAACACTCTTTACCGAAATGAACCGAACAACAATCTTTAACTAAAATGAACTGAACAACAATCTTCAGATAATAAAGGAACAACAAATCTCATTAAGTGTAAACACACAGCGACTATAAAGTAATAGAATCAGTAATATTATTCTGGTAGAGTGAACATTAATCGCAGGTATAAAGGAATGGCAATCGTGATTATAATTGAACAACAATTAAATGAACAATAGTTGCAGTTGTGAGTGAATAACAGAATCTAGACTAGACAACGCAGTATTGTTTCAAAAGGAACAACACGACATTGAGTTATGAATAACAATCGTGTTATCAACGCAGTCTAATTACGATCTTGATGTAACAGAGTAATTCAGCGAGATGTTCAGAAACAGAAGATTACCGAATAAAGCAAATTAAGGAAATGCAAAGGAAATCAAACCACACACAAAAGTAATTGTAAAAGAGTGATACAAGAAGCAAGTGGATCCACCAGGGAAGCACTGCTACGTTTACTCCAAGATCAGATAATGGAACAACAACTGAGTTATATATTAATCATATATGGCAAAGTTAGAGCTATCGCTCCTCAAAGAGAGTCGATGATCAAAGTTGAAATTACAACAGTAATTCTGAAAAATCAATCCTCCTTTTGTCTTACAATCGCTACCCCATTTATAATGGGTAGGCAGATGCATCGAGGTTATAGATAACTTTTAAAGTAGTGATCCCTCAGGATCAAAATATCATGAGGGCTTCGCTTAATCTTCCATCTTTAGTTGTCTTCTTGTCCTCTTGCGCAACCACTCTGTTTTCTATGTCTTTTCCTGAGCTGCGCACTCGAGTCTCATTCTTCTTGTCTGGACACGGTTTCCTAACGGAAGAACAACAGTTGCCTTGCTTTTGTCTTTACCTTCCGAATAGTGATTTTCTATTCCCTTCACTTTTTGTATAGAAAAAGACAATAATTAGTTATTTTGTATTAATCACAAATCTCCTTAATTCTATCATAATTCTTTAACATATTACCATTTTAGAATGTAAAGGAGCTATGTTCCAAAGGAAAAGATAAAGAAGTAAATGGTAAATGCATACCTTTTCCATCGCTCAACACACCCCCCTGCTTACCCTTTTTCATGTCCTCATGAAAACCATGTAATTTACATGCAAGGCAGTTAGGGAATAGGCTGGAGAGGGATTTTCATGAAGTGGTCTAAAACCATGATTTGTAGCTAAAACTTCAAAAATGGCTCCTGTTTGCCCCTCAGGAAATTCGTATATAGCCTTATATCCTGTTGCAAGATACTAGATAATGGGGCTTCGAAATCTACAACCTAGCCAAAGTGGACCTTCTCTCAAGATAAGGTTACTATAGGTAACCAGGTGATCGGCAGCTAATTTAAATTTTTTATAATTGAAGGGTTCTCTGTCCTGGATATTTCGATTGGAAGTCTTCCATCAGAGTTTAGCTGCTGCTATGGCAGGGTCTTTGATGGATAGGAAGTATTCTACCCCTTGCTGGACAACTGCTTTATGAATGGGTCCCAATGTCTGGATCACACCCTTCTTTCTCATTAAGCTTCTATGCTTATCCCACAGCTATAATGGGTTTTCCAGTTCACCCCTTACCCAAAGGTCTAACCCGTTTTCTTGTCTCTGAAAGGTGTTATGGGCCTTGAGCCATTTTAACTGGTTAACAACAAATGAAATGAATGCTTGAAACTGGATATCACCCACAAAAGGACTGGGATTCTTTTCCATTTCCTCCTCCAACACAAAATTATGCAAATAAAATTCACATAGAAATCGCTGGACTTTCACTCCATAATGTTTACAGCAGTTTATGAAATCATCAATAGTTTTTAACTTTATAGGTACCCCTGCCTTGACAGCCTTATTTTTTAACTGTAAATACCTTTCTAACAAAAATAAAGCATAGTTTTTGGCAGGTGCCCTACAGGCTAGAACATCAGTATATAGAGAATAGAGGGTATCCATTCAGCTTATGACTGAGTTTAGCTTATTTGTTACCTTTTCAACTTTTTCCTCTGCCTTCCGACATTTACCAAAGGCCTCACTCTCTGATGCATTGATGTTCTTAAATTGTTGCTATAATTTTTGTTATTTCTCTAGAGGAACTGTCTCTTCTGCAATTTTTCCTATCGTCTGCTAAGCCTGTGCTAGATCCTCTTAGAGTTTCACTATCCTAGGATCATTGTCCGTCAAAACACTTTTGGGCTGAAGATCTACCTGGATCTTCTTATTGTGACATCTGGTTCCTACAGTCTGTGTCCCTTTTGTCTAGTCAGTCGTGATGCTAGAGGATAGTGCCTCTATTTGGACATCCTTATTACAGACTAGTGTATCTTCTGTTTGGGCCGCTGCGTCAGTAACAGTGCATGTTGTTCCTTGCTATCCTGAATGGATATGGGCTCCGTTTAAGTCCCTGTGGCCTTTATTTTATGGGGTTTCGTTCGGATGGCTGCATTTCTTGTTCTTATGGTTTTTTTTGAGATTTTCCCCATTTTTAGGGCCCTTATCTGATGTTTGAGTTGTTTTATTACATTCAATATCATTTGATGTTCCTTTCGCAGCCTCTTGATTTCATTCGTCTTCTTCTTCGAAGGAACAATTGTTTCTTTTCCTGGACCTGGGCTTTGTTCTTCAGGGATTGTACCCTTGCCCTAGCTTATTTCCATATTTTCTGTTTGTAACACTTCTTCAGTGTTCTCGTCCTCCTGATTAGGTTTCTCAGGGGAGGTAACCCTAGTTTGATCTGCTATTTCCCGGGTGGCTTCTGCTTCTACTTCTTCTTCGTTATTCATCTCCTCAGATGCACTCTTGCTGTGAGCAGAGTGTTCCGGTGATTTCCCTTCTTCTTCTTCCTCATCATTCATCTCCTCGGATGCACTCTCACTATGAGTAGAGTGTTCATGTAATTGTGCTACCTCAATATTGAGGTTGAGCGGGCTCTATGGTTGAATATACTCACCCATATTGGCCAAAATTTTGCCAATTTGTCTTCCTGCAATGGACTTTGTAGTGGACTTGCACCAGAGCGCTCTGTTTCTTCCTCCAATTCTTCTTTCAATTCTTCTTCCCATTCTTCTTCCACATTTTCCCCTCCTTCGAGATGTGGGGGTTGCTCATCCTCGGAGTCTAGTATTTCTAAGGGTTGGCTACTGTTATCTTGGAGATTTCCCAACATTTCCCTACTTTTCCTCGATCTAAGGGATTGTCTACGTTTCTGCGGTCTAGTTGATGTGCTGGTGGTTCTTTTTCTTTTCAGGGCTGGTAAGGCCAATCCCCCATCTATTGAAAATACCAATTCTTCCCAACTAGACTGCTGCTGAGCAAGACTATGATTGAATATTAATCGAATTAAACCATGATGACTTACTACCATTTCTATATGACGTGATTTCCTTATACTCCGAGCGGCGTCATGCAATAAAGAAATTAAATATGCAGGAAAATTTACAACACATTTTTGTCTTAATACTGCTAATAATTTGAGATGGCGTGGTCTTACCACATCCTTTCTCCCATCGCATGTGATGTAGCTTTGCACTATTCTAGCTAATTCTGCCTATGGTTCTCCTACGGTTGTAGGCAGGACTCCTTTTCCTTTGATGGTAAGGTTCTGTCCTTCGTCCCGGAAGATGGCTATGGCATCTCGAAGTCTTACTTTTTTCTTGGTCCATACTGGTCCCACTGCCGGTAGTCTAGATATTTCGGCAATTATCGCCTCTGTTACCGTTATTCGCCTTCCCCTCACCATGGAATAATCTTCCTGCAAATTCTGCAGAAATTCAATGGCCACAGTTTCATGGGACTGTTGTAGCCATGTAAGGTAATTGATCCATCTTGCTCTTTCCAGAATTGCTCGTGCAACGTCGGAAATTATCAGCACTTGTGGTTCGCTGCGTATTGCTCTGCCTCCCATTTTGTTCAAGCTTAGCACATTGTTAATTTTTATAGAGCAAAAACAAACAGGGAAATGACAATGTAACAACTAGCTGTGCATATTGGAAAATGTCAATATTGTTAAACTTGTTATTTTCGAGATCTGATGGAGTCGTAGTACCTCCAATAAAGGAATTGACACGTCTGCCATTGTATTTTGGAGATCACCCGCCCCCCTTGAAATGTTATAGGTCGTTCTCGACGGCAAATGGAGGAGTGGCGTATTGGACAACAACCATACAGGGAAAAAAAAAGAAAGGAACGACATATATATTCATGGCATAATTGCAAAAGTAGCGAATTACTGAAATTGAGGATTATGATGAAAATCACAAATAGATATAGAAATTCTATGAAATGATGTGAAAAATAGGGGAGAGGACAGCTGACGTAAGTAAAAATGCTTATGCGATCATTATCTACTTTAACCATTATGATTGATTTATAACCAATATTACACGTCTAAGAGGTTCGAAAGGGTTATATAACATAATCTCATTTGAAATCAAGATAAAGATATAAGAAAAGGGTTTATAATGACTATTGGTGTATGAAAAGTATGACTTAAATACCATCAACAGAGCTCTGTCACCCACAGGTGTTCACAACCTTGACAAAGTTGCTTGTTTCACCCTTGGAACCATAATCCTTTATGTATGACTAGGAAAGTGTTGTGTGATGTCAGAATGGAGGCCATTGTGCTAGCTTGGTCCATTCACTAGGAAGGAGTGAAAGGTGGGCAGGGCAGCTCATGGTGAGACCTCCTGTTCCAAGGAATTTTTTATTTTTCTTATATGCCTTTTGGATCATATCCCTGATGTGGTGGCCATAGTGGGAATGCCACTTTACTACTTCCTTATGATCATGGTAGGCTGGCTCTTGATGAGACCCCCTATCCTTCGTCTGACAAATCATGTTAGTAATCATATAGATATATATTTTTCTCTCTTTTTTCTTTTCTTTTATATAGCACTTTCCTATTTATATACAGAGGATGGCTCAACACTCCTTAAGAGTAGGGGCGGTGGAAAAAGTCTAAACATCTCAATAGAGGAAAAATATGCCCTTATTCTTATTCAATAATAATGATCAAAGAAAATTATGAAGATTAAGGAAGAACCAACATGATAAAAATAATCAATCAAATTAGTTTTAGTGAAAATAAAGACAACAAAGTGATATAAATAGTTGTTCTTTCCTCTTTTTTCTTATCGATACAAAGCAATTTCTCTAAAATAATGACTTTTCTTTGGTTTTCTGATTTCAGTATCCTCTAGTTTTTGTGTTCTTGCATGAATGTATGCCTGTGCCTTAAAGGGATCATGAACAGTGAACCATCATTCACAAAAATCCTCTAAATGATGTTCTTTAAGAAACACACACACAAAAAAATGCACTCAAAAAGTGTTGTTCCTTAGATGGAACAACTGTTGTTCCTTAAGAGGGACAGCAAAAAGAATATCTGCACACAAAACCATGGTTCCTTTAAGAGGAACAACAAACAAAAGAAAAAAATACACTCGAAACTGTTGTTCCTTAAGAGGGACAGCAGTTGTTCCTTAAACGGAATAGAAAATAAAGCAAGCGTGAAATAAAATACGGATCCTTTGAAAATACAGATCATCCGAAATCGAAACTGTTGTTCCTTCGGAAAGAATGGCAGAAAGAAAAATGCGAAGGAGGGTTGTTCCTTTAAAAGGAATGGCAAAACAATCTGGCGGAAGTGCGGTTCGTTTAAGAGGAACAGAAAAAGCAATCGGGTAGAAGTGTTGTTCCTTTAAGAGGAACAACAAAAATGCAATCTAGTGGAAATGTTGTTCCTTTGAAAAGGAACAGCAAAATGTGAAAGTGTTGTCCCTTCAGAAAGAAACAGCAAAAATGCAAAAGTGTTGTTCCTTCGGAAAGGAACAGCAAAAATGTTGAAATGTTGTTCCTTTGGAAAGGAACAGCAAAAATGCGGAAGTGTTGTTCCTTTGGAAAGGAACAACAAAAATGTGGGAGTATTGTTCCTTCAGAAAGGAACAACAGAATTGAGAAAATGTTGTTCCTTCATAAAGGAGGAGCAAAAATGTGAAAGTGTTGTTCCTTCAGAAAGAAACAACAAAAATGCAAAAATGTTGTTCCTTCATAAAGGAACAGCAGAAATACGGGAGTGTTGTTCCTTCAGAAAGCAACAATAGAAATGCGTAAATGTTGTTCCTTCGGAAAGGAACAGCGAAAAACAAAAAATGCAGAAACGTAAAATGTTGTACAAAAAGTAGTTTATACAAGCAAAAAAGAAAAACTTATGTACAAAGTTTGAGAACAATGGGATTATTTAGTGAACCAATGCCGAGGAAGGATTATTTTCCTGAGCAAGAATTTGCATATCAAAATATTCCCGTAGCTGCTAGTGAAAGGATTCCCGAGTAAGCGGTTTATGGTACAGTGGCACTTGGTGACCATTTGCTTTAAAGGCATGTCCAGATCCATCAATAGTAGTTAAAGTAATGGTGCCATTGTCATGCACTTTCTTTATTTCATATGGTCCAAGCCATCGAGTCTGGAGTTTCCCCGGAAAATGCTAAAACCTAGAATCATATAGGAGTGCCCAATCTCCTTCTTGAAATATTTTTGTTTTGATCAGGGCGTCGTGCCATTTTTCTCTCTGTTGTTGAATTAATGCAGTGTGTTGAAGAGCCAAGAGCCTAATTTCATCTAACTCGTTAATTTGTTGTAATATGTTAGTCTCGGCCTCATTAAAATTCAAACTGGTCTCCTGTGCTATTCTTAATGTTTGTATTTCGAACTCTATTGGAAAGATCGGTTCTTTTCCAAATACTAGCTGATATGGTGAATGGTCAGTGGTATTTCTCCACGTTGTTCTGTATGCCCACAAGGCTTCGGGCGATCTTGAAGCCCAGTCGTGTTTGTGTGATGCAACTGTTTTTGTAAGTATTGCCTCTATCACCTTATTCATGCTCTCTACTTGCATTTTCCTTTGGGTGATATGGAGTGGTAATTTTGTGCTGAATGTGATAATTTTTTAATGTTGCAGCGATTTTATTACCTACAAACTATGGTCCTCCATCCGTGATTATGTCCCTTGGGAGGACATATCACACAAATATTTGGAAAAGGAAATGTATTACAGAATCCTTTGTAGCTCTTGGAAGTGCCTCTGCTTCAACCCATTTGGTAACATATTCTGTTGCTACTAGAATATATGTTTTCTGATTTGATGATGGGTTGATCGGACCAAAAAAATCGAGCCCAATGCTCAAATTGTTTGATTACTAACTATGGGTTTAAAGGCATTTTGTCGGACTGTCCAGGGCGTCCTGATCTTTAGCAACTGTCACAGGCTTGAACAAATTTCTTAGCATCTTTAAAGATTGTGGGCCAGTAATAGCATGTTTGCAAAACCTTGTGACCAGTCCTGCGATCTGCGAAATGTCCGCCACATGGTCCGTCATGACAAGCTTTCAGAATGTAAAATATTTTGTCTTCGCGGACGCATCTTCTGATGTGCATATATGCCCCTGTATGAAATAGGTAGCCCCCAATCCAAGAAAATTGGGTACTTCATTGCACAATCTGTTTTCATTTATTGGGGGTTAGATGCTTTGGTAATTTACCTACCACTAAATAATTTGCAACATCAGCATACCAGGGTGTCTTGACAGTAACAACAAACAAATGTTCATCTGGGAATTGATCTTCGACTGCTACTGCATCTGCTGGCTTCGACATTCGTGAGAGAAAATCAGCTACAGGATTATCTTTCCCAGGTCAATCTTTTATTGTGATGTCAAATCCCTGCGATAAAATCAACCATATTGTTACTCTACTGTTTGTAACAGGTTTATTTGCTAAGTATTTTATGGCAGAGTGATCTATATATAAAACAACAGGATATCCAATGATGTAATGCATAAATTTATTTACAGCATGTATTACAACTAAAAACTCTTTTTCAGTTACAGTATAGTTTAGTTCAGCAGGAGATAAATTCTTGTTAATATAATAAATTGCATATGGCTTTTTATCTTCTTCCTGTCCAAGGACTGCTCCAATAGTTGTGTCTGAAGCATCAGATGAAATTTGAAATGGCAGATCCCAATTTGGGCCTCTGAGCACTTGGGCTGTTGACACAAGATTTTTCAGATCCTCAAAAGCACGGTCACATTTATTTGTCCAAATAAAATCAACATTCCCTGTCAGTGCGTATAGAGGTGTAGCTATTTGAGAAAAATGCTCTATGAATCTCTTATAATAACTAGAAAATCCTAGAAAATTGTGTACCTCTGTCTATGTGGTAGGAGTAGGCATTAAAAAAATTATTGAATTTTAGCCGGATCTACCTGTATTCCAGCTGCTGAGATATAATGACCTAGGATGAGTCCCTCGGTCATCATCATATGGCACTTTTCATAGCTCAAGCAAAGCCTAGTGGCAATACATCATTGCAGCACCTTTTCCAATGTTTCTAGTGCTAGCTCAAAATCATCTCCATATGGTGTGAAATCATCCATATATACTTCGAGCCCTTCATTTATTAAATCTAAAAAGATGCTGAGGATGGCACTTTAAAATGTGGCAGGCGCATTTCATAGGCCAAAGGGTAGGACTTTGTAGGCAAATGTTCCCCAAGGATAGGTAAAAGTAGTTTTATCCTGGTCTTCAGGGGCAATTTGAATCTGATTGTACCCACTGAAGCCATCTAGGAAAGAAAAGAATTTCTTTCCTGCTAATGAATCTAATACCTGATCAATGAATGGAAGGGGAAAGTGATATTTTTGAGTTTCTTTGTTCAATTCTCTGTAGTCTACACAAATCCTCCATTTTCCATTCTTCTTTGGCACCACTACTAGTGGAGAGACCCACTTGCTATCGGAGATTGGATAAATAAAGTTTACATCTAAAAGTTTTTGTAACTCAGCTTTCACAATATCTTTCAGGTGAGGGTTGAGTCTCCGTTGGGGTTGGCGAATAGGTCTAGCATCCTTTTTTGTATAAATGTGGTGCGTACACAGCTGGGGATCAATTCCCTTCATGTCCAGATAATCCCAGGCAAAAGCTTCCTTGTATTTTCTCAGTAGTTGGACCAGCTTTTCTTCTTGTTCAGGAGTCAGGTTTTTGTTAATGTTCAAGGTTTTTCCTGGCTCAATCTCTATAGTTTTGCTGTTTGAAACAGAGGTAGTGGGTATTGATTGATCATAAGTGTCTTTGAGGGGATCTTCTTCTAGTTCATTGTCAAATGCTGCCTCTATCATGTGACATTGTACATGGGATCTGGATTCGGATTGGTTAATGAAGTTGTTAATAATGTCATCCTCTATTTGGTCTTTAAAATTGAGGGCATCTTCTATGGTTAATGGGGACCTAATGTTTTCTGTGAGATATGATACAGGTTGTTTGTTAGTTTTCATTATTGTTAAACTTGGCTGGGCTGGAGGGTATAGAGCTAGATTCTTGATATTACTCCCTCTAGTTATAGTCATACTACCTTGCCGACAGCCAATGTAAGCATCAACAGTCGCTAGCCAAGGTCTACCTAAGATTAAAGGGTGTCCATCGAGTCGGTTTTTGGGGTTGATTATCAGAAAGTCGGCAGGGTATTCCCAGGAATCTACAGATACCATGACATCGTGTAGTGTACCTTCTGGCCTGACTACCGATCGGTCAGCCAGTTCCAATAGGGTGGTAGTTGGTTCTACTGATGTAATGCCAAGTTTTTGACAAGTGGTGGTTGTTAAAATATTAATTGCAGCCCCTAAATCAACTAGGGCATTTGAAAAGTTTTGTCCATTGATTTGCATCGTCACTATAGGATTCCCTGGGTCTTCATATTTGATAGGTGCTTCTCTTCCTGATAGTAGATCAGATAGGGTGTCGACTACTTGGACAGTTGGATTAGTTTTTATTCTCCTCTTTGGCTTTTTTATACATAGCTCTTTGATGGTTTTTGCATAGATCGGGATATCTTGGATAGCCTGGAGGAGTGGAATCTTTATACACAAATTTCTTAGTTCTCCCAGAAGATCAAAGTCAGGATGTTCTATTGGGCGTGGTATGATTAGTCGTTCTGGGAATGGGGGAGAAGACGTGGTTGCCTGGTTGTGAGTTTGTTGTCTGACCACATCCTCTTCTTGTAGTAGTTGTTCTACAGGTAACGGATTTTCAACTTGAGCATTTTTATCTCCCTCAGTTTCTATTATGCGCCCAGACCTTAATTGAAGGTTGTTGCACTCCCTTACATCGGTTTCAAGTTCTGGTGTTTTGATTATTTGAACAGATTGAACCGGTCTATTATTAGGGTTCGGGTTGGGTTGGGCTGGGAGTTGCAGTCTTAAGTTGGATTGGGGATTTTGTTGTAGTGTATATGGCACTGGCAGTGTGGGTTGAGGGAGGGGGATGGTTCCAGCTGGTTGATTCATCGATCTTTGCCAGTTTGACTATTAGGCTTGACTCTACGAAGTGGAAGGGGACCATTGTGTTGGATATGCATTGTTTTTCCAACATGGTGGAGAGTAGGGAAAGTTTGGCTTGTTTGATTTGGCCATGGTGATGAAGGAAATGGTTGTTGTGACCAGCTTGGGAAGGGTGGCTAATTTTTCCACACTGTATTATATTGCTGAGCATGATATTGCAGAGGTTGGAAAGAAGAAGATGGATCGGAGGGCATACCTAGTTGTCGTGGTTGCCATTGACGGCGCTGATTGAGTAGGTACACTGGTTCTGATTCTTCTTCCGCTTCTTTGTAAACTGCTTTCAAACTCGGGAGTGAGGGGAAGTTCTCTGTGGAGTGATATTTTGTACTAATAGCGCAGACTGGAACTGCATCTAGTGGGCACTCTTTATGGTTGTGTTTCTTTCTGCATCTAGGGCAGAATGTTGCCAGGTTTTGCTCTGCTTCTGCTTGTTTCTGTTTAGCTTGCATAATATCGAGCTACGTTGTCAGATTCCTGTTGTGGTAAAAACACAACCCCCCATTATTGATGTGTTCACTTCAAGTAATGGGGACCCTTTCTATAAAAATTTTGGCTAAGCACCTTGTTAGGATTTTTTCTTTAATCAATTATCCTACACGATTGTTAATTTTTCATTTTCTTTGGATTCTTGTTTTGATTGCTTTGTTAAAATCGATTTTTTATAAAGCTTCCCATTGACACTTGTTTCGTCTCATTTGGTCAACTGGTTTGAAAATGGTACTCCTTTGAAGTCCCATCATTTATCTAGTCTGGGTTAAAAATGTTATTTTTATTCTTTTATTAGCTATAGTTTAGATAGGTAAATTAAACTTTAGAAAAATTCATAACTAAACTAAACATCGTAAAAACAGAACCAAGATAAAAAAATTGATATTTAGTGTTAAATTTTAAATTAATTAAATTAATTAATATGTAAAATATAATTAATTTAATTAAAATAAAATTAATACATAAAATTTATATAAAATAAAAAATCATAAAAAAAATAAAAAAATAAAAAAACAAAAAAAAAAACAAAACTTCATCGCATCGGGAATTATTATCGCAATTTTCTTAAAATCCCGATAGCCCTCATATCCCGATGGCCGATATGCGATGAAGGCCCCAAGCATTAACTAAAGTTTAAAGTACCACGTGTTTAAATCTCAATGCGATCTCTCCATCGCATCGGAGTCCTCAATTGATACAACCCAACTTAATTCTTCATACGATGCGATGAAATTACAAACCGCAATTCTCAATTTCTTGTAAAGATTTTGGGCTAGAATTCTCAATTTCTTGAAAATATTGCTCTTATGTTTGGCTGTGCACCTCAGCAAAGGCTACAGATGGTGATTCTGTGGCCTGAAGGGAGTTAGTAGGTTGTCTAGAAACAACTTTTCTAGGACCTACTGATGGCTGAGATTCTGCTTTTTTAATGATATCATCTATAAAGGTCGATCGGCCAAGGGTCACCAGTCCCTTAGCTTTATCAGGTTTGGGTAGTGGTTTTGGATTCTTTTCAGGATTTTTCTGCTTAGTCATGCACACAACTCAAATACTTATTTCTACCCAATGTAATCAACAAATCTGCAGGAAAGCGGGCGAGGGAGTAGGGCTGTTACATGCTCCGTAAGCAAGTTCTTACATTTTGTTTTTAATACCCAATTCTCTCCTAGCGGGTACTTATCAAATGCACACTACTCTTCTTAAAACAAATGGCTACACTCTCCCCGGCAACGGTGCCAAAATATTGAGTGATAAAAGGTGTATTTTTAACCCTTATTTACCCTACATTATTTATCAACCTAGGTATCATTTTTTATCTCAAGAGTGTACTCAGTCTGAGGCGGTCACTTGATTCAAGTGTAATGTTTTTTAGTTTGCAGTATAGTGCTAAATACAAGAGTAAACGGATGCTAGAAATAGAATCTACTTGTAATTAAAAGAAACCTTAATGCTCTGAAACTTAAATCATTCATTCAGAAAACTATAGCAATTTATCAATCAAGGATGCAGTAGTGATAACTATTTCCTCTGTCAACTGATATAAATGAAATCAATAATAAACAGGACCTCCAATCTGAGAACTTAGACAACGATACTCAATGTTCTTTACAGTTGTAGATCTTTCAATCCACACTAAAGCAAATAATAACAATTCGATTGGAAATGCTTACTAAAACACACTTGTTTCACTATCAATTAAAAGGTGAAAGCAAATCCTTGCAGAAAAGGAACAGCAACTAAGTCTGTTGGAAAGATTGAACAGCAAAGCTTAATAGACAGAAATGAATCGAACAACAATCTTTACCGAAATGAACCGAATAACAATATTTAACTGAAATGAACTGAACAACAATCTTCAGATAATAAGGAACAACAAATCTCATTATGTGTAAACACACAGTGACTATAAAGTAATAGAATCAGTAATCTTATTCTGGCAGAGTGAACATTAATCGCATGTATAAAGGAATGGCAATCGTGATTATAATTGAACATCAATTAAATGAACAACAGTTGCAGTTGTGAGTGAACAACAGAATCTAGACTAGACAGCACAGTATTGTTTCAAAAGGAACAACACGACATTGAGTTATGAATAACAATCGTGTTATCAACGTAGTCTAATTACGATCTTGATGTAATAGAGTAATTCAGCAAGATGTTCAGAAACAGAAGATTACCGAATAAAGTGAATTAAGGAAATGCAAAGGAAATCAAACCACACACGACTGTAATTGTAAAATAGTGATACAAGAAGCAAGTGGATCCACCAGGGTTGGGCCCTTAGCCACCAGGGAAGCACTGCTGCGTTTACTCCAGGATCAGATAATGGAACAACAATTGAGTTATATATTAATCATATATGGCAAAGTTATAGCTATCGCTCCTCAAAGAGAGTCGATGATCAAAGTTGAAATTACAACAGTAATTTTGAAAAATCAATCCTCCTTTTGTCTTACAATCATTGCCCCATTTATAATGGGCAGGCGGATACATCAAGGTTATAGATAAATTTTAAAGTAGTGATCCCTTAGGATCAAAAGATCCTAAGGGCTTCGCTTAATCTTCCATCTTCAATTGTCTTCTTGTCCTCTTGCGTAGCCACTCTATTTTCTCCGTCTTTTCCCGAGCTGCGTGCTCCAGTCTCATTCTTCTTGTCTGGACACGGTTTCCTAATGGAGGAACAACAGTTGCCTTGCTTTTGTCTTTACCTTCTGAATAGTGATTTTCTATTCCCTTCACTTTTTGTATAGAAAAAGACAATAATTAGTTATTTTGTATTAATCACAAATCTCCTTAATTCTATCATAATTCTTTAAGATATTACCATTTTAGAATGTAAAGGAGTTATGATCCAAAGGAAAAGATAAAGAAATAAATGGCAAATGCATACCTTTTCCATCGCTCAACAGGCTCTACACCTAGATATTCTGCTATTCTTCTATTCCATCATCATTCCTTATAATTCTATTATCTTCCCATATCTCTCAACTACTTAGAGCCTCACTCTATTTATACAATCCCATGGTTCACGGACCATGGGTAGATCTTTAAAGCCGACATTATATTACAAAATCGATGTCGGACAACCCTATGACTCATTTACAACTTTGCACTCCGCGCCCACAAAATGCGGAGTCTTTACATCAGATTTACACTTTTTAGCCAAAAGCTGGGCTTTAAGCCCCAAAACATCCCTTGGGGGATCCCGCACCCAACAAATGCGTATTCAGGACAAAGCACCTCTTATGCATTCACCCAACCACATCAGGAGATGTCATGGCCATCTAGTGTTTCCCCTTCACCATCTTATACCTATGCATCGCTGAGTGCTCCATCCCCCAAGCATTAGCGTTGTAGCCTCCCATGCATCCTCAACCCCAGCAACCATCACTCCCCCAAGATCAGGTGTTTGCACAACAGAGTGCGACCAATCCCCAAAATTCCAAGAAAAAGAATAAGGGGAAGGGTAACAAGGGTAACCAGGGTAACTAAGGTAATCAACCTAATGAACCCTAGGGGAACCAACCTAACACCAACAACTAGCAACAAGGTGACCAACCCAAGCAAAACAAGGTTATTCGTATGAACAAGCCTTGTGCATGTTGTGGTGTACATGGCCATTATACTCATGAGTGTCCCCTCTTACGCCATATGTGCCAAATGAGGGAAGCACAAGCAGCTTCTAGAGGTCAACTGCCCATGCAGCGACCATCTCTACACCATCTCAACTAGCCGTGCTCACAAATCCTTTCCCTCAACAAGGATTTATCGTTGCTCAACCTGAAAAAGGTCAAGTAACCTACCTTCCCCAACCTTCTGGTCCTAGTGACTATCAGATCCACATGATGATTTCTGACAAGGTCAATACCTCTAAGCCTAGCTCTTTAAGTGTTTTCATGTTACAAGCATCATGGACTGCGCAAAAGAAGTCTGATACATCTTCTTAATAGCCAGATCCTCGATACCCTATTGTTACCATCTCAGCCGAGCCATTCAGATCCACTCCCATAAGACCTCCTTTTGTGGGTGCCTCCCCTTTATTCCCATAAGGAACTATTCCTTCAGGTCTCAACCATCTAAGAGATGTTCCGCCAGGGCATTACCTTGCAGGAAAGATAACTTTCATGTTTCCCCCTCCTGGAATCTATTTTGTCCATGTCATGGCTTCGTTAAATCTGGCTAATATGACTTTGGGGATCCCAATCTGGTACATTGATCCCCCAGCAAGAACTCTGCCTAGTCAGCTCAGACCCTATCATGCTTTGACCCCAGGGAGCTCAGACCCTATCATGCTTTGACCTTGGTTCAACCGATCCTTACAACCCCTGTCACTTCTCTAGTTCCACTACAACCTCAATAGGAACCCACTCCTGTTGCGAAAGCATCCAGACAGGGAGGAAAAACCAAGAAAAGGGAACATATGGACAAGGCTCCCTAAGCACCTTCCACTCCCAAGGCTCCAAAGCCGACACTCCTGTGCATTTTGTGTGAGGTTGTTGGTCATGCCACCAATAACTGTCCTGAGCTTCCTCATCTCAAACCTTTGGTTCATGAAACATTCCCTAAGTCAAATATCCCTGAGGTCCAAGTTACCTTACCAGGACCAACCAAGAAACTCAAAACGTTGTGCACAAATCACCCTTGTGCCTTATGCGATCATTATGGTCATTATTCCCATTGTTTCCCTCGTCTCAATGAATTTTGTGATTTCCTTCAAGTGCTTTGCGAATACGAGGCCACTCGTAGTGGATCACCTACTCCTCTACCTGTGGATTCTGGTACCACTAGTACACCAGAACAGGGGGACTCTGGTCCCACCATTGTGATCCCTCCCCCCGATGTCGAGATGACAGACTCCACAGTCCATATCCTTTACCTATCGTCATCCTTGAGATCCCCATAGGAAAACCTCTCTGAGGTTCCCGTGTCGATTCTGTCGAACCTCCCTCGTCGGAAACCCGAGTCTCAACATCGATAGATATTCGATCTACTAACTCGTTGCCTACCATTTCAAATTATGCGTATGTGAACCTTCTTTCTCAAGATGATGCACCAGGTACTGTCGCCGCTTCATGTAGTCAATCTTCCTCCATCCACCCATCTTCCATTCTGATGAGGTCATCATGCAAGGCATGACTACCCCTCATTACCCTTGGGATGATATCATCCTTTAGAGGATCTCGTGCCAAGTTGGGCCTAGATTCTTGAATCCATTTTTGAGCACTCAGAACACAATGGAGCTACACAAACTCCTCCTGCTAGGGGGAATCATTCCCACCTTTGCATACCAGATCAGTCCCCTCCATCACATATGCTTGCGGGAAGTATCCCATGATTGGGGGCATGATGATTTTCCCCTAGCCATATTCTCAATTTATTAACATAAGTCTTGACCTAGATCCCACCGAATCTAGGTGTGGTCGATTATCCTCCCATTCCTTCGATAGTTTATCCTATTGGCCTTTCTGATGAGCCATATTCACATAGCATATTGTAGACGTTTGATACCATATCTTCAAATATTCTACTCTATGTCATACCCCCTTTACCACATAGTCCCCATGTTTGACTTAGTGGGTGAGGATGATTTTAGACCTCCTCTAGTAGTTCATTCTCATTTTCCTCTTCCCTTAATTCTTCACCAGGAACCATCATTCCAAGAAGAATTAAGGCTTCTTTAGAAAAACACCTTTCATCTGATCCCAGTCATTTATAACACCTCCACCTAATCCCATAAACCATCGTAAAGCTGCTCCTTTCTAATGTGGAGGGAAATAGTTTTAGCTTTTGGGGATCGGTGGTATAGTCATAGTCTCAGCATAATACATCGAATTCAAACAAAAATGCATCTGGGTCTTTCGATGTTAGGCCATGGAATGTAGGGATATGCTGCAACGGTATGGCTTTCATAGGTGCATTTACTGCAATGTCCACAATGGGATATTGCAGTGTGGAGGTCTGAGGTGTTTGCTAATTTTGGGCCATTTGATCAAATATGTGCCAATATCCTTCTGGGATTTCTAGGGAGTTATTCTTAGGCTGACTAGAAGGAGTAGGAATGGTCTTAACAACACTTCCTTGGTTTGGGATGATGAGAGTTCCTTGTTGAACTAATATCTGGGGGGATCTTGGCTCTTCAGGTTCTTCAGCTTTGTTCTGGATGATTTTGACAGCACTTCCCTTATCTGGCCTGCTTAGTGGCTAAACTATTCCAAGAGGAGATCTTGGTTCTTCTGTTTCCCCTGTTTCTCCTCCTCCTTCATAGAGATTACTAAGGTTCCCTTCTTGTAAAGATTTTGGGCTAGAATTCTCAATTTCTTGAAAATATTGCTCTTATGTTTGGTTGTGCACCTCAGCAAAGGCTACAGATGGTGATTCTGTGGCCTGAAGGGAGTTAGTAGGTTGTCTAGAAACAAATTTTCTAGGATCTACTGATGGCTGAGATTCTGCTTTTTTAATGATATCATCTATAAAGGTCGATCGGCCAAGGATCACCACTCCCTTAGCTTTATCAGGTTTGGGTAGTGGTTTTGGATTCTTTTCAGGATTTTTCTGCTTGGTCATGCACACAACTCAAATACTTATTTCTACCCAATGTAATCAACAAATCTGCAGGAAAGCGGGCGAGGGAGTAGGGCTGTTACATGCTCCGTAAGCAAGTTCTTACCTTTTGTTTTTAATACCGAATTCTCTCCTAGCGGGTACTTATCAAATGCACACTACTCTTCTTAAAACAAATGGCTACACTCTCCCCGGCAACGGTGCCAAAATATTGAGTGATAAAAGGTGTATTTTTAACCCTTATTTACCCTACATTATTATCAACCTAGGTATCATTTTTTATCTCAAGAGTGTACTCAGTCTGAAGCGGTCACTTGATTCAAGTGTAATGTTTTTTAGTTTGCAGTATAGTGCTAAATACAAGAGTAAACGGATGCTAGAAATAGAATCTACTTGTAATTAAAAGAAACCTTAATGCTCTGAAACTTAAATCATTCATTCAGAAAACTATAGCAATTTATCAATCAAGGATGCAGTAGTGATAACTCTTTCCTCTGTCAACTGATATAAATGAAATCAATCATAAACAGGACCTCCAATCTGAGAACTTAGACAACGATAGTCAATGTTCTTTACAGTTGTAGATCTTTCAATCCACACTAAAGCAAATAATAACAATTCGATTGGAAATGCTTACTAAAACACACTTGTTGCACTATCAATTAAAAGGTGAAAGCAAATCCTTGCAGAAAAGGAACAGCAACTAAGTCTATTGAAAAGATTGAACAGCAAAGCTTAATAGACAGAAATGAATCGAACAACAATCTTTACCGAAATGAACCGAATAGCAATATTTAACTGAAATGAACTGAACAACAATCTTCAGATAATAAGGAACAACAAATCTCATTATGTGTAAACACACAATGACTATAAAGTAATAGAATCAGTAATCTTATTCTGGCAGAGTGAACATTGATCGCATGTATAAAGGAATGGCAATCGTGATTATAATTGAACATTAATTAAATAAACAATAGTTGCAGTTGTGAGTGAACAACAGAATCTAGACTAGACAGCACAGTGTTGTTTCAAAAGGAACAACACGACATTGAGTTATGAATAACAATCGTGTTATCAACGTAGTCTAATTACGATCTTGATGTAATAGAGTAATTGAGCAAGATGTTCAGAAACAGAAGATTACCGAATAAAGTGAATTAAGGAAATGCAAAGGAAATCAAACCACACACGACTGTAATTGTAAAATAGTGATACAAGAAGCAAGTGGATCCACCAGGGTTGGGCCCTTAACCACCAGGGAAGCACTGCTGCGTTTAATCCAGGATCAGATAATGGAACAAAAATTGAGTTATATATTAATCATATATGGCAAAGTTATAGCTATCGCTCCTCAAAGAGAGTCGATGATCAAAGTTGAAATTACAACAGTAATTTTGAAAAATCAATCCTCCTTTTGTCTTACAATCATTGCCCCATTTATAATGGGCAGGCGGATACATCAAGGTTATAGATAAATTTTAAAGTAGTGATCCCTTAGGATCAAAAGATCCTGAGGGCTTCGCTTAATCTTCCATCTTCAGTTGTCTTCTTGTCCTCTTGCATAGCCACTCTATTTTCTCCGTCTTTTCCCGAGCTGCGTGCTCCAGTCTCATTCTTCTTGTCTGGACACGGTTTCCTAATGGAGGAACAACAGTTGCCTTGCTTTTGTCTTTACCTTCTGAATAGTGATTTTCTATTCCCTTCACTTTCTGTATAGAAAAAGACAATAATTAGTTATTTTGTATTAATCACAAATCTCCTTAATTCTATCATAATTCTTTAACATATTACCATTTTAGAATGTAAAGGAGTTATGATCCAAAGGAAAAGATAAAGAAATAAATGGCAAATGCATACCTTTTCCATCGCTCAACAGACTCTACACTTAGATATTCTGCTATTCTTCTATTCCATCATCATTCCTTATAATTCTATTCTCTTCCCTTATCTCTCAACTACTTAGAGCCTCACTCTATTTATATAATCCCATGGTTCACGGACCATGGGTAGATCTTTAAAGCCGACATTATATTACAAAATCGATGCCGGACAACCCTATGACTCATTTACAACTTTGCACTCCGCGCCCACAAAATGCGGAGTCTTTACATCAGATTTACACTTTTTAGCCAAAATCTGGGCTTTAAGCCCCAAAACATCCCTTGGGGGATCCCGCACCCAACAAATGCGTATTCAGGACAAAGCACCTCTTATGCATTCACCCAACCACATCAAGAGATGTCATGGCCATCTAGTGTTTCCCCTTCACCATCTTATACCTATGCATCGCTGAGTGCTCCATCCCCCAAGCATTAGCGTTGTAGCCTCCCATGCATCCTCAACCCCAGCAACCATCACTCCCCCAAGATCAGGTGTTTGCACAACAGAGTGCGACCAATCCCCAAAATTCCAAGAAAAAGAATAAGGGGAAGGGTAACAAGGGTAACCAGGGTAACTAAGGTAATCAACCTAATGAACCCTAGGGGAACCAACCTAACACCAACAACTAGCAACAAGGTGACCAACCCAAGCAAAACAAGGTTATTCGTATGAACAAGCCTTGTGCATGTTGTGGTGTACATGGCCATTATACTCATGAGTGTCCCCTCTTACGCCATATGTGCCAAATGAGGGAAGCACAAGCAGCTTCTAGAGGTCAACTGCCCATGCAGCGACCATCTCTACACCATCTCAACTAGCCATGCTCACAAATCCTTTCCCTCAACAAGGATTTATCGTTGCTCAACCTGAAAAAGTTCAAGTAACCTACCTTCCCCAACCTTCTGGTCCTAGTGACTATCAGATCCACATGATGATTTCTGACAAGGTCAATACCTCTAAGCCTAGCTCTTTAAGTGTTTTCATGTTACAAGCATCATGGGCTGCGCAAAAGAAGTCTGATACATCTTCTTAATAGCCAGATCCTCGATACCCTATTGTTACCATCTCAGCCAAGCCATTCAAATCCACTCCCCTAAGACCTCCTTTTGTGGGTGCCTCCCCTTTATTCCCATAAGGAACTATTCCTTCAGGTCTCAACCATCTAAGAGATGTTCCGCCAGGGCATTACCTTGCAGGAAAGATAACTTTCATGTTTCCCCCTCCTGGAATCTATTTTGTCCATGTCATGGCTTCGTTAAATCTGGCTAATATGACTTTGGGGATCCCAATCTGGTACATTGATCCCCCAGCAAGAACTCTGCCTGGTCAGCTCAGACCCTATCATGCTTTGACCCCAGGGAGCTCAGACCCTATCATGCTTTGACCTTGGTTCAACCGATCCTTACAACCCCTGTCACTTCTCTAGTTCCACTACAACCTCAATAGGAACCCACTCCTGTTGCGAAAGCATCCAGACAGGGAGGAAAAACCAAGAAAAGGGAACATATGGACAAGGCTCCCTAAGCACCTTCCACTCCCAAGGCTCCAAAGCCGACACTCCTGTGCATTTTGTGTGAGGTTGTTGGTCATGCCACCAATAACTGTCCAGAGCTTCCTCATCTCAAACCTTTGGTTCATGAAACATTCCCTAATTCAAATATCCCTGAGGTCCAAGTTACCTTACCAGGACCAACCAAGAAACTCAAAACGTTGTGCACAAATCACCCTTGTGCCTTATGCGATCATTATGGTCATTATTCCCATTGTTTCCCTCGTCTCAATGAATTTTGTGATTTCCTTCAAGTGCTTTGCGAATACGAGGCCACTCGTAGTGGATCACCTACTCCTCTACCTGTGGATTCTGGTACCACTAGTACACCAGAACAGGGGGACTCTGGTCCCACCATTGTGATCCCTCCCCCCGATGTCGAGATGACAGACTCCACAGTCCATATCCTTTACCTATCGTCATCCTTGAGATCCCCATAGGAAAACCTCTCTGAGGTTCCCGTGTCGATTCTGTCGAACCTCCCTCGTCGGAAACCCGAGTCTCAACATCGATAGATATTCGATCTACTAACTCGTTGCCTACCATTTCAAATTATGCGTATGTGAACCTTCTTTCTCAAGATGATGCACCAGGTACTGTCGCCGCTTCATGTAGTCAATCTTCCTCCATCCACCCATCTTCCATTCTGATGAGGTCATCATGCAAGGCATGACTACCCCTCATTACCCTTGGGATGATATCATCCTTTAGAGGATCTCGTGCCAAGTTGGGCCTAGATTCTTGAATCCATTTTTGAGCACTCAGAACACAATGGAGCTACACAAACTCCTCCTGCTAGGGGGAATCATTCCCACCTTTGCATACCAGATCAGTCCCCTCCATCACATATGCTTGCGGGAAGTATCCCATGATTGGGGGCATGATGATTTTCCCCTAGCCATATTCTCAATTTATTAACATAAGTCTTGACCTAGATCCCACCGAATCTAGGTGTGGTCGATTATCCTCCCATTCCTTCGATAGTTTATCCTATTGGCCTTTCTGATGAGCCATATTCACATAGCATATTGTAGACGTTTGATACCATATCTTCAAATATTCTACTCTATGTCATACCCCCTTTACCACATAGTCCCCATGTTTGACTTAGTGGGTGAGGATGATTTTAGACCTCCTCTAGTAGTTCATTCTCATTTTCCTCTTCCCTTAATTCTTCACCAGGAACCATCATTCCAAGAAGAATTAAGGCTATCTTTAAACAAGCACGACCACTTGCTTGAAAGTGGCAGATCCCAATTCTGATGGTCGATTTTTCCGCTACGATCTCCACAATATTTAGGCCTTCTCCTCCTCTCAAATTGGAGGGAAAACACCCTTTTATAGGAAAACCCACATTTTTTCTGTCGCACATTGCGACCAAACTGTAGCTTAGTTTGAAGAAATTTTAACACCATTGGAAAGCTCCCATCAAGTACTGTAATGGGTCTCCCTTATTTTTT
Source organism: Pinus tabuliformis (assembly GCA_031772625.1). Lineage (NCBI taxonomy): Eukaryota > Viridiplantae > Streptophyta > Pinopsida > Pinales > Pinaceae > Pinus > Pinus tabuliformis. The sequence continues at coordinate 945,282,713 of CM062820.1, forward strand.
TATGATTTGACACTTCACCAAGAAGCCGTTTTTCCAAGAAGGGTCACTTCGTTGCCTCTCAAAATCGAATTTCTTCATAAGCGACACTTGTACTTTGGGGGCCACCTTCCCTTGGCACTTGTCATCTCACGTGTTGATTTTAGTCATGAGCAACCATCATTTGCTCATGTTTTCGTGGTCCCCACCGGACCTATTCTGTGTGGCAGCATCATCGAGTCACCCTTTTTCAGAGCATCTGCAATGAGTCACCTTTGCAGCCATGGAGTCTATTTTGCGTCCCATTATATCATCTCACAGTATTACATCCACATTTTCATACCATTTATCCTGTGTTTCTCATCTTGGCCTTCAGTCATACTGTCCCCCATCCCCTCTGAAGTCGAGTCAGTTGATGCCAAGTCAACCATGCACTTTATTCTCTGACAAGGGAAGTTGTCTATTTGTCCCTCGGTACCATCTTCCCCATTTTCCCTAGTGTCAGTCCGTCAGTAACATTACTATTTTCCCTCGTGCCTTAGTTGAGGATCCTCATTGCCTCACCTATGGCGAGCCCTATTCTGTCGACATTAGCACATATATTCCAGAAGAACGAACTAGAGGGAGGTGTATCTTGGTTCCAACTTCCACTCTTGTTCGATGCCTCGAACCAAGCAAAGGGAATCATCATTTCCCTTTGAATTGGTTGTTTCATGCTCCCGATTCGATTCATACACATGATGGTCCAGTGATGTAGCAAATTGTACCAGTGATTCCCAAGTGTGTGTAAGACATTTTAGACCTCATGAGGGGGTGGCCCTTCAGGTAGCCCCCCATATGCCTGGATGCCTTCATATTATGCTACAACCTCAGATGCAGTTCCACAAATTTGATGGGTTCAGTTCTTGCCGCCTACAACATTCATAGCATGCATGTCTCCTTCATCTGATCCATTTAGTTTTCAGAGCCCTTTCCTATTCAACGGGGCTTCTTTGGTTGTTCTACCCTCCCTACCACCCATTGTTTGAGGGAAGGACCATTATATCTCATGTACTCAGATGTTATTGTATTCAGTCCTGGCTCATGTTTTTTCCAAGTGCAATATGTATGTGGGGCACATTGTATTATTTTTTGGCTCATTTATGCCAGCATGTCATGTACCATTCAACATGTACTTTATTTCTCACCTTCATTTTCCTGGGTGCATCATTATTTTTGTACTAAGCTATCTCAGCGAGTATAGGTATGCCTCCCCCACCTCACTGAGATCTGATAACACAACATAAAAGGATACTTGCATTGGTCTTGCCCCCTCTGTCACTATCCTCTTTTGCTTCAGCTCCATTGGTCTCTCTCTCTCTCTCTCTCTCTCTCTCTCTCTCTCGTTGACTCCACTTCGTTGTCTAGTGATTGTTTCCTTACAACATACTTTGGTCATACGTTTTTCTCATAACACTCGTACATTGAGGGGGAATTTGTTATCACAAAAAATGATCATCTAGCCATAATTTATTAGATGGATTGGCATACACCATGTAGGGCCAATTTTACCATAGTAAAATTGCTTTCACTGTGAGAAATTACTTAATAAACCACATTTGTTAAGTCATTTATAATTAAACCCATGAAGAATAATTAAATAAATCACTATTTATTTAATTATCTTCTAGGAATAATTAATTAAACCTTTGTTTAATTAATATTCCTTGTCACATTTGACCAAATTATGAGAAATAAATAGATAAACCATTAATTAACTTATTTTTCTCTAGGAATAATTAATTAATCACTAATTAGTTATTATTCATTGTCAAGTGTGACTAAATCCCTTAGGAATAAAATAAATCATTATTTGTTTATTATTCCTTAACTATATTTCTTGAGATGATAAATAAATCATTTATTTATTTATTATTTCTAAATAAAAGTTTAAATACTTTTTCCCTCCAAACCAAATACAATAAAATATTCCAAATGGTTAATTCTAGAATGAGGTTAATAATATTTTATTATTTCTCATTATTCGAGGATAACCTAATATTTTGTTATAAATAGAAGGGTTTTACATTCATTCTTCATTTTGAGTGTTGCAGCTCTAATTATTATCACTGTCGCACACCATCTTCTTTTCCATTTGAGTTCTCATTGAGCTAAAATATTTTGTTTGCTGGGTTTTACACATTATATAGGAGGGAGACTTTACAAAAGCTGAAGACATTGAGGATAGCCAAGAACCCATCCCATTGAGGGGGACTGGTAACATTATTTGTTCCCTTCACAGGTGTTGTTTAATAAAATATATTCTTTATATATCTGGTTTCCACTGGATTATTGGAGTTATTTGAGCTTATTTTACTATTCCATTCTGTTGGTTAACTCTTTTTGTTGCCTAGATCAAGGCTTTGGCATGTTTTGTTTCTATCATTTGTTGCATATCTACACTATTTAACATCCATTTTTATTGTTAGGGTTGTTTGTCATCCACAACCTAAAGTAGTTTCTTTTCATACACATTCAAGAAGAATTCTACATCACACCTTCTAATATTCAATACACGCCAACATTGCTATAGTTAGTAGATAGATATGTTATCAAACCAGATGGTGTATTAAAAATGTATCTGTCTCTTAGATTCTTGGGAATATCCTGTTATTTTATGATTTTAACCCCCAAGAATAATTTAGGACACCCATTGATTCTAGGCAGACCATGGTTAGCTACAAATGATGCTTTTATAAGTTGTATATCTAGTGATATGTTTATCTTTGATGGAATATCTACTAAGAAATTCACATTATATCCTCCTGCAAAAACAACAATAGAAGTAGAAAGTTAAGTTTGGATAGATGATGATAAAGAAGACTTTGATATACAACCAATATTTTCTACTTCACAAATAGATGAAGAAGATCAAATTTTAAATTTAATGAATAATAATTATTCTTCCTCATATTGTGAACAAGACCAAAATTTTCAAGAACAATACAATGTTGAATATTTATCATCTCATCAAATGCCTTTACATTCTATGGAAAAAATTGGCAATTCTTTAATGGAAATCTTTCCAGGAAAAACTTTGAATATTAATGATAATCTGGAAGAATCCCAAAAGAAAGAATTGATAAAGATGTTACAATAACATTCCTCTACTTATGCATGGGATTACACGGATATGAAGGGAGTTGATCCTAATACTTGTATGCATCATATCTATATTGAAGAAAATGTCAGACCAATTCGACAACCCCAAAGGAGGATGAATCCAAATCTAAGGGAAATTGTTAAAGAGGAGTTACAAAAACTATTGAGTGTGAATTTTATTTACCCAATATCAGATAGTCAGTGGGTCTCACCAATAGGTGTTATTCCAAATAAAAATGGAAAATGGAGAGTATGCATTGATTATAGGTAATTGAATAACGCTACCTTAAAATACCATTTTCTGCTTCCCTTTATAGATCAAGTCCTTGATATATTGGCAGGGAAAAATTATTTTTCATTCTTGGATGGTTTAAGTGGATATAACCAAATCCAAGTAGCTTCAGAAGATCAAGACAAAACAACTTTTACCTGTCCATGGGGAAATTATGCTTACCAGGTACTTCTTTTTGGATTATGTAATGCACCTGCAACATTCCAAAGGGAAATTCTAGGTATTTTTTCTGATTTAATTCATGATTGTGTGGAAGTTTACATGGATGATTTTACTGTCTATGGTAATTCTTTTGAGGAAGCTCTTGAAAATTTAGAAAAAAATCTCATTAGATGTAAAGAAACAAATCTCTCATTAAGCCATGATTTTTTTTATGATGTTCATCGAGGGAATTGTTTTAGGCCACCACATTTCAGGAGATGGAATTAAAGTGGATGCATCTAAAGTAGAAGTTATTTCCAAATTATCAGTTCCTGCTTGTCAAAGAGATGTTAGAAGTTTTCTTGGTTTTACTAGTTATTACAGAAGATTCATAAAAAAACTTCACAAAGATAGCCTCTCCACTTTTCAAATTACTTACAAAATATTGTGAATTCATTTGGAATTCTGATTGCCAAAAATATTTTGAAACATTGAAAGAAAAGATTTCTGAAGCACCCATCTTAAGAGGACCACATTAGAGACTTATTTTTCATATTTCAACTGATGCTTCAGAAACAACCTTAGGAGTTTTATTGGGACATAAATAATTGACTCCTTATGTCATTTATTACATGAGTAAAAATTTGACTCCTGTAGAGTTGAATTATATTGTAACAAAAAAGGAGTTTTTAGTTGTTGTATATGCCATTAATAAGTTTTGACATTATATCACTGGTTATGAAACTTTTGTTCACACATATAACTTTGCAATTAGATATTTAATGAATAAATCAATTACAAGAATTCAATATTACTATTTTGGATAGGCCTGGAAAGGAGAATACAGTTGTTGATTTTCTATCTAGAATCCAAAATAATAATAAGGATGTTCCTGTAAAAGATAATTTTTCTGACGAATATCATTTTGCAATATCTATTAAATATCCTTGGTTTGAAAATATTGCTAACTATTTGGCCATAGGAAATTTACCTTTGTATTTGTCTCCTCGGGAGAAAAGGAAAGTTATTCAAACCAGTGAATCTTATTCATGGATAAATGGAGAATTGTACAAAACAGGGTCTGATTTAATCATTCGAATATGTTTCAGATAGGATCAAGTACCAAAAATATTACATGCTTGTCATGATAAACCATGTGGAGGACATTTTGCTGATAAAAGGACTGCCTATAAAATCCTTCTCTTAGGATATTATTGGCCTTCTCTTTTCAAAGATACCAAGGAATATGTTAAGAGATGTGATAGTTGTCAGAGAATGGGAAAGCTTGTTCCTTCAGATGAGATGCCTCTACAACCTCAAGTACTTATGGAACCTTTTGAAAAGTGGGCTTTTGATTTCGTTGGTCTAATCAATCCACCATCAAGGAAAAAAAGTTACATTCTTGTCTGCACAGATTGTGTCACAAAATGGATAGAAGCTAAATCACTTCCTTTTGCTACTGAAAATGTTGTAGTTTCATTTCTTTTTGAGGATATTTTCACTTGTTTTGATGTCCCAAGGGAAATTTTGATAGATAAAGGTACTCAATTTACATCCAAGCTCGCACAAAAGATAATGGAGGAATACAAAATCAAACATCGGAAATCCACTACATATCATCCACAAGCAAATGGACAAGTTGAAGCTACTAATAAACTACTTGAGGAAATTCTTAGCAAAATTGTACATCTACAAGAAGGGAATGGGAAGAAAAACTTCCAGAAGCTTTATGGGCATGTCGTACCACATGGAGAAACACAACAACGCATACTCCTTATGAACTTGTTTATGGGAAGCATGTTCTATTTCCTATTGAGTTCCAAATAAAGACCTTCAAAACAACAGTGAAATTGGGTCTTGATCTATCAGAAGCCCAAAAACAAAGAATGGAGCAATTGAATGAACTTGATGACATATGAAAATATGTTATTTACATAACCAACATAGTTCAACAGAAAAGATCTAGATGGCATGACAAGCTTATCAAAGATAGGAAATTCTAGCCGGGTGATTGGCGTTACTTTTTTATTCTAAATTTAAATATTTTCAAGGAAAATTACAAACTCGTTGGCTTGGTCCTTATGAGATTGAAACTAGATTTGATAATGGAGCAATCATAATTAAAACCATTGATGAAGAAAAAGTAGCTTCCCTTGTAAATGGTCATAGATACAAATATATCATAAACCATTGACAAAGGAAGAGTTCATAAGAAATTTGCAAGATAATCTTAATTTCAAGTTGGTTAGGGAAGATTCTTATTCCTCTCCAACTTAGCCTTAAAGTTTATTTTTAAAAGAAAAATATATAAAAACAAAATAATAATAATAATTTGTATAAACATGAAAACCAACATTGTTGGCATGTTTACACAAAAAATCTAATTTGAAAACCAAGAATTATTGGTAGCTTAGATTTTCTTTAATTTCCCTATTATTGTCCAATTTATTTTATTCCTCTTTTGCGGAAATAAAACAGCTATAGAATTGTCAATAATATGTAGCTCTCATGAAATTCCGCCGTTGACTTGACAGATTACGGCCAAAGAAACCTAAATGAAGATCATAGCCAGAGCAACCTAAGAAGCCTACAGAAGAACAAATCGGTAAGGCAGAATGAAAGGTATGTAAATATTAGTCAAATATTAAAAAACATTGAATTATGATACAAATACATTATTATTTTAAAACTAATAACCATTGCCTCCACCATAATATGAAATTATTACCATTGTCATGACATAATATTGGTTTTCGCAATTCAATTCATGAATTTTTTATAATCATGTCTTATCACAAGATGTGAATGTCCTTAAAACCTTGCCATCATATGAATGTATTCCACTTCATCCATATGTCATCCCACTTCTTCTATATCCCATATCATTTTCTTTACATCATATCCCACTTCCTTCAGCTTTGTTTCATTTTTCTCTGCCGAAAACATCTCAACTTCTACCCAAATCTTGTCATTGCTACCAAAACTCCATAATATCGTCAAAAAGGGAAATTAGGGACTGAAACTTCCTCAACATGGGAGTTATTGTCTGTTCTGAGATGAATGGGACCAAGTTTCTTGAATCCTATCCACACGTGAAGCAGCATTGCAGTAGGCACAATGGTTACAGTTCTTTGAGAAGTTTGATGGGCATGGCAAGGAGGTAACAAAGTCGTTTGGTCGGGCTTATGATGGGATAGAAGAATAAATTGGAGATATCAAGTTGGTCTTGACAGGTTCGTTGATGGTGGAAGCTACAAGATTACCAAGAAACTGGGAAAGTTGGTTTAAAACCCAAAAAATCAAAGAAAAAGGTTGGGAGATCTTCCTTAAAAACCCAGGTATGGACATCTCCATTTTCAAGAAAGGAATTCTAGTAACAATTCTACAAAGTAAATGGAGAAATTTGTTATTAGTCATTCAAAAGTTCATAACCTATGAGGGTAGGTTTGGGAATATGTTCTTCTCTCATGCTTGGTTGATGATAGCATTTTATTGATGGAAACGAAATCAATTTTCCATATTTCCCACTCCGTATTTTAGGAAAAATGGTCACTAACATCCAAAGGAAAATACAGTTTATTGACAATGCTCTGTATCATCATAGGTTAGTAAAAATTTTGATTGAAGCTCATTTAAGGAGTAAAGGGGATAATTGGGAGGATTTTCTGGTTCGAAATCATTTTAAAGAAGCTGAGCAAGATGAACCTAGTTCCAAAATAAGAAGAAGTTGACGGAAATTTCCCTCAAACCCTAAGCTTCAAAACAAATATTTACCTGCACAAGAAATACAACAAAATGAGCATACACAAAAATATTATGATGATGAAACCCATCTTGCAAATGTTTTAGAGAATCATAGAAAGAAGAAATTTGTCAGTACAGATGAAGGCCCATCAAAAGAAGGAACAAAACAAGACAAAATTAACAAGAAAAAACGTGCTCTCACTGTTGAAAAACCATCAAGAAGAAGTGCATGAGTTATGAAATCAACCATTAAACAATCTCCAAGTTTTGTTGATTTAGAAGAAGAAGAGTAAAGAATACCATCACCAATTGAAATTCCAACAAGAAAGACCCCTAAAATAAACCCTGTCCAACAAGAAATCTATGATTATATAGAATCTCTTGGAAAAAAATCCAAAAGAAAAGTTATTGATTTATCTTCAAACCAAGAAGGAATTCTAAGTGAAGAAGTTCATTTCAACACTTCAGAAGAGTCTAGAATTGAAAATACTCTTAAATAGAAAAATTTATCAACTAAAAGTGTTAAACAAGTATCTGAAGCAAGAACATGAAGCAATGAAGGTACAAAATGACATTCAAAGGACTCAAAACGATAATATTATCCTACATCTTTGTTGCTGGTACAAGAAAAACAAGAAGTTAAAGGCTAAAATAAACTTCTCAGGAGTAAAATTAGGAATTTGTAGTGTGGGAGTTTAATGTAGTGTAGGATTTTAATAAAGAAACCAAGGATGGAAACCAAAAAAAAAAAGCATAGAATACTAGTTTAGATATTCTTTCTCAAGCCTTGGAGGTAGTTCAGTGATAGAGTGGGTCACAAAATTTTGAAATTTTGTGCATGAGGGCATGCAATATCTTCTATGTGGGGGAATGTTGAAGACAAAAATTGTTCCTTTTTGACACCTTCCTTAAACTCCATTCTCTTCCTTTTTTACCATAATAATTCCAATTAAGTGTCAGTGTGCAAGGTTATTGGAAAAAAAAGGTATTTAATCATCTTTTATTCATAGTTTCATTGTTTCTTTATTATTTGATTTAATATATGCACAAGTTACCGAATTGCATCAATTCTATAGCTAATAATCGATTCTGCAGGTTACTTGAAGAATTTACAGGTTCCAAAACATCAGTTGAGGAACGAAGCATATGAACAGGTAGCTGGTAACCAATAAAATGGTATCCACCTATTCCTCTAAGTTGGCAAGGCGCTAAGGACACCGTATGAGATGGTCAACGTGGAAGTCAACCCAATGGAAAAGACCGAAGACAAATTAGGCCAGTGAGAGGATCGTTGATTGAAGCTGAGAAATATCTAAACAGTTTAACAAAGGTGGTTATAAAACCTGTCTCTCGGCACAATGATACGTGTGACTGTTTATTATTTTAAAAACTCTTTGCAATCAATTAATTAAGCTATTTATTCTACTGTGTTGTGCGTATAAATGTGTGGATAATATTTGTTGATCTCTGCATACCTACACTTACTGGAGGCCCCCCTGGGAGTTGTAAGGTTTCATTTTAATTTAAGTTTTCTATTTCATAGGATTAAGTTATCACAATGATTATAACTTTGATTTTTAGAAGAATGTTAGCAACAACTAATATAGAATTTGATATAAATTTCGTAATATAATTTTCTGTACAATTTATTTCATAGATTTAATCTCGTTGTGTGAAGGATGAAGAAAATAATCAAAATGATTTATTATGCACATGTAAATTTTGATTGATATATATAAAGTAGAATCATTTGATTTGGAATTCAAGTTTTTATTTCTGATAGTGTGAAGAGGATTTTGGTTTTGCTAGTGTGATATTTATTTCTGCAATCTAAGATTAGCTTTCATTTCTACAACTGTGAAGAGGATTTAGATTTGATTTTTCTATTTACTTTTGCAGTTTAGTTTAGCTTATTTTTGTTAGTGTGATACTTTCCTTTCCTGCAAGAGTGACAGTCTTTTTACTTTGAGTGATTCTTAGATAAAACATGTGCATGAAAATATCCTAATTCAATTTGAAAATTACTCACATGATAAACAATCCTAACACAAATGGTGCACATACACTTCATTAGTTTACAAGCCCTGATCGATAATTTATGAAGTAATTTAAGACCAATTAAATTACCAACACACAGTTGGGGTGCTATCTTGCAGAGTCATCCCTAGTTCCACCAGACACACAGTTGGATATCCTTCCATGCCCAACTTGTGATAATGAACTTTGTACAGTTAGTAGTACTACTACTATTAGTTCAGTTAGCAGTCCTTGTACATATGATATGTGGACTATGTACATTGATGGATCCAAGACATAGGAGGGCTTTGGAGCTGGTTGTGTTTTAATAGACCCGATGTAGAGAAAACATTTGATCTCTAGCCACTTGGAATTCGAGTGCACAAATAACACTACAGAGTACGAATCACTCGTCTTGGGCTTACAGAAAGCCATCGACCTCAAGGTTTTCATTCTAAAAGTGGTAGGTGACTCTGAAATCATGGTGCGTCAGTTATATAACACTATACATTGTGTGTCACCTCATCTTAAAAGTTATCAATAAGAGGTATGGTGACTCATCTCTCACTTCCAAGCTTTCAATCTTATTTCAGTTCCAAGAATGCATAATGTAGCTACGAATTCCCTGACAAATGCTGCTAGGGTGTCACCTTTAAGGGATGACTTTTCTATTAATATTTTGTATGAAACTTCTGTCTCGGATAATATCACTAACTTACGTGTTTTTTATGATGACCAACAAATATTGTGCTTTATGGAAAACACTGATGTGTTCAAGGACGCAACGATCGATGAGGACAAGCACGAAAAGGAACTGCAGGATGCATCCAATGTAATTAAATGGAATCTCATCCCCAAGGGTGTGGTATCATTATAGAAGTTGTATGATCTGCAGAACCGCTTCCAGGGACCTGTTAATGCCAAGATACACAGTTCCACTCTATCACATGAACAAATCAACTTGGGAACTCAGGAAGATCCGAAATATGTCAATCTCGACACTTGTTGCAAACCACAACAGCGGAAAAAATTCATATGCTTATTCAAGTAGTAACGCAATGTCTTTGTGTGGACATATGATGAAATCAAGACATATGACACGTGAATCATCCAACATGTAATACCAATCAAGGAAGGGGCCAAGTCATTTCAACAGAAACTGAGGAAATTTTACCCAATGCTTGAGCCCCTCATACAGAAGGAGTTGAGAAAATTGTTGGATGCTCAGATCATCTACAAGGTGCAAACTTGGTTCCAATGAGAAAGAGGTATGGGGAGATCCGCCTGTGTGTATATTTCCGCAATATTAGTTGCGCCTCGGACAAGGATAACTACCCTATGTCGTTCATGGAGAAAATATTACAAATAGTATCGAGGGATGAAATTTTTTCTTTGCTTGATGGATTCTCAGGATACAACTAGGTTCTGGTAGCAGAGCTTGATAGATTAAAAACTACTTTCAGGATGAAGTGGGGCACGTTCACATTTCGACGAATGTCATTTGGGTTAGTCAATGTTGGTGTAATGTTCCAATGTGTGATGGACATCACCTTCTGCGGGCTTATTGGACAAAGCCTAGTGGTCTATCTTGATGATGTGATAATATTCTCCCAATAGAGATCAGACCATCTACACCATTTGAAGAATATTTTTGAGTGATGCCACAAATACAGGATATCATTTAATCCCAAGAAGATATCTTTCCAGTGTCTGAAGGTAACCTCATGGGACACATCATTGCTAAATGTGGTATCAAGGTAGAACTCGACAGAGTCAGGACCATCACTCAGATTCCCCACTCAACAAACAAGAAAGCCATGCAGTCTTTCTTGGGGAAGATTAACTTCCTCCGTAAGTTCATCTCCGACTATGCCCAGATTGTTAAACCAATACAGGAGATGATCAAGAAGGATGCAGTTTATAAATGGGATAAGAGGGAAAAGGACACATTTTCCTGTATCAAACAAGCTATAGCAGAAGCAGTGACGTTGTACAGCCCAGACTTTGGTAAATAATTCTTTCTCTATACTTTTTCTTCTGACACGTCTCTTATTGATGTGCTTACTCAGAAGGATGAGTTAAACAATGAACGACCTATCTCCTTCATGAGTGTAAGTCTGCAAGGACCAGAGCTCAAATACCCCGTCATGGACAAACATGATTATGCAGTGTACAAGGCAGTAAAGAACTTCAGACCCTATCTATTAAAGAATCGTTGTGTTATCTTTGTCCCACACCCAACAGTGAGATCACTGCTTTCTCAGTTAGAGATGGGTGAAAGGAGGGCGAACTTGATGACCAACTTACAGGAATATGATCGAGACATCAAGCCAATTCACACAATCAAGGGTCATGGCCTTTTCCAGTTAGCAGTAGAGGTAGTAAACACAAAACAGGAAGAAGAAGAGCTCGTAGGATGGGAGCAAGAAATTGAAATGTACAACGTTGAGTGAGCCTCCCCCACTTCAGAAATAAACCCTTGGTACACAAATATGCCCTAATAACTTGACCATGGATTAATTCCGTCACACTTCTCTACACAGTAGAAGAGGACACCCTGACTTAAAGCATTATCATATCAGTTGGTTCATGGGGTATTATTCAAAAAGAACCACAATGGAGTACTACTTAGGTGTTTGGAGGCACACAATTCAGAAAAGTTTTACGTGATCTCCACGATGGACCAGTCGGGAGACACTTTTCAGGGAACATGACAACACATAAGGTTATGTGGGCTGACTTTTAGTAGCCTACATTATTCAAATATGGTCATTCCTATGCCTGTAAATGTCCAGTCTGTCAAAGGTGTGCCGACAGAAATAAGAAGTCAACAGCCCCGCTACAGCTCGTTGCAGTGGAAGAACCTTTTCAATAGTGGGGATTGGATATCATTGGGGAAATTTCCCACGCTCATCGAAGAAACACCGCTATATCCTAATTTCTATAGACTCTTTCACGTGGTGGACAGAGGCAGTTCCGCTAAAATAGATGAACAAAGTTATCTACTTTTTGTAACAGAACATCATCTCCAGGTTGGGTGTTCCTACGTCACTTGTTTTTTACAATGCAACATATTTCATCGTTAACAATTTATGATTTTGCATTTGAAAATTGTATTATATTGAAACACTTAGCTAATTATTATCTACAAGGAAATGGTCTTGTTGAATCCATGAATAAAAACCTCATATGTATCATCAAAAAGACCATATTCTCTTAACAACGAAATTGGCACTCTACTTTGGTGAATGCCTTATGGGCTAACCGAGTCATGCCTAAAACTTCTCTGAACACCTCCCCTTACTTCCTAGTATACAGAAAAGAATCCATCCTCCTGCCGAACATCTACTTGCCTGCTCTCCAATTGTCCCAAGAATCTAAAGGAAAGCCATGTCTTTTAGTTCAGTGTAGGATGGACACTTTGCACAAGCTACAGGAAGAAAGGTTGAAAGAAAAATAATTTTTACTTCACCAGAGTTGTATCAAGAGGTGGTTTGATAGAAAGTCTGCAGTGAAAAATAACTTTAGCGTGCGTGACTTAGTCTTCAAGTGAGATAAATCTCATGAGGACAAAGGAAAACTTACCAAGTTTGCGTCCCTATGGATTTTTCCATACATAGTACACAAGAATCTTGGCCAACACACATATTGTCTTCAATTACACAGGAATATTGTTAATTTTAGGTATGTTTTATGCTTAGTGCAATTTATTTCAATTTTCACAATTAGCTCAATATCTTTTCCAGATTAGCAATCACATCAGCATTAAAGTAAACTTCAGATAGAACATAAACATAGATCGTAGAAGACAAGCCAAGACAAGAGGACACAAGATGTGGTGCTAGCCAAGGAAACACCCCAATGTGGGGAAACCTTTGATCAATTCTTCTTATATGTTTGTCAATCGTTCAACACAGAGAGAGAGATAGTACGTTTACAATAGAAGTCAACACTTTGACTTATCTAGATAAGAGCATAGATCATCTCTAAGAAGATGATACATGAGATCAGTTGAAGAAAACTGCTTCAACTGATTCTCCAAGGTGACTTCTTCACCTATCGTTGTGCTGCATTTCATCATCATGCTGCACCTCATCGCGCTGCACCATGCTGCATCCATCATCACTATGCTGCATCTCATCACGCTTCATTAATCATGACTGTACCCATCATTGTATTGCATTATGTGCCATTACTTCACCATGTTGCCATACTGACCTAAGCGTTGGCTGCATCTTGTTTGCTTGTTGTCCCTAGCATGCTTGTTGTCCTTAGTATGCTTGTTGTTGCATGCTAGTTGTCCCTTACATACTAGCTGTAACATTGCATGCTTGGTGTATTTGCTGCTAAGTACCATACAAGTGTTCCAATGTTAGTTAGTTGTCCCTTGTATGCTGCTCTCCTTCGGAGACAGATGCTTTGGCAGTTCCGGCAATTTCAAAAATTTCAGTTGTTCCTAGCAATTCTGTCGATTCTGTCTATTCCCAGCGGTTTCGACAATTTCGGCTATTCCTGGCAGTTCTGGCAGTTCCAGCTTTTCCCGACAGTTCCGGCTTCTGCCCTCTGTCTCAGCTTTCCTGGCTATTCCGACAGTTCCAGCTATTTCCCCCAATTATGGCTATTCCGGATAGTTCCGGCAGTTCCCAGCAGTTCCGGTAGTTCCTGGCAGTTCCGGAAATTCTGGCTATTCTCGGCAGTTCCAACAGTTCTAGCAGTTCCGACAATTCTAGCTATTCTTGACAGTTCCGACAATTCCAACTATTCTCGACAGTTCCGGCAGTTCTGGCAATTCTGGCAGTTCCGGCTATTCTCGACAGTTCCGGCAGTTGCGGCAATTCCGGCTATTCACGGCAGTTCCAGCTATTCCCGACAGTTCCAACTTCTGCCTTCTGGATTAGGGCAGTGTTATCCCTTAGGATCTCTCCTCCTACTAAAACCCAATGACAAGTAGAGAGGAAGAGATCCCAAGTGTGTTGAAATGACTTGAAGGCCACCTCTATTTATACTAAAACGTTGAGCACAAGTGGGGTTTATTTGGTTACTGGCCAACCTTAACGAATTGTTCCATAACACAAATAAATTCATATCTCCATGAATACTTATCGAAATTAGATAATCTTTAGATCAATCCTACACCTCTCGATGAGAGGGATCCAAGAAAAATATCAGATTCCATTAATAAGATGACCCGCATGGAGTTTGGCCCTAGTTGCCAATTTTAACACTCCCTCTCAACTAGGGAGAACTCCATTCGCTGATCCATATGTCCAACTATATGATATCTGCCATCAGTGCCCTACACTAATCTGCTTTGCTAAGCTCTGCTTGTCTCTATTCTGCTCTGCTGAACCACGAAGAAGAAGAATTGATCGAGAATGTCTCATACCATTCTCTACTGACCCGAAGTCAGTTTCATCTGAAGAGAGTGTGTCACATCACTCTTACTAGCCTGAAGTCAGTTTTATTGATCCCAGATCAATATCACAAGAGAGTGTCTCAAACCACTCATACTGATCCCAGATCAGTTTCATTGATCCCAGATCAATTTCATTGATCCCAAATCAATGGAGGTCATCCTAGCATAGGGAGTATGGTAGATACATCGATGCATCCATCGATAGTACTACTATGGTCCCTAACCCCATTTCCCTGCTCATTGATCAAATGAGAGGTACTTCCCATGAGTCCCAAACTACATGGGTAGGATGCCTCGACAGGAGAACTAATCATCCTGTCCACAGGAGAATGAATCATCCTACCCCATAGTCGCCATGGGAGAACTAATCATCCCGACCCACAGGAGAACTAATCATCTTGTTTCACAGTTTCCACATGAGAACTAATCATCCCGTCCCACAGGAGAACTAATCATCCTATTCCACAGTTGCCACTAGAGAACTAATCATCCCGGCCTACAGGAGAACTAATCATCCTGTTCAACAGTTGCCACGGGAGAACTAAACATCCTGGCCCACAGGAGAACTAATCATCTTGTTCCATAGTTGCCACGGGAGAACTAATCATCCCAGGCCACAGGAGATCTAATCATCCCCTTCCATGTTGCCACGGGAGAACTAATCATCCTGGCCCACAGGAGAACTAATTATCCTATTCCATAGTTGCCACGGGAGAACTAATCATCCTGGCCCACAAGAGAACTAATCATCATGTTCCACATTTGCCACGGGAGAACTAATCATCCCAGTCCATAGGAGAACTAATCATCTTGTTCCACAGTTTCCACGGGGTATCACAGGGGAAGGTTGAACCTGTCATCTTGTACATAGCACACCACCAGGGGAGGGTGAGTCACCCTGTGGTTGTATGTTGCTCCAGTAAGTACCCCAAGCCACCTAGAGCTCTCAGAGCTCAATGCATGCAACATGCAGGACCCTTATAAGAAGGTCTCTCAACGAATCCAAGTCGTTCGAGAAAGTCATAGATTTGACCTTTGCCTGGGGCTTTGACAAAATGTTTGCGACCTGTACATCAGTCTCAATGTGATGGAGCTTCCTTGCTCATCGACTTACCATATCCCAGATAAGGCAGTATCTAATGTCTATCTGCTGGAGAAATCATCGAATATGAGATTCCTCAATAATCAAATCCCCCCTCTGGTTGTCATAGAGAATCACAGTGGTGTTCATCATGTGTGCAAATAGCTCACTTAAGAGCTTCTGCAACCATGAAGCTTCACACGAAATCATACTCATAGCTATGTATTCGGTCTCGGCGGTGCTTATAGCAACCGACTTCTACTTCCTACTCATCCATGACATCAAAGCAGAATCCAAAGAGAACCAGCATTGAGAAGTGCTCTAGTGATCCTCCACACTGCCTGCCCATTTCAGCATTCGAATAATCATGCAGTTTCATATTTCTGCAGTGTATCTCATTCCATGAGAGATTGTGCCTTGAAGATATCTCAGAAGATTCTTGGCACCAATCCAGTGAGGCTCAACCAAATATGAGCTCACCATGCTAACTGCAAAACATATGTCCGGACGGAAGTTCACCAAGAACATCAATGCAAATGATTTTATGGAACTTAAAGGCATTTCCCAAATTTGGTCGGGCATCATCACCATATAACTTTTGAAAGTTAAGATCCTCGTGGTAGTCACGGGCTTGTAGTTTACCATTCCACATCCAGAATCCAACTCCCTGTTACTTCTGCAAGTGAGAGGGTCTGCACCTATTTGAAATAGGTTGTCCTTAGAAGGTGCTGGTATGAGAGGTCTATCATCCACAACCTTAAAACAATGGTATGGATCGACTTCACTCTTAGTGAATCTCAACTCCATCTGACAACTATCAATCCTCTCATACTACACCTGGGGAATTTTGCTTCAAGCCATAGAGGGCTTTCTTCCACCTGCGTACGTGAGATTCCTGATCATGAATCTCAAACCCCCCGGGTTGTTCCAAACCTGTGGACCTGCTACATGAGGGGAATGGTCCCCTTATAAGATTTTCCCTTGGTACATCTCAGACATGTACTTTCATGGTCTTTTTGAATTCAGGCATCCCTGTCACCATTTGACTCACAGACCTCTGGTGCTATGTGTCAATGGACATGGTCCCCAGTGGACTTCCTGTAACTTGATACAACCCTAAACTCAAAAACATCTTTGAAAATTCTATTTTCAAACATGTGCCTTTCCATCAATGAGTGCCACCTTGTAACCTTTGACTTCCATTGCCGAAATGGACACCAGGTTCTTCTTGCGATCAGGTACATAAAGGAGATCTGTAAATGAATCGAGTTACCCTCATTCAATTGAGGGGTAACATTCCCTACACCCTTTCCGGGATAGGTGGCATCGGCTCCAAGTATAATCCCACGATTGTTTCCATCTCTACCAAATTAGAGAGTGCACCCTACTATCCAATGAAGTGCCTTGAAGCACTACAATCAATAAGCCATATTCCCAAAGAATCTGAAGGAGAGGGCCAATACAAGATAACACTTCTTTATCTTATCAAAAACAACATTTGATTCTTCATACCTGGGGTTCCTTGCTTTCTTTGAAGAGTTGGCCATTTCCTTGATGACCTGCATTACCTGTCATTCCTTTGATCATTGAAGATCTCCCTAGAATTATTGTTATCTTCATCAAGACACGTGTCTTTGCCATTCAGACACTCCTTCGCATAATGGCCGAACTTATTGCAACCAAGGCATCTGCCTTTCCTTCCACCCTTAGATCTGAACTTCCCAATGAAGTGATCTTTAGGTAGGCCATCAAAAACTTCCGCTGCGCCATTCTGATAATATTCTTTTGTCCAACTTCACCCTCGGTGAATTTGAAGAGGGATGAGGAATCCACTGATCCTTTTGTCCTTTCCCAACTGTCTTTGGTGATTGCTCTTTCACTCTTGCTTGGGAATTGTCTTCACCTCAACTCTGATACAATGTTAATTTTAGGTATGTTCTATGCTTAGAGAAATTTATTTCAATTTTCACAGTTAGCTCAATATCTTTTCCAGATTAGCAATCACATCAGCATTAAAGTAAACTTCAGATAGAACATAAACATAAATCATAGAAGACAAGCCAAGACAAGAGGACACAAGATGTGGCGCTAGCCAGGGACAAACCCCAATGTGGGGAAACCCTTGATCAATTCTTCTTATATGTTCGTCAATAGTTCAGCACAGAGAGAGAGATAGTACGTTTACAACAGAAGTCAACACTTTGACTTATCTAGATAAGAGCATAGATCATCTCTAAGAAGATGATATATGAGATCAGTTGAAGACATGTTGCTTCAACTGATTCTCCAAGGTGACTCCTTCACCTATCCTTATGCTACATTTCGTCATCATGCTGCACCTAACCATGCTGCACCATGTTGCACCCATCATCAATATGCTGCATCTCATCACGCTTCATTAGCCATGACTGTACCCATCACTATATTGCATTATGTGCCATTGTTGCACCTTGTTGCCATACTAACCTATGTGTTGGCTGCATCTTATTTACTTGTTGTCCCTAGCTTGCTTGTTGTCCCTAGCATGCTTGTTGTCCTTAGCATGCTTGCTGTTGCATGCTAGTTGTTCCTTAAATGCTAGCTGTAACATTGCATGCTTGGTGTATTTGCTGCTAAGTACCATACAACTGTCCCAATGTTAGTTAGTTGTCCCTTGCATGCTGCTCTCCTTCAGAGATAAATTCTCTGGCTGTTCTAACAGCTTCGGCAATTTCGTCTATTCCCGGCAGTTTCGGGAATTCTAGCTATTCTCGGTAGTTCCGGAAGTTCCGACAATTCTGGCTATTCTTGGCAGTTCCGGTAGTTCCGACAATTCCGGCTTTTCTCGAAAGTTCCGGCAGTTCCGGCTTCTACCCTCTGTGTCAGCTTTCCTGGCTGTTCCAACAGTTTCAGCTGTTCTCGGCAGTTCCAACTAGTTCCGACAGTTCCCGATAGTTCTAGCAATTCCGGCTATTCCCAGCAGTTTTGACAGTTCCAGTAGTTCCAGCAGTTCCCGATAGTTCCCAGTAGTTCCAGTAATTCTGGAAATTCCAGCTATTCTCGGTAGTTCCAGCAGTTCCGACAATTTCGGCTATTCCCGACAGTTCTGACAGTTCCAGCAATTCTAGCTATTCCCGGCAGTTCTAGCAGTTCCGGCTATTCCCAACAGTTCCGGTAGTTGCAGCAATTCTGGCTATTCACAGCAGTTCTGGCAATTCCGGCTATTCACAGCGGTTCCGGCAATTCTGACTATTCCCGGCAGCTCCGGCTTCTGCCCTCTGGAATAGGGCAGTGTTATCCCTTAGGATCTCTCCTCCTACTAAAACCAAAAGACAAGTAGAGAGGAAGAGATCCCAAGTGTATTGAAATGACTTGAAGGCCACCTCTATTTATACTAAAACGTTGAGCACAAGTGGGGTTTATTTGGTTGTTGGCCGACCTTGACGAATTGTCCCATAACACAATTAAATTCATATATCCATAAATACTTATCGGAATCAGATGATCTTTAGATCAATCCTACACCTCTTGATGAGAGGGATCCAAGAAAAATATCAGCTTCCATTAATAAGATGACCCACATGGAGTTTGGCTCTAGTTTCCAATTTTAACAAATATTGACTCTCTCCTTGTCAATGGCCAAGACTTAAAAACATTTGTAATGAATATTTTGGGTTATGTCTTGCACTATGGATATAGTCTTTCGTTGTTTTTCATTTGTTTATTTGCTTGAATTTTGTGTTGTTTTGTCATGTGAATAAGTGTTGTGCCCGACTGCATTGCATCTTCTAAGTGTGTGTGTGGTTGAGGTCCAAAGAGTCTCGTGACACTGCAACATTTGGTTAGCCTTATGTCTATCTTCCTTGTGTTGGTTACATCTTTTGGCTAATGAAGTTCCAACAGAAAATACGATCCATCTGTTAGTAAATTTTTGGTCCAAACATGAACCCATGTCTAGTACGAAAACCTCATGGCTATAATCGATTTTTCTATTGGTGTTCTCAATCTTGTCCAATTAGTAGAAACAAAGAAGGGGAAAAATCTATACAATAAAACCTAAATTAAAGGTCTTTATATTCTTCTCTGAAGGAACAACCTCTTCTGCTATCAATAAGTTGGGATCCCTCTTTCGCTTCAAAATAAATAAGTGTCGATGCACAATTCTTTTTAAATAAATAAATAAAGGCAAAAGAAGAGAAAGGCTTCCTGTGCAGAGAGGTGAAGCAAGAAACTCCGTTGGGGTACTATCCAGGTTCACTGGTAGTGAATCAATGTTTGTGTTCCTACGTGACTCCACCGCGGTACTGTCTAGGCCTGCTAGCAGCGGGGCAACACCAAATATGAACAACTATACTCTGAAAATATTAAGCTCACGAGCCAAACTACCCTTCCCAACTCAAAACATTGTGATTATCTTGAATCTTATGTTGTGTTTAACTAAGAAGGTATAGAGGAGACCATGTTTTCCAATGGGGTAAGTGGGAAGGCTAAAATGATCTGCACAATGAATCAATACTCCTTGAGGAACCAAGGCCATGCACAAAAGAAACTAACCAAGACAGAGAAGCTGGAATTCAACCAGTGTGTCACCAAGTTTTGTAGTTGCTGCAACACCCTCCAAAAATTTGGCTTGCACTCAAATTTCATAACGTTCCTTGCTCTTTTCCTTGATTGTTGAAAATGCTCAAGCTCATTTCATGAGCTTTCTCAAAGTTCTTTGCCTCCTTTTTCTTGTTGGATTAACTGTCATCTTTTGGCATGTTTGACTGAGATGTAATGTTTGCATCATTTTTTGATGGTTTTGAAGGTCGGTCTTTGTGAAATGAGTTTTCCTAACCACGTAAACAGTTGTTGCACTCATACACAAAGTCTTGAGCACTATCGCACAAGTGTCGTCATGGTTGTCCTAAAGTATATCTTAAGTGTCACACTTATCACTTCTTGTCATGAGATAGTCACGCAGAGGAAAATTCTTTGTTTGTTGTTCCGTTGGTCTATGTTAACGTGTCGTCAAAGTATGCTAAGTGTTTGATCACAGTTCAAGTTCATCACGAGTCCTTCTCCCTCCCACACTTAGCCATTTTCGGAAAGTCTTCTTGACTGAGCAACTTAGCTCCACTAGGCCCCATCTGAGCTACGCACTACACAATATCAACCCTCATTGATGTGACCTTGTTTCCTAGAACTATACAATGCACAGCCACTTTCCTCCAGGGTTGTTGTTATGTGCAATTCATGAACCCAACAACCTTCCTTGACCCACAAAATTGCGCATTTGTGCCTCCGAGTCTTCCTTGAACTGCGAACTTCGCACCTTTAGCCCTTAAGATTTTCCCTTGCCTACTGGAGACCCGCAATGTGTAGAGATCCCAACCTCCCTTGGCCTCCAGAACTGCACAAATGTTTCATCTAGTGCCCTTCCCTCAGCCAAAGCTCATTATCCCCAAAAACTGTGCAAATTTTCTCTTCAGGCCTCTCTGCTACCCAGTCCTCCTTGGCCTCCAAAATTGCATAGTTTGTCCTCCCAGGGCCTCATCCGGCATCAATCACTGCTTACTATGCAATTCTGACCCTCAGTGGTCATTGCGCAATTTCTCTCCTAAGTGAGGACTGTGAAGGAAAGCTCCTTAGTCAAGCCTAAGCTACGCTTTGCACAATCTCAGTAACCAAGATCTCTCCCTATCATTTGGAACAGCACAATTCAAAATCATTGAGCCCTTCCTCCCAGCATGTGACTTGTCCGAGGCTCTATTCACGGATAGTAATGCATCATCTTAGACTAGGGATTTTTCGGATTGATGTCGTCTCGACATGAGTGAATTGCACAAACATGTACACTATCAAGTCATGGCGAGATGATGAAGAAGGAGAAGGAGGGAAGCATGCCTAAAGACTCACTTGTATTTGAATGGATGAGTGGACCTACCAAGAGCAAGCAAAAGGACACAAGTCTTCAACCACCTGCTAAGACCAAAGATCATTGAAGACCCCGCATGACCAAGCTATTCAGAGGAGACGAGAAATCATATCCAAGAACACATCTAGCACTCACCAACAACAGTGACTTGACATTGCCACATCATCAAGCCAATCCATGTCAGCACTTTCATGAGTTTTCATAAGCCACATCACTATTATGGACCATATATGTTGTAGTCAAATGTATTGTAAAGTGGAAGTCCAAAGGGCACTCATGAATATGAAGAGTCATGTAAGTTGAAAAGTCATAGGAAGTTGAACAAACATGAGGGTAGTCAAAGAGTCAAAAGGGGAAAGAATTACCCCTTTAGTTATATATACCCCCTCATTGTATGAGCAAGGAATTTTCAAATTGGCTCCTCCCGCAAGGCATTAGAGAGACCATCTAGTTCTTTGAGGAGCAAGGAGTGGCTCCAATGTCAAACTACTCGGGCTAGTGATGTACAATGTAAATATGTGTCTTGGAACTTTTGCTTAATAATAGAAACCTTTTAAGGCCAACGCATTCTTCATGCATGGACTATGAATGTTTGTAAGTCTTTTCTATGGACGTTTGTATTTCATGTTTTCTTTCACATGTACTAAGATACTTGAACTATTTCAGTTATTTTAGTGCTTATCTTGTTGATAATGCGTTGTAATGGTTGTTATCACTGTCCCATCCTTGTGGACTATTCTGTAGGATACTAGACATATCTTTCCTTGCTTATTGTTTATAGTGACCGTCACATCCACTGTGGACTATTTCGCTAGATGTGAGACAGATATTCCCTTGCTTGTTGTTTGTAACGATTGTCGCATCCATTGTGGACTATTCCGCTAGATGTTAGACATTTCCTTCTGGTTCATGTGTGTCTCTTCTTGGATGGTATTATTACCTCTCACTTAGAGGCTCACTCTTTTCTCCCCCTTTGCAGTAGAAGAACCTCGACACAGTTGAACTGCACACTCACTAGACACACTCACCTTGCTTTTCGAAGATACCATTGCATCACTATCTTGTGATGATAGTTATAGCCAAGGAAAATATTTAACGATTTGGAAACTGCGCCTTTATACCGAATGGGACTCGTACACAAAATGGTGTGAGGTATGATTGGGACTTCATATTGGGGAGATCCCTTGACTTTTGGCAAGTCCAACATCGTCAACAGAACCCAAGACATGGAAGAAGAAAAAACTATATATATTGAAGAATGTGGCATTTCCTACATTCCCAAAACCAAGGCAACCACTAGTATGTGGATAGTGGATGTTCTAAACATATAGCTGGTGATAGGGGAAAATTATTGTCATCAAGAGAAGATAATATAGGAATTTTTACGCTGGAAATGATGTTTCGGGAAATATCATGGGCAAAGGAACAATTAACTTGGTAAATGGAAGAGGCAAGCCTCAAAACGCTATTTTTGTTGGTGGACTCAAACAGAACTTGCTAAGTGTGAATCAAATGTGACAAGGGGTATGATGTCACTTTTCCTTCCAAAGGATGTGAAATAAAGATTGCAAACATAGGGAAAATAGTGGCAAGATCTACAAGAACATCAAGTAATGTATACCTATTAGATAAATACAATGAGAAATGATGTATGGTAAAGTTTGATGAGAGCTAGTTATGGCACAGAAGGTTGGGACACCTGAAATTTGACCATATAGTGAAGCTCAACAAAAATGAAGTTGCAAGGGACTTGCCAAAAATCTCTAAGCCAAGCAATACAATTTGTAAATCATGCCCAATTGGTAAGCAAGATTGAGTACCCTTCACAACCAAAGAAAAATCATTACTAGGCCTCTACAACTGGTTCATACAAACTTATGTGGGCCCTCAAGAACTGATACCCCAAGTGGTTAACGATAGTGTATTCTAACCATTAATGAATATACAGTCACATTTTTAAGGGAGAAGTCTGAAGCATTTAAAAAGTTTAAAATTTTGAAAGCCATGGATGAAAACCAAACTTATTGAAAATTGAAGTGTGTAAGGTTAGATAGGGGTGGAGAGCTTATTTCAAATGAATTTGATAATTTTTGTGAAGAACATGGCATAAAAAGACAATTCATAGTTGCAAACAACCCACAAAAAAATGGTGTGGCTGAAAGGAAAAATAGATCAGTGCAACAAATGGAAAGAGCAATTATGGATGAAAGAAATTTACCAAATACCTTTTTAGTTGAAGGTGTTCATACAACAATACATATTATAAACAAAGCACATCTTAGACCAAATAGTGGCAAGACTCCTTATGAACTGTGTGGAATGGAAAACCAACCTCAAAAAAACACTTCAAAGTCTTTGGGGAAGTGCTACATCAAGAAAAATGATGAAGATTTAGGTAATTTTGATGCTAGAGTTGATGAAAGGATATTTTTATGATATTATACTAAAAGAAAGGGCTATAGATGTCACAATAAAATATTTTTAAAAATAGTTGATAACATTGATCTGAAGGTGGATGAGGATTTACTTCTAAAAAAAGAGCAACCAAGATTTATCAGCCCAACTGATTAGACCAACAGTGAAGATGAAGTAGAACAAATTGAATAATTAAGAGAAGAATAAAAAGAAGAGGCAAAGTTCTCTCACCCAAAAACCCCCTCAAGGAACATACAAAAACATCACCCTACAAGTCAGGTTGTTGGTAATATGGAAGCAAAAGTCCAAAAAACATTAGTTGCACAAATCGGATATTTAGGAACAAATTAAATGAGGATGGACAAGTTGTGAGAAATAAGGCCAAATTAGTGTGTAAAGGCTATGCTCAAGTTGAAGGAATAAATTTTGAAGAAATTTTTTCTCTTGTAGCAAGATTAGAAGAAATTAGAATGTTTCTATCATTTGCCTGTCACAAGAATTTCAAATTTTACCAGATGGATGTAAAATCAACATTCTTGAATGGTGAAATTGAAGAAGAAGTTTATATAGAATAACTTGAATATTTTCAACTATTAAACAATCCTAAGGTAGTCTGTAAGGTGAAAAATGCATTCTATGGACTAAAGCAAGAACATAGGGCATTGTATTCAAAATTAGACAAGCGTGTACAACAAAAAGGCTTCAAAAGAGGGATAGTTGATAGTAATTTGTATAGCAAATATGAAAATGGCAATCTTTTAGTCTTTTTTGTTTATGTTAATGACAACATTTTTGGTAGTGATGCAAACTTACTTAGCTAAAAATTTGCAACTGATATGCAATCTAAATTTTATATTTCTATGCTTGGGGAACTCTCATTTGGCGAAGGGTATGTTTATTTCCTAAGGAAAATACCTCAAGGAAATGTTAAAGAATTTTGGAATGGAAGAGAATTCCCTTTTCAGTACTCCTTTGGTCATTGGATGCAAACTAAGCAAAGACGATGAGTCACCAAAGGTAAATCAAACAATGTTTATATTAATGATTGGAAACCTCTTGTACCTAACAACCTCAAGGCCAAACATTATGCAAGTTGTTGGTGTAGTTGCAAGGTATCAATCAACCCAAACAAAATCATCTGTTAGTTTCCAAGAGAATTTTTAGGTATTCAAGAGCCACAATGGACTATGGCCTATGGTATCAAAGGGACAAAACTTCTCTTTTATTGCATACACAGATTCTAATTGGGATGGAAGTGTGGATGATAGGAAAAACACAAGTGGTGTTGTGTTCTTCCTAGGAAAGTGTTTGGTGGCTTGGCTAAGAAAAAAACAAACTTCTATATCACTTTCTACTATTGAAGTTGAGCACATAGCAGGTGCATCAAGTTGTACTTAGATTTTATGGATGAAGCAAACGCTACAAGACATGAAGGTAACTTATGATGAACTCATTCCCATTATATGTGACAACCCAAGTTCTATTAGTATATCCAAGATTCATGTTATTCACTCGAAGACCAAGGATATTCCCATAAAGTATCATTTTCTTAGAGAACAGGTTGTTGATCATATTGTGAAGTTTGGAATACATATCCACAAAAGATCAAGTTGTTTATATTTTTACTAAGCTTATTTTCCTAGAGCGTTTTGAGTATTTAAGGAAAATTCTAGGAGATATATCTCACTCATCTCTTCACTAACTCTTTTCACAAGCAAAGAGGATAGTTATAGTTGTATTTCATTAGGTTAGAGAGAAGAAAAGAGACTTCATTCAGGGGGGATTAAGATTAGTAGGAGTAATACAAGTTCAGGGGGAGGACAGTACACTATGAAATGGAAAGTTTGTATGTTCCCTCATTTTTTTCTCTATCCTTCTTCAATTGGTATAAATGGAAGCAAATAGTATGTTCAATAAAAAATTCAAATAAGCATCCATTACTAAAGGGGGAGAGTGATGTCAAAGGGGAGTAACTAAAACCCTTTGCCATTAATGTGAAAGGGGGAGAGTGATAAGCCATTTGATCTTCAAAAGCACAGGGGCAAAGTGAGTATATAGTGGTAGTTTCTTCATCTTGATAGGGGAAGTATTGCAAGGTGGTGGTGTTTCCATCAATGACCAACCTTGTCAAGAGGTGATGCCATTAATGCCAAAGGGGGAAATTGTTGAATATGTTGGTAGTTGTTGTCATTGATGTCAATTCTAGTCATTTTTATCAAGTGATGTCAAGTTTAGGGGAATCTTGTTGGATTTTCATGCATGATACTTATGTTGTTATTGATGTCTTGGTTGTTTATGTGAAGTTGAGGATGACTAAGTTGTTTACTGAGTATCCTATCTTTGAAGGAATTTTTTCTACATGTAACTTGCTCAAAATCGCATGAAAAGTGTTTGGTTGGATAGTCAACTCAAGGATATTTCCAAAGATATACGACACTTAGCCTAACCCCCAAGGAATAAGGAAAAAATAGTGGTTGAAGTGTTGAATATTAGTCATGTTTCCAAAGGCTCGAGGTTCCGCAAGGACCCCACATCATCAAATTGGTGCAAATTGGTAGTGGAAGGAGGAAGCTTGGGAAGAATAAATACTGATAGCTAATGGGTAGAGACTCAACAAGCCATCAGTCATAACACTTGGTTGCCAAAGAGCCTGGCGTTAAGAGCCAAGGCACCTATCAGATCAACGCCAATTGATAATGAAAGGATGGAAGCTCATGAGTAATAAAACATTGATGGCTAACATAAGGTGTCACGATAGGTGCTAGTCATAACACTTGGCCACCAGGGGTTTGAAATCTAACGCTTAAGCACTCATCGAACCGTTGGCAGAACTTAAGTTTGTAGAAATGCCTTGTAGATTCAAACTGCTAATTGTAATATGCGAAAACAATAGACTTGAATCTACTCTACTCATTAGTGGAAACAATCCGTGAAATCACAAAGCATACCAGAGAAAGAATTCAATCAACGCATTACACAATGATTTCCTGGGAAAGCCAAAGCTAAAAAACCATGTTATATGTATATTGCATTAGTAATAAAATATGATAAGTTACAACGCTTTTCTCAAGCTTGGGCAACCTCTGCACTATCTCTATCTGTTTCACCACTTCCTAGAAAAGCCCGGGCCAATACTTAACCAATTTTTTGCTTGCTCAAGTCCCTATTTCCTTGCGTTGTTTCCTTGGGAATTAGCCCTTTATTAATTTGGGAAATTTCTCAATTGGAATTGTGTAATCCTCATAGGCCTTCCTCTGATTGCATGCACCACATGTACAATTCGGATGATTATACAACTGATAGTACATTGTCCCTGAACTCCAATGTCAACTAGGTAACTCTCAGATCTGACATGCATGAGTTATTTATGAGTGAATCATCAGTTTATTGGTTTATCAATGTAGGCAACACCACACTACTTGACCTCCCACTAGTTCCTCCAACAATTGGAACTAGTTTAATTGACTTTAACTTAGTTAAATTGAATTAATTAATTACAACTCAAAATAAACTCAACCAAAGCTCCTATAAAGTAGGAGACACTCTACATGACTCAAGTTAGACCCTCAACTCGAAATAACCGAGCCGACTAAGTCAAATTAACTTAGTTAACTAATACAAGTTTTCATGAGATGTGGAATTATAATTTTATTCCCAATTTAATTCAAGGACAAAATTATTTTAGGATTTTCTTGTTGCATTTTCAACAAAGTTCCCCTTGCATTTAGATGAGCACATGTAGTGAAGTGGTAGGCAGTGATGACATGGAAAAGTGACGTGAAAATCAGGTGACTTGGATGCACGTGGATGTGACAAATGGAAGGTGGATTCAACACTTTTGGGTGGTCAAATGACCCTTTTCCAAGTGACATGTGGTGGTGACATGTGTAGGTAGACATGTGGTAGTATCTCATTGGTTGTGTCAGATGACGTGTACATTGCATGGTGGTCGAGGTGGCATGGGGTCCCATCCACCGAGCTACCAAGGCACTAGCCAGTAGAGCATGAGTTAATGTTCTAGCTTAGTTGATGAGTGATGAATGGTTGGAAGTAGATGAGCTCAAATGAAAGACAGTGGGTCGATAAGAGATAAGTGCCAAGTTATAGCTAATAGTCGCATGATGCTGAGGTGCGAAAACCGAAGAGATTATCAACCATTTCCCACTGCCTATTGGCACGAGAATAAATAATTGTGAATTCTCGGTCCAACGACGGTTGACAAATGGATATCTGGACATTTGTTGTTATGTGCATCAAATAATAGACTTCGAATCCCTACCCCCCCTGTTAAAAATCGGAAAGGCGAGGGGTCCTCAAAGTGTTGTCTACACCTTTAGATTTGATTTTCTAACCGGATCACTTCGTGCACTCCAAGAAGGTGGGGGTCACTTAACTGCGCATATGACAAATTTCAGATCCCCCCCCCCCTCTCATTAAATGTCAGATAGGCGGGGGGGCTTTCAAGTGACGCCTCAACCATCTATTATAATAAGATCTCCTGACATTCCTTAAGATGTGTTGGTTGATTAACGTTCAGTGATATGCAATGGTAAAAAACTATGCACCCTTGGGGATTAAGCCCTCGGTTTAGGCCAACAATCATATGATTTAGAAAGTTAGACACCAAGGGCTACAAGATGAAAATTTGGCATTCAGGTGCCAAATTTAATAATACGGGTTGAAATGAATTAAATTCGTTATGGAAACATCTATAAAAGGAAAGGAGGCAATGTAAAAAACAAGGTATCATGAAAAACAAATAACTACTACTATTATTGACATATAGAAGCACAAGAAAATGAAGAGAGGAGTGGGTGCTAAGCAACAGAGGAGATCTGAAATTGATTTGATGTTTAAACTATTCGTTGATGCAGAAGCATGAGGCTTGAAGACAAAAGGCTTCGAATTTATTCCAAAAATACAAAAAAAGTTTACAAGCAAAGGAGTGGGATCCTTTAGCTGTCAATTTACAAGTTTTCTAGATAGGATTTGAGCTAGGATTTAGGGATTGAGTGATTTTATAATTAATTCAAGCTGTTTAGATTCAGTTGAGATTCTTGAGGAGAATATCAACAAAATTAGGTATTGTCTAAGATTAGACAGATTCGATCCATTGATTAAGGATTTGATTGTTAGAATGAAATGGTATTTATGTAAGTTTTGAATGATTGTAAAGGGATTTTGACTGATTTGGCTTGATTTGGCCATATAAGATTAAGTTACAGAAATTGTATCTCTGTGTATTTTTGTGTATAATTGGTCAATCCTGGAGGCGTTGCATCCCTCCGAAATATCTCTGAGTTCTGTTGATTTGCAGTTTGGCTTTTGAATTAGAGTGTGTAAAGTCTGTATTATATGATAAATCTTGTGTTTCTGTGTTTTGAGATAATTTGGTTATGTTCTAAAAACATCGGAGAATAAGGTTTGAGACAAGTTAAAATGTAGCGGAAGTGTTAAGTTTGACAGAACAAAGAACAGAAACCCTAACAAAATCGTGTTAACCCAAAGGAGTCTAGAACCGTCCGATCTACAGATCCAATAGATCTAATGGTCATCGCGCGCCAATAAGCTCATGCGTTAGTCAAGGAAGAAAAGCGGTTTTATCAGTGTAGCTGGTTATCGGGTGGAGAAAAAGTGGTAAGCTATCTTTAGAAATTCTAAGCGATCCCATTGATCGACTGACACGTAGCACTCGATGGAGAGAGAAAACCACTTTATCGGGTGGGTAAACATTGCACAAGATTCCCATCTGATATCGCTGTTAATCATTGGATCAAATGTGCCTTGATCAACGGTGGAGGATCGCCAATTAGTTTTGTTGATCGGGGAACCAACAACCATCGGATTGCAAGATAAGATCAACGACAAAGAGTTAGTGTGAAATATTTAAGGAAAAGGCGGACGCGATAAGGAATTAACCAAAAATTTAAACTCCTTTTTAATTCCTTGGAAATTAAAAGGTTATCATATTGTGGTTAAAATTAAGCAGTTCTGCTAATTTAGTAGAATAGCCAAGTTTGGAGGTAGATGACTGATACTCCAAAGGAAAACCAAGAAGAAGTTCCACTTGAACTTGCAGAAATCGTTTCTAGATTTGAACGATTGTCCATTACACCTGCACCCGGGCCACCATTTGTGGTATCAGAGCAACCTACTGACATTGAACAGGATCTCAAGGATCAAAAAAGGAAATCCAACATGGCTTTCAGAGTTGGAGGAAGAGGTGGTGGTCGAAGAAGAGGACGACCAGTTGCAAATGCTGAAGTGTTGGAAGCTATGCAACAGATGCAAGCTAGATTGGAAGCAATAGAAATGGAGAGAGATGCAAATGTTGGAGATGTCAGTGAACCTGAAGCTAAAGTTGCAAAAGAAGAACTTGCAGATGTAACTCCTGAAATGAGATTCTTTAAGTCAGTATTGAGATCCACATCCAAGCCTAGACTTGAAGTTTCAATCTACACAAGAAGCTTACGCCCTGAGGAATTGATAAACTAGATAAATGACATGGAGAAATTCTTCAATTACGAAGAAATAGAAGAAGGAAAGAAGGTGAAGTTTGCTATCACAAAACTGAAGGGACATGCAGCACTTTGGTGGGATGGAGTGCAGGAAGAAAGAAGAAGACTTGGAAAACAACCAATTAAGAATTGGAACAAGATGGTGGCAAAACTGAAAAGTAAGTTTTTGCCAAGTGACTATCAGCAAACATTATTTAGATATATGTAGAATCTTAGATGGAGGTCTATGACAGTAAAGGAATACACAAAGGAATTCTACAAAGTGAGTATAAGAGCAGGACAAATCCAAGATACAGATGAGAAGGTTGCAAGATATGTGAATGGTCTCAGAATGGATATCCAAGATGAGATAAGTGTATTGTCTCCTAAAACAATAGAAGAGGCTTATCAGATGGTATTGAAGGCTGAAGAAAAACTCATGAGGAAGCAGTCTGCCAGAAATAGAGGTACTTTCCGAGGAAGGGGAAGTCAAGGTGGTAGAGGAAGATCTACAGCACCTAGAGATGGAGCTAGCAGCAGCTCAAGTCAGCATGCACCCACAAGAGGTGATGCAAGTGGCAGAGGGAGTTTCTCCAGAGGAAGAGGAGGCAGAGGTACAGGAAGAGAAATCAGGTGTTATAGATGTAACAAGTTGGGACACAGAACTTACGAGTGCCCAGAAAATATAGGAATGAATCAGAGGAATGAAATTGTTGCAAAAACTAAAGAGGAAACAACAAAGGTAATAGAAGAAGAGAATGTACCAGAGAAAGGGGAATCTTTGGTAGTTAACAAAATTTTGTTAAAACCAGCTAAGGAAATTGTTGAACCAGCACAGAGAAAAACCTTGTTCAGGACTGTGTGTAAGGTTCAAGGGAAGTGTTGTCAGATGATAATAGACAGTGGTAGTACAAATAATTTGGTCTCCACAGAAGTGGTGGAGAAGTTGAAATTGAAAACAAAGAAACATCCAACACCTTACAAGGTGTCATGGCTTCAAAATGGATATCAGTTGGTAGTGAATGAGCAATGTGAAGTGGAGTTGCAGTTGGGTAAATACAGAGACAAAATTATGTGCGATGTGATGCCTATGGATGTGTGTCACATATTGTTGGGTAGACCTTGGCAGTATGACAGAGGAGCTATGCATGATGGAAAGAAGAACACATACAAATTTAGCAAAGATGGTGTCAATCATACATTGCTGCCAATAGAAGAAGAGGGTACATCAAAGAAACTTGATCCAAAGACCCTTTTGTTGAGTTGAAAGGAATACTTGCAGCAGATGGAAGAAGATGAGGTAAGTTTTGCATTGTTTTGCAAACCCAAGGTAATAATTACTTCCACAAAAGTTTGTGATTTACCAATTGAAATTCAAGAGATGTTGGACAATTATTGTGATATCACTATAGATGATTTGCCTGATGAGTTACCACCCATTAGAAAAATCAGTCATCATATATATTTGATTCCAGGAGAAAAACTACCTAATAAAGAAGCTTACAAGATGACTCCCATAGAGAATGAAGAGATCAGGAAACAGGTTCAGGAACTATTAGACAAGGGACTGATTAGAGAGAGTTTAAGTCCTTGTGCAGTGCCAACAGTGTTGAGCCCAAAGAAAGATGGAGGCTAGAGAATGTGCATTGATTCAAGAGAAATCAATAATATAACAATGAGGTATAGATTCCCTTTACCTAGAATCGAAGATTTGATGCATTGTTTGAGTGGAGCTAGATATTTTACAAAGTTAGATTTAAAAAGTGGTTATCATCAAATCAGAATTAGAGAGGGAGATGAGTGGAAAACTTCTTTTAAAACCAATGAAGGATTGTATGAATGGATGGTAATGCCTTTTGGATTGTCAAATGCCCCTAGTACATTTATGAGACTTATGAATGAAGTTCTGAAGGAATTTATTGGCAAATTTGTAATAGTATATCTGGATGATATATTAGTTTACAGCAGATCTAAGGAGGAGCATATGAGACATCTGAATTATGTCTTACAGAGACTACAACAAGAAAAGTTACTAATAAATTTAAAGAAATGTTCATTCATGAAGGAGGAGTTGGTATATTTGGGCTTTGTTATTTCTGCTGAGGGATTAATGATGGATCTAGAGAAGATAAAAGCAATCATAGAGTGACCTTCACCAAGAAGTGTCTTTGAGGTAAGAAGTTTTCACAGTCTTGCTAGTTTTTACAGGCAATTATTGACACAATAAAGAAGGACAAACAACCATTTAAATGGATTGCTGAAGT
Source organism: Pinus tabuliformis (assembly GCA_031772625.1). Lineage (NCBI taxonomy): Eukaryota > Viridiplantae > Streptophyta > Pinopsida > Pinales > Pinaceae > Pinus > Pinus tabuliformis. The sequence goes on from CM062820.1 coordinate 945,315,592, forward strand.
GGAAAATAACTTCCAGTTGTTGAAGAGAAAGATTACTGAGAAGCCTATTTTGATTTTACCCAATTTTAATAAACCCTTTCAAGTGAAGTGTGATGCCAGTGGAGAAGCCATTGGAGCTGTTTTGAGTCAGGAGGATAGGCCTGTAGCTTATTTTAGTGAAAAGCTGAATGAGTCAAAGAAGAAATATTCTTCTTATGACAAGGAGTTTTATGTAGTGGTGCAATCTTTGAAAAAGTGGAGACATTACTTGATGTCCAAGGAGTTCATACTATATTCAGATAACCATGCATTACAGTACATTATGCAACAGCCAAAGCTTAACCAGAAGCATGCAAAATGGGTAGAATACCTTCAAAAATTTTATTTTGTGTTAAAACATATAAATGGTCAATCAAACAAAGTAGTAGATGCCTTAAGTAGAAAAATAATTTTAGTTCAAGAAAGTCAAATTCAAGTGTTGGGCTTTGATTTCCTTAAAGAGTTATATGGGAAGGATCTAGATTTTAAAGAGGCATTTGAAGCTTGTAGAAATCCTGTTTTGTTAGACAGAAGCAAATGGCTAGATTATTTCCTGCAAGAAGGATTGTTGTTTAAAAGAAATCAGTTGTGCATACCAAATTGTTCTATGAGAGAAAATTTGATCAAGGAGAAACATAGTGGTGGACTGGGAGGACATTTTGGTGTAGACAAGACTTATGAGCAATTGAACCGGTTTTACTTTTGGCCAAAGATGAGAGCTGAAGTGGAAAAGTATGTGAAAATTTGTAAAGTCTGTCAGTATGTCAAAACACAGGTTTGTATGTTCCATTACCTATTCCAGATAGGCCTTGGGATATGGTAAGTATGGACTTTGTTTTGGGTTTACCGAAAACTCAAAGGGGACATGATTCAATTTATGTAGTAGTTGACAGATTTTCAAAAATGGCACATTTTATTCCATGTTATAAAACCAGTGATGCTACTCACATTGCTAATATGTTTTTAAGGAGATTGTAAGATTACATGGGTTACCTAAGAGCATTGTTTCAGACCGAGACACCAGATTTGTTGGACATTTCTGGAGGACATTGTGGAAGAAGCTTGGAACTAAATTGAGTTTCATTTTGTCTTATCATCATCAGACTGATGGACAGATTGAAGTTGTAAACAGAAGCTTGGGTAATATTCTGAGAAGTCTTGCAGGTGAACATCCAAAACAATGGGATCAAGTATTGGCACAGGCTAAATATTCTTATAATGATTCTCCTAATAGGAGTACAGGGTAGAGTCCATTTCGTATAGTGTATGGAATGCACCCAAGGGGAGTGTCTGAATTGAGAGACTTGGGAAAAGCTTAAATGAGAAGTGCTAAAGGAGAAGATTTTGCTACAGAAGCTCAAGCAATACATGAACAGGTAAAACAACAATTACAAGGCAGCAACATAAAATACAAGAGCAGAGCAGATTTGAAGAAAAGAGAAGTTAATTTTGAAGTTGGAGATTTGGTTTTGGCACACCTGAGGAAGGAAAGATTTCCAAAAAGGGAGTATAACAAGCTAAAGTTTAAGAAAATTGGACCATGCAGAGTCTTGAGGAAATTTTCTGCAAATGCATACGAAATTGAATTACCCCCTGATATTGGAATATCTCCAATTTTCAATGTTGTTGATTTGTATAGGTATGAAAGTGGAAATGCAGATGACACAACAGAGGATCAAGAAGAACAAGAGATTGATTGGGTAAAACAGTTACCTATAGCAAAAGAATTAAAGCCAGAGAGGATTTTGGACAAGAAATTGTTGAAGAAGACAAGAGGACAAGAGTATTTTTAGTATTTGGTCAAATGGAAGGATCAACCAATTTCTGAAGCTACTTGGATGACAGATGCCATGCTACAGAAGTTGGGTAATTTTGTAGAAGAGCTCATGGACAGGAGCCCATGAAGAATTTTGTCCTCAGGAGTCTGATGCAGGAGCATGAGGCTTGAAGACAAAAGGCTTCGAATTTATTCCAAAAATACAAAGAAATTTTACAAGCAAAGTAGTGGGACCCTTTAGCTGTCAATTTACAATTTTTCTAGATAGGATTTGAGCTAGGATTTAGGGATTGAGTGATTTTATAATTAATTCAAGTTGTTTAGATTTAGTTGAGATTCTCGAGGAGAATATCAACCAAATTAGGTATTGTCTAAGATTAGACAAATTCGATCCATTGATTAAGGATCTGATTGTTAGAATGAAATGGTATTTATGTAAGTTCTAAATGATTGTAAAGGGATTTTGACTGATTTGGCTTGATTTGGCCATATAAGATTAAGTTACAGAAATTGTATCTCTGTGTATTTTTGTGTATAATTGGTCAATCCCGGAGGCGTTGCATCCCTCCGAAATATCTCTGAGTTCTATTGATTTGCAGTTTGGCTTTTGAATTAGAGTGTGTAAAGTCTGTATTATATGATAAATCTTGCATTTCCGTGTTTTGAGATAACTTGGTTATGTTCTAAAAACATCGGAGAATAAGGTTTGAGACAAGTTAAAATGTAGCAGAAGTGTTAAGTTTGACAGAACAAAGAACAGAAACCCTGACAAAATCATGTTAACCCAAAGGAGTCTAGAACCGTCCGATCTACAGATCCAATAGATCTAATGGTCATCACGCGCCAATAAGCTTATGCATTAGTCAAGGAAGAAAATCGGTTTTATTAGTGTAGCTGGTTATCAGGTGGATAAAAGTGGTAAGCTGTATTTAGAAATTATAAGCGATCCCATGATCGATCGACACGTAGCATTCGGTGGAGAGAGAAAACCACTTTATCGGGTGGGTAAACATTGCACAAGATTCTCGTCTGATATCGTTGTTAACCATTGGATCAAATGTGCCTTGATCAATGGTGGAGGATCGCTGATTAGTTTTGTTGATCGGGGAACCAACAACCATCAGATTGCAAGGTAAGATCAACGACGGAGAGTTAGTGTGAAATATTTAAGGAAAAGGCAGACGCGATAAGGAATTAACCAAAAATTTAAACTCCTTTTTAATTCCGTGGAAATTAAAAGGTTATCATATTGTGGTTAAAATTAAGCAGTTCTGCTAATTTAGCAGAATAGCCAAGTTTGGAGGTAGATGATTGATACTCCAAAGGAAAACCAAGAAGAAGTTCCACCTGAACTTGTAGAAATCGTTTCTGGATTTGAACGATTGTCCATTACACCTGCACCAGGGCCACCATTCGTTAAAGATTAAATTTGCAAAAAAATCAATATGTGAAGTGGCCATGAGCTTAAAGAACAACATTTTTGAAGCATTACAAGAAAAAATGTATAAAAGAAACTACAATTAAGAGCAGTTATGAGAGGGAGATGCAGAGATGATGAGGAACTCTAATTAAATGAATTAAAAGAAGAAAGGTAACTACAAAGGATAGAGCAATAGATATGAGAATTAAACAATTGGTTCAATGATATTTTAATTAAAAGGGCCTTATATCTGAGTGTGAAAAATGATGAAACAGGGATTTGATGGGCTAAGCAAGTACGTACTTCAATTTAGGGGGGTTAGAGCCTCCTTCAGGTTGGTGTCTGTAAAGATCAGGGAGTTTGTGCTTCTAGCAAGTGGGTTCCTCCAAAGAAAAGGTGGTTGGAGCTTATTGTAGGTAGTGCCTACATAATTTGATGTAATTTGGAGTTGGTGCTTACATTTACATTATAATAAAAAATAATTTGTGGTTTTCCCTTGTATGGGTTTCTACACAAACTTTTAGTGTTCAAGATTTATGTGATTGGTATACTATTGTCTTGTTGAGTGTGTTTTATTGGATAATTAATTGTGAAAAGTGTTAAAAGATTGGTTCACTCCCCTCTCAATATTTTCCTGGTTTCCAACACTTTCCTTCCTTTTGCTTCATTTATTGTACGATTTAGATCTGTACATATGTTAAATTATTATATGTCTCTGGTTACAAGGTTTGTTGTTAGTGCCCAAGAGTATTCTCGTGTTGAATATTGTTTCACATTAGAGATGTAAAATGGATGTCTATTCTTGTATGGAATTCAGAATTTGTTACATGATCTGAGTGAATATTGGTGGTTACCCACCTATTCCATTGACTTAATGGTTCTTTAACTTCTTGGTAGTTAATCTATGGTTTTTTGGGTCTCAAACTTTTGGGATCAATTTGACGCCCTAAATAACGTTTTTTTGGCAATTTTGGGGGCCATGGATTATCAACTTATCCACTATCTCTAGTTGAATGTTGTAGTACTCAGATAGTTCTTTCCAACGATCTATTGTGCACTCCAAATGGATATTGTATGCAAAATCTATTCCTTTGGGAAGTTGACATACCACCTAATCATCTTAAGACCCACAAAACTTTTGACACTTCATCGTCTAGGGTCAGGGTTCTAGACCTCTAGGGTTATTTATTTATGTTAAAAGCTCATTATTTTTGCCTCTTGTAATAGCTTTTGTGGTTGCATGTAGCTGTCATCTGTCTCTCGGTCTCTTTAGAGACAACTACCACCATTCTAGCTAGTTCATGTTCTACAATATTTTGTTATTTCATTTATTAATAGAATGTGGGTTTTCAAGATATAACTATGTTTTCTATTATATTTCTCTATTTGTGTACTTCATTTTGTTTTCTACCTTTCATTTCATTCTTTGTAGAATTCAAATTAGTAAATATGTTAAACTATCACATATCTCTGGTTATGAGGTTTTTTGTCAGCACTCAAGAGGATTCTCATGTTCAACATTGTTGCACACACACACATAATGAGGTTCATTTGTGTATGTCTACTAAAAATATTTTCCTGTAAATATTAGGTTGTATAATTAATGTATTAACTAAGAGTCACATAATATGAAGATCGTTGCAATTGTGACTACATAGGTTATATGTAATACTCTTAAGTGGGAGTTAAGCTTAAGGCTCCTTTTCTTTGAAGCGTAGTTCTTACCCTTAATGAATCCTTGAATTTATGAGAAAGGTGAATTGTTCTGAGTCTTCATAGACATCGAAAGCCAAGAGATTATAATCTTCATTAATAAATGGTTGTTCCTAAAACATTAATCTATGTCAGTGAGCTTTGGAACCTTAGCTAATATGAGTAATAGGTAATATTTTAAGACCTTCATTGTTGTAAATGCAATGCTATTGCATAGTAATATAATCAAAGTCAATTGGTGGCAAAATATTGCTATAGTTTGAAGACATTGCTACTCTATCTATTGAAAACAATTTGGGCCAAGACTTGGTCTTTAAGGTCTAATTTGTATTGGGCTTTCAGAAACCTTAAATTAAGACTTTCCAGAAACCTTAAGTTAGCCTACTTAAACTAGAGAAGACTTTCCAGAAACCTTAAGTTAGCCTACTCAAACTAGAGTAATGGATCTCACGTATAATATGTTAACTAAAGGTAAAATTAACCTTATAACTTCACTAAATTCACTCACTACAAATAAGTATGGTGATATAACGTGGACAAGCGTATCCCCTAATGCCTCTTCTATTTCCATAGTTACGAGGCTAAGATTTGCATCTGGTATAGTCTAAAGCATTCAACCTGTATGAGGAGAAAGTATCATTTCTCATAAATATCAATAAAATCAAAATGTAAGTACATAGCTAAATTAAAGATATATTAATATTAGATAAGTATCTACTTATATACAGAGGGTTAGTATAATTAATATAATTAATGGAAGTATGGTAAATGTGGTAAAAATTTAGTTATTACTAGGAGTGTTTAATATTATATATATATGTACGCAAAAGTCTAAAGTTATGATTGATTTAATATCTCTCCATGATAATGTATATTAATATGAGTTTATAAGAGTTGTTTGAGAGTAATTTGATGTTTGAAGTGGAGAAATTAATTACACTATTCTTTTATCTAAATTTATGTAAAGAATTACATATATTTTGCTTGGAAATAATCTCTAGTAATTTTCCATATTTACATTTTTACTCCTATCTATTTTTTTTTCAAGGAATTAAATAAATTATGGTGAATAATAGCTCTAGTAACTTTAAGTAAACACAAATAGGTAAATAGATCCCACATTTCTAATACTAGAAATATATATATATATATATAAGCTAAATTATATATTTCTTTTAAATTATTATTATTAATTATGAAAAGAATTAATATATTAGTTAAGCATATATACATTAAAAGAAACATGTAATAAGGTTATTAACCATAAAAAAAAATTACCGCACATTACTATGGAGGTTTTTGACCTCTAAATAGACTTTGTTACAATACATGGGCCAATAACATGACTTATTAATACCACATGCCCAAAAAATCATAACTCATTTTCATATGGAACATTTAATTAAAAAGACATACTTTTGATATCAATCTTAACCTTTGATCTATGACTCCTGTTAAGAATATTCAAGAATATTTTGTTGAAGTTAAATCCCTACCATCCACCTAATAACTATTGACAATTATATTAAGATTATGGAAGCCCTATTAAAAAATAAACAAGCATATAGATGTAATTAAGCAAGGTTTACATAAACTTTAGAGTTTAGTAATAAATATTGTTTAGTTAATCGAATGTGATAAAGTCTGGTAACAATCAATTTCATGACTAAAGTTTTCTTTAATACATCCTAATATAATGTTATAATCATCTTTAATGTTTGGCGTTGTTTAGCTATTATAAGTTTTGGAGTTTTGGGTTAGAATTTGTGGAACCAATTTTTAGTCAAATCATGATTTTTTATTGTTTAAAATGTATTTTTAATTATGTATATGGATTGTGGAGAGTTCACAACTCAAATTTGTGATTCCAACAAATTCATTCAGAATCTAGGAAAATGTGACCTGAAAATATTTTACGAAAAGCTCCAAAACTTATAATAGGTAGACTACAAAATTCTCCTAGATTTCAAGAATCAATGATTTGGAAAAGATTTCAAAAAGTCAAATCCTAAATTTCACTAATGGCAAATAAGTCCAAAAATAATTGTAGTTTTATCCCATGTGCAGTTGGAAAAAAAAAACTGGGGTGTTTACTAAATGGTAGTTAGAGAAAAGTTTGAAGTATTTACCCAATTTGTTGCTGGAAAAATGTTTGTGTTATTTAGATGTTTGGTGTTGTCTAACTATTATAAGTTTTGGAATTTTAGGTTAAAATCCGTGTAACTAATTTTTGGTCAAATAGTGATCTTTTATTGTTTAAAATGTGTTTTTGACTCTATTTGTGGATTGTGGAGACTTCACAACTCAAAATTGTGATTCCAACAAATCCATATCAGATTCTAGGAAGATGTACTTCACTAGTGATTTTTTATTGTTTAAAATGTGTTTTTGACTCTATTTGTGGATTGTGGAGACTTCACAACTCAAAATTGTGATTCAAACAAATCCATGTCGGATTCTAGGAAAATGTACTTCACAACTCAAAAATTGTGATTCGAACAAATCCATGTCAGATTCTAGGAAAATGTGACGGGAGGAAAATGTGATGGGAAAATCTGTGGATTGTGAAGAATTTTAAAAGTCAAATCCTAAATTTCAATAATGGCTAATTAGTTCAAAAATAGTTGTAGTTTTTCCCCATGTGCAATGGGAAAAAAAAAATTGAGGCGTTTACTACAATGGTAGTTGGAGAAAAGTTTGAAGTATTTACCCAATTTGTCGTTAGAAAAAAGGTTGAAGTTTGAAGTATTTACTTTATGGGTGGTTAGTGAAAAGTTGGAAGCATTTACTCCATGTGGGATTCTAGGAAAATGTGACGAGAAAATATGTGGATCGTCCAGAGTTCACATCTTAAAATTGTGATTCCAAGAAATTCATGTCGATTCTAGGAAAATGTGACAAGACAATATGTAGATTATGGAGAGTTCACAACTAAAAATTGTGATTCCAACAAATCCATATCTGATTCTAGGAAAATTTGATTGCAAAAAAATTCCAAAACTTATAATAAGTAAACTACAACATTCTCCTATATTTCAAAGACCAATGATTTAGACAAGATTTCTAAAAGTCAAATCCTAAATTTCAATAATGGCTCATTAATGGCTAATAAGTAAAAAAATAGTTGTAGTTTTATCCCATGTGCAATGGTCAAAAAAAATTTGAGGTGTTTACTCCAATGGTAGTTGGAGAAAAGTTGGAAGTATTTACCCAATTTGTCGCCAGCAAAAGGTTGAAGTTTGAAGTTTTTACTTCTTTAGTGGCTAGTGAAAATTTTAAAGTATTTACTTCATTGGTGGCTAGTGAAAAGTTTGAAGCATTTACTCCATGACCATTACTTTAAAGTTTGAAACTTGATTCTTAAATTTTGGATTTCACCAATAACGTTTCACACGGTTAGTGTTTTTAACTAAATGTACTGTATTAATAAAATATTAATACAATTATATAACATAAATATTTTAAGTTATTAATGAGTTAGAGAGTTGGGTGTGGGAAGAACATAAATATTTTAAGTTATTAATGAGTTAGAGAGTTGGGTGTGGGAAGAGTTGTGTTTGTTCATATTTTTTTGGGGCCTATGCCATGCTTCTAATAATGAAGTCAAAATCTATGCCGTGTTGCAAGGAGTTAAGTTGGAAATATTGTTGAATCCTCACTCTCTCAGCTTTAGGTGTTTCTCAACTAGTAATCAAACATGTTTGTTTAGGATTCTTTCCCTCAGGCCCCAAGTTGGCTTCAATTTCCAAAAGGATCCAAGTGGAGCTCTTAGCCTTCTCCATAGTTCAAGCTTACAATGTTCCTAGATTCCTAAAATCGAGGGCCAATGAGATTCCTAATCAAGTAGTGTCATTACCCGGGGGATCCCTCCATGTCAATTAAGAGGTTTTGTTGATGTTAACATTCATCATGCAATCCTAAAAGCAAGTCACGATGGGATGTAAAATAGGTGCAACAAGGACTGCATGCATAGATGGTAGCATTATCATCCTTGACATCATTATATATTCATGTCTATGTACTTCACTGAAAGTGGAATAAGTTTTTCAGTATAGATTCATTCTCTACAAATTTGTGGGGAGCATATCATTTGTTGATATTTGGATGGAAACATTCAATGTTGTAGATGTTAGGCCTCTTTGTGGTGCTTTGCACCTTTGCCTTCTCCGTTGGTTAGCTTGGTATTTCCCTCATCCCCAAAACAATATGGCTCCCTTTCCCTCCTTTTCTGGGAATAAGCTCCTTCTTAGTCTGCAATTTGAGCTTGATGGCATTCATGATGCTCTACACCATCTACAAATTAGAGTTGATAAACTTGCAACACATGTCACCTCTTCTTTGGAAATTTCATTCAATATAGGAACAAATTTAAGTGGTTGGATGATGAAATTGGTTGGGTCCACTAATAAATTAGAAGAGCTTTACTTTCAACCCTTTTAACAATAGTTCCCTCATGCTTCATCTATGCATTCGACTTCCTCTCAGTTTATACAATGCACTCTTCTTCTTCTAGATTTGAATGTTGAAACTAAGGTAGATGAGCCAAATGATTGACTCAATATTTTTAATGCCATGGTTGCAATGATTAGAAATTATATATTTTAAGGTCTATAGATTTATTTTTTCTTCGAATCTATAGTTATCAATGCTCAAAGCCAATAGAGATCTAGTGATCTAGTCCCTTTATGTGTTAATAGGCTTTGTTCTATTCAAAATTGTTAGTCATTTGTATACGAAATAGGTTATGATCAAAATTTACTCATGCTATGAGCTTCGCCTCTATATTTTCATTAATAAATTTTCTCTAGTTATGGTTAAAATAAAAAGTAATTAATGAAATATTAACTTAATTAAATGTATGGTATTTAATCTAGGCTAGTGGTTGTCATGGCAATGCTAGATACCCCAAGTGTTGATATGGCACTACCCTCATGATGACATGTGGATCTAGGGTACCAAGTAATCCTCCACGTGGCAGTTACATTGTAACACTGACATAGTTCAAAGGGTGAAAACCTTCAAATGACCATATCTCAACAATTTGGACTCATATTTTAATAAAATTTATTTCATTAAAAAGTTATTGATAAATAGAAGGTGATTATGATCTTATAAAAGAGTTTTGATTTGAATAAGAAAAGTGAAAATTTGGTACCCTATATCATTAATTAGGAATTAAGGGATTGGGTAGGTGTTACATCTTGTAAATGCCTTACTGGTTTACTGATTTTTATTTCTCCTTTTGGTTGGACCATAAATAGGACAACTTTCATAATTTGAGAAAATATCTTCCCTCTTTTATTATATGTGATAAGAGACACCAATGTAGTAGGAGATACCTTTACTATCTTGTAAATCTAAACTCCTAGGGTAACAAAATCATTATGAAGGATGAACTAGTAAACAATAACACTTCCACATATGGGTGTCCTAGAAGAGCATAAAAAACATCAAGTAAGTAATATCACATAATGCCACATCTTTGAAGGGCTTGATGTTATTTTGTAAGAATCATTGTTAATTGCCATGTATGTCTCATCCCTATCTTAGCTACTAAAGGTACATGAATGGGAATACAAAATCATTGGCAACTCATCTTCTTAATGAATTCAATGGAGATTAGGTTCTTTTGGTTATTATTATTAATAATAAAATGCAATAGTATTTCCTTTTCCCACATTTGTGAGTTGTAGAGGCATTCACCTTCCTTGGGGCCTCTTATTTTTCAATTTGGACTTATGGTAGTAATAACTCTAGCTCCATTGAGGATATATTTTTTAATCAATGGGATTTGGTGGTGCTAGAGTTGAATTAGATAGTAAGGCTTTAAGCTCAAACAATAATAATTTTTGGGCATGGAATTCATCATTGTTGTACCAAAGTGTTTTATAGGTGTAATGCCATTCCCATTTGTCCTTCTTTTATTTCTCTCTCTCTCTCTCTTTAATGGTAAGTTTCTTGCAGCAAAGAAATGTCTAGATACCATATTTATGGAAGGTCATTGTGGAATTTAGATCTAGCTACTACTTATAGTTTTCAAAACACAACTTTACACATGGGGTAATGAAAGACATTGGTATACTCTAGCATAATCTAGTCTTTACCCTAGTGCAAGATTTTCCATATTGTTTATTGTCCATCTCATGTAATGGTATTCATAATTTCTAGCAAGTAAATACTCCTCCTTAAGGGAATAAATGAAATTCCTCTTAGTTGGATCTATCTCATACACTCCATAATCATCTCTAAAATGTTGCACATAGTAAGTATCTCACCAATTCTTGACACGGGAGGGAACTTAAGAGTGCAAAGCTAAATCTCTTAGTTGGAAAAGTTATGAACATAGATATAACCCTGTAGCATATTTAATGGCCTCTTCAAAGCTTCTACATCCATATTCCCTTTAAACAAAGGGATATCAAAATTAAGTTGTACCTTGAAACACAGCATTCCTTCTAAATCATTACTTCTTGAAAGTACCTCCATCATTGTTTGGAATTTCCAATGCACATGGGTGAAATGATCCATCATCTCTTTTCTCTATTGCCTTACAGGTTCTTAGAATAACAACCTTATAGTGCTAGAATATGTGGTAATGTTTTATAGCAGCCACATTTATGGATGTACTTAGTGTCATTATGATGGTATGTGTAACATGGAAGTTTAGTATTGGTGGGGCATTGATGTACATGTAATAAGGAATTATTAGACTTATTAGGACCACTTGTATGGTTCTTATTCTCCAAAATAAGAATAAATTGGCTATATTGCTCTTGTGCCTTAATATGGATTTGGTATGAGTTTCTACATCACACATTCATCATGTGGAGATGTCTTCTGATTATTTAAGCCTATATATTGAGTTCAATCTCATGAGGTATTTATTTATCCATTGGTAGATCATCTATTATAGTGGATCATTATGAGGATGATATCTAAGTCATCTTGCAGACTTATTGTAATAAGTTTTTGGAGAGTAATAAAGTGATTCATCTTTGACGTATTTTATCTACACATTGTAGAGGTAATAAAGTAATTCATTTTCGATAGTCAATGTTTCTTTCACCTATTGTATAAATTTTACCACTATAAATCTTGGTGCATTGCATGCAATTTTTTCTCTTAATTATGCAGAAGGCATCTATAAGGAATAGATTTTTCTCAATATCTATCAACCTCTAATATTGGTTACCAATACCATTGGTTTCATTGACTCTAGTACCCTGCTTGAATGTATAACTCCAAGATATGTGTCATACTAAAACCAAATTTGATTTTTCCTTCTCACATTCAAATTTAGCTTATCTAATTTGATTGGATTTATGGGAAACAAGCATCCTTGTCCACTTATCTATCTACCTAGTTTGCTATTTGCATACACATTGGATACTAGTTAACTTAATGGTGCCTTTACAAACCTTTCATTGTTATAGTAGACCATGCTTAATTCACCAGAACTGGAATCATTTGGGGGATACATAGTGACACCATATTCACCAACATGATCTTTGAGCTTCCCTTTGAGTACTACAAGAACCACATCTTCTTCTTACACATATTGTATCAACCTTAACACCAGCAAATTCTTGCTTTGTTACTTCCAGTGGTTGCTTAACATCCTAGATGCATGGGCTTCAATGGAACCCAAGGGGAAAGCTGTGTAAAAACCAAGAAACTACTCATGCACTTGGTCATCAGTCAACCCAAGAGTCAAGATAGTGGACAATTTACATTGATGTCTTTGTTGATCATGCATATGGAAAATTTGGGGACAAGGTCTACCCAGAGAGCGTTTACTGTATTTACACATACTGAGACATTTTGGTGGAAAAAGTGAGGAGATGATGGAGAAGTAGTACCCAGGGATTAAGGATCACCACTAGCCCATAGTTACTCATCTTTTCAACTGCAAACCTTGTAGAAAATTTGGGAATGAACCTATGGCACAATGTTTGAAACAAATGGAGAGAGTCTTTAATTATTGATACACTCAAATCATTTAGATCTACGACTTTCTTCACAGGAGCATTAATAAGCGTAGCATGAAGAGAATCCATATGGACATAAACAAGTCTATCGTAATCAAGGATAAAGTCATTTTGTTGCACCTTACCTTCAAGGTCATCAACGTTTGAATTCTCCCACACCTCTCATGGTACACCCATACATTTTTCCTCTACACTTCTTTGGCTACTTCAAAATTTTCTTTGGTGCCTCTTGGCCTCATCCTCCATGGAAACATATTTTATTACTAGAAAACTCTATATTAGATTTCAAATCATTATGTATGTTTTGTGCTATAGTTTCATTCAAGCATTCCCCACTATGATAGTGGGAATATTTTTTTATTAAAATTGTTGTGAACATACCCATGGAAGAACAAGGGTCGACCTAGAGCTTTGTTAATGAACTTTATAAATATAATCATAGTGTGGTTAAAGACTATATCATTATTTAGTATTTATTTTTTGGTACTTCCAAAAAAATGATGTATTTTTGGATTTCTATTTCCCTTACAACAAATGATTTTTATTACTTTTAGAAAACCAAGGTATTTTTTGGTGTCTATTTTTCTTACACAACAATTTTGCAGAAGTTATTTGTTTTTTTCCCTCAATTTCTTTTACTTATCTTCAAAAGTTATTACAAAAGTGCATCTTCATTTGAATGTTCACCCTTGTTGTATTTTTTGCTACTTCCAAAAAAATGATGTGTTTTTTGATGTCTATTTCCCTTACAATCGATGATTTTTATTATTTCTAGAAAACCAATGTATTTTTTGGTGTTTATTTGTCTACACAACAATTTTGCAAACGTTATTTGTTTTTTCCCCTCAATTTCTTTTACTTATCTTCAAAAGTTATTACAAAAGTGCATCTTCATTTGAATGTTCACCCTTGTTGTCTAGCATTACACATTGCCATGTCTTACATCCATTTTCACTCTCATTATTGTTTAAACAAAAACTCTTAGCATTTTTTTTGTTGAGCAATATCATCATAATTGACTTCCGCATATTGTGAATCTTTAGATATTGGGTGTGAATTTGTTTTCCAACTTCCCTTAATAGAAAATAGATAGACCTCCCTTAATAGAAAATAGATAGACCTTTCCCTTCAACATCAATTTGATCCTTATATATTGACATAATATTTATCTAACATCAATTTGATCATTCTAAATTGACATATTATTTATTGTTGGTTGATTATGTATCTTCTTTTCAATAAAACATTGATTCTCTTGCATAATAAACTCTATTTCCTTTTTTTGTTTTTACAAAGTTGGTATTTATTTATTACTTTCCACCACCATGCCCCTAGCTTAACTTGATTATGCATTTGGAGCAATTACAATAATAAATATTAGTTTAGAAACATAGTTGAGAGTGAGCTTTATGTATAAAGTGGTTTAGACACGAAGATCTTCAAGTAATGGATCACTCGGTGCCAAGGGTGTTCATGCAATATCTAAATTTAAAGAAGAGATATGCATAATAGGAAACTTGAATAGCTTATTAATTAATTGTCATGAAGTTTTTAGCCTAGCAAAAATCCTAGGAGGGCTTATATGAGCTTGCTTTGGGTAGCTCATGTAAAGATAAATTATGTCTCTAATCTCCCTCAATTAACATTGGTTAAAGAACAAGTGTATTCACATCAATTTGTGTCATGATGGGAGCTTTTGAAGTTTATAAGTCTCTCTTCTTTAGATGTAGAGAAAGGCATTTCAAACCATGCAAATGAATGAATAAAGCCAATATCTAATGTTTAAAGGTTGAAAAATCATTAAGTAATTAAGTCAATTTTTAATGTTTAAAGGTTGAAAAAACTTTTCAAAGAAATCTTGTATGTTTGATTCAAATTTGCATAATTCCTTAGTAACCATGGTCATAGTCTTACTTCTAAAATGTGGACTAAATTTGAGTTACTAATACTTTGTTATAGTTGATAAGTCATCCTTTTATGTAATGCATTGAGTAAAATTCATATTAATGAATAGAAATCAAAACTTAAATTTTAGTTGAGCCTTGTCATATTCTTCATCATCTTTAAAATAAAATCATAACTTAAAAATTACAATTTAATTTTATAATCTAGCTTAAAATATATATCAAACTATTGAGTTTAAAATATTTACACATTCTTTTGAAAATGTATAATTTTTTTCATTAATTTAAAAATTATTCTAAAGAATCATCATCAAAATAAAAAATAAACCAATTTCAAATAAAATTATTCTAATTATAATATTTTTATAATTCCAATTAATAACATTAATATAAAACATCCATAAAATTATTTCCATCTTAAAACTTCACATTTTGTCTATTTCAAAAATAAAACTTACATAAACTTACATTAAATTACTTTCATACTGATAGATTTTGGCTCCAATTAATAACATCAATAAAAAACTTCCCTGGGATTATTTCCATCCTAAAATTCACATTATTATTTGACCATTTCAAAAATAAAACTTCTACTGAATTACTTTCACATTGGTAGATTTTAGATTCTTATAATTTGTTTCATAAATAGAGGGTTTTTATTTTCCACAATTTGTATGATAAATAGAGGGTTTATATTTTCCACAATAACTCTATCTACTTTCACATTCTCATTCCACGACTTAAAATTTAAAACTTCATTTCATTCCACCACTCCGAAATTAAAACTTACCGAAGTAATTTGAGCATTTCCAATTTCCCACTTAATTGGTCAAACTTTCCATTCTCAATTTTCAACATTTAAAAATTATTTTAGCATTCCCGTTTCCCCACCTACAATATAATAATTTAATCATGTTTATGGGATGGTGCATGCTCACATACAGCTAAATAATTGATAATTTATTTTCTTAAGCCTTCTTTTACGGACCATATTCCAAGTAGGATTGATTATTTTTGATAAATTTTACTATTGAACATAGGGAGATATATAATAAATGAGAAAGCATAGGGGAGAGATGTCTAATGTTCTGCAGATACTAGTAATTGATATAGTACTGGTCCCATTAAACCACTAGAAATTGAGACTTTTGCAACCAATATTTAAACAAAGATAAATAACATTAAGTATAAATAAGTATAAATAAGTATTAATTTATGTCCAAAATTTCCCAATACATTGACTGAGCCCACAACTGTCTATAAATAGTATCTTAATACTTAAGAGTGCAAACCATATTGACCCAACTAGAAAACAGAAAAAACCATAAATGCTTCCAAAATGGTCTATTCCAGAAGTACAAAGTAGCAGTGACTTCAACCCCCACTCATCAAAACTAAAGCTTTGTATCCCAAATAAATATCCATACCTGCACACAATAAAAGGGAATGTATGTCAGCCATAACTGCTATGTTTTTCAACAACTAAACCCCCTATGTTCAATAAATGACACCCAACCCAATAACATTTAAACCCACTTTGTTCAATAAATGACACCCAACCCAATAACTGCAATAAATGACACCCAACTCATTCTATTTCTCATTAAAACAAATCAAAGCACATGAATCAACAAATAACAAATTCTCAACCATTAGATCACATCAAATTAAATCCAGACCACACATTCAAAATGAAGTCATTGCAATCCATGTCCACCAATTAAATTCAAGTGCCAAAAACTATAAAAGAAGTTCAACCACTGTTGAAGTTGCATGTTATGCTTTCAAACTATTCAGCAACCTTGAAGACAGAACATCACAAAACAGTTGCCAGTATATCCAGGTTAGTTATATCAATTACAACACATTTTTCTTACAGTTCTGTTTTCATTTATCAGAGTTCTTACAGTTTCAGTTTTTATAGATTCAGTTTCAATTTCTTGAAAATCAATACACGACCTACAGTTCTATTTCACAATTCACCTTCTTACAGATTCAGTTTCACTTTCATGAAAATAAACACACAGCCTACAATTCTATTTCACAATTCACCTATTTCTATTTCTATGTTCAGACTTATAGACGTATTGATGTGCCCAGCAAGATTTTATTTGCTCGGTGTGCTCGACAAGAAAATATAGACATCATGCAAAAATATGTAGGAACATGATGATCAACTCAATTGAAATTTGATGTACTAATTCTGTGAGCTACTATCCAAAGATAGATAGGTTAGAAGACTTGCGAATAACAGATTACTGCCACAATTTAATGCAATGCTTCAGTAACATCGAATCTGTTCAAACGACTTGTTGTTACATCCTATGTTACTATAACCTACAGTTACATTCTCTATACCTAAATCCTAGAGTTACCAGGGTTTAAGTTAGTGAGTGAAATTCATTAACAGGTAGGTTAATACTGAAATCTACTTTAACATGACCTGTGAACAGGAACCAGAAATGCAACCCATGGACCATCATTTTACAAAAGACTGCAGTTACCGCCATCATCTCAGCTCACAATTCCACTTAAAAGTCTACCATATGCTAACCCCCAATTAATGTGTCAAAATGTAAGTCTAAAATTTCATTATAGCCGCCATGAGAACTAATGCCTAAGAGAGATTACTTGAAAAGCATAATCAAATGACTACTACTTAGCAAGATCCCATAAATATGTCAATCAGGAAAATAAAATTGAAGTTACCAGGCAAATCCCGGGGCTCGTTTCTGTAACCGAAAACCTTGTATGAGGCCAGCAATAAACATCATCAAGACTAATGGTAGCATAAACAAGAAGCAGTGGAAGGGCCCTATTGGAAGGTTGTTGTACACAAGGGGAAACCTATCAGAATGAAGGACCACAAAGAAGGCACAACCAGCCTCAAACTATTGCAAATATGGCAAACTACACCCTCATTACTCCTATTCACTTTATCTAATTTGATATATGAGGTCAATAATTACTCAAAACTTTACAAATTGATAATATGCTTTCCTGATTTAAGAAAAAGGCATGGCCTCTCTTATATATGTAGACAAGATGAAAATAAGAGTTGTAGTTGAAATGAATGTTTACATGACTAGAAACTTCAACCGTAAGTGACATGAGGAAAAAATTTGTTATGGTGGCAAAGTTGTGATCAAGAGTGCTTCAGGGGGTCTCGAGTTGGAGCCATGGTTAAATTAAATACCATGCTTGGTTTGGCCAATGATAACTCCTTGATAGCTAGAGATCCATTTTTGGAGAAGTGCATCCTTACAGAAAACAACAAAACAACAAAACAATATTTTAAGTAGTCAAATCGAATAAGAGCTCTATTGGGAAATGCATAACAAAACCAATCAATATAGTCATTGATCCGGATTTAAACAGGAACGCAACAAATTACAGAGATAACCATATACACAAAGATGCAGCGGAAATAATACTTCATTTCATTAATGGAAAATACTGAAATATGCTTACAAACAGAAATGGCAATAAACTAGCTAGGGCGATGGTAGCTTATCTCTGAGAAGAGATGTGATGGCTACATGCCTCTGAACTGTGTTACAATGAGGCTCGAAGGCCTATTTATTGTTGAGAAACAATGGACAACCCTTAACATTCCAAAACCTAACCCTAGGAGATGAAACGCCAAACTGTGGGCCCCGTTTGGGTAAATTGGTACATCAACTTCCCGGGGTCGTAACTTTGGCATACGATCTCCGTTTGACGCGTACAATAGCTCGTTAGAAAGATATATCCGAGCACTACCACTTTGGGAAGGGCAACATCGGTCCATGGACCCATGTTGCCCCAGATTTCCCAAAAAACGTCGTTTAGGGCCTCAAAACGGCTCCGGAAGTTCAGGACCCGAAAAACTGCTAAAATTAGTAAGTTGTGCTACAATTAAGGAAACTGAAAATGCTGAGAAAGACAATGGTGGGGGTCCAGGTGGACTTGGCAGGTGGCCACCAATATCCACCTGGATCATTCCTCCCCCCTTAGGAAGCAATGGTCCCCATTGCGTTGAGCTCCTCCATGAGATGAGGAAACTTCCGCTGAACTTGTTCCCTGGTGAGCCACTTGCCCTGCTGAAGGAGTTGGCCCGCTTTGACAACTCGATACAGTTGGATATTCTGTTGGCGAGTGTTCTTGATCTGTGTGTCCATGATCCGATCAGTTGCAGCTTGTTCCATGCAATCTGGATTTAATTCTGTGGGTTTGAGCTGTTCTACAATGTCAGATGTGTCTAGCAATGGTGGAAAGTATGGCCGAAGGCGGTCCACATTAAATACTGGGTGCAGGCCAAGGAATGGGGGAATGCTGAGCTCAAATGCATTGTCTCCCATAGCCTTAGTAATGGTGTAAGGACCATATCGGAGTGGTCTCAATTTCCGATAGGCTCCAGTAAGGCGTTCCTTTTGCAAATGCAACCAGACTTTGTCGCCCACCTGAAACTTGTGTGGCACCCGATGTTGATCATGTCGCTGCTTGTACTTGGCATTTGATTTCTCAAGAATGTCATGGACCTGCTGGCGAATATGTTGGATTCGCTCAATGAAGCTGGTGGCCTTATCTGTTTCGGACTGGACATGAGCTGAATTCATGTGAGTAGCTGCAAGTGGCATGGCCACATCAATGGGGCATAGTGGATGGAATCCCAAACCCACCTGAAAAGGGCTATGGCCAGTGGAGCTGTGAAGAGCTCGGTTGTAGCTGTGCTGAACGTAGGGGAGGCTCTCGTCCCATGTGCGTGGATGCTTTGAGTTATACATGCGCAGAATGTGCACAATCATCCTATTGACAACCTCCGTCTGGCCATCAGTTTGAGGATGGAAGGCTGTGGACTTCGTGAGTTTGGTGTCCAGCATTGACCAGAGACTGGACCAAAAGGTGCTGAGAAACCGACTGTCCCGATCTGAGATGATAGACTGTGGGATCCCAAAGTGCACCCACACTCGTTCAAAGAAGAGTTTAGCAGTGGCTTCTGCTGTGATATTCTTCTTGCAGGCCATCATAATGGCCATCTTTGAGAACCTGTCGACGACCACAAAAACACAGTCATTTCCATGCTTAGTGGAAGGAAGGCCTGACATGTAATCCATGGAGATGGATTCCCAAGGTCGACTAGGGGTAGGCAACGGGGTATAGAGGCCTTGCTTCTTAATGGTCGGTTTGGCAATGGCACAGGCAGTACATGATCGGATGTACTTCCCAACATCCTGTCGAAGATTCGGCCAATAGAAATAGTTTTGCAGTACTGCCACTGTTTTCTTGACCCCGAAATGCCCAGCAGCCCGACTGTAGTGTGCTTCCCAAATCATCTTGGCACGCTCGCTTGAAGGAACACAGAGGTGACCGACGTGGCATAATAGGGCATCCTGGAGGTGAAAATCTGCAACCTGCCGACCTTCCAAGAGTGTCTGGTATGTGTGGCCGAATTCTGGGTCGCTTTTGTAGAGAAGTGGCCAATCAGAAGTCTCGTGCCCGCAAGAGTTGAGCACGGTGGTTAGCGCCATGATCGGTGGTCGACTGAGGCAATCTGCAACATTATTGGTGCTGCCCTTTTTATACTTGATATTCAAGTGAAACTGTTGCAGGTATGTAGACCACTTCTGATGGCGATCATTCTGCAATTTCCCTTGGGTCTGTATGAACTGCAGAGATCGGTGGTCTGTGTGGATGACCGTTTCCTTCCCCAAAATGTAATGCTTCCATTGTCGGCAGGCCTGTACAATGGAATACATCTCTTTATCATAAGTAGGGTACTTCCGGACTGTATCTGAAAGTGTTTCACTGTGATATGCCACTGGATGTCCATGTTGAGTAAGGACTGCCCCAATAGCATAGTCAGAGGCATCTGTCTCGACCTCAAATGGTTGTTGTAAATCTGGTAACGCGAGCACTGGTGCCGTGCAGAGGCGATCCTTCAACTCCTTGAATGACTTCTGTTGAGATTCGGACCAAAAGAATTTTGCTTTCGCCCCGCCCTTGGTGACTTGACTCAAGGGCCAAGAAATATGAGAAAATCCCAACACAAACCTGCGGTAGAAGTTGGCAAGACCTAGAAAGCTGCGGAGCTCTGTTAGAGTGGTTGGAGAGGGCCAATCCCGAATGACTTGGACCTTGGCGGGATCGACATGCACCCCCTGTTCATCAATGATGTATCCCAGATACTGAACCTCGGTCATGCCAAAAGTGCATTTCTCCAAATTGGCACATAGCTTGTGTTGCCGCAGTGTTTGGAGAACCTGTCGGATGTGGTGGAGGTGCTCTTCCCAACTCTGGCTGAAGATCAGAATGTCATCCAAGTATACTACTACAAAGGAGTTGGTGAATGGCCGCAAGATGTCATCCATTAGCCTCATAAAGGTTGCAGGAGCATTCGTCAATCCGAAAGGCATGACCAACCATTCGAAGAGGCCCTCCTTGGATTTGAAGGCAGTCTTCCACACATCTGAGGGTTCAATTGGTACCTGGTGATATCCTGACTTCAGATCGATCTTGCTGAAATATTTCGCCCCCTTTAGTTGGTCTAGGAGGTCATCAATCCGCGGGATCGGGTACCTATTACGGACAGTGATCTTGTTCAGCGCCCGATAGTCAATACAGAGTCTCCACGTCCCATCCTTTTTCTGTACCAACACTATCGGGCTCCCACAGGGCGAAGAACTCGGACGGATGTGACCTTTCTGCAGGAGCTCTTGAATCTGTCTCTTGATTTCATTGTTCTCCAGAACGGAGCGCCGATAAATTGGTCCATTGGGTAGCGGCGCACCTGGGGTCAGATCGATGGAGTGCTTGACTTGACAGTGCAGAGGAACCCCTGCCGGGGAGGTGAAGATGTCTTCGTACTCCTCCACAATCTTGTCCATCTGTAGCTGCCGTGCAGAGGAACCCCGTTTGGAGGCCGCGGCCACTGTCTTCTTCTTCCCTTGAGGGCGTATCATCAGGAAAACAAATTTCCTGGTTTTGGAAATGATCTTACTGCATTGTTTTGCAGTAATCAAAGAGATGGCGGCAGGTGGTGCTACCTCTGGTATCCTGAACAACTTATTTCCCAATGTAATAATAACAACACGGGGCCTTGATTCATACACAGCATGTCGCTTCCACAAGTATGGTTGTCCTAGTAATACATCACAAACTTCAAGGGGAGCAATGTCACACAATACCTCATCCGTGAAGGGCTTGATGTTGTATGGAAGGCGACACTGCTGGCTCACGCGAAGATCTCGCCCTTGGTGAAGCCACCCAATGGTGTATGGTTGTGGATGTGCTGTGGTCGGTAAGCCCAACCGCTTCACGACCTCTGCCGAAATGAGGTTCTTTTGACTCCCGCTATCAACAATGAACTGTATCGGGGAGCCCTTTACCCACATCTGGGAGTGGAAGAGACGCTCCTCCTCCTCTAGATCTTCGGGTTCATTTTTCTGGATCTTTGCGGTAGCAACAGTGGCGCTGGGATCCGCATCAATGATCTGCTTCCCTTTTTCATACCCCTTATCGGGTTCTGACTCAGAGTCGGAACATGCATCTGATTCTGAAACCTTTAGCTCAGCCACCAGTGACTGCTTGGCCCGACACTCACTTGTGTTGTGAGTGGAGCTCTTATGGAACTCGCACCATTTTCCAGTGTCCTTTCTCGGCTTCGCGGCGTTGCTCTTTGCTTGCAGCTTCGGCTGGTTGTCTTGGGTTGTCCCGCCTTGGCTTTGTCCTTTGTTCTGTGGTTTAGGGGCACCTTTCCCCTGCTTTGGATTCGCAGATCCAAAGTCTCGCTTCTTTTGTTTAAACTTCTGCTTGACCTTGACAGCATACCGGTATGCTGCGCCGAGCGAGGGGATGTTTAAGAACTGTATTTCTTCCTGGATGTACTTGTGCAGGCAGCCACGGTATTTGAGTATCAAATGTTGCTCCGAATCCTTGATACCCAACTTTGTGCGAAGGGTATGGAAAAGATTGGTGAACTCCGGCACGTCTTGGTCCCTTCCCTGCCGCAGCGTGGTCCACTTTATGTATTCATCCTCATAGCTTCCGACAGGGTAGTACTGCTCCTTGATGGCATCCCGGAACGAATCCCAGGTGGGTGCGGCTGAAAATAGTGAGCCAGTACTTTCATCCTTCTGCTCGTAGTAGGTTTCCCACCAGTCCTTGACGTGGGGGCTGCTTTGAGAAGAGCAAAAACAATCTTTTCCCGACTCGAAAATTCATGAACAGAAAAATAACCCTCTAGCAGATTTAACCATTTATCTACGGCATCGGCGTCTATCTGACCCTCGAATATGGGGATTTCAAAATTAACTTGTACCTTAAAGGGTGTGGCGTTTCCAGAGGAGCTACTGGAAGCCGATGCGCCGCTTCTGGGTAGCCGCTGAAGGATCTGCGCAAAGCTGTCCATCATCGCGTTCCGTTGTCGCTCGAGCGCTTCTTCGAGCAAGATTTTGATGGGATCTCCTGCCCCCTCGTCTTTCTTCTCGTCCGCCATGGGAGGCCGTCGGGATTTGCGAGGCTGGTCTTGCAAAGGTTCAACCAGTTCAAGCCCTAACTCCTTATATCCCGACCTTGTTGGGGACATGCAAAGAAAAACAGAGAAAAAGCAGACCGCTCTGATACCACTGATCCGGATTTAAACAGGAACGCAACAAATTACAGAGATAACCATATACACAAAGATGCAGCGGAAATAATACTTCATTTCATTAATGGAAAATACTGAAATATGCTTACAAACAGAAATGGCAATAAACTAGCTAGGGCGATGGTAGCTTATCTCTGAGAAGAGATGTGATGGCTACATGCCTCTGAACTGTGTTACAATGAGGCTCGAAGGCCTATTTATTGTTGAGAAACAATGGACAACCCTTAACATTCCAAAACCTAACCCTAGGAGATGAAACGCCAAACTGTGGGCCCCGTTTGGGTAAATTGGTACATCAACTTCCCGGGGTCGTAACTTTGGCATACGATCTCCGTTTGATGCGTACAATAGCTCGTTAGAAAGATCTATCCGAGCACTACCACTTTGGGAAGGGCAACATCGGTCCATGGACCCATGTTGCCCCCAGATTTCCCAAAAAACGTCGTTTAGGGCCTCAAAACGGCTCCGGAAGTTCAGGACCCGAAAAACTGCTAAAAATAGTAAGTTGTGCTACAATTAAGGAAACTGAAAATGCTGAGAAAGATAATGGTGGGGGTCCAGGTGGACTTGGCAGGTGGCCACCAATATCCACCTGGATCAGTCATGGTATTTTAAGTGTAAAGACAAGTTATCAAAACAACAATCACTGATAATTTTGAAGGCATATAACAAAATGATTCTGTATGTCTGAAATTTGGTGGAGAGGTTGGGGCACATGAGATCTCCAATACCCAGAAAGGGTTTAAGCAAATTCTAAACAGTTCAAGAGATATTAAAATAATTAATATTTATAATGGAGTCCCTAAGTCTAAACTTAGGGAAAATAAAATATTAATGTGTATTAATATGATACTGTGTTAGAATGGTCCAAAAAGACATGGATCAAGCCAGATCTAATCTTAGTCGTTGATTAGGAACTTAATCTCGGCCGTTGATATGTCAACAGGAAAAGTATAAGAGGAGGCTTGAGGGTCACTTGGAGAATACACCATAGTGATCAGTCATTCTATTCTCTAGAGCAGGGTTTGCTAAGAGAGATAGAATTAGTGATCGGGAGATGCAGTTGAGGGGCATTTGAGTACAGAGAGACAGAGAGGCAGAGATAGTGTCGGGAAAGCAATGCATTAGCTGGGGAGAGTGACGTAGAGCCAGCTAAGTCTCATGCAGGGCCACGCAGAGGCAATCGGGAGCTGCACAAAGCCTCAGAGACACCAGCGTTGCTGACGCAGAGGGCCAGAGGGTTGACGCAGACCCATCCGGGTGACGCAGGGCCAACGCTAGGCAGAGAGGGGCTGACACAGTCTAGAGAGAGGTTGACGCTGAGGTTTCTGGGGCAGATTTGTGCTGAGTAGCTGCCAGAAGGATTATCCGGGGTTTCAGCCAAGAGATTTATCAGAAACTGAGAGGTATTACTGCTAAGGAAATTCTTTGTTGGGTAGGCCAGTTTCGGCACCCAGATTGTACTCTGATATTGCTTAATAAGAAAACCCTTAGATAGTTGCATAGGTTTTCCCACATTGGGTTTTTCGGGACATTAGTCCAAAAGTAATGGTGTCATATGGTGTGTTTGTTTCTGTTTCTTTTAGTTGTTGATCTGTAATATGTTGAGCATGCACTAGTGTTTATTTTCAGTATTTACATTGTAAATAACTTGTTAAGTAAAATAACAAGTAGGTAGGAATAAATCAGATAAAGTGCATGGAAGGGTTTCTAACTAAGTAAACTTAGAAACTTCAAATCCATGTCAGATTCTAGGAAGATGTACTTCACTAGTGATCCATATCAGATTCTCATGTTCAACATTGTTTCACACACACACATAATGAGGTTCATTTGTGTATGTCTACTAAAAATATTTTCTTGTAGATATGAGGTTGTATAATTAATGTATTAACTAAGAGTCACATAGTATGAAGATCGTTGCAATTGTGACTACATAGGTTATATGTAATACTCTTAAGTGGGAGTTAAGTTTAAGGCTCCTTTTCTTTGAAGCTTAGTTCTTACCCTTAATGAATCCTTGAACTTATGAGAAAGGTGAATTGTTCCGAGTCTTTATAGAATATCGAAAGCCAAGAGATTATAATCTTCATTAATAAACTAAAACATTAATCTATTTCAGTGAGTTTTGGAACCTTAGCTAATATGAGTAATAGGTAATATTTTAAGACCTTCATGGTTGTAAATGGAATGCTATTGCATAGTAATATAATCAAAGTCAATTGGTGGCAAAATATTGCTATAGTTTGAAGACATTGCTACTCTATCTATTGAAAACAATTTGGGCCAAGACTTGGTCTTTAAGGCCTGATTTGTATTGGGCTTTCCAGAAACCTTAAATTAAGACTTTTCAGAAACCTTAAGTTAAGACTTTCCAGAAACCTTAAGTTAGCCTACTTAAACTAGAGTAATGGATCTCACGTATAATATGTTAACTAAAAGTAAAATTAACCTTATAACTTTGTTAGGTCCCCAAAACAAAGTTAACCTTATTTTATGCATAAGGAGGAGGTTAGGGTTGCCATACCTGAGCCCACCTGTGGATCGAACTATTGCAGAGGTTTGCATGCTGGAGCTGGACCATATAACATTATGATCAAGGGAGTTGACATCTTTGACTTGTTTTTTGTGCATGTCTTCATTCTTGATGATACCTTGATTTTTTCTTTTGTTGTGTATGTGCAGGTGCCTCTTTGATGTCCAAGCTACTGCTATTGGTGGAAATCCTCCCTGAGAATGATATGTCTCTTCCTAGTTGAAAACAAGGCTCCATTATCCTTTATGGTGTTGGAGAAAAAATGATATCAGTGATTCCTGTTTTGGATGCATAGGCTGGTACAGGAGGAGTTTCTTCCTGTAACTTTCTTTTGATCCCCCCTTGAAGTCTTCAGTTTGCATGAGGGAGATGAGTTAGATGATGACAAGCCATGAGGATAGGGTTGAATTCATGAAGGAGTAGTGTATACATTGTGGAAATAGAAAATAGTAACTTCTGTGTTTTTTTTTAAGGTAGGACGGAGTGGAAAATTTGAGAAAATTCTTGGTGAAATGGAGTGGATGGGTGATGGATGGATGATGGATGGATGATGGAAAAATCATAGGAGGACACTCTTTATCATTTCTCAGAGTCATAATGGACTTTTGGGTTGTTCTCCTCCTTAGATATCCCTCCTGTAGCTCCATAGGCTCCTCTTGTCGTCCTCTTTTTAGAGGCGACATATCTGGTAAATGCCCTCCCAGTCCATCTCTGGTTGGAGTTTGCTTATGTTTGGGGTATATTCCTGATATGGGATATTACACATAGTGACACCATATTCACCAGCATGATCTTTGAGCTTCCCTTTGAGTGCTACAAGAACCACATCTTCTTCTTACACATACTGTATCAACCTTAACACTGACAAATTCTTGCTTTGTTACTTCCAGTGGTTGCTCAACATCCTAGATGCATGGGCTTCAATGGAACCCAAGGGGAAAGTTGTGTAAAAACCAATAAACTACTCATGCACTTGGTCATTAGTCAACCCAAGAGTCAAGATAGTAGACAATTGACATTGATGTCTTTGTTGATCATGCATATGGAAAATTTGGGGACAAGGTCTACCTAGAGGGCGTTTACTGTATTTACACATACTAGGACATTTTGGTGGAAAAAGTGAGGAGATGATGGAGAAGTAGTACCCAGGGATTAAGGATCACCACTAGCCCATAGTTACTCATCTTTTCAACTGCAAACCTTGTAGAAAATTTGGGAATGACCCTATGGCACAATGTTTGAAACAAATGGAGAGAGTCTTTAATTATTGATACACTCAAATCCTTTAGATCTACAACTTTCTTCATAGGAGCATTAATAACCGTAGCATGAAGAGAATCCATATGGACATAAACAAGTCTATCGTAATCAAGGATAAAGTCATTTTGTTGCACCCTACCTTCAAGGTCAGCAATGTTTGAATTCTCCCACACCTCTCATGGTACACCCATACATTTTTCCTCTACACTTCTTTGGCTACATCAAAATTTTCTTTGGTGCCTCTTGGCCTCATCCTCCATGGAAACATATTTTATTACTAGAAAGCTTTATATTAGATTTCAAATCATTATGTATGTTTTGTGCTAGAGTTTCATTCAAGCATTCCCAATTATGATAGTGGGAATTTTTTTTTTTTAAATTGTTGTGAACATACCCATGGAAGAACAAGGGTCGACCTAGAGCTTTGTTAATGAACAATGTAAATATAATCATAGCGTGGTTAAAGACTATATCATTATTTAGTATTTATTTTTTGGTACTTCCAAAAAAATGACGTGTTTTTGGATGTCTATTTCCCTTACAACAAATGATTTTTATTACTTTTAGAAAACCAAGGTATTTTTCGGTGTCTATTTTTCTTACACAACGATTTTGCAGAAGTTATTTGTTTTTATTTGTTTTTTTTCCAAAACAAATAAAAATGATGTGTTTTTTGATGTTTATTTCCCTTACAATCGATGATTTTTATTATTTCTAGAAAACCAATGTATTTTTTGGTATCTATTTGTCTTACACAACAATTTTGCAAAAATTATTTGTTTTTTTTCCCTCAATTTCTTTTACTTATCTTCAAAAGTTATTACAAAAGTGCATCTTCATTTGAATGTTCACCCTTGTTGTCTAGCATTACACAATGCCATGTCTTACATCCATTTTCACTCTCATTATTGTTTAAACAAAAACTCTTAGCATTTTTTTTTGTTGAGCAATACCATCATAATTGACTTCCGCATATTGTGAATCTTTAGATATTGGGTGTCAATTTGTTTTCCAACTTCCCTTAATAGAAAATAGATAGACCTTTCCCTTCAACATCAATTTGATCCTTATATATTGACATAATATTTATCTAACATCAATTTGATCATTCTAAATTGACATATTAGTTATTGTTGGTTGATTATGTATCTTCTTTTCAATAAAACATTGATTCTCTTGCATAATAAACTCTATTTCCTTTTTTCGTTTTTACAAAGTTGGTATTTATTTATTACTTTCCACCACCATGCCCCTAGCTTAACTTGATTATGCATTTGGAGCAATTACAATAATAAATAGTAGTTTAGAAACATAGTTGAGAGTGAGCTTTATGTATAAAGTGGTTTAGACACGAAGATCTTCAAGTAATGGATCACCCGGTGCCAAGGGCGTTCATGCAATATCTAAATTTAAAGAAGAGATATGCATAATAGGAAACTTGAATAGCTTATTAATAATTGTCATGAAGTTTTTAGCATAGCAAAAATCCTAGGAGGGCTTATATGAGCTTGCTTTGGGTAGCTCATGTAAAGATAAATTATGTCTCTAATCTCCCTCAATTAACATTGGTTAAAGAACAAGTATATTCACATCAATTTGTGTCATGATTGGAGTTTCTGAAGTTTATAAGTCTCTCTTCTTTAGATGTAGAGAAAGGCATTTCAAACCATGCAAATGAATTAATAAAGACAATATCTAATGTTTAAAGGTTGAAAAATCATTAAGTAATTAAGTCAATTTTTAATGTTTAAAGGTTGAAAAAACTTTTCAAAGAAATCTTGCATGTTTGATTCAAATTTGCATAATTCCTTAGTAACCATGGTCATAGTCTTACTTCTAAAATGTGGACTAAATTTGAGTTACTAATACTTTATTATAGTTGATAAGTCATCCTTTCATGTAATGCATTGAGTAAAATTCTTATTAATGAATAGAAATCAAGACTTAAGTTTTAGTTGAGCCTTGGCATATTGTCACGCTCTAACACATAGTAAAAAAAAAAAAAATTATATATAAACAAAACCATATTAATCCAGCTTATGTTATAACAAGCCACGTGTACATGGATTCACCAAACAATTGTCCTAAGTGATTATGTAATAATACTACAGCACGTATAAAAGAACTTTCGCCTTGACATATACACTTTCAATGCACAACATGCACGTTACATCCATCATGGTCAATAATTCATTTGACTTACTATGTTATTCGCATTGGTTTACATGTACACATATATATATATATATATATATATATATATATATATATTCAGCTTCCTTATCTGTTTATCCAACGGTGCTCTTATACATTGGTGTTAAGGTGCGGGGTCGAGGGATTTGTTGCCACGGTAGATCCAGGGTACCCTGAGCTGGCACCTCCTTAACTGTGGAATTTATGGCTTATGCATTGGAATTTGACTAAGCTGCTCTGTTTAGATGTGAGGACAGTGAAGTATTGTCGCTTACAGCACTTGTTCACTATAGTTCCTCCACTTGGCATGATCAACGGTTCTCCTCTATCCTGCCATGTGCGGTGGCGTGATTTTGAGTTGCATGAGTTATGAGGCTGGCTCCTCGGTCTTGACACTTCGCGCTAAAAATCTTTCCGGATCCTTCTCTCTGATCGAACGGTGGATGCAACTCTGTTCAGATCAAGGGCGTAGCTTATGCCACGAAGCAGGGTTATGGATTGAATATTTAAGGTTTGTTTTATGTCGACTTGGTTATTGTTTTCACTTTGTATCGAGAGCCTGGCTGTCGAAGTTCTCGGCTCTGCTGTATTCGGCCGACGACTGTATAGTTCTTCACCGCACCAGGGTTCCAGGTTCATCCATGACACGAGGAAACCATTACAGCTCGGTCACTGTACAGGTTAAACTAAACTCTTAAAGGCATTCTTATTATGTTTTCGTTTTATTTCTCTTGCTCTCAGTTGCTCGGCAAGGTTCTCAGTTTTATTTGTCATCATGATTTTCAGGGCAGGCTTACAGCATTCAAACGGCATTGGGAAGGAAGTCTGACCCTCTAACCCTCAGCCCTTTCTATCACAGGTATGAGAGTTTCATTTCCCATAGAGTCCGTTTGACTTCCCTCACGGAGCAATGGCTAAACCTCTGTTCCATTGAACAGGGAATGTCGTGGTTCCTTGCTTCCATGAACATCCTGCCGCCATACAACCAGGGTTTCCATACTGCGAAACTATATGGTTTAAGCCTTAGTTTATTTGAGAATGTATTTGATCGGTTGATAAGTATCAGGTTCCGGCAGCCTCTGTTTAAGCCCGGATCCTTGTTTAAATGTAACTATGTACAGTTGAATTCTATTGTTTGTCCGGCTTACGGCATATCTGTTAGCAAGATACAGTTCTGACTTTGTATGATTAACTGCTGGCTTATTTTAGTCTCAAGCTCGTCTATGTATTACAAGCTGTTGTTTTTAATTTAGATTAAGCGTTATACTGTTCTCGGCATGTATTACATTGTTCTTTTTCCAGCCTTAAGCATGTTTATGCGTTGCAAGCATTTGGGGTATAGATTTAAGCTCTGTATCTTGTTTCTTGGTATATGATACGATGTCCGATTGTGTTTATTAAGTTTCAACTATGGCGCTTCCGCCGTTTAGAACAAACCCCAACCCAACTAGGGTAATTGTTCTGAGCGAGGGTTTATGAAATAGCTAGCCGAGAATGCTTGTAACCAGAGTTACCGCGCATTCCTCGGCATACATACTCATATGATTTAATTAATAATCTTATATGCATATGACTGTGGATTAAATATACGCATGCGAATTTCACAGAGGTCTGATTCCAAGTCTCTGTAGATCTTGCGGCCCTCCTGGCCGAGGTTTTTATATATGTATATTCTTTTACTTGTTTTGATTAATGAATCAGTTTCGATAATATACATTTGTTTCCTGAGACATGCCAGCCTCATCTTATAACTAAATGTCTTGTCTTTATGTGCATACTACATTCTTTGCAAAGAGTGTCCGTATATTTCTTTCGAATCTTTCTGTTCATAAAGAACTCCGATTCTTTTCTTTGGCATGCATGGGTATCTAAAGGTCTGTACAGTTCTATCGTTGTTTGTATTTTTGCTATCTCTGCAGTAGCAGTAACCTGTTTACTCCGTTTTCTACTGATATTTCAGAATAAAATATGCAAGGATTTAACTTTCGTTTTTCTTCAGAATGCAAATGTATTCCAGTCTCTGTCTATATTACAGTAGCTATTATTCTTTGCTTATTTTCTGTTTAAGAATAATAGTCAGATATTTCCACCGTATCTAACTTCTCAGCACACAGTAATACAAGAGACATCTCAGTAAATGATATAATCATAGTAGGCCATACCTGTTTTTTATGCAACCTACTTATAATGCTTGTCAATCCACCCGTCCGTAGGAAGGCTCTTCACTCTCTTCCACCCCCAAGCACTTGCAGGTCCTACTCGACCGCAATTACACTAGTCTCGCCAGTAAACGCTATCTAATCCTAACCAGACATAGCGTACACAGGAAAATTCTTTCCTCTTATGCCATCTGATCCTAACCAGACATAGCATGAAGATTTTCTTTCTTCTCTGCCATCTGATCCTAACCAGACTTGGCAATTCCCCCTTTTTCCTCTGGGGTCTCAACTACCTCAAGGTAGTTAGGGTTCCATTGTAACTGATTCCTCAGTTACTAACCATGATTAATCATAAACTCAGTTCAAATAGTACCAACACAATTGTTTTTCATTAACATAAAATCAATAACAGGATTATATATATTTTTCAAATAAAGTCTTTGTTCAATAATTACTTTTACTATTTACTAACATTAACTTTTCACAAGGGATGTTACATCTCCCCCTCCTGAAAGTCTACATCGTCCCGATGTTGTTGTTCATCCAAAAACAGTCTGGGATAAGTATCCCTCATCATTTGTTCATCTTCCCAGGTGGCCTCTTCAGGTCCAAAGTGCTGCCACTGCACTTTAACCTGGCTGATGACCTTTTTCCGCAGCTCGACTCTTCTCCGATCTAATATGTTCACTGGTTCGACCAGGAACTCTCCTTCCGGTTCCACCTGAAACACATAACAATTAAATCAGCTGCTTACTAGTATTCTATTTCAGTTTACATTATATAACAGTCTTCCCTTACCTGAATGTCCTGCCAACTTATTATATGCCTAGGGTCATACACATATCTCTTTAAAACTGATACATGGAAGACATTATGAACCCGAATATGGCTGGGTAGGGCGAGTTGATAAGCTACCGGCCCTACTCGTGCCAGAATTTGGAATGGTCCACAAAAATGCGGTGCCAATTTGGCATAGGCATTCCATTGGAGGGTACTTTTCCTAGCTCGAATTCTGATGTACACGTGTTCACCCACTTGGTACTCTTTAAATCTTCTCTTCCGATCTGCAAAATTCTTCTGCCTGTCCTGTGCCATCTTTAGATTAGCTCGAACTTTTTTCACCATGACCTCCATCTCTTCCAACATCTCAGGACCCAGCAAGAATTTGTCCTCCGGTCCACCCCAACTAGAGGGTGTGCGGCATTTTCGGCCGTAGAGTACTTCGAATTGGCTCATCTTCAAGGATGAGTGATAGCCATTGTTATAGGCGAATTCCACTAGGTGTAGATACTCCTCCCATCGCGTAGGTTGATGCATCACATAAGACCTCAGCATGTCCTCCAACACTTGATTCACTCGCTCAGTCTGTCCGTAAGTTTGCGGATGATATGCGGTGCTGAAACTCAATTGAGTTCCTAGACCTTCAAATAAGGTTCTCCAAAAAGCTGAGGTAAACTTAACATCACGATCAAATATTATTACTTTCGGCAGCCCATGAAGTTTAAATAATTTTGCATAAAAATGTTTGCGATTTGAGCTGCACGATAAGTGGATTGAACCGGTATAAAGTGAGCTGACTTGCTGAGTTTATCCACTACCACCATTATAGAATCATTATTCTTTTTGGATTTCGGCAAACCGGTAATAAAGTCCATGGTTATGGTCTCCCATTTCCATTCTGGTATGGGTATTGGTTGTAATAGTCCTGCAGGATGCTGATGTTCAGCCTTCACCAGTTGACACTCCAAACAGCGCGCCAGGTATTCTACAACATCCTTCTTCATGCCTGGCCAGTAATACTCCTTCCTTAGTGAGGTGATTAATTTCTGGTAACCAGGATGTCCTGCATAAGGACTTCTATGATTTTCATCCAGAATTTTTTCTTTAATACTGCTCTGATTGGGTATATAAATCTTCTTCTGATAGCACAAAATGCCGGCTATATTCAAGGTATAACCTTGTTGTATGGAACGGGTATCTGAATTCTGCACTAAATGTTTCTTTTGCAAATAAATCTGATCTTGCGCCGCAGCCTCCTCAATCTCTTTGTCAAGAGTGGACCATCCTTGACTGATACCAATCTCATAAATGCAATGCACTTTTCGGCTCAGTGCATCAGCTACTCTGTTCTCCTTTCCCTTTAAGTGTTTAATTTCGAAATCGAAATTTCCCAAAAAGTCCACCCATCTTGCTTGTCTTGCGTTTAAAGTGGGTTGACTAAAGTAACTAGTCAAGCTGTGGTGATCCGTCATTAACAAAAATTTCCTCCCTGCTAAATAATGGCGCCACATCTTCAAAGCATGGATCACAGCGGTTAATTCCAGATCATAGGCAGAATATTTCTGCTCATGTTCTTTTAACTTTCTGGATTCATAGGCAATCACTTTACCTTCCTGCATTAGCACTCCACCCACGCCCTCCTTACTGGAATCTGTACAAACTACATACTCCTTTTCGGGATCTGCCACACACAACACAGGTGCTGTGGTAAGTAAATGTTTAAGCTGTTCGAAACTCCGTTGACAGTCTGCTGTCCATTTAAACACTTTTCCCTTCTTTTGCAAGGAGGTAATAGGGTAGGCAACTCTAGAAAAACCTTCTACAAACCGCCGGTAATATCCAGCCAGCCCCATGAAAGATCGAATATCTGCCACATCCTTGGGTGTAGGCCATTCCATTATAGTTTTAATCTTTTCGGGGTCTACAGCTATACCTTCCTTCGTAATAATGTGGCCCAAATACTGGATCTGTTCTTTATAAAAATCACATTTGCTGAATTTTCCATATAACTGATGCTCCCTTAAAGTCTGTAATACTATCCTTAAATGTTCCTCATGCTCCTTCATATTCCGGGAGTATATAAGTATATCATCAATGAAGATCAATACAAATTTGTCTAGGTATTGATGAAATACACTATTCATCAAACACATGAATGTTGCAGGTGCATTAGTTAATCCAAAAGGCAGTACCACAAACTCGTAGTGTCCGTAACGAGTACGAAAAGCTGTCTTGGCTATGTCCTCATCTTTAATTCTGATTTGATGGTAACCCGATCTTAAATCGATCTTTGAGAAGATTGTCGCCCCCTTTACCTGATCAAACAGCTCGTCAATGCGGGGTAGTGGATATTTGTTCTTAACTGTCAGTTTATTCAGCTGTCTATAGTCTATGCACATTCGCAGAGTCCCATCTTTTTTCCTCACAAATAGCACAGGGGCTCCCCAAGGAGAGACACTGGGGCGGATATACTTCTTTTCCAGCAGCTCTTGCAGTTGCATTTTTAACTCAGTTAACTCCAGCACACTCATCCGATAGGGTGCTCGGGACACTGGGGCTGCTCCGGGTACCAGCTCAATGGTGAAGTCTAAATCCCTTTTGGGCGGTAGCCCTGGAATTTCTTCAGGAAATACATCTGCAAAATATTGCACTACTGGTATATCTTTAACAGTTGCAACCTTATCCACAGAATCTGCAAACCCCACTTGTACTGCATAAATATGGCACTTATTCCGGATACACTTAACCAGCTGTGAGGCTGTGATCGGCCGAATCTGCACTGGTTTCTGGATGCCTTGAATCTCTTTTCCCACCCCCAGTTCATCTCGGTAAGAGACTGTTTTTGTTTTACAAGTGATTACAGACCATCGCCGTTCCAACCAATCCATTCCTATCAGCACATCGTAGGAACTAAGAGGGAGTACATTTAATTCAGTTGTTATTGTTTGGCCAGCTAACCTTAATGGACAGTTGCTGACTTTGGTTAGTACTCGTCTTTTGGCCCCAGTGGCCAGCTGTACCAGCCAAGGGCTTTTAAACTTAGTGGTTTGCAACCCACAGCTTTCCACAACTTTGGGACTTATATAGCTTAAAGTAGTTCCTGGATCTACTAA
This sequence comes from Pinus tabuliformis, assembly GCA_031772625.1. Lineage (NCBI taxonomy): Eukaryota > Viridiplantae > Streptophyta > Pinopsida > Pinales > Pinaceae > Pinus > Pinus tabuliformis. Next base: position 945,351,082 of record CM062820.1, read on the forward strand.
AATAGAAACAGTTCGATCAAAGATCTTACCTTCAAACTCTATCATTGTTGGCTGGTAATCAGCTTGTCGATCCTCCAGTGCTGCATTTATTCTGGGCATAGATCGAGCCACATCTCCTACTGTTGAAGCTTCATAGATCTGGGACAACTGATCGTTGTCCTTCCGATGAGGGCAGTTTCTAATATAATGGGGTCCGCCACAACCCCAACACTGAACAGGTGGCCGAGCTGAGCCTTCATTGTCAAATCTGACTTGTTGTTCGCTGTATTTGGATTCTGTAGGAGGCTTGAATCTATTCTGATTTTTAGTTGGATTTTTAGTATTGGCTCCTTTAGAGAATCCTTTTTGAAAACTGCTGCGTTCTCCCTTACTTCCCATAGGCAGTTTACTGCCCCGCTTATCTGTCCAACGCTTCCCATAATTTTTTCCTTTTGATTTGTTTTGCTGATAACACAGTCTTGCCTTCCGAATTGCTTCATCCATCGTCTTCGGATTATCGAACTCTATCCTTTCTCGCATTGTCAGAGGTAGGCTACTAACAAATCTTTGTACTTTAGCCTTCTTGTCACGAATATAGGGCACGTAACGAAGCAGGGATGCGAATTTAGTTACGAACTCGTCAATGGTCTGCTGTCCAAGCCGCAGATCATGAAATTCTCGCGCTTTTTCATCATAAAAGCGTTATGTCAGATACTTTTCCTTGAAATTTCTTTGAAACATTTCCCATGTCACATCTTGTTCACTCACTCCCCGCACCATCTTGACCTCCTCCCACCATAGCGTGGCTTTGGCCTGCAGCTGGAATATAGCCAACCTTGCCTTAAGATGATGATCATATTCATACACTTGAAAATATTTATTCATATTAATTAGCCATGCCTCTGCAGCTTCTTCTGATTCCCCGTCGAAATGAGGTGGTTTAATTTTCCGAAACTCCCCTTGTAGTTCCATCCGGGGTCTTTTTGGGGTTTGATATTCAGAAGCATTGACAGACTTCTCTCCTCGCGTCTCTGCCCTGTCCTCTGTTTCTTCTAGTTCAGTATGATAACTCTGTTCATCTGTTACCCGTGGCTGTTCGGGTCTCGGATGTGACTGTTGTTGATGTTGCTTATCAGATAAGCTTTTCAGGATCCTCTCCTGTTCTACATTTAATCTTGCGTTGTCCGCACGCAGCCGGGCCATTTCGTCCTTTAGCTCCTGAACTGTCCTCAATAGCGTCGAATCAGTATTGCGGCCTGCTGCTCCCAATTGTACCCAAAGCTCAGGATTTTCCTGAGGTTGTTCCATGTTATCCGGTGGTTCCAGATTCCCATAAGGAGCACTATTTGCTCTTCTCATTCTGCTACTACCTGCTTCAGAATAACTTATTAAACAGATTTAATTTATCTTTGGCGTATTTCTGAACTTTTATCATGATACTATTTATTTTCATGTTACTGTAATTTTAAAATTTCCCCAAAGGTCACAGAGTTGTAAACCTTGGGCTCTGATACCAATTTGTCACGCTCTAACACATAGTAAAAAAAAAAAAAATTATATATAAACAAAACCATATTAACCAGCTTATGTTATAACAAGCCACGTGTACATGGATTCACCAAACAATTGTCCTAAGTGATTATGTAATAATACTACAGCACGTATAAAAGAACTTTCGCCTTGACATATACACTTTCAATGCACAACATGCACGTTACATCCATCATGGTCAATAATTCATTTGACTTACTATGTTATTTGCATTGGTTTACATGTACACATATATATATATATATATATATTCAGCTTCCTTATCTGTTTATCCAACGGTGCTCTTATACATTGGTGTTAAGGTGCGGGGTCGAGGGATTTGTTGCCACGGTAGATCCAGGGTACCCTGAGCTGGCACCTCCTTAACTGTGGAATTTATGGCTTATGCATTGGAATTTGACTAAGCTGCTCTGTTTAGATGTGAGGACAGTGAAGTACTATCGCTTACAGCACTTGTTCACTATAGTTCCTCCACTTGGCATGATCAACGGTTCTCCTCTGTCCTGCCATGTGCGGTGGCGTGATTTTGAGCTGCATGAGTTACGAGGCTGGCTCCTCGGTCTTGACACTTCGCGCTAAAAATCTTTCCGAATCCTTCTCTCTGATCGAACGGTGGATGCAACTCTGTTCAGATCAAGGGCGTAGCTTATGCCACGAAGCAGGGTTATGGATTGAATATTTAAGGTTTGTTTTATGTCGACTTGGTTATTGTTTTCACTTTGTATCGAGAGCCTGGCTGTCGAAGTTCTCGGCTCTGCTGTATTCGGCCGACGACTGTATAGTTCTTCACCGCACCAGGGTTCCAGGTTCATCCATGACACGAGGAAACCATTACAGCTCGGTCACTGTACAGGTTAAACTAAACTCTTAAAGGCATTCTTATTATGTTTTCGTTTTATTTCTCTTGCTCTCAGTTGCTCGGCAAGGTTCTCAGTTTTATTTGTCATCATGATTTTCAAGGCAGGCTTACAGCATTCAAACGGCGTTGGGAAGGAAGTCTGACCCTCTAACCCTCGGCCCTTTCTATCACAGGTATGAGAGTTTCATTTCCCATAGAGTCCGTTTGACTTCCCTCACGGAGCAATGGCTAAACCTCTGTTCCATTGAATAGGGAATGTCGTGGTTCCTTGCTTCCATGAACATCCTGCCGCCATACAACCAGGGTTTCCATACTGCGAAACTATATGGTTTAAGCCTTAGTTTATTTGAGAATGTATTTGATCGGTTGATAAGTATCAGGTTCCGGCAGCCTCTGTTTAAGCCCGGATCCTTGTTTAAATGTAACTATGTACAGTTGAATTCTACTGTTTGTCCGGCTTACGGCATATCTGTTAGCAAGATACAGTTCTGACTTTGTATGATTAATTGCTGGCTTATTTTAGTCTCAAGCTCGTCTATGTATTACAAGCTGTTGTTTTTAATTTAGATTAAGCGTTATACTGTTCTCGGCATGATACTGTTCTCGGCATGTATTACATTGTTCTTTTTCCAGCCTTAAGCATGTTTATGCGTTGCAAGCATTTGGGGTATAGATTTAAGCTCTGTATCTTGTTTCTTGGTATATGATGCGATGTCCGATTGTGTTTATTAAGTTTCAACTATGGCGCTTCCGCCGTTTAGAACGAACCCCAACCCAACTAGGGTAACTGTTTTGAGCGAGGGTTTATGAAATAGCTAGCCGAGAATGCTTGTAACCAGAGTTACCGCGCATTCCTCGGCATACATACTCATATGATTTAATTAATAATCTTATATGCATATGACTGTGGATTAAATATACGCATGCGAATTTCACAGAGGTCTGATTCCAAGTCTCTGTAGATCTTGCGGCCCTCCTGGCCGAGGTTTTTATATATGTATATTCTTTTACTTGTTTTGATTAATGAATCAGTTTCGATAATATACATTTGTTTCCTGAGACATGCCAGCCTCATCTTATAACTAAATGTCTTGTCTTTATGTGCATACTACATTCTTTGCAAAGAGTGTCCGTATATTTCTTTCGAATCTTTCTGTTCATAAAGAACTCCAATTCTTTTCTTTGGCATGCATGGGTATCTAAAGGTCTGTACAGTTCTATCATTGTTTGTATTTTTGCTATCTCTGCAGTAGCAGTAACCTGTTTACTCCGTTTTCTACTGATATTTCAGAATAAAATATGCAAGGATTTAACTTTCGTTTTTCTTCAGAATGCAAATGTATTCCAGTCTCTGTCTATATTACAGTAGCTATTATTCTTTTCTTATTTTCTGTTTAAGAATAATAGTCAGATATTTCCACCGTATCTAACTTCTCAGCACACAGTAATACAAGAGACATCTCAGTAAATGATATAATCATAGTAGGCCATACCTGTTTTTTATGCAACCTACTTGTAATGCTTGTCAATCCACCCGTCCGTAGGAAGGCTCTTCACTCTCTTCCACCCCCAAGCACTTGCAGGTCCTACTCGACCGCAATTACACTGGTCTCGCCAGTAAACGCTATCTGATCCTAACCAGACATAGCGTACACAGGAAAATTCTTTCCTCTTATGCCATCTGATCCTAACCAGACATAACATGAATATTTTCTTTCTTCTCTGCCATTTGATCCTAACCAGACTTGGCAATTCCCCCTTTATCCTCTGGGGTCTCAACTACCTCAAGGTAGTTAGGGTTCCATTGTAACTGATTCCTCAGTTACTAACCATGATTAATCATAAACTCAGTTCAAATAGTACCAACACAATTGTTTTTCATTAACATAAAATCAATAACAGGATTATATATATTTTTCAAATAAAGTCTTTGTTCAATAATTACTTTTACTATTTACTAACATTAACTTTTCACAAAGGATGTTACACATATTCTTCATCATCTTTAAAATAAAATCATAACTTAAAAGTTACAATTTAATTTTATAATTTAGCTTAAAATATATATCAAACTATGGAGTTTAAAATATTTATGCTTTCGTTTGAAAATGTATAATTTTTTTCATTAATTTAAAAATTATTCTAAAAAATCATCATCAAAATAAAAAAGTGAACCAATTTCAAATAAAATTATTCTAATTATAATATTTTTATAATTCCAATTAATAACATTAATATAAAACTTCCATAAAATTATTTCCATCTTAAAACTTCACATTCTTATTTGTCTATTTCAAAAAATAAAACTTACATTAAATTACTTTCATAGTGATAGATTTTGGCTCCAATTAATAAAAAACTTCCCTGGGATTATTTCCATCCTAAAATTGGAATTATTTCCATCTTAAAACTTCACATTCTTATTTGTCTATTTCAAAAAATAAAACTTACATTAAATTACTTTCATATTGATAGATTTTGGCTCCAATTAATAAAAAACTTCCCTGGGATTATTTCCATCCTAAAATTCACATTATTATTTGACCATTTCAAAAATAAAACTTCCACTGAATTACTTTCACATTGGTAGATTTTAGATTCTTATAATTTGTTTGATAAATAGAGATTTTATATTTTCCACAATAACTCTCTATCTACTTTCACATTCTCATTCCACGACTTAAAATTTAAAACTTATCATTTCCATTCTACCACTTCGAATTAAAACTTACCGAAGTAATTTGAGCATTTCCATTTTCTCACATTGGTCAAACTTTCCATTCTCAATTTTCAACTTTTAATAAATATTTTAGCATTCCCGTTTGCCCACGTAAGAATATAATAATTTAATCATGTTTATGGGATGGTGCATGCTCACATGCAATTAAATAATTGATTATTTATTTTTTTAACCCATTTTTTATGAACCGTATTCCAAGTAGGATTGATTATTTTTGATAAATTTTACTACTGGGCATAGGGGAGATATATAATAAATGAGAGAGCATAGGGAAGAGATGTCTAGTGTTGTGCAGGGACTAGTAATTGATATAGTACTGGTCCCACCAAATTACCAGAAGTTGAGACTTTTGCAACCAATATTTAAATAAAGATAAATAACATTAAGTATAAATAAGTATTAATTTATGTCCAAAATTTCTCAATACATTGACTGGTCCCACAAATGTCCATAAATAGTATCTTAATACTTAAGAGTGCAAACCATATTGACCCAACTAGAAAACAGATAAAACCATAAATGCTTCCAAAATGGTCTCTCGAGAAGTACAAAGTAGCAATCACTTCAACCCCCACTCATCAGAACTGAAGCTTTGTATCCCAAATAAATATCCATACCTGCATATAATAAAAGGGAATGTATGTCAGCCATAACTGCTATGTTGTTCAACAACTAAACCCCCTATGTTCAATAAATGACACCCAACCCAATAACATTTAAACCCACTTTATTCAATAAATGACACCTAACCCAATAACTGCAATAAATGACACCCAACTCATTCTATTTCTCATTAAAACAAATCAAAGCACATGGATCAACAAATAGCAAATTCTCAACCATTAGATCACATCAAATTAAATCAAATTAAATCCAGACCACACATTCAAAATGAAGCCATTGCAATCCATGTCCATCCATGTCCACCAATTAAATTCAAGTGCCAAAAACTATAAAAGAAGTTCAACCACTGTTGAAGTTGCATGTTATGCTTTCAAACTATTTAGCAACCTTGAAGACAAAACATCACAAAACAGTTGCCAGTGTATCCAGTTTAGTTATATCAATTACAACACATTTTTCTTACAGTTCTGTTTTCATTTATCAGAGTTCTTACAGTTTCAGTTTTTACAGATTCAGTTTCACTTTCTTGAAAATCAATACATAGCCTATAGTTCTATTTCACAATTCACCTTCTTACGGATTCAGTTTCACTTTCATGAAAATAAACACACAGCCTACAGTTCTATTTCAAAATTCACCTATTTCTATTTCTATGTTCAGACTTATAGACGTATTGATGTGCCCGGCAAGATTTTATTTGCTTGGTGTGCTCGACAAGAAAATATAGACATCATGCAAAAATATGTAGGAACTGTAGAAATTTTGAATAATTTAACACATATTCAACAGAGATTATCCTGATCATGTACTATTGCGGAATACATACACAATACATAAGCTCCTCTACGTTGATCATCAATATAGCAGCATCAATAACAATAAAACATCAAGAGCATTCACACATTAACACAGTTTGTAACCCGGGGAAAGCATCTCGCTAAAAACCCCACACTATCTGTATATTAATGATTGAGACCATGTAACATTACAAAGTACAATGCTTATCACAAGCAATCCAGTACTAGCTCCACCTGTTACAGACAATACAGCTAAGATCTGATCTCCAAATCTATTCCACTGCTTGCCTGCCTCCACTGCTCAATACCTGCTCAAGAATGAATGAGAATGGTCTACCAAACTCGTATTTCACCTCCAAAGAATCACTCACAATGTGTAAGACGTGAGCAGAAGCTACAAGCTGGGCAAATACATGAGCAAACTCATTGGCATACTCAATCCCTTGATTGTGCAAGATCTGATGCACAACTATAGTCACAACTGATAGCAATCTGATTCTCTAACACCTGTCCCTGCTGAACTAAACATGCACTGACATGCAACTGAGTTAACTAATGTATTCTATAGTTGTATTATGAGTTAATAATTAGTTTAACAACTCATCATTAGTCTATTTGCAGTTAGACTAACTACAACTAGTTTAACCAAGTCAAACTGAACACAACTCCATCAACTCCACAATCAACTCCACCAAACTCAATTGATTGAGTTCTAACTGAAGTCATACATGCAACAACTCAACTGACTCATAAGAAAAGCGTACTTCCTTCTGACAGCTGCATGGGCCACATCTGTAGCTCAAACTGAAGTGCTCCAAGAGAATACGATCAAGTTTATAGTCCAAATATTATTATGAGACAATAATATTTGACTTTTCTATGTTTGACAGCCAGTCTAAAAATAGACTTTGATCACCCACATTGTGGTCACCCACACTTTGGTCACCCACATTGTGATCACTCACACTGTGGTCACCCACACTGTGATCATCCACACTGTGATAAAAAATAGAACTTGTGCCATAATTTGCCTGCGGGCCCACTTAGTGAAGGCGACTCTTTTCACTAAGCTCCATCATCTTGTTGCAATCTCAACACTCCCTCTCGACAAGATATGGATTATCAGCAACCGCTATCCTGCCTCGGTGGTACTCGAATTTGCTCCTGGTGAGAGCCTTCGTCAGAATATCAGCATCTTGATCCTCCATTGGAATGTATGAAAGCAACATGATCCTCCGCTGCACACAATCTCTGATATGATGGTACCTGATGTCAATATGCTTAGATCTAACATGAAATACAGGATTAGCCGAGAGTTTAATGCAACTCTGGTTATCACAGTAAATCACAGTAGGATCCAAATGAGAACTGAACAAACCAACCAGGATCTTCCTCATCCATATAGCCTCGCATGCAGCCAAACTTGCTGCCATATACTCGGCCTTTGCTGAACTGAGTGCCACGGATCTCTGCTTCCTGCTGTACCAAGAAACTGCTGTCAATCCAATACTGAAGACCCCTCCTGATGTGCTCTTTCTGTCCATTGGGCTCCCTGCCCAATCTGCATCCGAGAAGCCACATAGCTTCACCTCATCCTCCTGTCTGTACCACAAACCATATCCCGATGTGCCTCTCAAGTAGCGCAATACATGCTTGCCCGCCTTCCAGAAGAGCTTGGTAGGCTTAACCATAGCTTGTGAAAGCTGGTTAACTGCATAGCATATATCAGGTCGTGTATTGACCAAATACATCAGCGACCCCACCAACTGTCGATAGACAGTGGCATCCACTTATTCTCCCGAAGTGGCATCCTCCTTCCTCCAACCTCCAGGAAGAGGAGTATCAACAGGCTTGCAGCCATGCATGTTGAACTTCTCCAGTATCTCCCGAGCATACTTGCCCTGAGAAACAAACAGTCCACCACTGTGCTGCCATATTTCCAATCCTAGGAAATAGTGAAGGAGGCCCAAGTCCTTCATCTCAAACTCTGTAGCAAGATCCTTCTTGCATGATAGTATCAACAGCTCATCACCCGTTAGAATCAAATCATCAACATACAATACAATGATAAGCAACTTACCCTCCACCACAATCTGGTATAGGTTAGGATCCGCCTCGCTCTTGGAGAATCCAAGTCCTGTGAAATAGTTGTCTATCCGTGTGTACCAAGCACGTGGTGCTTGCTTCAACCCATACAGCGCTCTCTTGAGCCTGCACACATGCGACTCGCTGCTGAAGACCTCAAAGCCTTCGGGCTGCTCAATGTACACCTCCTCCTCAATGACTCCATTGAGGAACACAGTCTTCACATCCATATGATGAATGTGCCATCCCATCTGCATTGAGAGAGCAAGAATCGTCCGTATGGAAGAATACCTTGCGACAGGTGCAAAGGTCTCCTCATAATCGATCCCCTCTATCTGTGAAAAGCCTCAGGCAACAAATCTTGCCTTGTACTTCTCCACACTCCCGTCAGCTGCCTGCTTGACCTTGTAGATCCATCTCGAACCCACCACTGATTTCCCTTCCGGTCTAGGAACAATCTCCCATGCACTGTTTCTAACAATAGAATCATACTCTTCCACCATGGCATCTACCCATGCAGGATCCTCCACAGCTTCCTCGAAAGAGGATGGCTCAGTCACAACACACTTGCTCATCAGAGCCATGTATCTAGTGTACCGATCAGGTGACTGTCTCTGCCTGCGTTGGGCTGTAGGTGGTCCTACAACTTTCTCTGCATCTTGAGCCAGTCGCTCAGCTTCTGTCAAGCGCTTTCGCCCTTTGATGGTTGGCGCTGCATGAGTGGTCTCTTCCACTCCATGAACCTCGTCCTGTGGCTGATCCACGTCCTGAAGCTCATCCTTAGGAACTAATAGCTCCTCATCTGCATGCAAGTGTAGCTCCCTCTCAAGCGAACACTTCATGGCTTTTTCCTCCTGAAATTTTATATCCCGTCGCACAACAGTTTTACCACTGTCTGGCAAATACACACGATATTGTGGGGCATATTAGTGTACCCCACAAATATCCCAACCTCTGCGGTCGGCTCCAACTTCTTCCTGGCATCCTTCGTCACATGCATGTAAACATTAGCACCAAAAATCCTCAAATGAGAAAGATCAGGCTTCTTACCAGAATAAGTCTCCTCAGGTGTACTCATGCCAAGTATCCTATGAGGACAACGGTTCTGCACATAAACTGTTGTATTGCATGCTTACGCCCACAAGTGAAGGGGTAGGCCCTGATCATGCAACATTGCCCGTGCAGCACCCACAATCGTTCTGTTCTTCCGCTCAGCTACCCTGTTCTGTTGTGGGTTATGGGGAGCTATGAGCTCTCTACGAATCCCTTCTGCCTTGCAGAAATCCTTGAACTCGTCCGAGATGTATTCACCACCATTATCGCTCCTAAGAGCCTTCACCTTCTTCCCCGACTCCTTCTCGACTAGTGCTTTGAATTCACAGAACTTTGAATATGTCTCACGCTTCTTTTGCATGAAGAAGATCCAACACTTACGAGAGAAATCATCAACAAAAATCACATAATACCTGTGTTTTGATGTCGAAGCAACTGAGAAAGGTCCACACATGTCTGTGTGAATTCTCTCAAGGATCGTCGTGGCGCGACTATCCTTCTCGTGAAAGGTGGCTTTCACAAACTTCCCCAAAGTACACCCCTTGCACTGATTTGACTGCGCAAGTGTGCCTTTAGGAAGCCCTGTAGTGATCTGCTGCAGTATCTTCAAGGCTCCATGGTGAAGGTGACCCAATCTCCTGTGCCACAACTCGCCATCATCCCGGCTCACCAATCCTTCTGCCTTGCCCGCCATTGCTGCGCATCCATCTACATGCAACTGATAAAGGTTCCTCACTCGAACCCCTATCTTCCAGGTCTCACCAGTTGTCTTGCTGTGCAGGAAAGCCTTTCCCTCGCTGAAAACAACATCATACCCCTTGTCTTCTAACATCGCCACTGAGATGAGATTCTTCGTCAATCCTGGAACATGCATGACTTTCTTCAATAGGAAGGGTTTACCAGACCCCCTCTCAAAGGAAATGGTACCGATACCGGTCGCACTGTATCTACCATCATTGCCCATCTCGATGTGCACTCCAAGATCTTTGTCCTCCAGATCAGAGAACAAATCTCTATCTCCCGTCATGTGAAAAGATGCACCACTGTCCAAGAACCACACTGATCCCATCACACTTGAAACCAAGCATGCGATCAATGAAAAATCAAGCTCAAACTGTGAGGCTAGAGCCTCTCCTGCTGAAGATCCAGCAGCCTGCTTGTTCTTCTTCTTCTGCGGACAATTAGTGGCATAGTGTCCGTGCTGGTGACAGTGAAAACACTTCACCTTGGACATATCCTGCTTCTTGCCTTTCGCACCAGACTGAGAAGCTTTCTTGCTCTTCCCTTTCTTTGCTTTGGCAGCCAAAGCACAATTCTCTTCATCAGCTCCCTTTGACAAAGATCCGTCCCTGGTACTCCGCCTGATCTCCTCCTGCACAAGATCTGACCATAGTCTTTCCCATCCTGGCAATTTCTCCCGACCATTGACAGAGTCCTGATAGGAATGCCAACTCTTTGGAAGACCAAGGAGAGCCAAGCTCACCAAGTCCTCATCATCGACAGTAACCCCCACACTTCCCAGCTCATCTCGACATTGAGTGAACTTCGTGAGATACTTGGGAATACTGTCACCCTTCTCGCATTTGATGTTTCTGAGTTTATCTTTGAGCGCCAGCTTCCTGTGATCGCTCTTGCTTTGGAATAATTCTGTTAATGATTTCCACATCAGATATGGAGTAGCCTTTCTGTGGAGGCTGGACACAATGTGATCCTTCACGCCCTCCAACAGAATCCTTCGACATTTTGCGGTCTTCTTTTGCCAAACTTCCGCCTAAGCAGCATCAGTAGGCTTTGGGATATCCGTATCTATGAACTCCTTCAGCCCGTTATCATCCAATATTGCCTCCATCCTGTCCTTCCATGCAATATAGTTTGAGCTGCCCTCAAGAGCATACTCCAATCGCAATCCGTTGAAAGACATAGTTGCGTTGTCACCAAGAAAACACTGCTGCAAATTCGAATTCCACCAGCAACCAACTCAACCGCCTCGGATCTAAGATTCATGAGAACACAATATTTCTCGTACATAGATTGACTGTATGGGCATTCACCGGATATCTCACCTTCCAAAGGAAGGATGAATCCAGAGGCTACCTGGCCCGATTACAGACTTTGCCTAAAGAAATAGAATGTAAACACTTCCTGAATAGTAGATCTGATGATCAACAACTCTGATACCATGTAGAAACTTTTTCTACAATTATCTAGCTCGCTCTGATACCATGTAGAAATTTTGAATAATTTAACACATATTCAACAGAGATTATCCTGATCATGTACTATTGCGGAATACATACACAATACATAAGCTCCTCCACGTTGATCATCAATATAGCAGCATCAATAGCAATAAAACATCAAGAGCATTCACACATTAACACAATATGTAACCCGGGGAAAGCATCTCGCTAAAAACCCCACACTATCTGTATATTAATGATTGAGACCATGTAACATTACAAAGTACAATGCTTATCACAAGCAATCCAGTACCAGCTCCACCTATTACACACAATACAGCTAAGATATGATCTCCAAATCTATTCCACTGCTTGCCTGCCTCCACTGCTCAATACCTGCTCAAGAATGAATGAGAATGGTCTACCAAACTCGTATTTCACCTCCAAAGAATCACTCACAATGTGTAAGACGTGAGCAGAAGCTACAAACTGGGCAAATACATGAGCAAACTCATTGGCATACTCAATCCCTTGATTGTGCAAGATCTGATACACAACTATAGTCACAACTGATAGCAATCTGATTCTCTAACACCTGTCCCTGCTGAACTGAACATGCACTGACATGCAACTGAGTTAACTGATGTATTCTATAGTTGTATTATGAGTTAATAATTAGTTTAACAACTCATCATTAGTCTATTTGCAGTTAGACTAACTACAACTAGTTTAACCAAGTCAAACTGAACACAACTCCATCAACTCCACAATCAACTCCACCAAACTCAACTGATTGAGTTCTAACTGAAGTCATGCATGCAACAACTCAACTGACTCATAAGAAAAGCGTACTTCCTTTTTACAGCTGCATGGGCCACATCTGTAGCTCAAACTGAAGTGCTCCAAGAGAATAAGATCAAGTTTATAGTCCAAATATTATTATGAGACAATAATATTTGACTTTTCTATTTTTGACAGCCAGTCTAAAAATAGACTTTGATCACCCACACTGTGGTCACCCACACTTTGGTCACCCACATTGTGATCACTCACACTGTGATCACTCACACTGTGGTCACCCACACTGTGATCATCCACACTGTGATCATCCACACTGTGATCAAAAATAGAACTTGCGCCATAATTTGCCTGCGGGCCCACTTAGTGAAGGCGACTCTTTTCACTAAGCTCCATCATCTTGTTGCAATCTCAACAGAAACATGATGATCAACTCAACTGAAATTTGATGGACTAATTCTGTGAGCTATTATCCAAAGATAGATAGGTTAGAAGACTTGTGAATAACAGATTCCTGCCACAATTTAATGCAGTGCTTCAGTAACATTGACTCTGTTCAAACGACCTATTGTTACATCCTATGTTACTATAACCTGGAGTTACATTCTCTGTTCCTAAAACCTAGAGTTACCAGGGTTTAAGTTAGTGAGTGAAATTCATTAACAGGTAGGTTAATACTGAAATCTACTTTAACATGACCTATGAATAGGAACCAGAAATGCAACCCATGGACCATCATTTTACAAAATCTGTAGTTACCGCCATCATCTCAACTCGCAATTCCACTTAAAAGTCTACCATATTCTAACCCCCAATTAATAGGTCAAAATGTAAGTTTAAAATTTCGTTATAGCTGCCATGAGAACTAATGCCTAAGAGAGATTACTTGAAAAGCATAATCAAATGACTACTACTTAGCGAGATCCCATAAATATGTCAATCAGGAAAATAAAATTGAAGTTACCAGGCAAATCCCTGGGCTCGTTTCTGTAACCGAAAACCTTGTATGAGGCTAGCAATAAACATCATCAAGAAGAATGGTAGCATAAACAAGAAGCAGTGGAAGGGCCCTATTGGACGGTTGTTGTACACAAGGGGAAACCTATCAGAATGAAGGACTACAAAGAAGGCACAACCAACCTCAAACTATTGCAAATATGGTAAACTGCACCCTCATTACTCCTATTCACTTTATCTAATTTGATATATGAGGTCAATAATTACTCAAAACTTTACAAATTGATAATATGCTTTCCTGATTTAAGAAAAAGGCATGGCCTCTCTTACATATGTAGACAAGATGCAAATAAGAGTTGTAGTTGAAATGAATGCTTACATGACTAGAAAATTAAACCGTAAGTGACATGAGGAAAAAATTTGTTATGGTGGCAAAGTTGTGATCAAGAGTGCTTCAGGGGGTCTCGAGTTGGAGCCTTGGTCAAATTAAATACCATGCTTCGTTTGGCCAATGATAACTCCTTGATAGCTAGAGATCCATTTTTGGAGAAGTGCATCCTGACAGAAAACAACAAAACAATATTTTAAGTAGTCAAACCGAACAAGAGCTCTATTGGGAAATGCATAACAAAACCAATCAATACAGTCATGGTATTTTAAGTGTAAAGACAAGTTATCAAAACAACAATCACTGATAATTTTGAAGACATACAACAAAATGATTCTGTATATTTGATTTTTCAAGGATACTAACATACATGTTGATAATTTCCTGTAATAAAGCAGAAGTATTTTTGCCTTGTATGAAAGCATAATTTACAAATATTCTAATGTCTAAATGCATGCAATAATTTTACAGGTTGTTGCATCTATGGAAAAAGGTAGTTATGTTGCTCGTACAAGGAGAAGTGGCAAGAGAGTGACAAGGGGTGCGCAGCTGCGATGCACATCGTCTGATGAGGACAGGACAACTGATGTCAATGTCAACAATTCCCCAGGGACATTGTTGAGGATGTCCATGTGATGGCAGTTGATGTTAACACACCATCAGCCATAGAACCACTGTCAACAACAATCCAAGGGGCAAGTTCAACTAAAAATATCAGTGCTATAAGAGGATGGACAAAAGAACAAATGTTAGTTGCAATTGACGACATAGAGTTTAATGGATACTCAGTTCGGGCATTTGCAAAAAAACATGGTATTCCTCCCTCATCAATACATTATTGGATAAATGGACTGACTCATACAAAACGTAGAGGGCCTCTTATAGTGATGACTGAGGAGGAGGAGGCTAAGGTGGTTGAGTGGTGTAAAGAGATGGCCCAATTGGGACATGGGCTAGAGTTGATACAACTCAAATCCACAGTTGCTAAAATCTGTCAAGGGAGGGCAAACCCATTCAAAGATGGGTTTCTTGGTAAATCATGGTGGTTTGGGTTTAAAAAAATGCATCCAGAACTTGTATTGCGTACTGTTGAGGGCCTTGACAGAGACAGAGCATTAAATTTGCACCCTGCAGTTGTGCAAAAGTTCTATGACACACTTTCTAGTGCTTACGATAAACATTCTTATGGAGCAGACCATATATGGAACTGTGATGAAACAGGTTTACAGGCAGGGAGGAATTGTGGCATGCGGGTAATTGCCAAGAGAGGGAGCCGAAATGTGCCAAAGATTTTGCCTAAGAGTAGGGAGTGGATAACTATTTTATGTTGTGTCAATGCAATTGGTACTTCAATCCCGAGATTTTATCTATTCAAAGGTAAAAATCAATTGAAAAACTATATATAGAACTGCGAACTAGGTGCATGCATGGCTGCACATCCCCATGCATGGATGACTAAAGAACTATTTTTAAGTTTGCTTTGTCACTTTGCTGCATCGGTACCAAGTGGCGTCTCGCCTAATAACAGACACCTATTGATATTAGATGGCCATGGGAGCCACATGGATGTACAAACACTTGAGGAAGCAAACAATTTAGGCATCGACCTGTTGACATTGCCCGCTCATACCACTCATAGACTGCAACCCATTGATGTTAGTGTGTTTGGCCCTTTCAAGAACTATTTCAGGCCGGAGCGCGCTGCATGGATGGCAAAGAATCTAGGGGTTGAGGTGAAAAGGTTCGAGCTTGCAAGTGAAGCTTTTAAAAGGGCTTTGACACCATCAAATATCAAGGCTGGCTTTAGGAGGAAAGGAATCTGGCCACTGAACTATGATGCTCTTATGCATGATACTGGTTGTAGCCAAGCATTTCATGTGGATGGTCAGGAAGAAGGGTATGCCCAAACAGGTGTTGAAGTGCAAGAAGTAGATGACCAAGATGATGTTGTTGCAGCTGGTAATATGATTTCCCTCTCTCAAGGACACTTATATGATGAAGATGATGAAACTGTATGTGAAACACAATATAACCATGAAAAAATTCGCATTAACATGGAGATCGTTCCACCAACTCAAGAACATGAAACTCATGTTGCTGATATTGTTAATAACAATGTTGAACATGCAGTTGACAATGACCAATTGACATTGCCAAGCCAAGTAACCCCACCTTCATGGCTAGCAGAAGCGGTGATTAATATGAATGCACATAGTGTCTCAGTAACCAATGAACAAAGCATGAACATGCCCTCACAACCAGCAGAATTGAACAGTGAAATTGTTCATTTTTTTTGTGGACAATAGATCAATGGAAGAAGATGAAGCACATAATGAGGCATCAAATGAAGATAATGATATAGTTCAATCAGTTCCATCAGATACTGAAAGGGAAGTACCAAGCAATGACATGCAGGTGGGAGGGGTGGAGAAGACACTTGGCCGGTTCCTAAAGCTACCAGCAGAGGGAGTATCAATGAAAAAAAGCAAGGTTCACCAGGTAGTCTTCGTCTGGGCCGAAGCTCATAGTTACTCACCTCAGAGGACTATATAAACCTGTTAGTTGAGTCTGAAAAAAAAAAAAAAAATTTGAAATGCATGAATTAAAACAGAAAAAGAAGGATCTAGTCAAGGAGAAGAAGGTAGCAAGGATTGTTGCAGTGCAACATCGAGCAGATGAAAGGATTGAAAGAGATAAAGCAAGGCAAGTTAAGGACCAACAAAAATAAATGGCAAGACAGGAAAAGGAAAAAAGAAAGGCAACTTGAAAAGGAACAAGGGATGATCAATATGGTTGACAATGATACAAGAATAGCTGATGAAACCAGGATTATTTCAAACTCATTGGACTCCATTGCAGATAGTACACCATTATTCCAAGATCTCATAAACATTCAAGTGCCTTACTATCAAACTGAGGGTTTACCCACTTGCCTTATTCCTATCAGAGTTGGTGTCAATTCTATGTATGCTCATTACACACCTCCACTTAATGCAGGGGTCACTAGTGCAAATGTGAGGTATGGGTACTCAATACCTCCATGGTTGGAAGCTGCAAATTGGACTCAACCATATGGAAGCAATCGACCATTTCCGAATCAACCCTTGACAGGTAGACCAACCTACCTGGCTCAAGAAGGTAACTCGGGGAGTTTTGGCACTCAAGATTCTCATGGCCATAAAGAATAGAGGTGTCATACGTTTTTGGTTGTAACCACATTATGATGTGGATTTTGGATGGATTGTATCTTTTTCTTGTCACATAAACATTTTGGCTTACAACCTAGGTTGTTTTATTTCATAATGTGTGCGACATTGTAGCCAAAATCCATTTTAGAAGGAACATCTATAGTCTATTATAATGTAGAAATCTTACAAGATTCTTAGGGTCATAAAGAGTAGGGGTGTCATATGTTTTTGGTTGTAACCACATTATAATGTGGATTTTGGATGGATTGTGTCTTTTCTTGTCACATAAACATTTTGGCTTACAACCGGTTGTTTTATTGCTTTGAAATGCTAACAACATTATGGTTCTATGCATTCACTACATTGAAAAGCCAACAGCAGCTTGGTTGGATGTAAAGCAGTTTTGTTTGCAAGCTAAGCACACATGTTTATAAAAAATTGATTAATAACATTGAAACACTATCTATTATAGTGGAAGAAATGCTTTAACCTAGGTTGTTTTATTGCTTTGAGGAAGGAAATGGCATAATAAATTCACCATCTAGAGCTAAGAGAACGAGAGGGAGGATATGTGGATGTGATCCTTCATACACCTGGATAGTGCCATGGTCCATTGCAACAACATCAAGGGAAACTGAAAAGGAAGCTAGGGGTGATGATGCCTAAGAGTAGGATGATGCCTGAAATGCTTCGGATCTAGCAGTTCTTTTAGATGATGAGGAAGTAATCATCAACAAGAAGAAACCATCCAGTTAGGTTCCATGTCTCATATCCTGCTAGGTCCCTTACTATAATTTGACCTCTGCCCCGACAAAAGACAGATTAAAGAGGACAAATACCTACTAAACTGCTTGGGATCTATCAATTTTTTCAAATGATGAGGAAAGCTGAAGCAATCATCCACATCCACACAATCTCAAAATCACTAATCGACATGCTTACTAAGTTCATTCACATCCACAAGCCTATCTCCAAGACGATGGTGTGGAAGGAAAAGTAAATATTAGCAACCCTCAACTGAAAGTAGCTAATTTAGAAACTAAAAGCCATGCAGAAAAGTCACCTTTATGTTAATTTTAGACCTGACTTCTATAAGATTCCTTCTCTACTTTAATAATGCAACAATTTTGTAAGGAACGATGATAAGTATAGGAAGGATATATTATGCAAGAGTTAATATTCTCGAAGAGTAGCTAGAACATGTTGTGTTATATGAAAAATACAAATCAAAATGTCAATGTAATGTTTTGCAATGAGATGAGATGCAAACATGCAATGCTCAAATAAGAAAGAAAAAAAGAGAAACCAATGAAGTCTGCCACCCAATGAATGCAAACATAATAGTTAGACCTGAAACCAATGGCTCAAAAAATAAACAAACCTCTGAAATATCTAAGAGAGATGATATTAGTCCACAAAAGATGCTACAATGATAACTTAGATACTTATTCCCCTTTTGAAATTTTTATGTCAATTCATATCATGTCTTGGGGCTTCTTTTTCCACTGCAAAGATGAACAATATTTCACAAAATAAATCAATTAATACTTCACCATTAGCTTCAAAATGATGCTCGAAAGACTGATAAGTGATTTCTTATGGATATTAAACCTTAGAAAATTGATTTCTTCCTACTGAAACAAGTACACCAGATCTCGAAAAGCATATTTCAGATATCAGAAAACATATACCAGACCTTATAAAAACACTTGGAAAGTCACCAACAAAAAACATATGACTTTATTAGCCTCTTATGGTCAATGTGCAATGGTCTTAGGCTTATTATTATTGCCTTATGGTATTTATTAAGTCACAGTAGCAATATGCTTCAGATCTAATTATTCATTGCAGTCAAGAAGGATGATAGAAAGCAGGCCATTGTAAGCAGTTTTTCAACTTTGAAAGAATAACCTAGATCTAAGTAAGCTTACCTACAACATCTAGAGCTAAGAGAATGAGAGGGAGGATATGTGGATGTGATCCTTCATACACTTGTATAGTGCCATGGTCCATTACAACAACATCAAGGGAAACTAAAAAGGAAGCTAGGGGTGACGATGCCTGAGAGTAGGATGATGCCTGAGAGTAGGATGATGCCTGAAATGCTTCAGATCTAGCAGTTCTTTTAGATGATGAGGAAGTAATCATCAACAAGAAGAAACCATCCAGTTAGGTTCCATGTCTCATATCCTGCTAGGTCCCTTACTATAATTTGACCTTTGCCCTGACTAAAGACAGATTAAAGAGGACAAATACCTACTGAACTACTTTGGATCTACCAATTTTTTCCAATGATGAGGAAAGCTGAAGAAATCATCCACATCCACACAATCTCAAAATCACTAATCGACATGCTTACTAAGTTCATTCACATCCACAATCCTATCTCCAAGATGATGGTGTGGAAGGAAAAGTAAATGTTAGCAACCCTCAATTGAAAGTAGCTAATTTAGAAACTAAAAGCCATGCACAAAAGTCACCTTTATGTTAATTTTAGATCTGACTTCTATAATATTCCTTCTCTACTTTAATAATGCAACAATTTTGTAAGGAACGATGATAAGTATAGGAAGGATATATTATGCAAGAGTTAATATCCCCGAAGAGTAGCTAGAACATGTTGTGTTATATGAAAAATACAAATCAGAATGTCAATGTAATGTTTTGCAATGAGATGAGATGCAAACATGCAATGCTCAAATAAGAAAGACAAAAAGAGAAACCAATGAAGTCTGCCACCCAATGGATGCAAACATAATAGTTAGACCTGAAACCAATGGCTCAAAAAATACACCAACCTCTGAAATATTTAAGAGAGATGATATCAGTCCATAAAAGATGCTACAATGATAACTTAGATACTTATTCCCCTTTTGAAAATGTTATGTCAATTCATATTATGTCTTGGGGCTTCTTTTTCCACTGCAAATATGAACAATATTTCACAAAATAAATCACTTAATACTTCACCATTAGCTTCAAAATGATGCTCCCAAGACTGATAAGTGATTTCTTATGGATATTAAACATTAGCAAATTGATTTCTTCCTACTGAAACAAGTACACCAGATCTCAAAACGCATATTTCAAATATCAGAAAACATATACCAGACCTTAGAAAAATACTTGGAAAGTCACCAACAGAAAAACATATGACTTTATTAGCCTCTTATGGTCAATTTGCAATGGTCTTAGGCTTATTATTATTGTCTTATGGTATTTATTAAGTCACAGTAGCAATATGCCTCAGATCTAATTATTCATTGCAGTCAAGAAGGATGATAGAAAGCAGGCCACTTTCAACTTTGAAAGAATAACCTAGATCTAAGTAAGTTTACCTACAATATCTAGAGCTAAGAGAATGAGAGGGAGGATATGTGGATGTGATCCTTCATATACCTGTATAGTGCCATGGTCCATTGCAACAACATCAAGGGAGACTGAAAAGGAAGCTAGGGGTGACGATGCCTAAGAGTAGGACGATGCCTGAAATGCTTCAGATCTAGTAGTTCTTTTAGATGATGAGGAAGTAATCATCAACAAGAAGAAACCATCCAGTTAGGTTCCATGTCTCATATCCTGTTAGGTCCCTTACTATAATTTGACCTTTGCCCCGACTAAAGACAAATTAAAGAGGACAAATACCTACTGAACTACTTTGGATCTACCAATTTTTTCAAATGATGAGGAAAGCTGAAGAAATCATCCACATCCACACAATCTCAAAATCACTAATCGACATGCTTACTAAGTTCATTCACATCCACAAGCCTATCTCCAAGATGATGGTGTGGAAGGAAAAGTAAATATTAGCAACCCTCAATTGAAAGTAGCTAATTTAGAAACTAAAAGCCATGCACAAAAGTCACCTTTATGTTAATTTTAGATCTGACTTCTATAATATTCCTTCTCTACTTTAATAATGCAACAATTTTGTAAGGAACGACGATAAGTATAGGAAGGATATATTATGCAAGAGTTAATATCCCCGAAGAGTAGCTAGAACATGTTGTGTTATATGGAAAATACAAATCAGAATGTCAATGTAATGTTTTGCAATGAGATGAGATGCAAACATGCAATGCTCAAATAAGAAAGAAAAAACGAGAAACCAATGAAGTCTGCCACCCAATGAATGCAAACATAATAGTTAGACCTGAAACCAATGGCTCAAAAAATAAACAAACCTCTGAAATATCTAAGAGAGATGATATCAGTCCACAAAAGATGCTACAATGATAACTTAGATACTTATTCCCCTTTTGAAATTGTTATGTCAATTCATATCATGTCTTGGGGCTTCTTTTTCCACTGCAAAGATGAACAATATTTCACAAAATAAATCAATTAATACTTCACCATTAGCTTCAAAATGATGCTCGCAAGACTGATAAGTGATTTCTTATGGATATTAAACCTTAGCAAATTGATTTCTTCCTACTGAAACAAGTACACCAGATCTCGAAAAGCATATTTCAGATATCAAAAAACATATACCAGACCTTATAAAAACACTTGGAAAGTCACCAACAAAAAACACATGACTTTACTAGCCTCTTATGGTCAATGTGCAATGGTCTTAGGCTTATTATTATTGCCTTATGGTATTTATTAAGTCACAGTAGCAATATGCCTCAGATCTAATTATTCATTGCAGTCAAGAAGGATGATAGAAAGTAGGCCATTGTAAGCAGTTTTTCAACTTTGAAAGAATAACCTAGATCTAAGTAAGCTTACCTACAACATCTAGAGCAAAGAGAATGAGAGGGAGGATATGTGGATGTGATCCTTCATACACTTGTATAGTGCCATGGTCCATTGCAACAACATCAAGGGAAACTAAAAAGGAAGCTAGGGGTGACGATGCCTGAAATGCTTCGGATCTAGCAGTTCTTTTAGATGATGAGGAAGTAATCATCAACAAGAAGAAACCATCCAGTTAGGTTCCATGTCCCATATCCTGCTAGGTCCCTTACTATAATTTGACCTCTACCCCGACAAAAGACAGAATAAAGAGGACAAATACCTACTGAACTGCTTGGGATCTACCAATTTTTTCAAATGATGAGGAATGCTGAAGCAATCATCCACATCTACACAATTTCAAAATCACTAATCGACATGCTTACTAAGTTCATTCACATCCACAAGCCCATCTCCAAGATGATGGTGTGGAAGGAAAATTAAATGTTAGCAACCCTCAACTGAAAGTAGCTAATTTAGAAACTAAAAGCCATGCACAAAAGTCACCTTTATGTTAATTTTAGATCTGACTTCTATAAGATTCCTTCTTTACTTTAATAATGCAACAATTTTGTAAGGAACGATGATAAGTATAGGAAGGATATATTATGCAAGAGTTAATATTCCCAAAGAGTAGCTAGAACATGTTGTGTTATATGAAAAATACAAATCAGAATGTCAATGTAATGTTTTGCAATGAGATGAGATGCAAACATGCAATGCTCAAATAAGAAAGATAAAAAGAGAAACCAATGAAGTCTGCCACCCAATGGATGCAAACATAATAGTTAGACCTGAAACCAATGGCTCAAAAAATACACCAACCTCTGAAATATTTAAGAGAGATGATATCAGTCCACAAAAGATGCTACAATGATAACTTAGATACTTATTCCCCTTTTGAAATTGTCATGTCAATTCATATTATGTCTTGGGGCTTCTTTTTCCATTGCAAAGATGAACAATATTTCACAAAATAAATCACTTAATACTTCACCATTAGCTTCAAAATGATGCTCCCAACACTGCTAAGTGATTTATTATGATATTAAACCTTAGCAAATTGATTTCTTCCTACTGAAGCAAGTACACCAGATCTTGAAAAGCATATTTCAGATATTAGAAAACATATACTAGACCTTAGAAAAACACTTGGAAAGTAACCAACAGAAAAACATATGACTTTATTAGCCTCTTATGGTCAATGTGCAATAGTCTTAGGCTTATTATTATTGTCTTATGGTATTTATTAAGTCACAGTAGCAATCTGCTTAAGATCTAATTATTCATTGTAGTCAAGAAGGATGATAGAAAGTAGGCCACTGTAAGCAGTTTTTCAACTTTGAAAGAATAACCTAGATCTAAGTAAGCTTACCTACAACATCTAGAGCTAAGAGAATGAGAGGGAGGATATGTGGATGTGATCCTTCATACACCTGTATAGTGCCATGGTCCATTGCAACAACATCAAGGGAAACTGAAAAGGAAGCTAGGGGTGATGATGCCTGAGAGTAGGATGATGCCTGAAATGCTTCGGATCTAGTAGTTTTTTTAGATGATGAGGAAGTAATCATCAACAAGAAGAAACCATCCAGTTAGGTTCTATGTCTCATATCCTGCTAGGTCCCTTACTATAATTTGACCTCTACCCCGACAAAAGACAAATTAAAGAGGACAAATACCTACTGAATTGCTTGGGATCTATCAATTTTTTCAAATGATGAGGAAAGCTGAAGCAATCATCCACATCCACACAATCTCAAAATCACTAATCGACATGCTTACTAAGTTCATTCACATCCACAAGCCTATCTCCAAGACGATGGTGTGGAAGGAAAAGTAAATGCTAGCAACCCTCAACTGAAAGTAGCTAATTTAGAAACTAAAAGCCATGCACAAAAGTCACCTTTATGTTAATTTTAGATCTGACTTCTATAAGATTCCTTCTCTACTTTAATAATGAAA
The DNA here is from genome assembly GCA_031772625.1 of Pinus tabuliformis. NCBI lineage: Eukaryota > Viridiplantae > Streptophyta > Pinopsida > Pinales > Pinaceae > Pinus > Pinus tabuliformis. The sequence goes on from CM062820.1 coordinate 945,374,989, forward strand.
CAATTTTGTAAGGAACGATGATAAGTATAGGAAGGATATATTATGCAAGAGTTAATATTCCTAAAGAGAAGCTAGAACATGTTGTGTTATATGAAAAATACAAATCAGAATGTCAATGTAATGTTTTGCAATGAGATGAGATGCAAACATGCAATGCTAAAATAAGAAAGATAAAAAGAGAAACCAATGAAGTCTGCCACCCAATGGATGCAAACATAATAGTTAGCCCTGAAACCAATGGCTCAAAAAATACACCAACCTCTGAAATATTTAAGAGAGATGATATCAGTCCACAAAAGATGCTACAATGATATCTTTGATACTTATTCCCCTTTTGAAATTGTTATGTCAATTCATATTATGTCTTGGGGCTTCTTTTTCCACTGCAAAGATGAACAATATTTCACAAAATAAATTACTTAATACTTCACCATTAGCTTCAAAATGATGCTCCCAAGACTGATAAGTGATTTCTTATGGATATTAAACCTTAGCAAATTGATTTCTTCCTACTAAAACAAGTACACCAGATCTCAAAAAGCATATTTCAGATATCAGAAAACATATACCAGACCTTAGAAAAACACTTGGAAAGTCACCAACAGAAAAACATATGACTTTATTAGCCTCTTATGGTCAATGTGCAATGGTCTTAGGCTTATTATTATTGTCTTATGGTATTTATTAAGTCACAGTAGCAATATGCTTCAGATCTAATTATTCATTGCAGTCATGAAGGATGATAGAAAGCAGGCCACTGTAAGTAGTTTTTCAACTTTGAAAGAATAACCTAGATCTAAGTAAGCTTACCTACAAGCACATACTTTTGTAAAATATCTTAACTCTCAAACACATCCATCTTCTATTGAATATAGAAAGATGTTAATACACAGCAATAGCTCAAAACCAAAACTCACTAACCAACACAGTGGCGCACCCTACATATCCTTTCTCAGATAACAGAATAAGGTAAAATAATGTCTTTAAACACGTGCAATAAGAACTTGGTTTCACTGTGTCAAACCCTAACCCTACTCAGAACACCTAGTACACCCTAGCTCCATGGATAACTACATCAGGCAAATCTGTTGGTGCCTCCTATAGAACTAAGCTCTCATCCAGAAATAGACAACTCCCATAAAAGCACCTTGGATAGCCTAAGGATGTATGCTATTTGAAAAACGAACCATGCATGCACCCTCAAAACTGAACTAAACTTAAAGCCAAACTGAACAGTAACAAAAGACAAACTAGAATTGCTAAATCTGAACAACCTACAAAATGGAATTAACTAGAGGTGGAAACAACAACAATAGCATCAGGGGGATCACAGGAAACAAAAAGGAATCACTGAAGGAGTATGAAGACTCAAACTCCATGGAAAATGGTGATAACCCTAAAAAAATTGAAAACCTTCGGAGGTAGAAGAAAAATGACCAGAGGTCGAAACCCTAACTAAAATACTCTGTTTCCACCTGTCGGGTTAGGGTCTGAGGAACCTGCAAGGAGCCATAATAAAAACCACTAACTTGCAAAACCCTAAACCCCTAACCTGCAAAACCCTAAACCCTCAAAACAAAACCCCTAACCTACAAAACCCAAAACCTGCCTGAAACTCCAAGTGCAAAGTTAACAAAAATTCCAATAAACAAGGTGAGGTGTTGAAAAACACATCAGAAATAGCTGGTAGGATTAAAATCCTATCGGATAGAAGCCATGTCCAAGTCCAGAGCTCGCCACACCTTCACCAGACCTTCTCCAGAGCTTGCCACACCTGCAACAAGTGGGAAATTAGCAAATGGAGAAAAAAAACCAAAAAAACCAAACAAAAACCACAAAAACCACAAAAACCTGCAATTACTTGTAAATGCAACCTTCGACCTTGAACTGGTTGAAATTGGTACTGGCTCCTCCCCAAACAACAAATAGCGTGAATTAATCAACCTCCAAGGAAACCCTAAACCACCGGTGATCCAGAATGACCAACACTTGCAGGCGGAAAACCACAAGAACAATAGAAACCCTGTTCCAACCATGGATGCGTGCAAGCAAGCAATGGTGGACATCAGCTCAACCATGGTGGACGAAGCGCGCAGGTAATGGAGCCGTCTTGCGCCATCATTGGCGGAGGGCTTCGCCCAAAAACCGGACCTGAACAGAAAAACAAGAGGCAAACCACACATCGCGACAAACAGGCGGAAACAACACTGTGGAAGGTCGGAAAACGAGTTTTGAACCCTTGACACGCTGCACAACACGTGGCAGTCCATGTTGGACACGTGTCGTACAAGGTCATGTGCGGTTCACGTGGGTAATGGCGAGGTGGAGGGGAAGGCGCACAGGTAATGGCGTCCCTCCCCTAATATTGTCTGGAAAATTTTCCCAAAAAATAATATAATTACCTTAATAATGCTAAATCTATTATTTATTAATATATTAAAATTATTATTAAAAGAAAGTGAGTCAAATATCATTTAACATAAAAATGCTTATTTGTATGTTTAATAAAATCCAAAATTAAAATAATTACGTTAATAATAATAAATCTATTATATAATAATATATAAAATCTATTATTTAATAATATATCAAAGAAACCGGGTCAAATATCTTTTAACATAAAATTGTTTATTTGGAATTAGGGTTTGGAATAATGTACAACAAGTTACTCCACGACAATTGCCATGTAATAATAATGATAATGTCATCATTGTTATGTTAAATATCATTTAACATAAAAAATTGCTTATTTGTATCTTTAATAAAATCCAAAATTAAAATAACTACGTTAAAATATTTTAACATAAAATTGTTTACTTTTATCTTTAAATGGTTTATTTTATCTTTAATAAAATCCAAAATTAAAAAGACTGATCTGAGCTGTAACTAAATATTTATTAGGGTTTGGAATAATGTGCAACAGGTTACTCCACGACAGTTGCCACGTAATAATAATGATGCCTAATTATTGTGTTCAACGACCGCTAGGTAAGGGACCTTAGCATGTAATTTTTTTAATTCCATCTATTATTGCTTGGTACCCAAGATACGTGTGGATCGGTGAGGTGAAGCCACGTGTGATTGGCTTGCACATATATCTTCGCTCACTTCTCTTTCCAAATATACGTGTCACCTGTACCTTCTCCCTGTGATTCATTAATATCGGATCAGATACGACTCAATCAAATGAAAAGTCACGTGGCAAGTGATGTGTAATAAAACACCCATTTATTTAATTTTTATTTATTTTTGGTTGGTTTCAGACCCACAAGTTACAGGTACACGACAGTGGAAAGTTTAAAAATAGACCCGCCATTGGGAGGTTCTGCAAAGTTTGGGGGATTTGGAAAGTTCGGATTCACACTTTACTTTGAGTAAAAGTTCCACCACGTTAGTTATAAAGATGCCCGATTTTGACCAGACTTGGCGCTGTCAGCTTCGGATAGCGACTTCCACTCACCGAAAATAAACACCACTACCACTAGTAGTACGCTTGGATAGACTCTCTCCACCTTTCACCTGCTAAATCGGGTGCCGCGTTGTCCAATCTCTGCCAACTGTAGCCACCCACTAAACTACGGTCTAAATCCACGGATTTACGCGTATCTCCACTTACGGCCTTTGTGCCAGTCATATCAGCGGTGAGTGCGATGGCAAGATGACGGTGATTTTATGTTAGGTGGGTAAAACCGGGGTCCGGGAGGGTTAGTGGGGCGGGCGTGCGCGGTAAATTTTTCTTGGAAATGAAATTTTACTTTGTAAGGCACGTCCATAATTCCATCGAATGAGTGAATGAAGTTCGAGTAAATGGGGATAAAAACGGAATGGGTATTGAATGAAAAGGACGGGCCACGCATTTGCCATGGGATTCCCTCCTTACAGCTGTACTTACTGTCATTGTCTTCACGCTCCACTTGTGCCCTCCGATTTCCTAGGAAGATTTAAACACTCCCACATTACATTAAATCCATGCCCATCCATATATATTTATAACACCATGACCATGCATCATGGGGTCAGATCATGGTTATCAACCACGTGGCAGCCACATGTAACGGTTGTTGACGCGTAGGATTTTCATTTGTATTGCCTTTATTAATGTTCTTTGAAGCTTGCAAAAATTAATAATATATAAAGTTTAGTGCATTTATTAGTGTTCTTGAAGCTTTCAAAATAATTTAAAATATGTTTTAATTTTGGAGCAGAAATTTTCGAAAATCGATCAGATGTACAGAGTGTTCGAAAGTCTGACCGAGCAACTCTGACAAGTCAAAAACTGTACTGTTCACATTTACTGCACGAAACGGACGGCTCATGTTTGCCACGTCACGGTGGTATTTCCCGCTAAGAGAACGGCTGATTATTCGCTAAATTAAGAAAAGTTCGGCGAGTTTTTGAACAGGTTTCTTTATGTTGAGTCACGACCCCAGATTTTCCGGCATTTCCCGTTCACATCGAAGCTTCTCACGGCCGTTGACGTGGGTCATGACATGCAAGAGTCGATTTTTCAAGAACTCCCGTAAAAGACGGCGCCCCAAAAAGTGTCGTTATCTAATACCTGCCGGTCCGGTACACCGGCAATATCGCTCACTGCCACTGCAGCTTTAACCCAAATATCTGTCAAAGTGTACCGCTTCAAGCAGTCATCTCTGGTAGATTTTTCCCCGCGTGGCGATTGGATTCCATCTTTGTCTATCACCCAAAATGTTCACGAAAAGATCAATCGATGTTCACGATAAGATCAATCGGATTGCTAGTTTTCTATTCCAGAATAGGAAAAAGATTAAATTGCAAATAATTAAAAATAGGGAATTAATGGTCTCATACAATATTTTTTGGGTCTGGTAGACCTTAATATATCATTTCATTTCATAACAAAATATTAGAAGAATATGAAAATGAGTTAAAATAGGTAATGTTCAGCCAGCTTAGTGAAGGTCATTAAAATTGGAGTTGTACTTTTTGGAAGCTTTTACGGTGGGTTTTTTCCGGTCAAATTTCTCTAAAATCCTACAGAAATTTATTGAAATCACAAACTTGATAGGTAATCCTGTGCAATCGAAGTGCCCTTGAGACTTTCCAGAAAGCTGAATCCATATATACAATCAATAAAACTATTTTAATTAACACCAATCAAAATTACACTTCAAATTTGTCCCCGCACACTAAAAACAATTCCATTAAAATCACATCATAACCAACCTTGTATACGTGTCAAGTAAATCACCGGACACGTGTCAGAGCCTTGAGCAAACAGGCAAAATAGCCGTTCGTTCTTTCGAGAGAAAAGCTTGGGCATCGTTGTCATCGTCCACAAGGAATTAAAGAAAAGCGGGAGTATGTCATCGGCAAAGCGCTCCCGTAAGTGTAGATTCCGTCTAGGACGTCTTTGTTGGAATCCGGTAAAGCGCCCCTGTATGTGTAGATTCTGTCTACGACGTCGCCCGTTCGAATCCGGTAAAGCGCCCCTGTATGTGTAGATTCCTTCTCGGACGCCGCCGGTTCGAATCCGGCCATCGACTTTCCCGCCCTGGAAAAATAAATATGCGTATGACAATGCCCGCTTCTCCGTAAATGATATTTGGCCTGCTGTCGGTCGTGCTTCATTTCGTGGAACGGTACGGGGTGTGCCTTCCAAGAAAATATCATTTTGAAAATGCTTTCATATCTTATGGGATCATGTCATGGTATGGTCATGGAGGCATGGGGCATCATCAGACAGGTAAAGGGAATAATAATAAATCCTGTGCGACAGTAACCCCGCGGCAGCGATCAGTTACAGTCTGAACCTCGTTAGCTTCTTTAAAACGGGTCTGACCAGCCCTGCCTTTTCCTCGACTCCCGTGACCTCCCAGTCCCCATAAATTGCCAGACTTCCAATCCATTTCTCGACTTGCAGCCTCATGCAATTTCTCTAGTCGCGCCTTTTCTTTCTTTGCTTTATTTTCGCGTTCTTGATTTTCTTTATGCCAATGGATGGTGTGCCGTCTGTTGACGCCATTGACGCCGACAGCGAGCGCTCGCTGGAAATGGCAGGCGACAAAGATGCACAGGGGAACAAAGATGGAATTTCCCCGTTCGACTTGGACTGGACAACAAGCTTTTCGGGGTTAAACGCCGAAAACCTCGCCGATTACCTCCCCGACGACATGATCGAGGATGTGTGTAAGATTCTTGATCGCTATGAACCAGCAGTTGAGGATGTGTGTAAGATTCTTGATCGCTATGAACCAGCAGTTGAAAACTTTCAGCAAGAGAACCGCGAGTTCTCTTGCTCGCCAGAGAACCGCGAGTTCACTTCCTCGACTGAGAACCCTATGCTTTGTTCTCAGGACGATGAAAATGCGAACGAGACTCATGGCAGTGAGTTCTCCATGTGTGAGAATGAATCCAGTGTTGCGGGCAGCAGCACTGAAGATTGCCTCAATAGTTATACCGACATCGACAATCTGATGGATGAATTGCATGACGACCTAAGTGGTTACGCTGACTTCGATGAGCTGCTAGAGGAATTGGGATACAAAAGGCCTGCAACTCCCGGCCCGATTGCCCAGCAGGTCGTGAACGAGGGCAGCGTTGACGACATGTTGCAGGACAGCTTCGTTGCCAACATTTTCGACACCTACACTCACCCGGGAGAGTACTTGTCGCAGATTGGTTGGCATGAAGAAACACAGCAAAATGCCCTGGAGCAATTAAATGATGATGGTTTTCTAGATTGGATGAAGCACGCTCTCTTGAATGGCCCGTATTAGGGGCCTTTCTCTGAGACAGGAACAAATTTTGTAACAGATTTTGACTTAAGAGGATCCTCTCTGTGCATAATGTACATGATATCGTGAGGGTTTCTGCGGAGTTTTGCTGCACACTAACAGAAAGGTCTCGAATAGCTAGCAGGAAGTCCATGTGCTGGCTCCTCTGCTGAGCGCATTCGAATTTTTGGTCTGGTTTTGTTTGAATGTGAATTCATGTCATGTCATATCAGCATAAATAGCAAGATTTCGGAGTTCTTTAATGAAAATCTCTGATGGGATTTCAATGTCACCTTTTCTAATGTCTTCTTATGGGATTTCAACCTGCAATTGGTTTTGTTTAAACATGCAATTTCCGGAAGTTTACTGACTTGAATCTGCAGAATGTCTGGAGTCTATTTAAATAATCAGTTCTTATTGAAAAATGTGAGTTTGATGAATTATTATGGATAATGTGTCAGATACAACTTACCAGTCATTAAATAAAACTCTTGTCTACAAAGTATGATCATCCAGTTGGCAAGATTTACAATGAATGGTGACTGTTACTCAATGCTCTGCTATAATATATATCTGGTACAGATTAAGGAATCATAGAAATCAATGAATTGTAAAATGTTCTGAGAACTTTATTGAAAAGCGCCATTATTTCTTATCAAGTACTCTGTTCTTTTCAGCAGAAAGCAAGGTTTACCATTAATGGTGGGTGTTATACTGTCCGAAAAAATGGTGAGCTTTTTTCTTCCCATTATAAGGATTATGGGATCAGAATTCAACTGCATCGAAAGCTTATTGCGGAAGTTCATTTTTGTTGCTTAAATTTCAAAGATAAAAGCGACCCTCACTGTGCAGTGTGAACAACATTTGAAAAATGGAAGGACTGCAGCAGGAATGGAAGGACTGCAGCAGGATTGTGGATATACACCACATGCAAAATTTTGCTTGTGATAGATATGCTTTTTTGGTTTAGCTGTACAGAAACAAAAACATGATGTTTCTGTGTTGGGCATGGTGCATTAAATTGGTTCTTTTATATATTATATATACAGACACTGCATATTTAATTTTAATTTTCATTCCTATAAAGATCTTAACCTAATTTCTGCGAATTAAATTGATTTTTGGTTTAGTCTAAAGTTAATCTATTCCGATTTCTTAGTGAAACTGACTTTACTTTAAAATCCAGTTAAATCTATTTGACGGAGATTAAAATAATATCTAATTCTGATTTTCCATCCAATTGACTTTAAAATATTATTAATATTAAAATTATTTGATGAACAATAAAATAACTTAAAACTGATATTAACCTTGTTAGAGAAATATTAAATGACAACCAGATGTATAAAATTGTGTGTCTCCCTGTGAAAGCGACTGAGAATATTATTTTTATGAGATACATACCAAAGAAAATTATTCTGATGTTATACAAATTATTTTGATGTTATACATACCCAATAACATCACGATCATAATTTTCTTTTGAATTTTTTACACTTAAAATGTCCTTTCTCGGTCCAAGTGAAATTCAACAATGTTGAGTGGCTTCTAAAGAAGATAAACATGGTTATAGTATTTCTTTGATTTACAAAGAAAATATGTATGATTTTAGTGTTCGTGTGAATTTATTTTTATTTGAAATTAACATTATTTATAAATTTAAAATTCATATAATTTTCTTATATAAGTTAGTTTTATATAACTTAGTTTTCTTATATTTTTTTAAATAGTGATAAAATTTACGGTAATTTAGGTCTCAATTTATCAATGTGTCAATTTATCAATGGGACAATCATCACTTAATACTTATGAATGTAGGTTGATTTATTAGTATTATTTAAGAAAAATTACGTAGAATTACTAGTTGGTGGTTCATAAGCAGAAGACAACTATCACTTGATAATTGTAAATGCAAGTTGATTCATTATTGTTATTTAAGAAAAATCAAGCTATTTGGAAATACCAATTGGTGGTCCTTAAGGGGAAAAACTTTCACTTTTGCTAGATGTGTTGGGCCTTTGGGCCATTAACGTGTTTCTTTGTGTCCAATGAAGATGAGCCCTTACTTGCATAAGTAGTTTTAGGATACGATTTGCTTGGCTAAGAGCTCATTTTCTTTGGACTTAAGATAGGATACGCTTTGCTTGGCTAAGAGCTCATTTTCTTTGGACTTAAGATAGGATACGCTTTGCTTGGCTAAGAGCTCATTTTCTTTGGACTTAAGATAGGATACACTTTGCTTGGCTAAGAGTTTATTTTATCTGGACTTGAAAAAATAGACTTGAGAAAATAGGGTAACGACAAAAACCCAAAAGCATCTTTTGGTAGGAGTGAACGTCGCCCCCCTTAAAAACCACCAATTCATAATTACAAGTGGCTTGATTTTCCTTCGAATAACAATGATGAGACAACTTGCATTAGCTAATTTCAATTAGTGATGGTTGTTCCCAATTTACTTTGACATCTGAGTTATGATATGTTTTCCCACTATATAAAAAGGGATAGATCACTTTTTTACATACACTAGCTTAGTAGAAAGACTCTAATAAAAACAATTTCAATCAAAAATGAGAAATTGACCCTAATAAAAACAATTATGATATGTTTTCCCACTATATAAAAAGGGATAGATCACTTTGTTTACATACACTAGCTTAGTAGAAAGACTAATAAAAACAATTTCAATCAAAAATGAGAAATTGACCCTAATAAAAACAATTATCACTAACTATTATCCACTAATGAAGTTCACTCATTGCTATTAATACTCTACGTGTAATTACCTTTTGGTGGTTCTGCAAAAGATCCTTAAAAATGCTGAATTTCACTCTTACTATATGCTTTTGAGTCTTAACCTATTACCCTTCACTCCTATTATATGCTTTTGAGTCTTGAGCAATTACCTTGTTTCCTGGAAAAAATAATTAATTAAAAGACATCATAAGATACTTCCTACTTTATCCATATATTAATTTAGACTTTCTTGCCTTATACTCGTGCAGTTATTTTAAAAGTTGTTCTTGAGCCAATAAAGTTCATCTCTACTTCGAGATTTTTGGAATGAACCATGTCAAAATGCTATTATTAATTTGGGATTATAATTTTTTCAAGTCAACTGAATCTATATTTTTGGGTAATTTTTATTTAGAGGTTTGGGGTATATTTTAATTTTTTTTATTAAAGTTTTGTCTTTTTGATATGTAAGGAAAGAAGGTAATAACTCAAGATTTAAAAGCACTTTGCAGGAGTGAAATTTATTCTCTTTACGTACCATTATGGAAGTAATTCCAAGTGGCATGGTTTTTTTGAATAAGAGTAATGAATCAGCTTGCATTAATTCCCACTAATTATTCTTGCAGCTAGAGGTGCTCTACAGTCAGTACGGAAGAGGTGTTATCACTTAACATTACATTTAAAAATAGTCCATTTTAACTCCAGATATACCAAGAGCTAGAGGGATCAAATCTTTTGAGATGCAAACATTTTTTAGAGTGAAAAGAAATTTGATCTCTCTTGGCTCTTGGTAGATCCAGAGTTAAAATGGATCTAAGCTAGTAGAATATACATGTAGTTGACATTCAAATATTTTATTTGTAATTCACGTTAAAACATGCCCGTCATATTTTTCCCTACATGCATACATTTATTAATTTTTATTATTAATATTTTTTAAAATATTACATATCAAATCCATATTAAGCATTTAAAGAATTACAAATATCCCTCATACATTGAATTAGAAGGAAACTATTAATGGAATAAGAATTCTCTCAATCTTTTTCCATATATGTTTCACGCTAAAATCTTTTTTTCAATGTGCGTATCGAAATATTTTATTTATAACCTACATTAAACTTTCCGTGTCATTAATTTCTAAAATCTTATATATCAACTCCATATTAGAAATTAAATAAATTACACATCTCCCTAGTTATGGAAAGTGAAAATATGAAATTCTTTTAATTTAAATTGCTTTATTTTTCTTTATATAAAGTAGATATAAAATCATGTTATTTAATATGGAGATTGAAATATTTTACTTATGGTTGACAGTAAAATATTTTTTTATTAATATATTTTTATTTTAAATATCACATATAAGCTTAACGTAGAATGGATTGCACATCATGTAATATCAATAATACAATTTCTTATCATCTCCATTTTAAGTAGTGAAGTAATTACATTTCTTCCTATTAGTAAAAAGTGAAGTAATTTTTTTTACTTATCTCCATAGTAAATAGTGAAGAAATTACATTTAATTTCTTCACCTTTTTTTTTTAAAACTTTCCATTCATTTATGTCTCTATGTAAAATTAAAGTGCAAATTGAAGTAATTTAATTATGGTCGACATTAATTTCATCCGTAAGTGAAAAGTGTGAGGTGTTTACTCCAATGGCAGTGAGTGAAAAAATTGAGGTATTTACTCCACCAATTATCAGTGAAAAGATTGAGGTATTTATTTCATCCGTAAGTGAAAAGTTTGAGAAATTTTTAAGTAGTGAAGAAATTGCATTTCTTCCTCATGGTATCTTTTTTATAAAACTTAAGTTTACTTTATATCTCTATATAAAGTTACCTAAAATTAAAGTGCAACTTGAAGCATTTTAATTATGGTCCACATTAATTTCTTTTGTTATACTATTTTTAATTTGTCAATTTAAATTATTATTTTACTATTTCTAAATGCAACGTTAGTAACATCTCTCCCCCACTGGTTGTAGAGTGCCTCTCGCCCCAATGAATAAAATCCATATAAATGTAAATATATGGTAGGCTAAAAAGTATATTAACACCTAATCCAAGTATCTATTTATATAGCAAGGGTTAGTATGATTAATAGAGGCATGGTAAATCTAGTAAAATTGTGATTACTATGAGATGTAAGTGAGTTTGTAGTGGTTAATTTGCTGATAATAAAAATTGTATATATGATTATGGCATATATATATATATATATATATATATATATATATATATATTCGTGCAAATATCTATAATATAAATAATATAATTGCTTTTCCGATTAATCACATTCTTGAGATTTAGTCATGTTTTGAACATTTGTCATGAGGATGAACCACATTAATTGGTTCGAAACGTGGATCAAATCTCAAGAATGTGATTAATCCCAAAGACAATTCTATTATCAATATGGATCACAAAATTCCACGATCTAACATCAATAATATATTTCATTCATAATAGTGGATGAAGTAATTACATAATCCTCCTACTTAAGTTTGTGTGAAAGTTTACCAAATCTCAAGAATGTGATTAACCCAAAAGACAATTCTATTATCAATATGGATCACAAAAGTCTAAAATCTAAGATCTATAATATATTCCATTCATAATAATGGATAAAGTAATTACATAATCTTCCTACTTAAATTTGTATGAAAGTTTACATAAAATTTTGTAGGCCGTAATCATATTTATATTTTCATTTTTATTTAAATTTGTGCAAAGAAATGCATAAATTATTGTTAATAATAACTCTTAGTAAATATGTTTATACATGAGTGTTTGAAGTTTTGTTTTTCCCCATAATTAAATTTAGAACTTCAACTAGATAATTTTATATGTATGTTCAACAATATTTTTATAAATTATAATTTTTATAAATATTAGTAAAAAATCTTGTTTACATAGGTGAAGGTGATAAATTATGGTATAATTAAATTTTTCCTTGGAATATACTTAAAAAAAATATTCATTACTTACATTCATGGATTTTTCATACATCATAAATATTAAAATTTCGACATACATTCATAATACCACCATTGATGACGATTGGGACAAACTTTCTAAAAGTCAAACCCTGAATTTTAGTTTAGAATTTTACCCATCTAGTTTCTCAAAAAGTTTGAGGTGTTTACTCCATGGTTTGTTTGTGAAAAATTTGAGGGATTTGGTAGTTGACAAGTTGGAGGCATTTACTCCATCAGAAATGGGTGAAAAGTTCGAGATATTTATTCCATAGAAAATTAGTAAAAAGTTTGATGTATTTACTCCACTGGCAATTAGTGAAAAAATTGAGGTATTTATTTCATCGCTAAGTGAAAATTTTGGGGTATTTATTTGGATGGAGCTAACCAGCCATATACTGGGTATTTAATGTCCTCATAGCAGCACGCCACTTAGCCCGATAACACGGGAGCGGGCAAATATTATTTAATGCCTATTTTGCCCGCTCCCCTGTTATCGCGTTAAGTAGCGTGCTGCTTTGAAAGCATTAAATACCCAATATATGGCTGGTTAGCTCTTCCCTATTTATTTCATCGGTAAGTGAAACTTTTGAGGTATTTACTCCACCGACAGTAGGTGCAAATTTTTAAGTAGTGAAGAAATTATATTTCTTCCTCATGGTACATGATATCTCCCCCGTACTAGGTTGTAGAGTGGGTCTAGGCGCGATGAATACAATCCATATAAATGTAAATATATAGTTATGGTAAAAAATATATTAATACCTAATCCAAATATCTATTTATATAGAAAGGGTTAGTATGATTAATAAAAACATGATAAATCTTGTAAAATTGTGATTATTATGAAGTGTGAGCGAGTTTGTAATGGTTAATTGGCTGATAATAAAAATTGTATATATGATTATGACATATATATATTTATTCATGCAAATATCTACAATATATTTCATTCATAATATATTGTAATATGAGTTGAGAAGAGTTAGTTTCTAGTGATTTTATGTGAAGTGGGTAAAGTAATTACATAACCCTCCTACTCAAATTTGTGCGAAGTTTACATAAAATTTTGCAAGCCGTCATCATATTTATATTTCCATTTTTATTTAAATTTGTGCAAAGGAATGCTTAGATTATGGTAGGTAGTAACTCTTGTAAATATGTTTATTTACATGAGCGTGTGAAGCTTTGTTATTCCCCATAATTAGATTTAGAACTTCAACTATATAGATTTATATGTATATTAAGAAAGATTTTCATAAATTTTAGTGTTATAGAAATTGGTAAAAAATCTTGTTTACATAAGTGAATGTGAAAAATTATGGTAATAACCCATTTGAGTGAATTTTTCCTTAATGCATGAAATATAAGAAAAAACTATACATATAATTTACTTACATTCATGATTTTTTCATACATCATAAAAATTAGAATTTCAACATACATTCATAATACCATTGATGATGATTTGGAAAAACTTTCTAAAAGTCAAATCCGGAATTTTAGTTTGGAATTTTACCCCATCCAGTTGCTCAAAAAGTTTGAGGTATTCACTGTCATTTCTATTTAAATCTGTGAAAAGAAATGCATAGATTATGGTAGGTAGTAACTCCGTAAATATGTTTATTTACATGAGTGTTTGAAGCTTTGTTATTGTAATATCCCTATAGTGATTAACCCCACGTAAAAGTAATGTCAATTTACGAATCAGTTATTAATTGATTCTTGGCTGTTGTGGAACTGAACGAAAATGAAGGAAACGAGGAGTTAACGTGGCCTAGGGAATTATTACGCGTGGGGTAGCAGAGTGATGGTCACGTATTCTACGCTGACTGATTTGGCGGTGAAGTAATGGCATTCCAGTATAGAATTCCATGCCCAGTTTTTATTCGAATAAACTTGCGGATTTGAGGGATCGTATCTTGATTTTGTTAAACACCGGATTTTATTTGGCAGGCCAGTCTTGGATCGATGGAAGCTTACCGATATGAAGTATGGTATCTGGATATATGAGTTTTCAATGTAGAAGGAGAGATGTATTTGAATAGCATCAAGTTTGGCAGAAACTCTTATGACTGTATCGCTGCCTCTCTACACGCCTGTTGGAAGGTTCTAAGCCATGCCAATGCGCATCGCTAAGGTATTTAGTTGACATGTTAAGGCAGCTACATGAAGAAGAAATGTTGTTGCAGGAAGATTTGCCACGGAACCCTGTTTGTTGAACACTGCGTTGTGTGGAAACCGTGGAGACATTGTAGATGTCAAAACTCAAGAACCCATGATTGCTCGTTAGTGCCGCAGTAGAGAGTCGTATATTGACACAAATCGTTGTTAAAGCCACCGACATGAGATTGATAGCCAGGCAGTTTGCTGCTCCAACGAAGTCAGAACGTCAAGATGTGGTAACCGGGCTCCCAGTTGCTTCTCTCCGACCAAAGGAATAATGCGTTTGTTTTTTAGTCGATGGTACAACTGAAAAACATAAGTATCTTGCTCTTTTTCTGCTAGGAAAAATATGTATGTGCGTAGTTGACTAATGGAAAACGCAAATTCTTCCATGTAGACACGTTTTACTGTTTTGCATTATTTTTCCAGCGAGAGCTGAGTTCAATGCTAGGTAATTAATATATGAAGTGAGCCTATTTGATTCATATTATCAAATGCTCAAGTTTATATAGAAATCCGTTATACCGTGGCTGCAACTCGCTTAGGTGCATTGAGTGTTATCTAGTTAGTCACAATGCATGCGGATCCTAAACTATATGGTAGAATACCAAGAAAGGGGATATGTGTTACACACATCAAAGAAGGATGATTATGATAAGTTAAGGGATGCACTAAGGATTAGCCATCGTGTTATAGGGGTATGTTCTTGTATGGACAGAGCTATTGAGTCATGTTCCTTTAGGAAAATGATATGTGAATACCTTATGCTAAACTATTATCTTAGTTTCTTGTTGAACCAGATGTGTAAGCACATGAGATTTGTGCTAGCTTTCATTAGAAAGGGTATACATATGCATGCAGGTTGTGTTAGTTTGCTTTACATGTTTGCAGGCAACAAAAGTAATGGCTAAAAGACTAGCTCTTTTGGTAAAAGTTTATGTAAATTTTCATGTAAGTAGATTATAACTGATGTTGTAGTTAGTCCCTTCAAGGGTATCCCTTAATGTTTTGTCCTCTATGAATATGTGCTTGAGCCAAGGGAAAATGCTAAATATATGATTATTTATAAATGAAATCATGATGTCAATGTTGATAATGATAACATGGACTTGTGAAAAAAACTAATGGTTAGATCTCTTAGAGAGAAATATGCATTAGTGTGAATAAGCATTGTGAAAAGTAGAACAAGAATTTACTTGAATATATGTACTAGTTAATTAGTATGTTATGCTTGCTCATGCAGATGAGTAGATGTTAAAAGATCACTTTTAGAGGTTGCTTAATGAATGATTAATACTGTATCTAATGTTGTTGCCAAAGCTTGTTGACAATTACATTGACAGGAAACGATGGCGGTTGGTGCCTAAGGGAAGTGATGTCTAACATTATGACAGGAAAAGGATTATTGGTCCATGCAGATGAGTTCAAGTTGTAGGATCGTACATTGCTAGAACAATCATGCCACAAGGGATGTTGTATGTGGCGGTATGTAAATAAAAGATTACATGAAAACTGTATTAGCTTTTAGCTAGTTATGCGATAGCTTAATGATAATTCATTGTAATGATTTTAATAACAATGGTTAAGGGATGGAATCCCTTATAAGCCATCGAGTGAGGGGTGAAAACCCTCACGAGCGTTTAATAATAAGATTAAACGTTTGCTGGTTTTCACCCTACGGGGTTTCCAGGGTAAATTGGTGTTCAAATGGTGTGATTGCCTTTTGTGTCAGTTTGATAATGATGAGTCCTTGATGTTGATGGTTCTTTATTTAATGTGACAACCATAATGTCCTAGTACATGATTATTTAATAAGGCTGAGGATATCAAGAAATGGATGCAAGGATTCATGAGACAGTTTATGTCATTACACTACCACAGTAGGTTATGCAATGGTTATGCAACTTGCTGTCTTGATGGCAATTTACTTATTGTACTAAAGAATATTATCTCTAATGGTTAATGATGAATTGTGGAGCTGTGAATTGGTTAATTACTCGTGGTAATTTGTATAAAAAATTCTAACTCCCTACTTTTACATGCGAGGTTACCCGGGAATGTGACAAGTGGTATCAAAGCTAAAGGTTGCAGCACTGGCGCCTTTGGGAATTGGTAAGCGGAAAGGATATTGAGGTACGCCATCAGTAGGCACTAACTCAGGTATGAGTTTAATCATTCACATATTCATTTATGTAGTACACTACTTTTGGCATGATAGGTGTGATTCATGTTTATAACTGCTTTGAGTAGTAAGTAATAAAGTTGTTGCATAACTACGTTCACAACATTGGATTCCTGATGAGGATAAAAGAAAATGAAACTTTTGTCACACCTAAGAACAATACTGAACACTCATTACACTTAAGAAAAATATTGAACATTCATTGAGGGAAGTGACAATCAACTACCAACTTGTGATTTGCAAATATGGCAATAACAATGATTCATTTATTAAACAAAATTGAAGTTACAATGAACAAAACTTAATGAGTCAATGCATGAATATAAATTATGGGGAACATCCTTGAATAGGATGACAAATTGTTTTAAAAGGACATTAGAAGAACCCTTAGATATTGAAAACATGCAATGAGTCAAGTAGCGAGACTTGATTGTCATAACTAACTTTTGATTCAGTCTTGTCATGGATGCATGAAGACGATTGGTAGTTGAGATTGGTTAGTGTTGTATGACTAACCCATAGAACTTATATGCATTAATTGAATTGGACTTAAGATTATTACAATTCGAAAACAAGTGAAGGTTGATTGATGTCACATGCATGGAATGTGTGTATGAAGATTCTTACTCTCTCTGTGCTATAGTTCCGGTTGTTTATGAGAAGAGTTCTTAATTTTATTCACCATGGGAATGCATGATGAATAGTATATGCTTATGTCCTAATAGATTTAATGATGATTGCCCTCTAATTAATTGAAATCCATTAGCATGGTATGTGTTTATGTTAATCATTACTTGTTGGGAGATAAAAACCATTGGAGCCTCGATTTAATCATGGTTGAATTTATCTCTACTATGGGAATGATGGATTTCTTATGCATGTTGCATTCCAGTGTGAAGTTAATTGTAGAGGCATGTACAGTGAGTAACATTCCTAGGACCCATTCATGGTATAATTACATGTGATAATTACTCATAAATAGACTAACTGTGTTAATACAGTTGTTAGTAAACTCTAACTACCTTCCCCAACTATAGATGCTTCCAAAGGAAAAGGAAGCAAGGAGAAGGAAGAAGACCGTGCTGTAGGGACAGACGGAGATGGGAAAAGAAATCGCTAAGTCTGGTGATGACCAGATAGCGCAAGCTTTGGGTGTCAGAATCTTGCAGAAGACTCTAAGTCTGGGGATGACTAGATAGTGCTCGATGTGCATGTGAGTATTCCCTTGACAATGCTTAAGGAGTTGGAAAATGATAACTATAGTGTGTTGATGTTAATGATTTTCACAATGTCTCCTTGAACTCATTATTCTGAAATGGTCACATAGTAGTGTTATGATAGTTGTTGCATCTAGCATCAAGTGGTAACTTTGGTGCATGTGTGACACTTAGGAGATCATGCTTCTAATTGCATAAGTAGAGCAATTGTTTCCGGTAAGGGTGGTTCAATTTGTTAGTTATGCATGTTGAACCAAGGAAAAGATAAGTAACTCTATTCTTTATAGAGAATAATCAGTTGTGTTTTATTTAATAGTTGGAAATATCATGGGGTTGATTTCTACAGTAAAGATTGATTATTTTATATGTTTTTCTTAGTAAAGGAAATAGGTAGTTCCTCCTAGAAGGACTACATGTGAGTCTTGTGTGAGAAATGTTTGTCTCTTGTCATTTTTCTTGGAACAAAATCCTTGCTAAATATAGCCAAAGTACCTTCTTGAGAAAAGAAGATGAGGCATATAAACGTCCTGAGGACATAGCATGAAGGGTGGCCAAGTTTTCTTGAATTAAAATATGTATTTTTATTTGATAAAAGTTTCTTGGAAAATATATATATGCTAATTGCATTATGATACTAGTTAGTTCTAAGTTCTAGTGAAATGATTATGCATTACATGCATGATAAAGATAGCTAAATATGTGCTTCTAGGCACATAGATATTCATTTCTAACTTTTTGAAGAAAGAGTATATTATATATATATACATAAATATAGTTTCATTCTAAGAGTGTGCATACTTCATGTATGAAGATGAAGGATTTTGTGAGAGTTTTCTTGAAAATAAAAATAGAGGTTCTTTCCCTTAAAGACACATTAGAATAGTGTTCATGCAAGAAACAAAATCCTTACTTGTTTCATGAAAAGAACTATGTGCATTGAAGTAAAGTAATTGTGTTAGGAAAGGACATGTTGCATAATGGTAGCTATTGTGACTTTGGAATTATGACTCTGTGTGTACATAGAGGCAATGATCATGTTAACTTTCTTGAAGACAACAATCTTTTGAAGAGATTGTCTTGGTAGATAAGTTGTGTTGATTTTTTGATTTTGGATGGATAAGTAAATCGATTTTTATGCATAAAGATGAATATCTTTAATAATCCCCTGAAAGGGAAGATAGAAGAATAAGGTTAAAATGACTTCCTTTAAGAAAGAGGTATGTAGTTTGTTGTATGAAATGATGGTAGTATTCTAGTGAAAGGCTTATATGATAAGCAATGGTATGCACAAAGATTAGTCATTATGATATAGAGTTATGATCTTTGTATGTTAGAGAGATTATGTTTAATTACATTAACAATGCATGACCCAAGCTAGCCATAGTAAACGTAAAATAATACTCCATTAATGATGATTTGAATTAGAACAACAGACTATGGCAAAATTGGGAATGCTGAGAGTATTAACTCAACTGTTGTTGACATTTATACATTAATGAGTATTTGCATATGCTTTTATACATGACAATATTGTATGCATGCACATTCTTGGAAATTGAATACGTGTTAACTGATGCATATTTATAACTAACGTTGCTGATGGGATTAAGTAGTGGTAGCTTAATGGCAACAAGAAAACTCATCACATAAATTGCTGCAATGTGAAATGCAATCATAAATGAGAAAGAATGATGTTATATGATATGCATGAATTATGTTATTTGGGAAATTTGCATGCATACAACGTGTATGATAGATATGGTTCCCATCAATCTAGATGTTGTGGACCCATGTTGAGGGTTAAGTGTAAATGCATGGTGTACATGCATGTTTGTTGTGCTAATAATAATGTTCATATGGTTCATTGTGTAAATTACTTTGAGAAAGAGTAATAAAAGAGAAATTTAACATGCCAGACAGTTGCGGATAGTTGGGTTGATGACAGTTACCTGCCTGGAGGGGTTGATGGTACCTGTCTGCCCGGATTGAGAAAGGCTTGAATGCCTTGGGTTGATGACAGTTACCTGCCCGGAGGGGTTGATGGTACTTGTCTGCCCGGATTGAGAAAGGCTTGAATGCCTTGGGTTGATGACAGTTACCTGCCCGGAGGGGTTGATGGTACTTGTCTGCTCGGATTGTGAAAGGATGGAATGCCTTGGGTTGATGGCAATTACCTGCCCGGAGGGGTTGATGGTACTTGTCTGCCCGGAGTTGGGTTGATGGCAGCTACCTGCCCGGAGGGGTTGATGGTACTTGTCTGCCCAGATTTCCTCTCCCTGGAATTCTTGAGCTGGTTGGCCAGTGGAATTCCATGTTAGACCTGGTAAGGTCTCTATCAAAGAAACTGTCTGGATGTGAAAATGACTCGACTTGGTTGTGGAAACCAGTTCCCATGGGTTGGGAATTCTTTAGTCTATTGTGATTTTCATGGCTAAAGAAATTAACTAATCAGTTGTATGTGATGTTAAAAATAAATTCTATATATAGTTGTGTGAAATGTGTTATGCACATTTAACATGAAATGAGTTTAATGTTCAATAAAGGAGTTATTGGAAATTTTAATTCCTGTATCATTTTATTAATCTTGTGAAAGTCTTAGTAGGGGCTAAGACCATTTCCAAATGATGCAGTGATTGACAGTTTTGATGATTAGAGAGCTAGGTGCTCTTTTGGTACTTCTAGAAGTACATTGTGGATGTCTTTAGTGAAAATTCGTTCAGTGTGCATGTAGAGCAGTGATTTATCATTTGATGATTAGTGTTAGTGCTCTTTAAGTACTTGTAAAAGTACTGCGATTTAAAAATCATCTGACATTGCACAATTGATGGATAGTCAAAAGTATTTCATTTGACTCAAAATATAGTGGCTAATGCAATTGAATTTGTTAGTCATATATTACAGAAATTACTTACCATGGAGGGTTGAAGAATTGTCCAACCACTATTAAAAGGCTTACATGGAAGTATTCATGATTTCCAAGAATAGATGGTAAGTAATGGTAAGTTGACATAGAGAATTGTTTATTATGAATGAATAAGGGCCAAGTGGTGGCGATTAGAAGTTGCATATTTTTGCAACTATTGATTCTTATAACTAATGATATTTCTTATGACTATATCATTACTATTTTGTTTGTCGTCTTTTCTTGGAATGGAATCGTTGATTTCAAAGAGAAAGGATCACATTTTGCGTGGTTTAGATGGTAATACCATGAGTAAAGTCTAAAGTTCCAATGAAAGATGAACACCGAGGACGGTGTTCCTGTTAAGGGGGGGAGTATGTAATATCCCTATCGTGATTAACCCCACGTAAAAGTAATTTCAATTTACGAATCAGTTATTAACTGATTCTTGGCTGTTGTGGAACTGAACGAAAATGAAGGAAACGAGGAGTTAACGTGGCCTGGGGAATTATTATGCGTGGGGTAGCAGAGTGATGGTCATGTATTCTACGCTGACTGATTTGGCGGTGAAGTAATGGCATTCCAGTATAGAATTCCATGCCCAGTTTTTATTCGAATAAGCTTGCGGATTTGAGGGATCGTATCTTGATTTTGTTAAACACCGGATTTTATTTGGCAGGCCAGTCTTGGATCGATGGAAGCTTACCGATATGAAGTATGGTATCTGGATATATGAGTTTCCGATGTAGAAGGAGAGATGTATTTGAATAGCATAAAGTTTGGCAGAAACTCTTATGACTGTATCGCTGCCTCTCTACACACCTGTTGGAAGGTTCTAAGCCATGCCAATGCGCATCGCTAAGGTATTTAGTTGACATGTTAAGGCAGCTACATGAAGAAGAAATGTTGTTGCAGGAAGATTTGCCACGGAACCCTGTTTGTTGAACACTGTGTTGTGTGGAAACCGTGGAGACATTGTAGATGTCAAAACTCAAGAACCCATGATTGCTCGTTAGTGCCGCAGTAGAGAGTCGTATATTGACACGAATCGTTGTTAAAGCCACCGACGTGAGATTGATAGCCAGGCAGTTTGCTGCTCCAACGAAGTCAGAACGTCAAGATGTGGTAACCGGGCTCCCAGTTGCTTCTCTCCGACCAAAGGAATAATGCGTTTGTTTTTCAGTCGATGGTACAACTGAAAAAGATAAGTATCTTGCTCTTTTTCTGCTAGGAAAAATATGTATGTGCGTAGTTGACTAATGGAAAACGCAAATTCTTCCATGTAGACACGTTTTACTGTTTTGCATTATTTTTCCAGCGAGAGCTGAGTTCAATGCTAGGTAATTAATATATGAAGCGAGCCTATTTGATTCATATTATCAAATGCTCAAGTTTATATAGAAATCTGTTATACCGTGGCTGCAGCTCGCTTAGGTGCATTGAGTGTTATCTAGTTAGTCACAATG
Organism: Pinus tabuliformis; assembly: GCA_031772625.1. Classification (NCBI taxonomy): domain Eukaryota; kingdom Viridiplantae; phylum Streptophyta; class Pinopsida; order Pinales; family Pinaceae; genus Pinus; species Pinus tabuliformis. The sequence continues at coordinate 945,397,389 of CM062820.1, forward strand.
CATGCGGATCCTAAACTATATGGTAGAATACCAAGAAAGGGGATATGTGTTACACACATCAAAGAAGGATGATTATGATAAGTTAAGGGATGCACTAAGGATTAGCCATCATGTTATAGAGGTATGTTCTTGTATGGACAGAGCTATTGAGTCATGTTACTTTAGGAAAATGATATGTGAATACCTTATGCTAAACTATTATCTTAGTTTCTTGTTGAACCAGATGTGTAAGCACATGAGATTTGTGCTAGATTTCATTAGAAAGGGTATACATATGCATGCAGGTTGTGTTAGTTTGCTTTACATGTTTGCAGGCAACAAAAGTAATGGCTAAAAGACTAGCTCTTTTGGTAAAAGTTTATGTAAATTTTCATGTAAGTAGATTATAACTAATGTTGTAGTTAGTCCCTTCAAGGGTATCCCTTAATGTTTTGTCCTCTACGAATATGTGCTTGAGCCAAGGGAAAATGCTAAATAATATGATTATTTATAAATGAAATCATGATGTCAATGTTGATAATGATAACATGGACTTGTGAAAAAAACTAATGGTTAGATCTCTTAGAGAGAAATATGCATTAGTGTGAATAAGCATTGTGAAAAGTAGAACAAGAATTTACTTGAATATATGTACTAGTTAATTAGTATGTTATGCTTGCTCATGCAGATGAGTAGATGTTAAAAGATCACTTTTAGAGGTTGCTTAATGAATGATTAATACTGTATCTAATGTTGTTGCCAAAGCTTGTTGACAATTACATTGACAGGAAACGATGGCGGTTGGTGCCTAAGGGAAGTGATGTCTAACATTATGACAGGAAAAGGATTATTGGTCCATGCAGATGAGTTCAAGTTGTAGGATTGTACATTGCTAGAACAATCATGCCACAAGGGATGTTGTATGTGGCGGTATGTAAATAAAAGATTACATGAAAACTGTATTATCTTTTAGCTAGTTATGTGACAGCTTAATGATAATTCATTGTAATGATTTTAATAACAATGGTTAAGGGATGGAATCCCTTATGAGCCATTGAGTGAGGGGTGAAAACCCTCACGAGCGTTTAATAATAAGATTAAACGTTTGCTGGTTTTCACCCTACGGGGTTTCCAGGGTAAATTGGTGTTCAAATGGTGTGATTGCCTTTTGTGTCAGTTTGATAATGATGAGTCCTTGATGTTGATAGTTCTTTATTTAATGTGACAACCATAATGTCCTAGTACATGATTATTTAATAAGGCTGAGGATATCAAGAAATGGATGCAAGGATTCATGAGACAGTTTATGTCATTACACTACCACAGTAGGTTATGCAATGGTTATGCAACTTGCTGTCTTGATGGCAATTTACTTATTGTACCAAAGAATATTACCTCTAATGGTTAATGATGAAATGTGGAGCTGTGAATTGGTTAATTACTCGTGGTAATTTGTATAAAAAATTCTAACTCCCTACTTTTACATGCGAGGTTACCCGGGAATGTGACAGTTATTCCCCATACTTAGATTTAGAACTTCAAATATATAGGTTTATATGTATATTAAGAAATTTAGTCTTTATAAATATTGGTAAAAAATCTTGTTTACATAAGTGAATGTGATAAATTATGGTAATAATCCATTTGAGTGAATTTTTCCTTAATGCATGAAATATACAGAAAAAAATTATGTATATAATTTACTTACCTTCATGATTTTTCATACATCATAAATATTAGAATTTCAACCTACATTCATAATACCATCGATGATGATTTAGATAAACCTTCTAAAAGTCAAATCCTCAATTTTAGTTTGGAATTTTACCCCATCCAGTTTCTCAAAAAGTTTGAGGTATTTACTCCATGGGTTGCTTGTGAAAAATTTGAGGGATTTGGTCGTTGAACAGTTTGAGGCATTAACTCCATCAAAAGGTCAGTGAAAAGTTCAAGATATTTATTTCATAGAAAATCAGTGAAAATTTTGAGATATTTACTCCATTGGTAGTTAGTGAAAAAATTGAGGTATTTACACGCGAGGTCACTGACAAACAAATATTATTTTACCAATATTATATCTCGTGTGTTCATATTGGAGCATTAAAAATGGAAAAATCATAAAATAAAATATTAGGGTTATAATGAGGACCTAAAGGGTTTTAATATACCATATAATAATATATAACATAAGTGTTGGGTGTGGAGCCTCATTATCTTATGTATTCAAAGGTATCGCCACATTGGACCCCAGTTCGTTGTCGCCTGTAAAATATTCGCTGCAGGGGGGTTCCAGGGGGGGCGGCTGCAACCTTTGGGGAGCCCCCCCTGGCGGGGGGTTTCAGGGGCAGCGCCCCGAAGCTAAGAATAAATGTAAAATTTCTTTGTAAAAGTATAGTAATTTCTAGTCAATCTGGGTCGTTCATTAGGCAAAGATCTGACGGTAGAAGTTATGTTTAATTTAGGGTTTTTTGCCCTAGAAGGCAACCCCTCACTATATATGAGGGAATTGTATTGTGTCTATGTAGATCTGTATTCTGAGTGAGAAAGAAAGAGGAGATTGAGAGTGAAGAGGGTGTTACAGCGGATCCGCTGTAGGTTTTATCTCTTCAGTTTGCTGGATAATATAAAAGGAAGGACTAGTTCTCCGTGGACGTAGCCCAAACTGGGTGAACCACGTATATCTGTGTCTCCAATGTTTTATGCGATTTTCTGTGTTTATATTTCTACAATATTTTATGTGTTCCATTGTTCCATAATATATATAATTTACTAACAACTGGTATCAGAGCCGAAGGTTTATTTGGTTGACAAACTCGCAGGAGAGAAGGGTTTCTGGTTCGAGTGGGAGCAATGGCGGAAGATGGTAAGTGTAATGCTCCTCGTGAAGTGATAATGTTGGTAAAATAGTAAATTTAACTGTGAGCTAAAACTCTGATTGATAAGTATAAAAACTCTGTTGTTAGTGTTGTTAATTATTATGATAATTAATTGTGTCATCACTATTTAATTTGAGTGTATCATTAATTGTGGTTAATAACTGTTGAGGTAGTTAAATAAAAAAAACCTAACTACCTTCATGAGACAGTTGAGACCCCAGGAGGAATGGGGAGATGCTATGTCTGGTAGTGACCAGATAGCATGTGTTGAAAGGAAGAGACTTCCTAAATCTGCTACGTCTGGTTAGGATCAGATAGCGAGACCTGGCATAGCCAGAGAGATTGCAGACAAGAAGTTCTGCAGAAGTGCTTGGGGGTGGAAGATCGAGAAGGATCTTCCTACGGATGGGAGGTTGACAAGCATAACGAACAGGTTTTCTGCTAAACAGGTATGGTTTGCTAAGCATTTTATCTGTGGAACCCTTTTATGGTCTTTTGTAAGCAAGTAAAAATAATGGAAAAGCAATCTATTCATTTCTTTAAAAAAAATTTAGTTTCTGCGCAACCGGCAGAGACAGAATCTGTATCTTTCAGTCAAGAACACAAGCATAGAACATATCGAACTGGAAACTCTGTGGTACAGGTGATAGCAAGAATATTAAACAGAAGAGAATACGGTAAAACCCTTCTCTGTAATCAAATGGGAGTGAAAACGAAAAGAAATCTAGCAATATACAGAATTAATAGCTTCTTATTCCGAATCATAACAGCATTAAAAACAACGAACTATCCAAACCTTCTACCAAGGAAAAATGCAGGCCGAACAAATCGTCGGCGGAACAAAACACAAGCTTCGGAGCGACAACATTCCTTCACAATTATATAACTGAAACATTTGACTGAAGATACATATGCATGCGGGATAAGACATATAGCAGACGGATACATCCCTGTCACCGTGGAACGAAAGAAGAACCATTAACATTATGCACGCACAACAGGTATTAACAAATTGTCCCGGCTCTAAAAGAGTCGCCATAGCTGAGCTTAAGCATGTGCTTAGCCAGCAGGGGCTTCTAATGCCGAACCATTATTAGAGAAGAACTAACCATAAAAACTAATTTACACTGGAAAAGAAACGAGTAGAGATTAATATATAAGCCGTGTTCACAGTAAAGCTACAGAGAAGGCGAGTAAGCCAGAAAACATCATAATACAGAGCTAGAGTCATACCAAGAATTCCTGTGTCACAATAACAATTTCGTAACCAAGTCTAAACCAAGAAATAGTATTATATAGACCGAAAACATCGTTTAACAAGAAGCATTGTCTGCGCTCAGGAGCGTAGATCATATAATGAAAGACAGTTATACAATTTAAGCTCGGCGTACAACGCCTCTTAGCGGTGGTTCCCGCCTGAGTATGGGCGAGGAAACCAGACATAATGCAACCACCAAATATGAGAATGAGACATAGAAACTTCCAAGCGAGGAAACCCCTTGAGTATGGCGGAGGGACTCCAAATACAAGAGCAAGACCCCCGACATTCCTGTTCAGGCGAACAGCGGTTCAGCCATTACCCTTGGAAAAGTAAAAAACAGGTCCTATGGTAAACGCATGGCTCTTACCTGAATTTGGGATGGCAGAGGAGTGGAGAAGACTCCCAACATCGCTGGTTAGCCGTCGAGCCATCCTCCTGAACACGACAATAAAACCATAAACTGAGAGCTTTACATAAAAACGCCGAGAGAAAAGAAAACGAGCTAGCAGAGACTGTAACCATAACTGGAGCCGCGAAGACTCTTGCATCTGGCAAAACACAAGAAGGAAGAAAAAGCAGGACTTGAATAAGAATAATTATACCTGAAACCGTGAAGGATGGCAGAGGCATTCTGCTGTGCACCGATTACTTGGAGACGGAAGGTTCAGGGTAAGGCAGAGCGCCACAACGCTGTAAGTGACATACAGTCGCTCCACAATGAAAACAAGAAACAAGCCGAAAGGTGAATCGCCTCTTAAATATTTCAAACGCTTTCTCTGCCTCGTGGCTCAACAATAGCCCTAGATCTGGCCGAACCTGTTACCATCGTCCGATCAGCAGGAAAGAACCGGGAAAAGCAACCGCGAATTGGCAAGTTCGAGATGTCAGGCCGTATGGCGTTTGGAGCACCGGGCACGCGATGGCACATGACGGCCTGATGGCTGGCCGTTCATCAAGCCAAATGGTCGACGCATAACAGGCCAGCTAGATGAGCGCCGGAGTCGGTCAGAATCCCACGGCTTCAGCACCCTCGGGGACATAAAGCAGTACATAATATAGTAAATGCCATAAAGAAAACATTTAAGAATGAGAACCGTTCACTGTACTCTGTATACACCTTGGATTTGTAAACCGCATATTAGAAATTCGCCACATATCAAAGTTTATCCAACGCATAAACATTACCGAATCATGGGTATGGAAAGATGGGTATAGGGGAAAATTATTAACCCTTGCATGAGCGGGTAGATGTATACATACCATAATGTTTGTTTTATAGTAAGTAAAACTTTGATTGTAATGCTCGGCAATAGTAGTCTATTATAATTTGTTGGGCGGTGCAAAGAAATTCCATGTGACATATATATATACTTATCTGTATGGTAGTAAAAAAAAATAAAATTTAGATCTGTAATGGTGTGTGACAGTAAGTTTAGGGTCGAGAAATTTAATGGCCAAAAATTCTCGTTGTGGAAGATGCAGATGGAATATTATTTGTATCAGAAAGATTTGTACCTACCATTGGGTGGAAAAACAAAGATGCCGATGGGTATGACAAATGAAGAATGGAACCTTCTCGATAGAAAGGCACTTGGAACAGTATGGTTGTGCCTCGCAGCGTCGGTCGCCTTCAACATTTCGAAGGAAACAACGATAGAGGGTTTGATTAAGGTGTTGGCAAAACTATATGAAAAACCCTCGGCCTCAAACAAGGTATTTCTTATGAAGCGATTATTCAATATGAAGATGTCGGAAGGTGGATCTGTTGCAGACCGTTTAAAAGATTTTAACACTGTTACAAGTCAGTTAATTTCTGTAGGGGTGAAATTTGATGATGAAGTTAGAGCTCTGTTATTCTTGTGCTCATTTCCAGAAAGTTGGAATGGTTTAGTAATGGCCATTAGTAACTCTGTTTCTGGATCTAGTACCTTAAAGTTTGATGATGTAGTCGGTGCTATCCTTAGCGAGGAAATGCGATGAAAAAGCTCTGGTGACACATCAGGTAATGCTTTGAGTGTAGAGTCTAGGGGAAGAAAAATGGAAAGAGGAAAGAACTCAGGATATCGCAGTAAATCAAGGAAAGGCAGATCCAAGTCCAGATCGGGGATAGTCTGCTAAAAATGCGGAAAGAAATGACACCTAAAGAAAGACTGTAGATCTCGGAAGGGAAAAGAAGGAGATGCACAACAAGAAAACAATCATGAAGCAAATGTGACAGGTGAGGTGTTACAAGATGCTTTAATTCTTTCTTTCTAAAATATTACTGATTCCTGGGTGGTAGATTCAAGGGCCTCATTCCATGCCACACCTGATAAGAAATACTTTCATGACTATGTTCAAGGAGATTTTGGACAAGTCCGTTTGGGTGATGATAAACTCTATAAAATTGTTGGAATGGGTAAGGTTCTTGTAAAACAACAAAATGGAAACCAATGGCTACTAAAGGAGGTAAGGCATGTTTCAGATCTGAAGAAAAATCTGATTTCAACAGGGCAGTTAGACGGTGAATGTTGTGTGACAACTTTCACAGATAAAGCTTGGAAGGTCACCAAAGGAGCCCTGGTAATAGCACAAGGCGAAAAGGCTGGTACATTGTATTTATGAAATGGTATTTCTAACTTTGTTAATGCTTTAATTTCCAAAGGAGCAGACGCAGGATTATGGCATCATAGGCTCGGACAGATGAGTGAGAAAGGGATGAAGATCCTTCACTTAAGGAATTTGTTGCCGGGTTTGAAGAATGTTGATTTGGAGTTCTGTGAGAATTGCATTTATGGAAAACAGAAGAGAGTCAAATTTCTCAGAGTTGGGAAAGAAAAGAAGAGCGAAAAATTAGATCTTGTGCATACAGATGTATGGGGACCTGCTCAGGGATCATCTCTCGGTGGCTCTCGTTATTATGTTACTTTTATTGATGATGCAACTAGACAAACTTGGATTTATTATATTAAGAATAAATCTGATGTATTTGATACTTTCAAGAAATGGAAAGCTTTGGTTGAGATTGAGACAGGAAAGAAATTGAAGTGTCTCAGGTCAGACAATGGAGGTGAATATTGCAGCAACAAGTTTGATAGGTACTGTTCAGAGCATGGAAATCACAGAGAGAAGACAGTTCCAAGAACACCACAAGAAAATGGTGTGCCAGAAAGGATGAACAGAACAATCATGGAGCGTGCAAGGTGCATGAGATTGCATGCAGGATTGCCTCTACAATTTTTGGCAGATGCTGTAGATACTGCTGTTTATCTAATAAACAGAGGGCTTTCAAGTTCCTTGGATGGTGGTGTTCCAGAGGAAGCATGGACAGGTAAAAAGGTAAACTACTCCTTTTTAAAGCCTTTTGGTTGTGAGGCCTTTGTCCATATTAATAAATAAAATAGAACAAAGCTTGAGGCAAAATCAAATAAATGTACCTTTATTGGATATGGTGTTAATGATTTTGGTTATCGATTATATGATTATGAAAATCACAAAATCATTAGGAGTAGAGATGTAATATTTAATGAAAAGGTCTTGTATAAGAATCAGTTGCAGGAAAAGAAACAGGAAAAAGAAAACAAGGAATACACAGTTCTTGATGAGATCACTGAAAAAGTAAAGGTGCCTGAAGATAATAATAATCAACAACCACAACAACAACAACCACCACAACAGCAACAGGCACCCAAACACCTGAAAGTGGTGTTAGAAGATCTACCAGGATAAGTAGATCCCTTGAACGATACTCTCCTTCATTATATTATTTATTGTTGATTGATTCTGGCGAACCCGAATGTTATGAAGAAGCAATGCAGGTTGAAAGCAGGAAGAAGTGGGAGCTAGCCATGGAAGAAGAGATGGACTCCTTAATGTATAACCAGACTTGGGACTTAGTCAGGTTGCCTGCAAGTAAAACTACATTACAGAATACATGGGTTTACAAGTTGAAGGAAGAAGATGGAGGAAAACAGAGGTACAAAGCTAGATTTATGGTGAAGGGGTTTGCACAGAAGAAAGGTATTGATTTTGATGAAATATTTTCTCCTGTTGTTAAAATGACTTCAATCAGAACTATTCTAAGTCTAGTAGCAGTTGAAGATTTGCATCTTGAGTAGTTAGATGTAAAGACAACCTTTTTCCATGGGGATTTGGAGGAAGAGATATACATGCAACAACCACAAGGATATGAGGTAAAAGGGAAGGAGAAACTAGTGTGCAGGTTGAAGAAGAGATTGTATGGTTTAAAACAGGCTCCAAGGCAGTGGTATCTAAAATTTGACAAGTTTATGTCTGAACAAGGTTATATTAGATGTCACTCTGATCATTGTGTTTATCTGAAAAAGCAAAATGATGGCAGCTATATTATATTTTTATTGTATGTAGATGACATGCTTGTTACAGGGTCTAACAGGCAAGAAATAAATGTACTCAAAAGAAAATTGGCAAATTCATTTGCAATGAAGGATTTGGGAGCTGCAAAACAAATCCTTGGTATGAGAATAACTAGAGATAGGAAAAATCACAAACTAACATTGTCTCAGAATGGGTACATACAAAAGGTGTTGAAAATATTTAATATGCACAATGCAAAACCAGTTAGTACACCTTTTGCTAGCAATTTCAAACTTAGTAAGGAAATGTGCCCAAAGACCCAAGAAGACGTGGATTATATGTCTAAAGTTCCATATGCATCAGAAGTTGGAAGCTTAATGTATGTAATGTTCTGCACAAGGCCTGATATTTCACATGCAGTGGGAGTTGTAAGCAGGTACATGAACAATCCAGGAAAGAAACATTTGATGGCAGTAAAATGGATTCTTAGATATTTTAAAGGTACCACAAATCAAGCATTATGCTTTGGTGGTTCAAACATTTCTCTACAGGGATATGTTGATGCAGATATGGCAGGTGATAGAGATAACAGAAGGAGCACTACAGGATACGTATTTACTGTAGGTGGAACAACTGTCAGTTGGGTTTCAAAAATCCAAAGTGTTGTTGCAATTTCAACAACAGAAGCAGAGTATGTTGCTACTATAGAGGCTAGTAAAGAAATGATTTGGTTACAAAGGTTTATGGGTGAATTGGGTAAGGAGGATGATATGGGCACGTTATACAGTGATAGCCAAAGTGCCATTCATCTTACAAAGAACTCAACATTTCATTCTAGGACTAAACACATACAACTCAAGTACCAATTCATACGATCAGTGTTGGAAGATGGAGAGTTGAAGTTGGAAAAGATACACACTAGCCAGAATCCTGCAGATATGCTAACAAAAGTTGTAACCAAGGAGAAACTGAGAATATGCTCAGTTTCAATTGGTCTTCAAGTATGATGAAGAAGACGAGAAATAGCTAGGTCCAAAGAGGAGTCATTGTCCAACAAATGAAGCAGCGGTGGAGTTGCTATAATTAGTCTCCAAGTGGGAGATTGTTGGGTGTGGAGCCTGATTATCTTCTGTATTCAAAGGTATCGCCACATTGGACCCCAGTTCGAAATGGGGCGGCAACGCCGCCCGTAAAATATTCGCTGCAGGGGGGTCCAGGGGGGTGGCTGCGACCTTTGGGGAGCCCCCCCCTTAGCGGGGGGTTTCGGGGCAGTGCCCCCGAAGCTAAGAATAGATGTAAAATTGCCTTGTAAAAGTATAGTAATTTCTAGTCAATCTGGGTCGTTCATTAGGCAGAGATTTGACGGTAGAAGTTATGTTTAATTTAGGGTTTTTTTCCCTAGAAGGCAACCCCTCACTATATATGAGGGAATTGTATTGCATCTATGTAGATCTGTATTCTGGGTGAAAAAGAGAGAGGAGATTGAGAGCGAAGAGGGTGTTACAACGGATCTGCTATAGGTTTTATCTCTTCTGTTTGCTGGATAATAGAAAAGGAAGGACTGGTTGTTCCTTCATGGACGTAGTCGAAACTGGGTGAACCACGTATATCTATGTCTCTCTTGTTTTATGCGTTTTTCTATGTTTATATTTCTGCAATATTTTATGTGTTCCATTGCTCCGTAATATATATAATTTACTAACAATAAGGTATTGTTTATAAGATTTTTTGGCCAAGTGGAGGGAAAAATACACTATAGTTTTGGAGACCTGTGGTGAGAAATTTTGGGAAAGGTCTGCAGTTTGCAGCCATAGCAACATCATGTCTGTTCGTAAATCCCATGAACCCTTATCTGTAGCATTGATGCAGGAGCATGAGACTTGGAGGGAAAATCTTCCAACTTATTCCAAAATATATATATACACACACACACACACACACACACATATATATATATATATATATATATATATATATATATATATATATATATAGGCAAGGGACTGGGGTCCTTTAACCAACAATTTCCATGCTTTTCTAGCTTAGGATAATGATAGAATTAAGAATAAAGATCAAGTTGTAATAAGTCGCTTGTGATAAGCTATAGTAGCTTTATTGCTTTAAATCACTTATGTAAAAGCCATGCTTTTGTACAAGATAAGGCCGAGAAGGCTTATCTATTATTTATAAATAAGAAACAACGAGACTCTCAGAAGTTAGTGGAGCCCAGAAGCATTATCATTGGGAAAAAAAACCTCTCTCTGTGTATCTGTGGATGGTTCTCTGTTAAATTGTTATTTTCATGCGTATATCAGTTTGATTCTTTTCCTTCTGAGTTTTATATCACTAATTTGGCCTAAAATTTCCAATTAACGCAGTAGTTGAAGCCTTTAACCTGTTTCCCTTCGTATTGGTGAGTTTGGCTTCTTTATTTTCTTAACAGAGTTTCCGCGGCAAAGTTCTGTTTATATAGAGTAATTGCGATATTTCATTAAGCGGAACATAGTTCCAGACTTGAAAGTTTGTTTGATTTGGCTCATACCCATATCGGGTCTGAACCCATATCACAATATCGCAAGTGGAGTGGAAAGCCCTTGGAACCGCAAGTCCAAAACCTCGATAATCCCAAACCTGAATCACTATAGAACATGATAGAAAGGACTGTCGGGTCCGCGAAGATTCTCGCATCGCAAAGTTGGAGCGGGAGGAGGTTATTGTGTGATCTCTCGGAGTTGCAATTGCGATTTGCGATAACACCTTATCGCATCGCAAAGTATCAAGTGGAGCGGAGGACCTTTGAGGACCGAGGGGTTGCGATTGCGATCTGTGATAGTTATAAAGGCGGCTAGTGTATTTGAGATCCGGCCAAGGATTCTGGTGGGGTTTCCTTTGTAATTCCCGTATTCTGTGTATTTCAATATTTAGTGTTCCTAGGGGTTTAGTAAAAGGAAAGCGGAAGATTTATACTTCCGATAGTTAATTACTTCCGTTCCATCCAAAAAGCCCGCGACAAATTTATTTATTTATTTATTTTTAATTTTAATTTAATTTAATTTATTTATATTTATATTTTTTTTTGGAATTACAATCTCAGAAAGGAGCAGAGGCTCTGTTTATTAATTGCTGTAAACAATATAAAGAATTTCTGCTCTGAAGGGAAACCATGAGGATGTTAGTTTCATTGTAAATGACTGATACGCTGATAAGCGGAGGTGAAGAAAGGGAGATTCAACCAGAAATTGAAGAACTTCAAACCATATTTGCAGGATTATCCATATCGCCTCCACCCAGGCCACCAAGCACCGTCGAATCTATTTGTAAACCCTTGTCCCCTTCTCTCCCATCTACAAAACACTATCAAGTATGTCCATGAACCCTTGTTCCATGCTCTCTCATCTAAGAATCTGAAGCACATGACTCTATTTCTCATATCCCACTTCTTCGCTCTCGATAAGCCCCTATCTTCTTAGCTCTCGAGCCTCTCTTCGACCCTAGATCGACAGACTACAAGGCATTTCCAGGTAAAAATTTTAATTAGGGTTGCTACATTTATATTGTGATTTCGTTGCTCATATAGTGAAGTAAACCAGACTCTTCTTCCCTTCTTGCATGTGGATGAGAATCTTCTCTTGTCTTCTCAACTTCAAGTTGCCTAGGCCTGTAGATTTTTCAGGAAGAGTGAGTGCTTGGTCCCTAACCCTTGCAAAGGCTAATTCATTTTCTTGTTATATCACGTGAGTATCATTCTCATTGCATTATTTTTCCATATTTTATGCTCGAAGAAAGTTTCTTCCTCGGCTACAGGTGCACTTCACTCTCCCTACCCTGCTTAAGGTTACAATAATTAATTTTATTGATTTTTATTTTTACCTTATTTAATATTTGGTTTTTCCATTATTATATAGGTAAATTTATTTGGCCTTTTATTTTTGGACTAGTGTTCTCCTTTATTGGTTGGATTCAAGTGCCAAATCATGACAGGTCTTCGTTGTTTTCTAGGTGCAAAACCCTTTCCCGGTTGTCCTAAATAATATCAATAATCGCTCAACCCCTTATTGCAGTTTAGGTGGATCGCAATTTTTATTATTATTCTCAAATCTCTAATTAATCAAGGGACTATTAAGATTCTGTAAATCTGAATCAAAGATGGGGTTTTCCAGGTTCCAAGTAATATTATCCATCTAGGCTCAATAACTCACTTTTTGCTTTAGCAAAATATTATCTAATTGAAAACATGTAAATGATCCCTTCCTCTAAGGTCAGTAGGGAAGGATAGGATAAGAGGCTAGAGCATGTGAGGAACAAAGTAAAATTCCACCCCCCTAAAAAAAAGTCAGGTCATATAGGGTGGTTCCTTTCGGTCAATCTCAAAATCGTCTGAAATGCCATTTTTAATATACCAGATTTTGTAAATCTTGATTACCTTTTTCAATTTGTGATCAACACGAGTTCAGATATAATTACTATCTATAATTTATATATAACTACTAATTGACCACCCTTTTCAATCTATAATCGGTATAAGTTGAGATATAACTACTATCTATATATAACTAACTAGCTGAGCGCTAGAAATCACATAGACTGTTTGCGACCATAAACAGAGATTAGATTTCTCTGTGATCTTGTGATATACTCTATTCTTTTTATAGAATTTTCTATTTGATTTCAGAAGGGGCAGTACTTGGCATGCTTTTCCATTTTTTCACAGAAGGATTTTTTCCGTGCAGATGTGAGAATGGCCTTATCTGCCGCGATGAAATAAGTCAAACTGTTGGTTGGCATTATCGACAAGAACACTTTATTAAAGATCAGTGTGCTTTGAAACAAAACACTGTTAGCAAACAATTCATCATTTATAAAAGAATGCATTTATGCATGGTAATGTAAGATTTTTAATTAAAGTAACTTAATACAATGTCTAAAAAATTGGTAGATATTGAGAGAGAAAAAAAAGAGCAATTGCAACATAACATTTGAGGATGGAAGGTAACAATATTAAATCATCGACTTATAGAGATGGTAAGTGCCTATGCAGTACGGTTGAGGTTAGCCTTGCCCAAGGAATATCCCTTGATCCCACCATATGCACATTAAATCCAGGGTTTAATAACAAGGGCAGTTACATGTTTATGGATACTAATTTACATATTGAATTGAATTGAATTAGTAGTTCTAGACTGCGCCTTTAACAATAATAATAATAATAATATGACTCACTTTGGGATGGCGGAAGCTACGCAGGTAATTGCAGCTACCTTGGACTCTGCTTTCACTGCATCTGTGTGCAAAACCCTTATTGCAAAACCCTTTTCCGGTTGTCCTAAAACTATAAGAAGTTCAAGGTGTTGTCCTAAATAATGTCAAGAATTACACAAAGAGTGATATCAAAGTTGATGAAATTTATTCCACAAAAAACTACAAATTCCCATAGCCAAGAGAGGATAATGTAGAAGAATCTGTAAAAATAATATCAAGAAGTATGTAGAATCCTAAATAGTCCCAATTGATATGTCAGAGAACACCAGAAACTTAGAAACTATCTTTAAGTGAAATAATGAGGGAATCGTTGAAGGCTTTTGACTGCAGATTGAGCACCAATATGTTCCTTTTAATGTGGCAACAAGACTAGCAAAAAAATCAACTAAACAACCATGGATAGGGATTAAAATCACATTCATAAATGCTTCATGACTTTGATGGGATTTGTGTTGAAATTGGACCATTAGAAGTTAATAAAATTTATTTTAATCAATGTGGACACTATGGGCCAAAGCTATGGTCAATAATCTCTCTTTTGGCTTGCATAGAAATATAAACACACCCTCTATTTACCATCACTTATTGTGATCATTGAAGGCCGACCTAAATTTATAAGGGACATTTTTTTAATGGAGTTGCATTTATAGAAGTGGGTTATGAAACAATCTAGATTTTTAAGATGGTTTTTAATTGCCTGAAAATTGTTGACAATCAAAATTTGAATAATTTTGATAAATAGGGAATCAATATTAACATCTTCAAACTCAAGACCATAATGGAAAATTTCAGTGCATTCATGCGCACCAAGCTCTCAGAATTTTATGCAGATGCAGGAAGAGAAATTATAAAACATATGCTGGAAGTCATAGTAGATAAAGTGATTATGGGGGGTAAAGAAAGGCACATTCAAAGATTTCGAACAATTTTTGATAACTTTTAATCATCATCGGAAGCACTAAACCTCTTTAACTGAAATGTGTATAAAGTATTTCTGCTTTCCTCGTTGTTAAGTATGCATGTTTGATCTACTATCTTGGTTCTCTGAAAAGCTTTCTGGTCTATTTGTACTAGGACGTCTGGTTAATGCTTCAATCCTTTTTTCTATTTCAACCACTAGTCGCTTCAAGCTCAACCTTTTATTCTATTTCAACCACTAGTGGCTTCAAGGGGTTGCTATACAATAGAAGCATCAAATACAAGTATCAATCATCACATAACCATCAGAAGGACCACTCTTCAACCTATTCTTCTTCATAATTAAGATGCTAACAGTTATTGAATACTTTTATTAAACTTGCAAATGAAGATAATTCCTTTCCACCGAGACTTCCAAACCATATTTCTATAAAATCTTCCAACGCATATACAATCATCATCATCTTTATATCTTCATGGACAACACCAATATTTGAAATAATTTCATGAAGGATTCAATATGTAATGTAGTTGAATTAGTATAGCCATGGAATTTCACAATGTGCTCAATGTCCCAATATGATGAGAGCTCATTTAGGAATCTTGAGATACTTGAGAAATCAAATGGGGCATAACACTTGACCTCCTATGGGTGTAATGCCATGTTTCTCCACTTTTAAATATTCAATATGAATAGTTGAAATGAAAATTTGAAAATATATTACAATCATACCTTATTTCAATATCAAAGGAGTTTTTGAATGAGAAAGATGTATGTTGTTTGCTGAGCTCTAGTGCAGTGGTAGATTGGTGTAAGTTTATATTTTTTGGCCCAAATCATATTCCTAACAGATGGTTCTTAAGATAGGTTTACGACATCTACTTAAAAATCATAGGAATGACATGTCTAAGGGTTAAATTTGGCTTCAAACCCTATCAATATTATGGATTCCAAGATAGTTGTACACTGTTTGCTAAGCCCTAGTAAAACGTTAAATCAATGTAAGTTTACATTCTTTGACCCAAATTATATTCTTAACAGATGGTGCTTATGGAATCTATTTGGGAGCCAAACTTACATGTCCACAAGGTTATGGCAGTTAGAAGTCCTAAGAGGAAAATGGAACTTAGAATTCCTAAGAGGAACATATTCAATGGGTTAATGTTGTCTTGAAATCTTATATAGAGATATTTACATGGTTGAAAAAATTTCAAGATGAACAGATGTTTGGATTATCTAAGTTAATAATGGGCATTTTTAGAAAGCACTTGAAATTCTGGTTACAAATCATGTTAAGATTATGAATTAAAAATAGTTGTACACTATTTTTCCGAGTTCTGGTGTAGCAATAAATCAACTCTCAAATCTGTTTTATTTTTGGTTTTAGTTCCATTTGAGGAATCCACCAAGATTACATTTTGAATCAAGGTGCTTCATCCAAATAGTAATATTTCTTCATGTTTTTTGGAGCTTTGAATTGAAAGTTCATACCTTTCTTCCTTGCTCCTTGTTTTATAATAAACTAATATGCTTGTGGAATTATACTTACTTTTTCTATGTGCAAAACAGATGGAGTTGTTTTATAAAATTGCTACTGGTGGAGAGAATTCTATCATTGGCTTGGTCAAGTGTCAAGAAGGTTGTACATTCGCTGAAATCCGTGATAAAATTGTGGTTGATGAAATCATTGGATACCCTTTTCATTTTATCCAGGATGGAATAACTTTAAATCCAAAGCAAGAGAAAAAATGGAAAGTTTATACAACGCTTTTAGGCATCAAGAGGAAACTAGACACATTTGATGTGGAAACAAAGTGCTCAAATGTAGTGGAAACAATACCAATCTTTGAAAACATTGAAATGAATGTGGAGGGACCTATGCATAAAAAACCAAGAGTTGAAAATATGTCTTTGACAGTGGAACAAGCCATAGTTGTTGATCCTAGTGTATTGGCATCTTGGGAAAACAAAAATTAAAGGTTTAATGGAAGAGTTTGTCAATGAGAAAATTACTCTCAAAGTATATTAAGAAAAGGGAGAATCTAAAATAAATATCCATTGTGAAATTTTTGGCATTGATTATGGAACAGGTGATGTATCTTTGGTAGAGCGAACAATGCGCAACTTCAAAAATCATCATATGAAAACATGGGCCCGTAAAAAATGCCTTTCAATGCCAAGTGGTAGTGAAATTCTTTCATGTAACGAAGTACAACAGATAGAGATGGTTGGAGATCACTTTCATATTGATCAAGCAATGAAACTTCTAGATTATTTCAAGAAGACACAAGAGCCTAATTTGTTCAAGGTGGTGGAAGCAACACTTGCAGATTATAAGGACATGAAGAAAGTGAGAGTGGAATGTACACGATGCAATAAATGGTTTTAGTGCCGACAAGTGGTAATATTGTTGGTTCTCTAAATGAACACATGAAATCAAAGAAGTACACTACTACTACTACTACAAATGAAGGTTCACATGAGGAGATTGGGCTAAGGAGTGGCACCGTTGGGAGACCCAAGAAGCCTACCAATGATAAGTCCCAACAAAGTTTGACTAGGTTCTTGGCCCATTATCACCATTAGTATTACATATGGGTTCTACAAGTGAAAATCGTTCTACTTCAGGTGTGTTAATTAATAACTTAGACTAAACTTGAATATGAAATTGTATATTATTTTATTTATCTTACTTCAAATTTATATATCTTTTATTGTGTTATCATCTTATTATAGCTCAATTGTCTCCCTTGTTACTACAATGTTGGGGGTATTGGTACCCTTATATTGATAGAAATGGGGAGAGATTGGAAACAAAGGTCCTAATGGATGATCAAAGGGGTGGAAAATTATGGGCCATGGAGAAGCATACCAAGATCATGTTATGTTATGAGGGTATTGAATGTCGTATTGACGGTACATATAGGCATATTCATTGCCAGAGGGCTTCTGAAATAGGGATCCCATTTGCTCTATTAACATGCATATTTTGTAAGTTGGTTCCAGAATGTGATGAATTTAGGATGCGATTATATCGTGAATCAATGTGTACCAACAAAAGAAATGAACAAGATACATGCAAAGGTATAAGAATAAACTTTCTTACTTAAAATGAATAGAAGAATGTTGCAAGGGTTACAAATTCTAAACATAGATCAACAATGCGAGCTATTTGGTGGGAGATGACAAAGGTTGCTACACTCTCTATTAGAATGAGATCCCTAGAGGAAAAGCTGTTTGAATCGACAATAAGGAAGGATGTCTTTAGGTTTTGCAAGGATGTGTTTGAGGCACATAAGAAAGGAAAATTACAAGGTAAAGATGCAGTTTGAGAATTTTTCAAGGATATATTTCATAACTTGATGCATGCAAAAGTAGGGAGAAGGTATAGTACATCCAAAAAATCCCTTTATGAGATGATCAAGTTATGGGGAGGTCCTAGATTACATAGCTTTATTAGCTTGAATATTGATGGTCCTTCAATATCTACGACTTTAAGGCAAGTTAGAAAGTCATTAGCATATATCCCAGGGGAGCATGAGCACATTTTTGAGGCAACCAAAATTTTTTATGCTTCTTATAAAGCCAAGCATGGTATAGATGGAACAATTCCTGTATTGCTTGTTGAAGATGTGTTAACGGGAAAAGTGTCTATTCAGAATGACCCTATCCCACTAAGGTGTGATAGTGACCTTAGAAACAAACAGAGAAAATTACTTTCGTATTCTTCTTTATGAACTATAAACGAAGAGGAATAGGATGAACCAACCTGTGTCTTGCGCTAGTCCTTTGATCCAATCTCTCTCCTCTTTGACAACTTCCAGCTACCTGCTCCCTTACTTGCCCAGCTTCACCAAGTTCCTGTAAGATCACAGAAGAAGAAAACTACACAAAGACATGGATTTATATTCATAAATAGCTTAGGATTAGATTTAAGCTAAACATACAAATGTAACAAACATCAATGATACACAAGCATGTAGGAGAAACTCAAATAGTTTTATTGATATAACAAGAAGATCCAGGAGGAGTTACAACCGATGATTCCTGATCCAGCATCAACCTCCCAGCAAAGAAGCCCCTCTTCACCTCCAACAAAGCATAAATCACCCAATACTCTGATATCTATCTCAAAACCAATAGCAATTCTCTGCAATGTACAAAATTCCAGCCTCTAGATCTCTGGGATGAGGGATCCATATATAGATGTATGCAAAGAGGATGAGTCAGCTTATGATTTGACTAGTGTCTTCTCTCTGTCAGTTCTTGCTTCCACTTGGAGACTGAGAGCCTCTTACTCATCCTTGGTCGAACTCAGTGAGGCAAGTGTCATTGGAGAAGATTCTGGAAGCTTCCATTGTCTTTCCACCTCGCGGAATGGCACTGCCATTTGTCATTTCCCGCTCAACGCACCCTGGTAGTGCATTTAGGTGCGTTGCAACGCACCTAGCTAGTGTATTTGGGTGCTATGCAACGCAGCTAGCCAGTGGAGCAGCTGAAATGATCCTGATTTGACTGATTCTGAGCAGTTTCTGGTGGAGAACTTCTGGGAGAAGCTGTAATTTGTTGACCTTGTTCCTTTAGGGGTCGGAACAACACTTTTAGGGACTTAGGATCCCTTGGTTTATGGACATTTCATGCTTAGAGCTATAAGGCACAAAAATGTCTATAACAGTTGCCCCCTAAAGTATGAGGCCGTTTATCGGGTGAAATGCTTTATTAGGAGGATCCGAAGTTCTTTCAATGCTGGGAGGAGACCTGTAATAAGATACAATACAATACATTATCTTCATACTGTTTTCATGATCTAGCTGAGGCGGGTATTCCCATGCTCAGCTTTATAAATTCATTTTCATGTACATAAGACAGACAATCGTCTGCTGGTAGACTGATGATTCTGATAGAGCCATCATCCTTTTGGTAGGATGATTATCTGTGCTGCAATGTTGTACATTTAATTTCTTTATTTCCCTGAATATATATCGCAGCCCGGATGGATGAAACTAGATCCGGGGTCTTCAATCTTGTCCGATCTTCACTCGAAGTACAAGTCGATCCATGTGAGAAATGTTTTGAAGTCGAACATGGAAAGACATCGCTTGATTACCAGTCAATGATGTAAACTGTTAACAAGCACGAGAGGAATCACCGATAATGATGATGACCCTCAAGGTACTACAGTACAATTCACGCGGTGTGAATAAAGGATTTGGTGTCGAACACCACGTAAAATCTTTCGGTCGATTGTCATTGATGTATACCTATCGCCGGAAGTGAGAAACTTGCCATTGAGGCATGCAAGCTTCAAAGTACTGAATGGGGTGTTCCTAGATCAACTTCTTGGATAATGAGCTGATGTCGACAAGAAGCGATCTGTCAAAGGAGGGCCTTAATGAATCCCACATCAATGACACGGAACGGAGCAAATGATTTTGATGGAGGTGAAAACAATCTGATGATTTATGGTTTAGGATGGCGGTCATGAAAGAATGAAGTATAATGTATGGTAGTGGATGGGACACAGGTGACTTCTCTGGATGACTTCTCTTGAACATGTCGGCGACACTTATGTGATGGATTGGTAGCATTTACCCCAAATGTGGATGGTATGGCGTGACCATGGTGATGTGACCAGTGAATGAAACAACCCAACCCGACTCGGACATGGAGTGGAAGTGTCATGTTCAAGAGCGACTTGCTACCAATAAATATTCTTTGAGTTTTCTTCCCAATTTTTCCCCAATCATTGCTGACCAGTACCTCTTTATTTTTGTCAAGCTTGAGGAGGATAACATATGCTTGTTCTATAATTTTCCCTTCAGGCAAACCCATCGCTATGTTTTAACGAGCCTAGCGATAGTGAAACTCGTTCTCGTCTAAAGATAAGTTTGTCGCTATTAATCTTTTTAACGACTTTAACAACAAAGATAACTCGGTCCTTTTCATTTTTAGAGAGTCTGAAAAGGTACGTAAAGGTAACTCCAAAATTCCTTTTTCGTCATCTAATCCCTTAAGTCCGAAAAAGTATAAAACAATACAGAAGGGATGAATTTTCGATAGTTTTAACGAGCCGAACAAAACAAGCGCTCGATCTTTTTGTGCAATAATCCCTCAGGTCCAAAAAGATTAAAATCTAGAGGAGGGATAGCACTTCTGGTCGCTTTAACGAGCTGGAAGGCCAAAACTTGGCAATCTTTTCATATTTTACGAGTCAGTTGAAAAGAGCTTAAAGAAGACTCGTCTTTTGAGGAACGAGTGATAAAATGGGTAGCAGCTAATTCTAGGTAAGGTTTGGAATTTTCCAATCACGACAGTGTCACAAGGATGGCTAGTGAAATCACTCTTCGCAGCTGTTCCTCAAAATGGGTAAACAATCAAATGGAGGTGAATGATCGGCCAATGAAAAAGTGGAGGTGATGGTGCAAACACGACCAAGGCTTTAATGGCTGAAATGTTACATTCACGGTGGTTATTTACCGGGGAATAGTTCATTTTTTAATGAGCTTAAACGCGGGTGGAAACATTTGCTCATGTCTTATGTTTATTTTTTAACGAGCTTGAACTATGTGCTAAAACTGCTCGATCAGATGGTCTTGTTTTGATTTTTTACCATAAATAGCTTTGTCCTTCCAAAGATCATACTGTATTTTCAACTGCTTCATCAAACTAGTCAGAAATGAACAATATTTGCTTGAAAACGAGATTAAAGCGCTAATATTTTACTTTGAACTACGTAAAAGTAATCAAAAAGTGTTTTTACCTCTCATTTTACCATTTCATTTGAACTTGGTTTGTTGGAGCTTTGGAGGTGCTTTTCCCCCTTGATTTTCATCAGTTGATTTCGGGAGATCTTTGGACGATTCTCGGCGCCGTCTGGACCAGGTAGGAGCTAAACCTGAGCTCTTTCATTTAATGGTTTCCATTTTGCTTTTTGACCCTGATTCCCTGCTTTTCTGAGCCCCTAGGGTTTGAGGGATTCGTTCTGCCATCAACGCACCCCCAGTGTATCGAAACCTGCGTTGAATGCTGGCTTGTATGAAGGCAGTTTGACATTCAACGCACCTAGAACACTGCTGCAGGTGCGTTGGGCGCAGAAAGGGAATTTGTTGCACAATTTTTGATGGAATTTTTGCCTGTTTCTCACCAAAATCAGGATCTAACTCCTCCCTTGTTTGTTTTTTCAGAGATTTGGGAGCAAAATGACCCTTACATGGTGAGAACATGAGCATGAAGAAGAGGACATGATTGCCCTACATGATCCAGTTACAGTGAACGCGCTGCAGAATTGTGGCTTGCTGAAGTTCTTCCGCATTTCTAGCATGAGACAACAGATCAACTTATTGCAGTATTTGCTCGATGCTTGGGATCCTATCAATCAAGTTTTCCAGATTAGGGGAAAATCTATCCCCTTGACTGCAGTAGACATCTATTTCTTGACTGGCTTGTCGAGGAGGGGTGCCCCCATCTCTTTGTCAGGTTCAGCTCGAGGAGGCGATTCTGTGAGAGATTATGTCCGCCGGTATTGCAGAGAAGGATCTCAGCCGAGTAAAGACGGCAAGATCATTATACGTGATGTCACTGATAGGTCCCTTAGGACTATCCTGTTTACTTTTGGTAGGATGGCCGGTAGTGCGTCTCTTCATGTAGCCAACAGATCCTATATGCAACATGCCTTGGAATGCCTCCAACCGAAGGTGTTCAACTGGTGCGACGCAGTAATTCTGGTGATGAAAGAACAGTTGACCAAGATAAAGAACGGGAGGTTGAAGAACTTTGGGTTCGGTTCTATTTTGACCGCCTTTGCCTTGGAGAAGATACCACTGATGCAGCCGCAATACATTGCACTCGATTTACCTTCTCCTACTGAACCACGTATGCAGAGATGGGTTGACCATATGTCTAGGCATGCTGGCCAGTCTCAGATTTCATTTTCTAATACCTTCTTCAGGTGGTTTGATCGTTAGGAGATGGTTTATTCCGAGTATCCATATGCTGGCATGGACTTCCGGGGTGATCCAGATTTAGTACTGCCGGATGGTGAGCAGTGGGGTGCTATTGGTAAAATCTCTGACCGTATTGCTGTTTAGTGTTTTTTTTTTCTTGTAATGTTCTTGTGCTTTATTCTATCAAGACTTTAATCAAACTCATGTGTACATGCAGATGTTGGTCCTGTTCGTCCAGTAGTTCGCCTGAGAGTACCAGCTGTTGCCCCAGCAGGAGAGGCCGCCGGAAGGGCTATTCTTCGCGATCTCGATGTGGCCGAGACTCTCTCAGCTTTACAGGAGCAGGTTGAGGGCCTCACTCTCGGTATACCAGATGTGAGGACTGACGAGCTACCTTTGCAGTTACAACAACATACTACTGGTGTGCCCAGACGATGGACTCATCTGTTACGCATGATCGCACAAGCTGTGACTTGCTATCACGAGCATCATTAGACTAGGGTGCCCCCTAGCACTTTGAGTTTTTGGGTCGCGTGACCGATTTTGTCTTGGTTACAGAACATTATATGTAAACCATAAACATCTATATATATATTTTTGATTTTCGGGGTTTTATTTTGGTTGAGCTATATGATCCACATGTAAAACATTTATGATGTGTTTCTTTTTATAAATGTTGCAAATGTCTATCTAACACATAGTTTGCTAATGAGTCGGTTAATGTGTTTAAGTTTATGGAAATATGTTGGTATTGAATAAGATCAAATTGTCTTTCCAAAATCTTAACCCTTAGGAACATGCGATAAATAGCTGGGTTTCGGACGGAATATATACCATTGAGTTGTAGTATTACGAGTTGTGAGTCTAGCCTGACAATTAGTCGGCGTATACCATGAGTGATGGCATCAGAGAGAAGTTCTATCAACGCGCTATACTCAGCGATGTTATTCGTTGATCGACCAATACATACACCTCTGAAACTTACTAACTCGCCGCTTGGATCAAAAATGGCCCAGGCTGCGGAGGACAGGTTCCGTGAACTACGACTCGCTCCGTCGGCATATCCAACACATGGCTCCAATAGGTTTGACATCTGCAATAAATGTAAAAAGGTGGATTACTCGACCAAAACAAACACTTTAGCGAAAACAAAAATATAACAAAAGCATACTGGTTACTACTATGCGTAGTAACGCTTGAGGTACAACCCATTACGAGGTTGCGCCAGTGGAATTCCGTCATAATCCATTAACTCGTAGGCTCCTTTTGCTAACACCCGCTTAACAATATAGGGGCCCATCCATAAAGACTTAAATTTACCTGCTCCCAATTTATCGGATTCTTGGTCGTAAAGCAAGACCAAGTCACCTTCCGAGAAGACACGGAGTTTGACATTTTTGTCGAACTGCGCCTTGACTCGTTTCTTATGGGCTTCGTTAGCCAAAGTGGCGTCACGACGGGTTTCATCCAATTGGATTAATTCCAAGAAACGAGCCTCTTCTTCTGAAGTTTCGGGGAGGAGATCAATTGCGAGTTTGAGAGACGAGATTTCATACTGGACTGGTAAGACTGCTTCCAGGCCATATACCAGTTGGAAGGGTGTGAACCCGGTTGCATTCCTTACCGATGTTCGGTAAGCCCACAAGGCTGAGTACAGGATTAGGTGCCACCTTCTTTTGTGAACTCTGATCATCCTTTGCAACATGCGCTTCAGGACCTTGTTGATCGCTTCAACTTGTCCGTTGGCTTGCAGATAATATGGAGTAGAGCTGTCGTGAGACAACCCTAGTTTGGCAGCTAATTCGACCATCATGTGATGGCGAAAATACGATCCATGATCTGTGACTATAGCCTGTGGTACGCCGAATCTGGCGACTACATGATTGAAAAAGAAGAGGGCAGCTGTTTCACTAGTATTATCTAATGTAGGCATCGCCTCGGCCCATTTGGTAAAATAGTCAACTGCGACTATGATATACCCATGCCCCCCGGTCGAGGTGGGGTTACATGTCATGAAATCGATGCCCCATTTGGCGAACGGCCCAACAACAACTATTGGATGTAGAGGTGCGGGTGGTCTTCTGGTTTTGCTATCAAAAATTTGACAAGCATGGCAACTTCTGATTGCGGTTATGCAATCTTTGAACATTGTTGGCCAGAAGTATCCTGCTCGTAAGATTTTTTGTGCTGTATTATATCTAGATTGATACCCCCCACACGCGTCTGAATGACACTCATTCAAGGCTTTTTCGGCCTCCTCATGAGTGAGGCACCTTCTCAGAACTGTATCGATACCACGATGGTAAAGTGTATCACCAACGATCATGTAGTCTTTTGCTTGGTATCGAATACGTTTTTGTTCAGAGTGTGAGGTGTTTGGCCTAAATTTTTGGGTTTGGAGATAAATGATTATATCTCCATACCACTCATTGCTTGTAGATATCAGAAACAAATTCTCATCCACGATTGATTCTTCGGATGTTTCATCGTTGGATGACGATGGGAGATCGCATAATAATTCTGCAAAAACTAGAGCTTTCTTTGACTTGGATTTTACAAATTCCAGATCAAACTCTTGAAGGATCGCTATCCATTTTGAATATTTGCCCCCCAGCAACTGTCGCGACAATATATAAGTCATGGGGTTGCAATCTGACAGAATGGTAGTTTTCCAAAAGAGGACATAGTGTCGAAATCTTTGTATCGCTTGAACAGCTGCAAGTGCTAGTTTTTCAACATAAGAATATTTGCTTTCTGTATCATTTAAGTTTTTACTTAAATAATATATAGGATGTTCAATTCCATCGACTTCTTGAACTAAAACCATTGCGATGGTCGTATCTGCTGCAGCCAGATACAGGTTAAAATCTCTTTGATAATCGGGGGCGTACATTAACGATGCTTTCATTAGGGAATCTTTTAAAGCATCAAAGGAAGCTTGCGCAACCTGATCCCAGACAAAGGGTACCTACTTTTTCAAAAGACGTGTATAACCTTTAGCAAGTTCGGCGTAATTTGGAATGAACCTCCTCAGAAAGTTTGCTTTCCCTTGGAGTTTCTGAATCTGAAGCAAATTTGAAGGTGGAGGCAAATTTATGATTGCCTGGACCTTACACGGGTCGAGACGAATCCCATCCTTGGAGACTACAAAGCCAAGTAAACGACCAGAACTGACGCAAAATACACATTTCTGCGGATTGAGTCGTATCTTGTAGTGTCGGCAACGTAGAAATATTGCTCTTAAATGCTGCGGATGATCAGTCCGCTTTCGCGAATGAGCCGGAAGGTCGTCTAGGTATGGTTGAACAATGCTTTTAATGTCATGGAAGGCATAATTCATTGCCCTTTGAAACGTCACCCCTGCGTTCTTTAAGCTAAAGGGTAATTTTCGATATGCGAATGTGCCCCACAGACAAATGAATGCAGTCTTTGACCGGTCCTGTGGGCGGATATTTATTTGATTATACCCGGAGAATCCATCCATGAATGAAAAGATTTCGCATCCGGCGCATTCATCAATTATCTGGTCAATGAAGGGTGTAGGGTAGTTGTCTTTTGGACAAGCTTGATTTACATCCCTATAATCGACGCACACTCTAATTGTCCCTTGTTTTTTCATAACAGGGACAATGTTTGATACCCAATCGGTTAGAGGAACCGGGTAGATGAAACCAGCATGGAGAAGTTTTTCAACTTCTGCCTTAATGGTAGCGGCTTTCTTGGTGTGCACCTGCCTTAGCCGTTGTCGTACTGGTTTGACATCTGGATACATCTTAATTTCGTGTTCAACGATACTCGAGTCGATGCCTGGCATTTCACTGTATGACCAAGCAAAGACATATCTGAATTCGCGAAAAAGAGCGTTATATATTTCCAGTTCTGAAGGAGAACAACATTTGCCAACAAAAATATTCTCTACAACATCTGTTTTGGTCGAGATATTTATGGCTATAGTCTCTTCAACGTTAGATAAGTTTCGCTCAGAATCCACCGTATTTACAGTATTTGATAGAAAATCAAAGACTGAAGGATGATAAAGGTCATTTTGAGTCTCTTCTTCACAATCCGGAAGAAGGGAACGATGGTGGGAAGCATTCCATGGTGCTCCTTCAATTACCATAGACTGGAGAATCCCTTCATCGGTGACATGCACTCGCGACCAAGGATCTGAAGGAGTACCATATTCTCTAGACCTATCTATCCAAACGCTTGATGAGCGTTGATTTGGGTTTTCCTCCCATGCTAGAAACATTGATTGCTATAATATTTCCGTTGGGCTTGGGGGCAAAACCACTGCATGATCCATGTCGATATCGTTTTCTGATATCTTTGTAGAAGATATCATGTTGCAGGTTCCTATTGACGCTACTTCCGCTAGATTGATTGGAGGTGGAAGAGCGAAAGTTCCCATTAGTATAGGATCTTTTAGTAGGCCTACTCCGATATTCTGAAGCGAATGGGGGCTTCCATGGATCATGGGAATGCTTCCTGTAACTTGAGAACCATTGGGGAGGAAGTTTTGTTGATCGACGATTGTAATTCCTCCTTGAAAGGGGAATGCAATCTTTCTAAAATAGGTCGACACAACAGCTGCCATGGCATATATCCATGGTCTTCCTACTAGGATGTTGTAATCAAGATTCCCATCGATGACTTCAACATCTATTTCTACCGTTTTTCCCCCTAGTTCAACTTTCAAGTTATTTAGGATACCATATGGGGTATATGTCCTTCCGTCGAATGCTTTTAACATCGTCGCAGACCGCGACAAGGTTGGAGATCCTAAAGTTTTCCAGCAACTCATCGACATAATACATGTAGATGCCCCCTCATCAATAATTGTTCGATGAACAGTTTTGTTGAGGGCTTTCACTTGAACAAGGAAAGCTAGTTGAGCCGATAAATGAGGATCGTATCCTTTGTGGTCGAAGGATACAAGATTGGAATCCTTTGGATCAATCCCACCAATGGTCGATAATAAAGCCTGCCTTTGGGATGGGCAATTTTGTAGTACTTCAAGAGTCGACATAGCGGATGGCGATTGGGCCAAATCTTCCACTATGTTATAATGCTGCGCCGCTCTAGCGCGGGGATTAAATGTCGACTTGTGTACTACTCCCTTCGGAGGTTTTATCGTCAATTCAGGGATGGTGGGTGGTACAACTTCTGTTGAAGTTGTTGTCGAACTACTTGGTTGATTTTTATCCTTGTTGTTCGACAGCTGCGGATTCCCATAATCTTTGTTCCTTGTCGAAATCAAGGCATCATTCTGCTATTTTGAAACCAACAACATTAGCACTTGAGACAGGGAAGCATTTCCACTTTCAACCAGATTCGTTCCTGGGTTTGGAAACAGATCAGTTAACACTGCTGAGGTTTTCGAACTTTTAAAGAATTTCTTAAGCTTAGCTTTGTATGGACACTCTTTCGTCCAATGATCCTCATCACATATATGACACCCCGCAGGGGGTTTCCTTTGCCCAGAAGGGTTTGTAGAAGGTTTTTCAGGAGATGACTCATCCTGTTTCTTCTTTTTCCCTTTGCCTTTCTTCTTGCTTCCTGGTTGTTTGGTTTCTTTGCCCTTATCAGTCGATACGACATTTACTTCCGAAGCAAGAAGTTCGTCTTTTTCATTTTGACCTGAAATCTTACGGGCCTTCTTGGATGTAGCCTTTGTCGATTTCGTGTCTGTTGTTCCAATCACTCCATCGCCGACGTGAGAGTCATTGTTTGATTTAGGAGGAGGAGGAATTGAGAATTCCGGTCTAGGGGCGTCAGGTATTTTGTCGTAGAGCGTGCCGGACTGAGTATAGATCAAGTCCAAATATTGTGCACGAGCGATAACTTGCTCTTCCATTACGACTCCCCCCTTTGCCACATCTTCCGTGATGGAAGGTAGTAATGACTTGATAAACCATTAAGCTAATAGCTGATCGGGGACGTACGTTTTTACCATCCTACGACGACGTCGCCACTCATGTATATGATCAGATATGTGAGTGGCCGTTGTCTGTTTGAAGTTGGTAAGGAGTTCTGTTCCCATTTCGTACCTTATCGGTAACTGAAAATGGGTTAAAAAGGTTGTGGCTAAGGTACTGAATTTGTCGAACGAAGCTCTAGGAAATTCAATGTACCATTTTGCCACTGGACCCGTTAACGTCCTCTGAAAGAGGCGAAGTCTTATCGAATCATCATTTAGGGTGTTTGATGAACACCATAGATGAAATGTCATCACGTGATTCGATGGATCTTCACCCGGATTTCCATTAAATTTAGGAATATCTGATGGAAGTTTATGCGGAATCGTTGGCCACCAAGGGGCGTAAGCAATTGGATCATTTGTTAACCGGTTTAAATCAGGTAACTCTAAAGTTGCCACGAATGGTAACTGCTGATTCAGATTAGGTGAAGCATACCCAGGGTAAGATGGGATTGCCTAAGCAGTTGGTCTTTGCATGCCAGCATAATGCATTTGATGCTGGTATGACTGATAAGGTTGGTGGACATGACCATTGTAAAATGGTTGATTTTGACCGTTTTTAATGTACGGCTGTCCACTGTTTGCAAATATTTGCTGCTCAGAACATTTGTATACTTGTTGGAATTGTGGTTGTTGGTATTGCACCAGCCATGGTTGTGAAGCCATGTGCTGTTGCGCTATACTAACCGTTGGACCAAGGTGTGGGGTAATTGTACCCGTATGGACCTATGTCGCCTCACTAGTTGGCGATTGTGGTTGAGTCGCAGGGTCAAGGGGCTGTTGCATTACAACTTGAGAAACCTGAGGTTGGCATACAACAGGCAGCGTTTGAACTTGTGACATTGTCACAATAGCTAGTGTAGTCGGGATATTCGACATAGGTACACATTGTTGCATTGAATACACAACTCTTGGTTGTTGAGGTAGTATAGGTACCCAACCACTTGAGGTAATTCCAGTATAACCTGAATATTGTTGTGTACTCCCGTATGGATATCCTCCCGGAGGGGATAATGAAAGGGCATACTGCCCCCCATACGGTGGTAATCCAGAACTCAAGGGAATTGTTTGCCCTTGGGGACCGGACTACCCAAATTGACCTCCAAACGGATCAATTTGTTGAGACTCAACACAAGAGTTTCCGGATATTATTCCGGATGAACAAACAGGAACGGACCAGACTGTCGAAATAGCCCCTGAGTGGGCTCCTTCTAGCGGTTGAGAGCTAGTTGGGACAGATGGTATGCCGGCGAACATTGTCGGAGTGACAGCAGGGAGTTCTGCTGTCGCTGTGTCAGATGACACAGTCCTAGATGTTGACGGTTGTTCAAACATTTGTATTCTATCCAAAAGATTACCTAGCGATTCTACAGGAGCTTCCGCTGGTGGTAGACTAACTTCTGATGAAGAAGGATATAGAGTGATCCCGACTCCAAAGTGTGTTGGAGTACTTGTTTGAGGATCTTCTACAATTTCTTCAATTGCAATCAGACCAGGTGGAAGGGGAAGACCGTCAGGTCCGTAAAATATTTCTGGTGCCGAAGAAGGTGTGGAATCGACAGCAACAGATGTTTGAAGAGAAAGACTCTCCGAATCGGTTGTAGATGGAACTGGTTCGGTAACACAAGTGTTTACTCTCAGACTAGGATCAGTATCACTGTCCCACTGTGGCTGTTGAACTTCTTCTGTAGAGGAGGGATTCCAGAAATGTTTGGAGTAACCAGAGTCTCTGATGTCGTTGGAACACTTGTTCTAACTTTAATAGGAGATTTGGAACTGGTTAAACGAGTTCGCTTTGTCCGTACTGGTTTCGATTCCGGAGACAAAGACGGTTGACTCGTAAGCCTCCGCGAACGACGGGGTTTCAATTGACTTTCTTCCACGATTGCG
The DNA here is from genome assembly GCA_031772625.1 of Pinus tabuliformis. Taxonomy (NCBI): domain Eukaryota; kingdom Viridiplantae; phylum Streptophyta; class Pinopsida; order Pinales; family Pinaceae; genus Pinus; species Pinus tabuliformis. Next base: position 945,427,810 of record CM062820.1, read on the forward strand.
GATTACTCGATCAACTAAAATAAAAGGGAAGGTATGTTTCCGTATTAAATGAATTTTAGATGCTTTTGACACAACTTGTTTTTTCAGTTTTTAAGAGTCGAGAAAAAACAAAAGATGACTCTAGTCTCCTTCGATTTTTAATGAGCCTGAAGTGACAAGTGCTCAGATGGACCTTTTCCGTTAAGGAGTCTGAAAAGGAACGAAAGGGACTGCTCTGGAGATCTAGGTAGAGGGAGTACCAAACCAATCGCAAAACTGCAGAATACTTTTTACGGTACGGCAGTCAATCTTCCCGAATGCTGTGTTCGGTGCATTGCGATCAGTAGGGCGGTCGACACGGCTTCCTATGGATAAAAGGTTTTAAGCCTATAGGGGTCTCCCAATATATACTCGACGGTACGTGGGAGCACAAGTCCATACTGGCACTTATCATCTCAAAGTGGAGGAATCACCCAACCATCAGTGAGGACAACAGTTACCAGGCTTTACGACGCCGGAATACGTCTCTAGCCTAGACCTCTAAATGTTTTGCGTTAAGTTCCAATGCGTTGTTAGATTCATTCAATTTATTTTAAGTTGATCTTTCTTATGAAGTTTGCCTTTTGGGTTCACCACGAGATGTAGATGTAATTCCTAAAATGCAATCTAAAGATGATAAGCAAACTTTTATCTCTTTTCAGCAATGAAAATCCTAGCTACAAGGGGAAAAGAAAGACAATCTTTTCGCAAAGAGCAAAGAGCACACTGTAAATGCACTTTCCTAAATCAAGCCAAACAGACTGCCAATATGCAAATGCACATGTGCATGTATTTGTTTTTCACTTTCTTAATATTGATGCCTAAAAAGAAAGTTGATGTATAAATCTGAATTTGCTTTCAAATGACAAACACAAACAAGATTCTTTTCGAAATCAAAAGGTAGAGATGATTACGACACTTTATGATTTTGAAATAAATACTCGTTTCGACACTAGAAAGTCACAAATTCAAACCAAAGGCAAAAGTAAAAGCATAATCGACTGTCAACAGCAAATAAACTTTCTCCTAAGATCAAAATCGACACTTGCGACAGATCTAAATCAAAGGACGACAGTATGACTATTCTACTTTTGCAATGGAAAATTGTAAATGATGTAACAAACACACAAAAACATCTACAGTCTTTTTGTACAAATGAGGCGGAATTACGACAAGGAAAAGGGATTTTTAAACAGACACATACACTGATCACAGGCTGCAAAAATCAGAGACAAAACTGAAAAAATGAAGCAAAGAACCTCAGCTGCATAGGGCTAGGCTGATCAGCGCACCTGTTACACAGAAACTGCATTTCAGCGCAGGTAGCCCTCTCAGGAAGTGCGTTGAAATGCAGAACCTCTTCACAGAGTCTGCGCTGGGGCAGAAACGAGAATTCTATCCGGGTTCTGGGTCACGGTTTGCAGTTTAATCTATGGTTTTTGGCCGAGTAAAAGCATTCAGTAATGCACAATCAGAGGGTAGATTTAAAGGAGGTCTAAGAGCTATCACAAAGGGCGATCAGATCATTTGTGAATCAGCTGTTCAAATCATAAACAGATCCAGTGAATGGATTGAAGTAGCAGATGTCTACTTTGCATTTGTTAATGGCAAATGCAGTTCGATTGCTACTTCTAAGTTTATGAAACAAACAACAAGTGAAACACAAACAAACTAACTAGACACGATCCCCAGCGGAGTCACCATTTTGTTAACGGGAAAGTGTCTATTCAGAACGACCCTATCCCACTAAGGTGTGACAGTGACCTTAGAAACAAACAGAGAAAACTACTTTCATATTCTTCTTTATGAACTATAAACGAAGAGGAATAGGATGAACCAACCTGTGTCTTGCGCTAGTCCTTCGATCCAATCTCTCTCCTCTTTGACAACTTCCAGCTACCTGCTCCCTTACTTGCCCAGCTTCACCAAGTTCCTGTAAGATCACAGAAGAAGAAAACTACACAAAGACGTGGATTTATATTCATAAATAGCTTAGGATCATATTTAAGCTAAACATACAAATGTAACAAACATCAATGATACACAAGCATGTAGGAGAAACTCAAATAGTTTTATTGATATAACAAGAAGATCCAGGAGGAGCTACAACCGATGATTCCTGATCTAGCATCAACCTCCCAGCAAAGAAGCCCCTCTTCACCTCCAACAAAGTATAAATCACCCAATACTCTGATATCTATCTCAAAACCAACAACAATTCTCTGCAATGTACAAAATTCCAGCCTCTGGATCTCTGGGATGAGGGATCCATATATAGATGTATGCAAAGAGGATGAGTCAGCTTATGATTTGACTAGTGTCTTCTCTCTGTCAGTTCTTGCTTCCACTTGGAGACTGAGAGCCTCTTACTCATCCTTGGTCGAACTCAGTGAGGCAAGTGTCATTGGAGAAGATTCTGGAAGCTTCCATTGTCTTTCCACCTCGCGGAATGGCACTGCCATTTGTCATTTCCCGCTCAACGCACCCTGGTAGTGAATTTAGGTGCGTTGCAATGCACCTAGCTAGTGTATTTGGGTGCTATACAACGCAGCTAGCCAGTGGAGCAGCTGAAATGATCCTGATTTGACTGATTCTGAGCAGTTTATGGTGGAGAACTTCTGGGAGAAGCTGTAATTTGTTGACCTTGTTCCTTTAGGGGTCGGAACAACACTTTTAGGGACTTAGGATCCCTTGGTTTATGGACATTTCATGCTTAGAGCTGTAAGGCACAAAAATGTCTATAACAAGATGAAATAATTGTGAAAAAATATGTTAGGTAGGTATCAAAAAGCGATACACTGGTGGTGTTTTGTGGTACGAAAGAAGAAAATCAATGCCAATCACATTTCTTGGTGAGAGTTGGTGAGGGAGTTGTAGGCTATGAGATTATAACAGATTCTTTTAATAACAATATTATTGGCCATTATGCATGTGTTATTATTGCAAACCCTTTACATGAAAAGATTCCTCGTTTGGTTGTGGTTGTTCATCCAACATGCAATAGGTTCAATGCAAATTTTGTTTATCAACAACGGGAAAAGGTAGAATCTATGTGGAAGAAACACATGGAAAATAGTTTTTGGACCTATTGTTGTAATTCCTTGGATTGGGATGGTAGAAGAAGAAAACTTGGGTTGAAGGATTATTCTTCAACATCAGGTCTTTGATATCAAATTCCTTAGGATGGGTGGAGGCTAACAGGATTGTACAAGGGTTGCAATGTAACAGGATTGCATAACCAAGATTACATCCACAACGGAAAAAAAAAAAAAACTAGTGAATCCTTTGTTTAGCGGTTGACAAGAATTGGTTTTAGGAAATGAGTACATAAGTTTTGGTCATGTTAGAATGGTTTATTACACTTTTAAACTGGATTATCACTAGCTTAAGGGCGAAGATATATAGAGGATGGATCGACAAAAGTGGGGATCCACACAACGCATTGCTTCAGGGCATGTTTAGAGGTGTTTGAAAGAGTTGAGAAGTACACCAAGTGGAAATATAGAGAAGACACTAGCTACATAGATTTATCTAATGATTGTTGATGACTACATTAGCATATTTATGTCTCATAGTTTGAGGCTTTGGGAAAGGGTGTGAAATGGTTCACAAGTTCATCATTTCTTCACGTTATGGTTATGTTGGGTATGAAAACAATCTCATACTAATGTCCACATAAATTTCATTAGCATAGAGGCATATTAAGATGTGAAAATTTCTTTCCATTTTGCAGTTTTGTTGATGAGATTGTTTCAAGATCATTACCCTAACTTGCCATGTGTTTTGCACCTGACTGGGTCAGATGTATGTGAAAACTTCTTTAGTAAAGCTGGTGGGATGGTTGGAGTGGAGAGGACCTATGATCTCACTGACTTGCTTCATGTTGTTGGAACCCTTAATAGAGTTGCTAAAGAAGAATCAAATCCCCAAGGGCTTCATTTTAATAAATCTCATAAGAAGTAAGAAAGAATTTGGAATATATTGCACCAAGAAACAATACAAAACATTGACATATTGTTACAATATGATTCAATATCCATAGATGCTAAAATTGTAGAAGCCCTTAAGATTGGATTGAAGGATGCACAAGACATTTTATCAACTCTTGGAATGCAACCAGAAAATTACACTCAATCTTCTTGGTGGGTTAAACCATGGACAGAGGATCAAAATTATCCAACATTCCAAATTGTGGATGAAGTAGTTGATGATTCTCCATCATTGTTCCAACTCTATATTCCAATCTTCATCATCATTGGTACATAATTTTAAGTGAATTGAAAATAATGGAAGTGAGTAGAGACATGAGTTGGATGAATTTTTAGATTCCATTGATGAAAATGTAAGTAAAAAGATAAAGCCAGTGGTGGATCTTGATGGTAAGGATATGTTTAAAACATGTTTGGTTAGTTATTTGAATGGACATTCAACATTATCCAAAGATAGGTTGACAAAAGTGAGAAATGGGGTATACTTTAGGCGAGATGGGAAGGCTCCACAAAAGGGTGTTTCAATTGGATTTGGAATTGGATCAGATTGTCGGGTGTTGTTTGAAAGCAACTCAATTCCCACCACTGAACGTATTGCAAGAAAACGTGTTTCTCGAAGTACAAAAGAAGGTGTTTCTTGTGGAACGTGGTACATTGGAAGGGTTCAAATAATAAGGAAGAAGGATGGTAATATGGTGTTTGATTACCATAATGATATTGACCTTTTGGATAGATTAGAAGGCTTTGAGCTTCAATTATGTTGGTATAGTAGAATAAAGAGGCAACACATGTATACGTATGATTTGATAGATCATGATTTTTTACAACTTGAATATGTTATAGCAATCGCAAACTTATCATACAATGCTAGGAATGATACATACAAATTAGAAGAAAGTGATTACAAAGTTTTTTCATATTTTGTGAAAAATTTGAACAAGGTAGATTTTCAAAACATTCTACTTTCTCTTTCCTTTAGTATTTCCATATGTTGGATCATTTATAGATAATTATTGGTTGTATTTTTGTTGATTTGTTTGTATGAATCTGATTTTAATTTTGTACTTTTTGGTTTTAGGTCTAGTGAATAGTTCAAATGGTGAATGTTCGGGATAACTCAACCTTTTTTTGCTACCTACTTTTTGGTGTAATTTTCTTTCACTAGCCATTCATATTTTTGTAGTTTTGTTTCATTCAAACATTAATTTGGTATTTCCTCCATAAAAAAAATATAATTACATACCTATATAACTATATGTACCCCTTACCTCAACACATATATACAATTTGGAGATAAGGGTACCCCTTACCTCAACACATATATACAATTTGGAGATAAGGGTACGCCTTACCTCAACACTTGTGTTGGATGCCTTCTACTATGGCGCCTTTGGAGTTGGTCCATTTAATCATGAAAAGCAAGAAGAGGTGGTTCCTTTTTCATGAATATGTTTTGCGGATAAGTATGTGGTTCTTCTCAATAATGTTAATGTTTTCCTTGAATTTTTAGATTAATGGTTCGCTTGCTAGAAAGGATATCAAGGATCTGATGTCACAAGCTTGAATCAGGATGGTTTTTGCTCACTCAAGTCAACAGACTTACACCAAAGAAACGTCTAACACATGAAGTGAATTTATTTTGAATGTTTATGTGGTAGTCGACTTTCCTACTTTTAAAATTGGACATAAAAATTAGTGTCTATAGTTCAAATGTGCCATCAGAGTCTTTTTGGAAGTATTTATATTTTGGCCATATGCACACTGTCTACAATAGTTAAATTGCACCTCATTATTATTGGCAATTGAGTCCTCAATAATCTTTTGGGAATTTCCTTTCAATGCTTTCACTAAACGACGTTAACATTAATTACTATCTATAAAGTATTTTGGACATGTGATGGTAGTTTGTTTTTACATTGTTTGCAACTTTATTAAGATATGTGCTTCTGGTAGATTGGAAGGGTGATGACACTTTTCTTTAATATTTTTTCCTACATTGATATATATATGTTTGATGGCCCTTGTAATGTGTGCATTTGATCCAAGGGGTATCTGATTTTTTGCAACTTTTGGATTGACAAGAATTTGATAGGGTGAATGGTATGCAAATTTTAATTGATTTTATTTTTCCAAAGACATAATGCATAATTTTCTATTTCATGGTTTGGAAAATGAAAATACATAGAAAATTTCTTATAGCATGACATATCACCTCCAAAAAGGAAAAGCAGCCCACTTGGTGGCCACTTTTCACAAACTTTCATACAAAATATACCTATGATCTTTCTTGGGAACACAACTAGAAAAAAAAAATGTGTTGATCACCGAGGCAAGTTGTCTATGGGAGGTGATGTAGAGCTAGTTCCCAGTGTTCTGTTACTTATTGGTCTTTCCATTATCCCAGAATCTCCAAGATGGCTGGTAAGCTTTTAGAAATCTTGAATTCTTGTAGTAACTGATATGAACTACATAAGCACTTTGAAAGGACACTTCTGAATCAATTTGAATATCACACTTTGAATATCATGTAGTTCAAACCCTTGTTATAGGGCACTTCTGAGTCAATTTGAAAGGGTCTTGGGTCATTATAAAATGATTTATTTTATGTGGCTAATTCATATCTATCTTGTGTTTCCTTTTCGCTCATTTAAGGAACATACTAACCCTTTCTTGAGGCCATTCTCAACCTTTTTGAGACCCCCCACTGTCTGAGGCATCTTTGTATTACTTTCAGGCCTATTCTGGGACCTATTTTTGCCCTCTTCTTGGCAGACCTCCATAGTATTTGACCTAAGTCTTTTCAATGGCATCTCTGTGGAAAAAATTTGGGATTCTCCTGAGTGAAGTTGGAGACCATTATTGTGTTATCTCTCTATGGTTTCTAGACTAATCTGATGCTCATTGAAGCCTCTGTTCTAGGATCTTATGAAAGCAATCTATATCTATTCAAAAGACCTCCAAGATGTTAGGATATTCCGACACATAGGAAATAGTTAAGTACAACTTGGTCTAGTATAGAGTTAGGTAAAGTGTGTTTCTTTATCGTTGTACATTTTGTAACTTACAATCCGATGGTCACGATATGTAGTGATCTGACGGTTCATTCTCTCCTCGGTATTACCGACACTTGATCCGTGGCTTGACACCCGATTGGTCCATGAATTCTATTTAAAGCGCATGGAGGGTCATTTGTAGGGTGATCCGTGCATGAGAGAAGCATATGTAAATTTTCATTCTTTTATTAATAAATTGCCTGAAGTGGCCGCATTGGCTCAGGCCGTGGACTGTTTCCCTCTTTGAGGGTTTTAACCACGTCAAAAATACTGGTGTATTGATATGTGATCTGGTTGTGAGCGGTGTCCTTTGGTGTTCTGTCTAAGGAACTTACCCTGTAAATTCCTACATGGTATCAGAGCTATTTGAGGGCCGCGTCTGTTGGTGATCCAAATCTGAAGCCGGTAGAACTGCATCCGACTGCTGTTTCCTAGATCTGCTGTTTCTGACTGCTTTCGGGCCGAGAGGACTGCTCTGTTGTGTTGGGAGCATCTGTTCCAGTGAGGAACCCCTTTCGTTTCAAGCGAAAAGGTTTCCGGTAGCCCTAGCTGCGTCATTTTTAAGATCTGGAGGTATACAATGTTTATTTGCAGTTTACTGTTATTTTCTCTCAGTTTATTTCGGTTTCGGTTTATTTAGCTTTTTTTATTACCGGATCTATACCTTTCATTTCTGCGTATGCTCTTTGCCCTGCGACTCTGTGCGATCTGGGCAAATTAGAAACATAAATGAAGGATTTTTCTCATGCGTATGCTCTTTTCCCTGCGCCTTAGGGTGATTTCGGAAAATCAGAAACATTGAGGAAAATATTTAGTTTCCGGCCAAAGCTAACTTTGAGCCGCAAGGTTCATTTTTGAAAATATTTAGTTTTTCGGCTAAAGCTAACTTCGAGCCGTAAGGTTCGTTTTCTTTGCATGTCCGTGTTGGGTTTTGTGTTTTTTGTTTTGTAGGGAAAAAGAGCCTTCTCAAAGCAAGCACGCAACCCAAAGCATCAACACCCCCCCCCCCCCTCTCTCTCTCTCTCTCAAATTTTTTGTATAGCTCAATTGGTTCAAAGCTATTCTAAGAGAGTAGAGGTCTTGGGTTCAAGTCTCCATTTTTTTGGGGGCGGATTTTTTCATTGCCGCACATTGCCGCACTTCGTCGGTGACTTCATCAACTTTTTTCAAAAAGCCATAACTTCTTCATCTAGAAGCCGTTTTCAGAGCTGTTTTTTTTAAACCAGCCTAATTTTTCGAGATTTATCCATTGGAACACTTATTTTCAGCATCTTTAGCTTCAATTTCCGTTGAAATGGAAAGTCAATACCAAGTTACCCTTGACAGCACCAACTACTTCCAATGGTTGTCCTACATTGAGGATTTACTTAGAAGTAAAGGTCTCTACCGAATAGCCTCAGGCCAAGAAAAGAAACCAAACGATGAAGATAAGGCTGCTTGATCAGGTGCTCATGTTCTAAGTGTCGGAAAATGCTCAAAATTTAAAGTGCTTAGAACTGGTTCAAAGTTGAATGACTGGAAAGTGCTCGTCTTCCCGATTCCGGCGCCACAAACGGTTCGAAAAAGGGTCACCGTATGAGGAGTTATGGCAAAAAGAAGAATTTATCCATAACATTAGAAATTTTAATTTTTCAAAAAAAATTAAAAAAGGAATATTCCGCTGGGCACGAAATCCGAGGCAACCACCAAACATTAAATGTAACTGCAGTTAAGTTGGTGGAATTTTGGCAGGAGCGCCAAATTTGGCGGACTCGCCATAATTGGTGGAGCTAACTGGAGTTAACTAAAGTTAGTTGGAGTTTTTCTAGGGGCAAACTGGAGAAACTTTAAATGGCCATAACTTTGGCTAGGAAAGTCGGTTTTGGACGAATTTTTTTTTGATTTTGGGTATTTTCGACTTTTTGAAGCCATTGGTGTAGGTCTTACAGCCATCTGAGGTCATTTGAAGAGGTTTTGGAGCCGTGAAAGTTCTAGGAGCCACCAGGGCCCAGTTTTGTGAAGACTGTATAGGGTTGCAGGTATCCATTGGAGGTGATCCAATAGTCAATCCTGAAGGATTCAAGTGTTCTGAATCCATTTTTACCATCTATTTCTCCTGTAGATGCTTCTATTCAGCTGTATTTTTAATTTGAGCATTTAATAAAAACAAGGACAAGCCCGATTGGGAGCTTTGGACCCAGCAGACGTAGCCCTGGAGGGGGTGAACTGCTTTATCAACTTATTTTGCATTTGTGGTTGATTAATTTTGCAGATATAATTCGTTTTAATGTGTTAAATAGTAAAAGGAAATAACTCTGCAAGACATGAAAATCTTTTAAACATGCTTAATTTTGAATTGAATACCTTGCAAACAAATTTCAAGTAGTTTCAAATTCAGATCAAGTTGGTATCAGAGCTCAGGGTTTTTGTGCAAAGATCTTCTAACCGTCTTGCAAAGTATTGATGCTTACCAAGTTGAAACTTAAAAGAGGGGAAGGACAATTGACTAGAGAACGAGAGAATCCTCAGTCAAGGAAGGCCAGAGAGCCATCACCTCCACCTTCAATTTCACCCTCAAGAGTCTCAGCAGAAGCTTCAAGAATGTCTGCACATGAAGGAGAAATTCCTACAGAGACAGATCCAAGAGAAGAAGAAAGAGTCTTCAGAAAGGATTTCTTGGACCTCACTGAAATGGTGAGGATATTGTACCAAGAAAGAAATGAGAAATTGGCTGGAGAAGGGTCCAAACATCCACATGAAGGAGAGGGCTCTTCAGGAGGTAAGAAGGATGATGATCATTCCAAGAAAGGACATGGAGGAAATGGTGATCCACCACCCCCATCTTCACCTTCTTCCTCTTCAGCTTCGTCTTCTTCTGTTCATAAGCATAGATCCTCTGGAAAAAGTCCTTTTTTGAAGCTTGATGTAAAATTTGAATTACCTATGTTTAATGGTGAAGTGAATGCAGAAAAGCTTGACAACTGGATTAGGCAATTGAAAGTTTACTTGAGGATCCAAAATATGCATGATGATGCCACAAAGATTCAGTTGGCTTCTTTGAGAATGGATGGAGCAGCACTGGTCTGGTGGGAGGCCAAGACTAAAGAGGAGATCAAAAAATTTGGTAAGGTTACCTTAACATGGCCTGAATTTCTGTTAACCATTAAAAAATAGTTTTATCCTCTTGCTCACATGCAGAAGGCCATTATGAATTGGCAAAATTTCAGACAACTTAAGGGTCAGAGTGTCCAAGACTACACCCAAGAATTCAGGAGAAGAGCTCTCTTGTTAGGGGTAGATTTACAGACCCAAGAAACCTTGCTGAAATACATCGGTGGCTTGCATTGCTACCTTAGACACACAATCTTGATGTTTAACCCTACTATCCTGGACGAGGTTTGTGTCCAAGCTACCCATTTAGAGGCAAGGGGAAAAAACACATTTGAAGAGGGTAGAAACAAGCCCCCAAGGGGAAAAACAAAGAGAAAACCTCCAAGGGAAAGGGCAAAAATAATGCATCTATCAAACATGAGAGTGAGAAAGTGATCTGTAAACACTGTTCTAAACCAGGCCATGAGGAGAAAAACTGTTGGAAATTGTATCCTGAGAAAAGACCTCAATTTAACAAATCCAAAGGGAAACAGAAAACTGCTGCTACTACATCTACACCACAAGATTTAGGGGAAGATTCAGGTGATGAAACCAAAATTGCAGCCATGGGTTTGAAAAACTTGAAGGGAAAAGAAATTGAAACTCAAGCCATCACTAGTACCTCCAACTGCCATGTACAAGCTCCTAATGAGGAAGAAAGAATTGAACTGTTTCATGTGAGGGTGATTTCAAAACATACTAAAATTGACACACTTTTTGATAGTGGGTCACAAGCAAACCTTATATCAGAGGACTTGGTCAAACAGCTTAAACTTGAGACCATTCCACATCCGAAGCCATATTCACTTGGATGGATTTGCAAGGATGCAAATTTACAAGTTTCAAGAAAGTGCACATTGCGCTTTGCAATTACTGCACATTTTATTGACACAGTTGAACTTGATGTGGTACCTTTTGATATAGCAGGAATTGTTTTGGGAAGTCCTTACTTGTTTGACAGGAAAGCTATCTTTCATCGCCATGAAAACAAATATCATCTGTTCAAAGATGGCACTGAGTTCATTGTTAGAGCTCATCGCAAGAAGACAAATATAGCGATGGTGAATGCAGGACAGGTAAAAAGGCTGGTCAATTCAAGTAAGAATTTTGTTCTTCTTATGATTAAGCCCAAGGTTGATGTGAATCATGAGTCATTTGAAAATTGTGATCCAAAACTTAAATCAGATCTGTATGATGTAGTTGATGCATATCATGAGATGTTTCAGGAGCCTACAGGTTTGCCTCCTAAGAGGGAGATTCAGCATGAAATCCATTTGCATCCAGATTGTCCTCTTCCAAACATAGGCATGTACCGCATGTCTATTATGGAGAATGCTGAAATAAAGAAGCAAATCAAGGACTTGTTGGACAAGGGTTTCATAAGGCCAAGTACTTCGCCATGTGGGTCACTGATTGTATTGATTCCAAAGAAAGATGGCACTTGGCGTATGTGTGTTGATTTCAGGGCCTTGAACAAGATAACGGTAAAGAATCATTACCCACTCCCAAGGATAGATGATTTGCTAGACCAGCTGAAAGATGCTCGATATTTCACTAAGCTAGACTTGCGCAGTGGATATCATCAAGTAAGAATTGAAGAAAGTGACATTTGGAAGACAGCCTTTAAAACCAAACAAGGACTCTTTGAGTGGCTTGTGATGCCGTTTGGTTTGTGCAATGCACCTGCAACTTTCATGCGGGTAATGGATGATGTCTTGCGTCCTTTTCTTGATGATTTTGTTATTGTCTACTTAGATGACATCTTAATTTTCAGCAAGTCTAGAGAAGATCATGTCATGCATGTTAGAAAAGTACTTGATGTTTTGAAGAAGAATCAGTTATTTCTTAAAATGTCAAAGTGTGAATTTGGAAAGACTTCTTTGGTTTATTTGGGACACATAGTAGGAGGAGGTGCTTTGAGAATTGATCCTGCTAAGATTGAGGCTATTGTGAAGTGGCCTACTCCCAAATCCATAACAGAGGTAAGAAGTTTTTTGGGTGCAGCTCAATATTGGAGGAAGTTTATCTCTAACTTCTCTTCTATAGCAGCTCCTATGCATGCAGTGACAAGTGTGAAGCATGCTTTCCAATGGGGAGGCAAGCAGCAAAAAGCTTTCGAATCTTTGAAAGAGAAGATTAGTTCAGCTCCAGTCCTTGCATTACCGGATTTGAGACAGCCATTTGAGATACAAATTGATGCTAGTGATTATGCTATGGGTGCAGTTCTTCTACAACATGGTAAGCCTATTGCTTTTCATTCTGAAACTTTTAATGGTGCTGTTGTAAATTATCCTACATATGATAAGGAGTTGTATGCGTTGGTACAAAGCGTCAAAAAGTGGAAACACTACTTCATGGGCAAAGAAACTGTTATACATACCGACCATCAGCCCTTACAGTACTTGCAATCACAAAGCAATTTACAACAGTCACGACACTTCAGATGGATGGGCTTCTTGCAACAGTTCCATTTGGTAATAAGGTATAAGAAAGGTACTTTGAATAAGGTTGCTGATATGCTTTCAAGGCCTATTATTGGTGCTGTTACTTTACTTAAGAATGATTCCATTGTACATGATAGTTACATAGAACAATATGCATCTGATGATGACTTTAAAGATGTGTATGCTAACTTGAGTAAAGGAAATCATGTAGAGGAAAATGACTATTACATGCATAACAATTTGTTGTTTCATTTGGGCAAGTTGTGTATACCACAGGGGGAGAGGATAAATGTCATAAGAGAAGCTCATTCTTCTCTTATTGCTGGCCATTTTGGTGTGAGCAAAATAGTTGCACATCTACAGAGGTATTGCTATTGGCCTCGCATGGTAGATTTTGTTTCAAGGTTCATAAGAGGTTGTTCATTATGTGCTACAAGCAAGCCTAGCAACAGGAAGCTTGGTTTGTATACTCCTTTGCCGGTACCTTCTAGACCATGGGAGAGCATCTCTATGGATTTTGTAGGAGGTTTGCCAAAATCTCGAAAGCAGCATGATTATTTATATGTAGTAGTTGATCGTTTCAGCAAAATGTGTATACTTATGCCTTGTAAGAAAACTATAACTGCTGAATTATTTTTTCATCATGTATGGATTCACTTTGGTTTGCCTACTTCCATTATTAGTGACAGGGATTCCAGATTTGTGGGGAATTTTTGGTCCAACCTATGGGAGATGATGGACACAAAGTTGAAGAAAAGTACTGCTTTCCATCCGCAAACAGATGGAAAAACCGAAGTTGTGATCAGAACCATTGTGCACCTCTTGAGAGGTTATTGCAGCAAGCATCCCAAGCTTTGGGATGAACATTTGCACTACATACAACATGCTTACAATCGTGCCAAGCACTCTTCCACAAACACCTCATCGTTTGAAGCTTGTTTTGGTTACTTGCCAAAATCACCTCTTGATTTCGTTCTTGAGAAAGATGTTGCCATTGAGGGACATAGTGACATTAACAAAGCTCGTTCATTCATTGAAAGAATTCAGCAAATACATCAGCAAATTCAAGAACAACTTGAGAAGAGTCAAGGCAAGTACAAGGAAAGACACGACAAGCATAGAGTCGATCACAAGTTTCAAGAAGGAGATGAGGTATGGCTGTACATTAGTAAGGAAAGGATGCAAGGAGAAGGTAAAAAGCTGAAGCCTATTCATTATGGTCCATTCAAAATCCTCAAGAAGGTTGGAAATAATGCTTTTCAATTAGATTTGCCTTCCTACATGCAAATGTATTCTGTTGTCAATGTGGAGAACTTACGTTTGTATGAACCTCCTTTGATTGCTGATCATGAAAATGCTGTTCAGCTGCCATCTATAGAAGATTTCTCGCCAGAATTCTTAGATGAGCTGAAAGAAGATACAATCCTTGACAGAAGGACACGCACTTCAAGGAGGGGCAGTGTAAATTATGTTCGGGTTGGTTTCAAAGGCAGCAAACTGAAAAAGGCGAAGTGGATGGAGGTGGACACAGTGAGGGAGCTATACCCTCACCTCTTTAATAGGTAGTTGAAGGCTTTTGGGGTCCAAAAGCTTCCCAATGGGGAGGCGTGATCAGGTGCTCATGTCCTAAGTGTCGGAAAATGCTCAAAATTTAAAGTGCTTAGAACTAGTTCAAAGTTGAATGACTGGAAAGTGCTCGTCTTCCCAATTCCGGCGCCGCAAATGGTTCGAAAAACGGTCGCTGTATGAGGAAGTTATGGCAAAAAGAAGAATTTGTCCATAACATTAGAAATTTTAATTTTTCAAAAAAAAATTAAAAAAGGAATATTCCGCCGGGCACGAAATCTGAGGCAACCACCAAACATTAAATGTAACTGCAGTTAAGTTGGCGGAATTTTGGCAGGAGCGCCAAATTTGTCGGACCCACCATAATTGGCGGAGCTAACTGGAGTTAACTAAAGTTAGCTGGAGTTTTTCTAGGGGCAAACTGGAGAAACTTTAAATGGCCATAACTTTGGCTAGGAAAGTCGGTTTTGGACGATTTTTTTTTTGATTTTGGGTATTTTCGACCTTATGAAGCCATTGGTGCAGGTCTTACAGCCATTTGAGGTCATTTGCAGAGGTTTTGGAGCCGTGAAAGTTCTAGGAGCCACCAGGGCCCAGTTTTATGAAGACTGTATAGGGTTGCAGGTATCCATTGGAGGTGATCCAATAGTCAATCCTGAAGGATTCAAGTGTTCTGAATCCATTTTTACCATCTATTTCTCCTGTAGATGCTTCTATTCAGCTGTATTTTCAATTTGAGCATTTAATAAAAACAAGGACAAGCCTGGTTGGGAGCTTTGGACCCAGCAGACGTAGCCCTGGGGGGGTGAACTGCTTTATCAACTTCTTTTGCATTTGTGGTTGATTAATTTTGCAGATCAAATTTGTTTTAATGTGTTAAAAAGTAAAAGGAAATAACTCTGCAAGACATGGAAATCTTTTAAACATGTTTAATTCTGAATTGAATACCTTGCAAACAAATTTCAAGTAGTTTCAAATTCAGATCACTGCTAAATGGGAAAATAGGCAAGATCAAGCACGTGGATTGATAGGGATGTCTATTTCTCCAGATCTTAGATTCCATATTGTAGAACTTGATACTCCTGATGAAGCAATGAAACAAATCAATAAATTTTTTGGGATTAAAAATGAACTTAGAGCCCATCAACTTGAAAATGAGTTGCTTACATTGGACCCTAATAATTTTTCTTGCATTGAAGATTTCTTGTCCAAATTCAAGACCCTTAGATATCTCTTGGAAGGTGTTAAAGCTAAGAAAGAAGATAGTAACCTTATCTATTCCATTCTTACTAAGTTGGGACCAGCCTACTCTGTGTTTGTTTCCACCTTCCATTCTACAAGAGAAGCCTTCATTTCTCAAGGAACAGACTACAAGCCCCCTTCCTTTGACTCTTTTTGTGATTCTTTAATAAGAGAACAAGAAAAACTCTTACACCTTGGTCTTCTTAATCTTGGAAACTCTTCCAAGAAAGCGTTAGCCGCCCAACAGCAACCAAATTCAAAGAATCCTAAGAAGTCATATCCTAAAAAGAATGGTCATAAACCAAACAAGGGTCCTAAGCAATTTCAGCCCCAAAATGAAAAATCATTTCAACAAAATGATAAGACAAATAAAAACAAAGGGAAGAAGACTGATAGACATTGCAATTTTTGTAATCGAGATGGCCACTTAGAATCAAAATGCTTTAAGAAGATGGAAGCCTTGGAAGCAGCAATGAAGAAGCATAATTCCCATTTGGGGAAATCTTCAACTTCAACTTCATCTTCAGGAATGGCACTTTCTGCATGTGGTTTTCAAGCATCTCGGTCTGGCTATGCATTAAATGTATCTTCTTCTTCTCATTCTCATGAGTGGCTCATTGATTCTGGAGCTTCTTATCACATGGCAAAAAACAAAGCCATGTTTTCTTCTTTAAATGATTGTAACACCAAAAATATATATGTTGGTGATGATAGATCTCTTAGTGTTGTAGGGACTGGAACTGTTCATCTAGACAATGGTTAGTTTAATGATGTATTATGTGTTCCAACCTTATCCTGCAACCTTCTATCTGTATATCAGATAACTCATTCAGGTGAAGGTAAAATCATTGAATTTTCACCTCATGATGTTGTAATCAAGGACCTAAGAGATCCTAAAAAGATTTTAGCTATTGGCATTGTTGATGATTCTACAAGGTTGTATAAGTTTCACAACTTTGGGTCATCAAATCTTCCCTCAGTATTTGTTGCTCATAACGATGAAGTGAGCAAAGTTTGGCATGAGCGATTTTGTCACTTAAACTATCGCTCCCTTCAGCATCTATGTAAAGAAAATATGGTGACAGGTCTTCCTATGGTATCTTGCAGAGATCGTGTTTGTTCCGGATGTGTACTCGGAAAACATCATCGGGACAGTTTTGAAAAACGTGCCTCTTGGCACGCCTCGGCCCCTTTACAGCTTGTGCATCGTGATTTATGTGGTCCACTTCCTGTTGTTTCATTCTCTGGCTGCAAGTATTTCTTAACTTTCATTGATGATTTCTCCAGACGCACTTGGGTATACTTCTTAAAACTCAAGAGTGAAGTATTTAACACATTCTTGGCCTTCAAAGCCTTTGTTGAAAAACAATATGGACATCAAATTCTTAAGCTAAGATCTGATAATGGTGGAGAATATGTTAAAAACACATTCATCAACTTTTGCACTGAGAATGGAATACAAATGCAACATATTGTTCCATATACTCCACAACAAAATGGTGTAGCTGAAAGGAAGAATCGCACCTTAAAGGAAATGGCTAATTGTATGCTACAATCTAAAGGACTTGGTCTTAGTTTTTGGGCAGAAGCAATTAACTGTGCAAATTACATAACAAATCGCACTTCTACTAAGGCTTTAAAGAATATCACTCCAGAAGAAGCATGGAGCTCAATCAAACCAGATGTAAGTCACTTTCGTGTTTTTGGAAGTGAAGCGTGGGCCCATATTCCAGATGAAAAGCATAAAGCTTTAGAACCTAAGAGTGAAAAATGTACTTTTGTTGGATATTCTGAAGATGTCAAAGGCTATAGACTTATTCCATTTAAGTCCAAAAATGTTATCATTAGAAGAGATGTAAAATTTGATGAAAATATATTGGCCTGCGAGCCTAGTCCGGTGGTTGTGCCACCTCTCCCTATCTCTTCTACTTTTGAAAACATTTCTTCTTCAGATGATGAAAGTGAGGATGACAATCCTCCCCCACCATCTCAGGATCCTCCTTCAGCTCCTCAGCTTCCAAAATGGGTTCGTGCTACTCGAGATGCAGCAGGTGATCTTGCCGGTGATCCTACAGATCAACGACGTACAAGTTCTCAATTCGAGAGAGCCTCTTCTTTACTGGCTCAAGCTCCAGTAAATTATGATCCTGACACCTTTGCAGAAGCTTCAGGGCATCCAGATTGGGAAGCAGCTATGAATGAAGAATATCATTCATTGTTGGCAAATGATACATGGGATCTTGTTCCTTTACCAAAGGGACGAAAACTTGTTAGATGCAAATGGGTTTACAGAACCAAGTATGGACCATATGGGAAAGTTGATAAACATAAAGCTCGTCTGGTTGCTAAGGGTTTTTCATAGGTTGAAGGCATTGACTACACTGAAACCTTCTCCCCTGTTGCCAAAATGAACTCTATCTGCCTTGTTCTTTCCCTTGCTGCCTCTTTCAAATGGGAAGTCCATCAGATGGATGTTAAATCTGCCTTCTTGCATGGGGACTTGCATGAAGAAATCTATATGGAACAACCCATTGGCTTCATACAAACAGACTCCAACCTTGTATGTCGACTTAAGAAATCCCTTTATGGTCTCAAGCAAGCTCCTCGGGCTTGGTATGCCAAAATGGATAGCTTTCTTTTAGAATCTGGCTTTTCTAGGTGTCATTCTGACAACACTGTCTACACCAAGAAAGTGGGCAAGTCTCTTATCATTCTTGTTCTTTATGTTGATGATCTTATCCTGACTGGTAGTGATCCCAACCTTATCAACCATGTGAAGTCTAGCCTTAAAAGGAAGTTTGAAATGACAGACTTAGGACACTTACATTATTTTCTCGGTCTTCAAGTCTTGCAATCCAAGGAAGGTATTTCCCTTTCTCAATCCAAGTATGCCTGTGATATTCTATGCCACTTTCACATGGAAGACTATAAGCCAGCCCCTTCTCCCTTTCAGTCTGGAGTCAAACTTTTAGTCACTTGTAATTCTCCCGAAGTTGATGCTACCTTATACCATCAACTTGTAGGAAAACTTTTGTATCTAACCCATACTCATCCTGACCTTTCCTTTGTTGTTGGCCTTGTTGCTCGGTTCATGCAAAACCCCCGTGAAAGTCATTGGAAACCAGCTAAAAGAATACTTCGTTATGTTCGAGGTACAGTTCAGTTTGGGATTCATTATAGTGCCGAAGCATCTCCTTTATTGGTTGGTTTCACTGATTCCGATTGGGCTGGTGACCCTGATGATCGGAAGTCTACTGCCGGTTATGTGTTCAATCTTGGTTCAGGACCTATTACATGGGCTTGCAAGAAACAAGGTGCCATTTATATTTCATCAGCAGAAGCAGAGTATCGTGGTGCCGTAGAAGCTAGTAAGGAAGCCTTGTGGCTTCGTCAGATCCTATCAGAGTTTGGCTTTGAGCAGCAACATCCGACTACACTTTGGTGTGATAATCAAAGTGCCATTCAGTTATGCAAAGATCCAGTCCAACATCAGCACAGCAAACACATTGAACTGCACATGCACTTCATCAGAAAGCTCATCCATGACCATGTTCTTGAAGTGCAATATTGTTCAACAGATGATCAAGTTGCAGACATCTTCACAAAGGCTCTCACAGAGGCGAAGTTCACTAAACTTCGATTTATGGTTGGAGTTCAGGAAGTTGTCACTAAGGGGGGATAGGCTCTAGTGCCTCCTTCCTTCTCCTATTGTGTCATATTTGTAAATCCTTCAATCCTATCCCAAGTTGTTCTTAAGGGGGGATGTTAGGATATTCCGACACATAGGAAATAGTTAAGTACAACTTGGTCTAGTATAGAGTTAGGTAAAGTGTGTTTCTTTACTGTTGTACATTTTGTAACTTACAATCCGACGGTCACGATATGTAGTGATCCGACGGTTCATTCTATCCTCGGTATTACCGACACTTGATCCGTGGCTTGACACCCGATTGGTCCATGAATTCTATTTAAAGCGCATGGAGGTTCATTTGTAGGGTGATCCGTGCATGAGAGAAGCATATGTAAATTTTCATTCTTTTATTAATAAATTGCCTGAAGTGGCCGCGTTGGCTCAGGCCGTGGACTGTTTCCCTCTTTGATGGTTTTAACCACGTCAAAAATACTGGTGTATTGATCTGTGATCTGGTTGTGAGCAGTGTCCTTTGGTGTTCTGTCTGAGGAACTGTTGAGGGCCCCGAAATCGGGTCGACAACAAGGGGGATACCCACCCGGTCCGGAGCCTGGTTGGCGGCTCCTTGCCCGTTTGGAGTAGCGGGTCCGACTGGAGATAACGGGACCAGCTTCCCGATGCAAGGGGTGTGTGTGTGTGTAAGTTTTGATTTATGCTGTTTCTAGAGAGCTTTCGAGAACTAATTTTAATCTAACTCATCATCTAGCTATAAGCTGCTAAAATCAGAATAAAAATAACATATACAACCTACGCTAACCCGGGGTATATCTTTTCCATCATGCGATCTAAAAAGATTTCATATAATAACTGGTAATGAAGATTATTCAGCTACTATAAGAATATAAACCATTTAAGATAAACCATTCTGCATAAGAAGTTAAACAGGACAGTTGTGGACTTCATATCACATGATAAATCATTCATATGTCAAATATAAACAGATGATTCCACCGTACAAAAGTGCCAAATGGTAACCACAAATCTATACATTAACATACAAATAACATCAGCTGCATATCACTTTAAGCAAATTAATAGAAATTCGTCAAGAGATAAAAGTACCATTTATGACTAATTTCTATTCACAAACTTCAAGCAATAATGATCTACTTCTACTTACTTTGAACGCCTACTAAGAGTATAGAAATGCAACATCAGTAGCAGACATTAAAATGCAAATATAAATAAATCCGATCCTTCCATTCATCAAACCCTCCTCTGAGGTGCAGAAGTGCATGTTCTGAGGACAAGTTTTTGACAAATTTCTGGACCCTTCTCCAATGCAATGAGAAGGGTTGAAATACTACTACCTAATCTTAATAATAGTATGTTTACAAAATTGAGGATACGGTTCTCAAATGACCGCCCTTTTTCTAATTTAGTTAAAAGCAAAAAATCAACATTCTAAATGAAATTACTTCTTAATTTGGTCTCTGAAGTTGCAGCTGTCAAGCATAGGTTTGAGAAGAGCAGGCTGGCTGATTTCTGTGCTTAGCTGGGCTGCGAAAACAACATCCATAAGAGCTGGCGCTACTTTCTCGGCTGCGTTCATGATGCATCTTACTGTCATGCATTGGCTGTGAGGCTTAACTAAGTAAGTCCAGTAACTTTCCCAGTTTAGTCTAGCCAATGCCTGGATTGTCGTTCCGTTTGCCTGTGCTTTCTGCTTCCATTCTGCCTCCAGTTGCAACGTGCTTGGTAGGTACCCCGGGGTGGTTTCTGAAATCAAATTAGCCCTATGTAAATTTTCATTTACACAGTCGATAAGGATGCTCGCTTGTGTCGCCGCTGTCTCTGCTGCTTGCTCCGCCTGTGTGATTTGTTCGTCCCATTTGTTAAAGAGCAGCTCCTTATGATTTTCATTAATCTTGGGTGCTCCTGCTCTTTTCCCCTCCTCGTCATTTTGCCAAGTTAGATATTCTGTTACTCTTTTGTTGGCCTGGTCATAGTCGTTCCGCAATTCCACCACCTGGCTGGTGATCTTGTCGCTTATTTCACAAAAATGCCTCCATTGTGATATTCTACGTACCATATCTTCCTGTTGTTGTGACAGTTGGCCATTCAAGCCGATGGACTCTGAAATGAACTCTGACAACTTAGGTTCATCTTTATGTATTTCTTGCACCGTCTGCAGCTGCTTTTCTTTTTCTTCAAGACTTGTTTGATAGCTCACCTGCATCTGGCGAAAGTCTTCTTGTAGCTTCTCGAGCTGTCTGGAGGCTTCAGTGTTCGCATTGGCTTGCTGCAACTGTTGTTGTAGCAGTTGTATTTGATTTTCATGTTCTTTTAGAAGTTTCTGAACTTCAGAGGCCTTGTCGATAGTTGCAGAAGCATATGCTTCTGCAATCTGAGACAATTTCGTGAGATTCTCGGTTGGATTGCTGTTTGGGTCTTTCCATAAGACATCTAGATGTTCAGCATCTTGAGATAATGTATTCTCAAGTTTCCTCTTCTTTCTTTGTCTTCTTACAACTGCTTTGTGCTGGGGACTGTAGAATACGTCCAGTGGAGGAATTTCTTCTACGCTGAGTAGAAGTTCTGAGGATGGAGCGATAGGGAGATGCTCCGTTTCTACGGCACTACTGACTATGGTTGAGACGACCTCTTGCACCACCTGTGTATTTCTCACAGGTGTCTTTGGGGTTTGACCTTCAATATTAATTAATTCATTGAAGGTGTCCCATTCTTTATCCAACTCTACTGTGACAAGAGGTGTTTCAACGACAGGAGGGGGAACCTCTCTTGGTGGCGAGGCGATAACTTGCTGCTGAGCCATCACACTTGATTGAGCTGTGTCTTTGATTGTTTCTTCGTTCAACTCTTTGTTATGCACAGACTCTTTAGGATGTTTAGATATTTATTTTGCGGCGCTGGACTTAGATCTGGAAGCGCTGGAGTTTCCACTAAGGCTGATGCTCGGAGTCGGTTCTCTAGTAGCTACTCGCAGTCCTTCCAGTGGAATACTAGCCAGCCTTCTTTCTCTGAACAATGTGAATTTCCGAAGGTCGTCTGGAGACAATCTTGACTGAGCTTCTTGCAAAACTTCCTTGAGCGAGTTCTTGTTCAGGAAGAGATCATCAAACAGATCTTTCTTCCCAAAGAATACCCTTGTCTTGAGATTGGTTGTAAATTCCTGGGCCACTTTATGTGGGTCGAATGGTCTCGATGAGAACTTAAATAGTTGGAGACACGTCACATTCTCCACTTCATCAAAAGCGTGTCCCACATCGAACAAAGAGAAGACCCCACAAGTGACGGGAAATGGAGGCCAAATGGCCTTCTTTTTGTCTTTTAGTTCCTTTGTTAAGCCGCCTTCAGAACAAATTTGATAAGCAATTTCTCGGGCCAACAATTTATCAGGAACATACAAAGGTAGGACATGTGGAGGTACAGTGCTTCCAAAAACTCGAATATAGGTAAACCATTCTTCCCCAAACCATCTTGCGATGGGGAGGATGTCAATTTGGGCCTCGGGAGAGCACCTTGGGGGGTCCTTATCATATATCATTCTATGTATGGGCAATATGAGCCCATGGCAAATCTGGTAAAAATGAGGGGCGAACTGGGAATCCCATAAAACTTTATGATAGACGTGAATGGGCAATGGGTCTTGGGTAGTCCATTGCCAGCCCATAGTAGGGAATTTCGATACAAGACAGACAGAGTCCATTATATAGGCAGACAGATAAAACGGAGGATAGAACCTTTGGGAGAAGGATCTTTTAGAACGGTAGTGGAGAACTGCCGTGTATAGAGTGTCAGAAAGGATTTTGGCCCAATCCACTATCTCAGAACTAGTCGCGGCATCAATTAACGGTAACCATTCAGATGAGAACTTATTGATATCGGGCTTACCAAAAAGCCTACAGAGCATGGCTGCAGCAAAACAATATGGAGAGGTGAGGGAACCAGTGCTATACATACCGTTCTTATCTTTTTTTAACGACTCATCTCTTCTTGACCATTCCTTAGTAGTGTCTGATAGGTCCGGATTCTCCACTGTAAACTTCCTAACAAACTCTGCATTATAGGTCGCTTGTGGTTCAGGAAGATGATACATGAGCTTCAGGTCTAAGGCAGCAAACTATCCCACGAGCCCATGCCCCTGAACTTTGAACTGTCTATGATGCAATTCCGCATCATCTAAAATCCACTTGATCATGTCTGTATACGGTAGGATCTTCGGCCTTGCCGCTATTCTGTGGAGGAAAGAGCATGCTAGGTCTTCCAGAGACACCTCTGAAGGACGTGATGCACTTGCGACGACAGCAGTTACCTTAATTATTCTAGGGTTCTCTTCTTCTAGCAGCCTATACATGCCTTCCCATGTTGAGATGCCTGCATCTTTATTGCATGCAGTATCTGTGTACAGGGGCGCCATCTCCTTGGTCTTCTCTCTTGTTTCTGAGCTTTGAGCTTTGTTCTTCTTCCCCATCTTGCTTAGCGTTTCTGTTTGATTTTGCCTTCGTACTTTGCTCCTACAGGTTATGAGTGAAATGGAAAGATTGATCAGAAAGGTGATGGGAGAGTTTTAAATGCAAGAGATAAATCAGATACGCCACCTTACGTGAAGCAAATCCATATTAAGGCACGCGTCTTTATTCCACTTAATAACTGACAGCCAAATTATTACTATCATTAAAAGCGCATAACTCCAAGTTAGGTTATAGTAAGTGGCTTTTCTTTGGGTGGCGCGCCCGAGGGATTCGTATTAAGGTGCTTTTATGATCTTCCATCGTACCCTTGCATGTCGTGCAATCGCAAACAGTAGTGATCGCAATATCGCAGATCGATATATCGCAGATCGCAATAACTCAATGCTTGTTAATCTTTGCCTGCCTCATTTCTGCGATATGCGATCGCAATATCGCAAATCGGCAGGTTTGTAAGCTTTTCTTTATGGGTACTAGCATGTTGCGATGCGATGTTGTTATTAATACTGAGGCGGTGCACATATTGGTCTTTAGAAGGAAAATGAAGGTGTTTCTCATTCTTTTGTGATGCAACCTTAAAGATTTGCTTCCATGAACACTGGTTTAGGCTTAAGTCACTCAAGAAACCTTTTCTAAGTGCATGTTTGTACTTTAGAATGAAATCTTTGCTTTTCCAAAAATTAACTAAGCGTCCCCATTCATTCTAGCATCGTGGCGGATACTAGATTGAACAAAAAGAGGGGGGGGGGGGGGGGGTTGTTGCTGGCCACAACAATTGGCGATTCACTTGGGAGAACCAGTTATCTCTGTTCTTTTTCTATTGACGTCTTCAGACTCCTAAAAAAATTTTCTCGGGAATTTTGAACTTTATTATAAAAAGATAAAAACAAATGATACTTCAAAGCATCCATGATGTTTTGTTTCAGCCCCATTTTATTTCAATTATTTGCATTCCCAGATTGTTTTCGAATTCAGGTCAGTTATTACTTGGTCTTGTAAAAAACATAAAAATAAAGTGTTCTCTATGTATCAACCCTTTTTAAGAATGCTCCTTTGTCGCAGGTAGAGCCACTGCTGCCAGCAGGCGTCCATAGCCTCGACAGGGTTACCTATTATCCAGGAATGATCCTTTATCCTGCTTAAGGTTATTTACAACTCTTTCAGAAAAAATCCCTTTCTTGATGCCTTTTCCTTTTTTATTCTCTAAAGAACAATGTCTTGGTTTGGTGGCCAAATTATGACACAGTCATTCACTTGATTTACACTTTTGCTGAACAAGCTGGCTCGTGATGAGACCCCTTGTCTTTTGATTGCAACAATCTTGAGTCATTGCCCTGTTTTGGTAGACAGTTTCGGCAATGTCAGCAAGTTATAATATCTGTGATCATGATAAGTCGGCTCGTGATGAGACATCTTATTCTTTAAGATATAGCATCATTTTAGGTCATTCTTCTGAATGTCGTGTTTTCCTTCAGCAGGGAGGAAATCAAATTCTCTTTCCTTAAGAAAGTTCTGGGCGACAATGATGGGGCTGCTTTTGGTAGTGGCTGTTTTCACAGAGAATCTTTATTTTAATATTGATACCTTTCATTGTGCTGACCTAAAACGAATTCTTTATTGAGATAGCTTTTTTTTTTTTTTTTTTTGGGAGCTGAAACTATCATCATTTCTGGGTTAAAGTTCTATTGATAATAAAGATCAAATTCTCAAAAGACTTGCTGTTCATAGGAGCCGCAGTTCAAAATCTTAAACAGAGACGAGGCGTCTTAAGTAAATGTCAAATACTGTTTAGTCAGAAAAAACTTTATTTGAGAGAGGCAAACATTCTCTAGGGTCATGTAGAGAATATAACTAACTTTGCCTATCAATTATTTTGAAAGCAAAACTAATAACCTAGCTAAATTACTCCTACTCCTATTCTAATTATATACAGGAAATAACTTAAGTAAAATGATATTTCCAGTGGAACCAACGATTCATTATTATCTCTAGCCGCATGAATTTTCCAAGCATTGGTAAAAAGAATCAAATTTCTCTTGGATTGAATTTGTTGGCTAGGGAATAAGAACTTACAGACTCAATTGGAATTCTGTCTGATTTTATTTTCTCATGAGAGGTTTCTTCTAACTGAGTACCTATTGGATCATAAAAATCGGGATGGATTTCTTTTGTGATTTGGTGATCTTTCAATAGGAGGGATAACAAGTCAAATTGTGAAATGGGTTTTTCGGTTTCGATGGTTTGTAACCCATTGCTTGTTGACGTTAAGTTTTTAGCGATTTGGTTTGAAATGAAAGTTCTTATATGTAAATCGCTGAAACTTAATCTATCAAAAATTTGAAAATTTAAAAAGAGATTGGATTTTGTACAAAGTGAACTTGAGTGAGAAAGAAATGATTGGGTATCTATACAAATTGTGGTCTCGCACAACTGGGAGTTATTTGTGATTTTTTGCTTTTCACAAGAACTGGCCAAGTTTTGTGAATCAGGAACTGAGTTCTGATCGCGAACAGGGATGAAACTTTCCTCTTGATATGAATCATAGATTGGAGTATCGTCTTGGATAGTAAAATTATTCAAATGGGCTTTTGCTTTGAGGTGAGGGTCAGCTGGTATAATTCCTGATTTAAGACGTTTTTTATCGTCTGACCTTAGTTGAGTTACTTGTGATAACTCATCATCATCACGATCGGCAAAGCAACTATCACAAAAGACCTTACAGTGTCCCCTAGGTTCCTCTTTTTCATTATATATTTTCAGACGAGGGAGGTGAGGCAGCTCTCGTTTAATATGGGTCAAAGGCTGTGTTAAAGTGGTCTCTTTATTTTGAAAACCCAATGATGGTTCGTTTGAATAACCCTCTGTGTCCGTTGAAATATGCTTAATATTATGAGGGGAAAAATCGTCATCACTAAAAACATTGGGGTAAAGAGAAAAATGTAAATCTGGAACAACGCATTTAATAGAATTAACTAAATCTCATTCATCAGATTCACTATAAGCATCGGGTTTTAGATCATACCTTTTTGTGCCGATACTTTTCGGAAGAGAAGCAGTAGGGGGATCTAACCTTGGCATTAGCATTTGTTGATTTGAAATGATATTGTCTGACTCGATGTCGAAGTCATCTTGTGGTGCTAAGGTATTTTCCCTTTCGGTATTTTCGCCTTTGTTTTCTCGTGTCAGAGCATGTAATACTCCTAGGCTGAATTCTGTTTGGTCAGGTACAGGAGGTAGGAAATACTCATCATAATCTGAAGATTCTTCATCTGTGAGCTCGTTTTCGAGGTCATATTGCAGACACTTAAGATGAAATCGCATATTGAAATCCCTTACGGGTTCGTCTTCTTTCCGCAGATAGTCGATTTCATCATATACCTGGTCGTATTCATAGCAATCAAATTCCAAGATGAAAATCCTAATGAATTGGTCCCAGCTGTGAACTGATGCAACTGGGAGGCTTCTGCACCATTTTCTAGCTTCCGCTGTGAGTGTAAGAGTAAAAATCCTGCACACAACGCCTTCGTCAATTTTTTGAATATCAGAACTCAAAACTCTTTGAATGAATTGCAGGGCATGATGAAATGCAGAAGAATTATTCTTACCATTGAATTTTACCTGAGACAATAGCCTTACCACATCTGGTGGAGTGTTGGAAGAGGTAGGAACATGGATGCAACTCCAAATAGGAATTCTGTGAGTAGCCATCCCGTTTCAAGATTTATAATTGAAAACATTCCAATCAGACAATGTGCTCAGGCCCTCCTTCTAGCGCCAAATATGTTGAGGGCCCCAAAATCGGGTCAACAACAAGGGGGATACCCACCCGGTCCGGAGCCTGGTTGGCGGCTCCTTGCCCGTTTGGAGTAGCGGGTCCGACTGGGGATAACGGGACCAGCTTCCCGATGCAAGGGGTGTGTGTGTGTGTAAGTTTTGATTTATGCTGTTTCTAGAGAGCTTTCGAGAACTAATATTAATCTAACTCATCATCTGGCTATAAGCTGCTAAAATCAGAATAAAAATAACATATACAAGCTACGCTAACCCGGGGTATATCTTTTCCATCATGCGATCTAAAAAGATTTCATATAATAACTGGTAATGAAGATTATTCAACTACTATAAGAATATAAACCATTTAAGATAAACCATTCTGCATAAGAAGTTAAACAGGACAGTTGTGGACTTCATATCACATGATAAATCATTCATATGTCAAATATAAACAGATGATTCCACTGTACAAAAGTGCCAAATGGTAACCACAAATCTATACATTAACATACAAATAACATCAGCTGCATATCACTTTAAGCAAATTAATAGAAATTCGTCAAGAGATAAAAGTACCATTTATGACTAATTTCTATTCACAAACTTCAAGCAATAATGATCTACTTCTACTTACTTCGAACGCCTACTAAGAGTACAGAAATGCAACATCAGTAGCAGACATTAAAATGCAAATATAAATAAATCTGATCCTTCCATTCATCAAACCCTCCTCTGAGGTGCAGAAGTGCATGTTCTGAGGACAAGTTTTTGACAAATTTCTGGACCCTTCTCCAATGCAATGAGAAGGGTTGAAATACTACTACCTAATCTTAATAATAGTATGTTTACAAAATTGAGGATACGGTTCTCAAATGACCGCCCTTTTTCTAATTTAGTTAAAAGCAAAAAATCAACATTCTAAATGAAATTACTTCTTAATTTGGTCTCTGAAGTTGCAGCTGTCAAGCATAGGTTTGAGAAGAGCAGGCTGGCTGATTTCTATGCTTAGCTGGGCTGCGAAAACAACATCCATAAGAGCTGGCGCTACTTTCTCGGCTGCGTTCATTATGCATCTTACTGTCATGCATTGGCTGTGAGGCTTAACTAAGTAAGTCCAGTAACTTTCCCAGTTTAGTCTAGCCAATGCCTGGATTGTCGTTCCGTTTTCCTGTGCTTTCTGCTTCCATTCTGCCTCCAGTTGCAACGTGCTTGGTAGGTACCCCGGGGTGGTTTCTGAAATCAAATTAGCCCTATGTAAATTTTCATTTACACAGTCGACAAGGATGCTCGCTTGTGTCGCCGCTGTCTCTGCTGCTTGCTCCGCCTGTGTGATTTGTTCGTCCCATTTGTTAAAGAGCAGCTCCTTATGATTTTCATTAATCTTGGGTGCTCATGCTCTTTTCCCCTCCTCGTCATTTTGCCAAGTTAGATATTCTGTTACTCTTTTGTTGGCCTGGTCATAGTCGTTCCGCAATTCCACCACCTGGCTGGTGATCTTGTCGCTTATTTCACAAAAATGCCTCCATTGTGATATTCTACGTACCATATCTTCCTGTTGTTGTGACAGTTGGTCGTTCAAGCCGATGGACTCTGAAATGAACTCTGACAGCTTAGGTTCATCTTTATGTATTTCTTGCACCGTCTGCAGCTGCTTTTCTTTTTCTTCAAGACTTGTTTGATAGCTCACCTGCATCTGGCGAAAGTCTTCTTGTAGCTTCTCGAGCTGTCTGGAGGCTTCAGTGTTCGCATTGGCTTGCTGCAACTGTTGTTGTAGCAGTTGTATTTGATTTTCATGTTCTTTTAGAAGTTGCTGAACTTCAGAGGCCTTGTCGATAGTTGCAGAAGCATATGCTCCTGCAATCTGAGACAATTTCGTGAGATTCTCGGTTGGATTGCTGTTTGGGTCTTTCCATAAGACATCTAGATGTTCAACATCTTGAGATAATGTATTCTCAAGTTTCCTCTTCTTTCTTTGTCTTCTTACAACTGCTTTGTGCTGGGGACTGTAGAATACGTCCAGTGGAGGAATTTCTTCTACGCTGAGTAGAAGTTCTGAAGATGGAGCGATAGGGAGATGCTCTGTTTCTACGACACTACTGACTGTGGTTGAGACGACCTCTTGCACCACCTGTGTATTGCTCACAGGTGTCTTTGGGGTTTGACCTTCAAGATTAATTAATTCATTGAAGGTGTCCCATTCTTTATCCAACTCTACTGTGACAAGAGGTGTTTCAACGACAGGAGGGGGAACCTCTCTTGGTGGCGAGGCGATAACTTGCTGCTGAGCCATCGCACTTGATTGAGCTGTGTCTTTGATTGTTTCTTTGTTCAGCTCTTTGTTATGCACAGACTCTTTAGGATGTTTAGATATTTCTTTTGCGGTGCTGGACTTAGATCTGGAAGCACTGGAGTTTCCGCTAAGGCTGATGCTCGGAGTCGGTTCTCTAGTAGCTACTCGCAGTCCTTCCAGTGGAATACTAGCCAGCCTTCTTTCTCTGAACAATGTGAATTTCCGAAGGTCATCTGGAGACAATCTTGACTGAGCTTCTTGCAAAACTTCCTTGAGCGAGTTCTTGTTCAGGAAGAGATCATCAAACAGATCTTTCTTCCCATAGAATACCCTTGTCTTGAGATTGGTTGTAAATTCCTGGGCCACTTTATGTGGGTCGAATGGTCTCGATGAGAAATTAAATAGTTGGAGACACGTCACATTCTCCACTTCATCAAAAGCGTGTCCCACATCGAACAAAGAGAAGACCCCACAAGTGACGGGAAATGGAGGCCAAATGGCCTTCTTTTTGTCTTTTAGTTCCTTTGTTAAGCCGCCTTCGGGAAAAAAAATGATAAGCAATTTCTCGGGCCAACAATTTATGAGGAACATACAAAGGTAGGACATGTGGAGGTACAGTGCTTCCAAAAATTCAAATATAGGTAAATCATTCTTCCCCAAACCATCTCGCGATGGGGAGGATGTCAATTTGGGCCTCGGGAGAGCACCTTGGGGGGTCCTTATCATATATCATTCTATGTATGGGCAATATGAGCCCATGGCAAATCTGGTAAAAATGAGGGGCGAACTAGGAATCCCATAAAACTTTATGATAGACGTGAATGGGCAATGGGTCTTGGGTAGTCCATTGCCAGCCCATAGTAGGGAATTTCGATACAAGACAGACAGAGTCCATTATATAGGCAGACAGATAAAATGGAGGATAGACCCTTTGGGAGAAGGATCTTTTAGAACGGTAGTGGAGAACCGCCGTGTATAGAGTGTCAGAAAGGATTTTGGCCCAATCCACTATCTCAGAACTAGTCGCGGCATCAATTAACGGTAACCATTCAGATGAGAACTTATTGATATCGGGCTTACCAAAAAGCCTACAGAGCATGGCTGCAGCAAAACAATATGGAGAGGTGAGGGAACCAGTGCTATACATACCGTTCTTATCTTTTTTCAACGGCTCATCTCTTCTTGACCATTCCTTAGTAGTGTCTGATAGGTCCGGATTCTCCACTGTAAACTTCCTAACAAACTCTGCATTATAGGTCGCTTGTGGTTCAGGAAGATGATACATGAGCTTCAGGTCTGAGGCAGCAAACGATCCCACGAGCCCATGCCCCTGAACTTTGAACTGTCTATGATGCAATTCCGCATCATCTAAAATCCACTTGATCATGTCTGTATACGGTAGGATCTTCGGCCTTGCCGCTATTCTGTGGAGGAAAGAGCACGCTAGGTCTTCCAGAGACGCCTCTGAAGGACGTGATGCACCTGCGACGGCAGCAGTTACCTTAATTATTCTAGGGTTCTCTTCTTCTAACAGCCTATACATGCCTTCCCATGTTGAGATGCCTGCATCTTTATTGCATGCAGTATCTGTGTACAGGGGCGCCATCTCCTTGGTCTTCTCTCTTGTTTCTGAGCTTTGAGCTTTGTTCTTCTTCCCCATCTCGCTTAGCGTTTCTGTTTGATTTTGCCTTCGCACTTTGCTCCTGCAGGTTATGAGTGAAATGGAAAGATTGATCAGAAAGGTGATGGGAGAGTTTTAAATGCAAGAGATAAATCAGATACGCCACCTTACGTGAAGCAAATCCGCATTAAGGCACGCGTCTTTATTCCACTTAATAACTGACAACCAAATTATTACTATCATTAAAAGCGCATAACTCCAAGTCAGGTTATAGTAAGTGGCTTTTCTTTGGGTGGCGCGCCCAAGGGATTCATATTAAGGTGCTTTTATGATCTGCCATCGTACCCTTGCATGTCGCGCAATCGCAAACAGTAGTGATCGCAATATCGCAGATCGCTATATCGCAGATCGCAATAACTCAATGCTTGTTAATCTTTGCCTGCCTCATTTCTGCGATATGCGATCGCAATATTGCAAATCGGCAGGTTTGTAAGCTTTTCTTTATGGGTACTAGCATGTTGCGATGCGATGTTGTTATTAACACTGAGGCGGTGCGCATATTGGTCTTTAGAAGGAAAATGAAGGTGTTTCTCATTCTTTTGTGATGCAACCTTAAAGATTTGCTTCCATGAACACTGGTTTAGGCTTAAGTCACTCAAGAAACCTTTTCTAAGTGCATGTTTGTACTTTAGAATAAAATCTTTGCTTTTCGAAAAATTAACTAAGGGTCCCCATTCATTCTAGCATCGTGGCGGATACTAGATTGAACAAAAAGAGGGGGGGGTTGTTGCTGGCCACAACAGGAACTTACCCTGTAAATTCCTACACAAGGCAGATTGTTTGTAACCTCATCCTCACCTTTTGTAAGATTATCATTTATGCCAAATTTGAAGGGTTTGCTGAGCTATATCTAGACCTCTCTGGAGTTGCATCTAGGACTAATCAAGGGCTTATTCAAAGAACTGATAGAAGCCTGTAAGGAAATTATGGCTATAATAAAATCATGCCTTGCTTTTGAAACAATTACAAGAAGTCTCTTATTGGACATCTCAAGAGCAGATCTCTCTTCACTACTGGTATTGGTATATTTTCTTAAATTTCAATTTGATTTTATGTTTTCCAATAATGATTATTATATCAGAAAGTATATTATGTACAATTTTGATTACTTTCTATTTCCTTCCATGAATTGAATAATTTTGTTTATCCACAATGTTTTACTATTTCAAGGTTATCTTGTAGTCATATCCTAATATTTTACGTATTGCTTAACTATTTTTACACAGTAAATGCTGGTGAAACAGAAAGCATGGGACTTCCATCCCTACAACATGTTATCTATAGGTGGATGTGGCAGCAGAAGGTAGATGTGTTGTAAATGGCCATATTTTGGTTAGCTATTTGGAGAATTACTAAGAATAACTTGCTATTGAATACAATAACTATGCCTATTTTTTTTTGCCTTTGCAGCACTTTGTTGACAGTCTATGCGATGTATCTGTGGAAACTTCTTTGCTCTTGAAAATGGTAGGAAAAATCCATAATTGTTATTTTACAAGTCTTTGTGGGGAGGTGAACAAATTACAAGTCTTTGTTGATAAATTTATCCCTTCATTGAACAATTCCAAGGTATTAAAAATTGTTAGGACATTGTAATTTTATTTAAGGTTTTTAATTTAAATTTATTATTGGTTTGAACTTTGTACTGATAGACATATGTTGTTAGATAAGGATATTCTTGGAGGTGAGTTTATCACTGTTGACTTCCACAAAGAATTATGCACATTTATCATTTCAAAACAAATTGAGGAAGTGGTGTATCAAATCTTTTTGGTGACGAAGGAAATGCAAGCAGATGTTTCAACATTAGTTGAAGAGTGCACTAGAGAAGACAATGTAATGCCCACCTTGAGTTAGATATCAAAGCTATTTTTTCGGGTGATTTTCATAAGTGATATTTTTGTGCTTATTGCAAGACATTTTCCCTGATATTTTTGTGCTTCCACCATCACTTATATGTGTCATGAACTATATAATGAAATTGTTAATAGTTTATTCCACCATATAAACTGATTTTTTTCTTAGTGGCGTATATTATTCTACCTATTTCCTTTTCTTACATGTCAATCATATCCATCCATGATGAGTATTCCTGCTAACCCTGCACACTTCTATTGTACAATGATTGGTGGCATTGTCAAGAGTGTTCACATAAATGCCATAAGTTGGTAATGCAGGTGCAAACATAGAGGAGAATGTGGGTGCCTAATAAATAAGGACTGGGTTCTTAATAAGCATGAAGTGAGTTTTTCAGCCTTGTGTTTCACCAAATCAAATTTGAGAAATTCATATTATCTATTGGTCAACCTTTATATAATGACTCTGTAGCCATAGGCTAATAATGAGCTATAATTTAATTAAATAGGAATAGGCAAGTCAACAGTTCACCCATGTTAAGTACTCATAATGCCTTACATTATCGAATGAAAATTGTCATTACGTCACCTTGACCTCTTTCTCTTTAGGTAAAATCTAGGGGAGAGAGACCATTATGTAAGTCTATGCTAAACCAAAATATTTGTTTATCACAAATTTGAATCTTGAGTCTCACCAACACAGAGAGAATTTGAAGCTTGAGTTTCAGCGCCATGAGATTAAAAGAAAATACAAGAGCTTCTTTATAAATACAATATTAGTTAGCGCATAGATAAATTTTGGCATGATAACATGAATGGTTTCTCGAAAAATGGACCAAACAAAACATCTTAGGCATGCATTATGATTTATATGAAATTTGCAATGTTAAAAGTGGCACTGACCCAACTCAATGGCACAAAGGAAAATTGAAGCCAAAGAATTTCCAGAGCATGTAATTGTATAAGTGCATTATCTACATCTGCACACATATAATGTAGAATGCCACGTATCTTATTGATACACTAGCAGAGGTATTGATATAGGTTAAAACTCAAGGGAAAAAGATGAAAGGATTTCTCATCTCAAAGAAATGTGTAAAGCCATAATACAATGGCTATTGGCACTAATGCTCATTCATGAATGAAACTACCGCGTGCTCATATATGCCAAAGACTTATATGCTCCACCCAAAACCATTCATATGAAGCCCCCATTCCTTGGAAGATACAATGGTATAACCATTGGAATTCAAGTCCAATTCCGCAACTAGTTTGAAAATTTATTATTCCCATTGTAACATGATTTATCTTAATTCATATAAAATTTGATTGCCTTAGGCATTTGACTATTTTCATGCACAGATAGAGCATTAGAAAAGGCTAACCATTTTTATGCAGAGACAAAGCACTAGAAAAGGCTAATTTTGTTTGCATGGGTTGAAGAACAAGCACTCCATTCATTCATATGCTTCCTTTTCTTCCCAGATAAATAGTTGTCATTTTCTTATGCTTGTACTATCTCACTAGTAGTCTTCTCATTCAAAATGGTTGAAGATTCCTTGGTCCTTAAAAAAGGCAAAGAAACACTTTACTTTCTTCTCCTAACAATTGTTGCAACCTTGTATATTTTTTCATTTCTTCCTACAAAAATTGCACTATTATATACCATATGCATATCTTGACAATTTTTTGTAGGAATATTCATTGAACTCTCATTTGAAGTGAGGGAACTATATCCAGACCAGTCTGCAACCTAGAATTATTGACCGAAACTTTCAAATTCTAGAACTAGACCTGATATTTTAGTCAAAGTAGGGAAAGTCAAATTAGAAAATGTAGATTTAAAAACATTCAGTTTTCAGTCTTGAGGCCTTCTCAGAAATTTTTGAACAAGCAACTTCCAATCCAATTGACCCCAAGTTGTAACTTGCGAGAGTTTCCCTGCTTTCTCTAGAACTGACTACAAAAAATTTCTTTGTGCTTCCATACGAAGTTGCAAGTGTCTATGGACTTGCTCAAAAGAGAGGCACACAATCAACATGACATTTTAAGTTCATACTTCTATATAGCATAACAGGGTCATGTACAATGAATGAAAACCAAGATGGGAATTATAGCCATTAACTCTAGCGGTTTGCATGACCTTCTTTGTACCTCCATATGCATCCACGGGGACTGTATGATCTGCAATGTACTGAGATACAAAAAAATAATTTTAGCTAGATATTCCTTCTCTTATTTCATCATTAGTCTTAGAAATAAAACATCATTCGGAGAGGCTAAAATGGTCTAGGGACCATAAAATCGAGGCATAGCCTCTAACAGAAATAGAATAAAGCACATAGTTGTGACTCTCCTCAGTCCTGACAGAATTGAAAACGCTTTTTTACAAAAACACCTAGGAGACTTTGTCAAATCCTAATTGTATTGTTTAAACCAATTTGCTTCTGTAACTTGGGCAAATCAAGGCCTCCTCCTTGTCTGGGTTGTGGTGTTATATGTTTATCAAACTAGTTTTGTCGAATATAGCTATATGTATCTCAAAATGTGGTTGATGACAATATCTAGATATATTTGACATGACACAATGCAAACATTCTTGCTGGAAGGAAGGACACTTTACCAAAGAAGAAATATATGAAGAAAATTTGTAGAGCCCTTTTGGCAAAATTCCACCATCTCTTATATGGAATTGGAAGTACATAATCCATTTGTTAATAGTTTCTTTCACCCTATAAATTGATGTTTTCTTAGTTTTCAAATTATTCTATCTCCTTTGCGCTTACATGTCATTAATATACATTTGTGATGAATATTTATGTTAACCCTGCAAACTTTTCTAATACTGTGATCATTGACATTGACAACAACGTTCCTATAAATGTCCTAAGTTGCCAGTGCAGACTTAAAGGAGAATGTGGGTGCGTATTAATAACCATTGAGTGAGTGTCTAATAAGCATGAGGTAAATATTTGAACCCTTAGCTTCACAAAATAAAACTTGAGAACTTTATGTTATCTGTTGGTCAACCATTTTATGGTGAATCTGCAAACATAGATTAATAATAAGCCCTGATTAAATAGGAAACAACTTGCCCATGTTAAGTACTCACAATGCCTTCCATTATCGAATCAATATTTTCATTAGCTTACTTCAACCTCTTTCTTTTTGGGTAAAGACTAGGGAGTGAGACTTGTGTGTATGCCTATGCTAAACTAGAATATTTGTCTAAAGGGAATTTGAATATTGATTTTCACCAACACAAGATTAAAAAATAAAATACAGGAGATTCTTTACAAATGCAATGTTAGTTAGTGGATACATAAATTCTGTCACACTAACATGAATGGTTTTTTGGGAAGATGGAGCAAACCAAACCTCTCAGGCATGTAGTGTAACTTATATTAACTTTTCAATGTTAGAAGTAGTCTTGTCCTAACTCAGTTATACAAAGAACAATCGAAGACAAATAATTTCTAGAGTATATAGTTGTATATATTTTTGTTATTTACATCATCATACATTTATAGAATGGTTCCTATCCTATTGGTACGCTAGAAAAGGACTTGATCAAGGTTGAAACTTAAGGGGAAAAGAAGATAGCATCTCTCATCTCCCAGCAATGTACAAATCCATAATGCAATGGCCATTGGCTTTGAATATCATTCATGAATGCAATTACAACTTTCTCATATGTACCAAATTCTAAGCTATGTTGATATACAATGCTCATCTAATTCACCCAAAACCACTCACGTCAAGCCCCCTTTCCATGGAGGATATAATGGTATAACCTTTGGAATTCAAGTCCAATTCCACTGCCATTTTGAGAGTGTATTATTCCCGTTTGATCATTTTTTAACATGATTCATATAAAATTTTCATGTGGAGATAAAGAACTAGAAAAGATTGATTATATTCATGCAGAGATAAAGCACTAGAGAAGGCTGATTATTTTTATGTGGAGATAGAGCAATAGAAAAGGTTGATTATTTGTATGGAGAGATAGAGCACTAGAAAATGCTAATGTCGTTTCCATGGGTTGAACAAAAAGCATGCCATTCATTCACAGGCTTCCTTTTTCTTCAGATAAAGGATAGCCATTTTATTCTACGTGTACTATGTCACTAGTAGACTTCTCATGCAAAATAATTGAAGAGTCCTTGGTCCCAAAGAAAGAAGAAGAAATATTTTCTTCTCCTCCCAATTCTTGCAGCCTCATATCTTTTCTTATTTCTTCCTACTAAAACTGTACCATTGCATCATATGCATACCTTGACTATTTTCTACCACCAAACCTGCAAATGTTTTGTAGGGATCTTCTTTGAACTCTCGTTCTTTGAATTATGTTACTGTTGTACACATTTTCCACCCCGATACAATTGGCGAATATGGACAAGAATGAATATGTGGCCCCTTTATCTTATCATGGCCAAGGGTCTTTATTCCTTGACTATGTTATCTGTTCTTTTTTGTTTCCACATTCCTTAATGAAGTTGTCATTCTCAAGCCTTCAAGGTAAATGAGAGTTGTGAAATTCCATCTTACCTGCTAGATAGGGAGGTTCCATCTGCCAAATCAGCAAGTGGATGTTTTCAACCATTGCTACAAGTTGAATTTCAGGCAATTGTATCAGTGGGACATGGTAAAAATCCTGACCCTGCTGATGGATGATGGGGCCTTTTAGCTCATTATAGATACTCAATTATCTCTAGTAGAGGTTTTCCTACAACTAAATTGGCATATTATGAATGTTTCTATCCCTTTTTCTCCTCATGCATATATTTTTGGCATAAATTTGTTTATTTTTTACTGCAAGGAAGTCCCTCTTCCTTTCAAAAGTAAAAACCTTACATCAGTAAATAGTTGGGGCCTTTCATCTCTTACTGGACCTTACTAAAATTAAAGTTGCATAGTTCTGATTAGTCTTCAATTTACAAAATGTAAAACCCCAACATCTTGGACAATGGTGAAAATTGCATGTAGGTTGTTATATTTTGAGTTTCTCACGATCAATTAATATGGTTTTTTTTAGGCATAAATTTTTGTGATGCTTTCCATTTTGAAGTGGATCTACATACATACATACATACATACATACATACATACATACATACATACATACATACATACATACATACATACATATCTATATATATATATATATATATATATATATATATATATATATATATATATATATATATATATATATATATATATATATATATATATATATATATATTGTGTTACAGGCTGAAAATGAGAACCTCCCACCTGTGGTGATAAATGAAATTGCAAAGGAGTTGAAGAGTCTTGATGAATCACCTCATGGAGGTATAAAAGTGGTGGTGAATGATGACAAATTTTTCAATCACAGTTACAAACATTGAAGGAATAGTTACATTCTAAAAGAATAATCCAAAACAATGTAACATATTTTGGATCTTCTATGCTTAAGAAAGGGATCATTTTTTCATATTTCATTTACTGAAGCATCTGAATTTGTTTTTTTTGCATGGTTAGTACTAGATTTTTGGAACATGAGCTATATTTAAATTTATTGATGCTTTTCCTACATCTGGCACTCCATATGAATTTGGTGTTTTTCAAATGAAACTGGTTCTTACTCTTGATTTTCCAAACTCTCCTCCCTGAGGTAATTGTTGATCCTTATTATGATGCTTCATCCAATTTACGTTCTCTTAAAAGGATATTATGTTTTCTTTAGATGTTTAGTTTCCTATAGGACATATTTTTGTTTTTCTACTTACTTCTTATCTAAATCGTTAAGTATATAAGGGGGATGCATGACTTGTAAAAACTGAGAAATAAACTTTGGCGTATTTCAATAGTAATGATTGGCTTGGACTGCAGGCTATTTTTTCACAAAAATATTCCTCCCTAATATTGCAAGCAATGGAGAGATATGTGTCAATACTCCGAAGAAGGATTGGAATCCAACCCTTGGACTGTGACACACTCTTCCTGTATGTTTTCATCCATTTATCAATTTAGCTTATTTATGGGTACGATGTGCTTATTTTACAAGAGGTATGATGTGCTTGTGTTATAAACAAAATATACTGATATGGATTTATTTTGCAAGTTCTATACAAGAATTCAATATTTGAATCCCAAATTGAAGAGTAAAGTGGCAACTTAAGAGTCTTCTGCTTTAAATGAAGGTCCAAAAAATAACCTTGTGATCTCTCCTACCCCACTTCTACCATGAACAACAAATAGGAGAATAATATTCAAGATCCAAGCATAAATGTCGCTTCAACAAAAGCTATAGGAGTTGGTGCATCAACAGTTCATAAGAAGAAGGATCTAGCTTCTACCCAAGTGCACATTGATAAGGAAAAGCTCAATGCAAGGAAGAAAAGTCTTAAAGTATCATAGAACGTTAGCCTTTATTATCAATTATTTGGGTCTTTTAATTGGTCATGTTACAAAGGCGAGCTAATTTATTCTATGAAATTAAAATGCATTGATCCTTTGGCGCTGGATTGAGTATAATGTATTTAGAAGCTGGAAAGGTTTGTTCTCAGAATTTTTGGGAGCCAAAAATTGGGTACCTGAGACATAGTTAATGGAAACTGCTACAAGTTTATCTGTTGGTATCTATATTTATTTTTTTGGTGCCACTTTAAATAATTTTGTATTTTTGTGTTCTTTTATGAGATTTCATCCACGTAAATCTAGTTTGGTATGTAATTTTCAATGATTGTATGCAGTTTTTGAAATAGTAGTTTTGTTGTTGCTAAGTTGTTACTCCAAACAACCATGCCCATAATGGAAACATTGAATCAACCTAAAATATTGAGTTTCTTTGGCAATATTGAAATTTAGTCCTTTCACAACAATTAGCTTTCAGTTGAATAATGCCTATTTTTAATTTCTGTGGGTATGATGTGTATTAAGAGGATGGAAATGCTTGGTCTTAGAACCTACTCTAATTATAAAACATAATTACTACTTAGGCCAGGATGCTTAAACCTATAATCTGTTGTAGCGGCTACAACCACCCTCCAAAATTTTGCGTTAGCTTCGTTTTGGAGCCTCCCTACCAACCACCCTTAGCAGCGTGTCTTGCACTGTCAAGTACATGAGCTTTAGTGGTTTTCAAGAAGCATGAAAACCTGTGTATGATAGCTTGTTGCATTACCCTCACAGGCTGCTTCCCAAGACTTGGTCCAGCTGCTGGCTCAACAGCTCCCTCAAGAAATTGTGCAATTCTAGAGGGGAACCAGTATTCCCTCCAAAAATTAAGCAAATATGACTGGTATCCAGATGGGCTCAGAAATTACGCAATCTTGCCAGT
This sequence comes from Pinus tabuliformis, assembly GCA_031772625.1. Taxonomy (NCBI): domain Eukaryota; kingdom Viridiplantae; phylum Streptophyta; class Pinopsida; order Pinales; family Pinaceae; genus Pinus; species Pinus tabuliformis. Next base: position 945,468,303 of record CM062820.1, read on the forward strand.
CAACCTTCCCTGAGAAAACTGCACAATCTCACCCAACAGGACTGCTTAGCCCATAAATTGTGCAATTCTGGGTAGCAGTCAGCTGTTCAGCCCAGAAATTGTGCAATACCTTTGGGAAGCCAACCCAGCTCCCTCCCAGAAATGCACAAATTTCTCCCTCAGTCAAGTAGGTTGTTGCATGTGCCATCAGGTTGACCGGTTCCACCTGGGACTGAGAAAAATTGACTTGCATGCATGGGTTTATTTTTCCAGAAATAGAAAAAAGCAACATGCAAAAAGCATCCCTAGATTTTAGGGAGCTATTTTTAGCAGCTTGTTATGAAACCAGCTCACAAACAGATAGAAAAGATAGATCAACGCCTTAGAATTCAACCTCTTCGAGGGGGCAACCTCATTTACATTACATAAATGAACAATTCTTGGAGGATTCAAATGACAAAACCTCCTTTCTATATATAGGAGTCTAAGGAGTCACAATATAATCAAACCGACCTAACAATAATAATATAAAGGCACAAAAATAACAATATAGGGATTCTATGGGGCACAATAATAACAATATGGGGACAATAGGGGCACAACAATATTAATAAGGGATACAACTACAATAGTAATGGGGGCATCATTAGTATTATAGGGACCTAACATGCCCCTCTCCTTCAAAAAAGTGTTGTCCTCAATGTTTGAGTAGTTCTGGATGCTTCTGTATAAAATTCTCATCCTCCCATGTGGAATCTTCAGTGGATAAGTTATTCCACTTGATGAGATACTCCGAAATGGATTGATTTCGTAGCTGTCGAGTTCTTGTTTCTATGACTGCTTCCGATTCCAATATAATTTTTCCTTCCTCCTCAAGTTCTGGCAATATTGTTTGGACTGGGAGATTGTTGCCTGTAACCTTCTTTAAACATGAAACATGGAAAACTGGGTGCACTCGTGAAGCTGCAGGAAGCTCCAATTTGTATGCCACAGTACCCAATCTTTTGCAACACCTTGTACAAACCATAATACTTTGGTGATAATTTATTATCCTTCTTAGCTTGCTTGAGGGACATTTGTTTATATGGTTGTAGCCGTAGGAATACCCAGTCACCTACATCAAAACTTCTTTTGCTACGATGTTGATCTGCTTGTTGTCTCATTCTATTATGTGCCAACACAAGGTTATCCTTTAGGAGTTGGAGAACTTGTTGTTGATGCTCGATGTGATGTTCCACTACTTGAACCTTAGAATTTTCTCTTAAATATGACGTGATGGATGGTGGCTAATATCCATAAAGTGCCATAAATGGGGTCATTTTTGTTGCAGTATGGAAGGAAGTGTTATACCGCCATTCAGCCAGAGGCAACCATTTGACCCATTGTGTCTATTTATCAGATACAAAGCAACGAAGATATCCTTCCAAACATTTGTTTACTATCTCAGTTTGCCCATCAGATTGAGGATGATAAGATGAGCTATGAGCTAACTGACTACCAAGACAAGAAAATAATTCTGTCAAAAAATTTCTAGTAAAAATGGGATCTCTGTCACTCACAATAATCTTTGGGTTTCCATGTAGCTTTTGAATTGTTTCCATAAATGCAGTACAAACTATACTGGCTTTAAATGGATGTGATAAATTACACAAAAGTGTGCATACTTGGTAAGTTTGTTAACTACCACCATGATGACACTCTTTCCCTCAGACTCGGGTAAACCTGTGATAAAATCCATTGAAACCTCCTCCTAACGTTGGCTTGGAATGGATAAAGGTTGTAATAGACCTGGTGTCTTAATTATTTCAGCTTTATTTTTTTGGCAAACCAAACATTCCGCCACAAACTTTATCTGATTTAAGGCCATCCCAAAAAAATTCATTCTTAGCCCTGTGGTAAGTTTTTAAAAATCCTGAGTGCCCTCCTAAGGGAGAAGCGTGCAATTCCAGAAGAATCTTTTGTTTGAGTTGGGAATTCTTACATAGGTATAAGCGATCTTTGTACCATAACGAATAAGTTTTCTAGCTAAATGTATCAGATTTACTGGAATCTTGTCGTAACCTTCGAATAAGTGCCCACACTTCTTCGTCATTCTTCCATTCCTCTCCTTGCTTCGTTTATCCAATCTGGTTGGATAATATAAATTTCGTACAACAATGCTTCCACATCCTCATCCTTTCTTGAGAGTGCATCTGCCACAACATTTTGCTTCCCTTCTTTTGTAGATGATTTCAAAGTCATAACCCAACATCTTTGTGACCCAATTTTGTTGTTCTTCAGAGGATAATCTTTGTTTTAAAAAGTATTTAAGGCTATCATGATCCGTTTTTACCTTGAAGTGTCTTCCCATTAGGTAGGTTCGCCATTTCTTAAGTGCGTGTAGTATTGCCAACATTTCCTTCTCATAAATAGCTTTGTGTAAATACTTTCCCTTGATTGGACGGCTTTCGAAAGAAATGGGTCTTTCATCTTGCATTAAAACAACACCAATTCCATTTCCTGAAGCATCACATTCCACAATAAAGGTTTTTGTGAAGTCTGGTGTAGCTAAGATCGGTGCTTCACACATTGCCTCTTTAAGATGTTCGAAGGCTTTTGTTGCTTCCGGAGTCCATGAAAATGCATCTTTCTTCAATAATGTTGTTAGAGGTGATGCTATTTTCCCATAATTCTTAACGAACTTGTGATAATACCCTGTCAACCCGAGAAATCCTCGCAAATGATTTATGGATGTGGGGATTTTCCATTCCTTAATGGCCTTAATTTTGCTAGGGTCTACCTTAACTCCTTCATGAGATACAATATGACCCAGATATTCCACCTCTTGTACTCCAAAGAAACATTTGGATCTTTTTGCTTATAATTGTTTCTCCTCCAATAGTTGTAGCACCTTGTCAAGATGTTCAACATGATCCTTCCAAGACTTGCTGTAGATTAGTATATCATCAAAAAATACTAACACATATTTTCTAAGGAAGGGTTCAAAAATGGAATTCATCAAACCTTGAAATGTAGAAGGTGCATTGGTAAGGCCAAAAGGCATGACCAAAAATTCATAGTGACCCTCATGAGTTATAAATGTTGTTTTCGGAACGTCTTTAGTCTTCATTCTGATTTGATGATATCCTGAACGAAGATCCAACTTGGTGAAGTAAATTGATCCATGGAATTCATCCAATAATTTGTCAATGACAGGAATGGGAAACTTATCTTTAATAGTGAGCTTGTTGAGCTCCCTATAATCCGGACACATGCACCTTGATCCATCCTTCTTGTGCACCAATACTACTGGAGCAGAGAAAGAACGTTGGCTAGGTTGAATTATACCAGCCTCTAGCATTTCTGCAACCATACGTTCAATTTCACTCTTTTGGGAATAGGGATATTTGTACAGCCTGATGTTTGGAGGAACACTTCCTAGAATCAAATGAATAGCATGATCATGATCACGAATAGGAGGGAGACCTTTGGGAGCCTTAAATACCTTGGAATGATTTTCCAAGACTTTTTGGAGATCTAGAGAAATAGATGATTTCGATGTGGAAACATCTAGCGAACATAATTGTGCAATTACACCTCATTGTTCCTTTTTTAGAAGCTTTTTCATATCGTTAGAGCTAATTATCTTTCCCGGTTTCCCTGTAATGCCCCTTAGTTAAATTTCCTTTCCTTCCGCATAAAATTTCATGAAAAGTTCTTGAAAGTTAAAAGCTATTGTACCCAAGGATTGTAGCCATTGAACTCATAGTACAACATCGACACCTCCCATTGGAATGGAAAGCATTGGGCTATTCAATACATATTCTCCCATGGATAGCTTGATATTATGGCACTTTCCAGAGCAATTTATTGTTCCTCCACTTGCAACCATCAGTTGACACTCTGGTGCTGGATAAAGGAAGCAATTCAATTTTTTTGCTATCTTACAATGAATAAAATTGTGGGTACTTCCTGAATCAATCAACACTATTACATTTTTCTTCTTGATATGTCCTTCTATCTTGATGGTTTGAGGAGTGGTAATTCCAGCCAATGCATTATAAGATATGATCGGATTCATTTCTTATTTATCTAGGCTTTGTTCCTGGAGTATATCCTCTTCTTTTGACCTTTCTTGTTCCTTTTCTTCTTCCTCTTCACAATCTATGTAGAATAATTTCTTCTCAACACACTTATGACCTTCAGTGTATTTGCTATCACAACTGTAACAAATCCCTTTTGCTCTTTTTTCTTCCAATTGTTGTGGTGTCAACCTTATAGGTTTTGGAAGGCTAGGGGCAACAACACTTCCATATTTATAGTTGTGAGTGGTAGGCTTCTTAATTGCCATAATTTTGCTTTCCATTTTTCTTGCTAACCTGAATGCCTTCTCCAATGAATCAGGTTCCCAAAGGCGAACATAATGTTGGATATTCTCCTTTAAAGTCCCTATGAACACATCAATCCTATGCTTGTCTGGAATATTTTTTACCCTTATGTTCAATTTTTGGAACACCTCAATGTGCTCCATCATTGAACCCTTTTGTTTGAGACTCATCAATTGGCTAAAAAAGGTGCTGCTTTTTGTATCCTCATAATGTGCTATCATTTCTTCCGTAAAAATTGCCCAAGTGATAATTTGTTTACGAGAGCAAAGCCATTGATACCATACAAACTGATTTGGTTCCAAATATAAAGTTGCAATACGTACCTTTTGTGTGTTTTGCACATTATTGAGATCGAAAAATTGCTCCATCTGTGGTATCCATGCTGTGGGATCTTTGCCATCAAACTTCCTCATATCGATTTTTGAAATATGGTGGGTCTTCGATCCAACATTAAAGTCTATGAAATCATGATTAACATTTCTTTTGTTCTCATCATGAGTTTCCTTTACTACCCTTTCACCATTAGTGACCATTTCTTGTAGCAACTTATTCAAATTTATCTTCAATTCTTCCATGTTATCATCCATGCCATCCATCTTAGTGTCCACGCCATTTATTTTAGCTTCTGTTAGCTTTTGTGAGAGTGACATTTGTTGCACTTGGTCTTGTAATTTTGATATATCATTTAGCATTTCTTCCTCTTCTTCATGAGTCATGCTAGAGCTTTTAGGTTGTTTACTAGGTGTTTCCATTTTCTTTCTTCGGGGCATCAATTACCGATAATAATTATTCACTATTCCCTTTGAATTCCTTCAAACTAATTTTTCAAAACAAGCTTATGCAAATATAAAAAAAAATACACACCTTTTTTCACTTTGTAGGCACTCGATATTGAATATGATGTATCTCTGTAATTTCAGATCTTTCAGTTCTGAAATTGTGACCTGCAGTAGCCCTCTATGTCCTCTTTCCAATGCCACCAATCTGATCGAATTTAGATTCTCCAAGAAAGAGTTATGCACAATCTCCCAAGATGACCTGATTTTATACCTTTTCAAAAGAGCAAACTTGTATGAGGTGCCACATGTCACTGTTTTGACCTTTGGGTCTAAAAAATATACTCAGGAAACTAAAGTCTATCCTATTTCTGTAACTTCTTACGAAATTGCAATCTGATGCTCAAAACAAAAGTTATGACGATTTTCCCAAGGTCACTTGTTTGGAATGTAATTCAGGAGTCTGCAAAAATACCAACTTCCTCAGATCATATCTCCGCAAATATAGCGCGAAAAGCTCTGAAATTCAGACCCAAGGTTCAACGCGATTTCGTCTCAAATGGGTTTTTTTTCGCTTCTGAAATGTCATAGAAAAAGAGTTATAGATAAAATGTCACGATGACCTATTTGGAGCAGCGAAACCGTAGAATCCAAAGCTCTGATACCAAATGTTATGAAACCAGCTCACAAAAAGATAGAAAAGATAGATCAACGCCTTAGAATTCAGCCTCTTCGAGGGGGAAACCTCCTTTACATAACATAAATGAACAATTCTTGGATGATTCAAATGAAAAAACCTCCTTTCTATATATAGGAGTCTAAGGAGTCACAATATAACCAAGTCGACCTAACAATAATAATATAAAGCCACAAAAATAACAATAGAGGGATTCTATGGGGCAAAATAATAACAATATGGGGACAATAGAGGCACAAAAATATTAATAAGGGATATAACTACAATAGTAATGGGGGCATCATTAGTATTATAGGGACCTAACACAGCTGGAGGTTACATGCAAAGATCGTTTTAAAAACCTTCCTCCAAGTGTCGCTTTTTCCTAGATTTGTGACATCCACGTCATGAGCATCAAACTTATTTATTCAATGCTTCATAGGTCCATTTTTCACATCTATCTTGGAACTCTGACATCCCACAACACATACAGGAGTCTTCGACACATCCATCTCAACTATTTCTGGGTAAATCTGCTTAACTTGTCTTTTGTATCATTTCTATCACTTTTTGTGTTTTGGCTTATGTGAGTGCAGTCTGCTTGATTTTTGTGAATGCTTGCTGTCATTTTCATGCATATTATCTTGTACTAACACCATTTTAGTTTTCGTCAGCATCTCACTGTTGTTGGTTGCATGACACTATTTTGCACGAACGGTTGTCGATTCGGCGACTCGCTTCACACACATGCATATTGTTCCATTTTAGGAATCTTGAATTCATTGTTTGCATGCACGATAATTCAATCCTACTTACACTCAGTATCACCATGCATTCACATCCCCATTTTGCTTTAAGTTGCCCTTCGGCGGGTCTCGGCAACCTTGGCCTGGACTCTGCCTCACCAAGATAGCATTGCACAATCCTGAGAGGGAAGGCGTTGCATTCCTTCCAGAAAATGCGCATTTCTTCCCAGTGACTGTCCTCCAGTCTTGCATTGCACAATTATGAGAGGTTGTGATTGCTAGCCCATAAAATTGTGCAATGCAATCATTGGGCCTACAACCCTTGCCATCTTAAATTGTGCATTGTGAAATCCCAGTAGCCAGTAGGCCAGTCTGGATTGCGCATTGCGCAATTCTAGCATCTATCCAGCCTCTAGAGAGTATGGATTTCCTTTTGTGTAGTTCTGACAGCCAGCCTCTTGGCCTCCCTAGAAAAATTGTGCAATCCTTGCCAGTCAACCCCCAGGTACGTTGCATGTCATTCCTCAAGTTTCCTTTGGTTTTAGCTGGTAGATTTCTTTCCATGCATGTCGTCATGTCTCTAGATCTAGCAGGTGTTCATCCGCCTCTTAGCAGTTCAATATCAGTGGCCTCTAAGAGAGCAAGACCAAAGCACACCGATGGAAGCACAATTGGAGCAACAGTTGAGCGAGTGTCTACAAGTTTGCTGATCTATGAAGACACCAAGTTGATTGCATACAAGGACATCAAGCTGAAATGGAAAGAGGTCAATGATGCATTTTTAGGCACATTTGGGGAAGATCTCGAAGACTGCCAAGTCTATGTGAACATTCACAAGTCCGGCTTGTATTGGATTTCATGTAAGTATCTCGTGTTCCCATGCGCGGACATGATACATTGGATCGTCTCGCACACTGATATATAGACGATGACATTGAGCAGTGTCAGTAGGATGGAGATTGCTACCTTCAATGCATAAGATTATGAATAGATGAACCATATGTCGAAGCCAGTGATTGCCATAGAGACACCCTGCAGTATACCCAGTAGCAATTCCAACTCGAGGGATATATTGAAGAACTGGGTAAAGGATCCGACCAAATTCAGGATGAAGCCCAACCAGGTTTACAAGATGAAGATACTGTGGAAGGCATATCAATACTTTGTCATCTTTGAATGTCGCTTGTATGGACTAGAGAGCATGAAGACCTTCCTGCAGAGTTGGGTGATCGCGTTGGACCAATTGGCTAGTGAAGGAAAAACATGCAACTGGTCCAACATGTTGGGTCAACAGCTGAAGGAACAGGAAACAAGAGCTCGACAGCCTCCAAAGGTCAGAAAGAAGAAATATACATGTCCTCCTACATCTTGGATGCAATCTATTCCTGTTAGGAGTTCCCGGGCTTGAAGTGGGAATGTGGGAATGGACATCGGCAAAGACCTCTGTGAACACTTATTGTAAAATGTTGTTCGAATGCAGCGTTAAAGGAGTTATCACATAGCTATCTGATCATTTTGTCACGTTGGTGTACAAGATGATATTTGAGTAGGATCCACCTTGCATGTCGAATGCATTAATGAAGGCATTGATCGACATAGCTGATTAATATACCTCACCATCTGGCACCTTCATATGGATGTACAATGCAAAGAAGCCTCTGCATGTTTTGCCGAAGTTTTCCTTGGACAAGTTCGTCATGCAAGAAGTATCATACCACATCTCAACAGGATTGTCAGCTAGCCTACATCGGAAGAAGAAAGCACCTTGGCTCGCTCTTCTATTGTGGATCAGGTTATACGAGATATGAATTTTCAAGCACGTAGATGTTGAAGCATATGAGATCAAGAAATATCCATTCGATGCCTGAAGCTACAATTCGTATGACCACATTGTTTTGTAAAAGATCACTACATGAGAGTACAGTTTCAGTGGATCCACGAGGTGTTTCATTGGGTAGAGGAAGACCCATGGAGATATTGTCATTGTTTCTCTAGGCCCAATAAACTGGGCGGCATCGATGTGGAATGGTTAGTGAAGCAACATCTAGGAGAGCACGAGAAATAACAACAACAAAGGTAAACATACCAACGTGTGAAAAAGGCAAGAGGAATATTGTCGACAATGCAAAGGCAGAGAAAAGCTGCAAGTTCAGAGTAGACCCACTTGTGGAAATAGCATCTTTAGCAATAGAGGTGAAGAGGCAGCAATGTGAAAGGAGAAACGCGATAAGGTAGAGAGAAAAGCAGAGAATGGAGGAAACAGAGAAGGAGTTTCATGAATTGAAGGAGCAAAAATGAAAGGAACAAGAGTGGCAGAGATAGGAGAAGGAAGCACAACAAGATAAGGTACAATAGGGGGTGCAACATGTACAGACAGATGAGACTGCACACGTACAGGTAGTTGACTCATTTGAAAAGCTAGCACCAAGCAGGCAGGGTGAGGAGTCACGTGAGTAGGAATTTTCTTAAGAGATTGAAAAAGCACTTGAGTAGATGGATACAGATATGGAGCAATAGGAGTTAGAGAAAGACATTGACCTCATGCCTTATCATCAAGAGGTCAACCCACCAACTTCACCGGATTCGGAGGCGGAGAAAGTCCCAAGCAACCAAGGAGACAATGAGATCCTTAGAGATCAGCCAAAAGGAGAGATGCACAACATATCATTTGACGAGTCGCAACATAGAGTTGTGCAATCCCGCAAAATGTCTACTTCGGATGATCACACATCCCCTGTGCAGTTTGAGGAATGAGTGATTATTTATGATGTATGTAAGCATCCAGCAGCATTGGCCGATGCTACCAGAGCATATGCCGAAGCCACTAGCTCGTGTGTTCGCTTCTTGATAGTTGAGAACGAGCGAATGACTAAGGAATTACAGATGGCCAAGCAAGGAGGAGAACTGGTTACAGCATCCATCTGAGCAGAGTTGAAGAAGGGAATAATGAATGAAGTATTGTCCCTTGAGACATTCATTTGGGCGTTGTATTCCAAGTTTGGTACCGTGCATAAGACAATTGTCCATCTCAACGGTTGGCAACAATGATGTGCTAGGAGAGCACATATCTTGTCAAACATGCATACTGATGTTGATTACATGAAATTATGGAAAATGACATACAAGCCCCGTTACAATTGCCCAAGATGATGAAGCCCAGAGCGGTTGAGTTGGGGGCACATATCCAGAGTCAGATCTGAAACTATGAAGATCAAACACAGATCATCACTAGTCTACAGGCTTCCCATGCATAGGTATTCAGGAGTATGGATTTTGTTGTGTGTGAACATGTGTTCCCATCTATTGGGAAACTCACCGAGGAAAAAACAAAGGCACAAGTCTGACTGAAGCTTGACTCGTAATTTGACGAGTTGATGCACATAGCCCCCAGTGCAGACACCATGCATTAGTATGTTGCTGGTTCGACCACACTTAAGACAATGATGTGCATGTTATCAGATGAGTTGGACAGAGGAGCCCAAGAAGTGTACCAGGATGCAATGGAGGCAAGAGTTTGTTTCCAGAAAGATGTCACCACAGAGTACACAAGCACCATCGCGGACTACCAAGATTTGCATCAATTCGCAACTATCGACCATCATGAGGATGTCGAAGAGTTGGTCTTCCTGCGGTTGTCTGAGTCATATTGATGTCTTACGTGGCTTTCTCAAGCCCATTTTGTCTCACATGGGTGCATGCACAGATTGTATGTGATGTCTTGTCAAGTGTAAGTTCAAGTGTCGATAGTTGGATGTAATAGTCATAGAGTAGATGAAGAGTCATGAGGATAGATGAACAATCACAAAGGGGAATGTCAAGGTCCACCCCACCCTTTGCTATATATAGTCCCTCATAACTCATTGTAAAGGACTTTGGTTAGCCAAGCTTCTGATAGGAGTATCTTAGAGAGAGCTTGGACAATATTGTAACGAGCCTCGGCTTCTCCACTGTGTAGAGCTAGTATATCTCTTTGGAGGAGTAGGCGATAGTAATTGTACCATTCTGCTGTTGGAACTAGTGGTTGGTCATGGCTGTATTGTATGACTGGAACTTACACTTCTTAATATAGCAGAGCCAACACGTTTCATGCATATGTCGTATTGTATTTCAACTATCTTGTTTACTCTAAACGATATATGTATCTGTTTGCTTACGCATGCATGTGTAACTATTTTTTGTATATGCATGTATGAATCTTACTGAAATGTTTTATTGGTTTAACCATCACTTTGGATTGCTAGATCACTTGCCTTTCATGTTGTGAAGCATCTTAGCTCATTTTTTCCATTCTTTACTTTGTGCTTTCACAGGTTTCCAAGGGGCGCACTAACCTCACCCTCCATGAGTTAGAACCTCTCATGCACTTCCCATGAATTGTTGTATATGTCACACCCTTGCTACAAACAGGGACATCTTACTTGCCTCTGTTTGAAATGTGGTCAAGGTGATACTGATACGACTCACTACTGGGACTCCTACAACAAACGGTTTGAGGTCTAGTTGGGATTTCTTACTGGGGAGATCCCCTGACATGTTGGTGGGTCCAACACCGTCAAAATTTCTGGTGCTAGAAGGAGGGCCAGATGACAAGCTATGTCCTCTCATCCTGTTTTGAACCTTTGCACATCTATTATGGATTCTGTCACACTCACCCCTCCATGATGTTTTTCGCATGTCGAACCTCTCAACATCACGAGGGAGTTTTTTGATCTCTTGTCCAAATTCACGTATGATGGTGAAGGTGAAGTGGCCTGGCATGAGTACTAAGAAGACTTCTATGCATTCCTTCAAATGTAGGCGATTTCTATGCAGAAGAGGTCAGTCTGTTTCTTGCATACACACTTCGCGAATCCCCACAACAGTAGTGCTACAGCCTACCGGCTGACAATGTGCATTCACTTGAGAAGTTCTTTGATCTCATTGAATCTAATTTCCATAATTTTGATCCAGAACCTCTTGACCAAAAGTTGTCACAACAATGAAAGGCCCTGCATGAATCGCCTATGGATTTTTGCAACGCTTCCGTGTGTTACAGTTTCAAGCTCCGTAAAGCCGGATGAAATTTCCATATCTTTAGGATAGATTCAAGTATTGTCTTAAAAAATCATTCAATCCCAAGAAGAAGTTTGAGCCCAAGCCTTGCTCAGCATACTTAAGTGATGGAACTGTGCAATCACAGACAGATACAGTCACTGTCACTAGTGACTATCCACCATCCCCTCATCAAACAACTCCACCACTGCAGAGTGATGCGGGAAAACATGCACACACATCTCTTCAACTGTCACATCCTCTCGACATAAATTCACCTAATTTTCGCGTAGATTTGGTTGGGAGTCCATTGAGTTGTCACATGCATGTTGTACCTCAACCTCCGTCTTCGTACTCGAATGATCCTTTGGATGATACTGTTTTTTGTTCTTCCATTCCAGACTCTACACTTGTTGTGAACAAGGATCAAGCCATCGATGGAGTTGGTGTTGCACAACCAACACGCGCTGTCATTCCTGAAGAGTATGATTGGTAGCTTGAGCATTTCCACTCGGCAAAGGATGACTCCCTTCTATCCGAGCCTCCTCCGTTATTTCTTGACATCTTTGGTGAACCTACAATCCATGATTTCACATGTGTATCTTAATCTACGGATGCACCCATTGTTGATCATTCACAGGACACACCAGATATCAGTCCATCCTCCGACAACGGAGAAGATAAATTATTCATTGAAAATCCACTTGATTTTTCATCTGATTTTCCTTGAAACACAAAGGGTGAATGTGTCTGCTTCTCATCTACCCCTCTATTTGATTCATCACATCATGAGGATGCCAATGAAACCATTGATATTGTTGATTGTAGCTGTCGTGATCTATTGAATCCCGTATTCGATCACGATGATGATTCTATTGCATTAGATTTTTCGAAGCCACCTATTTATGATGATCTATCTGTCGATGAAGTCGAAACCCCCTAAACCGTCAAGGAATTTTAGCTCGAGTTGATGGTTATGTCAAGCCCTCACTGTGCCGAGTTTGGTTTCACTTCTGATTTGGAAATTATTGATGCACCCAAGGCTCCTCATCACTCATCTGTGTGCATTGAAGATCAATCTCACACACAGATCATGCTTACTCCACTCGAAATACACGATCCCATCGCTCATGCATTGGAGGAATCTTACATAGCAAGAACACATGCATGACACAAGTTGTCTTTTTTTCTTTCGTTTGCTTGCATGTCACAGTCAAGAGTATGCGTATGCTTAACAGCTCCACGTAGTGTCGCACAACACCGTGATAATTCCACAGACAACATGTCATGTACTTGCACTCACTTATTCTCTGTGGACACTTTTAAACTTGGAGTGTGTTTGTCTTCATTGTTATATCTTTCACGTTTGTTGGTTCACACAAATTTGTTGTTTGTGAACCATGCCTTCATCAACATGGGTTGACCAATGCACTGGTGGCTGCATTGGAATTATCACTTCATGTGATCAGGCCCATGCATCGTTAGCTTAGGAGTAGGAGTAGTGTTTGAATTTTGTTCGTTTTATTGCATGCTTGGCTGCTTACTTTCTCTACATGTTTGTTGTTTTTCTTTCTTGTTTGCTTACTTTCTTTGCTTTCACATTTACTTCTGCTTTTGCATTGTTTTTTTGTTTGTTTGCTTGTTTTCGTTTGTAGGTTAGTTTCGCATGAGACTGTGTGTGACTCTTGAAAAAAGCTGGGTAAAGTACAAGAGGCCTTGTACAACTATCACTACTTGGTTATCTATCTTCCTGCCTCTATACGAAGAACTTGTTATCTTCAGTCCATGATACATTGATGGAAAATACGTACTGTTTGAAGTGAACCTTGGTGGAAGCATAATGCTTGCACATTAACTAGTGTCACCTACTCTAGTCGGTTGTTTTTCGATTAACCCTTGGAAGCTCAGTCAAGTAGAGTAAGGTGAGGGGGGAAACCTTACCATGCATGTTAGAGGTATATATAAACTACTTCTCTGAAGAAACAACCCCTTCTGCTCTCAATAAGTCGGGATCCCTCTTCCGCCTTTGAAATGAATAAGTGTTATGCATAACTATGAAAATAAAAAATGAAAAAAATGAAAAGTGAAAAATTAAAAAAGAAAGAAAAGAAAAATGAATAAGGTGAAAGAAGAGAAAGGCTTCCTATGCAGAGAGGTGATTCAAGTAACTTTGCCAAGGTACTGAACAAGCTCGCTAGTAGTGGAGCCATGCTTTTGTTCCCGCGTGACTCTGCCAGGGTACTGTCCAGGCCTGCTGGCAGCGGAGCAACACCAGAGATGAAACTAAAACTATGACGATTATACTGCTTGTGCAACAATATACCCCTCATCCCCAATAGAAACAACTATGTTGGCTTGGCTTGGAATGTGCGTCGACTAACCAAGAGCTTGGCAGATGTTACATCTTACAATCAAGCAAGTGTGGAAACCAAGATGAACAAAGAACTGAATAATACTTTTGGAGGTGTTAGACTTGCTTTTCATGAACAATGTCCATTCAGAGAGCTGGAGTTCTACCAGTGTTTCGCCAAGTGTTGTAGCGGATACAACCACCCTCCCAAATTTTTCCTTAGCTTTGTTTTGAAACCTCCCTACCAACCATCCTCAGCAGCATGTCTTGCACTATCAAGTACATGAGCTTCAGTGGTTTTCAAGCAACATGACAACCTGTGTATGATAGCTTTTTGCATTCCCCTCATAGGATGCTTCCCCAGACTTGGTCCAGCTGCTGGCTGAGCAACTCCCTCAAGAAATTGATCAATTCTAGAGGGGAACCAATCTTCCCTCTAGAAATTACATAAATCTGACTGGCAACCATCTAGGATCAGAAATTGTGCAATCCTATCAGTCAATGTTCCCTGAGAAAATTGCACAATCTAACCCAGCAAGATTGCTCAGCCCAGAAATTGTGCAATTCTGGGCAGCAGTCAGCTTCTTAGCACAAAAATTGCACTATCCCTTTGTGCATCCAACCCAGCTTCCTCCCAGAAATGCGCAAATTTATCCCTCAGTCAAGCAGGCTCTTGCATGTGCCATCAGGTTGACCGCTTCCGCCTGGGACCGAGACAAATTGACTTGCATGCATGGGCTACTTTTTCTTGAAATAACAAAAATAAACATGCAAAAAGCATCCCTAGATTTTAGGGAGCTATTTTTAGCAACTGGCGGTTACATACAACAATCATTTTAGAAACCTTCCTCCAAATGTCACTTTTTCCTAGATTTGTGGCATGCGCGTCATGAGCACCAAAATTATTTATTCGATGCTTCAAAGTTCACTTATTCACATCAATCTTGGAGCTTTGGCATCGCACAACATATCCAGGAGTCTTCGACACATCTAGCTCAGTTATTTCCCGATAAGTCCGCTTAACTTATATTTTGTAACATTTTTGTCGCTTTTTGTGTTTTGGCTTGTGTGAGTGTTGTCTGCTTCATTTCTGTGAACACTTGTTGTCGTTTGCATGAATATTAGATTGTACTAGCACCATTTCAGTTTTCGTTAGCATCTCACTATTGTCACATGCATGACACTATTTTGCACGAACGGTCGTTGATTTGGTGACTCGCTTTACACACATGCATATTGTTTCATTTTCTAAATCTTGCATGCATGATCATTCAATCCTACTTACACTCACTATCGCCATGCATTCACATCCCCATTTTATTTCAGTTTCCCTTCAGTGGGTCTGGGCAAACTTGGTCCGGACTCTACCTCATCAAAACAACATGGCATAATCCTGAGAGGGAAGGCTCTGCCTCCCTCCCAGAAAATGCGCATTTCTGCCCAGTGACTATCCTCCAGTCTTGCATTTCGTAATTTTGAGAGGTAGTGACTGCTAGCCCAAAAAATTGCATAATGCAGTCACTGGGCCTATAACCCTTGATAGCCTCTAGACAGTCTGAACTGCCTTTTACGTAGTTTTGGAAGCCAGCCTCCCAGGAAAAATTACGCAATCGTTTCCAGTCAATCCCCATGTATGTTTCATGTCGTTCCTCAATTTTTCTTTAGTTTTATCTGATAGATTTCTTGCTATGCATGTCGCAATATATCCAGATCTACAGGTGTTTGTCTGCCTCTCACCAGTTCAGGATCAATGGCCTCCAAGAGAGCAAGATCAAAGGACACCGACGGAAGCGCAAATGGAGCAACAGTTGAGCGAGTGTCTACAAGTTTGCCTATCTATGAAGACACCAAATTGATTGTAGACAAGGACATCAAGCTAAAATGGCAAGAGGTCAATGATGCATTTGTAGGCTCATTTGGGAAGATCTCGAAGACTGCGAAGTCTATGTGAACATTCACAAGTCTGGCTTGTATCGGATTGCGTGAAGGTATCCCGCGTTCCCATGCGTGGACATGATACATTGGATTGTCTCACACACTGATCTAGACACGATGACATTGAGCAGTGTCAGCGGGATGAAGATTGCTACCTTCAAGGCATAGGATTATGAATAGATGTACCATATGTCAAAACGAGTGATCTGTTGAAAATGGCAATAGGAAATGCTAAAAATAACATTTCTATAAATATAATTTTAGGATATCCTCCAAATCTGTTGGAAATAAAAAAATAGAATTGCTATAAATAACATTTTGGGATAGATTCCAATTTTAATTATTCCCTGAATTAAAATTCGAATTTGGTCTCAGCAGCTGTTTGAAAAATAATTAATTAATTCATCTTGAGTTAATTAGTTGGAGAAAATCAAACATGAAGTCTTTGTGAAGACATGCACTAGTTATCCCTTTGATTGAGGAAGTTATCCCTTAATTAAGGACATAAGGATGAGTTGTATTTGAGTTGTAATTAGTTAGCTCAGTTAACTGAGTTAAGTCCAGTTAAATTAGTTCCAAACAGTTGGAGGAACTAATTGTGAGTTCAGTCAGTGAATGCATGCATGCATGCAACTAGTGTTCTCCATATAACTGAATATTCTCTCATAAATAACTCATGCATGTCAGTTCAGAGAAAGACCCAGTTGAGATTAAAGGAAGGGACAGTGCACTCTCAGTTGGAGGAATTTTCCTATAAAGGAACTCATCCATGCATAAGGAATTATCTCCTTCAGGATTGCGCAGTTACTTCAGAGGTTAGTGAGAAGTGTGTGAGGTAATTACACACAGGTGGCAGCTTGAGGACCCAGGAGAAATTGTGCAAGGAAATAGGAGGCTTGGAGGACTGAAGGAAGGCATATGTGTTGTCTATTCTATCTATGAGCAGTAGTGAGGGATTGTACTGAGAGCTGGATAGCTTGTGAGCTAAATCTTTGTGTAATACTGAGATATTTCCGCTTGTATGATAATACAGAGATCAAGGTTTTTAGCTGAGGCTTTCCCCAGAGTATTTTTCTGTGTTTCATGTGTATTGATTCTTCTTCTCTGTTATAAGTGTTCTTCTTGATCTTGCTCAAATCGATTAAGCTTTGGCAAGTTTGATAGTAGAAGTAGATTAAGGTATTTTGCTTTGGTATATTGCATTATCGAGTTAATCTACAGTCGGATTTTCTACATGGTATCAGAGCAAAGGTGATAAAAGCAGAGAACAATATACAAAGAAGGAGAATTTCAAAGGTTGAAGTTCTTGATTATAGAAATCGAATTCTTATCACATGTCAAAGTTCATCAACGTTGTTCAATGGTTTGAGACTCGAGTATGCCCTGGATGGAAGCTTGAATTACATAGCCTGGAAGGATCGCATGGAAGCGGTATTAGAGGACAATGGTTTGAATGACTTCATTCATCAAGAAGTCTCAAAGCCAACAACAGCTAATGCCCAAGAATTGGCGGAATGGAAGAAATGTGTGGTAAGAGTAAGGATAATTCTTCTGGAGGGAGTTCGAGACCATATTGTCTCGAGTCTCCATGGGAAGGAGACACTGTTTTCAATGTGGAAGACATTGAAGGATCTATATTAGAACAATAGCAACCAGAGGAAGCTAGCGCTGAAGGACAAGCTTCGGAAAATCAAGTGTGGAAAGGGCGACACAATCTCTACATATCTGAACAAGATCACCACCTGCAGAGATGAGCTTGGAAGTGTAGGAATCATGATAGCCAATGATGATATGGTGAGTCTTGCTCTCCTTGGTCTTCCTAAGAGCTGGCATAGCTACCATGACTCAGTGAATGGAAGAGAGAAACTGTCGGATTGGGAACGACTATGGTCGAATTTGATGCAGGCGAGATCAGGAGGAGCACCAAAGATGGTTCTTCATCCAAGGATGATGAAGAAAATATAGACTTAGCCAGTAAGGCAAAGAAAGGGAAGGAGAAGGATTCTCATCCCAAATGGAGTTCTTTTCATGGAGGGAAGAAGATTGACAAATCTAAAGTAAGATGCTTTAATTGTCATGAGGTGGGCCATTATGCAACTAATTTTCCATTGAAGAAATCCAAGAAGGGATCCAAGGAAGGATCTGAAGGTGAGGCATTGGCCTCTTAGTTCGAATTCAATTTTACCCTCATTGCATGCATGGTTTCATCGATGATGAGTTGTGGTTGGTTTCTTGACAGTAGAGCCTCATTCCACATGACCGGCGATAAGAGTTTGTTCAGTACCTTGGAGGAGAAAGACCTAAAGATACTCATAGAGATGGGTAATGATGAAAAGTATAGTGTTTCAGGTGTGGGCACGGTTTCTTTTCAGAGGGAGCATGGAGCTCGCATTACCTTGACAGATGTGAAGTATGTTCCAGGACTGAAGAAGAACTTCGTATCGTTCTCGATGCTGGAGGACAGAGGCTATGATGTAGTCTTCAGTAAGGGAAAGGTTTTCCTTAGACACATCACCATGAGACAAGTGAAGCAGATTGGTTCATGAGTCAAGAATCTGTATGCTCTTGAGGTTCAAGATGCATGCAAAGCCTTGAGGAGCAAGGAAACTGTTGGATACTTGTGGTTGAGAGGGAGAGTACATTACCTCTCAACATGTAGCGCCAGAAGAAGTCTCAGACAATTGTGGAAGAGCCATAATTGGTGAAGCATCTTTAGGAGGTTGTGGAGCAACCACAACTGGGGAAGCCGAGAGGAGACTGAGTGGAGGCATTCACTCATGTAGAGACGCCTAGTAGGGGGAAATTTTGAGCCAAGTGGGCAGAGGGATCACATGCATCCATACCTCCAAGTGTGAGGTGGGGCGATGTGAAATGATAGTCCCAAGAAGGCTGAAATATGGGCAGGATCCTTGAGGTACCTAGCATATTTGATTAGACCTTGCTATGGGAGTCGTGACGAGGAGTACCAGGACTAGTTGAGTGGGTAGAGATGAATGCGGATGGAGCAACAATGACAGATATAGTGCAGGAGTCCCAAGATAGCGTAGAGCTAGCAGGCTGTAGCAATGCGAGAGGCACAACAGTGTTGCACCAGTGGAGGATGACACATAGAGGTGTGAAATGGTGTGAGATGCAGGGAGTTGTTGCAGCAGTGCAGAGGTTAGAGAGGGATCACTTGTCAGTGACAGAGGGAGCTTCAGCATCAGAGGGTGTTTCTAGCCCAACAGGGAGGTCAGTTACTTACTTTTCAGTAAATGAGTTGCAGTGCAACAGTGGGTAGCACAATGCAACATGATGAGAGGAGGTCCAGTGTGGATGTAGTGCTGGGAGAGAGGACCAACATCAGGATGGATGCAGTAGGAGGAATCAATGTGATTGATGCAGTCAGAGATCAAAGTGACAAAGGCTAGAGCAGGTAGATACTGAAGGGCATAGAGGTGCAGAGTTTTTAGTCGACATAGGCAATAACAGTCAGAGACTTTGATGACAGAGACATCGTTTTGATTTAGGTTGGATATTTTTTGTGTTCCTAGAGTTGCTGGAGCAACAACACTTGAGAGAAGTGTTGCATGCAAAACATTCCAAAGGTTCAGGATCAAGTTCGAGTTGAATGCCTTTCTTGTTGAGAGGGAGTGTTGAAAATGGCAACAAGAAATGCTAAAAATAGCATTTCAGGATATACTCCAACTCTATTGGAAATAGCAAGAAATAGAAATGCTAAAAATAGCATTGCTATAAATATCATTTCGGGACAGATTCTAATTTTAATTAGTCCTTGAATTAAAATTCGAATTCGGTCTCAGCAGCTGTTTGAAAAATAATTTATTAATTCATCTTGAGTTAATTAGTTGGAGAAAATCAAACATGAAGTCCTTGTGAGGACATGCACCAATTATCCCTTTGATTGAGGAAGTTATCCCTTAATTAAGGAGATAAGGATGAGTTGTGTTTGAGTTGTAATTAGTTAGCTCAGTTTACTAAGTTAAGTCCAGTTAAATTAGTTCCAAACATTTGGAGGAACTAATTGTGAGTTCAAACAGTTAATGCATGCATGCATGCAACTAGTGTTCTCCAGATAACTGAATATTCTCTCATAAATAACTCATGCATGTCAGTTCAGAGAAATACACAGTTGAGATTAAAAGAAGGGACAATGTACTATAAGTTGGAGGAATTTTCCTATAAAGGAAACTCATCCATGCAGAGAATTATCTCCTTCAAGATTGCGCAGTTACTTCAAAGGTTAGTGAGTAGTGTGTGAGGTAATTACACATAGGTGGCAGCTTGAGGACCTAGGAGAAACTGCACAAGGAAATAGGAGGCTTGGAGGACTGAAGGAAGGTATATGTGTTGTCTATTCTATCTATGAGCAGCAGTGAGGGATTGTACTAAGAGCTGGATAGCTTGTGAGCTAAAGCTTTGTGTAATCCTGAGATATTTCCACTTGTATGATAATACAGAGATCGAGGTTTTTAGTTGAGGCTTTCCATAGAGTATTCTTCTATGTTTCATGTGTATTGATTCTTCTTCTCTGTTATATGTGTTCTGCTTGATCTTGCTCAAATCGATTAAGCTTCCACAAGTTTGATAGTAGAAGTAGATTATAGTATTTTTCTTTGGTATAGTGCATTATCGAGTTAATCTACAGTCAAATTTTCTACATGATCACCGTGGAGAAAAGCTACAAGTTCAAAGCAGACCCACTTGTGGAGAAAGAAGATTTGGAAATACAGGCAAAGAGGCAATAACACGATAGGAGAAATGCGCAAAGGTAGAGAGAAAAATGGAGAATGGAGGAAACATAGAAGGAGTTGCATGAATTGAAGGAGTAAATTCGGAAGGAACAGGAGTTGCACAGACAAGAGAAGGAAGTGCAACAAGAACATGTTCAAAGGGGGTCACAACATGTATAGATAGATGAGACCACACCCGTATAGGTAGTGGACTCATCCGAATAGTTGGCACCAAGCAGGCAGGGTGAGAAGTCGCAGGATCAGGACTTTGCTCAAGAGATTGAACAAGAACTTGAGCAGATGGATACAGATATGGAGCAACAAGAGTTAGATCAAGACATCGACCTGATTCCATATCATTAAGAGGCCGACCCACTAGCTTCACCAGATCCAGAGGTGTCGCAAGTCCCAAGCAACCAAGGAGACACTGAGATCCTTGGAGATCAACCGGAAGGAGAGATGCACAACATATCATTTGACTAGTCGCAATAGAGAGTTGTGAAATCCCACAGAGTGTCTACTTCGGATGATCACACATCCCCTACACAATTTTTGGAATGAATGATCATGTATGACATACGCAAGTATCAACAACAATGGTTGATGCTACCAGAGCATATGCCGAAGCCACTAGCTCGAGTGTTCGCTTTTTGATAGCTGAGAACGAGAAAATGGCTAAGGAATTACAGATGACCAAGCTGGGAGGAGAACTGGTTATAGCATCAGCCCTTGCAAAGTTGAAGAAGGCAATACTGGATGAAGTATTTTCTCTTGGGACAGTCATACGAGCATTGTATTCCAAGTTTGGTACCGTGCATAAGGCAGTTTTCCATCTAACCGGTTGGCAACAACGTTGTGCTAGGAGAGCACGTATCTTGTCAAACGTGCATACTGTTGTTGATTACATGCAAAAATGGACAATGAGATGCAAGGGAGCCCTGTTACAATTGCCCAAGATGATGAAGCCTAGAGCGGTTGAGTTGAAGGCACATATCTAGAGTCAGACATGGAACTATGAAGATCTCCCGCAACTTATCACTAGTCTATACACTTCCCATGCACGGGTATTCAGGAGTATGGATGTTGTTTTGTGTTCATATGCGATCCCTTCTATTGGGACACTCATCGAGTCAAAGACAAAGGCATAAGTCTCAATGAAGCTTGACTTGTACTTTGACGAGTTAATGTGCATATCCACCAGCACGGACTTAATGATCAGTGCAGACACCATGCATCAGTATGTCAGTGTTCTGGCCGCACTCAAGACAATGATGCTATTGTTATCATATGAGTTGGATAGAGGAGGACGAGTAGTGTACCCAGATGCAATGGAGGTAAGAGTTTGTTTCCAGAAAGATGTCACCACAAAGTACACGGACTCCATCGTGGACTACCAAGCTTGGCATTAGTTCGCAATTGTCGACCATCATGAGGATGTCGAAGAGTTGGCCTTCCCACGGTTTTCCAAGTCATAGTGATGTCTTGCATGGTTTGCTCAAGCCTATTTTGTCTCACATGGGTACATGTGCAGATTATATGTGATGTCTTGTCAAGTGTAAGTGCAAGTGTCGATAGTTGGATGTGACAGTCATAGAGTAGATGAAGAGTCATGAGGGTAGATGAACAATCACAAAGGGGAATGTCAAGGGAAACCCCACCCTTTGCTATATACAGTCCCTCACAACTCATTACAAAGGCTTTTGGGTAGTCAAGCTTTTGGAAGGAGTATCTTAGAGAGATCTTGGACAGTATTGTAACGAGCCTTGGCTTCTCCACTATGCAGAGCTAGTATATCTCTTTGGAGGAGCAGGCGAAAATGGCTGTAACATTCCACTGTCGGAACTACTGGTTGGTCATGGTTGTATTGTATGAATGGAACAAACAATTATTAATATAACAAAGCCAACACATTTCATGCATATGTCGTATTGTATTTCAGTTATCTTGTTTACTCTAAATGATATATGTATCTTTTTCCTTATGCATTCATGTGTAGCTATTTTCTATATATGTATGTACAAATATTACTGAAATGTGTTGTTGGTTTAACCATCACTTTGGATTGCTAGCTCACTTTCCTTCCATGTTGTGATGCATCTTAGCTCCTATGTTCCCTTCTTAACTTCGTTCTTTCACAGGTTTCCAAGGGGCGCACTCACCTCACCCTTTGTGTGTTAGAACCGTTCATGCACCTTCATTGACTTGCTGCATATGTCACACCCTTGATACCAACAGGGACATCTTACTTGCCTTTGTGCAAAACCACGATGAAGACGATACCGTACGACCCACTGTTGGGACTCCTACATAAAACGGTCTGAGTTCTAGTTGGGACTTCTTACCGGGGATATCCCATGACATGTTGGCAGGTCCAACATTGTCAACATTTCTGGCACTAAAAGGAGGGCTAAATGAAAAGTTGTGTCCTCTCATCCTATTTTGAACCTTTGCACATCTATCATGGATTTTATCACACTTACCCCTCCACTATGCTTTTCGCATGTTGAACCTCTCAACATCATGAGGGATTTTTTTGATCTCTTGTTTGAATTCACGTATGATGGTGAAGGCAAAGTGGCCTGGCTTGAGTACTTAGAAGACATATATTCATTCATTGAGAATGTAGACTAGTTCTATGCAAAAGAGGTTAGTCTGTTGCTTGCATACACACTTTGCGAGTCCCCACAACGGTAATGTTGCAGCCTACCGGCTGACAGTGTTCACTCACTTGAGTAGTTTTGTGATCTCATTGAATCTACTTTCCATCATTTTGATCCAAAACCTCTTGACCAAAAACTGTTACAACAATGGAAGGCCCCGCATGAATCGCCTATGGATTTTTGGCAGCTCTTCTGTGTGTTACAGTTTCAAGCTCCGAAAAGCCAGATGAAATTTCCATATCTTTGGGATAGATTAGAGTATTGTCTTAACAAATTAGTCAATCCCAAGAAGAAGTTTGAGCCCAAAGCCTCGCTCAACATACTTAAGTGTTGGAGCTACTCAATCACAGATGGATACGGTTACTGCCCCTAGGGACTATCTGCCATCCCCTCATCAAACAAATCCACCACTGCAGAGTGATGTGGGAGAACATGCACACACATCTCTTCAACTGTCACATCCTCCCAACATCACTTCACTTAATTTTCACACAAATTTGGTTGTGAGTCCCTTGAGTTGTCACATGCATTTTGTATCTCAACCTCTGTCTTCGTACTCGGATGATCCTCCGGATGATACTGTCTTGTGTTCTTCCATTCTGGACTCTACACTTGTTGTGAATGAGGATCAAGCCATCGAAACAGATGGTGTTGCACAACCAACATGCGCTGTCATTCATGAAGAGTATGACTAGGAGCTTGAGAATCAACACTCAATGAAGGGTGAGTCCCTTCTGTCCGAGCCTCCTCCATTCTTTCCTGACATCTTTGGTGAACTTGTCATCCATGATTTTGCATGTGTATCTTAATCTACGGATGCACCCATTATTGATTATTCGTAGAACACACCGTATGTCAGTCCATCATCCGACAATGGAGAACATAAATTATTCATTGAAAATCCACTTGGTTTTTCATCTACTTTTTTTGGAAACACAGAGGGTGAATGTGTCCACTTCTCATCTACCCCTATGTTTGATTCATCAGTTCATGAGGATGTTGATGAAATCATTGATTTTTCTGATCGTAGCTGTCGTGATCTATTTACTCCCGTATTTGATCACGATGATGATTTTATCGCAGTTGATTTTTTGAAGCCACCTATTTATGATGATCTATCTGTCGACAAAGTCGAATCCCCCCAAACCATCAAGGCACTTTGGCCCGAGCTGATGGTTATGCCAAGCCCTTGCTGTCCCGTGTTTGGTTTCAGTTCTGATTAGGAAATTGTTGAAGCACCCAAGGATCCTTATCACTCATCTGTGTGGATTAAATATCAATCTCACACACAGATCATGCTTACTCCACTCGAAATACACGATCCCATCTCTCATGCATTGGAGGAATATTACATAGAAAGCACACATGCACAACACAAGTTGTCTTTGTTTATTTCGTTTACTTGCATGTCACATTCAAGAGTATGCATATGCTTAACAACTGCATGTAGTGTCGCACAACCCCGTGATAAGTCCACAAACGTAACTTCATGTACTTGCACTCACTTATGTTCTGTGGGAACTTTTGAACTTGGAGTATGTTTGTCTTCATTGTTATATCTTTCATGTTTGCTAGTTCACACAGCTATGTTGCTTGCAAACCATGCCTTCACTAACATGGGTCGACCAATGCACCGCTCGCTGCATTGGAAGTATCACTTCACGTGATCAGACCCATACACCATGATGTTACATGCTTGTCTGCTTACTTGCTCTACGTGTTTGTTGGTTTTCTTTCTTGTTTTCTTACTTTCTTTGCTTTGGCATTTACTTCTGCTTTCACTTTGTTTTTTGTTGTTTTTGTTCATAGGTTAGTTTCGCATGAAACCATGCACAATCTTGAAACAAGTTGGGTAAAGTACAAGAGGCCCTGTGTAGCTATCACTACTTGGTTATCTACCTTCTTGCCTCTATATGAAGAACTTGTTATCTTTAGTCCATGATACGTCGATGGAAAATGCGTACTGTTCGAAGTGAACCTTCATGAAAGAACAATGCATGTGTGCTAACTAGTGTTGCATATTCTAGTCAGTTGTTTTTGGGTTAACCCTTGACAACTCAGTCAAGTAGAGTAAGGTGAGGGGGAAAACCTTAATAGGCACGTCATATGCATATATAAACTACTTCTTTGAAGGAACAACCTCTTCTGCTCTCAATAAGTCAGGATCCCTCTTCCACCTCTGAAATGAATAAGTGCTATGCACAACTATGAAAATGAAAAATGGAAAATGAAAAGTGAAAAAGAAAAAAGAAAAGAAAAATGAATAAGGCGAAAGAAGAGAAAGGCTTCCTGCGTAGAGAGGTGATGCAAGTAACTCTGTCAGGGTACTGTCCAGGCTCACTGGCAGTGGAGCCATGCTTGTGTTCTTGCGTGACTCCGTGGGGGTACTGTCCAGGCCTACTAGATGTGGATCAACACCAGAGATGAAACTAAAACTTTGACGACTATATTGCTTGTGCACAAATTTACCCCTCATCCCCAATCGAAACAACTATGTTCGCTTGGCTTGGAATGTGTGTCGATCAACCAAGAGCTTGGCAGATGCTACTTCTTACAATCAAGCAAGTGTGGAAACCAAGAGGAACATAGAACTGAACAATACTTCCAGAGGTGTTAGACTTGCTTTTCACAAACAAGGTCCATTTAGAGAGTTGGAGTTCTGCCACTGTGTCGCCAAGTGTTGTAGCGGCTAAAACCACCCTCCAAAATTTTTCCTTAGCTTCGTTTTGGAGCCTCCTTACCAACCATCCTCAGCAACATGTCTTGCACTATCAAGTACATGAGCTTCAGTGGTTTTCAAGCAGCATGACAACCTGTGTATGATAGCTTGTTACATTCCCCTTACAAGCTGCTTCCCTGAACTTGGTTGCGTTGCTGGCTGAGCAACTCCCTCAAGAAATTATGCAATTACAGAGGTGAACCAGTCTTCCCTCAATAAATTGTGCAAATCTGACTGGCAGCCATCTGGGCTTATAAATTGCACAATCTTGTGAGTCAAACATCCCTGAGAATACTATGCAATTTGACCCAGCAAGACAACTCAGCCTAAAAATTACGCAATTCTCGGTAACAATCAACTGCTCAACCCAGAAATTGCGCAATCCATCTGGGCATCCAGCCCAGCTCCCTCCCAGAAATGCGCAAATTTCTCCCTCAGTCAAGCAGATTGTTGCATGTGCCATCAGGTTGACCGGTTCCACGCATGATCGAGAAAAATTGACTTGCATGCATGGGTTTCTTTTTGCCGAAATAGAAAAAAGCAACATGCAAAAATCATCTGTAGATTTTAGGGAGCTATTTTTAGCAGTTGGAGGTTACATGCAAAGATCGTTATAAAAACCTTCCTCCAAGAGTCGCTTTTCCCTAAATTTGTGGCATGCACGTCATGAGCATTAAACTTATTTATTCAATGCTTGAGAGCTCACTTCTTCACATTGACCTTGGAGCTCTGACATCCCACATCACATCCAGTAGTCTTCGACACATCCAACTCAACTATTTCGGGGTAAGTCTGCTTAACTTGTCTTTTGCAACATTTCCGTTGCTTTTTGTGTTTCAGCTTATGTGAGTGTTGTTTGCTTGATTTTTGTGAATGTTTGTTGTTTTTTGCATGCATATTAGCTTTTACTAGCACCATTTCAGTTTTTGTTAGCATCTCACTGCTGTTGCATGCATGACACTCTTTTGCATGAACGGTAGCCAATTCGGCGACTCGCTTCACATGCATGCATATTGTTACGTTTTCTAAATCTTGCATTCACTATTTTAATGCATGATCATTCACCCCTACTTACACTCAATATCGCCATGCATTAACATCCCCATTTTCTTTCAATTGCCAATTGGCGGGTCTGGGCAACCTTGGCCTAGACTCCACCTCACCAAGATAACATTGCACAATCCTAAGAGGGAAGGATCTTCCTTCCTCCTAGAAAATGCAGATTTCTGCCCAGTGATGGTCCTTTAGTCTTGCATTGTGCAATTCTGAGAGGCAGTGACTGCTGGCCCATAAAATTGCGCTATGCAGTCACTAGGCCTGCAACCATTTCCAGTTGAAATTGTGCTTTGCGCAATCCCAACATCCAGTAGGCTAGTCTGGATTGCGCATTGCGCAATTCCAGCAGCCAACCAACCTCTAGATAGTTCATATTTCCTTTTGCGTAGTTCCATCATCCAGCCTCCCTAACTCCCAGGAAAAATTGTGCAATCCTTCCCAATCAATCCCTAGGTATGTTGCATGTCGTTCCTCAAGTTTTATTTGGTTTTAGCTGAAAGATTTCTTGCCATTCATGTCGCCATGTCTCTAGATCTAGCAGGTGTTCATATGCCTCTTAGCAGTTCAGGATCAATGGCCACCAAGAGAGCAGGATCAAAGGACACAGACATAAGCGCAACTGGAGCAACAGTTGAGCGAGTTTCTACAAGTTTGCTGATCTATGAAGACACCAAGCTGATTGTAGACAAGGACATCAAGTTGAAATGGAAACATGTCAACGATTCATTTGCAGGCACATTTGGGGAAGATCTCGAAGACCGTCAAGTCTATGTGAACATTCATAAGTTCAACTTGTACTGGATTGAATGCAGGTATCTGGTGTTCCCATGCGGGGACATGATACATTTTATTGTCTCACACATTGATCCAGACATGATGACATAACCATATGTCAAATCCAGTGATCACGATGGAGACACCCTTCAGCATACCCAATAAAAATGCCAAATCCAAGGATATCTTAAAGAATTGGGTAAAGGAGCCAGCCAAATTCAGGATGACACCCCACTAGGTTTAGAAGACAAAGATACTGCAGAAGGCATATAAATACTTGGTCATCTTTGCATGTTGCCTGTAAGGCCAAGAGATCACAAAGACCTTCCTGCAAAGTTAGGTGATCACGTTGGACCAACTGGCCAGTGAAGGAAAAACATGCAACTGGTTCGACATGTTGGCTCACCGGCTAAAGGATCAGGTAACAAGAGCTCGACATATGCCCAAAGGTCAACAAGAATAAATCTACATGTCCACCTACATCTTGGATGCAATATGTACTCGTCAGGATTTTGTGGTCTTGAAGTGGGCATGGACATTGGTGGAGACCTCTGTGAACACTTATTGTAAAATGTTGTCCGAATGTAGCTTCAGAGGAGTTATCACACAATTGTCCATTTTGTCACCCCAGCGTACAATATGATATTTGAGAAGGATCTACCTTGCATGTCGAAGGCAACAATGGAGGCACTAAACGACATAGATGATTGGTATGCCTCACAGTTCAGCACATTCATACGGATGTACAACACGGAGAAGCCTCCAAATGTTTTGCCGAAGTTTTTCTTGGACAAGCTCATCATGCAAAAAGTATCATACCACATCTTGGCGGGATTTTCAGCTAGGCTGCACCTAAAGAAGAAGGCACCTTGGTCTGCTCTTTCGTTGTAGATCAAGTTATACGAGATATGGAATTTCAAGCACACGGATTTCGAAGTAGAGGAGATCAATAAATATCCATTCGACGCTTGAAGCTACATTCCGTATGACCCGCATTGTTTTGTAAAAGATCACTGCACGAGAGTACAGTTTCAGTGGATCCACGAGGCTTTTCATTGGGTGGAGGAAGACCCATGGAGAGATTGTCACAACTTCTCCAGGCTCAATGAACTGGTCAGCATTGCTGTGGAATGGTTAGCGAAGCAGCGTGAAGCAACATCCAAGAGAGCATAACAACAAAGGTAAACATACTAGCCCGTGATAAAGACAAGAGGAAGATTGTCGACAATGCAGAGGCAGAGCAGAGCTGCAAGTTTAGAGCAGACCCACTTGTGGAGAAAGCAACTTTGGCAATTGAGGTGAAGAGGAAACAACGCAATACGAGAAACGGGTAAAGGCAGAGAGAAAATCGGAGAATGGAGGACACAGAGAAAGAGTTGCATGAATTGAAGGAGAAACTTTGGAAAGAACAGGAGTTGCGCAGATAGGAGAAGGAAGCATAATAAGAATAGGTACATTAGGGGGTGAAACATGTATAGATAGATGAGACTGCGTCTATATAGGTAGTTGACTCTTTTGAACAACGACACCAAGCAGGCAGGGTGAGCAGTCACAGGAGAAAGACTTTGCTCAAGAGATTGAACAAGCACTTGAGCAGATGGATACGAATATGGAGCAACAGGAGTTAGAGAAAGACATCGACCTCATGCCTTATCATCAAGAGGTCGATCCGCCAGCTTCACCGGATCCAGAGGCGGAGTAGGTCCCAAGCGACCAAGGGGACACTGAGATCCTTGGAGATAAGCTGGAAGGAGAGATGCACAACATATCATTTGACAAGTAACAACATAGATTTGTGCAATCCCGCAGAGTGTCTACTCCGGATGATCACACATCCCCTGCACAGTTTGAGGAACGAGTGATTGTGTCTGACATGTGCAAGCATCTAGAAGTATTGGATGATGCTACTAGAGCATATGGCGAAGCCACTAGCTTGAGTGTTCACTTCTTGATAGCTGAGAATGAGTGAATGGCTAATGATTTATAGACGACGAATCAAGGAGGAGAACTTGTTACAACATTTTCTCGAGTAGAGTTGAAGAAGGAAATACTAGATGAAGTATTGTCCCTTGAGACAGTCATGCGGGCATTGTATTCCAAGTTTGTTACTGTGCATAAGGCAATTTTCCATCTTGACGGTTGGTAACAACGATGTGCTAGGAGAGCACGTATCTTATCAAATGTGCATACTACTATTGATTATATGAAAACATGGACAATGAGATACAAGGGAGCCCTGTTACACTTACCTAAGATGATGAAGCCTAGAGCGGTCGAGCTGAAGGCACATATCTGGAGTCAGATCCGAAACTATGAAGATCTCCCGCAGCTCATCACTAGTCTATAGACTTCCCATGCACGGGTATTCAGTAGTATGGATGTTGTTGTGCATGCACATGCGATCCCATTTATTGGGACACTCACCGAGGCAAAGACAAAGGCACAATTCCGATTGGAGATTGACTCGTACTTTGACGAGTTGATGCGCATATCCATCAGTGCAGACTTGGTGATCAGTGCAGACACCATGCATTAGTATGTCGCTGGTCCGGACGCACTCAAGATAACTATGCGCATGTTATGAGACGAATTGGACAGAGGAGCCCGAGTGGTGTACCCGGACGCAATGGAGGCAAGAGTTTGGTTTCAAAAATATGTCACTGCAGAGTACACGGACACCATCAAGGACTACCATGCTTGGAATTAGTTCGCAACTACCGACCATTGTGAGGATGTCGAAGAGTTGGTCTTCCCACAGTTGTCTAAGTCATAGTGATGTCTTTCATGGCTTGCTCAAGCCTATTTTGTCTCACATGGGTACATGTGCAGATTGTATGTGATGTCTTTTCAAGTGTAAGTTCAAGTGTCGATAGTTGGATGTAACAGTCATAGAGTAGATGAAGAGTCATGAGGATAGATGAATAGTCACAAAGGGGAATGTCAAGGGCCACCCCACCCTTTGCTATATATAGTCCCTCATAACTCATTGTAAAGGCTTTTGGTCAGCTAAGATTCTGATAGGAGTATCTTAGAGAGAGATTGGACAATATTGTAATGAGCCTTGGCTTCTCCACTGTGCAGAGCTAGTATATCTCTTTGGAGGAGCAGGCGGCAGTGACTGTAATGTTTCATTGTCAGAACTAGTGGTTGGTCATGGTTGTATTGTACGACTGGAACTTATACTTCTTAATATAATAGAGCCAGCACATTTCATGCATATGTCATATTATATTTCAACTATCTTGTTTACTCTAAATGATATATGTATCTATTTTCTTACACATGCATGTGTAGCTATTTTCTGTATATGTATGTATTTATCTTACTGAAATGTGTTGTTGGTTTAACCATCACTTTGGATTGCTATCTCACTTGCTTTCCATGTTGTGATGCATCTTAGGTCGTGTGTTCCCTTCTTAACTCTGTGCTTTCATAGGTTTCCAAGGGGTGCACTCACCTCACCCTCCATGTGTTAGAACCACTCATGCACCTTCCTTGACTTGCTGCATATGTCACACCTTGCTACTGACAGGGACATATTACTTGCCTCTATGTGAAACCATTGTCAAGGCAATATCGTATGACCCACTACTGGGACTCCTACACCAAACAGTCTGAGGTCTACTTGGGACTTCTTACCTGGGAGATCCCTTGACATGTTGGCAGGTCCAACACCGTCAACATAATCAAAAGTGGGTCATTCTCAGATTCAAAATATTTTCTCCTTCGAATTCACAATCAATTTTATTCGTTGTTCTTTTTTTCGCCCGATTCGATTCATCAAGAACCATAAGCAATGCTTATTTCTAAAGTTGTTCAAGTTTTGGATATATATTTGAACATAACATTGCGTGACATATAAGGTCTCATGTATGCTATTATTCTTGGTTGTACATCACAATTTTTGCAAAAAAATTTAGGTCTCCAAAGTTAACTATAGGTTGATGGTTAGGCATGCAATTTCTCCCCTTTCATATTAAAAATCTAGAAAAACCTTTTGTATGTCACAAACTTACATGCAGAAAATACATTTATACAAAAAAGAAGTGCATTGCCACCACATGGCTCTTGTTGGATCTCCATGCACAACACTAAAAAAACACTTGTAAAGAAAAATAAGCGTAGTGACATTGCCAGCACGTGGCTCTTGTTTCCCAAAGAAAGCAACCTAATCATCTTATTTATAGAGGGAGTACCTACATATGGTTTTTAAGCCTATATGAGTGTAAAATAGTAACTTTTCATTGGTCCCATATTTTCCAGAGTTTTTATCATAGTAGATGTACATTACATGAAGTATTTCATATATATTTGTTTTTTAAAGGATGTTTATTTGGTGGAAAGAACACCCCCTATGCTGAAATAGTCAACAAGAGACCATGGTAATACATGTATTGGCAGGGGCTTCATAAATATATAGCTTCACTTCTATTCGTAGAGTCAAAATAGGACTATGGTACTTGTAAGGGAGAAACCCTCCTATGTGCTCTCGATCTGTAACCTAGTAGAATTATCACAACATGAACTTCTAGCTATTATGCTTCATTGTTAAGCTACTTGTATATGTGAGTAAGAGATTAGGATGGAATTTGGAAAAAATATTGCATGCAGTTATTATGCTTGCTTGATGGAAAATATCAATAAATGTGGAGTTACCCAAAATCTAACCTAGAACCACTTGTCAGTTCCCTTATCTTCCATGCAATACGAGAAGTGTGTCCAATGCAATGAGCTATGCTCTATCGTTGGGGGCACTTCCAAGTCTATGTTTGAAAGATAATGTCTTACTAGAGGGTATTAAGAGCCATTCTCTAGTGTTGTTGAGTCTCATGTTCCCTTGAGGAACCATCAAAATATCCTATAGAAATTTTAGAATTGTATTTCACTGGTATGATAGTGGAAGGAGGCCTTGCCTTTAGTGAGTGGCATGGTGAGGTAATGCTTGCCTTCAACATGTAGAAAATCTTGTAGATGTTTGGAGGTTTATTTTTGAATACACCATTGTTTTGAGCTATCCAAATGGATGCAACAAAAGTTTTGTCTTATGTTCTAGTTTTAGTCCCTTCATTTAATGTCTCTGTGTTATCTCCAATCCATTGTTGCATTTTACATAGTCTATGAGTGATAGCCCATATCTCATTGGTGAGAAGACAATGAATCAAAAGGTGATTTCATGCTTTCGTGCTATTCCCTTAAGAACGCATGTGTTGGGACTTGTCCATCCTCTTCTTATAAGCATATCTATGTTGGGATTTCACCCTTTTTTGAGATTTCGGGCCCCAACCTTGGTTGTAGATAGTGGTCTTGCATCTAGAGGGTCTAGACTTATGCTTGAACACCTTATTTGGTGCAAACCTATTCAAAAAGATTCATCAAATGCTTTTTCATCATCATATAGATCAATTTATTTGTTATTTTATATACAAGCACATAATCAATCTTCATAAAACATGGCTAATATTTGTGTGCCTTAGACCATTAAATTAAACAAATCATACTGAGATGTGATGATTGTGGGTTAAGTAATTGTATTGTGGGAGAACTAATGTGCATTTACAATGTATATCAAAAGAAGAAAAGTGCATTGTAGAATGCATGTGGGGTCATAAGAGAGGCATCATGTCACTATACCAGGATATAGATATAAAAGGGTATAAAAAATGTTAATAAAAAAATGGATACATACAATATTTAGTGAAAATAGGGGTTTTTTAAATTGGGAAGGTGTATTGGATTTATATTGGTAGGAGGTTAAATAAAGTGAATTTTAGAGGTATTTTCCAATATGTAGTCAAATTAAGGGTATTGTTTAGTATGCCACGAATGCACCTGCTATGTCAAAGGTTCATTGAGTGAAGCCCTATGGGTTATTTACTCTATCATCTATCACTGAAAAACTATTAGTGAAAATTTTGAGGTATTTATTTCGTGGGTAAGTGAAAAGTTTCAGGTATTTACTCCAATGGCAGTAAGTGAAAAAATTGAGGTATTTACTCCATCAAAATCAGTGAATCGAGGTATTACTCCATCAAAATCACTGAAAAGTTTGAGGTATTTATTTCATGGGTAAGTGAAAAGTTTGAGGTATTTACTCCACCAATAGTAGGTGCAAATCTTTTATGGCCGACATTAATTTATTTTGTTATTACTACTTTTATTTGTTAATTGGGTAAGTGAAAAGTTTGAGGTATTTACTCCACCAATAGTAGGTGCAAATCTTTTATGGCCGACATTAATTTATTTTGTTATTACTACTTTTATTTGTTAATTTAAATTATTATTTTACTATTTTTAAATGTAACGTGACAACATCTCTCCCGTAGTGGGTTGTGCATGATTAATAGAGGTGTGGTAAATTTGGTAAAAGTGTGACTATTATGAGTTGTAAGTGAGTTTGTAGTGGTTAATTTGTTGATAATAAAAATTGTATATATATGCTAGTGATTTTATGTGAAGTGGATAAAGTAATTACATAATCCTCCTACTTAAATTTGTGTGAAAGTTTGCATAAAATTTTGTAGGCAGTAATCATATTTATATTTTGATTTCTATTTAAATTTGTGCAAAAAAAAGCATAGATTATAGTGGGTAGTAACTCTCAGTAAATATGTGTATTTACATGAGCATTTGAAGTTTTTTTATTCTCCATAATTAAATTTAGAACTTCAACTATATAGGTTTATATGTATATTAAGCAAGATTTTCGTAGATTCTAGTGTTTATAAATATTAGTAAGAAATCTTGTTTACATAAGTGAATGCCATAAATTATGGTAATAATCCATTTGAGTGAATTTTTCCTTAATGCATGAAATATATGAAAAATAATTAAACATATAATTTACTTACATTCATGAAGTTTTCATACATCATCATTACTAGAATTTATGACATGCATTCATGGACAAACTTTCTAAAAGTCAAATCATGAATTTTAGTTTGGAAAGTCCGTGAAAAGTTCAAGATATTTATTCCATAGAAAATAAGTGAAAATTTTGAGGTATTTACTCCATTGGTAGTTAGTGAAAAAAATGAGGTATTTACTCCATCAACTATCAGTGAAAAGTTTGAGGTATTTATTTCATCCGTAAGTGAAAAGTTTGAGGTATTTAATTCAATGGAAGATAGTGAAAAAATTGACGTATTTACTCCATTAATTATCAATGAAAAGTTTGATGTATTTATCAGTGAAAATTTTGAGGTATTTACTCCATGGATAGTAGGTGCAAATTTTCAAGTAGTGAACAAATTACATTTCTTCCTCATGGTAATTTTTATTTTTATTTTTTCTTACTGGGTTGTAGAGTGTCTCTCCTGTAATGAATAAAATTCATATAAATGTAAATATATAGTTAAGGTAAAAAATATATTAATACCTAATCCAAGTATCTATTTATATAGCAAGGGTTAGTATGATTAATAGAGGCATGGTAAATCTGGTAAAATTGTGATTATTATGAGGTATAAGTGAGCTTGTAGTGGTTAAATTGCTGATAATAAAAATTATGTATATGATTATGGCATATATATATATATATATATATATATATATATATATATATATATTTATTCATGAAAACATCTATAATGTATTTCATTCATAATATATTGTAATATGAGATCTCCCCATCGGGATGAGTGCAGTGTCAGAGGCTCCAAGCCTGAGTTAACATGGATGGTAAAATGAAATTCATTGCAGCTGCACCCCACATGCTCAAGGCAGGGAGTGCGGTGTCCTCTGCCTTGAATGCATGGGAGGTGGGCTGGCAAGGTGGCAGAGGGGGACTTAAGGGAAGGTGGCAAAGTCAGAAGTGTTATTCGACGTGCAGTTGAGGTGAATGGTATAGCAGTGAAGGCAGGAGCTGCAGAGCAGGAGGGAGGCGAAGAAAACAAGTTTGCGGGCAAGCGTCGACTCTCGGGTATGTAGACTGGTCCTGGCCTTGTTCAATTCATAAGTTCTGGATGGGTTTTGGGGGAAATTCCATGAGGTGGTGGGAGATATGTTGGGGAGGAGGGAGAGCCATGAGGCCACCCCAACGAGGCTTAACCCAGCTAGGGAGGAAACAGGGAAGGTAAGGGGGAGCTTTGGCTCAACTCTACGCTACATTAATTTTTCTTTCATGCAAAGGAAGGGGCTATGGGATGATGGATACCGAAAAGAGCGTAGAAACCCAACCTAACCCGAATGACCAGCCTGAGCGCATAGGGATTAATGGGCAAGCCTTGCTCGGGTGATTGTGCATAGTTGAGAGTGGTAAGGGAGTGTTGCAGGCAGGGGGATGGGACACAAACAGGGCGGGAAATGGGCTGAGCGAACCCGAGCAAATGGAAATGCATAACCATAAGGGAGTAGGCAAGGACCCTGGCTAGCCTGAGAGGCAGAGAGGCGAGCAGAAAGTGGCCAGGACATCGCCGACAAAGGCAAGGGTTTGCGAGCATGATAGCATTAGAAACACTTGGCTCGAGATGGGGCTGAAAGCCAGGTTATGGATGCAAGGGGGTGACCAATTTCTGAATAGTGGTAATGGCGAGAGGCATGAAATAAACAAAGGGAACCCTGCTCCCATCCCGCATCCATTGACCACCTATGGGCATAGGGATACCTTTTCCTGTCTCAAACGAGGAATGATAGTAAAGAATGGTTAATGCAGTTATGCTATGTTGAAATGATCGATTTAGTGCATCTAACAATGTGGGAGTGTATACAGGTTACAATTCGACAGGGTATGGCTCCAGCTAGACATGGTCAAGGTTGCAGATACGACGGCTCGGAACTCGGGGTAACCAAGCGATCAAGCAGGGGAGAAGGGCGCAGGGGTTGTAAGCCCGCCGAGCATTTCATAGCTGAGGCAACCGTGACATACAATGAGGAAATCGATGAGGGCATTCGAAAGCTAATCGACGATTGGGAAGACCAAGTAAAGAATGAACTGGAACCAGACAATGAAATAGAAGTCTGGAGATCAATGGTGCCTGACCCACGAACTACCAGCGGGTGAATTACACAATTCAAGTACACCCTGTACCTATATTTCCTGATGGAAACTCTGCTAGGAAAAGCACTGGAGAAAATTTATGTGGGGATGGCAGTTACAATGTAAGGCCTTCCTAATTACAAAAAAGACATGGATAAGCTCTTGTTTCAGCTGCACGAACAGGGCATTAGGATGGACCGGATTGAACGTCATATCCCTTGGATTATTGAGCTCTTTGCAATGCCAGAAGCAACCGCTGATGATCTTGCCCCAGTAGCCTTAGGCTTTGAGGAGCAAAATGTCAAGAAAGATTAGTCTTCCTATACTCAGTTTTTGTTTATGCGGATAGCCTTTAAATTTCGAGATGTTTATGTCAGTTGTCATAGTTATACAGTTTGTGGTCACGAGACTGAAACTTACCTAGCCTTGCTAGAAAGACTAAAGAAGTTATGTTTTTGGATGGTGTATAATGCCAACCAATGGCCAACATATTCGGTTTCCCCTTGGGGTGAGTTGAGGCCATTGGGTAAAACTGTGTGGTGTAAATTTTCCTTATATATATAATGGAAAATAGATGTACCTGCTAAGAATTACTATATATATATATATATATATATATATATATATATATATGAGTTGACAAGAGTTAGTTTCTAGTGATTTTATGTGAAGTGCATAAAGTAATTACATAATCCTCTTACTTAAATTTTTGTGAAAGTTTGCATAAACTTTATTCATTTCTATTTAAATTTGTGCAAAGAAATGCATATATTATGGTGGGTAGTAACTCTTGGTAAATATGTTTATTTACATGAGTGTTTGAAATTTTGTTATTCCCCATAAATAAATTTAGAACTTCAACTACATAGATATTATGGTGGGTAGTAACTCTTGGTAGATATGTTTATTTACATGAGTGTTTGAAATTTTGTTATTCCCCATAAATAAATTTAAAACTTCAACTATATAGGTTTATATGTATAGTGAGCAAGATTTTCATAAATTTTAGTATTTATAATATTAGTAAGAAATCTTATTTACATAAGTGAATATGACAAATTATGGTAATAATCCATTTGAGTAATTTTTTCCTTAATGCATGAAATACACTAAAAAAAATATGCATATAATTTACTTACATTCATGAATTTTTCCTACATCATAAATATTAAAATTTTAACATACATTCATAATACCATCCATAATGATTTGACGAACCTTCTAAGAGTCAAATCCGGAATTTTAGTTTGGAAGTTTACCCCACCCAATTTCTTAAAAAGTTTGAGGCATTTACTGCATCAGAAGTGGTGAAAAGTTTGAGATGTTTATTCCAAAGTTCTAGATCTTTATTCTATAAAAAATCAGCGAAAAGTTTGAGGTATTTACTCCATTGACCGTTAGTGAAAAAATTAAGGTATTTATTTCATCAACTATCAGTGAAAAGTTTGAGGTATTTACTTTAATGGTAGTTAATGAAAAAATTGAGGTATTTACTCCAATGGTAGTTAGTAAAAAATTTGAGATATTTACTCCATGAATTATCAATGAAAAGTTTGAGGTATTTATTTCAATGGTAGTTAGTGAAAAATTTGAGGTGTTTCCTCCAGCGATGGTAAGTGAAAAGTTTGAGGTATTTCCTCCATCGATAGTAGGTGAAAATTTTGAGGTATTTACTCTATTCAGTGAAAAGTTAGAGGTATTTCTTGCATCGGCAGTTGGTGAAAATTTTGAGGTATTTCTTGCATTGGCAGTTGGTGAAAATTTTGAGGTATTCCCTCCATTGGTGGTTGGTGAAAAATTTTGAAGTATTTACTCCAACGGTAGTTAGCTAAAATTTTGAGGTATTTATTTCGTTTGAGGTGTTTCCTCCACCGATGGTAAGTGAAAAGTTTGATGTATTCCTCCACCAATAGTAGGCGCAAATTTTGAAGTATTTCTTGATGGTAAGTGAAAAGTTTGAGGTATTCCTCCACCAATAGTAGGTGCAAATTTTGAAGTATTTCTTGCATTGGCAGTTGGTGAAAGTTTTGAGGTATTCCCTCCATTGGAGGTTGGTGAAAATTTTGAGGTATATTTGAAATCTTGAGGTATTTATTCCATGAACAATAGGTGAAAAGATTGAGGTATTTGTTAGTGAAAATTTGAGGAATTTAATCCATTATCATCAATGAAAGGTTTGCAGTCATAGAAAAGATTGAAGTTTGAATCCATTAAGGAAATGTTTTAAATCTTTCTAGTAAATTTAGTATTTCACCAATGGCCCATGAAACCTTCATTTTGAATTGTGGACTTGGGTAAATTTTTAATTTAATTTAATAATGGTGTGATAATTACATGTACTTATATCAATATTATATTAATATAATCACATGACTATAAATACATAAACTCATTAATTAAACATCAAATTAATTAAAAGTAGGTTAATTAATTACTGGCCAATGGACAATGCAGGCTAGTTTTGGATACCATTACTATGTTCATATCTGGAACTATGGTGATATGTCATTTTCAATGTGGTAGTTGCACATTAAAGTTAACATGACACAGGGGTGAAATAGTCAAATGACCACATCTTGGTGATCCAAGCTTAGATTTTGATCAAGTTTATTCTTGGAAAGCTCTCCATGAGAAGGGGATGATGACCATCTCATAATATAGTTGAGTTGAATTTGAAAAATCAAAGTTTGGTACCCCATATCTTTATTTAGGTTTTAAAGGAATAGATAGTTGATATAGAGTGGTACAGAGCCATTGATTACAACACCATGTCTAAATGGGTTAAGTAAATTAAATTTTGTAAAATTGTCATACTGTGGTCATATGAGTTAAGTAAAGTAAAATTGTCAAATAAAATTGTAGTTAATACAAAAAAGGGAACAAACCTTCACTTGATTGTTCCTTATATGAAAATTTTACACATAAACCATGATTGTTGCAATAATTGAGAATGGTAGATTTATAACCCATTACTACATGAGTAGGCTAAGATGATTATATTAAAAATCATCATAATGAATAAAATGGTAAACTTGTATGGATTAAAGCAAAGACTTAATAATTAGTTATGGTTTTCGCAACATATATATAAAATATATGGTATTATAAAAGGGAAATTTTACTGTGAATTACAGTTGGAGCAGAGTCCATGGTAAACATGTATGGATTAAAGCAAAGACTTAATAATTAGTTATGGTTTTCACAACATAATATTTTATATATATGGCATTATAATATGGATTTTACTGTGAATTACAATTGGAGTAGAATCCTCACCATGGGTTGAGGTAGGCCCAAAGTAAGAATTATTAAGGATGGATGTTTGTATAAATGTTGTTTATGAATATCTAGTGAAGAGAAGATACATTAAAAAATGGTACAACAATATATTGAGGAGAATTCACATATTATAGATGAGAATTCAAATGATAGGAGGGTTATATAAACCCCGACATATTTGGAAAAGAAAATGAGCATTTTGAATGTTGAACTCCATAGTTTTAGAATTGATAATGAGAGGCTTATTAGAGAACAAGAGAAGCTAATTAACTGAATGTAGTGTTTTTTAGAGATTTTTTAGTTTTAACCTTGTATAGCTAATTTTTGCAAACATATTCTTAATAAAAATAAAAAATAAGCAATGACACACACATACACATATTCAACATTGAGATTTTACCTAAAACCCAAACTAGGAAAACCAAAAAGTTTTTTTAACTATATTATTTATTTAAAATGTTACAAGTATAATCTGTATATCCCACATCATCCATAAACTCCAAAGCCATTAATCTTATGTTAGGATACAATCGTAGTTTCTTAACCAGAATTACAAAACCATGGGTTGAACCACCATGCACAATAA
Source organism: Pinus tabuliformis (assembly GCA_031772625.1). Classification (NCBI taxonomy): domain Eukaryota; kingdom Viridiplantae; phylum Streptophyta; class Pinopsida; order Pinales; family Pinaceae; genus Pinus; species Pinus tabuliformis. The sequence goes on from CM062820.1 coordinate 945,508,944, forward strand.
AAGCCACCAAAAGAAAAAATTGTGTGCTGAAAATTGCAAAAAGAAGACACAACTGTAAGACAATCAAATTGGAAACTCAATTCAATTGTATATTAAAAATTGATCTCAAAGAATGATGTATACAATGTACATATAAATACATAAAGAAATCGTTGATTCAGTTTCTCGATCTCCTTGGAATCTAATAACCACTCACCATTACACAAACTAACCCAACCTTAATCTTGAGGATTAGTTGTTTAACATTCCTCCCCTTATCCAAAGGGATGTATCAAATTCCAAGAATGAGAGCTCAAAATTAAAAAAGGCATCTCAGTAAGAGTTGAATGTCTCTCATAAATGTTTTTCAAGGATAACCACGAATTGAAGATAATAGTTTTAAGAGAAAACCACAAACGATACCCACATCTAGAACCTTCACAACAATTCCCAGACCAATAAAAAATGTCAACTCTAGAAGCATCAATGTAGTTCCTCGAACAATTATGAATATGGAAGTGATCATTCGCAAACAACTCATTCAACAAAAAACCTAAAGTCTCTCTCGCTACAACTTTGGCTCTAATTGGTACAGGTTGTGGCTTAAGCTCACTTGTTGATCTCTAGCTCAGGCTCAATTGACCAATCTTCGAAATTGTAGTAAACCCTCAACAATTCCCACCTTGTCGGATACAGGGTGAGAAGTATTATTCATCACTGCAATGCTGATCAACACTCTTGAACATATCTTGCGGTATGACTTGTAAATCCTCTTGGTTGTTTTCGACCAATCCTAGGAAGCAATCCATCCAAAATTTAGTTTTTCTCTTGCAGTAGTCTTCTTTATGGAACATTTGTTTGAATGGTGATTGCGCTTTCCACAATGCTCACATCGGTGAATATGAAAGCACTGATCTTTCACATGTCCAACTCTATTATACTGTTGACATCGATCAATTTATTTTGAAACAACACCATCTAGAAATCTAACACAAAGAAATTGTACAGGTTTATAAAAATCAAGGACATAAAAAGAAATATCTTTATCATATCCAATGCCAGTTCTATTTTTTTATGTGTAATTTCTTCCCAAGGTATTATAACAGGTTTTACATAGGGAGTTTTAACTGCATCCAAATTTTCCCTTGAAATGACTTCATTACTCTTCAATTGTTGTTTGGAGTTAAGACCGTCTCGATGTACTTGAAACTCAATTTGGAGAAATTCAACTGTCTCCAATGCATCATGTAAACAAACTCTAATATCATCAAGACTAAATTTGTTTATATTTACAGTTTCATCAACAATAGAACTAATGTGATTGTCTAATATTTCTAATATATTTTTAATTTGAGCCATTTTAGTCAATATCAGGTGTCAGGTTCAACCGAAAATGTACATTTTTTACAAAGCAAATTTGACAAGGAGGATGAATAAATTTTCAGAGAAATGGTAAACCTTCAACGTGAAAATAATCCTTGTACCAAGTTAAGAAAATATTCTTTAATTCTCATCAACCCCTAACATATCATTGCTTAAAACACTTTAAATCACTTGCAATCTCCATGATATTAGAGTGTCCTCTTACAGTCACAGAACTGACACCTATAGTATTATATATTAAGGTCAATTGATATACACTCCAACCCTATTCCAAAATAGTCAAAAATTTCTAAAATATGCAAACTCCCCTATTTGTTCATAAGATTTTCATCCATCTAATTCACAAATAATCCATTGTGGGAATGAATCTTTCAGACCTTGAGAAATTAAAAAAAAACATGAAATCTTATCTTTGCAACACACTTGTTCACACGACCTTTAACAATCTGATGATGTTTTCCTTGGTTTTATGTAGGGACATCACGTTCTCAAACAAAATCCAGAAATCCAAACACTGTGCCATCTAGATACAGCTTCACCACACACAAGCCACTATGTGGAAAATGCTTCTATCTCATAAACATGTTGGAAAAATAATTTCACATCTTTATAACATATCAAAGAATAATTTAAACATTACCTTAACAACGAATTCACTTATCCCCACGTCAGATGTTTTAGTTACTTCAATGGTAATCAAGCACTTTGTTCAACTATACTAGTGATCTCCAGCTAACAACGATCCCAGCACAAGTGATGTTGAGAAAAAAATGCACCCTTTTAACATGCTTTTGTTAATCCACCAGGCTTTGGGGTCTGCAAGTCGTTAATTTATTTCACATCGGGTTCACTAGGTTCCATCTCCTGACAACAATAGTTATTTCATTATGTTTTGCCAAAAGCTCAAAATGGTATCATAGTCAACACCTTCTTTGCAATTCAACATGTATACATTATGAACACAGAATTAAAACAATGCTTTCAAATTCGAGCATGAAGTTTTTATATTGGCTCATTTAGTACAGAGGGTTGAGTTACAACGTTGAAGGAGGAGGATAGGTCGAGGCTCTCTTGGAAACAAATGACCAACCACAAATCACTCACATTGCAGGCGACTCTCCTCAACTTTGTCAGCATGTATTGTAAAAAATCCTCAAATGTTTTTATTTTGATCATTGTAACATGACCGTAATATTCCATGAGCTCATCAATGCAATAAACCACAAAGATGGCATTGATTAAGATTTCTCAACAATCGAAGTTATGTTTTACATTGATATGTTTGATTCAATTTTCACCAAACAAACTTCATGCAGAACAGATCCAACGCATGGTACCTTCAACAAAGTCATCATAGAATTTGTGAAGGTCATTCAAATGTGAATTGACTCAACCTTAGAATCTTTGTCTAGCTACCATTCACACAACAATTTCCAGTTTTGAGTCTCAACAATTAGCATCAATGACTTGAACATCATCCAAACTCAGCAACCGCCCATCTCCTTCTATAGCACGCTTGTTTACTATAGAAGTCACTAGTGCCAACATCTCCTTCCTCGACATAACCCCTAACCCAGTCAAATTCAAGAGTGAATCCTTAATCGTGCTTACAAACTACAAAGCTCCACCAAATATGCATCCGACTTTCCACATGTCAACAGAGAGAAAGTATCCTTGCCCAAGAGCAGTTCAGAAGATATGTACAACCACATTGCTAACCCATTCGTATAAGACTTGCTAGATAAATTAGAATCTCTTTTGAGACAAAACTGTAAACAAAATTTCTAGAGCAGTGATCTCATACAGGTCTTGATTCTGCTGCAAGATCTCCTCCTCACACAGGCATGTAATTTCCTCTTATTCTAGATTCTAACAAATTCTCATGGTAACAATGGTCAAGCAAAGGGTTTTAAAGCTATTCACTCATAAAAAAATAAGTCAAATAAATGCCCTTTAATTTAAGAATTAGATCTCTATTCCACATATCAATTACATTGAAATCTCTACTTCATTATGGTATATTCTACAGTTCAATTGCATTGAAATCGATATAGATTTGTCTCTGCCTATACCTAGAAGTGCCTAATTCATCTGGTTTGTTGGGGTTTTTAGCTGTGTTGTTACTGTTCTCAGGTTCATGCTTGAAAAACTCTTCAACGACCCATGCTAAGTGCAAAAATATCACCACAATGACACTTATAGTGCAGAAATATTAGTCTGATGGTTCAACTCAATCTGAATATCTCTAGTCTCCAATTAGGAAAGGTTGGAAAATACACACCACACTCATTCTCTGTCAGGTCTTTGGAGAGATGTAGCGATACACACAATTTCTGCATAAAAAAACACTCAGACATACATATATGCTCTGGAAGGCCACAAAACTAGTGGCACAATTCAATCAACAGGGCTGATGTACAACCCGCTTTGATACCAATGTAAGACAATCAAATTGGAAACCAAATTCAATTTTATATTAAAAATCGATCTCAAAGAATGATGTACACAATGTACATATAAATACATAAAGAAATTGTTTATTTAGTTTCTAGGTCTCCTTGGACTCTAATAAGCACTCACCATAACACAAACTAACCCAAACTTAATCCTGAGGATTAGTTGTCTAACATAGAATTTTGAATTTTTTTCAAGGGATCTACCCCTCTTATAATTCCTACCCCCCACTATGTTAGGCACATATCGATAGCACATGGAGCTAATTTTACAATGAATATAACACATGCACAACATTCTCCAACTTCTTGTTTTATTTGCATCCAAGGGGTCATATGAGTACATGATAAAAAATTTAAAACACCAATGCCCTTTGTTTCTCTACACCAAGATAACTTTTGAGTTCTTTTACACTCCATTTGTGAATCTATGACATCCTTTAAGGTGTCCACCTTCACCAAAAACACCTTCTTTCCTTTAATGATGCATCTCATAAAGTGATATTGAAAATCAATATGCTTCGTGTTAGAATTATAAGTTGTGTTCTTCATGAAGAAGATTGCACTATGGCTGTCACTCTATCCTTACAACTTGTTGTACGAACCAAATACCTAAACAATATTTACAACAAATTACTTCGTTGCTTGTATGAGTGCTTTCCATGTATTATATTTGTATAGTTGAAAGTGTTGTAACAACACCAACCCCCTCTAGGCATTTTTAAGAAAACCTCTGAGGTTACTTTATGGAAGTGGGGTTATCAAAATTTCTCTTCTTTCAAACACATTAAATATCATTTATGAGATAACCATCATCTTTAGCTTGTAAAAAGCTTTCCAACAATATAAATTTCATCCAAATCTAAGTTTTAGAGATAAGTTCATTCCCATATGATATTTTCCCTTCCTAGTACTACATTAGCATCCATACTATAGACACGTGGTATACACATGGTAGTCCTTTGGACCACATGTTTGCTGGTGTACAGGAGTGACCCAAGGTTCAAAGTTAAGCCAACAAAACCCCCTCAGACATCAACATTTTAAACACACACAAGCAGGTAAGGTCTCACCCGAGGCTCATTGATGGGTTTGCAAGAACCTTTGAAGGTTATGCAAAGGGAAAGGGGAAAGGTCCAACCCGTGCTATTGCATCTGCCATATGTCACGTATTATCCATTACAAAGAACATTTGAACACCTTTATAATACAAGTTGAAACATGCCCACTAAATTACGACATACATCGATCGAGTGGAAATGTTAGGATATTCTGACACATAGGAACTAGTTAAGTATAACTTGGTCTAGCGTAGAGTTAGGTAAAGTGTGTTTCTTTACTATGTACATTTGTAACTTACAATCCGACGGTCATAATATGTTCTAGACATGAAGTGATCTGACAGTTCCTTCTCTCCTCGGTATTACAAACACTTGATCCATGGCTTAACACCTGATTGGTCCATGATATCTATTCAAAGAGCATGAAGGGTTATTTGTAGGGTGACTGTTCATGAGAGAAGCTTATGTAAATTTTCTTTCTTTTATTAATAAATTGCCTGAAGTGGTCGTGTTGGCTTACGCTGTGGACTGTTTCCCTTTTTGAGGGTTTCAACCATGTCAAGAATACTAGTGTATTGATCTGTGATCTGTTTGTGAGCGGTGTCCTTTGGTGTACTATTTGAGGAACTTACCCTGTAAATTCCTACATGGTATCAGAGCTATTTGAGGGTCGCATCCGTTGGTGATCCAAATCGGAAGCCAGTACAAATGCATTCGACTTTCGTTTCCTAGATCTATTGTTTCTGTCTGCTTTCGGGCCAAGAGGACAGCTCTATTGTGTTAGGAGCATCTCTTCTAGTGAGGAACCCCTTTCGTTTCACACGAAAAGGTTTCCGGTAGCCCTAGCTATGCCATTTTTAAGATCTAGAGGTATACAATCTTTATTTGCAGTTTTAGCTATTTATCTCTCTGTTTATTTCAATTTATTTATCTCTCTATTTTTTATTACCGGATCTATACCTTTAATTTCTGTGTATGATCTTTGCTCCGCAACTCTATGCGATCTGGGCAAATCAGAAACAGAAAGGAAGGATTTTTCTCATGTGTATGCTCTTTTCTGTGCGCCTTAGTGCGATCTCAGGAAATCAGAAACATTGATGAAAATATTTAGTTTCCGACGAAACCTAACTTCAAGCCGTAAGTTTTGGTTTTTCTGTATGTCCGTGTTGAGTTATGTGGTTTTTTGTTTTGTAGGATGAAAGGGATTTTTCAAGTAAGCACGCACCCCAAAGCTTCAGTAACTAAAAAAAAAAAACCTTCCTCTTTTCCAAAAAGTTACTAACCTTTTAAACTAGCTCACTTGGTCCAAAGTTACTTTATGAGAATATAGATCTTGAGTTCAAGTCTTTGTTTTTGTTGAGTTATTTTTTCAAAAAGCACATGTAACTTATATTTTAAAGTTACTTTATGTAAAAGTGTTCTCACCCATTATAAAAAGTGAGTCACTTATAATTCTAAAGTCTCTTTATCTTTTATTTAAATTACAATTTAGTGGGTAGCTCATAAAGTACCATTGTAAAAGTGATGTTCACTTATTTATAAAAGTGGGTCACATAGTTTTTTTAAAAAGTGAGCTAAGACTGGAAGGAGGGGCGGGGGGGGTGTTGGGGGGGTTTAAATATAACATTATCATTCACTTACACACATTCATGCACTTCATCGGAATCTTCAACAAATTTTCTTCAAAAAGCCATAACTTCTTCATCCAGAAGCCGTTTTTTTTAATCGGCCTATTTTTCCGAGATCTTTCCATTGAAACACTTAGTTTCAGTATCTATAGCTTTAGTTTCTGTTAAAATGAAAATTTTATGCTAAGTTATTCTTGACAGCACCAACTACTTCCAATGGTGGTCCTACATTGTGGATTTACTTAGAAGTAAAGGTCTTTATAGAATAGCCTCACGCCAAGAAACTAAACCTAAAGATGAAGATAAGGTAGCCAAATGGGAAAATAGGCAAGATCAAGCATGTGGGTTGATAGGGATGTCTATTTCTCCATACCTTAGATTCCATATCGCATAACTTGATACCCCTAATGAAGCAATGAAACAACTCACTAAAGCTTTTGGAATTAAAAATGAAATTATAGCCCATCAGCTCGAAAATGAGTTGCTTACGTTGGACCCCAATAATTTTTCTTCCATTGAAGATTTTTTTTCAAAGCTCAAGACCCTTAGAATTCTTTTGGAAGATGTTAAGGTTAAGAAAGAAGATGGTAGCCTTATCTATTCCATTCTTACTAAGTTGGGACCAGCCTACTCTATGTTTGTTTTGACCTTCCATTTTACTAGAGAAGCCTTTATTTCTAAAGGTCAAGACTACAAGTCCCACTCCTTTGATGCCTTTTGTGATTCTTCAATCAGAGAACAATAAAAAATCTTATATCTTGGTCTTCTTAATCTTGGAAACTCTTCTAAGAAAGCCTTAGCTGCCCAACAACAATCAAATTCAAAGAATCCTAAGAAGCAATATCCTAAAAAGAATGGTCCTAAACCAAACAAGGGTCCTAAGCAATTTCATTCTCAAAATGAAAAATCAATTCAACGAAATGATAAGGAAAATAAAACCAAAGGGAAGAAGACTGATAGACATTGCAACTTTTGTAATCGAGATGGCCACTTTGAATCCAAATGCTTTAAGAAGATGGAATCCTTGGAAGTAATAATGAAGAAGCATAACATCCACTTGGAGCAGTCCTCAACTTCAACTTCATCTTCAGGAATAACACTTTCTGCATGTGTTTGTCAAGCATATCGATCTGGTTATGCACTAAATGTATCTTCTTCTTCTCATTCTCATGAGTGGCTCATTGATTCTAGAGCGTCTTATCACATGGCCAAAAGCAAAGCCATGTTTTCTTCTTTAAATGATTGTAACACCAAAGATATATATGTTGGTGATGATAGATCTCTTAGTGTTGTAGGGACTGGAACTATTAAACTAGACAATGGTCAATTTAACAATGTATTATGTGTTCCAACCTTATCCTGCAACCTTCTATCTGTATATCAGATAACTCATTTAGGTGAAGGTAAATTCGTTGAATTTTCACCTCATGATGTTGTAATGAAGGACCCAAGAGATCCTAGACAAATTTTAGCTACTGACATTGTTGATGATTCTACAAGGTTGTATAAGTTTAACAACTTTGGGTCATCAACTCTTCCCTCGGTATTTGTTGCTCATAATGATGAAGTGAGCAAACTTTGGCATGAGCGATTTGGTCACTTGAAATATCGCTCCCTTCAAAATCTATGTAAAGAAAAATGGTGACAGGTCTTCCTATGGTATCTTGCAGAGGTGGTATTTGTTTCAGATGTGTACTTGGAAAACATCATTGGGATAGTTTTGAAAAACGTGCCTCTTGGCATGCCTCAACCCCTTTACATCTTGTGCATAGTGATTTATGTGGTCCACTTCTAGTTGTTTCATTATCTGGCTACAAGTATTTCTTAACTTTCATTGATGATTTCTCCAGACGCACTTGGGTATACTTCATAAAACTCAAGAGTGAAGTATTTAACGTGTTCTTGGCCTTTAGGCCTTTGTTGAAAACAATCTGGACATCAAATTCTTAAGCTAAGATCCGATAATGGCGAAATATATGTTAACAACAAATTCATCAAATTTTGCACTGAGAATGGAATTCCAATGCAACATACTGTTCCATATACTCCACAACAAAATGGTGTAGTTGAAAGGAAGAATCACACCTTAAAGGAAATGGCTAATTGTATGCTTCAATCTAAAGGACTTGTTCTTAATTTCTGGGCAGAAGCAATTAACTGTGCAAATTACATAGTAAATCGCACTCCTACTAAGGTTTTAAAGAATATCACTCCAAAAGAAGCATGGAGCTCAATTAAACAAGATGTAAGTCACTTTTGTATTTTTGGAAGTGAAACATGGGCCCATATTCCAGATGAGAAACATAAAGCCTTAGAACCTAAGAGTGGAAATTGTATTTTTATTGGATATTCTGAAGATGTCAAAGGATATAGACTTATTCCACTTAAGTCCAAAAATGTTATCATTAGAAGAGATGTAAAGTTTGCTAAAAATATATCGGCCCACGAGCCTAGTTCGGCGGATGTGCCACCTCTATCTATGCCTTCTACTTCTTAAAACATTTCTTCTTCAGATGATGACAACGAGGATGAAAATCATCCCCCACCTTCTCCGGATCCTCCTTCAGCTCCTCAGCTTCCAAAACGGGTCTGTGCTACTCGGATGCAGTAGGTTCTCTTGTAGGTGATCCTATAGATCAACAACGTACACGTTCTCAGTTTGATAGATCCTCTTCTTTATTGGCTCAAGCTTCAGCAATCATGATCCTGACACCTTTGTAGAAGCATCAGGCCATCCAGATCTGGACATCGCTATGAATGAAGAATATCGTTCATTATTGGCAAATGATACATGGGATCTTGTTCCTTTTCCAAAGGGAAGAAAACTTGTTAGATGTAAATGGGTTTACAGAACCAAGTTTGGACCAGATGGAAAAGTTGATAAACATAAAGCTCGTCTTGCTGCTAAGGGATTTTTATAAGTTGAAGGCATTGACTATACTGAAACCTTCTCCCCTGTTGCCAAAATGAACTCTATCCTCTTTGTTCTTTCCCTTCCTGCCTCTTTCCAATGGGAAGTCTATCAGATAGATGTTAAATCTGCCTTCTTGCATGGGGACTTGCATGAAGAAATCTATATGGAACAACCTCCTGGCTTTATACAAACAGACTCTAGCCTTGTATGTCGGCTTAAGAAATCCCTTTATGGTCTCAAGCAAGCTCCTCAGGCTTGGTATGCCAAAATGGATAACTTTCTTTTAGATACTGGTTTTTCTAGGTGTCATCTGACAATACTGTCTACACCAAGAAAGTGGGCAAGTCTCTTATCATTCTTGTTCTTTATGTTGATGATCTTATCCTTACTAGTAGTGATCCCAACCTTATAAACCATGTGAAGTCTAGTCTTAAAAAGAAGTTTGAAATGACAGACTTAGGACACTTGCATTATTTTCTTGGTCTTCAAGTCTTGCAATCCAAGGAAGGTATTTCCCTTTCCCAGTCGAAGTATGCCTGTGATCTTCTATGCCACTTTCACATGGAAGACTGTAAGCCAACCCCTTCTCCCTTTCAGTCAAGAGTCAAACTTTCAATCACTTGTAATTCCCCTGAAGTTGATGCTACCTTATACCATCAATTTGTAGGAAAACTTTTTTATCTGACCCATACTCATCTTGACCTTTCCTTTGTTGTTGGCCTTATTGCCCGGTTTATGCAAAACCCACATGAAAGTCATTAGAAAGCATCTAAAAGAATAGTTCGTTATGTTCGAGGTACAGTTCAGTTTGGGATTCGTTACAGTGCATAAGATTCTCATATATTGGTTGGTTTCACTAATTCCGATTGGGCTGGTGACCCTGATGATCGGAAGTCTATTGCAAGTTATGTTTACACTCTTGGTTCTGGACCTATTACATGGGCTTGCAAGAAACAAAGTGCCATTTCTCTTTCTTCAGTAGAAGCAGAGTATCGTGGCGCCATAGAAGCTAGTAAGGAAGCCTTGTGGCTTCATCAGGTCCTATCATATCTTGGCTTTCGGCAGCAACATCTGACTACCCTTTGGTGTGATAATTAGAGTGTCATTCAACTATGCAAAGATCCAATCCAACATCATCACAGAAAACACATTGAACTACACATGCACTTCATCAGAAAGCTCATTAATGACCATGTTCTTGAAGTGAAATATTGTTCAATCGATGATCAAGTTGTAGACATTTTTACAAAGGCTCTCACAGAGGTGAAGTTTACTAAACTTCGATTTATGGTTGGAGTTTAGGAATGATTCGAAATTGATCTTAGACAAACAATTAAGGTATTACAGACTCATGTGCATGGATGTGCCTATGTTATTTTATGCAACAGATCGATAAGATTGTGAAATACATAGACACTGAAGCAGTTAGAGAAACATAACAGGCAAACATGTAAACACAACAAGTTTAATAAGTAGTTCACCCAATACTCCTGGGCTATGTCTCCCGGTCCAGCCTTCAGTGGTGGCCTCTTTATTATGTTTTCAAAAGCAGAGTTGTTACAATAGTGAGCTCAATTTGAGTCTCACACAGCAGATAGGAATCAGCAAGACTGTACTTAGATCCCCCAAGTCTTTGGAATGCACAGACTCTACTTACTGAAACTCGACCTATATTGGTCACAGTAGTACATAGACTCTCTGACTCTCTCTGGCTCTATCTAGCTCGATGCTGCCTTTGCTTCTGTAGGTCAGCTCGGCTCCTTGTTTTTGCTCTTAGCTTTCTACGTCTAACTAACTCTCTTAACTTGCTTGCTTCTCTCTCTGTTAGTTCATGGATTTAAAGCCAATCTGCTTTCTGACTGTTCGTTTCCGCTTCTCGGCTTTCTGGTTTCCCTACATCTGTCCGTCTGAATCCCTATGTTCAGCGTAATCATTATTGTATAATGCCTCACAGGGAGGTGGCCACCTATTCCATAACGAACTGAGTGTTAGTTCTCTTGGACGTCTTTGAAATGACCTTTTTTACTGTTAACTCCAAGAATGCTCGCGAACAAGATCTTCTGCTAATGCATCATCCACGTTGGACTTATAATCTTATACAACTCTACTTGTTTACCCCGTTGAATCTGGTCATCTATCGGATTGCGTCTCCGCCGTCGTTTTGGAGCCTCTAGATCGACCAGTCATCGTTCATATCGGGCGGATAAGTAACATGCCTTTACCCATCTAATGTGAGTGCTTGTCTCTCTCTTCCGCTAGATGCATGTCACTCCTTGTGTGGCATCGGGCAGGACTCAGTTGAAACCACTTACCACCTCGAAGCCCTTCCGATATCCTGTTGGTTTTGTGGGACCCTGCCTCTATTAGAATTGGCGCTATATCCGTTATGTTTTATAACTTTTCGGGTCTGGGTCACTCGGGGATTTTCCTTCTTTGAGGGGTTTGCCCGGTGAAATGCAATTAGCAACCTGTCGCTAATCACATATCAGAAACTACCGCCGTTTCTTAATTTGACCTTTGGTTTTGCTAATTTGTGGTAGTGTGCGTTACCATGGGCCGACAGTCTCTGCACTTGACCAAGGGTCCTCGTTGCTTTGCGTTGTTCACAAATTGCAACTATTTCGAGGATATCTCTGATAAGCTTGATCTCTATAAGACTTTGAAACTTTGGCATGATTTTTAAGAATTCATGAAAACTTAGAGAGTGTTCTAGGATCCAATTCGGATCACGACCTTCCTACTGAAAAAGCTTTTGGGCCACCAAAAGTTGGTTTTTTTAAAGAATTAATCAAGTGAGGGTATATATTCCTCGCTTGTCCAATTTCTATCCATTTTGCACTGCTTGGTTTTGAACCTTTGAGCCCAATCCTAAGGTACTCAACATCCCCTCTGTGCGTGGTTCTCACCTTCCTGTCCAGAACTGTATCTTCCTGCAACTCATTGAGATATTTAGGGAACAAATCATCAATAGAAGGCAAATGACTCTGCTCTTTGGGATCTTCAATCAATGAAGGTTCAAATAGTCTCAAGTTTTTTGCATTAACTACGGAATAAATGTGCATGTAAGCTGGCAGATCAAGGCAAAAAGCATTTTCACCGATTTTCTCAAGTATCCTGAAAGGTCCATACCTTAGTGGCTTCAGCTTCTTACCTTGACCTTGCATTCTTTCTTTGCTGATATACAACCAGACTTGATCACCAACTTGGAAACTATGCTCAATCCGATGCTTATCATGCCTTGCCTTGTACTTGGCTTGGCTCTTTTCCAGTTGTTCTTGTACTGCCTAGTGAATCTCTTGTATTTGTTCAATGAACTTGGTTGCCTTGTCCACGTCACTGTGTCCATCAACCATTGTGTCTTTACTAAAGACAAAATCTAAGGGAGACCCTGGTGTGAAACCAAAACAGGTTTCAAAAGGAGATCTCTGTGTAGAAGAATGTTTAGCTCAGTTGTAAGCATGCTGCACATAGCATAGGTGTTCATCCCAAAGCTTGGGATGCTTGCTGCAATAGCCTCTGAGCAACTGGATCACTGTCCTAATGACCAGTTCTATTTGGCCATCTGTTTGTGGATGAAAGGCTGTGCTCTTCTTCAGTTTGGTGTCCATCAATCCCCATAGACTTGACAAAAACTTCCCAACAAATCGGGAATCTCTATCAGACACAATGGAAGTGGGTAATCCAAAATGAACCCATACATGCTGGAAGAACAACTTTGCTATTTGTTCAGTTGTAATCTGTTTGTTACAAGGTATTAAAATACACATTTTGCTAAAGCTATCCACAACAACATATAAATAGTCATGACCTTTTCTAGATTTAGGCAGTCCCCCAACAAATTCCATGGGAACACTTTCTCCAGTGGAGTCGCCAATTCTGGTTGAAGGGAAAGTACCCCTAGGGTCCTTTGGGCTAAGACTCTACCAGACTGAAAATTGCTTATCCAAAGAAACACACACACACAGCCATCATTTTTACTTTTAAGCAAATTCTAGTGTTTAGGGTACGTACCTAAGGTCCTACGTTCGAGAAGACCTTTAGGGTCCAAACCCTTCTTGGAGTTCCCTTCTTCTTCCTTTGACCTGCAAGACAAACAAATCAAAGAACACAACAGTACATATACAAATACTTATGTATAAACCATCTTTATGCTATAAAGTTAGTTATAAAAATCTTTAAGTAACCACTTGCATAAGAATTCAAGACAAGAATCTCATAAGCATAAAGAAAGATTGTTTCGGGAACAAAGACGTGTTTCTTTATATATAAAGGCAAATAAAGTACATATAACGGAAAGATATCACCTGAACACCTTCAGCAGGCTCCAAGCAAAGCTTCCTCCCGGATTCGTTCTAGCCTCAAGCCTCCAACAAGAGCTCCTTCCAAGTCTTACTCAATGATGATATCAAGGATGAATGATCACCAATACACATGGAAACAAGGGTTTCCTATGCAAAATGGGGGAAGTGCAGAAAGCACCAAGGACTTCAGACCTGGTCTAAGGGGAAAATCTCAGCATAATAATCTTGCTCTCCTTTCTCTCTCTCCTTGGCCTTCCCTTTGATGTCTTTTTATACCCTCTCCAAAGTAGTTTTTTAGTTAGGAGTTGGTTGGGAACAGTTGGGCCACGGGCACTAACAGGTGATCCAGCAGGTAAAACCCGCGATCTCCGCCCGAAAAAGAGGAATTTATTATTTTTTTAAGTGTTTTAATAGATACACGCGGGTTGGGTATGACAGACCAGCGTGTACACGCGTTTAACTCAGGGCAATGTCGCGTATAGGGAATAAAACACTGTTTTTTAAATTTTTGGACCAGGTCTGGAAGGAGGGGTTGCCCTAGGCCATAAGTGGAGCATCACAAACCATAAGAGTGAGATTTGGAGCTATAACAGATGCCCCCTAATGTATGAGGTCAGAAGGGGAACATGATGGCCGAAATATATTAAGTAAGTACAAGGAAAGGAACTCTGCCGAAAAACCGAGGAGGACTCCACCAGAATTCAGCCTGCCAAGCCACCGAAAGGAGATCAGAAAGAAACACTGTCTGAGGCGGGCATACCCATGCTCAGGAAAAGTAAATCATGTCCGCATATCAAGTACAAGCGGATCCACTAAGTATACAAGTATAAATGACTGGAAAATACATAATGGATCATCTGATCATAATGAGTAAGTACATGTTTGAATATCACATATAAGACTGTCAATGATGCTGAAAGATGAAACGGATCACTGATATCAAAGACTGATCCCAAGAAGGTACCAACTGAACATGATGGAATAGGATGGTACTACACTGCAAACTCAGGTGCCAGCATATAGAATGTCGCCGTGACTGACTGCAACATATAAGGTGGAGTGGTATCAACTAGCAGCAACAGGAGCAACTGTCAAGTGAACCAATGAATGCTGATACAACCTGAGGTCTTCACCGACCGCCGTGGTACATTTCTACACCATGGGAATAAATGATCTGAAGTCGACCATGTGAGAAATCGTTTGATTACCGGTCATTGATGTATACCGTTAACAAACACGAGACTACTCACCGATAATGATAATGAGCGTCAAGGTACCGAGTACAATCTAACAAGTGTGAATAGATGAGCTGAAGTCGAACACCTGTAAGAATCTATCAATCAGGAGACAATGATGGTTTCCCACTGTCGATAGCGAGGAATCTGCCACTAATGACTGCAAACCCCAAGGTACTGCCAAATGGACTCTAGATCTTTGCCCCAGAGCAATGAGTCGGAGTCGATAGGGAAAGATCCGCTAGAAGGAAGGCATTAAGGCATACTCCATCAATCTAGCGCGAGTGTAACACGTAGGCCAATAATGTGGAAGGAATCGGACGAAAAAAGATGTAGTAACCCAACCGAAGTACGTTTCCGGCGTACACAAGATGTGGCTAGCGCACGGCAAAAACCCTCTGAACCAACCAATAATGAAAGCCGACATAGAGGCGAGGTATCCACCAATAGGGTCAAATGGAAACCAAGGTACTGCACGAATCCCAATGTGTGATAATGTATGCTGATGTCGAACACAAGGGAAACCACTCAGTCAAAGACCCATGATACTGATCGATGCTGAGCACAAGGTGACCTATCAATAATGAAAATAGGGCCAGGGTGCGGCTCTAGGCCTGTCCTCAGAGCAAGGTGTCGTCGTCGATAAGGACAAGACCCGCCAGCAAGAAGTCAATGGGGACCTTCTCAAACCGGCACGAGTAAAGGACCAATATAACTGATGTGATGATAGACATGACACTGACAACCAGGGATGGCCGACTGAAAAATGAGTCAAGAGACACCGCAGAAAGGCCGACTCAGGCTAACTTCCCTTGAACAAAAGCACGACTCAATGTGACTATGTGGCAGCATATGATGAATCTGTATAAGTTCGTCATGCAGGAGGCACGAACGAACCCTCCATATGATTGGAAGAGATAACCAATCGGGGGAGAACTGACTCGATAACAAGGTTATGGCGTACCTAAGTCAAACTAAATCCCACCAATGCGGAGGAGACTTTGTTTTGAGTGCTTTGTTCAAGGGCGACACGACGGACTCTAGCTGCCAACAATAAATGGAAATAATGTCCCTGTTCCCGCTCTTTTTTGGAATTTTTAATTTTTTTGTCTTTTTCTGATAAGCCGGAAAAAGAATAAAAGAATGCTATGGTACAGTGGAAAGAACGAGTGTCGGTGAAACAGATGATCTAGTTCCTGGGAAAGGAACGTTCCTATGCTCAATGCAGGGAGGTGAAAAACTGGTCAGTGACACTCAGAGGTAAGTTCCTTCCACGGATCTGGGTATGTCAAGCTGCAGAAGTCAAGGGTATGCAAGGTTGATTTTGCAGACGTCATGGTCAAAAGTTGGCTTAAACACGAGTCCAAGTGAAGCCGGCTATAGGCCAAAAGGTGCAAATGGTCAACATGCAATGCAGAAGTACAACTCAACACACATAGGAGCCTCTAGGGTATAAGGCCAGAACGAAGCGAAGAAGCAAAGAGGAATGAGTCTTCAACGCATAAGTCATGGCGGGACTACAGAGGACTCCCGAGCCTAGGGATGAAAAATCAGCATGAGTGCCAAGCGACAACAAGGTACTAACTAGGGCACCCATGATAAGGTAGGCTCTACCACACAAGTCATGATACTTCTAAGCAATGAGAAGGTTTCACATCATAACTTGGTGGGGTCGATCCTAAGGCCAAATGGGAAAGGAAACTGATAAGTGCACAATGCAGGCGAAAAAACCTAACCTATATGCCAGTTTCGAGAACCAATACCTGTCAGAACGGACCAACCATAAAATTCCAAAGGAGAAATCTTCCAAGTTCTGTAAACATAAATAGGAACACTAGACACGAAGTTAATACATCCCACATATAAACTTCATATAAGATCTTGTGTTATAGAATACAAAACTTGAAGATGCGTACCTCATATGTACAATATGGTACAGGGGACCACGCAGCCTTGCGGCTTACGCATAATAGTTCTTCTGGACAAACCCCTTGCAGGGATCGGACCAAGGACTCCTTTGGTAGTCATGGCTTCAAAGAGTTCCTCCTGTGAAGGCAAAACAAGATCTGAGAAATCATGAGAACTACAAGGATCATAAGAGGGAATTAAAGGGTCCCATGTCCCTATAGGAAGAATCTCTCGGTCAACTGCCGGGACCAAGTCCCAAGAAGGAGAATCATAAGTCAAAGGATCCTTCTTAGAAGCAATTGAGCATTGAGGATTCAATGCCACATAATTGACTTGTGGCGGGGTAGAGTCTACTTGAACACTTGGAACAAACCAAGGGGCATTCTGCAGTAAAGTCGAATTAGGGTGGTGATTATCAGATGCAAGCTGATCAATAGTGACAATATTCCCGTTATGAGGAAAGCACATTACTCGAAAGAGTGAAGACACCACAGCATTCATAGCATAGACATAATCACGCCCAAGTAGCATATTAAAGTCTAAAGGGCTATCAACCACCATCATATCGATTAAGACAGCCTTCCCACCTAAAGTGATAGGCACTTGAGGAAGAACACCCATAGATTCACCAGGTCTTCTATCATAGGCTAACAACTGACTCTGAGCTGTCAACAACTTTGGAGAACCCAAAGCTTTCCAAGTCAAAGAGGATATAATACTTGTAGAGGATCCTTCATCCACCATACATCGATAGACATTTGTGGAATTAACCCTGACCTTTATTTGGAAAGGTGCAGCGGAAGGAAGACGAGGCTCAACAAGGCTATCCCAATCAAAGGAAACACTCTTAGAACTTGGAGGGGGAACATTCGAAGAAACCGGAATGCCCCCTATACCAGAAGACTCTGTACTAGAGATCAAACAGACTCTTTTGTTAGGCACTTCACCCCCCAAAAGAGGAGTGTAATCGGCCAGCGATTGCACTGACTCTACCACATTTTCAACCGATGGTTGATGGGATTGATGAGAAACCATATCAGGTCTAGGAGTAGAAGTACTTTCAGACTCGGACCATATCCTTTGAACCTCTGGAATACCAGGGCATAAATGAGTAAGATGGTCTCCCTTGCATATCTTGCAAGGGAACTTAGGTTTAAAACTTCTACGTCCAGGTTTCTTATCAACCTCCATTCCACCAACATGACTAGCAGTGGTTTGCGGAGAGTCCTGAACATGACTTGCAGAGGTCGGTGACTCTTTGCTAGTATGACTCGCAGTGACTAGACTCGTGCCCCCAGCATGACTCGCAGCGGCTGAAGACTCATCTCCAACATGACTCGCAGAGGTTGAAGATGAAGTGCTAGTATGACTTGCAGTGACTAGACTTGTGCCCCCAGCATGACTTGCAGCGGCTGAAGACTCATCTCCAACATGACTCGCAGAGGTTGAAGATGAAAGGATAGAATTATTCTTCTTCTTTGACTTCCTTTTTCTCCTCTTTTTAGATTTCTTATTACAAGAAGGAGAAGAAGAAGGAATCCCAGATTTCTCTTTGAAAGAAGATGAACAATTAGCACCCATATGATGCCCCTGAAATAAAGCATTCATCTAAGAAGCTTCAAGAGCATTTGGAATATTCGGAGTGGACCACAACCAAATGGGTAGTCCAACATTCAACCCAAGAATATTCAAAGTGGCCATCAAGGGAGTACCAACGTTTCCAAAGAAAGGAAAAGCACAAGGATCCCCTTTTGGAAGGGTACCTTGGTTGGTTTCCACAGGAATATTAGCCATATCTAACTGATCCAAAGACCCTTTCCCTTGTGGGAATATAGAAATAACTCTTCAAAGAATATGGATAAGCAATCAAAACCTTTGCCCTTGAGGAGGCAACTCCACAACTTCTGAAAGAACGACCAAAAGCCTTTCAAGATCGGTAGAGTGGCAAGCCAGTCACTCAGACTACAAAGTCCAAAGGTGACTAGACAAAAATACCTAAAGCCAACTATATACAAGGAGCAAAGAGCACACACTATAAAGTCCCTAAAGATACAGCCAGTCAAACAACTTCCGAGTATTTCCGCTCCGGGTGGTGAGGACCGGACACCAAAATACAAGAAAGCGGAGTCAGGGGCCTTCCGAAGATAGTCTGGGATAATGACGGCCGAGTCCTATCAGTGAAGGTAACAGAGGAAGTTACGCTGACCTCCTAACAACATCCTGCGCCGGTGCAAGCCCCCAAGCTTCGCAAGGGTGCCCTCCAGTAGTACTGTCGAGAGTGATGCAACGTCGACCTCAGGTGCCACGGGATTCCCCTCCGCAGCCACCTATGCAGATCCCTAGGAGAGGCAACTATGGGTACCAACTCGTCACAGAAGCCAGGCGAAACAGTCGTGAGGTAAGTTCGGACAAGTAGGAGAGGGGGTATCTCTCTTCCCTGTCTTCACAGACCCTCGTGCTTAACTCCCAGATCCGGAGCTTTCCTGGTCTTCCTAACGCTATTGGATTTACTCTCGTTAATCAGACTGTTATGTTTGACGTTTTATGTGGCCTTGGAGAGTTAACTCTCCACTCGCCTAATCCAAGGCCCTAAAATCCTAAACTTGTTGGTGTAACTGACTAAAACAAAAAGTTCTAGTGGATTTTAATTAAGCGCTTGATTTTATTAGGCTGTTCTTTTAGTCACAGGGTAATGGAGATGAAACTAGTGGTGTTTTTTGACGCAAAAGAAGTTAATAAAAACTTAACTATATGCACATGCACTTTTTCGTTCGATGAAAAGTAATCTCTAGAGGGTTCAGAGGAACTTCAAATTAAACAAAGTTGTTTGCTTTCTTTTCAGACTCCACACTGACAAAAGCTAACAAAGCTATGTATGCATAAAAAGGGATGCGAAGCTATCCTAATGCAACAGCTATATGTGAATGCAAGATTTTAAGACTACTCTGCAAACAAAGAAGGAAAGTTGCTCCCTTATCAAATTTGTCTTGCCACTAAAATGCTTAGATAGAATATGATGTGCTACCAATCATTTCGTCCAAACAATAAAAACAAGTTCTAAGATAAACATAAAGCACTTTCACTTCGCAAAAAAGAAAATCAAATGAGAAGCGAGTTTAAGAAAACGAAACTCAAAAATTTTCAAAAGATTTTCTTTCAATCAAACCAAAAAATCTTTTTGAAAGGAAAACTCTCAAAAATACTGACACCAATGATTGATAAATGGGCAACCAAACACTTTTGTGAGTCGACACCTTTCAAATGATGAAAACTCAACAAAAATAAATGTGTTTGAAATCGCTTTTGACAATCAAAAGTAGCAATGAAAGTCCCAAAAGGTCAAAAGACAAGTTTCAAGAAAATGGAAACAAACAACTTTCCCGAAACGAAGGAGCAAATGGTCACAAAAATGATTTCGTTAAGCAAACAAAAGTGTCATCAAAGCAAAAATGGACACAAAGATTGAACCCAATCTTCCTACTCTGCCGAAACAGAGCAATCAAGATTCTTAAACAGAAATCTTGTGTGTCAAAAATCAATGACGCTTGCAATCAACGAAAACAAGACTAATACTCCTTATGACTAGAGAGAGTTCAGAACAAGATGCCCCCTGTCAACAGAGAACTGTTACTGGAAAAGTGACTGCTTGACACTGACCCAAACCACCAGACAATCATTCAGCAAAAAGAAAATTTATAAATCTTGAAATTTATGTAATATACGCGCCTGCAAATAAGTGCAGAATGCGTGTACACGCGACTGTAACTAAGGAAACCTGCGTATACGCGGGTTCACTTAGTGCCACTTGCGTATATACGCTTCTGTAATCCAGGAAAAGAGCGTATCTGAAGTCTTCCAAGAAAAATAAAAAAAAACACAGACTGAAAAACTGGAAAAGCTTGGAGTTCAAGAAAAGATCAGACAGTCAGAGCCAACAAACAGAGGGGCTGAGCCTTGATTGGCTTGAAGAATACCCAAACTAGGAACAACAAGAGTGTTGTCCCCAGCGGAGTCGCCAATTCTGGTTGAAGGGAAAGTACCCCTAGGGTCCTTTGGGCTAAGACTCTACCAGACTGAAAATTGCTTATTCAAAGAAACACACACACACAGCCATAATTTTTACTTTTAAGCAAAATCTAATGTTTAGGGTACGTACCTAAGGTCCTACGTTCGAGAAGGCCTTTAGGGTCCAAACCCTTCTTGGAGTTCCCTTCTTCTTCCTTTGACCTGCAAGACAAACAAATCAAAGAACACAACAGTACATGTACAGATACTTATGTATAAACCATCTTTATGCTATAAAGTTAGTTATAAAAATCTTTAAGTAACCACTTGCATAAGAATTCAAGACAAGAATCTCATAAGCATAAAGAAAGATTGTTTCGGGAACAAAGACATGTTTCTTTATATATAAAGGCAAATAAAGTACATATAACAGAAAGATATCACCTGAACACCTTCAGCAGGCTCCAAGCAAAGCTTCCTCCCAGATTCGTTCCAGCCTCAAGCCTCCAACAAGAGCTCCTTCCAAGTCTTACTCAATGATGATATCAAGGATGAATGATCACCAATACACATGGAAACAAGGGTTTCCTATGCAAAATGGGGGAAGTGCAGAAAGCACCAAGGACTTCAGACCTGGTCTAAGGGGAAAATCTCAGCATAATAATCTTGCTCTCCTTTCTCTCTCCCCTTGGCCTTCCCTTTGATGTCTTTTTATACCCTCTCCAAAGTAGTTTTTTAGTTAGGATTTGGTTGGGAACAGTTGGGCCATGGGCACTAACAGGTGATCCAGCAAGTAAAACCCGCGATCTCCGCCCGAAAAAGAGGAATTTATTATTTTTTTAAGTGTTTTAATAGATACACGCGGGTTGGGTATAACAAACCCGCGTGTACACACGTTTAACTCAGGGCAATGTCACGTATAGGGAATAAAACACTGTTTTTTAAATTTTTGGACCAGGTCTGGAAGGAGGGGTTGCCCTAGGCCATAAGTGCAGCATCACAAACCATAAGAGTGAGATTTGGAGCTATAACACCAAGGATGAGAAGGAACTGGTAGTGGAGTGTACAAGACTAGTTTTCTATTGTTGGGCTTGCTTTTAGCACACATGGTACACCCTCTTACATATCTAGAAACGGTTTCATGCATTTTTGGCCAATAACAAAATCTTTGCAGTTGTGCAATTGTTTTACTTACACCAAAGTGACCTGATATTAGAGAAGTGTGTGCTTCTCGAATTATCTTTACTCTTTCGGTTTGAGGAATGCATAACTTTCCAAAATTATACAAGAGTTGGTCCTTAACATGATAATCCAATTCTTCTACTTGTTTGCCATGACTTAAAGTTGCATATACATCTTTAAAATCTATATCTTAAGCATACTGTTTAATGTAGCTTTCATGCAATACTGAATTATGCTTAAGTATAGTGGATGCATTTATGATTGGTCTGGAAAACATATTTGCAACTTTATTGTGTATGCCATTTTTATATCTGATGACAAGATGAAATTGTTGTAGAAAACCCATCCACCTATAATGTATCGATTGCTGCAACTTAGTTTGTGAGTGTAAATATTGAAGTGGATGATGATCAGTATGTATAACTATCTCTTTTCCCATTAGATAATGTTTCCACTTTTTCACACTCTGTACTAATGCACATAATTCCTTACCATATGTGGGACAATTAACTACTGTAGAATTAAATGTCTCAAAATGATAACATATGGGTTTACCGCGCTGCATCAACACTGCTCCCATGGCATAGTCACTGGCATCGGTTTCAATCTCAAATGGTATTTGAAGATTAGGCAATGCTAGTGCTGGTG
Source organism: Pinus tabuliformis (assembly GCA_031772625.1). Lineage (NCBI taxonomy): Eukaryota > Viridiplantae > Streptophyta > Pinopsida > Pinales > Pinaceae > Pinus > Pinus tabuliformis. The sequence goes on from CM062820.1 coordinate 945,531,641, forward strand.
TTGTACTAATCTTTTCTTTTAAGGTGTCGAAGGCTTTTTGCTGTTTGCCTCCCCTCTGAAACACCTTGTTCAATCCTGTTAAAGCATGTAAGGGAGCTGCAATAAAGGAAAAGTTAGAAATAAATTTTCTCCAATACTGTGCGGATCCTAGGAAGCTTCTAACTTCAATAGCAGATTTGGGTTTAGGCCAGTTTACAATGACTGCAACCTTAGAGGGATCTATCTTCAATTCACCACCCCCTACAATATGACCCAAATAATTCAAATATATTTTTCCAAATTGACATTTTGAGAGCTTAACATAAAGATTTTCTCTTTTCAAAACATCTAGAGTCGGCTTTACATGCTTCAAGTGTTCTTCCCATGTTTTACTAAATATAAGAATGCCATCTACATATACAATGACAAAATCATCAATAAAAGGCCTGAGTACATCATTCATTACTCTCATGAAAGTAGCAAGAGCATTAGTTAAGCCAGAAGGCATAACTAACCACTCATACAATCCCTGCTTTGTCTTGAAGGCAGTCTTCCATGCATCTTGCTCTGTAACTCTGACCTAATGGTAGCCACTATGCAATTTCAACTTGGAAAAGTAAACAACTTCTTTCAACTGATCTAATAGATCATCTATGCGAGGAAGGGGATAATGATTTTTGATCGTTATCTTATTCAGTGCTCGGTAATCAATGCACATTCTCCATGAGCCATATTTCTTTCTCACCAAGACAATTGGAGATCCACATAGTGATGTGCTAGGTCTTATGAAACCTTTTTCAAGCAGCTCTTGTACCTGCTTCTTGATTTCTGCATTCTCTAAAGCGGACAACCTGTACATTCCAATGTTAGGCAATGGAGCATATTGCTGCAAATTAATATCATGTACTATTTCCTTTTTGGGTGGTAGACCTTTAGGTTCTTGAAATAGTATATCATATTCTGAAAAAACTTTTTCTAAATCAGCTTATTGTTTAGCATTACAACCCTCAAATACATTGGTTTTATCAGGTTTCTTTTCCTTTACAACCATCAGTAAAAATTTGTTTGCATGAATTTACAATTCTTTTCATCTGCCTTGAGTTTATGAGAGTATAATTATCCTTGAGTTTATGGGCTCTTACAATATATTCAGTTCCATCTTTAACGAGATGATACTTATTTTCTGCCCTATAGAAAATAGCTTTTCTATCATACAAGTAAGGACTTCCTAAAACAATTCCACATATATCCAAGGGAACAATATCTAACTCAACCTCATCTACAAATGCTGACCCAAAAGAAAACCTAAGTTTACATTGTCTAGTCACTTGTAGCTTTGCTTTGTCACATAACCAACCTAATGGATATGGTTTCTTATGAGGTGTGGTTAGCAATCCTAACTTCTTTACAAATGCTTCAGAAATTAAATTTACTTGTGAGCCACTATCAAACAAAGTATCAATCTTTTGATGCTTGAAAATAACTCGAATATGAAAAAGCTCATTTCTTTTCCTCTCATTTTCTTCATTATCAGTAGATTGTGCAAAATTACTAGTAGATGCTTCAGAATTTTTACCTTTTATACCTGTGGCTGTGATTGTTGTTTCATCTCTTGAGTCTGACCCCAAATATTTTTGAATAGCTGGAGCAGTCTTCTTCTTTTTTCCATCGTACTTCTTGGGTTTCAGCTCTGAATGCAGAATCTAGCAGTGTTCATCATCATGCCCATCCTTCTTGCGGTGAGTGCACGAAGGTTTGGTCTTTTGTACAACATTTTCCTTCCTCTCTTTCCATTTCTGCTTTTTCTTTTCCTTATTCTTGCTTTCAGTGGGTTTTGATGATCCCCCAACTTCTGGGTTCACATTCTTGCCTCTAGCCTCTAGATGTGTAGCTTGAACAGATACCTCATCTATGCTAGTGGGATTAAACATGAGAATGGTGTGATTTAAATAGCTGTGTAGACCACCTATATACTTCAGCAAAGTTTCAGGTGAGTCTAAAGAAATTCCTGGAATCAAAGCTCTTTTCCTAAATTCTTGAGTGTAACCTTGTACACTTTGCCCTTTCAATTGTCGAAAAGTTTGTCAACTCATCATGGATTGCTGCATATAAGCTAGTGGATAGAACTATTTTTTAATTGCAGAAACAAATTCACTCTAGATAGAAATAATTTTACCATGCTTCTTCATGTCAGCTTTTGTCTCGCCTTCCCACCATACCAAGGCAGTGCCTCCAAGGCATAGGCTAGCCAGCTGAATCTTACTACTGTTTGAATCAATGCTCTACACCTTGCAATACACACCAATCTGTCTAATCCAATTATCCAACTTTTCTACATTCAACTCTCCATCATATATTGGTAAATCAAATTTAACATCTAATTTAATCAAACATGTCTTCTTTTTATTTTTAGGGCTATTAGGAGGTGTGGGAAGCTTTTCTTCTTTCCCTTTGCCTTTAGAATGGTCATTGAGGAGAGATTCTTCTGCTCCTTTATCTTGTTTGGATTTTGATGAATCTTCTTCTCTACCTTTCTTAAATTCTCTATACATTTCCTCTACCATGGCTCTCATGGTCATGAAACTATCCATGAACTGAGGGTCTGATTCCAAGGGAATTTCTTCTGTCATTTTCCTCTTAGGATAGACTCTTCCAATTTCTGGGTTAGCTCCAACCAATTCGCCTCCTAATTTGAGCTTTGTCCTAGTTAGCATTCAACAAAAAAATCTAGCACAAGCTTGTTTAACTTCAGCAACCTAGGGCTCTGATACCACTTGATCTAAAATTGATCGAAGACAAACAATTAAGGTATTATAGACTCATGTGCATGGATGTGCCTATGTTATTTTATGCAACAGATCGATAAGATTGTGAAACACACAAACAATGAAGCAATTAGAGATTCATAACATGAAAACATGTAAACACAACAAGTTTAATAAGGAGTTCACCCAATACTCCTAGGCTATGTCTCCCAGTCCAGCCTTCAGTGGTGGCCTCTTTATTATGTTTTCAAAAGCAGAATTTTTACAACAATGAGCTCAATTTGAGTCTCACACAACAAATATGAATCAACAAGACTGTACTTGGATCCCTGAAGTCTTCGAAGTATGCAAACTCTACTTACTGAAACTCAACCTCTATTGGTCAAAATAGTATGAGCCTAATCTGAGACTCATACATGACAAGCATATACAGAGGAGTTCACTTGAACCTCTCAAGCCTTCTCTGGAGTACACAGACTCTCTGACTCTCTTTGGCTCTGTCTGGCTCGATGTTGCCTTTGCTTCTGCAGGTCAGCTCGGCTCCTTCTTTCTGCTCTTAGCTTTCTGCGTCTAACTAACTCTCTTAACTTGCTTGCTTCTCTCTCTGTTAGTTCATGGCTTTAAAGCCAATCTGCTTTCTGACTGTTCATTTCCGCTTCCCAGCTTTCTGGTTTCCCTGCCTCTGTCCGTTTGAATCCCTCTGTTTGGCATAATCATTATTGTATAACGCCTCACAGGGAGGTGGCCACCTATTCCATAATGAACTGAGTGTCAGTTCTCTCTGATATATTTGTAATGACTGTTTTTACCGTTAAGTCCAAGAATGCATGCGAACACGATCTTCTGCCAACGCATCGTCCATGTCAGACTTCAAATCTTATACAAATCTGCCCGTTTACCCCATTGAATCCGGTCATCCGTCAGATTGCATCTCCGTCGTTGATTTGGAGCCTCCAGATCCTATGGTCATTGTTCATATCAGGCAGATAAGTAACATGACATTACCCATTCGATGTGAGCGGTTTTCTCTCTCTTCCGTCGGACACGTGTCACTCCTTGTGTGGCATTGGGCAGGACTCGGTTGAAATCGCTTACCACCTCGAAGCCCTTCCAATATCCTGCTGGTTTTGTGGGACCCTGCCTCTGACAGAATCAGTGCGATATTCGTTATGTTTTATAAATTTTCAGGTCTGGGTCGCTCGTGGCTTTTCCTTCTTTGAGGGGTTTGCTTGGCATATTAGAAACTACCCCCATTTCTTAATTTGACCTCTAGTTTTTCTAATTTGTGGCAGCGCGCGTTACCACGGGCCGATGGTCTGCGCGCTTGACCGAAGGTCCTCATTGTTCAAAAATTGCAACTGTTTCAAGGATATATCTGATAAGCTTGATCTCTATAAACTTTGAAAATTTGGCATGATTTTTAAGAATTCATGAAAACTTAGAGAGTGTTCTAGGATCCAATTTGAATCAAGGAAGTTGTCACTAAGGGGGGCTATGCTCTAATGCCTCCTTCCTTCTCCTATTGTATCATATTTGTAATTATTCTTAAATCCTATCCCAAGTTGTTCTTAAGGGGGGATGTTAGGATATTCCAACACAGGAAATAGTTAAGTATAACTTGGTCTAGTGTAGAGCTAGGTAAAGTGTGTTTCTTTACTATGTACATTTGTAACTTACAATCCGACGATCACGATATGTTCTAGACATGAAGTGATCTGACGGTTCATTCTCTCCTTGGTATTACTGACACTCGATCCGTGGCTTAACACCCGATTGGTCCATGATATCTATTTAAAGAGCACGAAGGGTCATTTGTAGGGTGACCGTTCATGAGAGAAGCTTATGTAAATTTTCTTTATTTTATTAATAAATTTCCTGAAGTGGCCCATTGGCTAAGGCTGTGGAGTGTTTCCCTCTTTGAGGGTTTTAACCACATCAAGAATACTGTTGTATTGATCTATGATCAGTTTGTGAGCGGTGTCCTTTGGTGTTGTATTAGAGGAACTTACCCTGTAAATTCCTACAGGAAACACATTGCCTAACCAACAAAGTAACTATTCAACATAAGTTCAATGTGAAAGTGCAAAGCTAAATCTAATGCAAAATAGGGAAATGTTGCTTCATTTATACACAAACATTGTTACTGACATTATGCATCAACTACTGCATATTGACATAGTACATTCACCAAGAACTCTATGCCAATACTTTTTCATTCACTTATTTATGCAACCATTGGTACAAAAATGAAAATATAATAGAACTATAATAAACTAGCGCAGAAGCTTTAAATAATTCATATTAATAGAAAATAACAGAAATACACATTACATCGGGGTATCATACAATAGAATGAGAGATAATACCATCATTTTCCATGTTGTATTAACCAACAAATCCAAGCATAATTAGAAGAATAAGTGTTCAGGAAGGTATAAGAGAGAAATAACATTAAAAGAAATAACATTTGGTTGAAAACAATATATAGAGAACCATCATCAAACTAATAATAGAACAAAATCATTCATACTCGACAGTAGCTATTTATATAACTTCCATCTTCATCATAGTGCTCCTAGAATCTCGGGTCAGCTCACCTAGAGAACCTCGGCCTAATGAGTTTTCCATGTATGTGCTAAGCCACAACCAATTTATTGACCATAACGAGCCAAATCACGACCAACAACTTACGCAAAACTCACTGAACCATACAACTAGAGAGTACAATATCGAAAACCATATCTTTCTATTACGTCAGACTATTCACGCTTTTATCACACATGTGCATGGTATGTTAGACATTTGAACAGTATTCCTACCTTATTTTATGTTGCACACTTTGCTAACCTATTCCATGCATGATATTCACTATATCCTCCCTAACATGTCGTATCTCAATATTTAGCCAAAATTTCAAAATTTTCCCCTTTTTCTACCTTGGCCCCAACAATACCCCCAAATTATTCATTTCTCACCCTTAAGTCACTATGGCTTAGTTGTGCACCAAGAGAAAAGAGGATCTCTACAATTTTCTCCAAAAATTTCTTGAATATTTTCTTGGTCGTCAGCATTGTGGTATTTGCTTCCTCTACCCGACTGATGATAGTTTATGCAACCTCAAAAGGAATATCAAGGGCATGGAATGATGGTTCATTATATGCAATTATCTAGTGTGTGGTGGTCTATGTTGAAGCAAGATCATTGATGAGTACCATGGCTTCATCCTGCAAGTGTACAAACTTTTGGGTAAGTTGCTCCACTCTTCTCTCCATCGGTTAATCCACCTACCCAATGTTGCACTTTCTACCATTGTAGCTTTGCATTCTGGTGTAGGTAGAGTGATTAAAATATTGCATATGGACTCACTTTGTTGTTTTGCAATTGGAATCTTGTCATTGATTTCCTTAAGCTCAACACTTTTCTGCAACTTATTCCACATATCTGTGTTGACTTCATATAATTTGGTGCATTTGTGCTTGAGCTCTCGTGCATGTTCAAAAGACTTGGATGATTCTCATGCCTTTTCTCTTCTTTCTATATCTTCTGGTGAGGTAGTAGGCTTGATATGTAGTTGCAAATCCTCAACTTTGGTCTTGAACCCCTGTATCGTTACATCAATATTTGACAATGTTTTCTCTACAGGAGTATCAATCTCCATTGGGACACCCAATAGTTTAATATATACTTCCTCTACTACCCGTCTCAGTGTTCCCTCTCTCTCTCTCTTTATCTTGTTGTCGCACTTCTATTAGTTGTGCATGTACTGCTTGTAATTCCTTTTGCTTACTAGTGATTTGGGATGTATCCATTGAGGTTTTATGAGCTCTAAATTATACTTCATATATGATAAATTATTATAATAGATGTAAAACATTCAAAGGAAATGTAGACAAAAAAAAAATCTAACTGGGGAAACAATTGGGCGTACTATTCATTATCAGGGTTAGCATAGTATATTGTGATTGGGGGAATAGCTAGGGTGTGAAGTTCTATCAATATAGAATATGGTATCAAATGCTCTAGTTGACTCTCTAGTGCAAGAGATGCATTAGTCACCTTTGTCATAGTAATTAGCTCTTCTGTACTTGGAGAAGGGGTGACCATTTACTTAATGATTCAATTAAAAGACTTAGTTTCTACAAATCTTGTTTTGTCTAGTCTTGCAGTTCATTTTTCTCTTTTACTCATTTCTAAACGGATGTGATGAGAGGGGTATTTCCCTAATCTATCACTTCTTTGTTCTACTCAATAATTAATTGTAAGTCCTCCTCTGATAGAGAATGTGCATATGGGTCAATCAACTTCTTTACCTTCTGCTTCTTTCTTGCACCATGTTTTGACACTTCAATGGCATATTTTCACCTCCAGGCTCTGCTTGCTCTTCTCCAAAATCCTGTTGTGGTGTTCCAGGATGCTTTTCCTCAGGTTCTTGTGATGGGGGGACATTCTTCCTGCTGTGGGGTAGCTGGCCCTTCCTGTTGCAGATATTGGTGCTCCTTTTGCTTGCCACTGTTAATGGTTTGCACCTCTAACTACTATTGAGTGGGTAGTTTGCACAGTTTGTTGGCCAGTCATTTATAATATGTGACATAGTCAGGTCATCAAGCGTGTATCGACACTACAACCACTACTTGTTTAGGTTTGCGTGGGCTTGAATGTACATGGAATGTGGTATGACATGGAATATTTCCACAACTTTGTAAGATTCAATAGTCTGAACATGGATACGAGGTACCTTTTTAATGACATGACTTATTGCCTCCTTCCACTGGTAGCATGTGAAATTGTTGTCCACTTGTTGCTATTTGTTCATGGTATACTAGAAAGACCCAAACCTTGGTGCAAAAATATTTTGCTTCTCCATTGGTGGAAACTGAGTGTCCATTGAAAACTACCAAGTCGCGAGAATATCAAAATAAAAATCCAGAAATAGTGAAACTCCATGTTCTTATCTTGGGCTTTAAGACAATCTTGCATGAAATGGTTAAGCCAAAAAGTTTCCCAATTCACCTAAACACCTTTGACACACTTTGTAGTGGTCGTGATTATGCCTATAGGGCATTGATCCTTCCTAAATTTCCTTAATATTTTGCAAGACATGAGATCTGTGGCGAACCTTATAGCATCATCATCTATAGTGGAGATCGTCACTCCATGTTGTCCACAAACAATTGATTCTTTTTTCAAACCTCCTTTTCCACCACCTTCTTTTTTTTTCTTGTTGAACATGGGATTTGAATATTTGTATCTATGGGGAGCCCTACAATTTTAGAAATTAGACAAATGTCAATCTCAATTGGCTCATCTATCCATAGGAAGCCATCATGCACACATCTCAATGACAATTTGACACATATGTTGATCTCTATGATCCTAACAAAGTGTGGGATATCCAAGAAATTAAGTATTCCTAATTTCTCCAATCCATTGGCCCATTACTAAAACTCAAAGGCCACCAATGTCTTGAAAATGCAGCAAGAAAACCTCAGTTTGACTTTCCTTGGTCAAACTAGAGAGAAAATTCGAATTTCCATTTTAGTAGACAACTTGGATGAGTTAACTTCAGTGACATGGTGTGTGTCACCCAATTATAATAGATAATAAGAGTTGGAAGACTTGAGTTTAGTTCAGTATGAGTGATTGATAATTTCTAGCAATCTAAATTAGTTAAAATGAGTTATTGTCATTTAAACTAGTTCCAATTGTTAGAGGAACTAGTGAAAGGTCCAGTAGTGCAGTGTGAATTTAGTAACAACCCAATGATCAACCAGTTAACCAATCAATCAACCTAGAATAACTGTTGCATGCAGAGAATTCGAGTTACCCAGTTGAGACGGAGATTCTAAGGCAGTATAATATCAGTTGTAGACTATTTCGAGGTGTACAGGTGGTGCATGCAGTCAGAGGATGAGCCTAGATGAACTGCACAATTCCTTGGAGGAAAATTACTATGAAATAGGTGCCTAATTCCTCAAGGAATGGTGCAACGAAATAGGATCTTGGAGGACCCGAAAATTGGCTAAGTATTTTTCAGAGTTAGTCAGGCAGAGAGATAGACTATACACTTATAGAGGTTGCTCAGGCTTGAGAAAACATTGTATTTCATCTCTATTATTTGATTAATGCAATATAGATAGGAAGGGGTTTTGAGCAGTTTCTTTCCCCTAGATAAATATTTGTGTATGTGTGTTTAATATTGATGCATGTTTATGATTTGTGCTTGCGATCATGAATTGAATTTTGCATATGAGTAGAGTAGATTTGAGTCTTGTGTTTTAGTAAATTACATGAGCGGTTTTATATCTACAGAGTAAATTTCTACAAGGTATCATAGAAGGATTCACAATAGAGCAAAGAATTCAAATTTTTTATTGTAGGAGGGTCGAATTTTCAGGATCAATTCTTTAGAACTAGCAGGATGGATTTCTATGGTCTAAGGCTTGTGTATTCCCTTGAGGGTAGTTCAATTTTTTTTCTTGGAAGGACCACATGGAGGCAGTACTAGAGGATAATGGGTTGAAGGAATTTGTTAAGCAAGACATTCCAAACCAGGCTCAACTAACATCAAGCATATAGTAGAATGGAGGAATTGTGTAGCCAAGGCGAGGAGAATCATATTGGAGGGTGTAAAGGACCACATTATCTCGAATATCCACAGGAAGTAAACTCTGTATGCAATGTGGAAAGCACGAACATATTTTTTCTAGAACAACAAGGACCACGGGAAACTGGCGCTTAAAGATAAGCTTCAAAATATCAAGATGCAAAAGAATGATTATATTCAACAATACCTGAGCAGGTTCACACAATGTCATGATGAACTTGGAGGAGTTGGGGTTACTATTGTAGAGGATGATCTCATGAGCCTATCCCTTCTAGGCCTTCCCAAGAGTTGGCACAACTACCAATATTCGGTGAACAATAGGGAGAAAATACCAAACTGGGAATGCTTATGGTTTGATTTTGTATAGGAGGAGATAAGGAAAAACACTAGAGATGGGTCCTCATCCAAGTGTGAGGATGAGGAGAATTGTGCCTTGGATGGAAAGGAAAATAAGGGGAAAGGGAACAAACCCCAATCAAAACCAGAGTCCAGTCAAGAGAACAAGAAGAAGGTCTTTCCAAAATCAAATGCTCCAATTTTCACAAATTCAAGCATTATGCCACGAAGTGTCCACATAAGAAGACAAGCAAGAAGACCTTAGGAGGAGCAACAGGTGAAGCCCTGGATTCACAGCTCGAGCTTGATTTCACCCTCATTGCATGCATGGTGAGCATAATGATGGGTAGTGTTTGGTACTTGGAGAGTGGTGCCTCATTCCATATGATGGGAAATATAAAACTTTTTAGTGACCTGTAGGAGAAAGACCTCTAGATGCAAATCAAGATGTGAGATGATGGGAGGTATAGTTGACTGGTATTGGTACAATTACTTTTTAGAGGGAGTCTGGATCCCCTCTCAAACTCAGGGATGCCATGTATATTGTGGGCCTAAAGAAAAATCTCGTTTTAGTCGCTATGTTGGAAGACCATGGATATGGTGTGATCTTCAACAAAGAGAAAACATTCCTAAGACACATAGCCATGGGACAAGTGAATCAGATTGAGGTTCGTGTAAAGAACATTTACAAGCTAGATGTGGAATATTGTGTTACATTAAGCACGAAGGTAGAGAATGTGCATAGCTGCAATGTTGGTGAACTATGGCATAAAATACTTGGCCATTTTTATAATGGTGCCTTGAAGATTATGTAGCAGATTACCACATGCCTCCCTAAAGGATCACTAGATCAGAAATATATATGCAAAGGGTGTACTTTAGGGAAGTACACAAAAGCCTCACTCTATGATCGTGATAACAAAAAACATGTAGTCATGGAAAAGATCCACTATAATCTCCATGGAACTTTCTTAATAGCCTCCACTGCCAGGCACAAATACTATGTTATCTTTGTAGATGAATTCTCTTGGAAGTGTTGGATCTTCTTCATGTGGAAGAAAGATGAAACATTCTCCAAGTTTGTAGAATTCAAGGCATTGGTAGGGAAGGAAACTGACAATAAGGTGAAGGATCTCAAGAGCAATAATGGAGGCGAGTATGTGTCGAATGAGTTTAAATGTTTTTCTATAATAGAAGGAATTTGATTAGAGTTGACAACAACCCACAACCCACAGTAGAATGGGGTGGCTGAGAGAAAGAACCATACTGTTTTGGGAGCAACAAGAGCAATTTTGCATGACCAAGGCCTACCTCTTCATTTGTGGAAAGAGACATGCGACATAGTAGTATACTTGTAGAACCAAAGTCCTCATCAGATTTTAGGAATGATTACACTGGATGAGGCTTTCTCAGGAGAGTGAAATGTGTCTCACTTTAGGACCTTTGGAGTGTCTATTTACTGCCATGACTCCAAAGAATCCAGGAAGAAGCTTGATAAAACAACTAAGTTGGGGGTATTTGTGGGTTACACATAAACTCCTCACAATTACTGTGTGTACCTTCCATCCCTCAAGATGATTGTTGTTTGAAGGGATGTGAAGTTTGATGAGGAGAAGGTAATGATATGTTCTCTTGAGAAGGAGCTTTAGTTGCACCTAGATCAGGAGCTTTTTGTTCCAAAGGATGGAACCTTAGGAATTTTTGGAGCAGCCACAAGTTGAGGAGAAGAGAGTGGAGACATCCACTTAAGTAAAAACATTCAGAGAAGGAAGAAAACGAACGAGAGAAGCTAAGAGGCTAATACATGATGCTAGAGAGATTGTGTGAGCACCCACTTCTCAGCATAGGCACAGAAGGTCACCAGATCAGTACGTTGGCTAAATGTCACGTTGGTTGAGACTGAGCCATCCTCTTTCAAGGAAGCAGTAGAAAAACCTAGATGGGTTGATGCAATGGTAGAAGAGTATGATTCCATTGTAAATAACAGTGTTTGGGAAGTGGTGCCAATACCAATAGAAAAATTAGTGGTGAGTTCGAGATGGATTTACAAGTTAAAGCATGCAGTAGACAAAAGCATAGAGAAGTATAAGGCCATATGTGTGGCCAAGGGATTCTCTCAAGTTAAGGGAATAGACTATGAGGAAAAATTTCCACCAGTCACAAGGTATTCATCCATTAGATCTATACTTTCTTTTTTAGCGAAGATGGGGTAGAAGATCCACCAAATGGATGTGAAGACAAAATTCCTCAATGGAATTATTGAGGAAGAGGTGTACAGTGAGAAACTAGAAGGTTTTGAGACCTTTTACTGAGAGTCACATGTGTGAAGACTCAAGTGAGCATTGTATGGCCTCAAGAAAGCACCCCGTACTTGGTACACTAGGATCGAAAGCTATCTCACCAGGTTGGGATTCACCAAAAGTGAAGCAAATGAAAACCTTTATCATATTATGGTTGAAGTTAAATTATTGATTATTGTCTTATATGTCAATGAAGTAATTTTAACCAGTGATGAGAAGTTGATCAGGTCTTGTAAGAGGATCTTGCAAGAGAATTTGAAATAAAGGACATGGGACTCATGCACTACTTCCTCAGATTGGAAGTATGGAAAGGTGATGGGGAAATGTGTTTCTCTCAAGGCAATTATGCCAATAAGATACTGAAGAAGTTTCACATAGAGAGTAGAAAACCCATGGAGACACCTCTAGCCACTAGTTGGAGAAAAGAGAATTCTATTTCAGGTGAAGTAGTGGAGGCTACCATTCATCGACAACTCGTGGGTTCACTAATGCATTTGGTGAACACACGACCAGATATGTGCTATGCATTCAACTAGGTTATTTAAGATATGGTTAAGCCTACCAAATTTTTTTGAGGGTAGCTAGGCATGTTCTATAGTACCTCAAAGTCACCACCCAATTTGGACTATGGTACAAACGAATAAAGGGGGTGAAGTTGTGTGGATTCATAGATGTAGATTGGACATGGAGTCCATTAGAAAGGAAGAGTACAACAAGAGGAATTTTCAGTGTTGGGTCCGCAGTGGTTTCCTAGTACAATAGGAAGTAAAGATCAATGGAACTCAGCTTATCAGAAGCATAATACAGGGCCACAAGTTAGGAAACATGTGAGGCAATCTGAATGAGAAAGACTCTTGTGGGAATTTTTAGTTAAATGATGGATCCTACTGTGATATACTGTGACAATTAGAGTTTCATTAAGCTCTTTGAAAATATAGTCTTTCATGATCGATCCAAGCATATAGATATCTAGTATCACCATCTACGGGATTGTGTGTAGAGGAGGATCATGTTGCTTGATTACATTCCAATAGAGGAATAAGATGTAGTTATTTTGACAAAAGCTTTGTAAAAGGGTAAATTAGAGTTCCATAGAGGCAGGATTGGGGTATCTAATAATACCTTTCTTTCTGAGAGGGAGTGTTGAAAATGTAGCTAGAAAATCTCAGTTTGACTTGCCTTGATCAAACTAGAGAGAAACTTTAAATTTTCATTTCAGCAGACAACTTGGATGAGTTAACTTCAGTGACATGGATTGTTTCACCCAGTTAGCTTAGATAATTGAGTTGGAAGACTTGAGTTCATTTCAATATGAGTCATTTATAATTTCTGGCAATCTAAATCAATTAAATTGAGTTATTGTCAGTTAACTAGTTCCAACTATTAGAGGATCTAGTGGAAGGTCTAGTAGTGGGGTGTGACTTCGGTCAAAGATCAGTGATAAACTAGTTAAATGATCAAATATCCCAAAATAATTGTTGCATGTAGAGAATTCGAGCTACCTAGTTGAGATGGAGTTTACAAGGCAGTGTACTATCAATTGTAGACTATTCTTAGGTATAGATGTGCTACATGCAGTCAAAGGATGAGCCTAGATGAATTGCTCAATTCCTTGGAGAAAAATTCCTATGAAATAGGGTCCTAATTCCTCAAGGAGCAACACAAGGAAATAAAAGGTTTGGAGGACCGGAAAATTGGCTAAGTATCATCCTGAGTCAGTTAGTTAGGCAGAGAGATAGACTATACACTTGCAGAGGTTGCTCAGGATTGAGCAAGCATTGTATTTAATTTCTATTCTTTGATTAATGTGATACATATAGGAATGGGTTTTGAGCAGTTCCTTTCACCTAGATAAGTATTTGTGTATGTGTGTTTAATCTTGATGCATGTTTATGATTTGTGCTCGCAAACGTGAATTGAATTCCACATATGAGTAGAGTAGATTTGAGTCTTGTGTTTTAGTAAATTACATGAGAAGTTTCATATCTAGACATTAAATTTCTACACAATTGGCCTAATTACTCAATCATCCTGACATATTTATCTTATGTAAATTCTAGGAAATTTTCAAGTCCCACACATCATGTTCATTGTACTTCAGTTTATCCTCTATCCCCAACATGTCACCTACTTTTATAACTCCAAGTGGAATAGGTGTTTTCAGTAGCCTACATTTTGGCTCTTTAGGTGGTTGAGATTTTGTTTTTGCAGCTGGCTATGGGGGTGGCACAATACCTATGCCATTTTTGCTCACTTTCTTGGGTATTGATGACAAAGATGTATTACCACATAGATCCTAATGGGGTTTCTGATAACTTGTCTATTGGTTATGAAACTACCACTAATCTACTGGTTTTTTTGCTCACTCGAATCTCTAGTTCAATACTTTTCTCATCTCATAGAATGCAAAAGTTCAAAGTGACTAAGGTTGAAATCAGGAGAGACTCTCGCTACTTTAATGACTTTGCGTGCTTCTAAGTGTAAAAATTTCAAAATATTTTTTCCACTATGGAAATAACTACATAATGTACCCCAACGGTTGGATTGTTTGATATTGGAAGGTTCTCTAGGTGGTTAAGCAAGTTTTTTGGACCCGACCATGCTAGAGGTCATTTCAACAATCTTTCATTTAGAGTCGTTGGTATGGAAGGGATTTCACCTTTAATAACTTTAATGTTGTTTTCAATAAAGCTGCATGGAGTCAAATCTGCATGGGTAGCACACACTTTCTTCGACGCCTTTTTTTTTCACTATTATGGTTCCCATTGTCGCCACCGACTACCAACTACATTCCACCTTCTTGGTTAGTATCGATACTGTGTTTTCCATTCAGTTGCATTTTCACTTGACCACGCAATGCTCTTAGCGTGGAGTGTGTCAAATTCTCACCATGATGGGAAATGTATACTCTATCAATTCTTTTGTGTTGTTTCCAATAGTCACAAAGTATTTTAGGTTATATCCTTCTCATCTTCAACATGAAAACACAAAGAGACTTATAAAAATAAATAATCTTTCTTTCTTTATTTCTTTTTTATAAACCTGATCAACTTGAAGAAGCGAGGCAACTATTTTTGTACAATATCAGCTGACTCCCATTGATAAGTCATTTGAGGGGTTCCTTGTTCAGTTTCTCTAGCTAGATATACCTTGCATCTATGAAATACTTAATGATATATGGTCCCAACCAATTTATTTGAAATTTATCGAGCTGCTTCAGAAATTTACTATCATATAGTAGCACAATATTTTTGGTCTAGCGTTCATTTTACTTAATATCATGATCATGCCACACATTTTCCCTAGTTTTATACACATTCTAGTAGAACATTCTATGAATCTTGTAACCACTCTTGCCACATTTACCTATTTTCACCAGCTTGTCGGGGTAAACATGATATGTAGAGCTACCATGACATGACCTGAACTCCTAGATCCACTTAAGGAAGTGGGACCAACAAACTGACCACATACTGACATCCCACAATGGCTAGAGGTTACTCAGAGGTTGAGAAACCACCCTAGGTGGCCAAACCTTGAGATGGAACCCTTTTTCTTTGCCCTGGGCCCACAATCGCACCCAAAAAAAGGCATGCATGCAGTTATATGCCTCCAACCACATGCACTACACTGCTTCCATGCATTATATCCCAATTTCTCCAGTTCTGAGCATGCGGTCCCAGAATCAGTGCCACCTTTTTAAGCCTGCCTCTAGACCATTGTCTCAAATTCAATGAGAATTTCCAAAATCATATTTAGCATGGATAAAAATCTAAACATTCAATCCCAACTCAAAAACTTGACCTATACTACCTAGAACATAAGAAATATTTCATCAGACACATGGCAAACATGAAAGATACAGGTCATGAATTCATATATGATCATAAAAGTATGATATTCATCTGAGAATCATCGAGAAGTCCCTATGCCCTCTCCACATAGATGCAACAACACTTATTAGTCCATACATTCATAAATCAATCAATAACTAAACCATTCATGACAAGAGCCATAGATGATACATATCATATAACCAGAAAATAACCAACATATAAACCATGGCATCCCAACCATAATATCACCAACACATTTCCAATAAATATACATGAATCACGATAGAATAATATTTCTTATTAACATATGAAATTAGCAACCAAGTCAGGGACTTCCACGTACCACCCAACCATAGTTTGGGTTGAACCAAATCTCTCTTTTAGCCCCTCACCCTCACGCCATATTGCAAGCGTAAATGTGGGGTCTCATGGAATAAACAAATCAAAACAAAACTAGGGCTTCTAGAGGCCAAATCACCTCAACCCTCAATGAGTGATTCCACCTCGCGGTCAGAAATCACTAACACTAACCAAATCGGTCTCTACCCAAGTTGTCAAGTGCTACAAGAAGTAGTAACTCAACCCACAACCTTTCAGGGCTCCAAAGTGTTTTTCCAACTTGGTTCCAGGGACTAGTAAATCATCCCACCAAGGGCTCTAGAGATTTTTTCCCAACCTAGGCTCCAGGACTAGTAACTAAACCCAAATTGTTCCAGGGCTTCTAGAGCATTTTTTCCAACCCACAACCATAATTAGTTATGAGCACCAATCATAAAACAATCAATTTTAAAAACACACAACACCGTGGCTATCTAGGAAATGGAAAAGCAAGGCTAAAACCATTTACAAACCAGTAAATCATCCATGCCAATGACATAACATAACTAGATAATCACAGGCATATACCATGCCTCCATAAATCAACAAGGAAATTACACATGCAACCTGTTACTTGAAAAATAATCTTGTTGTAGATGTTGATCCACCTATACCCTTGCAATTTCTTGATTTCCCTTTCCTTCTTTCTCCCAATCCAAGTGGATACTAGAGTGCTCCAAGAATTCTCCAAGAATTCTCTAAATGTGCAAGAGTATGAGAGAGTGAGAGAATGAAACGAGAGCTCCAAGCTAAAATTGAAAAAATGTTGTGAACTAATCCTCAAAAGCTTTTTTATCATTGAGGCCTCTATTTTCTTCATTTTCCTCAATTTTCCTTCAATGTAAAAGCCATATGACACAACTTATGAGAGCCTGCCATATGTATTTCTACACAAATTGACACCACATGTCACCTCGAAAAGGGTCACTTGACCACTCAAATAATGTTGAATCCACCTACCATTTGTCACACCCATGTGCATCCAAGTCACCTAATTTCCACATAACCTTTCCATTTCATCATTTCCTTCCACTTTGCTACCAGTGTTCATCTACATGCTAGGGGAAATTAAGTTCCACCAATGGTTCAATGATTTCCTGAGTGCTAGATGTCAACCCCCTACTAACCAAGTGTTATGACCAATTCCTATCGTGACACCTTTTGTCAGCCATTATTGTTTTATTCCTCCTGAGTTTCCATCCTTTCATTGTTTGTTGGAAATTATCTGATAGGTTCCTAGTCTCTTAGCACCAGGCTATTTGGAAACCAAGTGCTATGACTGATGGCTTGATGGGTCATCACCCATTAGCTATTGGTGTTTTATTCCACTCAAGCTTCCTCCTTCCACTGCCAATTTTCACCAATTTGATGAGGTTGGGCCCTTGTGGAACCTTGAGCCTTTGGAACGATGATTGAGATTTAACACTTCAAACACTAATTTTTCCTTATTCCTTGGGGTTTATGTTAAGTTCCTGTTGATGCAACGAATTTTCACTATGCCAACAAGGGGAACTAACCCGATCACAGGCCCCAATTAGATCTGCTTTCATTTGGAGTGGCTAGTTCCAATGGGTTTTAAAGGATCCCATAAACTGTTATAGGTGTTGAAAGATTGCTCCCCGGAGGAAGACTTCAGTTAAATCAACAAAAGAAACAACTAAATTATATGTATTAAGTCCTATCTATACTAATTATACCTACTTATTCTAATCTATCCTACAGGAGCGTAATAAAAGAGATTAAACATCATATATAGATTCCAAGTCCAAATGAATCAGTTACTGGTTCATAGATGAAAAAGGTTGTATTAAACCTTAATTGCAATCTAATTACTCACTCCGGAATACACATTCCTTTCCAAGAAAATAAAATTTGCAAGTGATGTTTAACAAGGTTTCGAATTAGCAACCACTCATGAATTAACCATGGTAACAAATTATATTTGAATAACCAAGACTAGTCACGAACTGTCTGTTATCAGTATACATAAAACAAAACATATTTGTATTTATGCCAACAACAACACCCTGATTCTAAACACATGAAAGAAGAGGAAAATAAATTTGAAAAAGGCTCCTTCTTGACCCAAACAGTCTTCTTTATTAGCATAATAAATCAAAAGCTGTTCTACCCAAAAAAGTCCTCCTCCCATCTCTAGAGGTAATATTTATGCAAAACAAGACTGACCCTCTGTCTTCCCCTTGACTTTCCACCTTCCTCTCATTTTCAATATACAAATCAGAATATATAGATGTAGAACGGTCGGTGAAAATGTTGACACGTCGAGGTCATATTTGCTGGAGCATTCTATTTCCTGGGGGGAATAAATGGATGCCGATGGAAAGGAGAATGATTGCGTGTCATCTCCTCATGATGAAACCTGGGATAACATCACTTTTGGAATACACAGGTAACGCATGGAAACCCGACCATGAATTCCTAAGGCCAGATCTTAAATAGAGTGCACTTGCATATATGTATTCTTCGGATCCGCTCGTGCATCTTTTACCCGTAGCCATTCTTGATGCTTATGCAGCTGCTTTTCGACCTCACTTACCTTCTCTTGGTCCTTGCATGCAGAAATAATCAACATCAGCTATGCTTATGAAAATATGATAGAAATGCCTAAAAACACAAATATTCCCTTCAATAAAACTTTTATAAAATCAAAAGGAACAAGTGTGAAAGAATCAGCCCCTAGTTCAGCCAAGGTTGCAATGCGATCAAGTCATAATCGCACATTGCATCGGGCAGTCACATGCAACATCACCCCTGGTCCCATTAATTGCAATTTACGATTGGCCGGACCCGAAAATATATGTGTTGCATTTAATAATCCCGACGGGTCTGCCATATTGCATTGCGCTTTATGTATAAACATTGGGTTTTGTCGATTGTGATTTGTGGTAGGCCGGACCCGAAAAATATATGTGCTGTGATTAATAACTCCAGTGGGTCCACCATATCACGTCGTGCTTTATGTATAAAAATTGAACTCTGTCGATTGTGATTTGCGATTGGAGAAGCGGACCCGAAAAATATATGTGTTATGTTTAATAATCCTGGCAGGTCCGGTGTATCGCGGTGCGCCTTATGTATTAGCATTGAAAGTGCCGATTGCGATATCTGATGCGATCAGAGACTTGATAACATCGCAGTAACTCATGGGAGATAGACCTTAGCCCTTTACCAATGCGAAAAGTGTTATGTGATGGAGGAGTGGTCAAGTGATTGCGATAAGTGATGAAGGCATGCATCGAGAGAAGTGTAAAGACTGAGGAATCATGAAAAGGGTAAGTTATGCATATTTGTATAGTATTTCTATTATCAAAGCATTGATATAGAATAAGGACGTGATAAAAGGTTTTGAGGGTTGAGAAAGTCCTGTGAAGGATATGAATGACGGGCTAGAATGGGTTATAAATGAATGAGCCGAAAAGATTTGTTCAGAGGGGGTCTTAACCATTAAGAATTGAAGATTTGACTCGGAAGAGAGTTAAGATCCCTGGGATAAAAATAGATCATTCGTAGAGTTATCATTTGGAGAAATGAGAGATCAAACTTCTAGGGGACCCATTCAAATTTTCTACCAGAGTAGGTTTTAATAGGGTAGTGGTTCTGGCCACAACAATTCCATATATCGTTCGAAATATCCTTGAGTTGGACATCCAACCAAACACTTTTCATATGATTTTAACCAAGTTACATGTAGAAAAAATTCCTTCAAAGATAAGATACTCAATAAACAACTTAGTCATCATCAGCTTCACAAAATAATCAATACATCAATAACAACATAAGCATCATACATGACAATTAAACAAGACCCCCCTAAACTTGACATCACTTCATAGAAATTACTAGACTTGACATCAATGAAAACAATTGCAAACATACTCAACAATTTACCCCTTTGGCATTGACGGCATCACCTCCTGACATGGCTAGTCATTGATGGCAACACCACCACCTTGCAATATTCCCCCTGTCAAGATGAAGAAACTACCACTATCTACTCACTCTACCCCTGTGCTTTTGAAGATCAGATGGATTATCACCCTCCCAAAGTTAGCCATGGATGGTTATTTGAATTTTCTACTAAACATACTAGTTGCTTCCATTTAAATCAAGTGATAGCAATTGAAGAAGGGTAGAGAAAAAACTAAGGGAACATGCAAACTTTCCATTTCATAGTGTATTATAATCCCTTTGAACTTGTACTACTCCTGTTGACCTTAAAGCCCCCCTAAATGTAGCCTTTTTTCCTCTCTCTAACCTCATGACATACAAATGTAGTTGTCCACTTTGGTTGTGAAGAGAGCTAGTGAAGAGATGAGTGAGATATCACACCCAAATTTTGCCTTAAATACTCAAAAGGATCTTGGACAAGAGTCTTAGTAAATATATAAACAACTTGATATTTTGTGGATACGTACTCAAAATTCACAATATGATCAACAACCTATTCTCTAATAAAATGATACTTTATGGGAATATTCTTGGTCTTCGAGCAAAGAACATGATTCTTGGATATATTGATAGCACTTGTGTTGTCACATATAATGGGAATGAGTTCATCATAAGTTACCTTCATGTATTGTAGTGTTTTCTTTATCCACAAAATTCTAAGTACAACTTGATGCACCTGCTATGTACTCAACTTCAATAGTAGAAAGTGATATAGAGTTTTATTTTTTCTTAGCCAAGCCACCAAACACTTTCCTACGAAGAATGCACCACCACTTATGTTTTTCCTATCATCCACACTTTGAACCCAATCAACATCTATGTATGTAGTGAAAGAGAAGTTTTGTCCCTTTGATACCATAGGCCATAGTCCATTGTGGCTCTTGAATAATTGAAAATTCTCTTGGCAGCTAACAACTGATTTTTTTTGGGTTGATTGATACCTTGCAACTACACCAACAACTTGCATAATGTTTGGCCTTGAGGTTGTTAGGTACAAGAGGTTTCCAATCATTAATCTAAACATTGTTTGATTTACCATTAGTGACTCATCATATTTTCTTAGTTTTCATCCAGTGATCATAGGAGTATTGAAAAGGGAACACTCTTCCATTCCAAATTTCTTTAACATTTAATTGAGGTATTTTCCTTGGGAAATAAATATACCCTTCGTTGATTGAGTAATCTGTAAGCCAAGGAAAAATGAGAGTTCCCCAAGAATATAAATCTCAAATTTAGCTTGCATATCAGCTGCAAATTTTTAGCTAAGTAAGTTTGCATCACTACCAAAAATGTTGTCATCAACATAAAATACAAACACTAAAATATTATCGTTTTCAGATTCGCTATACAAAGTACTATCAACTATCCCTCTTTTGAATCATTGTTGTTCTACATTTTTGTCTAGTTTAGTTGTTCTACATGTTATACAATGTGTTTTTCAACTTAAAAGCTACCTCAGGATTGTCTGATAGTTGAAAATCTGTAAGTTATTCTATATAAACCTCTTCTTCAAGTTCACCATTCAAGAATGTTGATTTTACATTCATCTGATAAAATTTGAAATTCTTATGACATGCAAATGCTAGAAACATTCTAATTGTTTCTAATCTTGCTACATGAGAACAATTTTCTTCAAAATATATTTCTTCAACCTTAGCATAGATTTTACATACTAATTTAGCCTTATTTATCACAATTTGTCCATCCTCATTTAATTTGTTCCTAAATATCCTATCTGTGAAAATGATGTTTTTGTTTAAAGTTCTTTGAACTAATTCCCAAGTTTTTTTTATCAATCTAATCTAACTCCTTATTCATGGATTTTATCCAATGCTTATCTT
This sequence comes from Pinus tabuliformis, assembly GCA_031772625.1. Taxonomy (NCBI): domain Eukaryota; kingdom Viridiplantae; phylum Streptophyta; class Pinopsida; order Pinales; family Pinaceae; genus Pinus; species Pinus tabuliformis. The sequence continues at coordinate 945,553,649 of CM062820.1, forward strand.
GCCTTTCCATAAAAACATATTTTGGCTCAATCATGGACAACATAGAAATATTAGCTTGATTGGACTTATTTGTTAATCTTATTCAAGTTTGGACTCTTGCTTCCATATTACCAACAACCTTATTTGTAGGGTGATGTTTTTGTATGTTCCTTGAGGGGGTTTTTGGGTGAGAGAAATTTTCCTCTTATTTTTCATCTTCTCTTGATTCTTCAAGTTGTTCTACTTAATCTTCACTACTGGCCTAATCAGTTGGGTTGATAAAACTTGGTTTCTTATTTTTGAGAAGTAACTCCTCATCCAACATCAGATCAATGTTGTCAACTATTTTGCAGAATATTTTATTGTAACATATATAGACCTTGATTTTAGTAGAATGTCCTAAAAATATCCCTTCATTAACTCTAATATCAAACTTACCCAATTTTTCATCATTTTTCTTGATGTAGCACTTGCACCCAAAGAATTTGAAGTGCTTTATTGAGGTTGGTTTTCCATTCCACAATTCGTAGGGAGTCTTGTCACTGTTTGGCCTGAGATGTGATTTTTTTAAAATATGGATTGTTGTATGAACAACTTCAACCAAAAAGGTATTTGGTAGATTTATTTCGTCCATAATTTCACTTTCTATTTGTTGCACTGATCTATTTTTCCTTTCATCCACACTATTTTGTTTTGAGTTGTTTGCAACTATGAATTGTCTTCTTGTGCGATGTTCTTCACAAAATTATCAATTTTATTTGAAGTAAACTCTCCACCCCTATCTAACCTTAAACACTTCAATTTGCAATAAGTTTGGTTTGCAGCCATAGCTTTCAAAATTTTGAACTTTTCAAATGCTTCAGACTTTTCCCTTAAAAATGTGACCCTATAATCATTAATGATTAACATAAACTATTGTTCACCACTTGGGGTATCAGCTCTTGAGGGCCCACATAAGTCTGTATAGACCAGTTGTAGAGGCCTAGTAGATGAGTTTTCTTTGGACATGAAGGGTACACAGACTTTCTTTCCAATTTGGAATGATTTGCAGGTTGTATTTCTTGGCTTAGATATTTTCGTCAAGTCCCTTACAACTTCATTTTTGATAAGCTTCACTAAATGGCCAAATTCCAAAGTGTCTCAACCTTTTGTGTCATAACTAGATCTCATCACTTTCCCAAACACCATTTATCATTTTATTTATCTAATAGGTATACATTACTTGATATAATATTGTAGCTCTTGCCACTATTTTCCATGTTTTTTCAGTCTTTATTTCACATGCTTTGGAACGAAAAGTGATATCATACCCCTTTTCACATTTGATTCACACTTAGCAAGTTGTGTTTGAGTCCATCCACAAAAATAATGTTTTGAGGATAGCCTCTTACATTTACCAAGTTAATTGTGCCTTTGCCCATGATCTTTCCTAGAACATCATTTCCAAAGTAACACTTATTGTCTTATCTTCTCTTGATGACAAGAATTTTCACCTATCACCAATCATATGTTTAGAACATCCACTATCCACATACTAATGGTTGCTTTGGTTTTGAGAATAAAAGGCAATGCCACATTCTTCAATATTTTCTTCCTTTTTATAATTCCATGTCTTGGGTTCCTCTTGAGCTTGCTTGATATAAGGAGCTTATTTGAATTTTTTGGTTCTACACTCAATTACTTTATGTCCATAGCTATGATAGCTATAACATTCAATATAATCAGACATAGGAGAAAATGGATCATTGTCCCTAGGATCATTCCTATATGGATTTACAAAAATGTTATCTCTGTTTGAATGATAAGATTTATTTCGTATATGATTATATGATTATTTTGAAGATATGCTCTTCAGTTTACAACCTTATGTCCAAACTTTATACATAAATAATGAAGACGATTGAAAATATTTTGGTACCTTGGAGAAATTTGTCTTTGAGAATATGATTTTTCGATTCTTTGATGACCTTCCCCTTGAGGGGGACAAGGTCTATGCTGCTTTATCACTTGATCTCTCTGGCTCTTCAAATATATGTTATAACCTTTCTTTTATTATTGTTGAGTAACTGTATTGTTTTCCTTTCCTTTTCTTTGATGTTGTTGATTCTTTTCATTTACTTTGGCTACATTGTTGTTTGGTCTTTTGACTGCATCAACATAGTTGATTCGTTCTTTTTCTTCAGCTTCATTAGTGCTTGATTCTCCTTCATAGCCCATACCAGTTTGATGAGAGGAGATATCTAAAAACTCAGGATCTCATCTAACTTGTTAGATAATTTAATAAAATTTAAGTTCTAGTTAAGCTGAATCTTGGTTTTCTCTAATTCTTTTCTAAGAGAGACTATCTCTTCTTCTATATTTTCACCCTCTTTTCCCTTCTATTTCAATTTTTGTAACAAAGTGTCTTCAATTTTGTTTTCTTCTTCCAACTCAACTCTTAGAAGAAGAAGTGATATTCAAAATTATACTTTTCTTTTTCAAATAGCATCTATTTCTTCTTCTTATTCTTTTTCCCCGAGCCTTGGAATTTCTTCTAAGGCATTGATCAATTCACCTTCCAAATCCAATTCAGCCTCTTCTTCATCAAACTCAACTTTTCCTTAATTTATATTTTCTAGGGCCATGAGCATGAATTCATTCACTACTTCTTTCATTCTTTCTTCATTAATGAAATTTTCATCTTCACCTTATGAGGAATTGATTTCTTCTTGAATTTATTTTCCTTCTTTAATTTCCTATACTTATCCTTCTGTTTATGATCATATTCAATATTTTATTTCTTATGTGGACATTCATATGCATAATGACATACTTTTCCACAATTAAAGCATTTGAATGGTAACTTATCTTTGTACTTTCCAGATCCTCTCTTCAATATTCTGACAAACTTTGCATTTTCTTCTTTGAATCCATAGCTCAAATATTCTTGATCTTCTTTGCTCTTATTATCATCTTTGAAGGTTGCCTCCTTTGACGTAGATCTACCTTTCAATGTTCCATGCAATCGATTCAATGTTAAGATGTTGATATATTGCATCTTCTCGATGGATGATACTTTGGCATTGAATATGAAAGGAAGGGATCTCAATACCTTTTGAACTACTAAGGAATCATCCATAGGTTTAGTAAACCCTCTTATGGTGTTAACTATTTCATCCACCCAAAGAAAGAATTTAGATATGTCCTCATCCTCATTCATCTTTAAAGCTTCAAATTGAATTATATAGACTTGGAGTTTGGCTTTCTTTACCTTACTATAACCTTCATAGAAACTCATCAATTTGTCCCATATTTATTTGGGTATTTTTTAGTGAATGAATTTAACTAACTTAGATTCAAGTGAACCACACAGGATTTATTGCATTTCTTTAGAATTGTAAGTGAAATCGAGCTTATCATCTATGTCAATTAATACATCTGGAATTTTATATCTGTTTTGCACTATATCACAGACATCTGCACCAAGAGACATTACAAAGTTTCTCATTCTTACCTTGCAAAATGCATAATTTGTTCTCGTGAACATAAGATCCTTGTTGGTGTAATTTCCATCTTGGGTTTCCATGTCTCATATCTTACTCTGATGTTGAAGGAACTTACTCTAGTACCAATTGTTGGAAACTAGAAAAATATTGAGGGGGGTGGAATCAATATTTTACAACTTCTAACAATTAATTGGCCAATTAAACATATTCAACATGGCAATAATATACCAGTCACATAAATCTTGAACACTACAAGTTTACGTGGAAACCCTTATGAGAGAAAACCACAAATTCTTTTTTATTATGATGTAAAGGTAAGCACCAACTCCACATTGCATCAAATTATGTAGGCACCAACCTACAGGAGGGTCCAACCCCCTTATATTTGCAAGCACCCACTTGTTGGAATCACAAACTCCTTGACCTTTACAAGAACCTACATGAAGGAGGCTACAACCCCCCTGAACTGCAAACACATACTTTCTCAACCTATTAGTCCCTATTTCATAATTTTTCACACTCATATATGAGGCCCTTTTAATTAAAATATTGTTGAACCATTTGTTTAATTCACAAATTTGTTGTTATGTCCTCTATAGAAACCTTTCTTTAATTCAATGATATAATTAGATTTCTTCACCGTCTATACTTCTCCCTCTCATATTTTATCTTAGTTGTAGTTTCTTTTCTACAATTTTCTTGTCATGCTTTACATCTTCTATTCTTTAATATCACAACCACTTCAAATATCGCCTCATTGTAAAAGTTTTCCGTTAACCAATAGTTTAAACTTCAACTCATTTTCAAAACTCCTCCTACTATTTGTTGTTCAACACCCACTCCTCTCTTTGTTCTCTTGCATTTGTGTATGTCAACAATAGCAACAATTACTTGTTTTGCATGAGACTCATTTGTTCTATGTCATCCCCTTTCCTTGATATATTCTACCATGACAAAACTAATTCATTTCAACCTGTACTAAATTTTGCATCCAAAATAGGCTTTACACCTCTAACATAATTTAACACTAGAATGCCAAATTTTCTTCTTGTAGATGTTGGTGGTTAGCTTCTTGGAGGTAGGACAACTGGAATGAACAAAGGGATTAATCCCTAAGGGCACGTAACCATGGACCACTGCATACTGCTTAATGTTAAACAACCAACACACGTTAAGGAATCCCAAGAGATCCATTCATGATTGATGGTCAGGGCATCACTTCGAGGCTCCCATGCCTATCCAAAATTTAATGAAATGGGGGCTCCATAATTTGTTGTATGCATAGTTAAGTGAACCGAACCTTCTTGGAGCATGCTAATTTATCTGGTTAGTCGATCATATCTAATGACTTATACAACACTTCAGGACCCCTTGCCTTTCCAAATTTTAATGGTGTGGGGGGGGGGGGGGGGGGGGTGGGCGCAGAGCTTTCGAAGTCTATTGTCTGACATATACAACAAATCACATCTAAATATCCATATATCGGCCACCACTGCATTGGGCATTTACAATTATTTGTTTCCATGCCAATGGGTGGTGGGAGGTGGTCAATATGCCCTTTGGCTCTTACACCTAAGCTGCACATGACCACTAGCTCGAACTTGGTGCTTATCTCTCATTAGGCCATCACCTACCACCAACCACTTGTCACTCGCCACTCGTCATTTGAGCTACAATGCTAACTCATGCTCCAATGGCCTGGTGCCCCAGTAGCCCAGTGGAGGGGCCCATATGCCACCTCGACTGCCATGTTATGTACACATCATCTAATGCAACCAATGAGATCCTTCCACGTGTCTTCCTACACACATAATCACAACATGTCACTCGAAAAACGACCACTTGGCCACCCAAAAGTGTTGAATCCAACTGCCATGTGTCACTCCCACGTGCCTTAACATCACCTTATTTCCATGTCACCTTGCAATGCCATCACTACCTACTTCGCCACCCCTGCTTCTCTGTATGTAAGGGGAACTTAAGTTCCATCAACAGTCTGATAAGTGCCTCAACACTAGCTATCATCCCCTTGTGTTAGAAAATTATATTTTACAGAGCAATGGAACACATAAAATATTGCATAACTACAAATACAGAAAATCCATAAAGCAAGAGAGACATAGATATATGGGGTTCACCCAATTTGGGTTACATCCACGGAGAAACAGCCAATCCTTCCTTTAATATTATCCAACAAAACGAAGAGATACAACCTAAAACAAATTTGTTGTAAGTCCCTCTTTGCTCTCACACAATATCCTCTCTCTTTCTCGCTTAGAATACACATATAAAAAGTCACAATCCATTTCCCTCATATATAGTGAGGGGTTTCCTTCTAGGGAAAAAAACCCTAAATGAAACATAACTTCTAACATCAGATCATCCGCCTAATGAACGGTCTAAATTGACTACGAAATTACAATATTTTAAAATAAAATTTTACATCTACTTTTAGCCCCTGCAACCTCTAGCGTGGAGGGTTGTACAGTATTACTGGGGTACACATCTAGCTGAAACAAAGGCCTCTGAATAAAGAAGATAATCAGGCTCCACACCCAACAATCTCCCACTTGGAGACTGATGATAGAAACTCTGCCACTGCTTCATTTGTTTGACAATGACTCCACTTTGGACCTCGTTGATTCTCATCTTCATCATCATACTTGAAGACCAATTGAAACTAAGCAAAATCTCAGTTTCTCCCTTTTTACAACTTTTTTTAACATATTTGCACAATTCTGGCTAGTGTGTACCTTTTCCACCTTCAACTGTCCATCTTCTAACACTGGACATATGGAATGGTACTTGAGTTGCATATGTTTAGTCTTGGAATGAAATGAAAAATTCTTTGCAAGATGAATGGCACTCTGGTTGTCATTGTATAACCTGCCCAACTCCTTCTTCTTACCCAATTCATCCAGAAACCTTTGTAAATCATTTCTTTTCTATCCTCTGTAGTAGCAACATATTCTGCTTTCGTTGTTTAGAGTGCAACAACACTCTAATTTTGAAACCTAACTGACAGTTGTTCCACCTACATTAAACACATACCCTGGGTGCTCCTCCTGTTACCTCTGTCATGTGCCATATCTACATCAACATATCTATGTAGAGAAATGTTTGAACCACCAAAGCATAATGCTTGATATGTGGTACCTCTCAAATACCTGAGAATCCACTTCGCTGCCATCCAATGTTCTTTTCCTACATTGTTCATGTACCTGCTTACAACTCCCACTGCATGTGCAATATTAGGTCTTGTGCATACCATTGCATACATTAAGCTACCAACTCCTGATGCATTTGGAACTTTAGGCATATAATCCATCTCTTCCTAAGTCTTGGGACACATCTCCTTACTTAGTTTGAAATGGCTAGCCAAAGGTGTAGTAACTCGTTTTGCATTCTGCATATTAAATCTTTCCAACACCTTTTATATGTACTCACTCTGAGACAATGTTAATTTGCTATTTTTTCTGTCTCTAGTTATTCTCCTACCAAGGATTTGTTTTTCACCACCCAAATCCTTCATTGCAAATGAATTTTTGAATTTTCCTTTGAGCACATTTATTTCCTGCATGTTAGACCCTGCAACAAGTATGTCATCTACATAAAATAATAATATAATATAGCTGCCATCATTTCACCTTTTGAAATAAACACAATGATCAGAGTGGCATCTAGTATAGCCTTGTTCAGACATAAACTTATCAAATTTTAGATACCACTGCCTTGGAGCTTGCTTTAAGCCATACAAGCTCTTCTTCAACCTGCACACTAGTTTGTCCTTCCCTTTGACCTCATATCTTTGTGGCTGTTGCATATATATCTCTTCCTCCAAATCCCCATGGAGAAAGATCGTCTTTACATCTAACTACTCAAAATGAAAATCTTCTGCTTCTACTAGACTTAAAATAGTTCTAATTGAAGTCATTTTAACAATAGGAGAAAATATCACATCAAAGTCTATACCTTTTTTTTGTGCAAACCCCTTTACCACAAGTCTAACTTTATACCTTTTCCTACCTCCATCTTCTTCCTTCAACCTGTAAACACATTTATTCTGTAATTATTTTTTACCTACAGGAAACCTGAATAAGTCCCAAGTTTGGTTATGTACCAAGGAGTCCATCTCTTCTTTCATGGCTAGCTCCCACTTCTTCCTAGTTTCTACTTGCACTACTTCTCCATAAAATTCTGGTTCATCAGAATCAGTGAACAATACATAATATAATGAACTTGGAGAGTATCGTTCAGGGGTCTACTTATCTTGGTAGATCTTCTAACACCACTTTTAGGTGTTTGAGGTGCCTGTTCTGTTGTGGTTGTTGTTGAAAATAACAACAAGAAATGATAAAATAGAATCCATAAATCCCAGTTTAATTTGTCCTTGACTTAAACTAAGAATTAAAATCGAATTCTATTCTCATAACAACTTGTAATAGTTAACTAGAGTGAGTTGACTTAGTTAAATTAGGAATTTTGAGTTGGAAGTCTTTTTGAAGTCATGTGTATGTTCTCCCTATATTATAGGGGTCTAAGATGAGTTAAGTATGTGTGGTAATTAGTTAACTCAGTTTATTGAGTTAGGTCCAGTTAAATTAGTTCCAAACTATTTGAGGAACTAATAGTGAGTTAATAGTCAGTTGATGCATTAGTGCACTCAACTAGTGCTACTCCAGTTAATTGAAGATTCCCTCACCAGAAACTGATCCATGTCGATTCTGAGAAAGACCCAGATGAGACTAGAGTGCAGGGGAAATGCACTATTTGTTGTATAATTTTCTAAGTTGTACTGATAGTGCATGCAATTAGGAACTGATCCTTGAAGGGATTTCATAGTTATGGATGAGGAGTTTCCCTTTGAATACGGGCTAATTCTCTTAGGAATTGTGCAAAGAATTAGAAGCTTGGTGGCTTGGAAATTTGGCTAAGTATTGGGCAAAGGAAGTCATCAAGCAGAGGATAGGAAATACTTGTGCAGGTTAAGTTCAAGGTTGAGCATAACATATTATTTTCATTCGAATTCTTTGACCAAGGGTGCAAGGAAATAGGGTCTTGGAGAGATGGAGAATTGGCTAAGTGTTGGCCAAGAGTTTGCTTGTGACCTGGAGATTGATTTTACTGAGTGATGGGATTGTTCTTGTGAGAACAAGCATTGTATTATCATCTTGGATTTCTCATTAATGCAATACAGATAGTGGGGTTTTGAGCTGTGGCTTTCCCTAAATATTTATTGTGTTATGTGCCTTTGATTTTCTTCCTCTTTTGGATGATTGTTTTTCGATATTTATGTGCTTATGTTGTAAAGAGTAGAAGTAGATTATTGTCTCTTGCTTGAGTAGATTACATGAGCTTATGAATCTACAGGATTTTCTACATGGTATTAGAGCAAGATTGTTTTTTGGGCTGCGAGTTTGTAGAGAAGATCTGAAATTATTTTTTGAAAAATTTTTAGAAACAAATAGCAGATATGGATTCCTTGAGAAAAAAATACCCAAATTCAAGAAACAAATCGGTCAAATCAGAGTTTGGATGAGGGAGATATAGCTGATTTAAAACCAACTCTTTTTCTAGAAAATTCCGTGAAGGTGGGACAAAGGAATATATGGTGAGCCTTGCTCTTATTGTACTCCTAAAGAGTTGGCATAGTTATTAGGAATCTATCAATGGTTGGGAGAAGCTGCCAGATTGGGAATGAGCGTGGTCAGATTTGATGTAGGAGCAGATCAGGAGGAACACTAGAGAAGGGATTTCTTCCAAGGGAGTGGAAGAGGATTTTTCCTTAGCGAGTAAGGAAAAGAAGGCTAAGGGAAATATGTCCCAAGGTGAGGAGGGCAGAAATAACATGGACTTGATGAAAATCAAGTGTTTTCACTATCACGAGCATGGACACTATGCCAATAAATGCCCACAAAAGAAGGCAAGCAAGAAGGAGCCGACAGTAGCGACAGCAGGTGAAGCTTTAGCTTCACAATTTGCACTTAATTTCACTCTCATTGGATGCATGGATGACACTACCATGGGAGGTGTGTGGTATCTTGACAATGGTACTTCATTCCATATGACGAGGAATAGAGATTTCTTTAGTGATTTTGAGGATAAATACCTCAATCAGAGCATAGAGTTTGGAGATGACGAGAGGTATAGAGCTACCAGGATTGATTCGGTTACCTTTTAGAGGGAGTTCTGCTCCCGTCTTAGGATCATAGATGTGATGTATGTTCCAAGACTAAAGAAGAATCTTATTTCAGTCACAGTATTAGAAGAACATAGCTATGATGTTGTTTTTAATAAGGGAAAGGTTTTCCTTAGACACATCACCATCAGATAGGTGAATCAGATAAGTGAACGGGTCAAGAACCTGTATGCTATTGAGTTTCAAGATGCATGCAAAGCCTTGGGGAGCAAGGAAAAGGTTAGAGACATGGTGGTTGAGAGGGAGAGTAAATTACCTCACAACATGCAACCCCAAAAGAAGCCTCTGAAGTAGATTCAGGAAGTTTTGGAGTAGCCACAACTAGAGAAGTTGAGAGGAGACCGAGTGGAGAGATCCACTAAAACAGAGGCTAGAGTAGTAAGATACTGAAGAGCATAGAGAGGGTTGAAAACAGTGTAGAAAGGAAGAGTCAACAGAAGCGTTGAGTTTTCAGTCAACAGAGGAAATAGTAGTCAGAGACTTTGATGACAGAGGCATCATTATGATTCAGTCTCAGAAGTAGTCTCAAACAATTGTGGAGAAGCCACAATTGGAGAAGTCGAGAGGAGACTGAGTGGAGGCATCCACTCATGCAAGTAGGGGGAAATTTTGAGCCAAGTGGGTAGAGGGAGCATATGCAACCATACCTCCAGGTGTGAGGTGGGGTGATGTGAAGTGATAGTCCCAAGAGGGCTGAAATTGGGTAGGGTCCATAGAGTGGTTTTATCTCATGGATCGTACCTTGCAACGGGAGCCCAAAGTACATAGTAGCGAGAGGAATCAGTGGAATTGATGCAGTCAAATATCAGAGTGACAGAGGCTAGAGCAGTCAGATACTGAAGAGCATAGAGAGGGTTGAAAATAGTGCAAAAAGGCAGAGTCAAAAAAAGCATAGAGTTTTTAGTCGACAAAGGCAATAGTAGTTAGAGAATTTGATGACAAGGAATCATTTTGATTCGAGTTGGATGTTTATATTTTTCGGGAGTTGCTGGAGCAATAACACTAGAGAGAAGTGTTGCATGAAGAACATTCCAAAGGTTCAGGATCGGGATTGAGTTGAATTCCTTTCTTGTTAAGAGGGAGTGTTGAAAAAATCAACAAGAAATGATAAAAATAGAATCTATAAATTCTAGTTTAATTTGTCCTTGAATTAAAATGAGAATTAAAATTGAATTCTATTCTCGTAGCAACCTGTAATAGTTAAATAGAGTGAGTTGACTTAGTTAACTTAGGAATTTCGAGTTGGAAGTACTTATGAAGTCATGTATATGTTCTCCCTATATTATAGGGGTCCAGGATAAGTTAAGTATGAGTGGTAATTAGTTAACTTAGTTTATTGAGTTAAGTCTAGTTAAATTAGTTCCAAACTGTTTGAGGAACTAATAGTGATTTAACAGTCAGTTGATGCATTAGTGTGCTCAAATAGTGCTACTCCAATTAACTAAAGATTCCCTCATCAGAAACTCATGCATGTCGATTATGAGAAATACCCAGTTGAGACTAGAGTGCAGGGACAATGTACTATTTGTTGTATAATTTTTTGAGTTGTATTGATAGTGCATGAAATCAAGAATTGATCCTTGGAGGGATTGCACAGTTATGGATGAGGAATTTCATTTTAAATACAGACTAATTAGTTAAGAAATTGTGCAAAGAATTAGAAGCTTTGTGGCTTGGAAATTTGGCTAAGTATTGGCCAAAGGAAGTCATCAAGCAGAGGATAGGAAATACGTGTGCAGGTTAAGCTCAAGGTTGAGCAGAGCATATTGTATTCATTCAAATCCTTTGACCAAGGGTGCAAGGAAATAGGGGCTTGGAGAGCTAGAGAATTGGCTAAGTGTTGGCCAAGAGTTTGCTTTTGAGCTGGAGATTGATTTTACTAAGTGCTGGGATTGTTCTTTTGAGAACAAGAATTGTATTATCATCTTGGATTTTTTATTAATGTAATACAAATAGTGGGGTTTTGAGCTATGGCTTTCCCCGGATGTTTATTGTGTTATGTGTCTTTGATTATCTTCCTCTTGTCTATTATTGTTTTGCTCGATCTTTATGTGCTTTCATTGTAAAGAGAAGAAGTAGATTCTTGTCTCTTTTTTTAGTAGATTACATGAGCATGTGAATCTACAGGATTTTCTACAGTTGTTGTTGTTGTTGTTCTGGCTGTTGATCATTATGATTTTCAGGCATCTTTACTTTTTTCTGTGATCTAATCAAGCATTGTGTATTTTCTGTTTTCTTTTTCCTGTTTCTTATCCTGCATCTGATCCTTGTACAAAACCTTTTCATTGAATATGACATCACTGCTCCTAATGATTTTGTGATTTTCATAATCATATAAGAGATAACCAAAATATTTAACACCATATCCAATAAAGGTACATTTCTTTGATTTTTCCTCAAGATGGTTCTATTTTCTTTATTATAAGTGTGGACAAAGGCTTCACAACCAAAAGTCTTTAAAAATGAGTAGTTTACCTTTTTACCTGTCCATGCCTCCTCTGGATGTAGGAATTTATAGGGTAAGTTCCTGAGATAGAACACCAAAGGACACCAATCACAAATAGATCATAGATCAATACACCAATATTCTTGACGTGGTTAAAACCCTCAAAGAGGGAAACAGTCCAAGGCTTAAGCCAACACACCCACTTTAGGAAATTTATTAATAAAAGAAAGAAAATTTACATAAGCTTTTCTCATGAACAATCACCTTACAAATGACCCTCCATGCTCTTTAAATAGAGATCATGGACCAATCGGGTGTTAAGACACAGATCAAGTGTCGGTAATACCGAGGAGAGAATGAACTGTCGGATCACTACATATCGTGATCGTTGAATTGTAAGTTACAAAAGTACATAGTAAAGAAACACACTTTACCTAACTCTACACTAAACCAAGTTATACTTAACTATTTCCTATGTGTCGGAATATCCTAACATCCCCCCTTAAGAACAAATTGGGATAGGATTGAAGGATGTACAAATATGACACAATAGGAGAATGAAGGAGTCATTATAGCCTATCCCCCCTTAGTGACAACTTCCTGAACTCCAACCATAAATCGCAGTTTAGTAAACTTCACTTCTGTGAGAGCCTTTGTAAAGATGTTTGCAACTTGATCATCTGTTGAACGATATTGCACTTCAATAACATGGTCATGAATGAGATTTCTGATGAAGTGAATGTGTAGCTCAATGTGTTTGCTGTGCTAATGTTGGAATGGATCTTTGTATAGTTGAATGGCACTTTGATTATCACACCAAAGTGTAGTCGGATGTTGCTGCTGAAAGCCAAATGCTGACAGGATATGAAGAAGCCACATGGATTCCTTACTAGCTTCTACAATGCCACGATACTCTGCTTCTGCTGAAGAAAGAGAAATGGCACTTTGTTTCTTGCAAGCCCATGTAATAGGTCCAGAACTAAGAGTGAAGACATAACCTGTAGTAGACTTCTAATCATCAAGGTCACCAACCCAATTGGAATTAGTGAAACCAACCAATAGAGGAGATGCTTCTGCACTGTAATGAATCCCAAATTGAATTGTACCTCGAACATAACGAAGTATTATTTTAGTTGTTTTCCAATGAATTTCATGTGGGTTTTTCATAAACTGAGCAATAAGGCCAACCACAAAGGAAAGGTCTAGACGGGTATGGGTTAGATACAAAAGGTTTCCTACAAGCTGAGGGTATAAGGTAGCATCAACTTCAGGGGAAGTACAAGTGACTGAAAGTTTGGCTCCAAACTGTTGTGGGGAAAAATGCCTATGCAGGACGATCCTATCCACCTAAGGTGTGACAGTGCCTTAGCAACAAATAGAAACGGCTATTCTAGTATTCTTCCTTTATGAATTAAGAATGAAGAGAGATGGATGGACTAACCGGTGTCTTCCGTTTGTCCCTCGATCCGGTTTCTCTTCTCTTTGAGAGTTCCCAGCTACTTGCCTTCTCGCTCGCCCAGCTTCAACAGGTTCCTGCAAGATCACAAGAAGGGGACACTACACAAAGACATAGATTCATATTCATAACTAGTTCAGGATTAGAAATAAACCAAATACACTAATGTAATCATACATCAAAGACACATCAGCATATAGGAGAAACCAAGATAGCTTTATTGATGAAATAACAAGGTTCAGGAGGAGATACAACCAAGAGAGTTCCAATCCAGCATCTCCTTCCCAGCAAATGAAATTCCTATCTTCACCTCCCTTCAAAGCATTAAGCACCCAATGATTCCAATCTCAAACCAACAATAATTCTTTGCAATAACAAAATTCCAGCCTCCAGATCTCATGGAGAAGAATCCATATATAGATGTTTGGAGTGAGGATGAGTCAGCTTGTGATCTGACTAGTGTCCTCTCTCTTTGTCAGTTCTTACTTCCACTTGGAGACTAAGAGCCTCTTACTCATCACTTAGTCGAACTCAGCAAGGCAAGTGTCATGGAGGAAGATTCTGGAAGCTTCCACAGTCTTGACACCTCTCACAAGAGACCCTGACATTTGTCATTTCCCGCTTAGCGCACCCTGGTAGTGCTTCCACCTGCATTGCAATGCAACTAGCCAGTGTAGCCTTTGCATTTCAACGCAGGCAGCTAGTGGAGCTTCTGAATTGATCCTGAATTGACTTGTTTTTGAGCAGTTTCTGGTGGAGAACTTCTGTGAATTGATCCTGAATTGACTTGTTTTTGAGCAGTTTCTGGTGGAGAACTTCTGTGAATTGCTGTGGTTTGTTAGCCTTGTTCCTCTAGGGGTAGGAACAACATGTTTAGGGACTTTGGATCCCTTGGATTATGGACATTTCATGCTTATAGCTGTAAGGCACAAAAATGTCTATAACAGTTTCCCCCTAAAGTATGAGGCTGTTTATCGGGTGAAATGCTTTATTAGGAGGATCCGAAGTTCTTTCAATGCTGGGAGGAGACCTGTAATACAATACAATACAATACATTATTTTCATACTTTTTTCATGATCTAGCTGAGGCGGGCATTCCCATGCTCAGCTTTTATAAATTCATTTTCATGTACATATAACAGACAATCGTCTAATGATAGACTGATGATTCTGAAAGAGCCATCATCCTTTTGGTAGGATGATTATCTGTGCTGCAAAGCTCTACATTTCCATGTCTTTATTTTCTGAATATATATCGCAGCCCGGATGGATGAAACTAGATCCGGGGACTTCAATCTCGTCCGATCTTCACTCTAAGTATAAGTCGATCCATGTGAGAATTGCTCTGAAGTCGAACATGGAAAGACATCGCTTGATTACCAGTCAATGATGTAAACTGTTAACAAGCGCGAGAGGAATCACCGATAATGATGAGACCCTCAAGGTACTGCAGTACAATTCACGTGGTGTGAATAGAAGACTTGGCGTCGAACACCACGCAAAATCTTTTGGTCGAAGGTCATTGATGTATACCTGTCGCCGGAAGTGAGAAACTTGCCATTGAGGCATGCAAGCTTCAAAGTACTGAAGGGGGTGTTCCTAGATCAACTTCTTGGATAATGAGTTGATGTCGACAAGAAGCGATCCGTCAAAGGAGGGCCTTAATGAATCCCACATCGATGACACGGAACAGAGCTAATGATTTTGATGGAGGTGAAAACGATCTGATGACATATGATTCAGGGTGGCAGTCATGAAAGAGTATAATGTATGGTAGTGGATGGGACACAGGTGACTTCTCTGAACGACTTCTCTTGAAAATATGGCGACACTTATGTGATGGATCGGTAACATTACCCCAAATATGGATGGTATGGCGAGACCATGGTGATGTGGCCGGTGAATGAAACAACCCAACCCGATTGTGGTACGGAGGAAAAGTGTCATGTTCAAGAGCGACTTGCTACCATCAAAGTTTTCTTGAGTTTCTCCCAATTTTTCCCCAGTCATTGCTGACCAGTACCTCTTTATTTTTGTCAAGATTGAGGAGGATAACATATGCTTGTTCTATAACTTGCCCTTCGGGCAAGCCCATCGCTATGTTTTAACGAGCCTAGCGATAGGGTAACTCGTTCTCGTCTAAAGACAAGTTTGTCGCTATTTAATGCATTTAACGAGTCTAACGACAAGGATAACTCGGTCCTTTTCATTTTTAGAGAGTCTAAAAAGGTACATAAAGTTAACTCCAAAAGTCCTTTTTCGTCATCTAATCCCTTAAGTCTGAAAATGTATAAAACAATACAGAAGGGATGAATTTTCGATAGTTTTAACGAGCCGAATAAAACAAGCGCTCGATCTTTTTGTGCAATAATCCCTCAGGTCCAAAAAGATTAAAATCTAGAGGAGGGATAGCTCTTCCGGTCACTTTAACGAGCTGGAAGGCCAAAACTCGACAATCTTTTCATATTTTACGAGTCAGATGAAAAGAGCTTAAAGAAGACTCGTCTTTTGAGGAACGAGTGATAAAAAGGGGTAGCAGCTGATTCCAGGGAAGGATTGGAATTTCCAAATCACGGCAGTGTCACAAGGATGGCTAGTGAAATCACTCTTCGCAGCTGTTCCTCAAAATGGGTAAACAATCATATGGAGGTGAATGATCAACCAATGGAAAAGTGGAGGTGGTGGGCAAACACGACCAAGGCTTTAATGGCTGATGTCGCTACATTCACGGTGGTTATTTACGGGAAAAGTTCATTTTTTAACGAGCTTAAACGCGGGTGGAAACATTTGCTCGATCTTATGTTTATTTTTTAACGAGCATGAACTATGTGCTAAAACTGCTCGGATCTTGCGTTTATTTTTTAACGAGCATGAACTGTGTGCTAAAACTGCTCGAATAATCCAGTCATATGATAAGAATGTCTCATTGAAGATGCTATTTTTTATGGAGCTTAGATCTTACAAAGCTTTGCTCCGGATCCTTTCGTTATGCAAGTTCGGAAATGACTAATCCTATGAGTTTAAAGGGTTAGACCTACAGGTTTAAAGGGAAGGACCTAAAAATTTAAAAAATAAATAGACGCCCCTTGCTTGCACTCCAAAAGGTTTGCATGCCCCCAGGTATAAAGTATGATTTCAAAGTTACCCCTCAATTTGCAAGTAAAACATTTGTTCTACCAGGAAAGGCCTACCTCTTTCAGGTTACCCAAAGATTGTTTCATTAATCTTTCAAACAAAACACTTCTTCGGCAATGTCTACCGAAATAGACAAGGGTGAGAGACTCCGTCTGTCAACTCACATAACTTTGACAAAAGAATCTTATTCTAGAATAATCCTCTTCTAGCAAGGGCGGGGTACAGACTAGTCATATTCTCCCGCGGAAACCTACCTATACCCAAAGTTTTCCTGCCGAAGCAGACCAGGACGCATGCCCCCTGGGTTCCAATCATATCCCTCCGAATCACTCGCGCTCATCGGGAGGACGGACCATGGGTTGAGACATTTCTTGCGTGAAGAGACCATTTAGGGATGGTATATGACTATTTGCGATGCGTGATCCGGGAAATGAAAGTTGGTCCACGAGCTTGACCACTCTTCCTTCATGCGGAAGACACATTACTCTAAAGAGTGAGGAGACGATGGCTCCCATGCAATAAATATAGTCTCGTCCAAGGAGTAGGTTATAATCCAAGGGTCCTTGAATGACCATCACGTTCATTTGAACGGTCTTCCCTTTCAATGTTATGGGCACATTGGGGAGGATCCCTAAAGGCCGACTGGTTCCTTTATCAAAGCCTGTCAGATTTCTCATTTCAGGCAAAAGCGCTGGCGAACCAAGCGCTTTCCAAGCAATAGAGGAAAGGATACTCACAGATGCCCCCTCATCAATGATGGTGCCAGCCATTACCATTCTGTATATTTGAACGATAATTCTGAATGGTATGCTTGTTGGCAACTGGGGTCTGCCTAGTTGGTTCCAGTCGAAGGATACAACTAGGTTGCTTGGGGGTGGGACCGAATAGACAGCTGGGTATGACTCTGACGAAGTTCCTTCCTGCGATAAAGGAATGGGCGAATTTCCCCCTTGTTCGTCGGAGTCTGTGTTGATGAAGAGAATTTGGACGGTGTCGTCTTTATTCTCCTCTGTGATGGTATCATTTGAAGATAGAGCCTCTGAAGGCAAAATCGGGTCAACTGCCGCTTCAACCTTTTGACTTTCGTCAGGTATGGATTCAGATGGTTCATCCTCAATGATAGGTGCTTCGGCTGACCACCTGAGCGGGCCAGCCGGGTTCTCAACTGGTGAAGGACTTGGCAGGAGTTTTTGATATCCAGGAGGAAGTTGCACTGGTAAAACCTGGCGATCTTCCAAAACTCTTTTAGCCTCGTCTAAGAAGGGACAACGGTGGATGGCATGGTCGTCTTCACACAGTTTGCAGGGAAATCTAGTTTTCCCTCTCTGTCCTGTGGCTTCACTTTCACTAGTTGACGGTGTGCTGTCAACATGGCTATCAGAGGTTGACGCCACCGAATTGTGAAAGCGGGGAGACCAGTCCCTTAGTATCCGAGGGATGCAAGGACAATCTCTGTGAAAGTGGTCTCCCTTGCATATGACACATGGCGATTTAGGCCTGGTCAGTGCAGTGTGTGGATTTTCATTAGACGCCATTCGCTTGCCCCCAGTCGCTTTTGGCTCCTTCTTCTTCTTCTCTTTCTTCTTCTTTTCCTTATTCTCCTTATGAGCTTGGCTTTTGGCTTTGCCAGCTCCATCAAGCGAAGAGGAAGGAGGAGAGGAAGAGTTAGAGGAAGTGGAAGGCTGGTGGGCAGCTCTGGACTGGTCTAACTGCTGATTCGATTGTTCAGGAATAGTGGTGTTTTGAACAACATTAGTTGAGAAGAGCCAGACAGGCAAGCTGATTGTTAGTCCCGGAAGCGACAATGTGGCCATATGGGGCACTCCAACATCTCCCCAAGAGGAGAAGGGACTAGGACTTCCACCAAGGGGAATTCCTTGGTTGGAGGGCTCCATTTCTCAACTGAAAGATCAACGCGGGAATAAGGGTGATTGATTATTCCGTTAAAATAAATTTTAATGACGCTTTAGACACAACTTGCTTTTTCAATTTTAAAGGGTCGAGAAAAAGCTAAAGATGACT
The DNA here is from genome assembly GCA_031772625.1 of Pinus tabuliformis. NCBI lineage: Eukaryota > Viridiplantae > Streptophyta > Pinopsida > Pinales > Pinaceae > Pinus > Pinus tabuliformis. Next base: position 945,572,371 of record CM062820.1, read on the forward strand.
CTAGTCTCCTTCGATATTTTAACGAGCCCGAAGTGACAAATGCTCGGATGGACTTTTTCCGTTATAGAGTCTGAAAAAGGCCAAAAGGAACTGCTCTGGAGTTCTAGGTAGAGGGTGTGCCAAACTTTTCGCAAAACCGCAGAATACTTTTTAAGGTACGGGCGGTCAATCTTCCTGAATGCTGTGTTCAGTGCATTGCGATCAGTAGGGCGGCCGACACGGCTTCCTAAGGATAAAGGTTTTATGCCTATAGGGGTCTCCCAATATATACTCCACGGTACGTGCGAGCACAATCCGTACTGGCGCTATCGTCCCTCAGGAGGAATCACCCACCATCAGCGAGATCGACAGTCACCAGGCTTTACGACGCCGGAACACGTCTCTAGCCTAGACCTCTATGTTGTGCGTTATGTTACAAAGCGTTATTAAGTTCATTCAGTTTATTTTATGTTGATCTTTCTTAGAAGTTTGCCTTTTGAGGTTCACCACGAGATGTATAGACAACTTCCTAAATGCAATCTAAAAGATGATAAGCAAATTTTATCTCTTTTTCAACAATGAAAAACCTAGCTACAAAGGGAAAAGAAAGACACCATCTTTTCTCAGAGAGCAATCAGCACACTCTAAATGCACTTTCCCTAAATCAATCATGCAAACTATCAAGATGCAAATGCACAATGCAAGTGTTTGTTTTCCGCTTTCTTAATATTGATGCCTAAAAAGAAAGCTTTTTGCACAACTTTGAATTTTCTTTTAAATGAAAAATACAAACAAGTTTACTTTTTCGAAATCAGAAAGGGTAGAAGAGATTACAACACTTAACGATTTTCGAAATGAATACTTGTTTTGACACTCAAAAGAGACAAACTCAAACCAAAAGCAAAAATGAATGTATAACCAACTGTAAACAGCCAATGAACTCTCTCCTGAGATCACAATCAACAGATCTGAATCAAGGGCTACAGGATGACTATTTCACTCTTGCAAAGGGAAACTGTAAATGATGCCACAAACACATAAAAACACTCACAGTCTTTTGTACAAAAGGAGGCGGAATTTAAGCAGAGAAAAGGGGTTATCAGACAGGTACCTATGCTGGTTATAGGCTACAAAAATCAGAGATCAAAACAAGGCAAAACAAAGCAGAGAACCCCAGCTGCACAAGGCCTAACTGGATCAGCGCACCTGTATAACAGGGAAACTGAATTTCAACGCAGGTAGCCTTCATGGGAACTGCGTTGAAATGCAGAGTCTCTTCACAGAGCCTGTGCTAAAGGAGAAACGAGAGTTCCTCATTGGGTTCTGGGTCACGGTTTGCTATTTAATCTACAGTTTCAGGCCAAATCAAAGCAACAAGCAAGGTACAATCAAAGGGATGCTTTGAAGGAGGACTAAGATCTATCACAAAGGATCATCAAATCATTTGTGAGTCCATTGTTCAGATCATAGACAAATCCAGTGATTGGATCAAAGCAGCAGCTGTCTACTTTGCATTTGAGAATAGCAGATGCAGTTCGATTGTTGCTGTTGAGTCTATGAAACAAACAATGATAGAAACACAAATAAAATGACTAAACAGATCTCCCCAGCGGAGTCGCCAATTTGTTGTACGGAAAAATGCCTATGCAGGACGATCCTATCCACCTAAGGTGTGACAGTGCCTTAGCAACAAACAGAAACAGCTATTCTAGTATTCTTCCTTTACGAATTAAGAATGAAGAGAGATGGATGGACTAACCGGTGTCTTCCGTTTGTCCCTCGATCCGGTTTCTCTTCTCTTTGAGAGTTCCCAGCTACTTGCCTTCTCGCTCGCCCAGCTTCAACAGGTTCCTGCAAGATCACAAGAAGGGGACACTACACAAAGACATAGATTCATATTCATAACTAGTTCAGGATTAGAAATAAACCAAATACACTAATGTAATCATACATCAAAGACACATCAGCATATAGGAGAAACCAAGATAGCTTTATTGATGAAATAACAAGGTTCAAGAGGAGATACAACCAAGAGAGTTCCAATCCAGCATCTCCTTCCCAGCAAATGAAATTCCTATCTTCACCTCCCTTCAAAGCATTAAGCACCCAATGATTCCAATCTCAAACCAACAACAATTCTTTGCAATAACAAAATTCCAGCCTCCAGATCTCATGGAGAAGAGATCCATATATAGATGTTTGGAGTGAGGATGAGTCAGCTTGTGATCTGACTAGTGTCCTCTCTCTCTGTCAGTTCTTACTTCCACTTGGAGACTAAGAGCCTCTTACTCATCACTTAGTCGAACTCAGCAAGGCAAGTGTCATGGAGGAAGATTCTGGAAGCTTCCACAGTCTTGACACCTCTCACAAGAGACCCTGACATTTGTCATTTCCCGCTTAGCGCACCCTGGTAGTGCTTCCACCTGCGTTGCAATGCAACTAGCCAGTGTAGCCTCTGCATTTCAACGCAGGCAGCTAGTGGAGCTTCTGAATTGATCCTGAATTGACTTGTTTTTGAGCAGTTTTTGGTGGAGAACTTCTGTGAATTGTTGTGGTTTGTTAGCCTTGTTCCTCTAGGGGTAGGAACAACATGTTTAGGGACTTTGGATCCCTTGGATTATGGACATTTCATGCTTATAGCTGTAAGGCACAAAAATGTCTATAACACAAACTGAAAGGGAGAAGGGGCTGGCTTACAGTATTCCATGTGAAAGTGGCATACAAGATCACAAGCATACTTGTACTGGGAAAGGGAAATACGTTCCTTGGATTGCAAGACATGAAGACCAAGAAAATAATGCAAGTGTCCTAAGTTTGTCATTTCAAACTGCTTTTTAAGGCTGGACTTCACATGTTTTATAAGTTTAAGATCACTACCAGTAAGGATAAGATCATCAACATAAAGAACAAGAATGATAAGAGACTTACCCTCTTTCTTGGTGTAGATAGTATTGTTAGAATGACACCTAGAAAAGCTAGTATCTAAAAGAAAGCTATTCATTTTGGCATATGAAGCTCAATGGGCTTACTTGAGACCATAAAGGGATTTCTTAAGTTGAGATACAAGGCTGGAGTCTGTTTGTATAAAGCCAGGAGGTTGTTCCATATAGATTTATTCATGTAAGTCCGCATGCAAAAAGGTAGATTTAACATCCATCTGATGGACTTCCCATTTGAAAGAGGCAACGAGGGAAAGAACAAGGCGGATAGAGTTCATTTTTGCAACAGGGGAGAAGGTTTCAGTATAGCCAATGCCTTCAACTTGTGAAAAACCCTTAGCAACAAGATGAGCTTTATGTTTATCAACTTTTCCATCTGGTCCATACTTGGTTTTGTAAACCCATTTGCATATAACAAGTTTCATCCCTTTGGAAGAGGAACAAGATCCCATGTATCATTTGCCAATAATGAACGATATTCTTCATTCATAGCTGTGTCCCAATATGGATGGCATGAAGCTTCTGCAAAGGTGTCAAGATCATAACTCACTAGAGCTTGAGCCAATAAAGAAGAGGCTCTATCAATTTGAGAACAAGTGCGACGCTGATCTGTAGGATCACCTACTGCCTCCTGAGAAGTGCAGACCCATCTTGGAAGCTAAGGAGTTGAAGGAGGATCCCGAGAAGGTGGGGGAGTATTTTCATCCTCGCTGTCATCATCTGAAGAAGAAATATTTTCAAAAGTAGAAGGGATAGAGAGAGGTGGCACATTCGTCGAACTAGGCTCATAGGCCGATATATTTTCAGTAAACTTTATATCTCTTCTAATGATAACATTTTTGGACTTAAGTGGAATAAGTATATCTCCTTTGACATCTTCAAAATATCCAACAAAAATACATTTTTCACTCTTAGGTTCTAAAGGTTTATGTTTCTCATCTGGAATATGGGCCCATGCTTCACTTCCAAAAACACAAAAGTGACTTACATCTGGTTTAATTGAGCTCCATGCTTCTTTTGGAGTGATATTCTTTAAAACCTTAGTGTGAGTGCGATTTACTATGTAATTTGCACAATTAATTGCTTTTGCCCAAAAATTAAGACTAAGTCCTTTAGATTGAAGCATACAATTAGCCATTTCCTTTAAGGTGCGATTCTTCCTTTCAACTACACCATTTTGTTGTGGAGTATATGGAATAGTATGTTACATTTGAATTCCATGCTCATTGCAAAATTTTATGATGTTGTTGTTAACATATTCTCTGCCATTATCAAATCTTAGCTTAAGAATATTTATGTCCAGTTTGTTTCTCAACAAAGGCCTTGAAGGCCAAGAACATGTTAAATACTTCACTCTTGAGTTTTAGGAAGTATACCTAAGTGCGTTTGGAGAAATAATCAATGAAAGTTAAGAAATACTTGTAGCCAGAGAATGAAACAACTAGAAGTGGACCACATAAAGCACTATGGACAAGATGTAAAGGGGTTGAGGCGTGCCAAGAGGCACGCTTTTCAAAATTTTCCCGATGATGTTTTCCGAGTACACATCCGAAACAAACACCATCTTTGCAAGATACCATAAGAAGACCTGTCACCATATTTTCTTTACATAGATTTTGAAGGGAGTGATAGTTTAAGTGACCAAATCGCTCATGCCAAAGTTTTCTCACTTCATCATTATGAGCAACAAATATCGAGGGAAGAGTTGATGACCCAAAGTTGTTAAAATTATACAACCTAGTAGAATCATCAGCAATACCAGTAGCTAAAATTTGTCTAGGATCTCTTAGTTCCTTAATTACAACATCACGAGGCAAAAATTCAATGGTTTTACCTTCACCTGAATGAGTTATCTGATATACAGATAGAAGGTTACAGGATAAGGTTGGAACACATAATACATCATTAAATTGACCATTGTCTGGATGAACAGTTCCAGTCCCTACAACACTAGGAGATCTATCATCACTAACATAAATATTTTTGGTGTTACAATCATTTAAATAAGAAAACATGGCTTCGTTTTTGGCCATGTGATAAGAAGCTCTAGAATCAATGAACCACTCATGAGAATTAGAGGAAGAAGATACATTTAGTGCATAACCAGACTGAGATGCTTGACAAATACATGCAGAAAGTGCTATTCCTGAAGATGAATTTGAAGAGTGCTCAAAATGGATGTTATGCTTCTTTATTGCTGCTTCCAAGGCTTCCATATTCTTAAAGCATTTGGATTCTAAGTGTCCATCTTGATTACAAAAGTTGCAATATCTATCAGTCTTCTTCCCTTTTTTTTACTTGCCTTATCATTTTGTTGAATTGATTTTTCATTTTGAGACTGAAATTTCTTAGGACCCTTGTTTGGTTTGGGACCATTCTTTTTAGGATACTGCTTCTTAGGATTCTTTGAATTTGGTTGTTGTTGGGTGGCTAAGGCTTTTTTAGAATAGTTTCCAAGATTCAGAAGACCAAGATGTAAGAGTTTTTCTTGTTCTCTTATTAAAGAATCACAAAAGGCATCAAAAGAGGGGGACTTTTAGTCTTGTCCTTGAGAAATAAAGGCTTCTCTAGTATAATGGAAGGTGGAAACAAACACAGAGTAGGCTAGCCCCAACTTAGTAGGAATGGAATAGATAAGGCTACCATCTTCTTTCTTAACCTTAACGCCTTCTAAGGGAAGTCTAAGGGTCTTGAACTTGGACAAAAAATCTTCAATGGAAGAAAAATTATTTGGGTCCAACGTAAGCAACTCATTTTCGAGTTGATGGGCTCTAATTTCATTTTTAATTCCAAAAACTTTAGTGAGTTGTTTCATTGCTTCATTAGGGGTATCAAGTTCTGCGATATGGAATCTAAGGCTTGGAGAAATATACATCCCTATCGACTCACGTGCTTGATATTGCCTATTTTTCCATTTGGCTACCTTATCTTCATCTTTAGGCTTAGTTTTTTGGCCTGAGGCTATTCTGTAAAGACCTTTACTTATAAGTAAATCCACAATGTAGGACCACCATTGGAAGTAGTTGGTGCTGTCAAGAATAACTTGGCATGGACTTTCCATTTTAATAGAAACTAGAGCCGTAGATGTTGAAACTAAGTGTTTTAATGGAAATATCTTGAAAAATTAAGTCGATTAAAAAAACGGATCTGAAAACAGCTTCTCGATGAAGAAGTTATGAATTTTTGAAGAAAGTTGTTGAAGATGCCGACGAAGTGCGTGAATGTGCGGAAATGAATGATAATGTTATATTTTAAAACACCCCCCCCTAGCCTTTCCAAACTTAATCTAATTAGCTCAGTTTAAAAAAATATTTTATGTGACCCACTTTTATAAATAAGTGAAAGTCACTTTTACAATGGTACTGTATGAGCTACCCACTAAATTGTAACTTAAATAAAAGATAAAGGGGCTTTAGAATTATAAGCGTCTCAATTTTTATAATGGGTGAGAACAATTTTACATAAAGTAACTTTAAAACATAATTTAAATGTGCTTTTTGAAAAAGTAACTCAACAAAAAGAAAGACTTGAACTCAAGACCTCTATTCTCATAAAGTAACTTTGGACCAAGTGAGCCAGTTTAAAATGTTAGTAATTTTTGGAAAAGAGGAAGGTTTTTTTTTAGTTATTGAATATTTGGGGTGCATGCTTATTTGAAAAAACTCTTTTTGCCTACAAAACAAAAAACCACACAATCCAACACGGACATACAAAAAAACCCAAACCTTATGGCTTGAAGTTAGCTTTCACTAGAAACTAAATATTTTCCTGAATGTTTTTTATTTCTGAGATAACACTAAGTTGTTGCGGAAAAGTGTATACGCATGAGAAAAATCATTCTTTTCTGTTTATTATTTGCCCAGGTCGCACAGAGTCGCAGGGAAAAGAGCATACGCAAAAATGAAATGTATAGATCTGGTATTGAAAAAAACAGAGAGCTAAATAAACCGAAACATACAAAGAGATGAATAACTAAAACTGCAAATAAAGATTGTATACCTCCAGATCTTAAAAATGACGTAGCTAGGGCTAACAGAAACCTTTTCACGTGAAACAAAAGGGGTTCCTCACTAGGAAATATGCTCCTAACATAATAAAGTATTCCTCTTGGCCTGAAAGTAGTCAGAAACAATAGATATAGGAAATGATAGTCGCATGCACTTGTACTGGCTTCATATTTAGGTCACCAATGGATGCGGCCCTCAAATAGATCTGATACCATGTAGGAATTTACAGGGTAATTTCCTCAGATAGAACACCAAAGGACACCACTCACAAACAGATCACATATCAATACACCTATATTCTTGATGTGGTTAAAACCCTCAAAGAGGGAAACATTCCACAGCTTGAGCCAACATGACCACTTCAGGAAATTTATTAATAATAGAAATAAAATTTACATAAGCTTCTCTCATGAAAGGTAACCTTACAAATGACCCTCCATGCTCTTTAAATAGAGATAATGGACCAATCGAGTGTTCAACCATAGATAAAGTGTCGGTAATACCGAGGAGAGGATGAACCATCAGATCACTACATATCGTGACCTTCAGATTGTAAGTTACAAAAATACACAGTAAAGAAACACACTTTACCTAACTCTACACTAGACCAAGTTATACTTAACTATTTCCTATGTGTCGGAATATCCTAACACTGGAATACCTCCATCCAAGGAACTTGAAGGCCCTCTATTTATTAGATAAACAATAGTATCTGCAACATCTACCCAAAATTGTAAAGGTAATCTTGCATGCAATCTCATGTACCTTGCACACTCCATGATTGTCATGTTCATCCTTTCTGACACACCATTTTCTTGTGGTGTTCCTAGAACTATCTTCTCTTTGTGAATTCCATGCTTTAAACAATACTTATCAAACTATTTGTTGCAATATTCACCTCCATTGTTTGATCTAAGACACTTCAACCTTTTTCCTGTCTCATTTTCAACCAAAGCTTTCCATTTCTTGAAAGTATCAAATACATCAGATTTATTCTGAATACAATAAGTCCAGGATTTTGTGGTTGCATCATCAATAAAAGTAACATAATAACGAGAGCCACTGAGATATGATATCTAAGCAGGAACCCATAAATCTATATGCACAAGCTCTAATTTTTCTCTCCTATTTTCTTTCCCAACTTTGAGGAATCTGACTCTCTTTTGTTTTCCATAAACACAATTCTCACAGAATTCCAAATCAATATCCTCTAAACTTGTCAAAAAAAATATTGAGTTAAGAATATTCATCCCTTTCTCACTCATGTGCCCGAGCATATGATGCCACAATTTTGTATCTGCTCCTATAGAGGTTAAAGCATTAACAAAATTAGAAATATCATTTCATAAATACAATGCACCAACCTTTTCTCCTTTTGCTATTACCAATTCTCCTTTAGTGACCTTCTAGGTTTTATATGTAAAAGTAGTTACACAACCTTCACCTCCCAACTGCCTTGTTGAAATTAGATTTTTCTTCAGATCTGGAACATGCCTTACCTCCTTCAATAACCATTGGTTTCCATTTTTCTATTTTATGAAAACTTTACCCATTCCAATGATTTTACAGCGTTTATCATCACCCAAATGAACCTGTCCAAAATCTCCTTGAACATAATCATGGAAATGTTTCCTATCAGGCATGGCAAGGAATGAGGCCCCTGAATATACCACCGAGGCATCAATAACAATTTCTAATGAAATAATCAAAGTGTCCTGTAACACATCACCTGTCACATTCGGATCATGATTTTTTTCTTGTTGCGTGTCTCTTTCTTTTCCCTTCCGAGACTTACAACGTTTCTTCAGGTGTCATTTCTTCCCTTATTTCTAGCACAGTATCCTCTATCTAGACTTGGATATGTCTTTGCTTTACTTACCGCGATATATTGGGATCTTTCTTGTTTCAATTTTTCTTCCCCTAGTCTCTGCAGTCAAAGCATTACCTGATGTCTCACCAAAGGTTTTCCATCACATTTCCTTGCTAAGAATTCCACCAACAACATCATCAAAATTTAAAGTAGTAGATCCAGAGACAGATTTACTAATGGCCATTACTAAACCATTCCAACTTTCTGGAAATGAGCACAGAAATAACAGAGCCCTAACTTCATCATCAAAATTTACCCCTACATAACTTAATTTACTGGTGACCGTATTAAATTCATTTAAATGACCAGCAACAGATCCACCTTCTGACATTTTCGTATTAAATAAACACTTCATAATAAACACCTTATTTGAGGCTAAGGGTTTTTCATATAGCTTTTCCAATGCTGATATTAAACCCTCTGTTGTCATTTCCTTTGAAATATTAAAGGCTACCGATGTTCCTAGGCACAACCGTATTGTTCCAAGTGCCTTTTTGTCAAGAATATCCCATTATGTGTCTATCATACTCATTGAATTCTTTGTCTTTTTGGTCGATGGTAGGTACAAATCTTTTTGATACATATAATCTTCCATTTGCATCTTCCACAACTGGTAGTTTTGGTCGTTAATTTTTTGACCTTAAACCTACAATGTTCCATAATTTCTCCCACTCAAATGGGGAACCCTTCTCTCCTGTGATTTTATAAGCCAAATAGACCTTCGGCTCTGATACCATTTGTTTGAAAATTATATATTAAAAGAAATGTAACACATAAAATATTGCAGAAATATAAACACAGAAACACACATAAAGCAAGAGAGACACAGATATATGTTGTTCACCCAATTTGGGCTACATCCACGGAGAAACAACTAGTTCTTCATTTTATATTATCCAACAAAATAAATAGATACAACCTACAATAGATCTGTTGTAATTCCCTCTTTGCTCTCACACAATATCCTCTCTCTTTCTCGCTCAGAATACACATATACATAGCCGCAATACAATTCCCTCATATATAGCAAGGTGTTGCCTTCTAGGGTAAAAAACCCTAAATTAAACATAACTTCTACTGTTAGATCATTTTCCTAATGAATGGTCCAGATTAACTACGAAAGTACAATATTTTACAAGGCAATTTTACATCTATTTTTAGCCTCAGGTACATGTCCCCCCCGCGTGGAGGGGTGTACAATATTCTTGGGGTATGCATCTGATTGAAACAAATACCTCTAAATAAAGAAGATAATCAGGCTCCACACCCAACACCTTAGTGACCAAATGATGTGACAAGTGACGTTTAGGATACCACCTATTAACAATCGACTAATTGGTGTTGATCCGATAGGCACTTGGATTTTACCTTCGGGCTGCATTCCAATCGGGCATTGTGACCAATGGCTTGCTAGGTCACCACTTGTCGACCATGGATGTTTTATTCCTCTTGAGCTTTCACCTTCTAGTACCATTTTTATTTCATTTGATGAGGTGGGGCCCTCACAGAACTTTGAGCCTTTGAAACCATGACTGCGCTTCAACACTTCAACCACTAATTTTTCCTTATCCATTGGCGGTTATGCTAAGTTCCATATACCACTGGAAAGCTCTTTGAGAGGGCTATCCAACTAAGAACATTTCATGTGCTTTTGATAAAGTTACTTGCATAAAAAATTCCTTCAAAGATAGGCTACTCAACAAACAACCTATTTATCATCATCTTAATAGAAACAACATAAGCATCATGCATGACAATTCAACAAGATCCCCCTAAACTCGACATCACTCGACAACAACAAATGGACTTGACATCAATGAAAACAACTACCAACATACTCAATAGAAACGAAATTAAACACACAAACAAAGAGAGAGAAATACCATAGAAAGCATACTAATATGGTGAAAACCCAATTTCTATTAATAAATGAAATAGCAAAATACTATAGAACATAAATTGGTTAGCATGGTGGTAGCTATCTTTGAAGAGAGAGAGATGGAAATTGTTTGCACTCACAAAAGCTATTACAAGAGGCCTAAAGAATGAACTTTTAAAATAAATAAATAATTCTATATGTCTCAAACCCTAACCATAGAAAATGAAGCATCAAAATGTTTGTAGACCTCGAGATGGTTGGTTGGTATGTAAACTTATCAAGGGCAAAAAGTTTTCAAATAATATCCAATTGGGGCACACAATAGCTTGTTGAATTATAGCTATTTGAGTAATACAACTTTTGACTAGGACCAAGTGATAAGATGGACATCCATGGCCCCTCGAATTGCCAAAAAACATCATTTATGACCTCAAAATTGCCCCAAAATTTCGGGACCCAAAAACCATAGAAAATTTGCTAAGAAGATAGAGAACCATGGAGTCAATGGAAGAGATGGCTTACCACTAATATACACCTAGATCATGTACCACATTCTGAATTCCATAAATAATAGGCATCCATTTTTCATCTCTAAATTTACTAACAAAATTCAAATAGAAAATGAAAAATAATAATAGGTATTAGTGGCAACACGTATCTAAAATTTCAAGCTGGCAATCGATTTTAGAGGGATATTTTTCCACCCAATTGTAGGCTCAATTATATCAATAATCTCTATAGATTTCCTCCCTTTATCAATGACATGATAGCATAAGGGGGAACTATCAACAATCATAAATTTTGGGATGGGTGAAAGAAACTCTTCTCCACATAAATAAAAACATTAGATAACTCCTTTGCTTACTTATCACGAGGTATCAACAAATATCATATGCCTCTCAACTAGCCAACATAACAATATGGGAATCCCTTCACTACTCTACATTTCCTAGGTGATTTCCTTGCCCATAGCTTATCATAGTGGCCCACTATGGATCAATTAACATGTGTTGCTTAAATAAGTTCCAAATCCCTTTGGTGAGTAATGAACATGCATAATTTGTTTTAAAAGAGCCAAAAACACACTAGCAATGCTCAAATATATAATTGACATTTTGATTGGTGTGTCTGGGCACCCCAAAATTTATATAAACACTCAAAATAATTGAACAAAATTCCCATTAAAAAATGCCACCTCTTTGCTCAAAAAATAAGCACTTGAAGCACCCATATGGCTCTAATATTTTTGGGTATGGTATGAATGAACTTGTGGATGTTTTATCCACACGATTTTTCCATTTCCCCACACCATTCATAGGTAAACCCTCAAATTTTGAGTTGGGTACTTTCCCATGCCGCTCAATTCATCCTGAGCATACTCCACAACCACCACTCAACTGACATAAATATGGAAGGTGGTTTCTCAACTATTAAATGCTTCGTTTAATGAATTGTGGCCTAGTGGGAAATAAGGTAATAAAATTTGGAATTGAAATTTTGGCTTAGATCTTTGGGTGATATTTTTTAGTAATAATAGGCATGGATAATTTCCTGTAACCCCCTCACTAGTTCTCACTCTTGGTATCATACTATGTTTTGGTGCTCACATTCCAATCGGCTACTCAACATTTCTAAGTATTAACGAAATATTTAGTACACATGCATAGTTTTTAAGTTTTTCAACTTGGCTTGTCGTCGTGATGACATTTAAACATCATACGTATAATTTTTTATCCCTGCTAACCTAGAAATTTATTACCTAGCAAATTCCTTGTTGTAAAAACAATTATTACCCAAATCTACTAGATAAAAGCATGGATAGGGTTTTAATACTTACAACAACAGAATAAAAATTAAACATCAATTTCACAATCACATGCACACTAGATTTCTTGATCCCTTAAAATAATTCCTTCATTTATTAAATTCAGAACTTACAAGAGATCCCTTCCTATAACAATGACCTACTAAGGAAAATGCATACACTAAGAAACTAGAACTGATTTAGCTAATCAAGCCTTATATTTGTGATTTGACCTTGCTTCGCTAATTTCGATCTCCCTTGCTTCCCCTTGCACCTTCCTCAAACCTTGCACACTTGAATGGAGTTCCTTCTCCATCCAATCAGTGAGATCTCACTCTCATGATGTCTTATGCTCAAAATATGTTGGTGTCTTCTCCCTTAGCCTAACCTTCCTTTCATTAGTTTGAGTTATTAATAGAATCCAAAAACCTAATATCCAATGTGATTGATAGTCGAGATCAGATCTCAACATCAGTTGAGATTCATCTAATTCACTAATGCAAAAAATCTTTACATTTCATTAGATTAACTCACTTTTTCTTATATAATGAATTATTTCGATAACTAAATAAATTTCTAAGGGTATATTATTTGACTTCCACATGACTAGATGATTAAGCCTTGTGGAAGTACCTTCCCAAGGTACGAAAATCAACATTTACAAGTGATAATGACATAATTAATTACAATAATCTTAGGGTTTAACATGGGGTTGTTACACAAGGGTTCATTCTATGCATCAAAGATGGGTAGATCAATTGATGGAAGAATAAAAAGACATATTCACCTTGCTTACATCAATATTTTTTCCTATCACATAAAGTATGCAATTGATTTGAAAATAGATGCCCCTCTTACAAATGGACCTATGCACAAATGCTCTCTTCTGGTAATTTTTTGTAGCATCGAGAGGTATTCCTTTAGGATGTACTACTAGTAATGGTTTTGGACAGTTGTGCCTCTAGGTACATTATAGGTTTCTGAGTTTCTCCTACATATTTTTCAAAGATGGAGTTGAAAATATTCAACAGTTACTTCCTTAATCCAGAGATAAATAATTCATATTATTTTCTTGATTACTATTATTATTTTTATTTTTTTGTCAACCTCTTATTCTTGAATTTTTCTCGGCTATAATTTTTTCTTCCATAGCATCTTGACTGGAGTTTTTGCAGAAAGGAAGAATTGTAGAGATTTCCAATGCAATGATTCATGTAATAGATGACAACCTCTAGAAGTACAAAGAAAATTTCGTGGAAACAGGGTTCTCCTAGAAATAAGTATTGGACTATGAGGAGATTTTTTCTCCAGTTATCAGATGGTCAAGCTCATGTATGGCCTAAGAGCTCAAACATAGACTCAATATGAGTGACTGATTTTCAATAGGGAGGATTGCATAGATTGTTAGGACATCTAGGATCATGCCAAATGATAGGAGGAGCTTCAAGTTTTGAGGAAGTAGATGATTAGGCAGAATGGAAGGAGCAACCTTCCAAGAGGATGTCATGGGTTGAAATTTTTAGAATTGATGGTTAGAGACGGAAGGAATCTAGGAGAAATATGCATTATATGAGGGGATCATGGCAGAAAAGAGGATATGATTCAATGACAGAGGCATAAACAGTGGAAGTGGGAACATCCATGATTGCCACAGGAGGATTTGCTTTAGTGTCATAGGGAGCACCTAGTCAAGGTGACCATAAAGAAATTGTGGTGATGGATCCAATGAAGGAAGCTAAGAATGTCTTGAGGTACCTGTGTGGTACAATTAGATATGGTTTGAGATATGTATCGGGTGGTGAAGTGAGGCTACAGGGACATGTTGATTTAGTTTGGGACATGAGTGTAGAGGAAAGAAAGAGAACCTCGAGGTGTTGCTTCAACTTGGGATTGCCTATGATTTCTTGGTTTAGCAGGAAGCACAATTTTGTCACACTCAATACAATAGAGGCAGAGTATATCACGAATAGTATCGCAAGTCATGAAACAATGTGGCTTCAAAATATTCTTAACGGACTATTTGATTAAGTCACTTCATCTTAGACATGGTGCATAAGAAAGTGTGAAACTCTAGTACATATCCATAGATGAGAAGATTTCAAACAATATCAACAAGCCTCTATCTAGAGAAAAGTTTGTTACTTCAGAGGAAATCTTGGTGTGATGCATAATTTCTCCCTCATTGAGATGAACTGTTGATGTCTTTGCAAGATTAGGTAGACCATCTCCTGAGAAGATAGACAAACATGGCTAGGTAATATTTATTTGACTAAGGAAGATGAATACATTCACCTAAGTAGCCATGAAGGAATTTGGCTGGGTCATATTGATTTGACCAAGGGTGAATGGCCCAGGGAAATTGTAGGATTTTAGAGATTTTCTCCTAAGAATTCAAAATGACCTAGCTAGCTCATGTTGACTTGACCAGAGGAGTTAGATGAAATTCACCTAAGAATCCATAAAGGAATTCGATTGGGACATGTTGATTTATCCAGAGGTGAATGGTTCAGGGTAAATCCTCTCTTGAGAACCCATGAAGGAATTTGGATTGGTCATGTTGATTTAACCAAATGAGATTCATACATTTTCTTAAGGATACATAAAGGACTTTGGCTAGACCATGCTGATTTGGTAAAGGGTAAATGGCCCAGGAGTCATATTTCCTACTCTTGGTCAGAGTGATCTATAGAAGAGAATGTGAGGAGTCATAGTGCCTGCTCCAGGATGTACTGATTTATAGACATGCATCAACATCATAAGCTCATGGAGTTTTCTTATCGAGGAGAAATTTCAAATAAGGGGAAATATGTTGTATCCAAAGAGAATACCTCCCTCGTTAAGAGGGAGTGGTTTTTTTTGTAGAATTGGGAGGTAGTCCTGCATGCCTAAGTTAGTCTAGAAGAAAAATTAAAATAAATTTATTTTTGGGGCATCGAGTTAGCCAAGGAAGACACGTCATCCCAACAATATGAAAGGGTGGTCCCTTGGACTAATTCACCCCCATTTAACTAGTATATATACATGATGTGACACTTCATCTTCATCATCATTATTCAACATCTTCTCTCTTCTATAGTAGCTAAAAATGTGATAGAAAGAGGCCTAGTTGATTGGAGTTTGATTGAGTAATTAGTTTGAACGTGGCCATTGACTAGAGTTTACTGGTGTATGGAATTGACTGCAATATCATACCAAAGTTGACCATAGAGGCTGCAGGGCCGAATTTTGACCAAAGTTTGACTATTTGACTAGTGTTGAATTAATTGTATTTTAGATGGTTTTACCAGCTTTGACTTGTTGGAATTTGACTAGGTTTGACTAGTATTTTAACTTGGATTTTTGCATAAATTTATAGAAAAAATGGATTTTTAAAGCTTGCTTGATAATCATTTCTCCTAGAATAAAATTTGTTGGGTTTTCTCCCAAGGTTGGGTTTCCTAGGGTAAAATTGTTGTCTCTATACTATTTTCGCTACATTTATTGTTGATATTTTCTAAAGTGTAATTACTCAATGATATCAATGGAATAAGAATATTGTGTGAAGAATAATTAGGTAGTAATTATCTAGCAGAAAATAGTATTACACTGCACTCTTGTAGAAAATTCAACATTTTCCAAAGAATGAGGAGATCAAATGCAAGCTTCAGGAGTTAATATGAAAGGGCCACATTTGATGAATCCCCTTGTTGAATTGTTGATCCAAATTTATGAAGGGGATGAATTGATAAACATATTTATAACCAAAACATAGAGATATAGTGAAACTTTATTTCTATCAATAAATGGAAAATGCTAAAAAAGTATACATGCATAATGAAAACAAACTAGCTCGAATGGTAGTAGCTTATCTTTGAGAAGAGATGTGACAACTACACGCCTTTGTCGAACTGTGTTACAATAAGGCTCAAAGTGATTTTTATCATAAATAAGTAATGAGAAACCATAAACATAAAAAAACCTAACCATAGGTGATGAAGTGCCAAAGGATTTTGGGCCCTTAGGGGGTAAGTTGGAACGTTAACTTCTTGATGTTGTAACTTTGGCATAAGATCTCCATTTGGTGTGCATGATAGGTTTTTACAAAGGTCTATTTGAGAAGTACATTTTTTTACTATTGAAGAAATTTATGATTGCATTTGGCTCATTTCCCTAACAAATTATTTTTATGGCCTTAAAACAACTCCAAAATTTCAAGACCTAAAAACTGCGAAAAGAGAAAAATTGTGACGTGAGCCTGGAATAGGTGGGTGGCCACTAGTATCCACCTGGATCAATTGTGTTCGTTCAAAAGAAGGGTAGGACATGGACTCTACCTTGTAATCACTAAAGTGCCGTAAAAAATTCACTATCAAATATTGTTACCAAATCCCTTGGACCGATGATCTACTTAATCAACTCAAAGGTCCCTAAATTTTCTACAATATTGATCTCAAGCTAGGTTATCATTAGGTTCCAATATATAAAATTGATGTGTGGAAAATAAACTTAAAATATAAGGAATTCCTTTCTGAGTGTTTGGTCTTTCCATTCAACTTGACTAATGCACTAACAACATTCATGAGGATGATGGACAATATTCTATAGTCACTCACCTATTCTTTTATGGAGGTATGCATGCATGTTACCTTATCATCATGGAACTTGAGAAGAGCATTTGAATCACATTTAGTATGTGTTGAGAACCCTACACCAACATAAGTTATATACCAACATATAAAAGTCATCATTGGCATGTATAGGATTCAATATCTTAGGTACATTGTGGATGAGTGTTGTGGGCATGTAGATAAAGGAAGGATTTGATTCATCTATGATTGACCAACCTTGAAACACTAATAGATATTCACAACTTCTTCAACCTCATGACCAACATTTATTGCACATTTGTGTTGGGGTTCTCTCATATTACTTAGCCCCTAAACTAGGTGACCAAGGGTGGATCCAAGGCCAAGTTTATTTATTTAATGAATAATTGAAAGAATTTTTAGAGCTAAGGAATCATTGTTGGTCAAAACTAGTCCTCATTCTTCAAAATATACAAAATGCATTTAAAATCAATACAAACTCATTAGATATTTTATTTTATTTATTTATTTATTTATTTTTTCTGGTATGTCTCTCACTTAAAATTGACACTAGGTGGCTTATTAAAGGGAGAGAAGGAATTTTAATTCCTTTCCTAGGGAAAAGGAACTTTAATTCATTAAATAGATATATTGGTAGTGAAATAATTATATTGTATAAAAGGAAATGGTCATCCACATCAAACCCACAAGCTTATACAATTTAAGCCTCAATTTTCTTGTCTTTAGAGAGTATGGTGTGTTTCTTTCCCTAGAGGTACACAAGACCAAATTTTAAGGCTTTTCGACAAAACTAGATGAAATCAAATACAATATTATATGTCTTATTTAAAATGGTTTTATCAGGATATATGAGTATGAAAAATTAATTGGATCAAACAGTTGTCATTCACCACACAATTGTGATTTCCATGTGAATTTTTTTCTTAATGTGAAAGAAAATAGCTTGTATGCTGGTAGAAGCATCAAGAAGAAGTAGACTAGTTATTGAACAATACCAAAAGAGAAATGTAGGCAACTATTTTTCTTTATCATGTATGTGTGTGAGATATTTTTTTGTCAGTATTCAATGTAATGGAAAAAGATAAAACAATAGCCCCATCCAAGGACCAATAATGTGGTTATTAATCTTGCTAGAATTTTATCAATGAGCCTCATGTATTTAACAATTAAGAGATAATAAAAATTTATCAAGCGTATAAAGGAAAATTTAAACGAGGTAGAAATATTTGAGTATTTTGCAATAATAGCCATGATGAGGTTGAGGATTTAGTGTTTATAGTTGTTTCTATTATACTTACATGTCAAATAATGGCTACCCAAAAAAATCCACTGTAGGAAATAGATCATAAGTCTGATTAGGAATAACAATTAATCGATTTGTACTAATCTAAGAAGTAGAACCTTTAGTTGCCGATTAAGGCTTAAAGAATTGTCGAGCTAGTGACATTGTTTGCAAATGTTGTCGATTATGCTAAGTAGTGTATTGCCATCTCGATATGAAACCATTCATTACAAGTTGGTTTCAGAGTAAAGGCTTGTTGGTTAAATGAACAAGTTTAATACCCATTGAATTACAAATTTTCACCAGCGTTCTTGCCCTAAAGGCTGATGCATTATCCGTAATTAATTTATGTGGACAATCAAATTTGCTGAAGATATTTTCTGTCAAAAACTTCATGACCACATTATGATCAGCCTTCCTTGTAGGGACTGCTTCAATCCACTTAGTGAAATAATCAGTGGCTACTAATATCCATTTATGCTGGCCAATGGAATGTGGATTAATTTCTCCAATAAAATCCAAACCCCACTGTTGAAAAGGTCCTTTTTCCTGAATTGGTCTTAGGGGCAAGGATTTCAACTGTTGTTTTCCTTCAAATCTTTGGCACCTGTCACAAGATTTAACAAAAACAAATACATCAGAAAATAAAGTGGGCCAATGGTACCTAGCTTTGAGAATTTTATGGGTTGTAGTCTTCCAATAATGGTGCCCTCCACACATTCTGTTATGAAACTGCTGCATAACTTCTTTTGGCTGTTCTTTTTCCAGACACCTTAAAAATACTCCAGATGGATCCCTCCAGTAGAGCAAATCTTCCATAATGCAGTACTTTGCTACTCTAAGTTTTAAAGTTCTAGCTTGACTTTGATTAAATTCTGAAGGGATCTCTTGCTTCAGCAAGAAATTAATTATTTCAGCATACCAATTACATGAAGCTAGATTCTCGGCCACTGACTACTTTCGGTTTGGTCCAGCTGCTTCTTCCTTTTCCGCCTAACCATTTTCTGCCATTGTGCATAAGAAATCAATATCTAAAGACCTGCAATTTTCCTCAGCTAATAGCTTGGCAAGACCTTGACCTCTGACTAGCTTGGTGGGCTTGAGCTCTATATTATATTCTATCATTTTTGCAATCCACTTTGCCCTTCTTCCATCAACATCAGGTTGTGTCAAGACATCTTTAATAGTAGCAGAGAGCACATATGCAATTATTTTTGAATGCAAGATATAAACTCTGAAAGCCTTTAAGGATTTAATAAGAGCATATGCCTGTTTTTCTATAATATCATACCTCAATTCAGCATCAAAAATGCTACTAGATGTTCTGAACCTTCTTCATCTTGTTGCAATAAAACTACTAAAATGGTGTCCTCAAAGGCAAATGAAAACACATAAAACTCCTTGCTGTAATATGGACTTATTAATGTGGGAGCCTCCATAATAGCCTTTTTAATAGACTCAAATGTTTGTCTTGCTGTACCAGTCCATCTTATCTCTGCTCCTTTATTCAACATGGAGGTAACATGCTTCACTAGTTCTGAAAAATTTGGAATAAACCTCCTAACAAAATTTATTTTGCCCAAAAAAGACTGAATATCTTTCTTTGATCTTGGGACAGACAAAGTCTGTATGGCTTTTACTCTTTCTGGGTCAATCTGAACACATGTAGTAGACACAATATGTCCTAACAGCTTGCCTTCTTTGAAAGCAAATTGTGATTTTTTGGGATTGACTGAGATTTCGAACCTCCTGCACTTCAAGAATACTTTTTTCAAATGCTGTTAATGATTTTGATGGATGCTGGAGTAAACTGTTATATCATCAAGGTAGATAAATACAAATTTTTCCTTCTCTCCCACAAATGCTATATCCATAGCTCTCTGAAAGGTAGCTCCAGCATTCATCAATCCAAATGGCATTTTGGCATACCTAAAAGTGCCCCAAGGAGTTGTAAATGCAGTATTTTCTTGATCATCTGGGTGCACAACAATCTGATTAAAGCCTGAAAATCCATCCAAAAATGACATCACTTTAGCTCCTGAGACCTTTTGCAGCAAATGCTCCATCTTGGGCAGAGGATAGTTATCTTTCTTTGAGCATTTGTTTAAATTTCTGAAATCAACACACAATCTGATTTCTCCACTCTTCTTCCTCACCACCACTAGATTGGCCACCCATTTAGAATATCTGAGAGGGACTATGATCTTGGTAGCCAGCAATTTTTTAATTTCTTTTTCAATTAGTGGAAGAAGCATAGGATTTATTGGTCTCAGCTTCTGTTTGAAAGGAATAGTGTCTTTCTCCAGAGGGATTTTATGTTGAATTATGCTCTTATCATAAGTTTTCAGGTCACTATACTCCCAGGCAAACACATCAGCAAATTGCCTCATTAAATTGAAGTATTCAACACTTTGATCAACAGACAAATGAGTGGACAAATTCACATGCCTAGGCTGACCTGGACTTCCTATATCATGCTTACAGACTGTAGATTGGTCTTGTTTTTGTGCAGCCTTGTAAGGCACATCATTCTGGTCAAACAGTCTTTCAAGAGGAATTAGACCCTTAGGAATATGGTTACTAGGAAGCTGGACTATGTTGTCTTTACCAATCTTATTTCTAAGTTGGGATTGGGGGTTTTCTTCCAAGACATCATTCTCTTGGTCGATTTTCATCTCAAAAAATTCATCAATGACTTGCAATAACCTATTCAACTCATTATCATCTTCAAAGACTCTCCAATGGTGGACATTATCAGGCAAGGATGGTCTATACATCCTTTGGACTTCATAAACTAATCTGGGAGGCATGGGAGGTATAAATAGACTAGCAGAAATAGCAAGGGAATCAACAAGCTGATTTTGGGCTCTAGGAATATATGAAATATAGAAATAATCAAAACAATCTCTGATTCTCCATACCTCATCTCTGTATGCTTTCAGCCTTGGGTGCCTTGTTTGAAATGTTTTATTCACTTGCTGTATAATTAAATCAGCATCTCCAAACACCTTCAGATTCTTGATTCCTCTGTCTTTTGTTGCATTAAGGCCCAACAAAAAAGCTTCATATTCTGCTATGTTGTTTGTAACTTGAAAAACCAGCTTAAAAGATAGTTGAACGCTTTCTTGTTGTGGAGATAATAGCACCACCCTTGCTCCTGCAGTCTCCTTGGAACACGCTCCATTGAAGAACATCTCCAAATCTGACTTCCTTTCTTTTTCTCGGCCTGAACTGTCGGTTTTTTGAGCTGCATTTCGGCCTTCTAAGATTCTTCTATTTGGAGAATGCATGCTCCAAAATCAGTGTCCACTGCATATATAGGATGATTTGTAGGATTCTTCTCATCACTGATGATATATGCCAACTGTGCTTCTCTATACAATCTCCTGCTTTCTCCTCCAAACACTGGGACAGTGGCATAAGATAGATCATTCTGTAATGTCCCACCTAGTCTCTTAATCCACCCTCTGGACAACAGCATGCCAAACTTAGGAGGGACATCTGCTACCACAATATCCATCATCATACTCTTCATGGGCAGTTGAGTTAAGGTAATGGCCAGATCTTTAATCAATCCAAGACATTTCACCTTCCTTGAATCAAAAGAAAATAAATCATGATAGGGTCTAGTGATATCAAGGCCTAACTCTTCCATGACAGCTTTAGGCATCAAATTGTGGCTGGCCCTTGTGTCTAACAGGAAATTGTGGAGGATTTTTTCATGAATAATCAATGAGACATAAAAAGATGGAGAATTATTATCAGCAGGTTCAATCATAGGGCTGAGCACAATGGCAGGCTTGTCATCTTGCAAATTAACAGAGTCAGTGGAGGTTTGTTTGGTTTCTAGCTCAAGGGCTTCAAGGATAGGCTTCCTAAATACTTCACTCTTCACCAACTCAACCATAGGCATGGATATTTTCAATTTCTGAACTTCTGACTCAAAGCTGAAAGAAGAAGATGATTTATCAGAACTTTTTACCTCTTGAACTGGAGCTTTGAGGAACACTGGATTAGCTGCTGGTCTTTTGTGCTTGATATTCTGTGGTTCTGTTTAGCCAGCAGATCTTTGTGTAGGATTTTCTTTAACATTCTTTGCATTGGACCTCAGATTATACCTTTGCTATTGTTCAGCTTGTAGGACAACTTCTCTATCCCATTCCTGACTGTTTTGTTCCTGCAGCAGAGACTCTTCATATGCAGTCAAAGTAAAAAAGGCAGCACTGCCTTTATCCTCCATGCAGTGAATTTCATCCTCATTTTCTTCAAATTGTTCCTCCTCCATGACTACATTTTGGAAGGGAGCATTAAATTTTTGATCTTCTTTTGATTCTTCACCGCTCTACATAATCTGTAACTACCATTTGCTCTTATGAATGGATTGGGGTTTCTTGGAGCAAATGTGTTCTACTGCCTTGTTTTCCCTGAATTCTGCTCAACCTTTAGCTTAGAAATTTCAGCAGCCAATGACTCTATCATCTTGGTCATTTTGTCTAATTTAGGCTCTGAAGATGAAGAAGAAGAAGTAGAAGCCTGACCTCTTTGCCTCCTTCTGTCGACCTGATTTTTTAGCTTTTCTGCAGCCATGATGTTAGATTCTACTTCTAGTGCTGCATCTTGCATATCAGCTAGAGTAGCACATCTTCTTTCTCTTAATAATAGGCAGAAATCAGAGTCAAAATCATTGGCATAAGTGAGTTTGGCAGAGGTAGGAGTAGGCTTTACCTCAGCTAGTATCTTACTATACATTTGATTGAATTTTTAATCAAATTTAGGTATTGATTCCCCATTCTCCCTCTTTAGATTACCAAACTCGGTGTGGTAATACAACAAGTCCTTTTTATCTCCCCATTGCTTCAAAAATGCATCATCCAATTCTTCTATATCTGTTATTGATCTCTGGGCTAATTCTCTAAACCACTTCCTAGCCTCTCCATCAAGGCTCTGGACAAAAACTCTCATCCACACATCATTCTCACTTATATCTAAATTATCAACATAATTGTAGAAAGCTTCAAGGTGTTCTTCTGCTGTTACTCCCTCTGTGCCAGTGAATTTAGGCATATATTTATGATATTCTCCCACAGGCATAGGATTCAAAGGGAAAGGCAATATCAATGGTCCATATTTGGCAGCTACAATTCTTTCTATCCTCGTAGGTGCTTGTTGTCCTACCATGATTGGAATATTTGGAAGAATACTAGTAGATTGAATGGCAGGGAGTAATGTGATGGATGGCATAGATAAAGGGATGTTTTGGAATGAATGGGAAGCTTTCCTTGGACTGAGATTTAAAGGGGAACTGAGTGCATAAGGGGCTGAATTAATCTCTGAAGGTTTTTCCTTATTAACAGTGTTGTGCTCTAAATCTTCAAACTGTAAATCTTCAGCAATAACTTTATCTTTCAGAGATGAATAGGACTTCTTAGGCTTACCTGATCCTGATGCCCCTTTCTGTGATGTTTTCTTCGACTTGACAGTCTTCTTAGGTTCAGGCACTGGTTCAGCTAGAGATTTCTGAGGATTTCTTCGAGTGTGTCTCATAAACTGAGCCAAAAATTCAATGTGGAGTCGCCAGATAGAGGATTACAACCAAAAACTGTGTTCAAACCTTGTCTATCATCAAAGCTTGAAGCTGTGTCGTTCTCCCAGGGAAGCTGAACTTCAATTCTCCTCTCCTCGGCAACGGCACCAATTAATGTTATCACCCCAAGAAACTCTCCTAGGTTGTATCTCAGAGATGCTTGGAAACATTACAAACTCAACATGATGTTGGAAAATTGGTGGATGAATGAAAGAAATGCTGCATATTCAAGCCAGATAACAACTCCTACTATGCTTAACCTCAGACATGGGTGAACACCCCTAGACTACAAGAATTTAGACCACCAATTACTCATAGTTTTAAAGAAAATGTGATAATGGAGAAGACTGATCACACCAGCATATGCACAGGACCCTGTGATGGTCGGCTGCAAGCAGTTAGAAGGTCTGTAAATCTGTTTTCTAATACCCAGACAGGATGACAACTCTCTGGCATTAAAAGGACAGAAACCTGCAAACAAATTCAATGATACATGCCAAATCCTAACACAAAGGTGGGATGACATCCCCTCTAATGCTAAACATTAATAGCACATGAATAACTACAAAACAGGCACAGCCTGGAACAAGAAGAAGAAGTGGAAAGTGAGCAATTAACAACAAAAGAAGCTTGTATTAGCTAGAAATGAAGACCATAAGCTGCAGGTCTCACAGTAGTTACAGTTTCTTGAAGTTGAAGCTTACAACAGAATAACACTCATCAACCTCATTACATCTTGTTTTTCAGTATATATGGAGTTTTTCACAAAATTGCTCTGCTGCCCTAAGCGTGGAGGGGTCATAACTGACCACCAACTGCATTTACAAACTGTTATGGGCCTCTGATACATTCTAACTATTTTAATTAACACATTTGACATTCTCTGGTACTTTATTGTACTCCCTGAACAGGTGGAATGTTTCATGAATAAATGTCCATAATTGCTGAAGGAATTCAACTGCTTAAGGAGGTACTTTCTTGTCCTTGATCGTGTTGTTCTTTGAATGAAGTTGCTGAGGATTAAATGTGCAGATTGTTGGGTCATCACCTTCTTCCTTTTCCGGCAACAGAGAGTAGTCGGGAGTAATACAGGTAGTATGGTGGGAGTAGGCTGAGCAGAAGAATCAATCTCAACCATCGGCTCTACAGATAAACGGCGGAAATCAATAGATCGGGAGTTAGCGGGCAGGTGAATGTGGGCTGTCGGATCGCGGAAATGAACGGTGGAGATCGCATTAGGAGGAGCTATCAGGAGGTGGACGAGAGTGGATGAACAAAGCTCCATCGTCGAATCGCAAAAACCAACGGCGGGGATTGGCGTATGGAAGCCATCAGGAGCGAACAGGAATGGTGGGACGAGGGTCGTTCGATCGCAAGATTGACGATCGGACGGTCAACGGGCGACAAAGATGATCGGAAGTTAACGCGCGGGGAGCCGTACCGGAAGGGCGGTAAGCGGTTTCCCCGCACCGCTTTTCGGGGAAGGCGGTAATAGTACATGGAGGAGCGACACAATAATATAACAACGCGTGGCAAGCGAGAAACCACTTCCCTGCGGGCTATCAGTCAGGCATGTTCGCGGAGCGGGGGAAGTGTTGATCGTTGGATTCATCAAACGGAGGATCAGACGGTCAACAAGTTAATACATACGTTTGGGGTGACGTGACAGGTAAAGGGCGGGCCCGGGCTTTATTAAAGCTTAGGGATATGAATTTTATGATATGTGCGGTGTTATACGTTAAAACTTTAGTGCCGGGGTAAAACAAAGAACATAGGTTAATATGGTTTATAAAGGGTTATCGGGGCTTAATAACGTTAAACAAAAAAATGCCCGGGGACTAAAGGGAAAAGGGGTAAACGGGGTTTTTATAGGTTTTAGACAAAAAGAAGGATAAAAGGGTTTTAAAAGGAAATAAGGTGAATTTATGGGAAAGGAGGAAACAGAGGTTAGCGGGAGTTATAAGGGGCATGAAATAGAACAGGAACTGACCTCTGTGAGCCTTATAAAACATGAAACAAGATTGCCACCCCTGCTCTCCATCCATCAAAGGTCACAAAAATGTAGCAGAGCTAACACCTTCAACTTGTGAAAAACCCTTAGCAACAAGATGAGCTTTATGTTTATCAACTTTTCCATCTGTTCCATACTTGGTTCTGTAAACCCATTTGCATCTAACAAGTTTTCATCCCTTTGGAAGAGGAACAAGATCCCATGTATCATTTGCCAATAATGAACGATATTCTTCATTCATTGCTGCGTCCCAATATGGATGGCATGAAGCTTCGGCAAAGGTGTCAAGATCATAATTCGCTAGAGCTTGAGCCAGTAAAGAAGAGGCTCTATCAAATTGAGAACAAGTGCGATGCTGATCTGTAGGATCACCTACTGCCTCCTGAGTAGTGCAGACCCATTTTGGAAGCTAAGGAGTTGAAGGAGGATGCCAACAAGGTGGGGGGGGATTTTCATCCTCGAAGTTATCATCTGAAGAAAAAATATTTTTAGCAGAAGTAGAAGGGATAGAGAGAGGTGGCACATCCGTCGAACTAGGCTCATAGGCTGATATATTTTCAGCAAACTTTACATCTCTTCTAATGATAACATTTTTGAACTTAAGTGGAATAAGTCTATCTCCTTTGACATCTTCAGAATATCCAACAAAAATACATTTTTCACTCTTAGGTTCTAAAGCTTTATGTTTCTCATCTGGAATATGGGCCCATGCTTCACTTCCAAAAACATGAAAGTGACTTACATCTGGTTTAAGTGAGCTCCATGCTTCTTTTGGAGTGATATTCTTCAAATCCTTAGTAGGAGTGTGATTTACTATGTAATTTGCACAGTTAATTTCTTCTGCCCAAAAATTAAGACTAAGTACTTTAGATTGAAGCATACAATTAGCCATTTCCTTTAAGGTGCGATTCTTCCTTTCAGCTACACCATTTTGTTGTGGAGTATATGGAACACTATGTTTCATTTGAATTCCATGCTCATTGCAAAATTTTATGAGTTTGTTGTTAACATATTCTCTCCCATTATCAGATCTTAGCTTAAGAATATTTATGTCCAGTTTGTTTCTCAACAAAGGCCATAAAGGCCAAGAACATGTTAAATACTTCACTCTTGAGTTTTAAGAAGTGTACCTAAGTGCGTTTGGAGAAATAATCAATGAAAGTTAAGAAATACTTGTATCCAGAGAATGAAACAATTGGAAGTGGACCACATAAAGCACTATGGACAAGATGTAAAGGGGCTGAGACGTGCCAAGAGGCACACTTTTCAAAATTATCCCGATGATGTTTTCCGAGTACACATCCGGAACAAACATCATCTTTGCAAGATACCATAAGAAGACCTATCACCATATTTCCTTTACATAGTTTTTGAAGGGAGCGATAGTTTAAGTGGCCAAATCGCTTATGCCAAAGTTTTCTCACTTCATCATTATGAGCAACAAATACCGAGGGAAGAGTTGATGACCCAAAGTTGTTAAAATTATACAACCTAGTAGAATCATTAGCAATGCAAGTAGCTAAAATATGTCTAGGATCTCTTAGGTCCTTAATTACAACATCACAAGGCAAAAATTAAATGGTTTTACCTTCACCTGCATGAGTTATCTGATATACAGATAGAAGGTTGTAGGATAAGGTTGGAACACATAATACATCATTAAATTGACCATTGTCTAGATGAACAGTTCCAGTCCCTACAACACTAAGAGATCTATCATCACTAACATAAATATTTTTGGTGTTACAATCATTTAAAGAAGAAAACATGGCTTTGTTTTTGGCCATGTGATAAGAAGCTCTAGAATCAATGAAATACTCATGAGAATGAGAGGAAGAAGATGCATTTAGTGCATAACCAGACCAAGATGCTTGAAAACTACATGCAGAAAGTGCTATTCCTGAAGATGAATTTGAAGAGTGCTCAAAATGGATGTTATGCTTCTTTATTGCTGCTTCCAAGGCTTCCATCTTCTTAAAGCATTTGGATTCTAAGTGTCCATCTCGATTACAAAAGTTGCAATATCTATCAGTCTTTTTCCCTTTGTTCTTACTTGCCTTATCATTTTGTTGATTTGATTTTTCATTTTGAGACTGAAATTGCTTAGGACCCTTGTTTGGTTTAGGACCATTCTTTTTAGGATACGGCTTCTTAGGATTCTTTGAATTTTTTGTTGCTGGGTGGCTAAGGCTTTTTTAGAATAGTTTCCAAGATTAAGAAGACCAAGATGTAAGAGTTTTTCTTGTTCTCTTATTAAAGAATCACAAAAGGCATCAAAAGAGGGGGACTTTTAGTCTTGTCCTTGAGAAATAAAGGCTTCTCTAGTAGAATGGAAGGTGGAAACAAACATAGAGTAGGTTGGCCCCAACTTAGTAAGAATGGAATAGATAAGGCTACCATCTTCTTTCTTAACCTTAATGCCTTTCAAGAGAAGTCTAAGGGTCTTGAACTTGGACAAAAAATCTTCAATGGAAGAAAAATTATTGGGGTCCAATGTAAGCAACTCATTTTAAAGTTGATGGGCTCTAATTTCATTTTCAATTCCAAACACTTTAGTGAGTTGTTTCATTGCTTCATTAGGGGTATCAAGTTCTGCAATATGGAATCTAAGGTTTGGAGAAATAGACATCCCTATCGACTCACGTGCTTGATATTGCCTATTTTTCCATTTGGCTGCCTTATCTTCATCTTTAGGTTTAGTTTCTTGGCCTGAGGCTATTCTGTAAAGACTTTTACTTCTAAGTAAATCCACAATGTAGGACCACCATTGGAAGTAGTTGGTGCTGTCAAGAATAACTTGGCATGGACTTTCCATTTTGACAAAAAGTGAAGCCGTAGATGCTGAAATTAAGTGTTTTAATGAAAATATCTTAAAAAATTAGGTCGATTAAAAAAAACGGCTCTGAAAGTAGCTTCTGGATGAAGAAGTTATGCCTTTTTGAAGAAAGTTGTTGAAGATGCCAACGAAGTGCGTGAATGTGCGGAAGTGAATGATAATATTATATTTAAACCCCACCCCCCTCTTTCTAAACTTAATCTAATTAGCTCACTTTAAAAAAATATTTTATGTGACCCACTTTTATAAATAAGTGAAAGTCACTTTTACAATGGTACTTTATGAGCTACTCACTAAATTGTAACTTAAATAAAAGATAAAGAGGCTTTAGAATTATAAGCATCTCAATTTTTATAATAAGTGAGAACACTTTTACATAAAGTAACTTTAAAACATAATTTAAATGTGCTTTTTGAAAAAGTAACTCAACAAAAAGAAAGACTTGAACTCAAGACCTCTATTCTCATAAAGTAACTTTGGACCAAGTGAGTTAGTTTAAAATGTTAGTAATTTTTGGAAAAGAGGAGGGTTTTTTTTTTGTCATTGAATATTTGGGGTGCATGCTTACTTGAAAAAACTCTTTTTGCCTACAAAACAAAAAACCACACAATCCAACACGGACATACAAAAAAAACCAAACCTTATGGCTTGAAGTTAGCTTTCACCAGAAACTAAATATTTTCTTCAATGTTTTTGATTTTTTGAGATAACACTAAGTCGTGGCGGAAAAGTGCATATGCATGAAAAAAATCATTCCTTTCTGTTTTTTGTTTGCCCAGGTTGCACAGAGTCGCAGGGAAAAGAGCATATGCAAAAATGAAGTTTATAGATTTGGTATTGAAAAAAATAGAGAGCTAAATAAACCGAAATAAACAGAGAGATGAATAACTAAAACTGCAAATAAAGATTGTATACCTCCAAATCTTAAAAATGACGTAGCTAGGGCTAACAGAAACCTTTTCGCGTGAAACGAATGGGGTTCCTCACTAGAAAATATGCTCTTAACACAATAAAGCATTCCTCTTTGCCCGAAAGTAGTTAGAAACAATAGATCTAGGAAATGAAAGTCGCATGCACTTGTACCAGCTTCATATTTAGATCACCAACGGATGCGACCCTCAAATAGATCTGATACCATGTAGGAATTTACAGGGTAAGTTCCTCATATTGAACACCAAAGGACACCACTCACAAATAGATCACATATCAATACAACAATATTCTTGACGTGGTTAAAACCCTCAAAGAGGGAAACATTCCACAGCTTGAGCCAACACAGCCACTTCAGGAAATTTATTAATAAAAGAAATAAAGCATTAACAAAATTAGAAATACCATTTCATAAATACAATGTACCAACCCTTTCTCCTTTTGCTATTACCAATTCTCCTTTAGTGACCTTCTAGGTTTTATATGTAAAAGTAGTTACACAACGTTCAACTCCCAACTGCCCTATTGAAATTAGATTTTTCTTCAGATATGGAACGTGCCTTACCTCCTTCAATAACCATTGGTTTCCATTTTGCTATTTTATGAAGACTTTACACATTCCAATGATTTTACAGGGTTTATCGTCACCCAAATGAACCTGTCCAAAATCTCCTTAAACATAATCATGGAAATGTTTCCTAGTAGGCATGGCAAGGAATGAGGCCCCTGAATATACCACCCAGGCATCAATAACAATTTCTAACAAAATAATCAAAGTGTCTTGCAACACATCACCTGTCACATTCGGATCATGGTTTTTTTCTAGTTGCGTGTCTCCTTCTTTTCCCTTTCGAGACTTACAGTGTTTCTTCAGGTGTCCTTTCTCCCCTTATTTCTAGCACACTATCCTCTATCTAGATTTGGATATGTCTTTCCTTGACTTACTGTGATATATTGGGATCTTTACTCTTTCCATTTTTCTTCCCCTAGTCTCTGCGGTCAAAGCATTACCTGATGTCTCACCAAAGGTTTTCCGTCACATTTCTTCGCTAATAATTCCACCAACAACATCATCAAACTTTAAAGTAGTAGATCCACAGAGAGATTTACTAATGGCCATAACTAAACCATTCCAACTTTTTGGTAATGAGCACAGAAATAACAGAGCCCTAACTTCATCATCAAAATTTACCCCTACATAACTTAATTGACTGGTGACCGTATTAAATTCATTTAAATTATCAGCAATAGATCCACCTTCTGACATTTTCATATTAAATAAACACTTCATAATAAATACCTTATTTGAGGCCAAGGGTTTTTCATATAGCTTTTCCAATGCTAACATTAAACCCTCTGTTGTCATTTCTGTTGAAATATTAAAGGCTACCGATGTTGCTAGGCACAACCGTATTGTTCCAAGTGCCTTTCTGTCAAGAATATCCCATTTTGTGCCTATCATACTTGTTGGATTCTTTGTCTTTTCGGTCGATGGTAGGTACAGATTTTCTGATACACATAATCTTCCGTTTGCATCTTCCACAGCTAGTAGTTTTGGCCGTTAAATTTTTCAACTTTAAACCTACCATGTTCTGTAACTTCTCCCACTCAAATGGGGAACCCTTCTCTCCTGCGAGTTATAAGCCAAATAGACCTTCGCTCTGATACCATTTGTTAGAAAATTATATATTACAGAGAAATGGAACACATAAAATATTGCAGAAATATAAACACAGAAACACAAATAAAGCAAGAGAGACACATATATACGTTGTTCACCCAATTTGGGCTACATCCATGGAGAAACAACTATTTCTTCCTTTTATATTATCCAACAAAATGAAGAGATACAACCTACAACAGATCTGTTGTAATTCTCTCTTCGCTCTCACACAATATCCTCTCTCTTTCTCACTTAGAATACACATATACATAGCCACAATACAATTCCCTCATATATAGCGAGGGGTTGCCTTCTAGGGTAAAAAACCATAAATTAAACATAACTTCTACTGTTAGATCATTTTCCTAATGAATGGTCCAGATTGACTACGAAATTACAATATTTTACAAGGCAATTTTACATCTATTTTTAGCTTCAGGTACATGTCCTCCCCTACACCCCCCCGCGTGGAGGGGTGTAAAATATTCTTGGGGTATGCATTTGATTGAAACAAATACCTCTAAATAAAGAAGATAATCATTCTCTACACCCAACATCTTGGTGACCAAATGATGTGACAAGTGACGTTTAGGATACCACCTATTAACTATCGACTAATTGGTGTTGATCCGATAGGCACCTGGATTTTACCATTGGGCTGCATTCCAATCGGGCACTGTGACCAATGGCTTTCTAGGTCACCACTTGTCGACCATCGATGTTTTATTCCTCTTCAACTTTCATCTTCTAGTACCATTTTTCTTTCATTCAACGAGGTGGGGCCCTCACAGAACTTTGAGCCTTTGGAACCATGACTGAGCTTCAACACTTCAACCACTAATTTTTCCTTATCCATTGGGGGTTACACTAAGTTCCATATACCACTGGAAAGCTCTTTGAGAGGGCTATCCAACTAAGAACATTTTGTGTGCTTTTAAGAAAGTTACTTGCATAAAAAATTCCTTCAAAGATAGGCTACTCAACAAACAACTTATTTATCATCATCTTAATAGAAACAACATAAGCATCATGCATGACAATTCAACAAGATCCCCCTAAACTTGACATCACTTGACAACAATAAATAGACTTGACATCAATGAAAACAACTACCAACATACTCAATAGAAACAAAATTAAACACACAAACAAAGAGAGAGAAATAACATAGAAAACATAGTAATATGGTGAAAACCCAATTTCTATTAATAAATGAAATCGCAGAATACTATAGAACATAAATTGGTTATAATGGTGGTAGCTATCTTTGAAGAGAGAGATGGAAATTGTTTTCACTCACAAAGGCTATTACAAGAGGCCTAAAGAATGAACTTTTAAAATAAATAAATAATCCTATATGTCTAAAACCCTAACCATAGAAAATGAAGCGTCAAAATGTTTGTAGACCTCGAGATGGTTGGTTGGTACATAAACTTATCGAGGGCACAAAGTTTTCAAATAATATCCAATCGACGCACACAATATCTTGTTGAATTAGAGCTATTTGAGTAATACAACTTTTGACTAGGACCAAGACATAAGATGGACATCCATGGCCCCCCGAATTGCTCGAAAACATCATTTACGACCTCAAAATTGCCCCAAAATTTTGGGACCCAAAAACCATAGAAAATTTGCTAAGAAGATAGAGAACCATGGAGTTAATGGAAGATATGGCTTACCACTAATATCCACCTAGATCATGTACCACATTCTGAATTCCATAAAGAATAGGCATCCATTTTTCATCTCTAAGTTTACTAACAAAATTCAAATAGAAAATGAAAAATAATAATAGGAATTAGAGGCAACACTTATCTAAAATTTCAAGCTGGCAATCGATTTTAGAGGGATATTTTTCCAGCCAATTGTAGGCTAAATTATATCAATGATCTCTATAGATTTCCACCCTTTATCAAGGACATGATAGCATAAGGGGGAACTATCAACAATCATAAATTTTGGGATGGGTGAAAGAAACTCTTCTCCACATAAATGAAAACATTGGATAACTCCTTTGCTTACTTATCATGAGGTATCAACAAATATCATATGCCTCTCAACTAGCCAACATAACAATATGGGAATCCCTTCACTACTCTACATTTCCTAGGTGATTTCCTTGCCCATAGCTTATCATAGTGGCCCACTATGGATCAATTAACAACATGTGTTGCTTAAATAAGTTCCAAATCCCTTTGGTGAGTAATGAACATGCCAAATTTGTTTTTAAAGAGCCAAAAACACATTGTTAGGATATTCCGACACATAGGATATAGTTAAGTTCAACTTGGTCTAGTGTAGAGTTAGGTATAGAGTTAGGTAAAGTGTGTTTCTTTACCGTTGTACATTTTGTAACTTACAATCCGACGGTCACGATATGTAGTGATCCGACGGTTCATTCTCTCCTCGGTATTACCGACACTTGATCCGTGGCTTGACACCCGATAGGTCCATGAGTTCTATTTAAAGCGCATGGAGGGTCTTTGTTCAGGTAATCCGTGCATGAGAGAAGCTTATGTAAATTTTCATTCTTTGATTAATAAATTGCCTGTAGTACCCACGTTGGGACAGGCCGTGGACTGTTTCCCTCCTTGCACTTTGAGGGTTTTAACCACGTCAAAAATACTGGTGTATTGATTTGAGATCTGGTTGTGAGCGGTGTCCTTTTGGTGTTCTTTCTGAGGAACTTACCCTGTAAATTCCTACATGGTATCAGAGCTATTTGAGGGCCGCGTCCGTTGGTGATCCAAATCTGAAGCCGGTAGAACTGCATGCGGCTGTCGTTTCCTAGATCTGCTGTTTCTGACTGCTTTCGGGCCGAGAGGACTGCTCTGTTGCGTTCAGAGCATCTGTTCCAGTGAGGAACCCCTTTCGTTTCACGCGAAAAGGTTTCTGGTAGCCCTAGCTGCGTCATTTTTCAGATCGGGAGGTATACAATGTTTTTTTGCAGTTTACTGTTATTTTCTCTCTGCTTATTTCGGTTTCGGTTTATTTAGCCCTTTTTTTTAACCGGATCTATACCTTTCATTTCTGCGTATGCTCTTTGCCCTGCGACTCTGTGCGATCTGGGCAAATCAGAAACAGAAAGGAAGGATTTTTCTCATGCGTATGCTCTTTTCCCTGCACCTTAGTGTGATCTCGGAAAATCAGAAACATTGAGAAAAATATTTAGTTTTTCGGCTAAAGCTAACTTTGAGATTTTTTTAAAAAATTTCTAGTTTTTTGGCTAAAGCTAACTTCGAGCCGCAAGGTTCGTTTTTTCTTTGCATATTCGTGTTGGGTTTTGTGTTTTGTGTTTTGTAGGGAAAAAGAGCTTTCTCAAGGCAAGCACGCAAACCAAGGCCCTCTCTCTCTCTCTCTCTCAAATTTTTTGTATAGATCAATTGGTTCAAAGCTATTTTAAGAGAGCAGAGGTCTTGGGTTCAAGTCGGGTTTTGTGTTTTGTGTTTTGTAGGGAAAAAGAGCTTTCTCAAGGCAAGCACGCAAACCAAGGCCCTCTCTCTCTCTCTCTCTCTCTCTCAAATTTTTTGTATAGATCAATTGGTTCAAAGCTATTTTAAGAGAGCAGAGGACTTGAACTCTCAAATTTTTTGTATAGATCAATTGGTTCAAAGCTATTTTAAGAGAGCAGAGGTCTTGGGTTCAAGTCTCCATTTTGTGGGGGCGGATTTTTTCATTCCCGCACATTCGCGCACTTTGCCGGCAACTTCAACAATTTTTTTTCAAAAAGCCATAACTTCTTCATCCGGAAGCCTTTTTCAGAGCAGTTTTTTTTAAAACCGCCTATTTTTTCGAGATCTATCCATTGGAACACTTACTTTCAGCATCTTCAGCTTCAGTTTTAAAAAAAAATGGAAAGTCCATGCCAAGTCATTCTTGACAGCACTAACTACTTCCAATGGGTAGCCTACATGGAAGATTTACTTAGAAGTAAAGGTCTCTTCAGAATAGCCACAGACCAAGAGAAGAAACCAAAAGATGGAGACAAGGTTGCAAAATGGGAAAATAGACAAGATCAAGCACGTGGTTTGATAGGGATGTCTATTTCTCCTGATCTTAGATTCCACATTGCAGACCTTGAGACTCCTCATGAAGCATTAGAAAAACTCGCTAAAGTTTTTGGGATTAAAAATGAAATTAGAGCCCATCAACTTGAAAATGAGTTGCTTACTTTGGATCCTAATAATTTTTCTTGCATTGAAGATTTCTTGTCCAAATTCAAGACCCTTAGATATCTCTTGGAAGGTGTTAAAGTTAAGAAAGAAGATGGTAACCTTATTTATTCCATCCTTACTAAGTTGGGACCAGCCTACTCTGTATTTGTTTCCACTTTCCATTCTACAAGGGAAGCTTTCATTTGTCAAGGAAAAGACTACAAGGCCCCTTCCTTTGACTCCTTTTGTGATTCCTTAATAAGAGAACAAGAAAAACTCTTACACCTTGGTCTTCTTAATCTTGGAAACTCTTCCACGAAAGCGTTAGCCGCCCAGCAGCAACCAAATTCAAAGAATCCTAAGAAGTCATATCCTCAAAAGAATGGTCCTAAACCAACTCAGCCTCAAAATGAAAGATCATTTCAGCAAAATGATAAGACCAATAAAAACAAATGGAAGAAGACTGATAGACATTGTAACTTTTGTAACCGAGATAGCCACTTAGAATCTAAATGCTTTAAGAAGATGGAAGCCTTGGAAGCCGCAATGAAGAAACATAACATCCATGTGGAGCCTACTTCAACTTCAACTTCCGGAATGGCACTTTCTGCATGTCGTTATCAATCATCTCAGTCTGGTTATGCATTAAATGTATCTTCTTCTTCTTCTCATTCTCATGAGTGGCTCATTGATTCTGGAGCCTCTTATCACATGGCCAAAAACCAAGCCATGTTTTCTTCTTTAAATGATTGTAACACCAAAAATATATATGTTGGTGATGATAGATCTCTTAATGTTGTAGGGACTGGAACTGTTCATTTAGACAATGGTCAGTTTAATGATGTATTATGTGTTCCAACCTTATCCTGCAACCTTCTATCTGTCTATCAGATAACTCATTCAGGTGAAGGTAAAATTGTTGAGTTTTCACCTCATGATGTTGTAATCAAGGATCTAAAAGATCCTAAACAGATTCTAGCTACTGGTCTTGCTGATGATTCTACAAGGTTGTATAAGTTTCACAACTTTGGGTCATCAAATCTTCCCTCCGTATTTGTTGCTCATAATGATGAAGTGAGCAAACTTTGGCATGAGCGATTTGGTCACTTAAACTATCGCTCCCTTCAGCATCTATGTAAAGAAAATATGGTGACAGGTCTTCCTATGGTATCTTGCAGAGATGGTGTTTGTTCCGGATGTGTACTCGGAAAACATCATCGGGACAGTTTTGACAAACGTGCCTCTTGGCACGCCTCAGCCCCTTTACAGCTTGTGCACAGTGATTTATGTGGTCCTCTTCCTATTGCTTCATTCTCTGGCTGCAAGTACTTCTTAACTTTCATTGATGATTTCTCCAGACGCACTTGGGTATACTTCTTAAAACTCAAGAGCGAAGTATTTAACACATTTTTGGCCTTCAAAGCCTTTGTTGAAAAACAATCTGGACATCAAATTCTTAAGCTAAGAACTGATAATGGTGGAGAATATGTTAAAAACACATTCATGAACTTTTGCACTGAAAATGGAATTCAAATGCAACATACTGTTCCATACACTCCACAACAAAATGGTGTAGCTGAAAGGAAAAATCGCACCTTAAAGGAAATGGCTAATTGTATGCTGCAATCTAAAGGACTCAGTCTTAGTTTTTGGGCCGAAGCAATTAATTGTGCAAATTATATAATCAATCGCACTCCTACTAAGGTTCTAGAGAATATCACTCCAGAAGAAGCTTGGAGTTCCATTAAACCAGATGTAAGTCACTTTCGTGTGTTTGGAAGTGAAGCATGGGCCCATATTCCAGATGAAAAGCATAAAGCTTTAGAACCTAAGAGTGAGAAATGTACTTTTGTTGGATATTCTGAAGATGTAAAAGGTTATAGACTTATTCCATTTAAGTCCAAAAATGTTATCATTAGAAGAGATGTAAAATTTGATGAAAATAAATCGGCCTGCGAGCCTAGTCCGGCGGATGTGCCACCTCTTCCTATCTCTTCTACTTTTGAAAACATTTCTTCTTCAGATGATGAAAGCGAGGATGATAATCCTCCCCCACCTTCTTAGGATCCTCAACTTCCGAGATGGGTCCGTGCTACTCGGGATGCAGCAGGTGATCTTGCCGGTGATCCTACAGATCAGCGACGTACACGCTCTCAGTTCGAAAGAGCCTCTTCTTTACTGGCTCAAGCTCTAGTAAATCATGATCCTGACACTTTTGCAGAAGCTTCAGGCCATCCACATTGGGAAGCAGCTATGAATGAAGAATATCATTCATTGATGACAAATGATACATGGGATCTTGTTCCTCTACCAAAGGGACGCAAACTTGTTAGATGTAAATGGGTTTACAGAACCAAGTATGGACCAGATGGGAAAGTTGATAAACATAAAGCTCGTCTCGTTGCTAAGGGCTTTTCATAGGTTGAAGGCATTGACTACACTGAAACCTTCTCCCCTGTTTCCAAAATGAACTCTATCCGCCTTGTTCTTTCCCTTGCTGCCTCTTTAAAATGGGAAGTCCATCAGATGGATGTTAAATCTGCCTTCTTGCATGGGGACTTGCAGGAAGAAATCTATATGGAACAACCCATTGGCTTCATACAAACAGACTCCAGCCTTGTTTATCGACTTAAGAAATCCCTTTATGGCCTCAAGCAAGCTCCTCGGGCTTGGTATGCCAAAATGGATAGCTTTCTTTTAGAATCTGGCTTTTCTAGGTGTCATTCTGACAATACTGTCTACACCAAGAAAATGGGCAACTCTCTTATCATCCTTGTTCTTTATGTTGATGATCTTATTCTTACTGGTAGTGATCCCAACCTTATAAACCATGTGAAAACCAGCCTTAAAAAGAAATTTGAAATGACATACTTAGGACACTTACACTATTTTCTCGGTCTTCAAGTCTTGCAATCCACGGAGGGTATTTTCCTTTCCCAGTCCAAGTATGCTTGTGATGTTCTTCGTCATTTTCACATGGAAGACTGTAAGCCAGCCCCTTCTCCCTTTCAGTCTGGAGTCAAACTTTCAGTCTCTTGTACTTCTCCTGAAGTTGATGCTACCTTATACCGTCAACTTGTAGGAAAACTCTTGTATTTAAGCAGCTCCTCTATTAGTTGGTTTCACTGATTCTGATTGGGCTGGTGACCCTGATGATCAGAAGTCTACTGCCGGTTATGTCTTCACTCTTGGTTCAAGACCTATTACATGGGCTTGTAAGAAACAGGCTGCCATTTCTCTTTCGTCAGCAGAAGCAGAGTATCGTGGTGCCGTGGAAGCTAGTAAGGAAGCCTTGTGGCTTCGTCAGATCCTATCAAAGTTTGGCTTTAAGCAGCAGCATCCAACCACACTTTGGTGTGATAATCAAAGTGCCATTCAGCTATGCAAAGATCCAGTCCAGCATCAACGCAGCAAACACATTGAACTACACATGCACTTCATCAGAAAGCTCATTCATGACCATGTTCTTGAAGTGCAATATTGTCCAACAGATGATCAGGTTGCAGACATCTTCACAAAGGCTCTCACAGAGGCGAAGTTCACTAAACTTCGATATATGCTTGGAGTTCAGGAAGTTGTCACTAAGGGGGGATAGGCTCTAGTGCCTCCTTCCTTCTCCTATTGTGTCATATTTGTAAATCCTTCAATCCTATCCCAAGTTGTTCTTAAGGGGGGATGTTAGGATATTCCGACACATAGGATATAGTTAAGTTCAAGTTGGTCTAGTGTAGAGTTAGGTAAAGTGTGTTTCTTTACCGTTGTACATTTTGTAACTTACAATCCGACGGTCATGATATGTAGTGATCCGACGGTTCATTCTCTCCTCGGTATTACCGACACTTGATCCGTGGCTTGACACCCGATTGGTCCATGAGTTCTATTTAAAGCGCATGGAGGGTCTTTGTTCGGGTAATCCGTGCATGAGAGAAGCTTATGTAAATTTTCATTCTTTGATTAATAAATTGCCTGTAGTACCCACGTTGGGACAGGTCGTGGACTGTTTCCCTCCTTGCACTTTGAGGGTTTTAACCACGTCAAAAATACTGGTGTATTGATTTGGGATCTGGTTGTGAGCGGTGTCCTTTTGGTGTTCTTTCTGAGGAACTTACCCTGTAAATTCCTACACTAGCAATGCTCAAATATATAATTGACATTTTGATTGGTGTGTCTGGGCACCCAAACTTTATATAAACACTCAAAATAATCGAACAAAATTCCCATTAAAAAATGTCATCTCTTTGTTCAATAAATAAGCACTTGGAGCACCCATATGGCTCTAATACTTTTGGGTATGGTATGAATGAACTTGTGGATGTTTTATCCACACGATTTTTCCATTTCCCCACACCATTCATAGGTAAACCCTCAAATTTTGAGTTGGGTACTTTCCCATGCCACTCAATTCATCCTGAGTGTACTCCACAACCACCACTCATCTGACATAAATATGGAAGGTAGTCTCTTAACTATTAAATGCTTCTTTTAATGAATTATGGCCTAGTGGGAAATAAGGTAATAAAATTTGGAATTCAAATTTTGTCTTAGATCTTTGGGTGATATTTTTTAGTAATAACAGGCATGGATAATTTCCTGTAACCCCCTCACTAGTTCCCACTCTTGGTATCATAGTATGTTTTGGTGCTCACATTCCAATCGGCTACTCAACATTTCTAAGTATTAACGAAATATTTAGTACACATTCATAGTTTTTAAATTTTTCAACTTGGCTTGTCGTTGTGATGACATTTAAACATCATACTTATAATTTTTTATCCCTACTAACCTAGAAATTTATTACGTATAAAATTCCTTGTTGTAAAAACAATTACTACCCAAATCTACTGAATAAAAGCATGGATAGGGTTTTAATACTTACAACAACAGAATAAAAATTAAACATCAATCTCACAATCACATGCACACTAGATTTCTTGATCCCTTAAAATAAGTCCTTCATTCATTAAATTCAGAACTTACAAGAGATCCCTTCCTATAAAAATGGCCTACTAAGGAAAATGCATACACTGAGAAACTAAAACTGATTTAGCTAATCAAACCTTATATTTGTCATTTGACCTTGCTTGGCTATTTGGATCTCCCTTGCTTCCCCTTGCACCTTCCTTGAACCTTACACACTTGAATGGTATTCCTTCTCCATTCACTTGGTGAGATATCACTCTCATGATGTCTTATGCTCAAAATATTTTGGTGTCTTCTCCCTTAGCCTAACCTTCCTTTCATAAGTTTGAGTTATTAACAGAATCCAAAAACCTAATATCCGAAGTGATTGATAGTCGAGATAAGATCTCAACACCAGTTGAGATCAATGGTTGAGATTCATCTAATTCACTAATGCAAAAAATCTTTACATTTCATTAGACTAACTCACTTTTTCTTATATAATGAATTATTTCGATAACTAAAGAAATTTCGAAGGGTATATTATTTGACTTCCACTTGACTAGATGATTAGGCCTTGTGGAAGTACCTTCCCAAGGTACGAAAATCAACATTTACAAGTGATAATGGCATAATTAGTTACAATAATATTAGGGTTTAAGATCGGGTCGTTACACAAGGGTTCATTCTATGCATCAAAGATGGGTAGATCAATTGATGGAAGAATAAAAAGACATATTCACCTTGCTTACATGAATATTTTTTCCTATCACATAAAGTATGCAATTGATTTGAAAATAGATGCCCCTCTTACTAATGGACCTATGCACAGATGCTCTCTTCTGGTAATTTTTTGTAGCATCGAGAGGTATTCCTTTAGGATGTACTACTAGTAACGATTTTGTATAGTTGTGCATCTATGTACATTATAGGTTTCTGAGTTTCTCCTACATATTTTTCAAAGATGGAGTTGAAAATATTCAACAGTTACTTCCTTAATCCAGAGATAAATACTTCATATTATTTTCTTGATTACTATTATTATTTTTATTTTTTGGTCAACCTCTTATTCTTGTATTTTGCTCGGCTATAATTTTTTCTTCCATAGCATCCTGACTGGAGTTTTTGCAGAAATGAAGAATTGTGGAGATTTCCAATGCAATGATTCATGTAATAGATGAAAACATCTGGAAGTACAAAGAAAAGTTTGTGGAAAGAGGGTTCTCCTAGAAATAAGTATTGGATTATGAGGAGATTTTTTCTCCAGTTATCAGATGATCAAGCTCGTGTATTGCCTAAGAGCTCAAAAATAGACTCAACATGAGTGATTGATGTTCAATAGGGAGGATTGCATAGATTGTTAGGACATCCAAGATCATGCCAAATGATAGGAGGAGCTTCAAGTTTTGAGGAAGTAGATAATTAGGTAGAATGGAAGGAGCAGCCTTCCAAGAGGATGTCATGGGTTGAAATTTTTAGAATTGATGGTTAGAGATGGAAGGAATCTAGAAGAAATATGCCTTCTATGAGGGGATCATGGTAGAAAGGAGGATATGCTTCAATGATAGGGGTAGCAACAGTGGAAGAGGGAACATCCATGATTGCCACAGGAGGATTTGCTTTAGTATCATAGGGAGCACCCAATCAAGGTGACCATAAAGAAATTGTGGTGATGGATCTAGTGAAGGAAGCTAAGAATGTGTTGAGGCACCTGTGTGGTACAATTAGATATGGTTTGAGATATGTATCGGGTGGTGAAGTGAGGCTACAAGGACATGTTGATTTAGTTTGGGCCATGAGTGCAGAGGAAAGAAAGAGAACCTCGAGGTGTTGCTTCAACTTGGGATTGCCTATGATTTCTTGGTTTAGCAGGAAGCATAATTTTGTCACACTTAATACAATAGAGGTAGAGTATATCACAATTAGTATCGCAAGTCATGAAACAATGTGGCTTCAGAATATTCTTAACGGACTATTTGATTAGGTCACTTCATCTTAGACATGGTGCATAAAAGGGTGTGAAACTCTAGTACATATCCACAGATGAGAAGATTGCTAACAATATCACCAAGCCTCTATCTAGAGAAAAGTTTGTTATTTTAGAGACAATCTTGGTGTGATGCATAATTTCTCCCTCATTGAGATGGAGTGTTGATGTCTTTGCAAGATTAGGTAGACCATCTCCTGAGAAGATAACAAACATGGCTAGGTCATATTTATTTGACTAGGGGAGATGAATACATTCACCTAAGTAGCCATGAAGGAATTTTGCTGGGTCATCTTGATTTGACCAAGGGTGAATGGCCCAGGGAAATTGTAGGATTGGAGAGATTTTCTCCTAAGAATTCAAAATGACTTAGCTAGCTCATGTTGACTTGACCATAGGAGTTAGATGAAATTCACCTAAGAATCCATAAAGGAATTCGATTGGGACATGTTGATTTATCCAGAGGTGAATGGTTTAGGGTAAATCCTCTCTTGAGAATCCATGAAGGAATTTGGATTGGTCATGTTGATTTAACCAAAGGAGATTCATACATTTTCTTAAGGATACATAAAGGACATTGGCTAGACCATACTGATTTGGCAAAGGGTAAATGGCCCAGGAGTCATATTTCCTACTCTCGGTCAGAGTGATCTATAGAAGAGAATGTGAGGAGTCATAGTTCCTGCTCTAGGATGCACTGATTTATAGACATGCATCAACATCATAAGCTCATGAAGTTTTCTTATCGAGGAGAAATTTCAAATAAGGGGAAATATGTTGCAGCCAAGGAGAATACCTCCCTTGTTAAGAGGGAGTGTTTATTTTTTGTAGAATTGGGAGGTAGTCTTGCATGCCTAAGTTAGTCTAGAAGAAAAATTAAAATAAATTTATTTTTTGGGCATCGAGTTAGCCAAGGAAGACACGTTATCCCAACAATATGAAAGGGTGGTCCCTTCGGATAATTCACCCCCATTTAACTAGTATATATAGATGATGTGACACTTCATCTTCATCATCATTATTCAACATCTTCTCTCTTCTAGAGTAGCTAAAAATGTGACAAAAAGAGGCCTAGTTGATTGGAGTTTGATTGAGTAATCAGTTTGAATGTGACCATTGACTAGAGTTTACTAGTGTATGGAATTGACTCCAATAGCATACCAAAGTTGACCATAGGGGCTGCAGGGCCGAATTTTGACCAAATTTTGACTATTTGACTAGTGTTGAATTATGTGTATTTTGGATGGTTTTACTAGGTTTGACTTGTTGGAATTTGACTAGGTTTGACTAGTATTTTAACTTGGATTTTTGCATAGATTTATAGAAAAAATGGATTTGTAAAGCTTGCTTAATAATCATTTCTTCTAGAATAAAAGTTGTTGGGTTTTCTCCCAAGGTTGGGTTTCCTAGGGTAAAATTGTTGTCTCTATTGTGTATGGTTATCTTTCTCTGATCATACTATTTCCGCTACATTTATTGTTGATATTTTCTGAAGTGTAATTACTCAATGATATCAATGGAATAAGAATATTGTGTGAAGAATAATTAGGTAGTAATTATCTAGCGGAAAATAGTATTACACTGGGCTCTTGTAGAAAATTCAACATTTTCCAAAGAATGAGGAGATCAAATGCAAGCTTCAGGAGTTAATATGAAAGGGCCACATTTGATGAATCCCCTTGTTGAATTGTTAATCCAAATTTATGAAGGGGATGAATTGATAAACATATTTATAACCAAAACATAGAGATATAGTGAAACTTTATTTCTATCAATAAATGGAAAATGCTAAAACTGTATACATGCATAATGAAAACAAACTAGCTCGAATGGTAGTAGCTTATCTTTTAGAAGAGATGTGACAACTACATGCCTTTGTCGAACTACGTTACAATAAGTCTCAAAGTGATTTTTATCATAAATAA
This sequence comes from Pinus tabuliformis, assembly GCA_031772625.1. Taxonomy (NCBI): domain Eukaryota; kingdom Viridiplantae; phylum Streptophyta; class Pinopsida; order Pinales; family Pinaceae; genus Pinus; species Pinus tabuliformis. The sequence goes on from CM062820.1 coordinate 945,616,709, forward strand.
GTAGTGAGAAACCATAAACATCAAAAAACCTAACCCTAGGAGATGAAGCGCCAAAGGATTTTGGGCCCTTAGGGGGTAAGTTGGAATGTTAACTTCTCGATGTCGTAACTTTGGCATACGATCTCCATTTGGTGTGCACGATAGGTTTTTACAAAGGTCTATTCGAGAAGTACATTTTTTTACTATTGACAAATTTTATGATTGCATTTGGCTCATTTCCCTAACAAATTATGTTTATGGCCTTAAAACAACTCCAAAATTTCAAGACCTAAAAAACTGCGAAAATAGAAAAATTGTGATGTGAGCGTGGAATAGGTGGGTGGCCACCAGTATCCACTTGGATCAATTTTGTTCGTTCAAAAGAAGGGTAGGACATGGACTCTACTTTGTAATCACTATAGTGCCTTAAAAAATTCAGTATCAAATATTGTTACCCAATCCCTTGGACCGTTGATCTACTTAATCAACTCAAAGGTGCCTAAATTTTCTACAATATTGATCTCAAGCTAGGTTATCATTAGGTTCCAATATATAAAATTGATGTGTGGAAAATAAACTTAAAATATAAGGAATTCCTTTCTGAGTGTTTGGTCTTTCCATTCAACTTGACTAATGCACTAACCACATTCATGAGGATGATAGACAATATTCTATAATCACTCACCTATTCTTTTATGGAGGTATGGAGGTATGCATGCATGATACCTTATCATCATGGAACTTGAGAAGAGCATTTGAATCACATTTAGTAAGTGTTGAGAACCCTACACCAACATAAGTTATATACCAACGTATAAAAGTCATCATTAGCATGTATAGGATTCAATATCTTAGGTACATTGCGGATGAGTGTTGTGGGCATGTAGATAAAGGAATGATTTAATTCATCTATGATTGACCAACCTTGAAACACTAATAGACCTTCACAACTTCTTCAACCTCATGACCAGCATTTATTGCACATTTGTGTTGGGGTTAAAGAATCGTCGAGCTAGTGACATTGTTTGCAAATGTTGTCGATTATGCTAAGTAGTGTATTGCCATCTCGATATGAAACCATTCATTACGAGTTGGTTTCAGAGTAAAGGCTTGCTGGTTAAATGGCTCGCTGCCCCGACTCAATTGATTAATCAGTAAATTTTCTATTCATATGCAACCATTCACTCCAAGTTGGTTTCAGAGTAAAGGCTAGGTAGTGATATGGATCGCTGCCCCAATTCAACCAATTAATCAATAAGTTTTCTATTCATGGTGCTTCGTTCACGATTCATAATACTATTTTCTTAATACCCTTGATGCTTAGTCACTTAAATGTAGCACCAATCTCGATGTATGGTGACTCTGCACAACAACTTCCAATCCACAATAATTAAATATCAACTACATGATAAGGAATTTGAATTTACATAAGCGTCTATTAAGTAATTAATAAATTATGATATGTTCATTAATTCAACTAAATAGCAACTAGATGACCACGCATTTGATAACTAAATATGGGTTCCTTATCTTGGCCACTTGTCTATGTGAATATGTCAGTACATGCTTAAAATTTCGCATGAAATGATCGGTGCCGGTTTAAAATTCCACATTCTCTTGCAGGAGTAATCCCTTGGCTGAATCCCAACAAAAACTCTGGATTTGGACGTAATCAATTGAGTGAAATACCTTATTATCAATTTAATCCAACCATACATTGTATTTCACCATCCACCTCTCAAGCCATGTTATTTGAATAATGATAGTGCTGCATTTTCTCGTTGTGCCAATATTATTTGTATGTATATATTTTTGGCCTTGACAGAGTCATGATCAGAGAGATAGGATTCTAAAGCGTGATTTTCTTTAATAAACAAGCTTCCTGTCACCAACAATATTTCGAGGGTGTGCATTCAACAACTTGAATTTGCACGTACACTTCTCGATATCAAAATCGCCGCTATAAATAACCTTTTAGAAAAATAATTGAATGTACCATTGGAAGTGGTGCGTTATACCTATTGTTGCAAGAATGTTTGACACGTAGTTTAGATCAAAATCTGTACGTCAGCCCGACAGAGTAAAGGCTTGCTGGTGAAATGGCTCGCTACCTCGACTCAACCAATTAATTAGTAAGTTTTCTCTTCATGGTGCTTCATTCGTGAGTCGTAGTACTATTTTATTAATACCCTTGATGCTAGGTCACTTAACTATAACACCAATATCGATGTATGGTGACTATGTGCGGAAAATTCCAATCCAAATTATTTAAATATCAACTGCATGATAAGGAATTTTAATTTACATAAGCGTCTATCTTGGCCACTTGTCCATAATGTTCCACTACTTCATAATTTGATAAGGACAACATGCATGTAATGGAAGATGAACAGTCCAAGTTCCATATTGGTAGAGGTCTAGGATCAAAGGTGACGAGAGAGTGAGCTTTCAATCCATAAGGTGTGAATCCCCATTAACCCATAAGTTGAAACAACATAGCCCACATCTTAGGCCACACACTGCAGAGCAGGAGCCTGGTAATTAGATATTTCATATAGACTTGGTTCAAATGATGAGATGGTCGACATTTTTACATAGATTGTATATATAGACCACCTCGTTGCCCCAAACACGAATGATACATGGAATAAACTGGAAGAAGCAAAAATTTAACACAAGAAATAGGATTGACTATTCACGTTTATGCTTATGCACAATATAATTGTTGGGGTCTTCCCATATAATGTTGTAATTGGAATTGGGGATAACAGAGAATCGATGGAAACACATAATACCCTTCCAATTTCAACATCGTAACTGTGGATGCAACACCCATGGCCCGAGCCTTCTTCGCCTGGATCTCGAAAGGTGCCTGTAATGCCCTTTTACAGTGGAGGCCATGGCTGGAGATGGTGGATCAGAGTGCCTTGACTAAACCAGAGTCACTGGTGGAGGCAAGCAGCAAGATCTGCAAGAACTAGACGTATTTCCACATCAATTACTTGTTGCTACTCTGGGGGGTGTTGGCCTTTAGCCTCTATGGAATAACCCTATCGTACAGAGCCAACATACCCTAAAGATGATTCCCTCTTTCTTTTATTCAATACAAAGCCAACAAACCCAACAGATGATTCAAAGGGCTTGAGTGGGTGCTTACTTAGAACTGGTGGTTATTACTGATATGGAGTTGGAACCACATACATATAAGGGAAAGCTGGGACTAGTTCAACCACTTTCTGAAATAGCTCTGCTGCTAGCTATGGCTATGGCTATTGATATGTAAGGTATGCCTCTTGCTATGGCTATTGATCATGTTATTGATATGTTATAATTCTGAGCAACCTTAAAATAATTTTGATCATTTTCGTTGCATCACCACCTAGCCAGGTTTAACAAAATTTGTTTCTTCGGGACAGGAGAAGCTAATTAATAGTCATAGGTAGCTTAGGGGATTAGTTAGAGGGAACAAAATTGTTTTGTTTGAGTATACTTTTGGAGGAAAGATTCATTTGAAGGGTGAGCTCCGGGGAAGGGGAGAAATTACCAGACCATCCATTTTGGAGGGGGAGGCTAAGCGGATACTCTAGGGTCTCACCACTCTACTATATAAGTTACTTGAGGACTCAATCTAGAATCAATATAAAAGAACTCCATAACCTGGTAAGTTTGCCCTAAGTATCTCTGATTTTATGAAAAATCCATTTTGACATTTTCTTGTTTAGATCATACCTCACCCTTCTTAGGTCTAAGAGTCACGACTCCGTCCCTTGCTTGGTCCTCTATCTTCCATTCGTGCTTGGTTAAAGTCTTATTTTATTCCTTCCCCTCCTTTCTTGGATAGCCCAAGGCCTATATCCATTCAATAAGGTTGTGTGGAGGAAGCGAAAGGCATGGGGGAAATGATATGGGTAGGTTGGATAAATAACCAGAAAGCCAAAGTAATGTAACTATAAGTATAGCCTATAAGTATGAAAGGTTGCACTAAAAGCGTAATTGAGGATGTGGGATTACTGAGTATGGGTAAGACCATGTGTGATCGTAATGTCTATATTATGTGTTTTTGATGTTTCCAGACCCGCTAACATGTTAGGGGATCTCCCCAGTAAGAAGTCCCAATTAGACCTCAGACCGTTTGGTGTAGGAGTCCCAACAGTGGGTCGTATGGTAATGCCCTGACCACGGTTTCGCACAAAGGCAAGTAAGATGTCCTTGTTGTTAGCAAGGGTCTGACAACTGTAGTAAGTCAAGGAAGGTGCATGAGAGGTTCTAACACATGAAGAGCGAGGTGAGTGCGCCCCTTGGAAACCTGTAATAGTACGCGGCTTGGAAGGGAACACACGAGCAAAGATGCATCACAAGCTAGAAAGCAAGATAGCGAGAAATCCAAAGTGATGTTTAAACCAACAACACATCTGCAACAATATTTATACAATTGCATACAAAATCATTCATACAAAAATGCATAAGTTAAATAACATAAATTGCTACAACAACCAGAATATTCCAACTATAATAACAACATATGCATGAAAACGTGTTGGCTCTGTTATATTAAGAAGTGTAAGTTCCAGTCATACAATACATCCATGTCCAACCACTAGTTCTGATAGTGTAACGTTACAACCACAACCGCCTACTCCTCCAAAGAGATATACTAGCTCTATACAGTGGAGAAGCCAAGGCACATTACAACACTATCCAAGATCTCTCTAATATAGTCTCATTGGAAGCTTGGTTGACCAAAAACCTTTACAATGAGTTATGAGGGACTATTTATAACAAAGGGTGGGGTGGCCCTTGACATTCCCCTTTGTGATAGTTCATCTATGCTCACGACTCTTCATCTACTCTATCATTGTTACATCCAACTATCGACACTTGAACTTACACTTGACAAGACATTACATTACAATGCACATGTACCCATGTGAGACGAAATGGCTTGAGCAAGCCATGCAAGACATCACTATGACTTAGAAAACTATGGGAAGTCCAACTCTTCGACATCCTCACAATGATCGACAACAACGAAATGATGCCAAGATCGGTAGTCCGCAATGGTGTCTGTGTACTCCAAGGTGACATCTTTCTGGAACCTGACTATTGCCTCAATAGCATCCAGGTACACTGCTTGGGCTCCTTTGTCCAACTCGTCTGATAGCAAGCGCATCATTGACTTCAGCGTGACCAGACCAACAACATACTTGTGCATGGTGTCTGCACTAATTGATAAGTTTGGGCTGGTGGCTATGCGTATCAACTCGTCAAAGTGCGAGTCAAGCTCTAGCCGGACCTATGCCTTTGTCTTTGCATGGGTGAAAGTCCCAATAGATGGGATCACATGTGCGCGCACCACAACATCCATACTCTTGAATACACATGCATGGGAAGGTTGTAGACTAGTGATGAGGTGCGATATCTCTTCATAGTTCCAGATCAAACTCCAGATGTGTGCCTTCATCTCTACCATTCTGGGCTTCATCATCTTAGGCAAGTGAAGCGGGGCTCCCTTGTATCTTATCGTCCATGTTTTTATGTAATCAACAACAACATGCACATTTGACAAGATACGTTCTCTTCTAGCACATCGCTGCTGCCATCCATTGAGATGAACGACTGCCTTATGCATGGTACCAAACTTGGAAAACAACACTCGCATGACTGTGTCAAGGGATAGTACTTCATTTAGTATTGCCTTCTTCAATTCTGCTCGGGCGGCTATTGTAACCAATTCTTCTCCTTGCTTGGCCATTTGTAACTCCTTTGGAATTTTATCATTCCCAACTATTAGAAAGCGAACACTTGAGCTGGTGGCTTCGAAATATGATCTGGTAGCATTAGCCAATGTTGCTGGATGTTTGCACATGTCAGACACGATCATTCGTTCCTCAAACTGCACAGGAGATCTATGATCTTCTGGAGTTGACACTCTGCAATATTATACAACTCTATGTTGAGACTCGTTGAACAAGATGTTGTGCATCTCTCCTTCCAGTTGATCTCCAAGGATCTCAGTGTCTCCTTGGTCGCTTGGAACTTGCTCATCTTTTGGATACCGTGAAGATGGTGGGTCAACCTCTTGGTGGTGAGGCATGAGGTCGATGTCTTGCTCTAACTCCTAACTGGTACAGATCCATTTGGGCACATCACTACCATCATCCAGATCAATACTATTAGGGCTCATCAAACCCTAATTCAGTTGCTACATGCCCTAGACAAGTCAACACTTTGAATGCCTCCTTCCCTGATAGTTTCATGGCTTGAAGACATCCTGGAATGACTCCTTGAAGGACCAGCGCAGGTAGGCCCATGTAAGGGTGCTCTGCAGAGCACTTAGGCCCATGCAAGGGTGCTTTGCAGAGCAATTAGGCCCACTTTTACCTACGCTAGGTGAGATTGAGTGAAATTTGCATAGGGTTCTGGGAATATTCCTTGGTTCTAGATCATTCTAGAAGGAACCCACCTCATATCCCCTCCTATGAGCTCAAAATTGGATAGGCTAAGGATCCATTAACCTCTTATCCTCTCATCCCTTCCTCCATGGAAGCTAACTCTAAGTTTGGAAGGCCATTCAATAACCTCATTTATGAAAAAACCTCCTCCATCTTCTTATAAATTGAGTACTCATATAAGTGATCAAGGACTGGACTTTGATGAATTGTAAGGAGATAATGTTAGTTTGAGAATTGAGGCTGTTGTAAGTGTCACTATGCTACCAGATTGTCATGCTTATGATATGATGTGGATGGAACCAAAGTTGGAGGAGTGACTTCGAATCAGGCTTGATAGTTGTAATTCTTCCTTCTATTCAATAAAGTATTTGAAACTTTTTCCATATGCTTATCTTGTTATATGATGCTTATTTGTGTGAATGTATATGATTCCATTTACTTGTAATCAACAGACCTTTTTCTTTGATTGGTTCATTGTCTTCTGTCGATGTTTACAGGTACTTCTCAAGCGTGTTAAGTACGAGAAGGAGCGATGGGACCGATACAAAGGAGAAAAGAGGAAAGCGGAACTACAAGTAGGTCTTTTCATTCTCTTTGTCTTATCTATTGCTTATAGGAAAAGGCTAAAGTGCTTTAAACTGTTGTTCTAGATATGGCTACTTATATAGGGAATTAAATTTATTCGTAGATACCAAATTCCTCATAAAAAATTAACGACTCCATTGGGGAACATCATCATTCCAAGCAACTTATCCACATCCTCGGACACCCTAACAGACCTTACTTGCTTTCATTGATTCTATTTCAACCTTGTTGTAAGTGTTTTTTGGTAAAAAAAATTAAGGTTAGATGACTCTTGAGTGGCCTCTTAGGAATCAGCGCAGGCTTGGTCAGGGGACAATGCTCTACAGAGCACCCTTGAGTAAAAGATAGTGCTCTGCAGTGCATTTAGGCCCTCTTTGACCTACTCTGATCCACCTTAGGGAAAATTTTCACCTTTGGATTGGGGTTTTTCTCCAAATTTCCTTCTGTTTATGCTTGCTGAAAGATTAATGATTGTAGTATCTCTGAAATCAACTTGTAATTCCTTTTTCCAACCCTACTTTGGCTTGATTGATTAATGTTTCTTAAATGATTTCTTTATCATTATCATTTCATTGCCAAAGCTAGATTATAGTCGATTATTCTTTGTTCAAAAGAAAGTGTCGTAAAAGTCTTCATTTCTTTCGAAAAGGAACTGTTGTAAAGTCTTCATTCTTGCAAAAAGATTAATTGATTGTATATGCATTAGTTTCCTTTTGTTCATCTTAACATTAAGGAAATTGAAAAGAAAAACTTGCATCGTTCATATTGTAGTTTGTGAATGCTTGAAAGCAATAGCTAGGGAAATTGCATTAGATGTGCTCTTTGCTCTTTTTCAAAGATCTAATTGCTCTATCCCTACTAGCTAAGGTTTTCATTGTTCAATTGAATGAGAAGAATGTTTACCATAATAATTGCATTCTAGGAATTGCAAACATACATCACACGATGAACCTTGAAAAGAAAATTCTTAAGAAGATCAACTTAAAATTTATCTCAATTAACCTAATGGAGCATTGTAACTTAACGCAAAACATTTAGAGGTTATAGGCTAGAGACGTGTTCCAGTGTCGCAAAACATAGCAGTTGTCGCTAACTTGTCTACAATACATCCTGAGTGTGATATCTAATTGCATGTACATGTGTATATCGTAGCTCATCCACGTACCTTTGGGTATATAGGGAAATGTTACAGTACATAAAGTATATGGGAATGCTCTCACTGTGCGGTTTTCGTTGGTCCATGCAACAGTTATAAATTTACTCTTGATTACACTATCTTTTTCCACCTTTTTATGCATTTGTGCCATGATGTAATAAGGTTTTGATAGAATTTCGATAGAAAGTGAACGAAACTACTTTTGATGTGATTTGGTTGTCAAAACTAACTTTCGATGCTTTTTATGCAAAGATTAGCTAATGGGACAACTGTTGTTCAAACTATTGAACAACAAAGGCTAAACAGGGAGAAAAGAGTGCGTCTTGTGCGGTCAATTGAGAAGAGAATCAGGAGGATCAGTGCAAGATGGAAGACTGTTTGATAATAGTCTTTGGTTGCGAATTCCTCAAGATCTCCTGATCTTGAGGAATCACATTTATCTCTTTTTCGCTTTGACTATAAAAGGGGAAAAACGTATAGAGTAAAACAACTTTTCGCCTTTTTACTTCAATTGTAATTTTAATATACAGAGCGTTATTTTGAAGGATACATTGTGTTGTAATGACATTTGGATTTGATGAATAATATATAATTCGTGTTGTTGTTTATTCACAATATTCTGAAGTAATTAAGCAGTAATCACTAGCGGCTTGGGCCTGGTCACTGGTGGATTTCACTACTGTTCCCTGTTTTATAGTTTTACCTTTCTTTTACTGCAAGTTTAATTACTCTGTTTTATAGCTTTATGATTGATTTACTTTCACTAGTGTTGAGTTTGTGTATTCATTGCATTAATTCTTATTTCTATTGATTGGCTTCATTTATTTATGTCGTAGATTGATTTAATTATTAGGTAAGAATCATTTCTTGTTAATTGAAATCCAGAGTGTTATTGGTTAGATCAGGTGTATTACTTTTATGCAAAAGTTTAGATTCAGCTAAAAGAGCTCTGTTATCGCTACGGTGCACTCGGTTGATGTAATTGCAATTAGGACTTTTTGATTAAGATTGAGTTTTGGTGCTTGAATAGGTTAATTTCCTTGAAGTTACAAGTTTGATAGTTATGGTTTGATCTGTTTACTCTTGTATTGAAATCAATAAGATATCTTAAAGCATTACTCTCTGTAGATATAACGATTTTCATCACTTACACATATTGTGTACACTCTTGAAACAAAAATACTTACCCAGGTCGATAATTAATGTGAGGCATTTAGGAGTTCTATAAGACACCTTATATGTGCCCAACAGTTTTGCATTAGACAACGCTAATATGGATTGGGCCTCTACATAATTTCGGGTACATATGGGAGGACAACACTAGGTTGCTATCCATCCTTAGGTAACCAAGTCGGCCGCCTTGTACATTGTGATACATTGAACACAACATTCTGAGAGATTGCCTGCCCGTACTTCTCGGTTCGCTGGGAGGTATTCTGGAGTTCACAGTTACTTGGTAATCATTTTTCCTAGATCATCCCTCTTTTGTTTTTTTTTGTTATTTTGATTAAAATAAATTTAATTGATCGCAGATAACATCCTCCACACTCACTCCTTAGTTGATCTTAGGTTGAGACATATGGCAACAAATCCACACTAGGTTGCTATCCGTCCTTAGGTAACCAAGTTGGCCGCCTTGTACATTGTGATACATCGAACACAACATTCTGAGAGATTGCCTGCCCGTACTTCTCGGTTCGCTGGGAGGTATTTTGGAGTTCACAGTTACTTGGTAATCATTTTTCCTAGATCATCCCTCTTTTGTTTTTTTTTGTTATTTTGATTAAAATAAATTTAATTGATCGCAAATAACATCCTCCACACTCACTCTTTAGTTGATCTTAGGTTGAGACATATGGCAACAAATCCAGAGTCCACCAATCAAGGAATTCCTTTTGATGAGGATCCTAGTCCTTTTCCTCCTTTTGGAAATATTGGTGCTCCATGTATGACTACATTGTCTCTTTTGGGATTTACCATTGGCTTTCCAGTATGGTTGTTTTCAACCTCCTTGGTTCAAAATGTCATGATTTATTCGCAATCGAGTACTCCTCCAACTGGACAAAATCCACCTCCAGTTGATCCTAAAGTTGACCCTTTGCCTTCTTCCTTGGTTGTTTCCTCCTCCCCTTCTTCCTCTTCGCCTGGTGAAAGTATTGGTACTAGCAACCAGGTGGCTAAGAAGAACAAGAAAGGTAAGAAGAAGAAGAAGAAGAAGAAGAAGAAAATTTGGTGGGGGCAACCAAACAACCATTACTTTGAATGAAACTTTTGACAAGAAATCGTCCGATAAGCCTCACAAAGTTTGATATCCATGCAAAATTTGTATGGGATACCATCTTCTTTGAAATTGTCCTAGAATTCCTCAAATCTTAGAAGAATGGTATTATCGTTCACATCATCCTGTGTCATCAACTTCAGGAGATCATGCTGGTGACACACCATCAACTAGTGGTAGTAAAGTTCATGGAAAGAGTGGTAAAGCTAAGTTTCCCTGTAGGTTATGTGAGGGGAATCACCCCATTCACCTTTGTCCCTATATGGATGAAGCAAAAAAAGTGTTGGATAACCATCTTGCTTCTTTGCAGCGACTTCCATCTGGTTACAGGAGACTCTTCGTTAATATTTCATTAGTTGATAGAGTGACTGATCCAAATAAACCGTCGGTCAAACCCCCTCTCTCTGAATGTGAATCCCATGAGTCTATACTTGACCCATCACAGGTCAAGGTAACAGTTGACCCGATTTCACCTTCAGTTAATCGTACTTTTTTAGTAGAGAGTGAGTATGATGTTGGTGTCTAGGTATGAACAAATTATCCACTCCTTTTACTATATTAATGTATCAATCCGGGTGCGTATTCTTTTCAAGGCAACATGCAAGGTATATATAGGGGCAAGGTTATGATCTGCCCTCAACCAAGGGTTCGTGATAGGCAATCAAAATATTGCTGAAATAGAAGTAAAACTCAACTGTAGAACGTAAAATGGTATTCATAGTTATCTAAGAGATTTGTAACAGCGACAAGAAATACACATAGTAATAGAAAATACACACAACACAAGGAAACACACAGCACCTGATCAGAAGAGCAGCCCAACTCTCTGATTAGGGCTGCATTACTCATAGCGAGCGATAGATAAGAAAAAGGGTTTATATCTTATTAATCTGAATAATTTTGTTACAATACCATACAAGAGTCTCCCTTGATACAGGAATGACCCATATTTTATACAATACAAAGGAGAATAATTCTCCCCAAAACCTGGCAACTATATGCCCAAAGATATACATCAGTTGTATCACAGCACTAGCGCCGAGAGAGCAAGAACAGGAATGGTCAAAAATGGGTTGAGCAACTGCAATCAATTATGCTGCTTCGTCGTGGTTGATCAGTTATTGTGAATCGGGGAACTGCTATGATATGCTACACGGTCAACACCTGTGCTCCATAATCTGCAGTCATCACAAGTTTTAGTGGTTTGTGTAGGTAGAAACCTTCATGACTCTACTTCATTAATTAAATATCCCAAGAGACGATAAAGGGGAATTAGCTCATAATGTTACATAGTAAATATATGCGAATGAATGCAAAAAGGATGAAAAGAGGAGTGGAAATGTAGGGAAAAGATAGGCCAATTTGGTGCCCAACATCCCCCCCCAACTAGCCTTCTGCATGCCCTCGTGCAGCTCAACATCTCTGGGTTGGATAGGCTTTGTGCTTCCTGAAGCTGGGCGAGATCATATTCCTCAGCCATTTCTATTCTTGGAACCTTGAACCCTTTTGAGAGGAGAACTTCCTTCCACCAATCATTTGGTACATTATAGGTTGGGGTGTAGTGTTCTGCTAGCATCCATAGAATAGGGTACTAGAATCGAATTCCCATCCATCGGACCCCACATGTTTGGATGCATGCCACATATCTTGGCACCCTAGTGAGTGCCCGTGCAAAATTCGGTGCTCCAAATGGTTTGCTGTTCCGGACAGATGTGGGTGACATCATCCACCTCTTTTGATAACTATCCAGGGCCTCAGCCTGAAATGTGACCAATTGTTTGACGCAGAGATTGATGCACCACTTTTGTGTCCTCAGCATCGATTCCTTGTTTCCCATAATTTCCAAAAATGTAGTGTGCTTATTATATATAGTCACTGATCTCTTGGGTTCTCCTCTTACCATAAAAGGCTTCGTGGCCTGATTTGACTCGAACTTGTCAGAAGCCTTTTGCCAACTTATTTGATTAAAAGTGTAAGAGGTGAGGGCCCTTAAACCTTTTCAACCACAATAGCCTCTTTTATTTCTTCACCCAAGTTTTTCATGCAATTAACAATCTCATCTACCCTAAGGAAATAGTTAGCAACACTTTCATCATTATACATTCTGAGAGTCTCATACTTAATCCTGAGAGTTTGAAGTTTAGCACGCTTTACCTGTTCGTCTCCTTCATAGCTCGTGACAATTTTGTCCCATATTTCTTTTGCAGACTTATAGTGCATTACCTTCATGAATTCCGATTGAGATATACATCCCAATAGAGTATTGACTGCTTTCGCATTTGTTTCATATTTCTTTTTCTCGTCTGCATCTGTAGGAGTAGCTGAAGGAAAAGTGTAGCCTGTATCTACGATGTCCCAGACTTCTGTACCAAGAGATTGAAGATAGGCAGTAACTCTTACTTTCCAATAATTGAAGTTTGTCCCATCAAAAACCGGTGGCCTGATTGATGCTTCTCTCTCGTAGTTGCTCATGATGAACGATCTACCTTCAAGCGATCAAGCTTCTCTGAAGGACCTGCTCTGATACCAATTGTTGGAAATAATACTGAGAGGGGGGTGAATCAGTATTATCAGAAAAACTTTTTCATTTTATGCTCAGAAACATATACGCTACTTCAGTTAAGTGAAACAGCGTGTACACACTACTGTGTCTAAAGAAACCAGCGTATAACAAGAAAACTTATGATTCAGTAGCTTATCTTCAGTAAATGCATCAGGACATTATTAACCATGATAGTAAAACAGGTGCAGTATAACGGAACAGATCATCACACAGAAAACACACACATGAACACCATGATATAAGGTGGAAACCCAATGTGGGTGAAAACCACCTGCTGCAAGTCGTCTCTATCTTTCTTTAATATGAAACTTCAGTTTACAATCTTTTGTACTGGTGCAGCCTTATACCAGTACGCAGGCTACAACCTGCTGAAGGCTTCAACCTTCTCTCGTTCTCCAAACTTCCTTGGAAGGGATCTCCAACCCCCTTTGCTCTTGTACTAGGTAAGATACTAGTACGTAGGTGCTGGCCTACAATATTCTTTCTTTCAGGTACCACTTTTCATACATTTTCAGACTGGATATTCCTGAAGCACAATTCATTCAATTTTCATAACAGATCATTGAAGCACAAAACAACCAATACTAGCATCATCAATCTTTGAATCACTGAACCATTGAAACCCTGTCAACACTAGTCACCAGAACACAGAGCAGACTACAGAACTCTGGAATAGCAGTCAGACCCAACTGCAACCCCAAAAATCAAACTTCAAAAGATATACGCTACTTCAATGAGAGAAACCCGCGTATACACGCGCTTTTACCGAAGAGAACCTGCGTACAGATCTAAAAGTAAATTCTCTTAACTTGCAGCTGTACTAGACATTAGTTAGACCCAGAAAATAACATTGCGTCAGTATGCAGATCTAGAAATATGCATAATCAACCATATCATAATAGTGCATTTCAAACCATTAGATCCCGATCTGTCCCTAGATCTAGTCTTCCATCAACCGGTGTGATCTCTCCTCAGCTTAGATCAAGCAACCCAAAACCTGCATACTAGATCTCTTTCTTTTCAGATATTCAAGACTTTTCAAATTGTGCTTGCCTAATGATCTTCTTCTCCTTATATAGCCTTAGGCCTTGCTCAATACCAAGGGCCAAAACCATAGAAATCCAATACCATCAACTTCAAAACTAGGGATCAACACGTCTGTCGAGATACTTTGGTCCAAAGACATAGGCTCAAGTACCGAGGACTAACTACCACGGACCAAAGGGAAGCTTCTCGACATGTACGCCCTTTTCTGTTCATGAAGCTGCGTGTATACGCGACTTCGTATATAGCGAACCAGCGTATCCGCGACTTAGTTTATAGAGTACCTGCGTGTATACGCAACTTGGGCTTAATGAACCTGCGTATATGAAATTTCTCTTCATACTTGTAGTCTGGACAGAGATCTGTCATCAAAGAGAGTTGCCATCAAGGACAACACCTGGATCGTAGCACCACACCTGTGCCAAAATGCCAACAAGTCCTTCCTTTAATATTATCCATCAAAATGAAGAGATACAACCTAAAACAGATTTGTTGTAATTCCCTCTTCGCTCTCACACAATATCCTCTCTCTTTCTCGCTTAAAATACACATATACAAAGTCACAATCCATTTCCCTCATATATAGTGAGGGGTTGCCTTGTAGGGAAAAAAAACCTAAATTAAACATAACTTCTAACGTCAGACCATCCGCTTAATGAACGGTCTAGATTGACTACGAAATTACAATATTTTACAATAAAATTTTACATCTATTTTTAGCCCCTGCACCCCCTCACGCAGAGGGTTGTACAGTATTACTGGGGTATACATCTAACTGAAACAAAGACCTCCGAATAAAGAAGATAATTAGGTTCCACACCCAACAATCTCCCACTTGGAGACCGATGATAGAAACTCCACCACTGCTTCATTTGTTGGACAATGACTCCACTTTGGACTTGGTTGATTCTCATCTTAATCATCATACTTGAAGACCAATTGAAACTAAGAAAAATCTCAATTTCTCCCTGTTAGGCCCTATACTACTAGTGTAACCCCTTATTGTTATTAGGATAACCCACTTATTATATTGATGTACCCATGTAGTGCCCATATTGTTACTATTTTGCCCCATAGAAGCCCACTATTGTTATTATTGTTCCCTTACATTATTATTGTTATGTCGGCTCTGATTATGTTATGACCCCTTAGACTCCTATATATAGAAAGGAGGTCTTTTCATTTGTATCATCCAAGAATTGTTCATTTATGTAATGTAAAGGAGGTTGCCCCCTCGAAGAGGTTGAATTCTAAGGCGTTGATCTATCATTTCTATCTTTTCTTGAGCTGGTTTCATAACACTCCCTTTTTACAATTTTTTTTAACATATTTGCACAATTTTGGCTAGTGTGTACCTTTTCCAGCTTCAATTGTCCATCTTCTAACACTGGACATATGAAATGGTACTTGAGTTGTATATGTTTAGTCTTGGAATGAAATGAAAAGTTCTTTGCAAGATGAATGGAACTCTGGCTATCATTGTATAACCTGCCCAACTCCTTCTTACCCAATTCATCCAGAAACCTTTGTAACCAAATGATTTCTTTTCTATCCTCTGTAGTAGCAACATACTCTGCTTTCGTTGTTTAGAGTGCAACAACACTCTAATTTTGAAACCTAACTGACAGCTGTTCCACCTACATTAAAAACATACCCTGTGGTGCTCCTCCTATTACCTCTATCACGTGCCATATCTACATCAACATATCTATGTAGAGAAATGCTTGAACCACCAAAGAATAATACTTGATATGTGGTACCTCTCAAATACCCGAGGATCCACTTCGCTGCCATCCAATGTTCTTTTCCTAGATTGTTCATGTACCTGCTTACAACTCCCACTGCATGTGCAATATCAGGTCTTGTGCATACCATTGCATACATTAAGCTTCCAACTGCTGATGCATATGGAACTTTAGGCATATAATCCATCTCTTCCTGAGTCTTGGGACACATGTCCTTACTTAGTTTGAAATGGCTAGCCAAAGGTGTAGTAACTATTTTTGCATTCTGCATATTAAATCTTTCCAACACCTTTTATATGTACTCACTATGAGACAATTTTAATTTGCTATTTTTTCTGTCTCTAGTTATTCTCATACCAAGGATTTGTTTTGCACCACCCAAATCCTTCATTGCAAATGAATTTTCCAATTTTCCTTTGAGCACATTTATTTCCTGCATGTTAGACCTTGCAACAAGTATGTCATCTACATACAATAATAATATAATATAGCTGCCATCATTTTGCCTTTTGAAATAAACACAATGATCAGAGTGACATCTAGTATAGCCTTGTTCAAACATAAACCTGTCAAATTTTAGATACCACTGCCTTGGAGCTTGCTTTAAGCCATACAAGCTCTTCTTCAACCTGCACACTAGTTTGTCCTTCCCTTTGACCTCATATCTTTGTGGTTGCTGCATGTATATCTCTTCCTCCAAATCCCCATGGAGAAAGATCGTCTTTACATATAACTTCTCAAAATGCAAATCTTCTGCTTCTACTAGACTTAAAATAGTTCTGATTGAAGTCATTTTAACAATAGGAGAAAATATCACATCAAATTCTATACCTTTTTTTTGTGCAAGCCCCTTTACCACAAGTCTAGCTTTATACCTTTTCCTACCTCCATCTTCTTCCTTCAACCTATAAACTCATTTATTCTGTAATTTTTTTTACCTACAAGCAACCTGACTAAGTCCCAAGTCTGGTTATGTACCAAGGAGTCCATCTCTTCTTTCATGGCTAGCTCCCACTTCTTCCTAGTTTCTACTTTCACTGCTTCTCCATAACATTCTGGTTCATCAGAATCAATCAACAATACATAATATAATGAACTTGGAGAGTATCATTCAGGGGGTCTACTTATCTTGGTAGATCTTTTAACACCACTTTTAGGTGTTTAAGGTGCTTGTTCTGTTGTGGTTGTTGTTGAAAATAACAACAAGAAATGATAAAAATAGAATCCATAAATCCCAGTTTAATTTGTCCTTGACTTAAATTGAGAATTTAAATGGAATTCTATTCTCATAACAACTTGTAATAGTTAACTAGAGTGAATTGACTTACTTAAATTAGGAATTTTGAGTTGGAAGCCTTTTTGAAGTCATGCATATGTTCTCCCTATATTATAGGGGTCTAAGATGAGTTAAGTATGAGTGGTAATTAGTTAACTAAGTTTACTGAGTTAAGTCCAGTTAAATTAGTTCCAAACTATTTGAGGAACTAATAGTGAGTTAACAGTCGGTTGATGCATTAGTGCACTCAACTATTGCTACTCCAATTAATTGAAGATTCCCTCATCAGAAACTGATGCATGTCGATTCTGAGAAAGACCCAGTTGAGACTAGAGTGCAGGGACAATGCACTATTTGTTGTATAATTTTCTAAGTTTTACTGATAGTGCATGCAATTAGGAACTGATCCTTGAAGGGTTTGCACAGTTATGGATGAGGAGTTTGCCTTTAAATATGGGCTAATTCTCTCAGGAATTGTGCAAAGAATTAGAAGCTTGGTGGCTTGGAAATTTGGCTAAGTATTGGCCAAAGGAAGTCATCAAGCAGAGGATAGGAAATACTTGTGCAGGTTAAGCTCAAGGTTGAGCATAGCATATTGTATTCATTCGAATCCTTTGACCAAGGGTGCAAGGAAATAGGGTCTTGGAGAGATGGATAATTGGCTAAGTGTTGGCCAAGAGTTTGCTTGTGAGTTGGAGATTGATTTTACTGAGTGATGGGATTGTTATTGTGAGAACAAGCATTGTATTATCATCTTTGATTTCTCATTAATGCAACACAGATAGTGGGGTTTTGAGTTGTGGCTTTTCCTGAATATTTATTGTGTTATGTGCTTTTGATTATCTTCCTCTTGTGGATTATTGTTTTTCTCGATATTTATGTGCTTCTATTGTAAAGAGTAGAAGTAGATTCTTGTCTCTTGTTTTAGTAGATTACATGAGCTTCTGAATCTACAGGATTTTCTACATGGTATCAGAGCAAGATTGTTTTTTGGGCTGTGAGTTTGCAGAGCAGATCTGAAAATATTTTTTGAAAAATTTTTAGAAACAAATAACGGATATGGATGCCTTGCGAAAAAAAACCCAAATTCAAAAACAAATCAGTCAAATCGGAGTTTGGATGAGGGAGATATCGCTAATTTAAAATCAGCTCTTTTTCTAGAAAATTCTGTGATAGCAGGACAAAGGAATATATGGTGAGCCTTGCTCTTCTTGTACTCCTAAAGAGTTGGCATAGTTATTATGAATCTGTTAATGGTTGGGAGAAGCTGCCAGATTGGGAATAACCGTGGTCAGATTTGATGCAGGAGGAGATTAGGAGGAACACCAGAGATGGGATTTCTTCCAAGGAAGTGGAAGAGGATTTTTCCTTAGCGATTAAGGAAAAGAAGGCCAAGGGAAAGATGTCCCAAGGTGAGGAGGGAAGAAATAACATGGACTCGATGAAAATCAAGTGTTTTCACTGTCATGAGCATGGAAACTATGCCAATAAATTCCCACAGAAGAAAGCAAGCAAGAAGGAGTCAACAGTAGCAACAGCAGGTGAAGCTCTAGCTTCACAATTCGCACTTAATTTCATTCTCATTTCATGCATGGATGACACTGCCATGGGAGGTGTGTCATACCTTGAGAATGGTGCTTCATTCCATACGACGAGGAATAGAGATATCTTTAGTGATTTTGAGGATAATACCTCAAGCAGAGCATAGAGTTTGGAGATGATGAGAGGTATAGAGCTACCGGGATTGGTACGGTTACCTTTTAGAGGGAGTCTGGCTCCCGTCTTAGGATCATAGATGTGATGTATGTTCCAGGACTAAAGAATAATATTATTTCAGTCACGGTATTGGAAGAACATGGCTATGATGTTGTTTTTAATAAGGGAAAGGTTTTCCTTAGAAACATCACCACAGGACAGGTGAATCAGATAAGTGCACGAGTCAAGAACCTGTATGCTCTTGAGTTTCAAGATGCATGAAAAGCCTTGAGGAGCAAGGAAAAGGTTAGAGACATGGTGGTTGAGAGGGAGAGTAAATTAACTCGCAACATGCAGCCCCAAAAGAAGCCTCTGAAGTAGATTCATGAAGTTTTGGAGTAGCCACAACTAGAGAAGCTAAGAGGAGACTGAGTGGAGAGATCCACTAAAACAGAGGCTAGAATAGTAAGATACTGAAGAGCGTAGAGAGGGTTGACAATAGTGTAGAAAGGAAGAGTTAACAGAAGCATATAGTTTTCAGTCGACAGAGGAAATAGTAGTCAGAGAATTTGATGATAGAGGCATCATTATGATTCAGTCTTAGAAGTAGTCTCAAACAATTATGGAGAAGCCATAATTAGAGAAGCCGAGAGGAGACTGAGTGGAGGCATCCACTCATGCAAGTAGGGGGAAATTTCGAGCCAAGTGAGTAGAGGGAACACATGCAACCATACCTCCAAGTGTGAGGTGGGGTGATGTGAAGTGCTAGTCCCAAGAGGGCTAAAATTGGGCAGGGTCCATTGAGTGGTTTTATCTCATGGATCGTACCTTGCAACGGGAGCCCAAAGTACATAGTAGCGAGAGGAATCAGTGGAATTGATGCAGTCAAATATCAGAGTGATAGAGGCTAGAGCAGGCAGATACTGAAGAGCGTAGAGAGGGTTGAACAGTGTAAAAAGACAGAGTCAACAAAAGCATAGAGTTTTTAGTTGACAAAGGAAATAGCAGTTAGAGACTTTTACGACAAGGAATCATTTTGATTCAAGTTGGATGTTTATTTTTTTCGGGAGCTGCTGCAACAATAACACTAGAGAGAAGTGTTGCATTATGAACATTCCAAAGGTTCAGGATCGGGATTGAGTTGAATTCCTTTCTTGTTGAGAGGGAGTGTTCAAAACAACAACAACAAATGATAAAAATAGAATCTATAAATTATAGTTTAATTTTTCCTTGAATTAAAATGAGAATTAAAATTGAATTCTATTCTCATAGCAACTTTTAATAGTTAACTAGAGTGAGTTGACTTAGTGAACTTAGGAATTTCGAGTTGGAAGTATTTATGAAGTCATGTATATGTTCTCCCTATATTATAGGGGTCCAGGATAAGTTAAGTATGAGTGGTAATTAGTTAACTCAGTTTATTGAGTTAAGTCTAGTTAAATTAGTTCCAAACTGTTTGGGGAACTAATAGTGATTTAACAGTCAGTTGATGCATTAGTGTTCTCAAATAGTGCTACTCTAGTTAACTATTCCCTCATCAGAAACTCATGCATGTCGATTATGAGAAATACCCAGTTGAGACTAGAGTGCAGGGACAATGTACTATTTGTTGTATAATTTTCTGAGTTGTATTAATAGTGCATGAAATCAGGAATTGATCCTTGGAGGGATTGCACACTTATGGATGAGGAATTTCATTTTAAATATGGACTAATTAGTTTAGAAATTGTGCAAAGAATTAGAAGCTTGGTGGCTTGGAAATTTGGCTAAGTATTGGCCAAAGGAAGTCATCAAGTAGAGGATAGGAAATACATGTGCAGGTTAAGCTCAAGGTTGAGTAGATCATATTTTATTCATTCAAATTCTTTGACCAAGGGTGCAAGGAAATAGGGGCTTGGAGAGCTAGAGAATTGGCTAAGTGTTGGCCAAGAGTTTGCTTTTGAGCTCAAGATTGATTTTACTGAGTGCTGGGATTATTCTTATGAGAAAAAGAATTGTATTATCATATTGGATTTCTGATTAATGCAATACAGATAGTGGGGTTTTGAGCTATGGCTTTCCCCAGATGTTTATTTTGTTATGTGCCTTTGATTATCTTCCTCTTGTCTATTATTGTTTTGCTCGATCTTTATGTGCTTTCGTTGTAAAGAGTAGAAGTAGATTCTTGTCTCTTTTTTTAGTAGATTACATGAGCATGTGAATCTATAGAATTTTCTATAGTTGTTATTGTTGTGCTGGCTGTTGATCATTATGATTTTCAGGCACCTTTACTTTTTTTCTGTGATCTAATCAAGCATTGTGTATTTTCTGTTTTCTTTTTCCTGTTTCTTATCCTGCATCTGATCCTTATACAAAAGCTTTTCATTGAATATGACATCACTACTCCTAATGATTTTGTGATTTTCATAATCATATAAGAGATAACCAAAATCCTTAACACCATATCCAATAAAGGTACATTTCTTTGATTTTGCCTCGACATGGTTCTATTTTCTTTATTATAAGTCTGGACAAAAGCTTCACAACCAAAAGTCTTTAAAAATGAGTAGTTTACCTTTTTACTTGTCCATGCCTCCTCTGGATGTAGGAATTTACAGGGTAAGTTTGTCAGATAAAACACCAAAGGACACCACTCACAAATAGATCATAGATCAATACACCAATATTCTTGACATGGTTAAAACCCTCAAAGAGGGAAATAGTCCAAGGCTTAAGCCAACACGACCACTTTAGGAAATTTATTAATAAAAGAAAGAAAATTTACATATGCTTGTCTCATGAACAATCACCTTACAAATGACCCTCCATGCACTTTAAATAGAGATCATGGACCAATCAGGTGTTAAGACACAGATCAAGTGTTGGTAATACCAAGGAGAGAATGAACCATCGGATCACTACATATCGTGACCGTCGAATTGTAAGTTACAAAAGTACATATTAAAGAAACACACTTTACCTAACTCTACACTAAACCAAGTTATACTTAACTATTTCCTATGTGTCGGAATATCCTAACATCCCCCTTAAGAACAACTTGGGATAGGATTGAAGGATGTACAAATATGACACAATAGGAGAAGGAAGGAGTCATTATAGCCTATCCCCCCTTAGTGACAACTTCTTGAACTCCAACCATAAATTGAAGTTTAGTAAACTTCGCTTCTATGAGAGCCTTTGTAAAGATGTTTACAACTTGATCATCTGTTGAACAATATTGCACTTCAAGAACATGGTCATGAATGAGCTTTCTGATGAAGTGCATGTGTAACTCAATGTGTTTGCTGTGCTGATGTTGGAATGGATCTTTTTATAGTTGAATGGCACTTTGATTATGACACCAAAGTGTAGTCGGATGCTGCTGTTGAAAGCCAAACTCTGACAGGATATGACAAAGCCACATGGATTCCTTACTAGCTTCTACGACGCCACGATACTTTGCTTCTGCTGAAGAAAGAGAAATGGCACTTTGTTTCTTGCAAGCCCATGTAATAGGTCAAAAACCAAAAGTGAAGGAATAACCTATAGTAGACTTCTAATCATCAGGGTCACTAACCCAATCGGAATTAGTGAAACCAACCAATAGAAGAGATGCTTCTGCACTATAATGAATCCCAAATTGAATTGTACCTCGAACATAACGAAGTATTATTTTAGTTGTTTTCCAATGACTTTCATGTGGTTTTTTCATAAACCGAGCAACAAGGCCAACAACAAAGGAAAGGTCAAGATGGGTATGGGTCAGATACAAAAGTTTTCCTACAAGCTGAGGGTATAAGGTAGCATCAACTTCAGGGGAAGTACAAGTGATTGAAATTTTGGCTCCAAAATGAAAGGGAGAAGGGGTTGGCTTACAATATTCCATGTGAAAGTGGCGTAAAAGATCACAAGCATACTTGTACTAGGAAAGGGAAATACCTTCCTTAGATTGCAAGACTTGAAGACCAAGAAAATAATGCAAGTGTCCTAAGTTTGTCATTTCAAACTGCTTTTTAAGGCTGGACTTCACATGTTTTATAAGTTTGGGATCACTACCAGTAAGGATAAGATCATCAACATAAAGAACGAGAATGATAAGAGACTTACCCACTTTCTTAGTGTAGACAGTATTGTCAGAATGACACCTAGAAAAGCTAGTGTCTAAAAGAAAGCTATCCATTTTGGCATATCAAACCCGAGGGGCTTACTTGAGACCATAAATGGATTTCTTAAGTTTACATACAAGGTTGGAGTCTATTTTTATAAAGCCAGGAGGTTGTTTCATATATATTTATTCATGCAAGTCCCCATGTAAAAAGGTAGATTTAACATCCATCTGATGGACTTCCCATTTGAAAGAGGCAGCAAGGGAATTTACAATGCGGATAGAGTTCATTTTGGAAACAGGGGAGAAGGTTTCAGTATAGTCAATGCCTTCAACTTGTGAAAAACCCTTAGCAACAAGACGAGCTTTATGTTTATCAACTTTTCCATCTGGTCCATACTTGGTTCTGTAAACCCATTTGCATCTAACAAGTTTTCGTCCCTTTGGAAGAGGAACAAGATCCCATGTATCATTTGCCAATAATGAACGATATTCTTCATTCATAGCTATGTCCCAATATGGATGGCATGAAGCTTCTGCAAAGGTGTCAGGATCATAATTCACTAGAGCTTGAGCCAGTAAAGAAGAGGCTGTATCAAATTGAGAACAAGTGCGACACTGATCTGTAGGATCACCTACTGCTTCCCGAGTAGTGCAGACCCATTTTGGAAGCTGAGGAGTTGAAGGAGGATCCCAAGAAGGTGGGGGAGGATTTTCATCCTTGCTATCATCATCTAAAGAAGAAATATTTTCAGAAGTAGAAGGGATAGAGAGAGATGGCACATCCGTCGAACTAGGCTCTTAGGTCAATATATTTTCAGCAAACTTTACATCTCTTCTAATGATAAAATTTTTGGACTTAAGTGGAATAAGTCTATCTCCTTTGACATTTTCAGAAAATCCAACAAAAATACATTTTTCACTCTTAGGTTCTAAAGCTTTATGTTTCTCATCTAGAATATGGACCCATGCTTCGCTTCCAAAAACACAAAAGTGACTTACATCTAGTTTAATTGAGCTCCATGCTTCTTTTGGAGTGATATTCTTTAAAATCTTAGTAGGAGTGCGATTTACTATGTAATTTGCATAGTTAATTGCTTCTGCCCAAAAATTAAGACTACGTCCTTTAGATTGAAGCATACAATTAGCCATTTCCTTTAAGGTGCGATTCTTCCTTTCAGCTACACCATTTTGTTGTGGAGTATGTGGAACAGTATGTTGCATTTGAATTCCATGCTCATTGCAAAATTTTATGAATTTGTTGTTAACATATTCTACGCCATTATCAGATCTTAGCTTAAGAATATTATGTCTAGTTTGTTTCTCAACAAAGGTCTTAAAGGCCAAGAACATGTTAAATACTTCACTCTTGAGTTTTAGGAAGTATACCTAAGTGCGTTTGGAGAAATAATCAATGAAAGTTAAGAAATACTTGTAGCAAGAGAACGAAACAACTGGAAGTGGACCACATAAAGCACTATGCACAAGATGTAAAGGGGCTGAGGTGTGCCAAGAGGCACGCTTTTAAAAATTATCTCGATGATGTTTTCCAAGTACACATCTGGAACTAACACCATCTTTGCAAGATACCATAAGAAGACTTGTTACCATATTTTCTTTACATAGATTTTGAAGGGAGCGATAGTTTAAGTGACCAAATCGCTCATGCCAAAGTTTTCTCACTTCATCATTATGAGCAAAAAATACCTAGGGAAGAGTTGATGACCCAAAGTTATTAAAATTATACAACCTAGTAGAATCATCAGCAATGCCAGTAGCTAAAATTTGTCTAGGATCTCTTAGGTCCTTAATTACAACATCACGAGGCGAAAATTCAATGGTTTTACCTTCACCTGAATGAATTATCTGATATACAGATAGAAGGTTGTAGGATAAGGTTGGAACACATAATACATCATTAAATTGACCATTGTCTAGATGAATAGTTCCAGTCCCTACAACACTAAGAGATCTATCATCACTAACATAAATATTTTTGGTGTTACAATCATTTAAAGAAGAAAACATGGCTTTGTTTTTGGCCATGTGATAAGAAGCTCCAGAATCAATGAACCACTCATGAGAATGAGAGGAAGAAGATACATTTAGTGCATAACCAGACCGAGATACTTGACAACTACATGCAAAAAATGCTATTCTTGAAGATGAATTTAAAGAGTGCTCAAAATGGATGTTATGCTTCTTTATTGCTGCTTCCAAGGTTTCCATCTTCTTAAAGTATTTGGATACAAAGTGTCCATATCGATTACAAAAGTTGCAATATCTATCAGTCTTCTTCCCTTTGTTTTTACTTGCCTTATCATTTTGTTGAATTGATTTTTCATTTTGAGACTGAAATTGCTTAGGACCTTTTTTTGGTTTAGGATATTTCTTCTTAGGATTCTTTGAATTTGGTTGTTGCTGGGTGGCTAAGGCTTTTTAGAATAGTTTCCAAGATTAAGAAGACCAAGATGTAAGAGTTTTTCTTGTTCTCTTATTAAAGAATCACAAAAGGCATCAAAAGAGGGGGACTTTTAGTCTTGTCCTTGAGAAATAAAGGCTTCTCTAGTAGAATGGAAGGTGGAAACAAACACAGAGTAGGCTGGCCCCAACTTAGTAAGAATGGAATATATAAGGCTACCATCTTCTTTCTTAACCTTAACGCCTTCCAAGAGAAGTCTAAGGGTCTTGAACTTGGACAAAAAATCTTCAATGGAAGAAAAATTATTGGGGTCTGACGTAAGCAACTCATTTTCGAGTTGATGGGCTCTAATTTCATTTTTAATTCCAAAAAATTTAGTGAGTTGTTTCATTGCTTCGTTAGGGGTATCAAGTTCTGCGATATGGAATCTAAGGTTTGGAGAAATAGACATCCCTATCGACTCATGTGCTTGATATTGCCTATTTTTCCATTTGGCTGCCTTATCTTCATCTTTAGGTTTAGTTTCTTGGCCTGAGGCTATTCTGTAAAGACCTTTAATTCTAAGTAAATCCACAATGTAGGACCACCATTGGAAGTAGTTGGTGTTGTCAAGAATAACTTGACATGGACTTTCCATTTTAACAGAAACTGAAGCTGTAGATGCTAAAAATAAGTGTTTTAATGGAAATATCTTGAAAAATTAGGTCGATTAAAAAAACGGCTCTGAAAACAGCTTCTAGATGAAGAAGTTATGACTTTTTGAAGAAATTTGTTGAAGATGCCGATGAAGTGCATGAATGTGCGGAAGTGAATGATAATGTTATATTTTAAACCCCCTCCCCCTCCCCCCGCCCCCCCCATCGCCCCCTGGGTGGCTAAGGCTTTTTAGAATAGTTTCCAAGATTAAGAAGACAAAGATGTAAGAGTTTTTCTTGTTCTCTTATTAAAGAATCACAAAAGGCATCAAAAGAGGGGGACTTTTAGTCTTGTCCTTGAGAAATAAAGGCTTCTCTAGTAGAATGGAAGGTGGAAACAAACACAGAGTAGGCTGGCCCCAACTTAGTAAGAATGGAATATATAAGGATACCATCTTCTTTCTTAACCTTAACGCCTTCCAAGAGAAGTCTAAGGGTCTTGAACTTGGAGAAAAAATCTTCAATGGAAGAAAAATTATTGGGGTCTGACGTAAGCAACTCATTTTTGAGTTGATGGGCTCTAATTTCATTTTTAATTCCAAAAAATTTAGTGAGTTGTTTCATTTCTTCGTTAGGGGTATCAAGTTCTGCGATATGGAATCTAAGGTTTGGAGAAATAGACATCCCTATCGACTCATGTGCTTGATATTGCCTATTTTTCCATTTGGTTGCCTTATCTTCATCTTTAGGTTTAGTTTCTTGGCGTGAGGCTATTCTGTAAAGACCTTTAATTCTAAGTAAATCCACGATGTAGGACCACCATTGGAAGTAGTTGGTGTTGTCAAGAATAACTTGGCATGGACTTTCCATTTTAACAGAAACTGAAGCTGTAGATGCTAAAAATAAGTGTTTTAATGGAAATATCTTGAAAAATTAGGTCGATTAAAAAACGGCTCTGAAAACAACTTCTAGATGAAGAAGTTATGACTTTTTGAAGAAAGTTGTTGAAGATGCCGATGAAGTGCATGAATGTGCGGAAGTGAATGATAATGTTATATTTTAAACCCCCCCACCCCCCGCCCCCCCATCGACCCCTTCCAAACTTAATCTAATTAGGTCACTTTAAAAAAATATTTTATGTGACCCACTTTTATAAATAAGTGAAAGTCACTTTTACAATGGTACTTTATGAGCTACCCACTAAATTGTAACTTAAATAAAAGATAAAGAGGCTTTAGAATTATAGACGTCTCAATTTTTATAATGGGTGAGAACACTTTTACATAAAGTAACTTTAAAACATAATTTAAATGTGCTTTTTGAAAAAGTAACTCAACAAAAAGAAAGACTTGAACTCAAGACCTCTATTCTCATAAAGTAACTTTGGACCAAGTGAGCTAGTTTAAAATGTTAGTAAATTTTGGAAAAGAGGAAGGTTTTTTTTTTTTTTTTAGTCATTGAATATTTGGGGTGCATACTTACTTGAAAAAACTCTTTTTGCCTACAAAACAAAAAACCACACAATCCAACACGGACATACAAAAAAAACCAAACCTTATGTCTTGAAGTTAGCTTTCACCAGAAACTAAATATTTTCCTCAATGTTTCTGATTTTCTGAGATAACACTAAGTTGTGGCAGAAAAGTGCATATGCATGAGAAAAATCATTCCTTTCTGTTTTTAATTTGCCCAGGTCGCACAGAGTCGCAGGGAAAAGAGCATACACAAAAATGAAATGTATAGATCTGGTATTGAAAAAAATAGAGAGCTAAATAAACTGAAATAAACAGAGGGATGAATAACTAAAACTGCAAATAGACACTATATACCTCTAGATCTTAAAAATGACATAGCTAGGGCTAATAGAAACCTTTTCGCGTGAAACGAAAGGGGTTCCTCATTGGAAAAGATGCTCCTAACACAATAAAGCATTCCTCTCGGCTCGAAAGTAGTCAGAAACAATAGATCTAGGAAATGACAGTCGCATGCACTTGTAATAGCTTCATATTTAGATCACCAACGGATGTGGCCCTCAAATAGATCTGATACCATTAAGGAATTTACAGGGTAAGTTCCTTAGATAGAACACCAAAGGACACCACTCACAAATAGATCACATATCAATACACCAATATTCTTGATGTGGTTAAAACCCTCAAAGACGGAAACATTCCACAGCTTGAGCCAACACGACCACTTCAGGAAATTTATTAATAAACGAAATAAAATTTACATAAGCTTCTCTCATTAAAGGTCACCTTACAAATGACCCTCCATGCTATTTAAATAGAGATCATGGACCAATAGAGTGTTAAGCCATAGATCAAGTGTCGGGAATATCGAGGAGAGGATGAACCATCGGATCACTACATATCGTGACCTTCAGATTGTAAGTTACAAAAGTACATAGTAAAGAAACACACTTTACCTAACTCTACACTAGACCAAGTTATACTTAATTATTTCCTACGTGTCAGAATATCCTAACACTGGAATACCTCCATGCAAGGAACTTGAAGGCCCTCTGTTTATTAGATAAACAACAATATCTACAACATCTACCCAAAATTGTAAAGGTAATCCTGCATGCAATCTCATGCACCTTGCACACTCCATGATTGTCATGTTCATCATTTCTGACACACCATTTTCTTGTGGTGTTCCTGAAACTGTCTCCTCTCTGTGAATTCCATGCTCTAAACAATACTTATCAAACTATTTGTTGTAATATTCACCTCCATTGTTTGATCTGAGACACTTCAACCTTTTTCTTGTCTCATTTTCAACCAAAGCTTTCCATTTCTTGAAAGTATCAAATACATCAGATTTATTTTGAATACAATAAATCTAGATTTTTGTGGTTGCATCATCAATAAAAGTAACATAATAACGAGAGCCATCGAGAGATGATATCTAAGCAGGAACCCATACATCTGTATGCACAAGCTCTAATTTTTCTCTCTTATTTTCTTTCCCAACTTTGAGGAATTTGACTCTCTTTTGTTTTCCATAAACACAATTCTCACAGAATTCCAAATCAACATACTCCAAACCTGGCAAAAAAAAATCTTGAGTTAAGAATATTCATCCCTTTCTCACTCATGTGCTTGAGCATATGATGCCACAATTTTGTATCTGCTCCTATAGAGGTTAAAGCATTAACAAAATTAGAAATACCATTTCATAAATACAATGTACCAACCTTTTCTCCTTTTGCTATTACCAATGCTCCTTTAGTGACCTTCTAGGTTTTATATGTAAAAGTAGTTACACAACCTTCACCTCCCAACTGCCCTATTGAAATTAGATTTTTCTTCAGATTTGGAATGTGCCTTACCTCCTTCAATAACCATTGGTTTCCATTTTGCTATTTTATGAAAACTTTACCCATTCCAATGATTTTATAAGATTTATCATCACCCAAATGAACCTGTCCAAAATATCCTTGAACATAATCATGGAAATGTCTCCTATTAGCCATGGCAAGGAATGACGCCCCTGAATATACCACCTAGGCATCAATAACAATTTCTAACGCAATAATCAAAGTGTCTTGCAACACATCACCTGTCACATTCGGATCATGATTTTTTTCTTGTTACGCGTCTCTTTCTTTTCCCTTCTGAGACTTACGATGTTTCTTTAGGTGTCCTTTCTTCCCTTATTTCTAGCACACTATCCTCTATCTAGACTTGGATATGTCTTTCCTTGACTTATCATGATATATTGGGATATTTCCTCTTTCTATTTTTCTTCCCCTAGTCTCTGCAGTCAAAGCATTACCTGATGTCTCACCAAAGGTTTTCCGTCACATTTCCTCCCTAAGAATTCCACCAACAACATCATCAAACTTTAAAGTAGTAGATCCAGAGACAGATTTACTAATGGCCATAACTAAACCATTCCAACTTTCTGGCAATGAGCACAGAAATAACAGAGCCCTAACTTCATCATCAAAATTTACCCCTACATAACTTAATTGACTGGTGACCATATTAAATTCATTTAAATGATCAACTACAGATCCACCTTCTGACATTTTCATATTAAATAAACACTCATAATAAATACCTTATTTGAGGCCAAGCGTTTTTCATATAGCTTTTCCAATGCCGACATTAAACCCTCTATTGTCATTTCCTTTGAAATATTAAAGGCCACTGATGTTTCCAGGCACAACTGTATTGTTCCAAGTGCCTTTTTGTTAAGAATATGCCATTCTGTGTCTATCATACTCATTGGCTTCTTTGTCTTTTCAATCGATGGTAGGTATAGATCTTTCTGATACATATAATCTTCCATTTGCATCTTCCACAGCTGGTAGTTTTGGCTGTTAAATTTTTCAACCTTAAACCAACCATGTTACATAATTTTTCCCACTCGAATGGGGAACCCTTCTCTCCTACGAGTTTATAAGGCAAATAGACCTTCGGCTCTGATACCATTTGTCAGAAAATTATATATTACAGAGAAATGGAACACATAAAATATTGCAGAAATATAAACACGGAAACACACATAAAGCAAGAGAGACACAGATATACGTTGTTCACCCAATTTGGCCTACATCCACGGAGAAGCAACTAATTCTTCTTTTATATTATCCAACAAAATGAAGAGATACAACCTACATCAGATCTGTTGTAATTCCCTCTTCGCTCTCACACAATATCTTGTCTCTTTCTCGCTCAGAATACACATATACATAGCCACACTACAATTCCCTCATATATAGTGAGGGGTTGCCTTCTAGGGTAAAAAACCCTAAATTAAACATAACTTCTACTGTTAGATCATTTTCCTAATGAACGGTCCGGATTGACTACGAAATTACAATATTTTACAAGGCAATTTTACATCTATTTTTAGCTTCAGGTACATGTTCCCCCCCCCCCCCACCGCGTGGAGGGGTGTACAATATTCTTAGGGTATGCATCTGATTGAAACAAATACCTCTAAATAAAGAAGATAATTAGGCTCCACACCCAACACCTTGGTGACCAAATTATGTGACAAGTGATGTTTAGGATACCACCTATTAACTATCGACTAGTTGGTGTTGATCCGATAGGCACCTAGATTTTACCATCGGGCTGCATTCCAATCGGGAACTGTGACCAATGGCATGCTAGGTCACCACTTGTCGACCATCGATGTTTTATTCCTCTTGAGCTTTCACCTTCTAGTACAATTTTTCTTTCATTCAACGAGGTGGGGCCGTCACAGAACTTTGAGCCTTTGGAACCATGACTAAGCTTCAACACTTCAACCACTAATTTTTCCTTATCCATTGGGGGTTACGCTAAGTTCCATATACCACTAGAAAGCTCTTTGAGAGGGCTATCCAACTAAGAACATTTCATGTGCTTTTGAGAAAGTTACTTGCATAAAAAATTCCTTCAAAGATAGGCTACTCAACAAACAACCTATTTATCATCATCTTAATAGAAACAACATAAGCATCATGCATGAAAATTCAACAAGATCCCCCTAAACTCGACATCACTTGACAAAAATAAATAGACTTGACATCAATGAAAACAACTACCAACATACTCAATAGAAACGAAATTAAACACACAAACAAAGAGAGAGAAATACCATAGAAAGCATAGTAATATGGTGAAAACCCAATTTCTATTAATAAATGAAATAGTAGAATACTATAGAACATAAATTGGTTAGAATGGTGGTAGCTATCTTTGAAGAGAGAGAGATGGAAATTGTTTGCACTCACAAAAGCTATTACAAGAAGCCTAAAGAATGAACTTTTAAAATAAATAAATAATCCTATATGTCTAAAACCCTACCATAGAAAATGAAGCGTCAAAATGTTTGTAGACCTCGAGATGGTTGGTTAGTACATAAACTTATCGAGGGCACAAATTTTTCAAATAATATCCAATTGGGGCACACAATAGCTTGTTGAATTAGAGCTATTCGAGTAATACAACTTTTGACTAGGACCAAGAGATAAGATGGACATCCATGGCCCCCCAGATTGCCAAAAAACATCATTTATGACCTCAAAATTGGCCCAAAATTTTGGGACCCAAAAACCATAGAAAATTTGCTAAGAAGATAGAGAACCATGGAGTCAATGGAAGAGATGGCTTACCACTAATATCCACCTAGATCATGTACCACATTCTGAATTCCATAAAGAATAGGCATCCATTTTTCATCTTTACTAACAAAATTCAAATAGAAAATGAAAAATAATAATAGGAATTAGAGGCAACACTTATCTAAAATTTCAAGCTGGCAATTGATTTTAGAGGGATATTTTTCCACCCAATTGTAGGCTCAATTATATCAATGATCTCTATAGATTTCCACCCTTTATCAAGGACATGATCACATAAGGGGGAACTATCAACAATCATAAATTTTGGGATGGGTGAAAGAAACTCTTCTCCACATAAATAAAAACATTAGATAACTCCTTTGCTTACTTATCATGAGGTATCAACAAATATCATATGCCTCTCAACTAGCCAACATAACAATATGGGAATCCCTTCACTACTCTACATTTCCTAGGTGATTTCCTTGCCCATAGCTTATCATAGTGGCCCACTATGGATCAATTAACAACATGTGTTGCTTAAATAAGTTCCAAATCCCTTTGGTGAGTAATGAACATGCCAAATTTGTTTTTAAAGAGCCAAAAACACACTAGCAATGCTTAAATATATAATTGACATTTTTATTGGTGTGTCTGGGCACCCAAAACTTTATATAAACACTCAAAATAATCGAACAAAATTCCCATTAAAAAATGTCATCTCTTTGCTCAATAAATAAGCACTTGAAACACCCATATGGCTCTAATATTTTTGGGTATGGTATGAATGAACTTGTGGATGTTTTATCCACACGATTTTTCCATTTCCCCACACCATTCATAGGTAAACCCTCAAATTTTGAGTTGGGTACTTTCCCATGCCGCTCAATTCATTCTGAGCGTACTCCACAACCACCACTCAACTGACATAAATATGGAAGGTGGTTTCTCAACTATTAAATGCTTTGTTTAATGAATTATGGCCTAGTGGGAAATAAGGTAATGAAATTTGGAATTCAAATTTTGGCTTAGATCTTTGGTTGATATTTTTTAGTAATAACAGGCATGGATGATTTCCTGTAATCCCCTCACTTGTTCCCACTCTTGGTATCATAGTATGTTTTGGTAATCACATTCCAATCAGCGACTCAACATTTCTAAGTATTAACGAAATATTTAGTACACATGCATAGTTTTTAATTTTTTCAACTTGGCTTGTCACCGTGATGACATTTAAACATCATACTTATAGTTTTTTATCCCTACTAACCTAGAAATTTATTACCTGGCAAATTCCTTGTTGTAAAAACAATTATTACCCAAATCTACTGAATAAAAGCATGGATAGGGTTTTAATACTTACAACAATAGAATAAAAATTAAACATCAATCTCACAATCACATGGACACTAGATTTCTTGATCCCTTAAAATAAGTCCTTCATTCATTAAATTCAGAACTTACAAGAGATCCCTTCCTATAAAAATGACCTACTAAGGAAAATTCATACACTAAGAAACTAGAACTAATTTAGCTAATCAAACCTTATATTTGTCATTTGACCTTGCTTGGCTAATTTGGATCTCCCTTGCTTCCCTTTGCACCTTCCTCGAACTTTGCACACTTGAATGGATTTCCTTCTCCATCCAATTGGTGAGATCTCACTCTCATGATGTCTTATGCTCAAAATATGTTGGTGTCTTCTCCCTTAGCCTAACCTTCCTTTCATAAGTTTGAGTTATTAACAGAATCCAAAAGCCTAATATCCAAAGTGATTGATAGTCGAGATCAGATCTCAACATCACTTGAGATCAATGGTTGAGATTCATCTAATTCACTAATGCAAAAAATCTTTACATTTCATTAGATTAACTCACTTTTTCTTATATAATGAATTATTTCAATAACTAAAGAAATTTCTAAGGGTATATTATTTGACTTCCACATGACTAGATGATTAAGCCTTGTCGAAGTACCTTCCCAAGGTACAAAAATCAACATTTACAAGTGATAATGACATAATTAGTTACAATAATCTTAGGGTTTAAGATGGGGTCGTTACACAAGGGTTCATTCTATGCATCAAAGATGGGTAGATCAATTGATGGAAGAGTAAAAAGACATATTCACCTTGCTTACATGAATATTTTTTCCTACACATAAAGTATGCAATTGATTTTAAAATAGATGCCCCTCTTACTAATGGACCCATGCACAAATGCTCTCTTCTGGTAATTTTTTGTAGCATCGAGAGGTATTCCTTTAGGATGTACTACTAGTAATGGTTTTGGACAGTTGTGCCTCTAGGTACATTATAGGTTTCTGAGCTTCTCCTACATATTTTTCAAAGACGGAGTTGAAAATATTCAACAGTTACTTCCTTAATCCAGAGATAAATACTTCATATTATTTTCTTGATTACTATTATTATTTTTAATTTTTGGTCAACCTCTTATTCTTTTATTTTGCTTGGCTATAATTTTTTCTTCCATAGCATCCTAACTGGAGTTTTTGCAGAAAGGAAGGATTGTGGAGATTTCCAATGCAATGATTCATGTAATAGATGACAACATCTAGAAGTACAAAGAAAATTATGTGGAAAGAGGGTTCTCCTAGAAATAAGTATTGGACTATGAGGAGATTTTTTCTCCAGTTATCAGATGGTCAAGCTCGTGTATGGCCTAAGAGCTCAAACATAGGCTCAACATGAGTGATTGATGTTCAATAGGGATGATTGCATAGATTGTTAGGACATCCAGGATCACGCCAAATGATAGGACGATCTTTAAGTTTTGAAGAAGTAGATAATTAGGCAGAATGGAAGGAGCAACCTTCCAAGAGGATGTCATGGGTTGAAATTTTTAGAATTGATGGTTAGAGATGGAAGGAATCTAGGAGAAATATGCCTTCTATGAGGGGATCATGGCAGAAAAGAGGATATGCTTCAATGACAGAGGGAGCAACAGTGGAAGAGGGAACATCCATGATTGCCACAGGAGGATTTGCTTTAGTGTCATAGGGAGCACCTAGTCAAGGTGACCATAAAGAAATTGTGGTGATGGATCTAGTGAAGGAAGCTAAGAATGTGTTGAGGTACCTATGTGGTACAATTAGATATGGTTTGAGATATGTATCGGGTGGTGAAGTGAGGCTACAGGGACATGTTGATTTAGTTTGGGCCATGAGTGCAGAGGAAAGAAAGAGAACCTCGAGGTGTTGCTTCAACTTGGGATTGCCTATGATTTATTGGTTTAGCAGGAAGCATAATTTTGTCACACTCAATACAATAGAGGCAGAGTATATCACAACTAGTATCACAAGTCATGAAACAATGTGGCTTCAGAATATTCTTAATGGACTATTTGATTAGGTCACTTCATCTTAGACATGGTGCATAAGAGAGTGTGAAACTCTAGTACATATCCACAGATGAGAAGATTGCAAACAATATCACCAAGCCTTTATCTAGAGAAAAGTTTGTTACTTCAAAGACAATCTTGGTGTGATGCATAATTTCTCCCTCATTGAGATGGAGTGTTGATGTCTTTGCAAGATTAGGTAGACCATCTCCTAAGAAGATAGACAAACATGGCTAGGTCATATTTATTTGACTAGGGGAGATGACTACATTCACCTATGTAGCCATGAAGGAATTTGGTTGGGTCATCTTGATTTGACCAAGGGTGAATGACCAGGGAAATTGTAGGATTGGAGAGATTTTCTCTTGAGAATTCAAAATGACTTAGCTAGCTCATGTTGACTTGACCAGAGGAGTTAGATGAAATTCACCTAAGAATCCATAAAGGAATTCGATTGGGACATGTTGATTTATCCAGAGGTGAATGGTTAAGGGTAAATCCTCTCTTCAGAATCCATGAAGGAATTTGGATTGGTCATGTTGATTTAACCAAAGGAGATTCATACATTTTCTTAAGGATACATAAAGGACTTTGGCCAGACCATGCTGATTTGGAAAAGGGTAAATGTCCCACGAGTCATATTTCCTTCTCTCGGTCAAAGTGATCTATAGAAGAGAATGTGAGGAGTCATAGTGCCTGCTCTAGGATGTACTGATTTATAGACATGCATCAACATCATAAGCTCATGGAGTTTTCTTATCGAGGAGAAATTTCAAATAAGGGGAAATATGTTGCTGCCAAGGAGAATACCTCCCTCGTTAAGAGGGAGTGTTTCTTTTTTGTAGAATTTGGAGGTAGCCCCACATGCCTAAGTTATTCTAGAAGAAAATTAAAATAAATTTATTTTTGTGGCATCGAGTTAGCCAAGGAAGACATGTCATCCCAACAATATGAAAGGGTGGTCCCTTGGGCTAATTCACCCCCATTTAACTAGTATATATACATGATGTGAAACTTCATCATAATAATCATTATTCAACATCTTCTCTCTTCTAGAGTAGCTAAAAATGTGACAGAAAGACGCCTAGTTGATTGGAGTTTGATTGAGTAATTAGTTTGAATGTGACCATTGACTAGAGTTTACTGGTGTATGGAATTGACTGCAATAGCATACCAAAGTTGACCATAGGGGTTGTAGGGCTGAATTTTGACCAAAGTTTGACTATTTGACTAGTGTTGAATTATGTTTATTTTGGATGGTTTTACCAACTTTGACTGTTGGAATTTGACTAGGTTTGACTAGTATTTTAACTTGGATTTTTGCATAGATTTATAGAAAAAATGGATTTGTAAAGCTTGCTTAATAATCATTTCTCCTAGAATAAAAGTTGTTGGGTTTTCTCCCAAGGTTGGGTTTCCTAAGGTAAAATTGTTGTCTCTATTTTGCATGGTTATCTTTCTTTGATCATACCATTTCTGCTACATTTATTGTTGATATTTTATGAAGTGTAATTACTCAATGATATCAATGGAATAAGAATATTGTGTGAAGAATAATTAGGTAGTAATTATCTAGCAGAAAATAGTATTACACTGTGCTCTTGTAGAAAATTCAACATTTTCCAAAGAATGAGGAGATCAAATGCAAGCTTCAGGAGTTAATATGAAAGGGCCACATTTGATGAATCCCCTTGTTGAATTGTTGATCCAAATTTATGAAGGGGATGAATTGATAAACATATTTATAACCAAAACATAGAGATATAGTGAAACTTTATTTCTGTCAATAAATGGAAAATGCTAAAACTGTATACATGCATAATGAAAACAAACTAGCTCAAATGGTAGTAGCTTATCTTTGAGAAGAGATGTGACAACTACATGCCTTTGTCGAACTGTGTTACAATAAGGCTCAAAGTGATTTTTATCATAAATAAGTAATGAGAAACCATAAACATCAAAAAACCAAACCCTAGGAGATGAAGTGCCAAAGGATTTTGGGCCCTTAGGAGGTAATTTGGAACGTTAACTTCTAGATGTCGTAACTTTGGCATACGATCTCCATTTGGTGTGCATGATAGGTTTTTACAAAGGTATATTCGAGAAGTACATTTTTTTTACTATTGACGAATTTTATGATTGCATTTGGCTCATTTCCCTAACAAATTATGTTTATGGCCTTAAAACAACTCCAAAATTTTAAGACCTAAAAACTGCGAAAATAGAAAAACTGTGATGTGAGCCTGGAATAGGTGGGTGGCCACTAGTATCCACCTGGATCAATTGTGTTGGTTCAAAATAAGGGTAGGACATGGACTCTACTTTATAATCACTATAGTGCCTTAAAAAATTCACTATCAAATATTGTTACCCAATCCCTTGGACCGATGATCTACTTAATCAACTCAAAGGTGCCTAAATTTTCTACAATATTGATCTCAAGCTAGGTTATCATTAGGTTCCAATATATAAAATTGATGTCTGGAAAATAAACTTAAAATATAAGGAATTCCTTTCTGAGTGTTTGGTCTTTCCATTCAACTTGACTAATGCACTAACAACATTCATGAGGATGATGGAAAATATTCTATAATCACTCAACTATTCTTTTATGGAGGTATGCATGCATGTTACCTTATCATCATGGAACTTGAGAAGAGCATTTGAATCACATTTAGTAAGTGTTGAGAACCCTACACCAACATAAGCTATATACCAACATATAAAAGTCATCATTGGCATGTATAGGATTCAATATCTTAGGTACATTGTGGATGAGTGTTGTGGGCATGTAGATAAAGGAAGGATTTGATTCATCTATGATTGATCAACCTTGAAACACTAATAGACCTTCACAACTTCTTCAACCTCATGACCAACATTTATTGCACATTTGTGTTGGGGTTCTCTCATATTACTTAGCCCCTAAACTAGGTGACCAAGGGTGGATCCAAGGCCAAGTTTATTTATCTAATGAATAATTGAAAGAATTTTAAGAGCTATGGAATCATTGTTGGTCAAAACTAGTCCTCATTCTTCAAAATCTACAAAATGCATTTAAAATCAATACAAGCTCATTAGATTTTGTTTTTGGTATGACTCTCACTTAAAATTGACACTGGGTGGCTTATTAAAGGGAGAGAAGGAATTTTAATTCCTTTCCTAGGGAAAAGGAACTTTAATTCATTGAATAGATATATTAGTAGTGAAATAATTAGATTGTATAAAAGGAATGGTCATCCACATCAAACCCACAAGCTTATACAATTTAAGCCTCAATTTTCTTGTCTTTAGAGAGTATGGTGTGTTGCTTTCCTTAGAGGTACACAAGACCAACTTTTAAGGCTTTTCCACAAAACTAGATGAAATCAAATACAATATTATATGTCTTATTTAAAATGGTTTTATCAGGATATATGAGTATGAAAAATTAATTGGATCAAACAATCGCCATTCACCACACAATTGTGATTTCCATGTGAATTTTTTTCTTAATGTGAAAGAAAATAGCTTGTATGCTGGTAGAAGCATCAAGAAGAGGTAGACTAGTTATTGAACAATACCAAAAGAGAAATGTAGGCAACCATTTTTCTTTATCATGTATGTGTGTGAGATTATTTTTTGTTAGTATTCAAAGTAATGGAAAAAGATAAAACAATAGCCCCATCCAAGGACCAATAATGTGGTTATTAATCTGGCTAGAATTTTATCAATGAGCCTCATGTATTTAACAATTAAGAGATAATAAAAATCTATCAAGCGTATAAAGTTTAAATGAGGTAGAAATATTTGAGTATTTTGCAATAATAGCCATGATGAGCTTGAGGGTTTAGTGTTTATAGTTGTTTCTATTATACTTACATGTCAAATAATGGCTACCCAAAAAAATCCACTGTAGGAAATAGATCACAAGTATGATTAGGAATAACAATTAATCGATTTGTACTAATCCAAGAAGTAGAACCTTTAGTTGTCGATTAAGGCTTAAAGAATCGTCGAGCTAGTGACATTGTTTGCAAATGTTGTCGATTATGCTAAGTAGTGTATTGCCATCTCGATATGAAACCATTCATTACGAGTTGGTTTCAGAGTAAAGGCTTGCTGGTTAAATGGCTCGCTGCCCCGACTCAATTGATTAATCAGTAAATTTTCTATTCATATGCAACCATTCACTCCAAGTTGGTTTCAGAGTAAAGGCTAGGTAGTGATATGGATCGCTGCCCCAATTCAACCAATTAATCAATAAGTTTTCTATTCATGGTGCTTCGTTCACGATTCATAATACTATTTTCTTAATACCCTTGATGCTTAGTCACTTAAATGGAGCACCAATCTCGATGTATGGTGACTCTGCACAACGACTTCCAATCCACAATAATTAAATATCAACTACATGATAAATAATTTGAATTTACATAAGCGTCTATCAAGTAATTAATAAATTCTGATATGTTCATTAATTCAACTAAATAGAAAATACATGACCACGCATTTGATAACTAAATATGGGTTCCTTATCATGGCCACTTGTCTATGTGAATATGTCAGTACATGCTTAAAATTTCGCATGAAATGATCGGTGCCGGTTTAAAATTCCACATTCTCTTGCAGGAGTAATCCCTTGGCTGAATCCCAACAAAAACTCTGGATTTGGACGTAATCAATTGAGTGAAATACCTTATTATCAATTTAATCCAACCATACATTGTATTTCACCATCCACCTCTCAAGCCATGTTATTTGAATAATGATAGTGCTGCATTTTCTCGTTGTGCCAATATTATTTGTATGTATATATTTTTGGCCTTGACAGAGTCATGATCAGAGAGATAGGATTCTAAAGCGTGATTTTCTTTAATAAACAAGCTTCCTGTCACCAACAATATTTCGAGGGTGTGCATTCAACAACTTGAATTTACACGTACACTTCTCGATATCAAAATCGCCGCTATAAATAACCTTTTAGAAAAATAATTGAATGTACCATTGGAAGTGGTGCGTTATACCTATTGTTGCAAGAATGTTTGACACGTAGTTTAGATCAAAATCTGTACGTCAGCCCGACAGAGTAAAGGCTTGCTGGTGAAATGGCTCGCTACCTCGACTCAACCAATTAATCAGTAAGTTTTCTATTCATGGTGCTTCATTTGTGAGTCGTAGTACTATTTTATTAATACCCTTGATGCTAGGTCACTTAACTATAACACCAATATCGATGTATGGTGACTATGTGCGGAAAATTCCAATCCAAATTATTTAAATATCAACTACATGGTAAGGAATTTTAATTTACATAATCGTCTATCTTGGCCACTTGTCCATAATGTTCCACTTCTTCATAATTTGATAAGGACAACATGCATGTAATGGAGGATGAACAGTCCAAGTTCCATATTGGTAGAGGTCGAGGATCGAAGGTGACGAGAGAGTGAGCTTTCAATCCATAAGGTGTGAATCCCCATTAACCCATAAGTTGAGACAACTTAGTCCACATCTTAGGCCACACACTACAGAGCAAGAGCCTGATAATTAGATATTTCATATAGACCTAGTTCAAATAAATAGATGGTCGGCATTTTTACATAGATTTTATATATAAACCACCTCGTTGCCCCAAACACGAATGATACGTGGAATAAACTGGAAGAAGCAGAAAATTCACACAAGAAATAGGATCAATTGTTTGTTCATGCTTATGCACAATATAATTGTTGGGGTCTTTCCATAGAATGTTGTAATTGGAATTGGGGATAGAAGAGAAGCGATGGAAACACATAATACCCTTCCAATTTCAACATCGTAAACTGTGGACACGACTCCCGTGGACCGAGCCTTCTTCGCCTGAATCTCAAAAGGTGCCCGTAATGCCCTTTAATAGCGGAGGCCATGGCTGGTGATGGTGGATCAGAGTGCCTTGACTAAACTGGAGTCACTGGTGGAGGCAAGCAGCGGGATCTGCAAGAACTGGACATATTTCCACATCAATTACCTATTGCTGCTCTGGGGGTGTTGGCCTTTAGCCTCTGAATAATCCTATCGTACAGAGCCAACATACCCTGAAGATGATTCCCTCTTTCTTTTATTCAATACAAAGCCAACAGACCCAAGAGATGATTCAAAGGGCTTGAGTGGGTGCTTACTTAGAATTGGTGGTTATTATCGATATGGAACTGGAACCACATACATATAAGGGAAAGCTGGGACTAGTTCAACCACTTGTTGAAATAGCTCTACTGCTAGCTATGGCTATGGCTATTGATATGTAAGGTATGCCGCTTGCTATGGCTATTGATCGTGTTATTGATATGTTATAATTCTAAGCAGCCTTGAAATAATTTTGATCATTTTTCGTTGCATCACCACCTAGCCAGGCTTAACAAAATTTATTTCTTTGGGATGGGAGAAGCTAATTAATAGTCATAGGTAGTTTAGGGGATTAGTTAGAGGGAACAAAATTGTTTTGTTTGAGTATACTTGTGGAGGAAAGATTCATTTGAAGGGTGAGCTCTGGGGAAGGGGAGAAATTACCAAACCATTCATTTCGGAGGGGGAGGCTAAGCAGAGACTCTAGGGTCTCACCACTCTACTATCTAAGTTACTCGAGGACTCAATTTAGAATAAATATAAAAGAACTCCATAACTTGGTAAGTCTGCCCTAAGTATATGATTTTATGAAAAATCCATTTTGAAATTTTCTTGTTTAGATCATACCTCGCCCTTCTTAGGTCTAAGAGTCACGACTCCGTCCCTTGCTTGGTCCTCTATCTTCC
The DNA here is from genome assembly GCA_031772625.1 of Pinus tabuliformis. NCBI lineage: Eukaryota > Viridiplantae > Streptophyta > Pinopsida > Pinales > Pinaceae > Pinus > Pinus tabuliformis. Next base: position 945,658,819 of record CM062820.1, read on the forward strand.
ATCTGTGCTTGGTTAAAGTCTTATTTTATTCCTTCCCCTCCTTTCTTGGATAGCCCAAGGCCTATATCTATTCAATAAGGTTGTGTGGAGGAAGCGAAAGGCATGGGGGAAATGATATGGGTGGGTTGGATAAATAACCAGAAAACCAAAGTAATGTAACTATAAGTGTATCCTATAAGTATGAAAGGTTGCACTAAAAGTGTAATTGAGGATGTGGGATTACTGAGTATGGGTAAGAACATGTGTGATCGTAATGTCTATATTATGTGTTTTTGACGTTTCTGGACCAACTAACATGTTAGGGGATCTCCCTAGTAAGAAGTCCCAATTAGACCTCAGACCGTTTGGTGTAGGAGTCCCAGCAGTGGGTCGTACGGTAATGCCCTGACCACGGTTTCACACAGAGGCAAGTAAAATGTCCTTGTTGTTAGCAAGGGTTTGACAACTGTAGTAGGTCAAGGAAGGTGCATGAGAGGTTCTAACACACGAAGAGTGAGGTGAGTGCACCCCTTGGAAACCTGTAATAGTACGCGGCTTGGAAGGGAACACACGAGCGAAGATGCATCACAAGCTGGAAAGCAAGATAACGAGCAATCCAAAGTGATGTTTAAACCAACAACACATCTGCAACAAGATTTATACAATTGCATACAAAATAGTTCATACAAAAATGCATAAGTTAAATAACATACATTGCTACAACAACCAGAATATTCCAACTATAATAACAACATATGCATGAAAACGTGTTGGCTCTGTTATATTAAGAAGTGTAAGTTCCAGTCATACAATACATCCATGTCCAACCACTAGCTCTGATAGTGTAACGTTACAACCACAACCACCTACTCCTCCAAAGAGATATACTAGCTCTATGCAGTGGAGAAGCCGAGGCACATTACAACACTATCCAAGATCTCTCTAATATAGTCTTATCGGAAGCTTGGCTGACCAAAAGCCTTTACAATGAGTTATGAGGGACTATTTATAACAAAGGGTGGGGTGGCCCTTGACATTCCCCTTTTTGATAGTTCATCTATGCTCACGACTCTTCATCTACTCTATGACTGTTACATCCAACTATCGACACTTGAACTTACACTTGACAAGACATTACATTACATTGCACATGTAACCATGTGAGACAAAATGGCTTGAGCAAGCCATGCAAGACATCACTATGACTTGGAAAACCGTGGGAAGTCCAACTCTTCAACATCCTCATGATGATCGGCAATAGTGAAATGATCCCAAGATCGGTAGTCCGCGATAGTGTCTGTGTACTCCAAGGTGACATCTTTCTGGAACCTGACTCTTGCCTCCATAGCATCCAAGTACACTGCTTGGGCTCCTCTGTCCAACTTGTCTGATAGCATGCGCATCATTGTCTTCAGCACGACTGAACCAACAACATGTGCATGGTGTCTGCACTAATTGACAAGTTTGGGCTGGTGGCTATGCACATCAACTCGTCAAAGTGCGAGTCAAGCTCTAGTCAGACCTATGCCTTTATCTTTGCATGGGTGAAAGTCCCAATAGATGGGATCGCATGTGCATGCACCACAACATCCATACTCTTGAATACACATGCATGGGAAGGTTGTAGACTAGTGATGAGGTGCAAGATCTCTTCATAGTTCCAGATTAGACTCCAGATGTGTGCCTTCATCTCTACCATTCTGGGCTTCATTATCTTAGGCAAGTGAAGCGGGGCTCCCTTATATCTCATCGTCCATGTTTTCATGTAATCAACAACAACATGCACGTTTGACAAGATACGTTCTCTTCTAGCACATCGCTACTACCATCCATTGAGATGAACGACTGCCTTATGCATAGTACCGAACTTGGAAAATAACACCCGCATGACTGTGTCAAGGGATAGTACTTCATTTAGTATTGCCTTCTTCAATTCTGCTCAGGCGGCTATTGTAACCAATTCTTCTCCCTACTTGGCCATCTGTAGCTCCTTTGGCATTTTCTCATTCTCAACTACCATAAAGCGAACACTTGTGCTGGTGGCTTCAACATATGATCTGGTAGCATAAGCCAATGTTGTTGGATGTTTGCGCACGTTAGACACGATCACTCATTCCTCAAACTGCGCAGGAGATGTATGATCTTCCAGAGTTGACACTCTGCAAGATTGTACAACTCTATGTTGAGACTCGTTGAATGAGATGTTGTGCATCTCTCCTTCTCGTTGATATCCAAGGATCTCAGTGTCTCCTTGGTTGCTTGGAACTTGCTCATCTTTTGGATACCGTGAAGATGGTGGGTCAACCTCTTGGTGGTGAGGCATGAGGTCGACATCTTGCTCTAACTCCTAACTGGTACAGATCCATTTGGGCACATCACTCCCATCATCCATATTAGTACTATTAGGGCTCATCAAAACCTAATTTAGTTGCTACATGCCCTAGACAAGTCAACACTTTGAATGCCTCCTTCCCTGATAGTTTCATGGCTTGAAGACATCCTGAAATGACTCCTTGAAGGACCAGCGTAGGTAGGCCCATGTAAGGGTGCTCTGTAGAGCATTTAGACCCATGCAAGGGTTCTTTGCAGAACACTTAGGCCCACTTTGACCTACGTTGGGTGAGATTGAGCAAAATTTGCATAGGGTTCTGGGAATATTCCTTGGTTCTAGATCATTCTAGAAGGATCCCACCTCTTATCCCCTCCTATGAGCTCAAAATTGGATAGGCTAAGGATCCATTAACCTCCTATCCTCTCATCCCTTCCTCCATGGAAGCTAACTCTAAGTTTGGAAGGCCATTCAATACCCTCATTTATGAAAAAACCTCCTCCATCTTCTTATAAATTGAGTACTCATATAATTGATCAAGGACTAGACTTTGATGAATTGTAAGGAGATAATGTTAGTTTGAGAATTGAGACTGTTTTAAGTGTCGTTATGTTGCCGGATTGTCATGCTTATGATGTGATGTGGATGGAACCAAAGCTGGAGGAGTGACTTTGAATTAGGCTTCATAGTTATAATTCTTCCTTCTATTCAATAAAGTATTTGAACCTTTTTCCATATGCTTATCTTGTTATATGATGCTTATTTGTGTGAATGTATATGATTCCATTTACTTGTAATCAATAGATCTTTTGCTTTGATTGGTTCATTGTCTTCTGTTGATGTTTACAGGTACTTCTAAAGTGTGTTAAGTACGAGAAGGAGCGATGGGACCGATACAAAGGAGACAAGAGGAAAGCGAAACTACAAGTAGGTCTTTTCATTCTCTTTTTCTTATCTATTGCTTATAGGAAAAGGCTAAAGTGCTTTAAACTGTTGTTCTAGATATGGCTGCTTATCTAGGAAATTAATATTTATCTGTAGATACCAAATTCCTCATAACAAATTAGTGACTCCACTGGGGAACATCATCGTTCCAAGCAGCTTATCCACATCCTAGGACAATCTAACAAACCTTACTTGCTTTCATTGATTCTATTTCAACCTTGTTGAAGTGTTTTTTGGTCAAAAAAATTAAGGTTAGATGATTCTTGAGTGGCCTCTCAGGAATCAACACAGGCTTGGTCAGTGGACAATGCTCTACAGTGCAGTTAGGCCCTCTTTGACCTACTCTGATCCACCTTAGGGAAAATTTTCACCTTTGGATTGGGGTTTTTCTCCAAATTTCCTTCTATTTATGCTTGCTGAAAGATCAATGATTGTAGTATCTCTGAAATCAACTTGTATTTCCTCTTTCCAACCCTACTTTGGCTTGATTGATTAATGTTTCTTAAATTATTTCTTTATCATTATCATTTCATTTCCAAAGTTAGATTATAGTCGATTAATATTTGTTCAAAAGAAAGTGTCGTAAAAGTCTTCATTTCTTTCGAAAAGGAACTGTCGTAAAGTCTTCGTTCTTGCAAAAAGATTAATTGATTGTATATGCATTAGTTTCCTTTTGTTCATCTTAACATTAAGGAAATTGAAAAGAAAAACTTGCATCGTTCATATTGTAGTTTGTGAATGCTTGAAAGGAATAGTTAGGGAAATTACATTAGATGTGCTCTTTGCTCTTTTTCAAAGATTTGATTGCTCTATCCCTACTAGCTAAGGTTTTCATTATTCAATTGAATGAGAAGAATGTTTATCATAATAGTTGCATTCTAGGAATTGCAAACATACATCACATGATGAACCTTGAAAAGAAAATTCTTAAGAAGATCAACTTAAAATTTATCTCAATTAACCTAATGGAGCATTGTAACTTAACGTAAAACATTTAGAGGTTCTAGGCTAGAGACGTGTTCCGATGTCGTAAAACATAGCAGCTGTCGCTAACTTGCCTACAATACATCCCGAGTGTGATATCTAATTCCACGTGCGTGAGTATATCGTAGCTTGTCCATGTACCTTTGGGTATATATGGAAGTGTTACAGTATGTAAAGTATATGGGAATGCTCTCACTGTGCGGTTTTTGTTGGGCCACACAACAGGTATAAATTTACTCTTGATTACACTGTCTTTTCCCTCCTTTTTATGCATTTGTGCCATGATGTAATAAGGTTTTGACAGAATTTCAATAGAAAGTGAACGAAACTGCTTTTGATGTGATTTGGTTGTCAAAACTAACTTTCGATGTTTTTTATGCAGAGATTAGCAAATGGGACAACTGTTGTTCAAACTATTGAACAACAAAGGCTAAATAGGGAGAAAAGAGTGCATCTTGTGCGGTCAATTGAGAAGAGAATTAGGAGGATCAGCGCAATATGGAAGACTTTCTGATAATAGTATTTGTTTGTGAATTCCTCAAGATCTCCTGGTCCTGAGGAATCACATTTCCCTTTTCCGCTTTGACTATAAGAGGGGAAAAACGTATAGAGTAAAACAAATGTTTTCCTTTTTACTTCAATTGTAATTTTAATATACAGAGCGTTATTCTGAAGGATACATCGTGCTGTAATGACATTTGGATTAATTTGTGTATTTTTTTATTCACAATATTCTGAAGTAATTAAGCAGTAATCACTGGCAGCTTGGGCTTCGTCACTAGTGGATTTCACTGTTGTTCCTTGTTTTATAGTTTTACCTTTCTTTTACTACAAGTTTAATTACTCTGTTTTGTAGCTTTACAATTGATTTACTTTCACTAGTGTTGAGTTTGTGTATTCATTACATTAATTCTTATTTCTATTGATTGGCTTCATTTATTTATGTCGTAGATTGATTTAATTATTAGGTAAGAATCATTTCTTGTTAATTGAAATCCAAAGTGTTATTGGTTAGATCAGGTGTATTACTTTTATGCAAAAGTTTAGATTCAGCTGAAAGAGATCCGTTATCACTACGGTGCACTCAGTTGATGTAATTGCAATTAGGACTTTTTGATTAAGATTGAGTTTTGGTGCTTGAATAGGTTAATTTCCTTGAAGTTACAAGTTTGATAGTTATGGTTTTATCCGTTTACTCTTGTATTGAAATCAATAAGATATCTTAAAGCATTACTCTTTGTATATATAATGATTTTCATCACTTTCACATATTGTGTACACTCTTGAAACAAAAATACTTACCTAGGTCGATAATTAATGTGAGGCATTTAGGAGTTCTAAAAGACACCTTATATGCGCCCAACAATTTTGCATTAGACAACACCAATATGGATTGGGCCTCCACATACTTTCGGGTATATATGGGAGGAAAACACTATGTTGCTATCCATCCTTAGGTAACTGAGTCGGCCCCTTTGTACACTGTGATACACTGAACACAACATTCTGAGAGATTGCCTGCCCATACTTTTCAGTTCACTGGGAGGTATTCTGGAGTTCACAGTTACTTGGTAATAATTTTTCCTAGAGCATCCCTCTTTTGTTTTGTTTTGTTATTTTGATTAAAATAAATTTAATTGACCGCGATTGACATCCTCCACGCTCACTCCTTAGTTGATCTTAGGTTGAGACATATGGCAACAAATCCAGAGTCCACCAATCAAGGAATTCCTTTTGATGGGAATCCTAGTCCTTTTCCTCCTTTTGGAAATATTGGTTCTCCATATATGACTACATTGTCCCTTCTGGTATTTACCATTGGCTTTCTAGTATGGTTGTTTTCAACCTCCTTGGTTCAAAATGTCGTGATTTCTTCACAATCAAGTACTCCTCCAACTGGACAAAATAAACCTCCAGTTGATCCTAAAGTTGACCCTTTGCCTTCTTCCTCAGTTTTTTCTTTCTCCCCTTCTTCCTCTTTGCCTGGTGAAAGTATTGGTACTAGTAACTAGGTGGCTAAGAAGAAGAAGAAGAAGAAGAAGAAGAAGAAGAAGAAGAAGAAGAAGAAGAAGAAGAAGAAGAAACTTCGCTAGGGGGCAACCAAGCAACCATTGCTTTGAATGAAACTTCTGACGAGAAATTGTCCGATAAGCCTCACTAAGTTTGATATCCATGAAAACTTTGTATGGGAGACCATATTCTTCGAAATTGTCCTGGAATTCCTCAGATCTTAGAAGAATGGTATTCTTGTTCACATAATCCTGTGCCATCAATTTCTGGAGATCATGCTGGTGACACACCATCAACTAGTGGTAGTAAAGTTCATGGAAAGAGTGGTAAAGAGTTTCCCTGTAGGTTATGTGAAAGGAATCACCCCATCCACCTTTGTCCTTATCTGGATGAAGCCAAAAAAGTGTTGGATAACCGCCCTGCTTCTTTGCAGTGACTTCCATCTGGTTATAGGAGACTCTCCCTTAATATTTCATTAGTTGATGGAGCGATTGATCCAAATAAATCGTTGGTCAAACCCACTCTCTCTGAATGTGAATCCCATGAGTCTATACCTGACCCATCACAAGTCAAGGTAACAGTTGACCCGATTTCACCTTCAGTTAATCGTACCTTTTTAGTAGAGAGTGAGTATGATGTCGGTGTCCAGGTATGAACAAATTATCCACTCCTTTTACTCCATTAATATATCAATCCGGGTGCGTATTCTTTTCAAGGAAACACATAAGGTATATGCAAGGACAAGGTTATGATTTGCCCTCAACCAAGGGTTCGTGATAAGCAATCAAAATATTGCTGAAACAAAAGTAAAACTCAACTGCAGAATGTAAAAAGGTATTCACAATTATCTAAGAGATCTGTAACAGCAACAAGAAATAAACACAGTAATAGAAAATACACACAACAAAAGGAAACATGCAGCACCTGATCAGAAGAGCCGGCCCAACTCTCTGATCAGGGCTGCGTTACTCACAGTGAGCGATAGATCAACAAAAACATTTATATCTTATTAATCTGAATAATGTTGTTACAATACCATACAAGAGTCTCCCTTGATATAGGAATGACCCATCTTTTATACAATACAAAGGACAATAATTCTCCCCAAAACCTGGAAACTATATGCCCAAAGATATACATCAGTTGTATCGCAACACTAGCACTGAGAGAGAAAGAATAGTTATGGTCAAACACGGGTTGAGTAACTGCAATCAATTATGTTGCTTCGTCATGGTCGACCAGCTGCTGTGAATCACGGAGCTGCTGCGATATGCTACGCAGTCAACACCTGTGCTCCATAATATGCAGTCGTCACAAGTTTTAGTGGTTTGTGTAGGTAGAAACCTTTATGACTCTACTTCATTAATTAAATATCCCAAGAGACGATAAATTGGAATTACCTCATAATGTTACACAGTAACTATATGCGAATAAATGCAAAAAGGATGAAAAGAGGAGTGGAAATGCAGGGAAAAGATAGGCCAATTTGGTGCCCAACATCTCCCCCCAACTAGCCTTTTGCACACCCTCGTGAAGCTTGTCGTCTCTGTAGGTCTAGGTTGGATAGGCTATGCGCTTCCTGAATCTGGGTGAGATCATATTCCTAGGCCATTTATATTTCTGGAACCTTGAACCCTTCGGAGAGGAGAACTTCCTTCTACCAATCATTTGGTACATTATAGGCTAGGGTGTAGTGTTCTGCTTGCAACCATAGAATAGGGTACTGGAATCGAATTCCCATCCATCGGACCCCACATGTTTGGATGCATGCCACATATCTTGGCACCCTACTAAGTGCCCGTGCAAAATTTGGTGCTCCAAACGGTTCTCTGTTCCGGACAGATGTGGGTGACATCATCCACCTCTTCTAACAACTATCCAGGGCCTCAGCCTGAAATGTGACCAATTGTTTGACGCAGATATCGATGCACCACTTTTGTGTCCTCAGCATCCGTTCCTTGTTTCCCATAATTTCCAAAAATGTAGTGTGCTTATTATACATAGTCACTGATCTCTTGGGTTCTCCTCTTACCATAAAAGGCTTCGTGGCCTGATTTGACTCGAACGTGTCAAAAGCCTTCTGCCAACTTATTTGATTAAAAGTGTAAGAGGTGAGGGCCCTTAAATGAATGTCCCCCACATATGGAACCAGATTAAATTCTCTCTCAACACGCAAGAGATACCCATGCATATAAAGCTCGCACATCAAGTGTTGAGTTGGCACATCATGGGCTCTCAATATCTAGAGGAACTGTACACCATCCTTAATCTCATGACTAATTTATTTCTGGATGCTTTCCAAAAAAAAAAAAGCGCTCATGAAAAAATAAAGAGTAATAAGAAGCAGGAGGGCGACATGCCATCACTTCCTATGCTAAATGGAGCATCTGCTCTTTATCAGTTTTTAACTCTGCTACTTGCCTTTCCAGCTGCTCCACCTTGAATTGCTGCTTTGCATGCCTCAGTCGCATTATATCAATGCACTCTACATATTCAAAGATAGTTGTGGATGCTTGCTCTTGGGCTTTCTTAGCTTCATTCCGATATCGCGTCGCGGTGGATTTCCAGGTCTGTACCTCAGCCGACAAAGAAAACTCACGGCCTTCAAACAAATATTCTATTGGGTCTGTCTAAGTGGCAACAGAAGTTGTTGCCACTTCATCTACCTGCGTCCCTACTTCAGTCATCATGGTTTTGGGCTTCTTAGCCCACCGCTTATATTTCTTCACTTGGTTCTTCAACCGGTGCATCTATTTCCTCAGCCTCTTAACCTCTGTTTTGAGTCACATCGTTTCTTTAAACTGAAGCTGATATTTCTGCTTCATAGGTAGCCTTCGTTGTTCACACAATTCCACCAATTCTTGTTTAACCACCACCTCATCTGGTACTGCAGCTGGTTCGACAGGTGGTGATTTACCTGAGGGAGTATCCACAGGGTTACTCGACGAGGCTTATTTGCTTGGTTTCTCTTCCTAGGGAGCAACCATTTCCTTACTGTCTCCTACCTTTCCCTATTGTGAAGCTATCTCGACAGGTGGTGGGCTCACTCGGTGAACATCCATTGGTAGTTCAGCTAAATTTTCCCTTCCAGGTTCCCTCGTTTCAAAAACATATGCCTCTTCCTCTGTTCTAGTTTCTTGAGAGAGGTCTCTGTGGGGATCTGTAGCCAACAACCCTGTGGCAATTGGTCCCTTTTTCGACCCATCATATTTCAAAATTGGCGGAACACCCACCTCCTCTTCTATATGTCGGGCACAACGAGACACCCTCACCCCTTTCAGAATGGAGAAGTAAGAGGAAAATTGAAAGAATTCTCCTACCTGATCTATCTTGGCCCCAGTTGTGGTCTCGGGCTCTTTCCCTCTATTTGCAGTGTCTTTGCCCCAGGTTAAAACCCTACCTGTGTAGTCCCTTGTTCTGAGGTTGACGCTGGTTCCTGTGGAACAACGTCAGTCCCGACATTTAATTCCTCCGTGGTCTCCAAATTTGTACAGGTTGATGGTGGTTCTTATGGGACACCACCTTCCATGTCCAGCATTTCTTGAATAGATGATCTTGGCACTATTTCTTCCAACACAACATTGATCCAGATGGATTCTTGCATAATCACATCGATTCCATCCATTAAACCCCTATCCTCTTCTTTTGTTGGCCCCACAGTTCTTTCAGCTTCGGGCCCTTCTCGTTCTGGTTCTTCCTCCATTGGTTCTACGATCGAGGGTGGTTCTTGTGGGACACCCCCAACCACAATATTAATGAATTCCTCCACCTCAGCATGATGTGGTCCCTTTTCGCTTATTATAGTGCTGCTGATTTGCTCTACTGGCTCTATAGTCGAGGCTGATTCTTGAAGGACAACCTGGGTTGTGGTGCTAGTGGCCCTTTCTATATTGGCCCCTTGCTGCAACATTTCTTCTTCCATTGGTTCTGAGGTCGAGGTTGGTTCTTATGGAGCAGCCTCGATTGTCCTCCTTGGTTCATGCTCCTGATTCTGTTCTCGCTCTTCAAGTTCCATCTCCATTTCCTCTGGTTCCTCTTGATCTATGTATTCATCCTCTGCTCTGGTTCCTTCCTCCATTGCTTCCGACTCTTCCTCTCTAGCAGCTCTAGCAACCGTTATTTCTTCCTCTGTAGAATCCTGGAATGTTTCCCACGGGATTTGAAATCGACCAATTGCATGCATGACTAGCAGCCGGACTAGGCCATGGTTGGTAATGACTGCTGCCACTTGTCGCGAACGCCGAGCAGAGTGCGCCATCAGTTGGAGACTTCTTAATAGGAAGAAAGGCATATTCAATGAGAAGGCTTCTACCTGTGGGAACTGGAGGTGAGCCAATATTCTAAAATGGTATTTAAACATGGTGGTATACCTTCCCTCGCAAGTTATGTATCTCATTACAAAACCTGCTGCCTCACCCCATGGGTGTGGTAATGAGTTTCGGTCATACCCCTGGCCCTTCTGAACAACATTTTCTCCAGCTTGTAAGAATGCTTCAGGCAATAGCCCCACTGATCTCTGCAATGGTTTCTTCTGTAACAGGGATTTCTATCCCCCAGACCTGAGAGCTCTCTTCTTCTACTTTGAGTGTGAATTCAATCGCAATTATCTCGTTAAATCCTTACAACCTGTCAAAATAAACAGTCCACCCTGCATTTTCGAAGACCTGCCATACATCTGGATTGTTTCTGACCATTGTCGTGCCCTCTGCTCATGGCGCACAGCCAGCCCACCCATTGCTGTAAGAACTAGATCAACACGATGGGTATAATAGGCTGGTAGGGGGAGAGTAACAGTAACCCAACTGATGATGACAATATTATTAGCATGGTGGTCGTGGGGTGAAAGGATGATAATAATGACTGGTACGCCTTGAAAAACACAACAATTAATGGCAGGGTGTGGTAGTACAGGTGAATGATTATGGCAATTGAATATAACATACTGGGGAAATGACTGGTAAAGTTCTTGGCGTACGATTTCAAATCCTAATGCGTGGGAATCTGTTGTGGCCAGCAACACCCCCCCCCCCCCCCCCCCCCCCCCCTTGTTCATTTAAATGTTGTCCAAAATACTAAATGAATGGGGACCCTTAGTTAAATTTTAAAGAAAAAAAAACAAGAGTTTCCTTTTTTCAAAATAAGGTTACCATCGTAAGCTTAGAAAGGTCTTTCGAATATTTTTAACCTAAGTCTATGATAAGGGAAATGTATTTAAAGCCACGTTGCAAAAAAGATAGGAAATGCCTCCATTTCTCTATAATATCGGTGTGCGCAAGACTCTCGTGTTAAGCATAATATTGCATCGCAATAAAGTAATACTCATAAGGAAAAAACTTCAAGATTTACCGATCTGCGATAACACCAATCGCAAGATCGCATATCGAAGAAATGAGCTGGCAATATTTGGCAAACATTAAACTTCTGCGACCTGCGATGTTGCGATCATTGCGATATTACATTCGCGCGATCTGCGATGGTGCGATTTGCGATGGTGCGATTTGCGATGGCGCGATCTGCGATGTTACGTAAGCAAATCATAAATCACTTCATCACAAATCCTTCGGGCACGCCATTCAAAGAAAAGCCACTTACCATAATTTGACTCAAGATCATGCGATTTTAATGATAGTAAAGGAATTAGTTGTTAGCTATTAAATGAAATGAAGACGCGTGCTTTTGTAAAGAATTACTTCACGTAAGGTGGCATATTTGATATATCTGTTGCATTTAAAACTCTCCCATCACCTTTCTTGATCAGTCATTTCCATTTCACTCGTAATCTACAGGAACGAAGAGCTAAAGACGATTCAAAGCCAAACGCAGGAAGAAATGGGAAAGAAAAATAAAGCTCAAGGCTCTGAGGCGAAGGAAAAGACGAAGGAGATGGCGCCTTTGTATACAGACACAACCTGTAACAGAGACGCAGGGATATCGACATGAGAAAGCATGTATAGACTGCTTGAAGAAGAGAATCCCAGAATAATGAAGGTTGCTACTATCGCGGTCTCACAACGCTCTTCCGAGGCGTCCTTAGAAGAGCTAGCATGTTCATTTCTTCACCGGATAGCAGCAAGGCCCAAAATTCTACCATATACGAATATGATCAAGTGGATACTTGACAATGCAGAGATGAACAACAGGCAATTCAAGGTTCAAGGACATGGGCTCATCGGATCATTCGCTGCGCAAGATTTAAAGCTTATGTATCATCTTCCTGAACCGCAGGCAACTTACAATGCACAATTCGTTAAGAAATTTTTGGCAGAGAACCCAAACCTAGCAGAGACCACCAAAGATTGGTCCAGAAAAGAGGAGCCACTCAAAAAGGACAAAAACGGTATGTACAGCATTGGTTCCCTCACCTCTCCGTATTGTTTTGCTGTGGCCATGCTTTGTAGATTATTTGGGATGCTGGATATCAATAAGTTTTCGTCTGAATGGCTACCATTAATAGATGTTGCCACAAATGTCGATATTATGGATTGGGCCAAGATCTTTTCTGATAATCTATACATGGCTATTATCAATTACCGGTCTAAAAGGTCCTTGTCTCAAAGGATCTATCCTCCTTTTTATCTGTCCGCATATGTTATGGATTCTATTTGTTATGTGTCTAAATTTCCCACTATGGGTTGGAAATGGACTACCCAGGACCCATTACCTATCCATGTTTATCATAAGGTGCTATGGGATTCTCAGTTCGTCCCACACTTCTAACAAATTTGTCACATGCTTATCTTACCTTTGTATAGAATGATGTATGATGAAAACCCCCCGAGGTGCTCACCCGAGGCACAGATAGATATCATCCCCATCGCAAGATGGTTCGGGAAAGAATGGTTCACCTACAGGAAAAGAGATTGTGTAAATGAGAATTTACACAGGGCCAATTTAATCGAAGAGACCACCCCGGGGTACCTACCAAATAAACTACGACTGGAAGTAGAATGGAAGCAGAAGGCACAGGAAAAGGGAAAAACGATCCAAGCATTAAACAGGGTAAATTGGGAGTGTTACTGGGCATACTTGGTCAAGCCGCATAGTCAATGGATGACTGTGAAATGCATCATAAACGTAGCCGAAAAAGTAGTGCCAACTCTCATAGATGCTGTTTTCGCAGCCCAGCTCAACGCAGAAGTCAGCCAGCCGACTCTCCTCAAGCCCATGATGAACACTTGCAGCTTTAAAGACCAAGTTCAGAAGTAGCCTTATTTTAGAATGTTGTTTTTTTCTTTAAAATTAGATTAGAAAAAGGACGGTCATTTGAAAACCGCATCCTAAATTTTGTAAAAACACTATTATTAGAATTAGGAAGTAGTATTTAACCCTTCTCATGCATTTAGAGAAGGGTCCAGAAATTTGTCAAAAACTTCTCCTCGGAACATGCACTTCTGCACCCTCAGAGGAGGTTTTGATGAATGGATGGATCGAGATTTATTAATGTTTGCATTTGATGTCTACTACTGATGTTGCAGTTTTGTACTCTTAGTAGATGTTAGAACAAGTAGAGATAAATCGTTTTTGCTTGAAGCTTATGAGTAGGATTAGTCATAAATGGTACTTTTATCTCTTGGCCGTTTCTGCTTATATTCTTAAAGTGATATACAGTTTTCAGTTGTTTATATGTTACTGCATGAATGTATGAGTTACCATTTGGCACTTCTGTACGGTGGAGTCATTTATTTATGTCTGATATATGAATAACTTATTATGCGATATGCTGTTCACAACTGTTTTGCCTAACTTTTTATGCAAAGTGGTCTATCTTAATTGATTTCTATTCTTATGATAGCTGAATGATCTTTATTACCAGTTATTGTTTGAAATCTCTTTAGATCGCATAATAGAAGAAATTCACCCCGGGTTAGCGTAGATTAGATGTGTTGTTTCTCATTAGATTACAATAGCATAGAGTTAGTTTAGAAGTTTGAATTAAATTAGCTTTAAGTATTCTTAGATCAGCAACATCCAACTCTGCACACACACACATACACCCTTAGATTGGGAAACTAGTCCCATTATCCCCAGTCGGACTCGCTATACCAAACGGATAAGGAGCTGCCAACCAAGGTCCGGACCGGGTGGGTATCCCCCTTGTTGTCGACCCGATTTTCGGGGCTTCAACATATTTGGCGCTAGAAGGAGGGCCTGAACATAGTGTCTGTTGGAATGATTTTCAATTGTAACATCTGAATCATGATGGATGCTCACAAACTTCCCATTTGGAGTTGCATCCATGTTCCTACCTCTTCCAACACTCCACCTGAAGTGGTAAGACTCTTGTCTCAGGTAAAATTCGATGGTAAGAATAATTCTTCTGCTTTTAATCATGCTCTTCAATTTATTCAAAGAGTTTCAAGTTCTGATGTTCAAAGAATTGATGAAGGTGTTTTATGCAGAATTTTTACTCTTACATTCACGGCAGAAGTTAGAAAATGGTGCAGAACCCTCCCAGTTGCATCAATTCACAGCTGGGACCAATTCGTCAAGATTTTCATTTTTGAATTTGATTTTTATGACTATGACCAGAAATTAGTCCAAGATTTGTCTCATTTTCTTCTAATGTGAATGAGAATTCCAATTTGAATATACAAATCAGCCATGATGAAGAAAGTTCCCAAAGCCTAGGAGACATGCATGCTCTAATACAAGAAGACAAAAGCGAGAATGCTGGAGGAAAGCCTGCCTTGGAACCAGGAGATGACTTTGATACAAGGTCAGATAATATCGTTGCAAATCAACAAATGCAGATGCCAAGGTTAGAATAGCAAACTATTTCTCTTTCAAAAAGTATCAGTACACAAAGGTATGATCTAAAGCCCGATGTCTATGATGAATCTGATGAACAAAGATTTTTCCATGATGATATTTTCAAATGCATTGTTCCAGAATCACATTTTTTTCTTTATCCTGATGTTTTTAGTGATGATAATTTTTCCCCTCTCAATATTAAAGATATCTCAAAAAGTACAGAGGATTATTCAAATGAGTCATCATTAGGTTTTCAAGATAAAAAGATAGCTATAGAACATCCTTTGATCATTTTCAAACAAGAACCACTTGACCTTCCTTGTCTGAAAATATATGACGAAAAAGAGAAATCTAGGGAAACCTGTAAAATCATTTATGATAGCTACTTTGACAACGATGATATTGTTGTTTTATCCCAAGTAACTCAACAAAGCTCAGATAATGAGAGATATTCTAATTCAGGAATCATATCAGTCAATCCTCATTTCAAAGTAAAAGATCATTTGCATGATTTTACTATCCAAGACAATACCCCGATCTATGATTCATATCATGAGGAAACCCCCATACCTGTTCACAATCATAACTTGTCTTCTGATTCACAAGACGGAATTCGAAATTGCTCGGATCCCATAATTCTGGCCAGTTATTGTGAAAAACAAAATATTCCAAGTCAATCCCAGTTGTGCTGTAACACTATTTGTACAGATAATCATTTCTTTCTTTCTCACTTGCACTCATTTTGTACAAAATCGGATTGTGTTTTAAATTTTCAGACTTTTGATAGATTACTATGGTATGTTGAGCACCTTATCAAAGAACATTCGAAAGACGTGCTACCATTTTGGAAAGCTAAACTGTGTCAAGGAAGTATAGAACTTTTTCAATTCCAAGATCAATCAATATCAGACTTCCTTAAAAAATTTCTTTGGCATCCAAAACATCATCAACGAAGAAAAGTACCTTTGGAAACTTGTCGGCAATTCGCGCCAATTGATAAATCTCTTTCCAGAAATTTCCATCTATTCTTCATTGATTTATTTAGTGATTTATATATGGAAACTTTCCTTTTACAAGAAGTTGCTAAAAGCTTGACTTTAACGCACAGTAGGTTACAGGCCATTAAAACTAAAAAATCATATTCGCAACCTGGCTTGTCATCTTTCCTATTACGAGATCATCAATCCATAACAAAAATTCATCCTGATTTTTATGATCCAATAGGTATCCAGTTGGAAAGAAGTTTTCATGAGAAAGAGATTTCAGACAGAATTCCAACTGAAGTTACACATTCTTATTCCACATCCAACATTAACAGTCCAAGAAAAGTTTTGTTCTTAACACTGATGTTTGAAAGTTACATACGTGTAGGAATAAAAATGAAAAGATGGTTCCACTGGAAATATCATTTCACTTAGTTAATTTTCTGTATATAGTTAGAATAGGAGTAGGAGTAATTTATCTAGGTTATTAGGTTTACTTTTAATAGTTGGTAGGTAAAATAAGAGAAGAGATTATCCCTATTCTGTACATAATCCTAGGAAATGTCTACCTCTCATTTCGTTAAATATTTTTCTCCATAATAAAATTTGCTATGGTTAACAGCATTTGACATTTACTAAAGACACCTTTTCTCTATCAAGATTTTGAACTTCTGCTTCTATAAATAGCAAATCTTTTGGAAACTTGATCTTTATTATCAATAGAACTTTAACTCAGATATGATACTAGTTTCAACTCCAAGAAATTTGAAGAAAGCAATCTTAGTGAAGAAATTGTTTTATGTCAGTACAATGAAAGGCATCAATAACAAAATAAGGATTCTCTGTAGAAACAGCCATTTCCAAAAGGCTCTAATATTGTCGTCTAGAGCTTTCTTAAGGAAAAACAATGATTTCCTCCCTGCTAAAGGAAATCGCAACATTCAGAGGAACAATCCGAGAAAACACTATATCTCAAAGAATAAGAGGTCTCATCACGAGCCGGCTTATCATGATCACATATATTATAACTTGCTGACTTTGCCAATACTGTCCACCAAAACAGGGCAACGACTCAAGATTGTTGCAATCAAAAGACAAGGGGTCTCATCACGAGCCAGCTTGTTCAGCAAAAGTGTAAATCAAGTGAATGAATGTGTCATAATTTGGCCACCAAACCAAGACATTGTTCTTTAGAGAATAAAAAAGAAAAAAAGTGTCAAAATGGGTTTTTCTCTGAAAAGTTGTAAATAGCCTTAAGCAAGATAAAGGATCATTACTGGATAATAGGTAACCCTGTCGAGGCTATGGACGCCTGCTGGCAGCAGAGGCTCTACCTGCGACAAAGAAGCATATTTAAAAGGCTGCTACACAGGGAAGACTTTATTTTAATTTTTACAAGACCAAGTAATGGCTGATGTAAATGCAAGGACAAGCTGAGGATGCAAGTAATTAAAATAGAAAGAGGTTGAAACAAAATATCATTGACAGTTTGAAGTATAATATGCTTTATCTTTTTATAATAAAGTTTAAGTTTTCTGAGAAAATTTTTGTTTCGGAAGTTTGAAAAACGTCAATAGAAGATCAGAGATAACTGGTTCTCCCAAGTGAATCGCCAATTGTTGTGGCCAGCAACACCCCCCCCCCCCCCCCCCCCCCTTGTTCATTTAAGTGTTGTCCAAAATACTAAATGAATGGGGACCCTTAGTTAAATTTTAAAGAAAAAAAAACAAGAGTTTCCTTTTTTCAAAATAAGGTTACCATCGTAAGCTTAGAAAAGTCTTTTGAATATTTTTAACCTAAGTCTATGATAAGGGAAATGTCTTTAAAGCCACGTTGCAAAAAAGATAGGAAATGCCTCCATTTCTCTATAATATCGGTGTGCGCAAGACTCTCGTGTTAAGCATAATATCGCATCGCAATAAAGTAATACTCATAAGGAAAAAACTTCAAGATTTACCGATCTGCGATAACACCGATCGCAAGATTGCATATCGCAGAAATGAGCTGGCAATATTCGGCAAACATTAAACTTCTGCGACCTGCGATGTTGCGATCGCTGTGATATTACATTTGCGCGATCTGCGATGGTGCAATTTGCGATGGTGTGATTTGCGATGGCGCGATCTGCGATGTTACGTAAGAAAATCATAAATCACTTCATCACAAATCCTTTGGGCACGCCATTCAAAGAAAAGCCACTTACCATAATCTGACTCAAGGTCATGCGCTTTTAATGATAGTAAAGGAATTAGTTGTCAGCTATTAAATGAAATGAAGACGCGTGCTTTTGTAAAGAATTACTTCACGTAAGGTGGCATATTTGATATATCTGTTGCATTTAAAACTCTCCCATCACCTTTCTTGATCAGTCATTTCCATTTCACTCGTAATCTACAGGAACGAAGAGCTAAAGACGATTCAAAGCCAAACGCAGGAAGAAATGGGAAAGAAAAATAAAGCTCAAGGCTCTGAGGCGAAGGAAAAGACGAAGGAGATGGTGCCTTTGTATACAGACACAACCTATAACAGAGACGCAGGGATATCGACATGAGAAAGCATGTACAGACTGCTTGAAGAAGAGAATCCCAGAATAATGAAGGTTGCTGTTGTCGCGGGCTCACAACGCTCTTCCGAGGCATCCTTAGAAGAGCTAGCATGTTCATTTCTTCACCGGATAGCAGCAAGGCCCAAAATTCTACCATATACGGATATGATCAAGTGGATACTTGACAATGTAGAGATGAACAACAGACAATTCAAGGTTCAAGGACATGGGCTCATCGAATCATTCGTTGCGCAAGATTTAAAGCTTATGTATCATCTTCCTGAACTGTAGGCGACTTACAATGCACAATTCGTTAAGAAATTTGTGGCAGAGAACCCAAACCTAGCAGAGACCACCAAAGATTGGTCCAGAAAAGAGGAGCCGCTCAAAAAGGACAAAAACAGTATGTACAGCACTGGTTCCCTCACCTCTCCGTATCGTTTTGCTGCGGCCATGCTTTGTAGATTATTTGGGATGCCGGATATCGATAAGTTTTCGTCTGAATGGCTACCATTAATAGATGTTGCCACAAATGCCGATATTATGGATTGGGCCAAGATCTTTTCTGATAATCTATACATGGCTATTATCAATTACCGGTCTAAAAGGTCCTTGTCTCAAAGGATCTATTCTCCTTTTTATCTGTCCGCATATGTTATGGATTCTATTTGTTATGTGTCTAAATTTCCCACTATGGGTTGGAAATGGACTACCCAGGACCCATTACCTATCCATGTTTATCATAAGGTGTTATGGGATTCTCAGTTCGTCCCACACTTCTACCAAATTTGTCACAGGCTTATCTTACCTTTGTATAGAATGATGTATGATGAAAACCCCCCGAGGTGCTCACCCGAGGCACAGATAGATATCATCCCCATCGCAAGATGGTTCGGGGAAGAATGGTTCACCTACAGGAAAATAGATTGTGTAAATGAGAATTTACATAGGGCCAATTTAATCGAAGAGACCACCCCGAGGTACCTACCAAATAAACTACGACTGGAAGCAGAATGGAAGCAGAAGGCATAGGAAAAGGGAAAAACGATCCAAGCATTAAACAAGTTAAATTGGGAGTGTTACTGGGCATACTTGGTCAAGCCACATAGTCAATGGATGACTGTGAAATGCATCATAAACGCAGCCGAAAAAGTAGTGCCAGCTCTCATAGATGCTATTTTCGCAGCCTAGCTCAGCGCAGAAGTCAGCCAGCCGACTCTCCTCAAGCCCATGATGAACACTTGCAGCTTTAAAGACCAAGTTCAGAAGTAGCCTTATTTTAGAATGTTGTTTTTTTCTTTAAAATTAGATTAGAAAAAGGACGGTCATTTGAAAACCGCATCTTAAATTTTGTAAAAACACTATTATTAGAATTAGGAAGTAGTATTTTAACCCTTCTCATGCATTTAGAGAAGGGTCCAGAAATTTGTCAAAAACTTGTCCTCGGAACATGCACTTCTGCACCCTCAGAGGAGGTTTTGATGAATGGATGGATCGAGATTTATTAATGTTTGCATTTGATGTCTGCTACTGATGTTGCACTTTTGTACTCTTAGTAGATGTTAGAACAAGTAGAGATAAATCGTTTTTGCTTGAAGCTTATGAGTAGGATTAGTCATAAATGGTACTTTTATCTCTTGGCCATTTCTGCTTATATTCTTAAAGTGATATACAGTTTTCAGTTGTTTATATGTTACTGCATGAATGTATGAGTTACCATTTGGCACTTCTGTACGGTGGAGTCATTTATTTATGTCTGATATATGAATAACTTATTATGCGATATGCCGTTCACAACTGTTTTGCCTAACTTTTTATGCAAAGTGGTCTATCTTAATTGATTTCTATTCTTATGATAGCTGAATGATCTTTATTACCAGTTATTGTTTGAAATCTCTTTAGATCGCATAATAGAAGAAATTCACCCCGGGTTAGCGTAGATTAGATGTGTTGTTTCTCATTAGATTACACTAGCATAGAGTTAGTTTAAAAGTTTGAATTAAATTAGCTTTAAGTATTCTTAGATTAGCAACATCCAACTCTGCACACACACACATACACCCTTAGATTGGGAAACTGGTCCCATTATCCCCAATCGGACCCGCTATACCAAACGGATAAGGAGCTGCCAACCAAGGTCCGGACCGGGTGGGTATCCCCCTTGTTGTCGACCCGATTTTCGGGGCTTCAACAGAATCATGATTACAAAATTGCACAATTTTTTAGTTTCTGCTTTCATTGGATTTGGTAATGATGTGATATGATTACAATTTAAGGTATGTTGTCATTTCTTTATGACGGGACCCTCGCCAACTTAAATGCGGCCGTTCGCGGCACGTACTAGTCTCTTTTTGAAATATTTTAATTAAATCCGTAAGAGTCAATGAAGGAGTACCTGGCGACTACCTGGTGGTGGAGTAGCAGCAAAGATAATTGGCGGAGTAACGACAATAGCGAAGTAACAATGTCGACGGAGTAACAACATTGGTGGAGTAACAACATGGTGGAGTAATAGCATGGCGGAGTAACAACAACCACGGAGTAACAACACTGATGGAGTAACAACAATGGCGGAGTAACAACAATGGCGGAGTAACAACAACGGTGGAGTAACAGCATCGGCGGAGTAACAACAATAGTGAAGTAACAACACCGGCAGAGTAACAACACCGGTGGAATAACAACAACAGTGGAGTAACAACATTGATGGAGTAATAACAACCAGTGGAGTAACAACAACAATGGAGTAACAGCGCCAGCGGAGTAGCAACAACAGTGGAGTAACAACACCGACGGAATAACAACAACCAGTGGAGTAACAACAACAGTGGAGTAACAGAAATAGTGGAGTAATAGCACCGACGGAGTAACAACAACGACTGTTACTTGAAAAATTTCTCTGTTTCTCCTTGTCATAATTAAGTTCTTATTCCTGTAAAAAGACAAACAAGTAAGTAGTAACAACATATTATTTATTTATTTATTTATATTTTGAAAGAGCAGAGGGAGCTTTCTCTGCACCAACAAAGATCAAACCATATGTATCAGAAATATGTTTTATGAAGGCATGTTTAGACGTTGGACGGTGATATAACTTCAGACGGTGTTCGTTCACTAGGAAGGAAGTACGATTTTCATCTACTGTAACCAATCTAACTGTGCCATTGGCGAATACAAAATCCACTTAATAGGGTCCCATCCAACGAGTGCGAAGATTTCCTTTAAAATCTTTGAACCGAGAGTCATGAAACAATGCCCAGTCCCCTGTATGAAACACATTATTCTTGATAAATTTATCGTGCCATTTTGTTCTATGTTGTTGGATAGCAGTAGTTCTCTGGATAACTTCTGAATGAATCTCGTCTAAGTCAATGAGTTGTTCCAACTGGTGTTTCTGGGCCTATGATAAGTTCAATCCCACTTCCAAAGCTGTTCTGAGCATATTGATCTTGAATTCAACTGGAAACAAGGGAGATTTCCTGTAGATTAGCTCATATGGTGAAAACCCAGTTGTATTTCGCCATGTCGTCCTATATGCCCAAAGAGCTTCTGGGAGTTTCTGTGACCAATCCCAGCGATGGCTTGCTACAGTTTTTGTCAAGATATTCTCCAACACCTTGTTTGTACTTTTTACCTATCCATTCGCTTGGGGATGGTAAGGAGTTGTCACTCTGTGTTTGACCCCATATTTCTGCATAAGCCTCTCTATCATGTGGGATGTGAACTGTGCTCCTTCATTTGAAAAAAATTCTCTCAGGGTACCATATCGAGCAAAAATCTCTTCAAAAAGGAAGTCTGCCACCACCTGTTCTGCTGCTTTCACAATCGCTCTAGCGTCCACCCACTTAGTCACATAATCAGTACATACCAGGATGTGAACCTTTTGATGGGAAGGTGGGTTGATGGGTCCAACAAAATCGATGGCCCATTTCTCAAAAGGTTCCAGGACTATCTGGGTTGTAATGGCATTTCCTCTGATTTCCCAGGTTGTCCCATACGTTGATAGCTGTCACATCTTCAGACATAATCTCTAGCATCTCGAAAGATAGAAGGCCAGTAGTATCCCATTTGCAGCACCTTATGGCCTGTTCTTTTATCTGTAAAATGTCCTCCACAAGGCCCACTATGGGCAGCCTTCAATATCTCATAGATATCATCCTCTGATACACAACGCTGAATTTGTTGATCCACCCCCTTATGAAAGAGATATCCCGCCATCCATGAATATCGGGTACTATGATGAATATTTTCTGTTGGTCCTTGTATGACAAATGATGAGGTACCTTTCCTGTAGCAAGATAGTTATCAATATTTGCATACCACGGAGTGTTAGCAGAAATTGCAAAAAGACATTCATCTGGAAATCTATCTTTGATAGGTGTACCTCCGATATTGTTTTCTAATCTAGACAGAAAATCCGCAACCACGTTGTCCTATCCTGGTTTATCTACTATGGTAATATCAAATTCTTGAAGTAGAAAAAGCCATCTTGTAATACGACCAGGAGTAATGGGTTTGTTCATCAGATACCTGATAGTTGCATGATCTGTGTGTACAAAGGTGGGGTAACCAGTGATATAGTGCTAGAACTTGTTGATGGCGTAGATGACAGCGAGGAATTCTTTTTCAGTCATTGTGTAGTTTAACTTTACAGAGGCCAAGTTCTTGCTAATATAGTACACTGCATATGGTACCTTATCCACCTGCTGCCCTAAAACTTCCCCAACTGTTGTTTGGGAAGCATCAGCATGAATACGGAATGGTAATGTCCAGTCTAGTACTCTAAGGATCAAAGTACTACAGACCAGTTCCTTGATCTTCAAAAAGGCTGCATCACAGTCATCTGTCCACATAAAGTCTGCATCTTTTGTCAGTAATTGAAAAAGCGGATGTGTTGTTTTAGCAAATTTTTTTATAAAGCGCCTTTAATAACCAACACAACCGATAAAGCTACGTACGTAAGTGGGTGTTCTGGGTATTGGAAAATGTTGTATTACCTTTATCTTGGCTAGATCCATATGGATTCTTGCAGTCAAAATCAAGTGTCCCATGACTATTCCTTCATTCATCATCATATGGCATTTTTCCGTACTTAAGGAGACATGCG
This sequence comes from Pinus tabuliformis, assembly GCA_031772625.1. Taxonomy (NCBI): domain Eukaryota; kingdom Viridiplantae; phylum Streptophyta; class Pinopsida; order Pinales; family Pinaceae; genus Pinus; species Pinus tabuliformis. The sequence continues at coordinate 945,682,452 of CM062820.1, forward strand.
CCTGCTTGCATCTTTCAAGAACTTTTTCTAGCTTCCTTCGAATGAATCTCCATATGCCGTGAAATCGTCCATGTAGATTTCAACACTATCATCCATTAGATCAGAGAAAATCCCCAAAATTTCCCTTTGAAATGTTGTAGGTGCATTACAAGAGACCAAATGGGAGGACTCTGTATGAAAATGTTCCCCAGGGGCATGTAAATGTGGTCTTATCCTGATCTTCAGAAGCTATATGGATCTAGTTGTACCGACTAAATCCGTCCAGGAAGGAAAAAAACTTCTTCCCTGCTAATGTATCCAAGACTTGGTCAATGAATGGTAACGGAAAATGATATTTCTGATTTGCCTTACTTAATTCTCTGTAGTCCACGCATATTTTCCATTTACCATTTTTCTTAGGGACCATTACCAATGGGGAAACCAATTGGCTATCTTAAATGGGGTAGATAAATCCCACATCGAGCAGCTTTTGGAGTTCTTCCTTAACAATGTTTTCCAAGGTAGGGTTCATTCTTCTCTAGGGTTGCCTTACAGGATGACAGTCTTCCTCAATGTATATGTGATGAGTGCACAGATTAGCAGGAATTCCCTTCATATCTAAGTAGTCCCAGGCGAAGGCTTCTTTGTGTTTCCGAAGAACATGCAGGAGTTGTTTTTTCTGGGAATTTGATAGCTCTGGATTGATATTCAGGGTTTTTCCTGGTTATATTTCCATGGAAACACTGTCATGGGGCATAGCTGTAGGTAGCTCCTTGAATCCATCTGCTGCTCCAATACTTTCTTGAGTCTCACAGCTCAAGATGGACTCCAGGATTTGCTGATTCAAATCTGAAACAGAACAAGGATCACTGATAAAGGTAGTAATTATGTCATCTTCTATTTCATCTTTCAACTGGAGGGCTTGCCCAATAGTGAGAACTGGTCTTAACTCCTCATTTTTTGATTCAGACTCTTTCTTGTGTACAAATTTCTTGTGGCCTGCTGATTTTGCTGATGGGTTAGGTTCCGCGGGAGGATATAACACTAGATTCTTAGTGTTTTTTCCGTTTGAGATGATCATATTCCCAGGCCGACACCCATTATAAGCGTTTTCGGTTGCCAACCATTGTCTTCCTAGAATCAAGGGATGGCCTCCAATTAGAGATTGCATTTGGAGTACTAGGAAGTCCACAAGGTAGTGCCATGAATCCACTGAAATCGTGATATATTCTAATTTCCCTATTGGTTTTACTGTAGATCGATCTGCCAATTCTAACACCGTAGGTGTATGTTTCAAGTTACGAAGTCCTAATGAATGCATGGTTTCAGCAGTGATGAAATTTATGGCAGTGCCCAAATCTATCAGTACATTTGGAATTTCTACCCCATTAATGTGCATAGTCAAAATTGGGTTCCCGGGATCCCCATACTTTACAGGAATGGACCTTCCCATCATGAAATCTGATAGTTTCCCCATTATGTGAATGGCACGAGCGGATCTCTTGATTTCTTTTTAGGCTTCTTAGCACAATATTCCATAAGATTCTTCAGATATATAGGTATGTCCTTCATGGATCGCAGTAGGGGAATCATAAAAAATAAATTCTGTAGCTCCCCTAACAAGTCAAACTCAGGTTGAGGGGTTGTTTTACTCATAGCCAACCTTTCTGGATAGGGTGGTTTAGCTTGGTGTTTTTGAGTAGCTAATGGTTGAGGAGGTGTATGATTTTTGTTAACTCGGTTTGGTTCCTCTCCGACCATTTCTGGTTCCTTCTCCTTTCTGTCAATCTTCTCAATGATAACTGGTGAGGGTTGAGTGCCTACGGACTGCCCAGATCGGAAATGCATCTCGTAGAATTTTGTGGTGGAGATGCTGTATGAAGGTAGGTTGAGGGTGTCCACTTGCTGAGCCCCTTTATTGTTAGCATTCGTATTGGGTTGGATAGGGAGTTGAGGACGAATAGGCTAATTACCAGGGGGCACATTAGAGGGCAACTGAAGTTTTTGTTGTGGCATTGATTGGGAAAACTAACCAGGAGGGGAAGGTCCCCACCAGTTCGGAGCCCACGAGGAGCTTGAACTAGCTTGAGGAGCCCACTACTGCCAAGGTGGAAACTGGTATTGGGGCCATATGGGCGGATAAGGCATAGTCTGGGGCCCATATTGAAATTTCTAAAATATTGAGATGGATCTGGAAATATACCTTGATTTCCCATTGACGGCTAAGGTTTCCATGGCTTTTTAGGTCCCATAAAATACAACTGCTCCATATCTTCTCCTGTCCCTTAAAAAACCACTTTTAGCCCTGGAAAAGATGGGCATGAACTTGTCGCATGCTTCAGTTCACAGATTGCACACTCCTCTACAAAGTTCAATGGAAATTCCCTCTGTGGGTGTTTCTTTCTGCATGTGGGGCAAAATACAGCCATAGTTCTTTCCAATTCTAGCTATTTCTATTTTACCTGCAGTGTGTCTATCTGTTCAGACAAGGTACTCAAGATATTAGTCCTCAAGCTGTCCAGTAGGTTCCCAATTTTTGCTTTTGTAACACCTCTGCCAGATACCTTTGTTGATCGAATCCCTTGTTTATTTCTTGCAACTCCTCTTGAGCACTGAATACACAACTCACAGATGGTATCAAAGTCCTCCTTTGATATATCCCCCTTTCCGACTATATTCAACAATTCCAAAGAGTCTTCTCAGAAGGCCCGGAGAAGGATAATTTTCAAAATGTCTTTATCCAGGTCAGAGTGACTTGACCTCTGCAATGTGTATTTAAAGCATTCCACACAATATTCCATATTTTCATCCTCTTTTTGTATAAATTTAGAAAGCTCTTCTTTAATATCTCTTGATTTACAATAGTCTTGTTATTTCTCCAAGAAAGCAATTCTCATTGCTTCCCATGTGGTGATAGGCCTTCCCCCAAGACCCATAAACCACCTCAGGGCTGTCCCTTTTAGCGTAGCAGGGAAGATTTTCAATTTATGAGCATCCATTATGTAATCATACCCTCGACACACAATGTCAAATTGAAACAAAAACGTGTCAGGGTATTCTGAAGTAATCCCATGGAAACTGGGTAAAGTTGTTAAAGGGATGGGCTTTGTTGGTGCACCAATCCCCAAATCCCCAATTGGAAAGTTAATAGTAGAGGTTTTAGGTGCCATGAATATCCTCCAATACTCACTAGGGATTTCAACTGGCTTCGCAGGAAGGGCTTTTATCACAGGGGTTCGAGTTTCCTTAATAACGCCTCCTCTATCCTTTTGTGATAGAAATGTTTCTACAATCTCTTCATCACTGCCATTGTGGCTGGACCCTTTGGATCTCCTCTCTGCAATTTCTTCTTCCCTATTGGGATGGACAGTTCCCGCAGATGATTTACTTGTAACTTCTTCTTCTTATGTTGCAAGAAATGGGATTGCTTTAGTAGGTGTACTGTTGCTTGTCTCTCGGATACTAGAAGGGCTTGTTGTATTGAACTGGCACGGGGTGCTGTGAATAGCATTGGTTGATCTACAGATTTTCCCTCCGATTTTGTTCATGCACTTGGCCTCACGGCTGCACGGGAAGACACCTCTGACTCAACTTTTGTAATGATTTGCTGGATGTAGGTGTTCCTTTCCAAATCCTGTATTCCCTTCTTTGGGGCTCTCCCTCTGCCCCTTTTATTTGGCTCTTTGTTCATACAAGTTGGTGTGGCAACAAAAATCAAACCATAATGCTCAAGGCCTAGAGTAGGGTGTCAAAAGGCCATTCCTTGCCCAAGACAAGAGATCACGTTGAAGAGAGGGTAGTTGACGAAAGAAGAAAAAGAAAAGAAAAGAAAAGAACATAGGAACCTAGGGTTCAGGACCTAGAGCAGGGCGTCAAAAGACTCCTCCCTCCCTGGAACAAGACCCCAATCAAGAAATAACACACACACGAGAAAACCTTAATACTTCAAGACCTAAAGTAGGGCGTTAGAGGACCCTTCCCTACCCAGGGTGAGAGATTTGGTTTCTCAAAATCAAAACAAAAATGTTAGGGAAAAATCTAAGCTCAGAGCCTGGACTAGGGTGTCAAAAGACTCATCCCTCCCTAGGGCAAGAGATCGTCCCTACTAAAAAGAAAACAATAAAAGCTCTAAATAAATTAAATACTCTCGCTCAGGACCTGGAGCAGAGTGAGAAAGCTCATTCTCTCCCCAGGATGAGAGGTTGACCCTCTGGTTAACATAGATCGTGTCTTGCACCTCGTTATCCTCCCTGGCAACAGCACCAAAATGTCGGTGTCCAGGTATGAACAAATTATCCACTCCTTTTCCTACATTAATGTATCAATCCAGGTGCATATTCTTTTCAAGGAAACACACAAGGTATATGCAGGGGCAAGGTTACGATCTGCCCTCAACTAAGGGTTTGTGATAAGCAATCAAAACATTGCTGAAACAGAAGTAAAACTCAACTGCAGAATGTAAAAAGGTATTTACAATTATCTAAGAGATCTGTAATAGCGACAAGAAATAAACACAGCAACAGAAAATACACACAATACAAGGAAACACACAACACTTTATCAGAAGAGTGGGCCCAGCTCTCTGATCATGGCTGCGTTACTCACAGTGAGCGATATATCAACAAAAGGGTTTATACCTTATTAATCTAAATAATGTTATTACAATACCATACAGGGGTCTCCCTTGATATAGGAATGACCCATATTTTATACAATACAAAGGAGAATAATTCTTCCCAAAACCTGGCAACTATATGCCCAAAGATATACATCAGTTGTATCGCAGCACTAGCACTGAGAGAGCAAGAATAGGAATGGTCAAAAATGGGTTGAGTAGCTGCAATCAGTTATGCTGCTTTGTCGTGGTTGATCAACTGTTGTGAATCGCAGAACTGTTGTGATATGCTGCGCGGTCAACACCTGTGCTCCATAATCTATAGCCATCACAAGTTTTAGTGGTTTGTGTAGGTAGAAACCTTCATGACTCTACTTCATTAATTAAATATCCCAAGAGATGATAAACGAGAATTACCTCATAATGTTACACAGTAAATATATGTTAATGAATGCAAGAAGGATGAAAAGAGGAGTGGAAATGTAGGGAAAAGATAGGCCAATTTGGTGCCCAACATATGATACCACTCAGGTTCTTTTCGTTTCTTTAGATTCCAATGAGCTTGGAGGAAACCCTCCTATTCCATCAAGACAGGAGGAAAATCCCCCCGTTCTCATAACTCAAGGGGATAATTCTGCCATTCTTATGGTACCCCCTCCAAGTAGTCTAGTCACTTCCTTTGATTGGAATCAACTTGCAGGATTTCGTCTTCCCTCTTATGTGCCTTTCCAGATCATAGTATGGGTTTGTAATATGATTGTATCTGGCACTATTATGGATGAAGGTGCATCTATGAGTATCCTTTCCTCAACTGCTTGGCAAGCGCTCAATTCACCGTCGCTTGTGCCTGTTACCTAGAATCTATTGGCTTTTAATAGAGGAACTAGTCAACCATTAGGGATCCTCCCTCAGTTGCCGATAACTTTGGGAGGAGAGATTGTTTATCTCAATGTGATGGTAATCCCAGGCCCTTTAGATTTCAATTTACTTCTTGGGGACGACTAGGTTTATGATATGGGAGCTATTGTTTCAACACTCTTTCGAGTGATTTGTTTCCCGCATGAAGGCATAATTGTCACCGTTGACCAACTTTCATTTCCCGGTCCAAATATGGCTTCCAATCAACCATCTTCCCTAAACGGTCGTTTTGTACCAATGGTATCTTCCCCGCCATAGGTCAATTATGTGGCAACCTATTCCATGTCTACATCAATTAACAATCAACTCCGTGATGTAGTACATTATGTACTGAGGGGATTGGAACCAGATCTCGGTTTCCTTGATACAGATCCCTTCCAGAGAATTGTTCTCCCATCAGATGAGAACCTCTTGGAAGTCATGACCTCATATGGGTCGTGATCAAGGAATATGAGGATAGTTCCTTGTCTTGTGTCAAGCTCGTTAAAAGATGAAACAAGGAATATGAGGATATTTCTTTTACTGTGTTAACCTCATTTAAAAAAAAATGAAATAGGTCCACAAGGATAGTTCCAAGTCTTGTGTCAATCTCGTTAAAAAATGAAACAAGGAATATGAGAATAGTTCCTTGTCTTGTGTCAAGCTCATTTAAAAAATGAAATAACGAATATGAGCATAGTTCCTTGTCTTGTGTCAAGCTCGTTAAAAAATGAAATAAGGAACATGAGGATAGATCTTTTACTGTGTCAACCTCATTAAAAAATGAAACAAGTCCCATGAGGATAGTGCCTTGTCTTGTGCAAACCTCATTTAAAAAATGAAACAATGAGTATGAGGATAGTTCTTTTACTATGTCAACCTCATTAAAAAACGAAACAGGTCGATGAGGATAGTTTCTGATCTTGTGTCAACCTCGCTAAAAAATGAAACAAAGGGTATGAGCATAGTTCCTTATATTGTATCAAGCTCGTTAAAAAATGAAACAAGGAATCTGAGCAGAGTTCCTTGTCTTATGTCAAGCTCATTAAAAAATGAAACAAGGTCCCCTGGAGCAAAGTTCCAAGTCGATTCTTTGAGTAGATATCATAAAATCCAAGTTGAGTCTTTCACTTGATCTCATAAATGAACCTTCGTTCCATCCATCTGATAGCCACGAGTTGTCTACTTAGGTGAATGTAATGAAGCTTGGGGGGCATGCACCTAGGATCGAGTCATCATGCTGGGGGCATGTAAAACAATCTCAAGCATAGTTCTTTGTTTTAAACTTGTGTAAAAATGAAATTGAATTCAAGCATATTTCTTCGTTTTAAGCTTGTGTAAAAATGAAATTGAATTCAAGCATAGTTCCTCGTTTTAAGCTTATGTAAAAATGAAATTGAATTCAAGCATAGTTCTTCGTTTTAAGCTTGTGTAAAAATGAAACTGAATTCAAGCATAGTTCTTCGTTTTAAGCTTGTGTAAAAATGAAACTGAATTCAAGCATAGTTCTTCATTTTAAGCTTTTGTAAAAATGAAACTAAATACAAGCATAGTTTTTCGTTTCAATCTAGAGTAAACATAAAACTGAATCGAAGCATAGTTCCCTATGGTTCAAGCTTGTGTAAAAATGAACCCATCTCCATTTTAACCCTCGTGATTGCCATTCTATCAGCCTCTTTCGTCAGATGAGCCTCTGTTTTTCTCCTTCCATTATCACTATCTGCTTGGCCAATCATACACTTTCACTTGGTTGTTTTACCCTTTTTGAGGAACAGTTGCAATGAGTGGTCTTATTAGCTAGCCTCTTCATAGAAATCAACATGTTTTGAGAAGTTCCAACATCACCAGAACTAGTTGATTTCCTAGAAACCACTCGTTCCTCAAAGTGGAGTCCTCTTTAAGCTCTTTTCAGACTCTCTAAACATGAAAAGATTGTTGAGCGCTTGTCCTTTTCAGCTCGTTAACGGATTGGAAACGACATCTACTCAGTATAAGTTTAACCCTTTTTCGGGCTGAGATATATTAACTATGAAAAAGGAATACATTGACCAAACATGGCCAATAGGTTCTCTCTTGTATTGTTTTATGCTTTTTCGGACTTGAGAGACAAATCTACGAAAAATAACTTGTGGAGTTTTCCTTTTGTCCCTTTTCAAACTCTCTAAACATGAAAAGGACTGAGTTATCTTTGTCGTTAAACTCGTTAAAACATCAAATAGCGACAAACTTGTCCATCTAGACAAGACTGAGTTTCACCTTCGCTAGACTCATTAAAACATCACATAGTGATGGATTCACCCGAAGGGTGGAATTATACAACAAGCATATGTTATCCTCCTTAAGCTTGATAAAAATAAAGAGGTACTAGTCAGCAATGACTGGGGAAACGGAAAAAGGGGTAAACTACTTTTGGTAGCAGGTCACTCTTGAACATGACACTTTTACTTCATCACCATGAATATTTGGGTTGGGTTATCAACTTGATGGTTATCATACCGTTGGTCTATCACACCATCCATCACTTTGTTTTGGGTCAATGCTACCAATTCATTCAAACTATTTGGGTTGGGTTATCTTCTTGATGGTTATCGTATCTATCGTCTATCATACCATCCATTACTTTGTTTTGGTTCAATGCTGCCAATTCATTTAGTGTCGCCGACATGTTCAAGAGAAGTCATTCAGTGAAAATTCATCCTTTGCAATACCATAAACCTTCATTTTCATGATCGCCATTCCTGAACCTTGTGTCATCAGTCAAATTTCGTCTCCAAAATCATTACAGTTGTTTCGTGTCATTGATGTGGAATAAATCAAGGACCTCCTTTGACAAGTCGCTTCTTGTCGACATCAACACATTATCCGAGAAGTTGACTTAGAAACACCTTTCCAGTACCTTGAGACTTGCATACATCAATGGAAATTTTCTCGCTTCTGACGATAGGTTGACATCAATGGCCTTCAACTGAGAGACTTTGTATGGTATTTGACATCAAATCATTCATTCACACCATGCAGAATGTACTGCAGTTCCTTGAGGATCATTATCATTATCAGTGATTTCTCTCGTGTCTGTTAACAACTTACATCATCAGCTGGTAATCAGATGGTGTCTTCTGTGTTCGGCTTCAAATCACATATTCACATGGTTAGACTCATACTTGAGTGAACGATTGAACGATATAGAAGATCCCGGATCTAGTTTCATCCATCCGGGCTGCGATTTCAGGAAATGTACCAAATCATCCGTCCAATGGCTTTACGTTGATGGTCATTCCGATCATGGGTCTATATCTCTAGATGACTATCTATGTGTTTGTAATGATATTTTATATGATGAGCATGGGTATGCCTTCCCTCCACAATTCACGAGGAAAAGTCAAAATATCATGACATTATGTATTGTAATCGATGCAGGTCACCAACCACTTCGAAACCTCCTCATCACATCGTAAAACGTATCACTCGACATTATTATTTTCGACTTCGTTCTTTAGGGGGCAGTTGTTACAGATCCATTTGAGCAAATCACTTCCATCATCCAGATCAGTACTATTAGGGCTCATCAAACCCTAATTCAGTTGCTACATGCCCTAGACAAGTCAACGCTTTGAATGCCTCCTTCCCTGACAGTTTCATGGCTTGAAGACATCCTGAAATGACTCCTTGAAGGACCAAAGGAGGTAGGCCCATGTAAGGGTGCTTTGTGGAGCACTTAGGCCCATGCAAGTGTGCTCTGTAGAGAACTTAGGCTCACTTTGACCTACATTGGGCAAGATTGAGCGAAATTTGCATAGGGTTCTCGAAATATTCCTTGGTTCTAGATCATTCTAGAAGGATCCCACCTCTTATCCCCTGCCATGAGCTCGAAATTGGATAGGCTAAGGATCCGTTGACCTCCTATCCTCTCATCCCTTCCTCCATGGAAACTAACTCTAAGTTTGGAAGGCCATTCAATACCCTCATTTATGACAAAACCTCCTCCATCTTCCTATGAATTGAGCACTCATCTAAGTGATCAAGGGCTGGACTTTGATGAATTGTAAGGAGATACTGTTAGTTTGGGAATTGATATTGTTGTAAGTGTCATTATGCTACTAGATTGTCATGCTTATGATGTGATGTGGATGGAACCAAAGCTGGAGGAGTGATTTTGAATCAGGGTTCATGGTTGTGATTCTTCCTTCTATTCAATAAAGTATTTGAACCTTTTTCCATATTCTTATCTTGTTATATGATGCTTATATGTGTGAATGTATCTGATTCCATTTACTTGTAATCAATAGATCTTTTGCTTTGATTGGTTCTTTGTCTTCTGTTTACATGTACTTCTCAAGCGTGTTAATTATGGGAACGAAAGACAGGACTGATACAAGGAGACAAGAGGAAAGCGGAACTACAAGTAGGTATTCTCATTCTCTTTGTCTTATCTATTTCTTATAGGAAAAGGCTAAAGTGCTTTAAACTGTTGTTCTAGATATGGCTACTTATCTAAGGAATTAGTATTTATCTGTAGATACCAAATTCCTCATAACACTAACACTCCATATTCGTATCCAATTGTTCAATTTCTCGCTCTATCTCCTGAGTGAAGTCCTGCTCCTGTGATGGCTCACCCTGTTTGCTTGATGCCAGCTATTTTGATGAGTCCGCTACCTGTACGGGCATTGTTTCATCCGTCACCACAAGTTTTGCCCCTCGCTGTACCAGTTCTTTCTGTGCTTCCTTCTCCTGTTTACACAACTCCTATTCCTTTTGGAGTTGCTCCTGCAACTCATGCAACTTCTTCTCTGCTTCCTCCATTCTCCATTTCTTTCTCTGCCTTTTCACGTTTCACTTGTCATGTTGTTGCCTATTTTCCTCTATATCCATAGCTACTTTCTCCACAAGTGGATCTGCTTGGAACTTGCAGCTTTGCTCTTCCTCAATGTGATCGATAATCTTCCTCTTGCCCTTGTTGCACACTAGTATGTTCACCTCTAATGCTGCTGGCACTTCTGGTGCTCTCTAGGATGCTGCTTCACATTGCTTCACTAACCATTCCACAACGAAGTCGACCAGTTCATTGAGTCTGAAGGAGTTGTAACAATATCTCCATGGGTCCTCCTATGCCTAATGACATGCCCAGTGGATCCAGTTGAACTGTACTCTCACGCAATGATATTTCACAATACAATGCAGGTCATACGTATTGTAACTTTAGAGGTCAAATGGATACTTCTTCATCTACTCTGCTTTGACATCTGCAGGCTTGAAAATCCGGATCTCATATAACCCAATGCGCAACGGAAGAGAGGGTCAAGGTGCCTTCTTCTTCTGGTGCAGCCTAGCTGTCAATATTTCTGAGATGTGATATGCTACTTCCTACATGACGAGTATGTCCAAGTAAAAATTCGATAGAAAATATAGAGGCTTCTCCACATTGTACATTCATATGAAGGTGCTAGATAGTGAGGCATACCAATCAACTACGTTTATCAGTGCCTCCATTGTTGCCTTCGACATGAAGGGTGGATCCTTTTCTTTTGGAATAACATCTTGTAAACAGGGGTGACAAAATGATCAGATAGATATGCGATAACTCCTCTGAAGCTGTATCCAAACAACATCTTACAATAAGTGTTCACAGCAGTCTCCGCCAGTGTCCATGCCCACTTCAAGCCCGAGAACTCCTGTCAAGCATTGGTTGCATCCAAGATGTAGGCGGACATGTATATCTCTTCTTGCATACCTTTAGGCAGTTGTCAAGCCCTTGTCACCTGTTCCTTCAACTGATGAGCCAACATGCTGGACCAGTTGCATACTTTGTCTTCTCTGGCCAGTTGGTCTAGCACGATCACCCAACTCTGCAGGAAGCTTTCCGTGCTTTCTTGGCCATACAGTTGACATGCAAAGATGACCAAGTATTGATATGCCTTCTGTAGTATCATTTTCTTGTAGATCTGGTTGGGTGTCATCTTGAATTTAGTCGACTCCTTTACCCATTTCTTCAAAATGTCTCTGGAGTTGGCATTGTCGCTGGGTAAGCTGAAGGGTGTCTCCATGATGATCATGGGCTCCGACATCCGATACATCTCATCATAATCCTATGACATGAAGGTAGCAATCTCCATCACGCTGACACTGCTCAATGTCATCGACTCAAGATTAGTGTGCGAGACGATCCAATGTATCATGTCTGCACATGGGAACGCGAGGTATCTGCATGCAATCCGATACAAGCCAGACTTGTGAATGTTCACATATACCTAGTGCTCTTCAAGGTCTTCCTAAAATGTGCCTACAAATGCATCGATGACCTCTTGCCATTTCAGCTTGATGTCCTTGTCTACAATTAGCTTGGTGTCTTCATAGATCGACAGACTTGTAGACACTCGCTCAACTGCTGCTCCAGTTGCACTTCCGTAAGTGTCCTTTGATCTTGCTCTCTTGGAGGCCATTGATCCTGAACTGCTAAGAGGTGAACGAACACCTGCAAGATCTGGAGACAAAGTGACATGCATGGCAAGAAATTTGTCAGCGAAAACCAAAGCAAACTTGAGGAATGACATGCAACATACTTGGGGATTGACTGGCAAGGATTGCACAATTTCTTCTGGGAGGTTGGCTGATTGGCTGCCAAAACTACACAAAAGGTAGTCTGGGCTGTCTGGGGAGGCTGAATGGCTACTGTATTTTTGCAATGCAAGCTAGCTCGCTCGCTGCTGGAATTGCGCAATGCACAATTTCAGCTGGCAATGGTTGTAGGCTCAGTGACTGCATTGCACAATTTTCTGGGCCAGTAGCCACTGTCCCTCATAATTATGCAATGAAAGACTTGAGGACATCTCTTGGGAAGAAATGTGAATTTACTGATAGGAAGATAGAGCCTTCCCTCTTAGGATTGTGCAGTGTTGTCTTGGCGAGGTAGAGTCCGGATGAAGGCTGCCCAAACCCACCGACGGGAAACTGAAAGAAAATGTGGAGGTGAATGCATGGTGATACTCCGTGTAAGCAGTAGTGAATGATGATGGATGCAAACAGTGAATGAAAGATTCAGAAAACGGAACAACATGCATGTGTGTAAAGCAAGTCCCCGAATCGACGACAGTTCGTGCAAAACAGTTTCATGCATGCGACAACTGTGAGATGCTAATGAAGATTGAAACAATGTTAGTACAATTTAGTATGCATGTAAATTACAACAAGCGTTCATAGAAATCAAGCAAACAAAACTCACACGAGAAAACACAAAAAGTGATAGAAATGCTACAAAATACAAGTTAAGACCACTTACCCGTTAATAGTTGAGATGGATGTGTTGAAGAGTCTTGGATGTGTTGTGGGATGTTAGAGCTCCAAGATCGATGTGCAGAAATGAGCTCTGATGCATCGAATAAATAGGTTTGAAGCTCATGACATGCATGCCACAAATCTAGGAAAAGGTGACACTTGGAGGAAAGATTCTAAAATGATCTTTGCATGTAACCTCTAGCTGCTAAAAATAGCTCCCTAAAATGTAGGGATGATTTTTTTATGTTTCTTTTTCTATTCCTGGAAAAAGTAACCCATGCATGCAAGTCAAGTTTTCTTGGTCCTAGGTGGAACTGGTCAACTCAACTGCACATGCAACAATTTTCTTAGCTGGGAGGAAAAAATGCGCATTTATGGGAGGAAGTTGGGCTGGCTGCCCTATAGATTTGCTTAATTTCTGGGCAAAGCAGCTGACTGCTGCCCAGGATTGCACAATTCCTAGGCTTAGTAGCCCTATCGGAGGAATTGCGCAATTTTCTTAGTGAAGCTTGACTAGCATATTTGAGCAATTCTGGAGCCCAACATGCTTCCAGATAGAATTGCACAGTTTCTGGAGGGAAGGATGGTTGCCCTACAGAATTGCACAATTTCTTGAGGGAGCTACTTAGCCTGTAGCTGGACCAAGTCCAGAGAAAAAACCTGTGAGGGGGATGCAACAAGATTTGATGGACATTTTGTCATTCTGCAAGAAAATCACTAAAGCTTGTGTACTTGACGAAGCAAGACATGATGTTGTGAAAGGTTAGTAGGGAGGCTCCAAAATGAAGCTAAGACAAAATTTTGGAGGGTGGTTGTAGCCGCTACAACATGCATATATAAGTTGGTCTTTCTCTCTTTCTTTCCTCACGTGACACACAAGATCCAACTCTTTCTTTTCTCTTTTGCTCTGGCAGGCTTCAACCCGCTCTGTCTGTTTATTTTCTACCCACATGTTGGGTGCTCTGTTTTGTATTCTCAACACACAACAGGTCCTAACTTCCGCTCCTGTGTTTATTTATTTATTTCTCTCCACAAATTTGTTGCATCACTGCCTATCCAGGTCAGAAAAATAGGAATACATGATCATAGTACAAATAAAGAGATAATAATTATATGATAATGGAAGTTAGTCTTGAATAATAGTCTGATGGACATAAGCTAAAATAACACTAGCAGAATCCCTTGTGAAAGCAATGGGAGCTTCATATATATAATCCATATATCCAATAGCAGTAAATGTGCTTTTAGATCTTGTTGTTTATTAAAGGAAAGGGAACAATTATAAACATGAATGCTCCAGTTTCATCGATACGTGGAATACCCAATTCGTCAAGCTCTGCTATTAGGGGAAAACAAGCCTATTCACCGAGAGCCGAGTTTGATTCATCGCCTAAAGAATAGATGCCTAAAGATAGGGATTTATCATCGATTACGTAAATGGGGTTGTCACTCCTCACCTAGCTACTCTTATTTACTCTAGATCCTATTATCCCTTTGAACCACCTCTACTTGTAAGCTCATTATATGAGCATCCCAATTATTTGCTCCTATAGTTGTTTGGGTTGGATCACTCAGTGTTACCCCTTACACTGTCTTATATTCCTTCTCTCATTCCTAGTTCAGTATGATAAAATTGATCTGACATTGCTTTATTTGTAATCCTCTCCCTCTTCTCATTTTTCTAGGTCTAGACTTGACCCTGAAGCACTTCAGTTCTCCCTATTCAAGTCTTACTAAAAGAAGGAAGTCAAACATAAGAGGAATTCTATCGAGATACCAAGTAACTCAATCCTTTTACGGTGAATAATTGAAGGAGCTATACTTCATGTTCGAGTCCCCAATGATCGGTACATCCATCCTAGTAGTTTAAGTAGTTCCATATATTATTTAGATTATAGAACTGATCAAAGATCCAAATTAGAAATGATCAAAGAGATTACAACAGGTCGATATTTTCTGGTCCAATAAATTTGATTATCCAAGAGATTTGGTCAAGTAGATTAGATCTTTTCTTCAAGCCAAATTAGATCTTGTTACAATCAAATTATAAAGGAGAGCAGGGATTACAGAGCTTGTATTCGAGTGCTGGCAGCACTAGACCATAATTAGTATTGATATATTTTTGGTATCATTGAATGTCATAGGTAACCAAATTACACATCTATCTCCTATGGAATACTTTCAACATTATTTTTATTTTTTTTTAATTTCAGTAGTTTAAACTGATATTTGGAAATAACATGTAATTGTCTGTAAAGTTTCTCACTATCTAGAAATAGCATGTAATTGTTTTTAAAGTTTCTTTCAGTATCTAGAAATAGCATGTAATACTGTGTAAATTTGTTTATCTGTAAATCTATTTATAATAACAAAGCTTACCATATAGTTTTTTTAGATAGGAGTAGACGCGTTTCCATAGGAGGAGTGTTCTTGTCACCTAGAGGATGTGCATTTCTTATGGAGGGGTGTTTCGCACATTTTCACACTCATTCTCATCCATTTGGGTGGGGTTTTTCTGCACATTGTTACACTCATCCATTTGGAAGTGAAGCAAAGAAAGGAAGGGGTAGTGGTCAGGATAGAGAGAAAAGACTACCTGCTATCCACTGAGGTAACCTCGCATACATGCAATTGACCACAGTGGACATGTACATATGCATGTACTAGCACGCTCCAAGAGTAGACTACATTTAAAGTGGGTTCATAAGGGATGGAAAATAGGTGCAGCCGGTGAACATAACAACTTAATTGAATGGTTGATGTTAATGGCTTGTGCAACAAGTGAATGGATTCTATGTGCAACTTTGTCTGATTCTGCAACCTGCTACCAATGATTCTGTGATTTCTAAGCAATTCTCATGTTACCTATCATTCTCTGCATATTAGATTATAGTGATGCCAATATCTGCATATTATATTATAGCGATGCCAACAAATACAAATAGGGACAAATCATGGTTCACAAAAATGTAAGGCACAAATTAGGGTTCATAGACACGTAATAGCCAGATGGCTATCTCACATCAACGTAATATTAAGCAATGTATTTTGGGTAAAAAATTCAAACAAAAACATTATCAAATTAATGTTATGTGAGACTTAGCATTACTCAGTTGGAATTAAATGCTTAAATTCTTAGAGGATCATGATATTTCATGTATTTACTTTAACTTGAAACTTCAACCTAACTTTGAAATTAAACTTTGGTTAAAAAAACCTTGCCCATCTTTCAAACCTTGGCTATGCTTAAAATGCCTTAAATAACATGCCTAAAATAGCATTGAGTTACATGACGTCCAAAATAAGAGGTCGAATGCTAAAGTTTGGTTAAAAGTTATGTGAATAGAATTTGTCAATTGAAACTTTGGTTAAAAATGAAAAAATAAGGAAAAATATTAAGTCAAACAATGATTAATGGTTGGTAAACGATCCATCGATCGCTATAGTCCTGTTGAATACAGGGACTAATAAGGTTTGTGGGTAGGAAATAAAAAAGCTCAATAAACTCCAAACCAGTAAAATGAGGTTGATATTTTGAGCAAACATTTATCTTCAAATTTCCAAGTAAAGAGGTCTCTTAATTCTCCATAATCTCTAGTTCCATTAAATATATTAACTTGAATACTTTTATTTATTTTAATTAACAACTTTATAGGTATCTTAAACTAATATCATACATCTCAATTTGTCACATGTGATGTAGTTACATTTTCAAGTTCACTTAGCACTTACAAATGTAAGGGCATTCATGTGAATGTGCCATGTGCAAAGGTAACTTGAATAACTCAAAATTTAAATATGAATTAAATTTGGAAAAAAAAAGTGTTTTCCTTATGGAAAATTTTGTGTAATGTCATAAAATCAAAAACAAAATTGCATTTTAAAGTATAATATTTACAAAGTATCATCCCTAAACTTGTATTTAGATATTGGTAAGACATTAACTTATCTTATCTTATTAAGAAAAAATTAATGTAAACATTATTTTATAACTTTATTATAATATTATTGAGTTGAGAGGATTTTATAGCCTAACGAAGACAATGTGTAATTCCATCCATGCTCAACATGGAGTTGACATGCGTTCCTGAAAAAAAAAATAAAAAATAAAAAATAAAATAAAAAACACTTTAAATTAAAAAATAATGTTCGCTATATATATATTGATAGTTTTACTTCAAAGTATGATAAAAGGTAGCCCCACTCTAACTGTGCATGCATTATTGGTTGTTGATATTACAACCTAATATAAAAGTGATATGGTAAAAATATTTCACTCTCATTCTTAGTGATAAATAAAATATTTCCATGCCCTTATGAAATAAGATAATTTTATATCGACTTTTAAACTTGTTTTAAAGTAATTAAAACAAAAAAAAAACAAATAATGTTGATATTATTTATATTTTCATATTTCAATTGGATACATAAATAAACCATTTTAATATCCATGTTAACTAATTTATTTTAATATCAATTTTATAAAAAACATAAACATATATATGAACCACAACAAATTATTTTAATGTCCAAAGAGAAAGAGAAGAAGTAATTGAAAGTAAAAATGTTGAAATGTATTTAAAAATATATTAATAGAAAAAAAAATCTTTAACGTGTAGGAATTTACAAGGTAGGTTCCTTAGATAGAACACGAAAGGACACCGCTCACAAACAGGTCACAGTTAAGTACACCCATATTCTAGACATGGTTAAAAACCTCAAAGATGGAAACAATCGATGGCTTGAGCCAACGCGACCACTTCAGGCAATTTATTAATGTAAAACAAAGAAAATTCACGTAAGCTTCTCTCATGAATGGTCACCTAAAAAATGAACCCCCATGCTCTTTAAATAGAGATTTTGGACCAATCAAGCGTTGGTAATACCGAGGAGAGAATGAACTGTTAGATCACTTAATGTCTAGAACATATCGTGACCGTTAGATTGTAAGTTACAAAATGTACATACTAAAGAAACACACTTTGCCTAACTATACACTACGATAGGATTGAAGGATGTACAAAATGACACAATAGGATATGGAAGGAGGAATTAGAGCCTATCCCCCCTTAGTGACAACTTTTTGAACTCCAACCATAAATCGAATTTTAGTAAACTTCGCCTCTGTGAGAGCCTTTGTAAAGATGTCTACAACTTGATCATCGACTGAACAATATTACACTTCAAGAACATGGTCATGAATGAGCTTTCTGATGAAGTGCATGTGTAGTTCAATGTGTTTTCTGCGCTGATGTTGGACTGGATCTTTGCATAGTTGAATAGCACTTTGATTAACACACCAAAGTGTCGTCCGATGTTGCTGGTGAAAACCAAACTCTGACAAGATTTGATGAAGCCACATGGCTTCCTTACTAGCTCCAATGGTGCCGCGATACTCTGCTTCTTTTGAAGAAAGAGAAATGGCACTTTGTTTCTTGCAATCCCATGTAATAGGTACAAAACCAAGAGTGAATACATAACCCGCAGTAGACTTCCGATCATCAGGGTCACCAGCCCAATCAAAATCAGTGAAACCAACCAATATAGGAGATGTTTCTGCACTATAATGAATCCCAAACTAAACTATACCTTGAACATAAAGAAGTATTCTTTTAGCTGCTTTCTAATGAATTTCATGTGGGTTTTTCATAAACTGAGCAACAAGACCTACAACAAAGGAAAGATCAGGATAGGTATGGGTCAGATACAAAATTTTTCCAACAAGTTGATGATATAAGGTAGCATCAACTTTAGGGGAAGTACAAGTGACTGAAAGTTTGGGTCCAAACTGAAATGGAGAAGGGTATGGCTTACAGTCTTCCATTTGAAAGTGGTGTAGAAGATCACAGACATACTTGGACTGGGAAAGGAAAATACCTTCTTTGGATTGCAAGACTTGAAGACCAAGAAAATAATGCAAGTGTCCTAAGTATGTCATTTCAAACTAATTTTTAAGGTTGGACTTCACTTTGTTTATAAGGGTTGGATCACTACTAGTAAGGATAAGATCATCAACATAAAGAACAAGAATGAGAAGATACTTACCCACTTTCTTGGTGTAGAGAGTATTGTCAGAATGACACCTAGAAAATCCAATATCTAAAAGAAAGCTATCCATTTTGGCATACCGATCGTGATGGGCTTGCTGAGACCATAAAGATATTTCTTAAGCCGACATACAAGGCTGGAGTCTATTTGTATAAAGTCAGGAGGTCATTCCATATATATTTATTCATGCAAGTCCCCATGAAGAAGGCAGATTTAACATCCATCTAATGGACTTCCAATTTGAAAGAGGTAGCAAGGGAAAGAACAAGGTGGATAGATTTCATTTTGGCAACAGGGGAGAAGGTTTCAGTATAGTCATTGCCTTCAACTTATGAAAAACCCTTAGCAACAAGATGATATTTATGTTTATCAACTTTTCCATTGGGTCCAAACTTGGTTCTGGCCCATTTGCATCTAACAAGTTTTCATCCCTTTGGAAGAGGAAAAAGGTCCCATATATCATTTTCCAATAGTGAAGGATATTCTTCATTCATAGTTGCATCCCAATCTGGATGGCTTGAAACTTCTCTAAAGGTGTCAGGATCATAATTCGTTGAAGATTGAGCCAGTAAAAAAAAAGCTCTATCGAATTGAGAATGTGTACGATGTTGATTTGTCGGATCACCTACAAGAGCACCTACTGCATCTCGAGTAGTGTGGACCCATTTTGGATGCTGAGGAGCTGAAGGAGGATCCCAAGAAGGTGGGGGAGGATTTTCATCCTTGCTATCATCATCTAAAGAATGAGTATTTTCAGAAGTAGAAGAGATAGAGAGAGGTGGCACATTTGCCGAACAAGGCTCGTAGGCCGATATATTTTCAACAAACTTTACATCTCTTCTAATGATAACATTTTTGGATTTAGGTTGAAGAAGTCTATATCCTTTGACATCTTCAGAATATAAAAAAAAACACATTTTTCACTCTTAGGTTCTAAAGCTTTATGTTTCTCATCTGGAATATGGGCCCATGCTTCACTTCCAAAAACAAGAAAGTGACTTACATCTGGTTTAATTGAGCTCCATGCTTCTTCTGGAGTGATATTATTTAAAACCTTAGTAGTAGTTTGATTTACTATGTAATTTGCAAAGTTAATTGCTTCTGCCCAAAAATTAAGACTAAGTCCTTTAGATTGAAGCATACAATTAGCCATTTCCTTTAAGGTGCGACTCTTCCTTTCAGCTACACCATTTTGCTGTGGAGTATATGGAACAATATGTTGCAATTGAATTCCATGCTCAGTGCAAAATTTGATGAATTTGTTGTTAACATATTCTTCGTCGTGATCAGATCTTAGCTTAAGAGTTTGACGTCCAGATTGTTTCTCAACAAAGGCCTTAAAGGCCAAGAACATGTTAAAGACTTCACTCTTGAGTTTTAAGAAGCATACTCAAGTGCGTATGGAGAAATCATCAATGAAAGTTAAGAAATACTTGTAGCCAGATAATGAAACAACTAGAAGTGGACCACATAAATCACTATGCACAAGCTATAAAGTGCCTGAGGCGTGCTAAGAGGCACGTTTTTCAAAACTATCTCGATATTTTTTTCTAAGTACACATCTAGAACAAACACCATCTCTGCAAGATACCATAGGAGGATCTATCACCATATTTTATTTACATAGATTTTTAAGGGAGCGATAATTTAAGTGACCAAATCTCTCATGCCAAAGTTTTCTCACTTCATCATTATGAGAAACAAATAACGAGGGAAGAGTTTATGAACCAAAGTTGTTAAAATTATACAACCTTGCAGAATCATCAGCAATGTCAGTAGCTAAAATCTGTCTAGGATCTCTTAGGTCCTTAATTACAACATCATGAGGTGAAAATTCAATGGTTTTACGTTCACCTGAATGAGTTATCTAATATATAGATAGAAGGTTGTAGGATAAGGTAAGAACACATAATACATCATTAAATTAACAATTGTCTAGATGAATAGTTCCAATCCCTACAACGCTAAGATATCTATCATCACCAAAATATATATTTTTGGTGTTACAATCATTTAAAGAAGAAAACATGGCTTTGTTTTTGGCCATGTGATAAGAAACTCCAGAATCAATGAGCCACTCATGAGAATGAGAAGAAAGAAGAAGATACATTTAGTGCATAACTAGACCGAGATGCTTGGTAACCACATATAAAAAGTGTTATTCATGAAGATGAAGTTGAAGTTGAAAAGTGCTCCAAATGGATGTCATACTTCTTCATTGTTGCTTCCAAGGATTCCATCTTATTAAAGCATTTGGATTCTAAGTGGCCATCATGATTACAAAATTTGCAATGTCTATCAGTATTCTTCCCTTTGTTTTTAGTTGCCTTATCATTTTGTTGAGTTGATTTTTCATTTTGAGACTGGAATTTCTTAGGACCCTTGTTTTCTTTAGGATCATTCTTTTTGGGATGCTGCTTCTTAGGATTCTTTGAATTTGGTTTCTGTTGGGTTGCTAAGACTTTCTTAAAAGAGTTTCTATTATTAAGAAGACCAAGATGTAAGAGTTTTTCTTGTTCTCTTATTAAAGAATCACAAAAGGCATCAAAAGAGGGGGACTTGTAGGCTTGTCCTTGAGAAATAAAGGCTTCTCTAGTAGAATAGAAGTTGGAAACAACCACAGAGTAGGCTGGTCCTAACTTAGTAAGAATGGAATATATAAGGCTACCATCTTTTTTCTTAACCTTAACACCTTCCAAGAGAATTATAAGGGTCTTGAACTTGGACAAAAAATATTCAATGGAAGAAAAAGTATTGGGGTCCAACATAAGCAACTCATTTTCGAGTTGATGGGCTCTAATTTCATTTTTAATTCCAAAAAATTTATTGAGTTGTTTCATTGCTTCATCGGGGGTATCAATTTCTGCGATATGGAATCTAAGGTGTGGAGAAATAGACATCCATATCTACCCACGTGCTTGAGTTTTCTTATTTTTCCATTTGGCTTGCTTATCTTCATCTTTAGGTTTAAACTCTTGGCCTGAGACTATTCTATAAAGACCTTTACTTCTAAGTAAATCCAAAATGTAGGATAGCCATTGGAAGTAGTTGGTGTTGTCAAGAATAATTAGGCATGGACTTTCCATTTTAAAAGAAGCTGAAGTTTTAGATGTTGAAACTAAGCATTCCAATGGAAGGATATCTAAAAATTAGGCCGATTAAAAAAAAATGACTCTTAAAACGACTTTCGAATGAAGTTATGGATTTTTGAAGATGCGACAAACCACGTGAATGTTTGGAAGTGGATGATAATGTTACATTAAAAATTAAAACAAAATCTCCCTTTCAAAACTTAATCTAATTAAATCACTTTTAAAAAAATATTACTTTATGTGACCCACTTTTATAAATAAGTGAAAGTCACTTTTACAATGGTACTTTATGAACTATCCTCTAAATTATAACTTAAATAAAAGATAAAGTGACTTTAGATTTATAAGAGACTCACTTTTTATAATGGGTGAGAACACTTTTACATAAAGTAACTTTAAAACATAAGTTACATGTGTTTTTTGAAAAAATAATTCAACAAAAGGAAAGACTTGAACCCAAGATCTATATTCTCATAAAGTAAATTTGGACCAAGTGAGCTCTTTTAAAAGGTTAGCAATTTTTGGAAAAAATGAAGGGGTTTTTTTTGCTCGCTGAAGCTTTGGAGTGCATGCTTACTTGAAAAACCTCTTTTTGCCTACAAAACCAAAAAACACACAAACCAAAACAAACACACAAAAGTAATCCAAGTCTTACGGCTTAAAGTTATATTTTGTCGAAAACTATATTTTTTCCTTAATGTTTTTGGTTTTCTGAGATCACGCTAAGGCGCGGCGGAAGAGAGCATACACATGAAAAAAATCTTTTCCTTTTGTTTCTAGTTTGTCCAGATCGCACAGAGTCGTGGGGCAAAGAGTATATGTGGAAAGAGAAAAATAAACTGAAATAAACAAAGAGATAAATAACTAAAACTGCAAATAAACACTATATACCTCCAGATCTAAAAAATGACGTAGTTAGGGCTACGAGAAATTTTTTCGCGTGAAACGAAAGGGGTTCCTCACTGGAACAAATGCTCCTAACACAATAGAGTTGTCCTCTCAGCCTGAAAACAACTAGAAACAATAGATCTAGGAAACGACAGTAGGATGCAGTTGTACCGGCTTCGGATTTGGATCACCAATGGATGTGGCCCTCAAATAGCTCTGATACCGTGTAGGAATTTACAAGCTAGGTTCCTTATATAGAACACCAAAGGACACCGCTCACAAACAGATCATAGATTAGTACGCTCGTATTATTGACATGGTTAAAACCCTGAAAGAGGGAAACAATCCATGGCTTGAGCCAACGTGACCACTTCAGCCAATTTATTAATGTAAAAAAAAGAAAATTTACATAAGCTTCTCTCATGAATGGTCACCTAACAAATGACCCACCATGCTCTTTTAATAGAGATCATGGACCAATTGGGTGTTAAGCCACGGATCAAGTGTCAGTAATAATGAGGAGAGAATGAACCGTCATATCACTTCATGTCTAGAACATATCGTGACCGTTGGATTGTAAGTTACAGAAAGTACATACTAAAGAAACACACTTTACCTAATTATACACTAGACCAAGTTGTACTTAATTATTTCATATGTGTCGGAATATCCTAACAAAATTAAACATTTCAATGCTCATGTTAACTTAATTATTTCAATTTCAATACTGTACATATTATATATGGTTTAAAATGATATATATATAATATATCGTGACCGTCGGATTGTAAGTTACAGAAAGTACATACTAAAGAAACACACTTTACCTAATTATACACTAGACCAAGTTGTACTTAATTATTTCATATGTGTCGGAATATCCTAACAAAATTAAACATCTCAATGCTCATGTTAACTTAATTATTTCAATTTCAATACTGTACATATTATATGTGGTTTAAAATGATATATATATATATATATATAGTGAAACAAGTTTTTTATTAATTAAACAAATTACATCATGTTGTGGTGCTCCTCAAAATTTTGTTGGCCTCACTCTTACTAGATTTGTTGGCCAACAACAACATGCCATGATACATAGCGAACTTATAAAATGGAAATGCTTTGCATAAGTTTATAGGGAAAAAATTATAAAATACCCAAAAAACAAAAATACAACCAACAAGGATTAAACATTATTAGAGTTACTTAGAGCCAATTGGTCTAGACCCGATCTAGGGGGTGGTGGAGGTTTGAATCCGAAATTCACATGCTCCTCCATGCGGGATAAACGAGTTTCCAAATGGTCAAGTTGTTCCTGGATGCGTCACTACCCTCTCTAAAGGCTAACTAGTATGCCATGCATCTCCCACAAGTTGTGTTGGATATGATTCATAAAATCCATGGTTTCATTGTGATCATATTATCGGTCCTAGTTGTGTTGGTCCAGTGTGTCACCCAGATGTTGAATCAAACTAGCACAGTCTTCCCTCATGAGAGGGTCTATTGTTTCTCCACGACTCTATTCAGGGTGTTTCTTCCAGCTATAACTAACCCTCCCACATTTACCCAATGTCATTGGCTTGCAGGGTAAACATGAGACGAAGAGATTACTATGACATGACCCAACCTCCAAGCTCCAGTTAAGGAAGTGGGGCCTACAACTGACTATCGAATGAAAACTCACAACATTCCATACGACTACAAGGACACTCAAGGGCCAAAGAAATACCCCAGGTGACCAAACCTTGAGCTGGGGCTCCCTTTCACATGCATGAAAAGACCTCCATTTAGTCATAGGCCTCCAACCGCATGCATAAGCCTGCATGGGTGCAGTTTTGACCCAAATTGTCTAGTTGAGAGGGCACTATCCTGATATCTGAGCCTAAATTCCAGGTCAGCCTCTAGACCACTGCCCAGAAATTCCTAAAACTTCTCGAAATCATTAATGAAATGACAACAAGGTTAGACATACAACCTTGAAAGCATAAATTGACCTAGACTACCTTGAACATAACACAAATTTCGTCAAACACATAAAAAACATGTAAGCTACAGGCCATGAATGCATATATGATCATAACATTATGAGATTCATTTGAGAATCACAGATAAGGCCCTATGACCTCTCGACATAGTTGCAATAACACACATTAGTCCATACATTCATCAATCTATTAATAGATAAACATTTCATGACAAGGGCCATAGAAGATACCCATCATATGAACAACATATAATCAGAAAATATCCATCATATAAACCATGACATCCCAGCCATAATATCACCAACACATTTCCAACAAATATACATGAAACACATTAGAATAATAACTCTTATTAAAATATGAAATTACCAACCAAGTCATAGACTTCCACATACAACCCAACCACATATTGGGTTGAACCAAATCTCTTTTTCAACCAATCATCCCCGCACCATATTCCAACCATAAATGTGGGATCTCATGGAATAAACCAAGAAAAACCAAACTAGGGCTTCCATAGGTCAAACCACCTCAAACCTCAACCAGTGATTCCACCTCACGGTTGGAAATCTAACACAAAGCACATTGATATCTACTCAAGCTATGTAGGTCTCCAGGAACTAGTAAATCAACCCACAACCTTCCAGGGCTTTAGAGATTTTATCCAACCCAGCTCTAGGACTAGTAACTTAACCCACCAAGGGCTCTAGAGCATTTTTCCAACCTAGGCTCTAGGACTAGTTACACAACCCAAGTTGTTCCAGGGCTCCAGAGTGTTTTTTCCAACCCATAGCCATAAGGAATTATGAACACCAACCAAAAAACAATCAAATGGGAAAACCCACAACACCATGACTATCTAGCAAATGACAAGGCAAGGCTAAAATCATTGTCAATCTAGGAAATCCTCCATACTAGTGACATAATATAACTATATAATCACATGCTTATACCATGCATCCAAAAATCAGCAAGGAAATCACACATGCAACCTGTTACCTGCAAAGCAATCTAACTATAGTTGTTGATCCACCTGTTCCCTTGCGCTTTCCTGCTTTCCTTTGCCTTCTTTCTCAAATTCCAATGAAAAATAGAGTGCTCCAAGCATGCTCCAAAAGTACTTCAAGATTTCTCTAGGTGTGTGTTGAGCCTCCATTTTTTCCAAATTTTCATGATTTACCTGAATAATTTTATGTTTGTACTAAGTGTCTATAATCATTATTATTGGTTTTATGCATTATTAAGTTATCATTTAGAGGCATTTGGAGCTGACAATTGTTGATCTATGAACTCTTCTCATTTTGTTAATTTAATGTTAAAATTTCATTAATATCAGGCTCTTTTGTGGTAGGTGCTAGCAGTCCTGTAGTAGCAGTTCCTATACTAGTTGTGTCTGTGCTAGCTCTCCCTGCACTAATTTGGGGCTTTCATACATTGACACATCTCTAGGGAAATATGAAAAAGGTTTTTGTTCAAAATGGTGTTTTAACACTTTCACATAAGCTAAGATACACCCAGGTCATACGGATTTATGTTTAGGCAATAATTAATGCCTTAGCCCCAAATTCGCAACAGTTTCCAAACTGCCAACTTCTGCCTCATTTTCCGTGCAGGTGAAGGAGAATAGATAAATTCTAGAATATGGGTTTTGGTCCCAATATAACAAATTGAAAAATCCTCAAACCAATTTCTAAAATTCGTAAAGGTATAAAAGTTACATAATGGTCTTTGAGGCAGTTTTCTAAAAATAAACTATTTTTCCAGAATTTTAATATCTCATATTTCAAACAGTGATTTTTGGGCACAATTTCCGAGGCAATGGATCTGAACAAGAAAATTTTGAGAGAGGTTATTGTTTCAAATATAACAAGATATATTTCCTCCAAGTGGTTTTCCAAAATTCATAATGGTTAAGGAGATACGCAAAGTTCTTTGGAGAAATTTTGTTAAAAGAAATTGATTTTTCCAGAATTGTAGAAAACAACCAGATTTGGGAAATTCATGCCAGATATTCATTCCTTCAATGGGTAAATGGTTGTAATGATATTCGATTGATGAATATTAGTTGGGATTCAATCCCCATGTTATTTTTGAAAGAAACTATCATGTAAAAACTAATATAAAAGAGAGGAGCTACGTAGGTGTGAGGGAGGATGGCAGTTTGTATTTTCTAAATTGTATTTCAGTTGCAGAACAAGGAATTAGATCTTGCTATGCAGGGAAGGAGGAGCTATGTACCAATGGGATGATCCCTGGAGGGGACCATTAGAGCCAGCGCTAAATTATTTAATGAATCTGTAACAAGACTTCTGAAATGAATTTCCCTGGCATTAAATTCTGAATTCTTGTTTCTACTATGAAATGAGTTTATTTGGAAATCACTTCTGAGTAATTTTTTTTTCTACATATCATTTTGAAGATTGTGAATTAATCGCTGCAAGGGAAATGAGCTGGATGGTTGGGCCCACCAACCAGTCCGTTGCCCCAAGCCTCTTAACTTTCTTTTGCTACATTTTAGTTTGTTTGGTGTGAGTGTGATCTTAGATAATTTCACAATTTCATTTCATAGCACTTCTTTCAGTCATTTCATTTTCAATATCATTCCAAAAGCTTCATTTTGCTGCTCTGGTTATTCAAGTTTAATATCAATTCGTTTGGATGTATTTTGATAAAGGCTGAACTAAAGTAAACGGTGAATGTTTTAACTGCATCTCTTATTTATTCTTACAAAGATTTACCCTGATCTCATTGCTGCATAACAAATTTTATTTCTAGAATGTAATGGTGAAATAATTACTGATCAAGAATTCTGGTTAACTTAACTTAACATGTATTCATGATTGCATTTGAATATTATATGAGATAGATTCCTGTACTTTTGCATAAAAACATTTATTCCTGCACTTTTGCAAGCAGATGTTAGGATCAACATAAGGAAAGATGGTGAATCATGCTGACAAAACGCTCATAGAATTCTTCATTATAATTAAATGCTGCATATATTATAAGGAAGTATTTAATAAGATTAGGCCAAATAACACGAATTATATATTGGTTCTTATTGCATATTTCTCTAACAGTTAAAGCATTGAATTGTCTTTAAGAGAAGCAATGCATTATTATCTTAATTCTTCTTAAAGCATTCAATCAATTCTTTAGATTAGTTGGAATGAAGTTGTTGTGTGATTTCTAGTTTAATTTCATGTTTGCAACATAAAAATAATGCTTTAAGAGGTTTCACATTCTTTATTTCTTGAATCGCATTCTTTTGAACGGGGCCTATGTTCCCTTGTCCCCTGGACAACTGAGGAAGACTTACTGCAGGAGTTAACTCAACCTAGAAAAGGAGACAGAAGTAGATTCCTGGAGTGTGTTTGCTTTGAAGAGTCTTGTTTATTTTTCTTGAATGATTCTCCTTTTGAACTTCTTGCAAGAGCTTGGTTTTTATTTAATATATCGTTGAGGTCGTATTTTGGCATATATTGTGCTATGCCTCTAAGTTTACTTACCCAGATTGACAAATTAAATGTTGGTGTAAATCTTGCATTTATACCACCCGACATTTTGGCGTCGTTGCTGGGGAGGCGTTGTAGGATAAGGCCTCAACGATTTGTCGTGTGTTTCCCTTTCCTTCACAATTGAATTTCTAGATTAATGAGATTCCCCTTGCTCACTAAAGCATACTGGATGACATTCCCAGAGAGCTCACAAGCACGATTTTCATTTCTGCAAATGAGTGATTTCCTTTACTACAAATTGTGATGCTTTATTTGTTTCTTTTACTGCAATTTACTTTTTATGAGTATTTTTTCATTCTGCAAAGTGTGATGCTTGATTTACTGCGATTGAGTTTTTATGAGCAATTTATTTTATTGCAAAGTGTGTTACTTTTTTTGCAGTGGATGCTATTTAATTTATGCAAGTGTGATTTCCTTAGTTTAAATATTGGTTTGTTCTTTTTACTGCAATTGGTCTTTTGAGTTTTTCAGGTGTTGAAAGAACCCCCGACCCTACATATACACAATTCATGTGCTAACGAGTGTACTAGTTAGCTTGCTAAAAACAGGAAAATGGTATTTTGAGGAATCATCTAATGAGGAATCTTTATGCTGCCACAAAGACATACAATTCATCTAATAAAGAATTAACAATTGAAAAATTTAATATTTTGATTGAACATAAAAATGATATCATTAAATCTTTAATTTCAAATTGGATGATTTGCAAGAAGAGTGGGAGCAAGATGAAAACCCATCGCTTATCTTTTGCGCCAACTGTAGAAAGAAACACCTCCTTGGAAAGTGTCCACTTAGTAGCCTGAAAATTTGCAAAATTTGTGAAGAGGATCATCTAACGGAACATTTCCCAGCACTACCAAGATTACTGCAGGTACTTAGGAAATCAAGTAAGGAATCGAATCGACTACTAGGTATAACCCAAAACCCCTTATAATTTGATACTTGGAATAATGCTTATTTTCCTGAGCAGGTTTCTCAACATGTTTATAATCCTGCAATTTCATGGCAAACTTTTAATCCTCCTCCAATCGAATATCCTACTTCATGGCTGTAGTGGCCCTCTCCTTGGCCCTCATCCTCGAGCTAGATATCACCATGGCCTCAAGAATCATTTGGATCCTTATCTCTAGGGAAATATCCCATGCAAATTCAATCATATGAGCACCAACAACAACCACAATTTATTTCCAATGCACCATTAAGTTATCCCCCCACATGGTCTCAGCTGCATGTGCAACCTTACCCTTATCCTAATCCTTACCCTACTCCTTATCCTTACCCATACCCTAGCTCTCATTCAAACCCTAATATGTACCCTAACCCTAGTCCATACCCTTATCCATACCCTAGACCTAACCCTAGTCCAAACCCTAATCCCAATCCAAACCCAAGCCTTAGTCCAAGCATTAACCAAAACCCTAGCCCAAACCATATCATAAACCCTAATCTAAACCATGAGGTTGCACAATAGTTGGAACCACCTATTCTTCTGGTTGATTCCCATGTTGAACAGAATACTACATCTTCCATGTTTGGAAAGGGAATGAATTTGGAAACTTCCCCCATTACTACTGAACATTCACCCCGAGAAGTTATCATTCAAAGACCACCAGAGGAGCAATATTTCATTGGAACTTGTTCTCAAAATGTTGTTGAAGCTCAAAACCCTAGAATCTCTCTCAACCATTCTTGTCAATTTGAAAATCAAATATTTGAGCCTGAATTTGAGGGATTTATCTTTTGTCTTTCACCAGATTCTTTGTGCCTTGAGGAGAGTGACTATCAAACTATGGAAGACTTGCATCAGTTGGAGAATCATACATATGTGGATTTCATCAAATCCTGGTTTCGATCAGTCATCAAGCCACCTTACTTGCTCATCATTTAGAAACTCTTGGTACCATATTAATTAAAGCAATTGGTTTCTCATGCTTTGGTATGTCTTGAAGTCTATTCTTTAAAACTAAGTGTGAGTATAATCAACATTTTGTTGCGAACTTGGTTGCATTAGAAGTCCTCCTATACTTAAAAGTGAGTATTCTGCTTCTTAGGGTAGATTAGGGTAGAAGAATAAATAAATGCCATGAATAAAGTTGTTACAACAATGCAATTGGGGTTTTGAATTTCAAAGCATAGCCACTGAAACTGCTTTTAATCCACATCAGTTTTTAACACACACATCTGTGACAAATCTTGTTGAGTATGATTCACTCTAATACTTCACAATTTTTCAAAAGTAACCATGATTAACCACTCTAACGAAGTTGTCATATGAGATATATATTTTTAGTTTCCCTGAGAAGGTACTATTGGAGAGCCCCCTATGGTGGACCACTCTTGTAAAGATCATAATAAGCTATTCATGAGAATGCTAGAATTATTAACTTAAAGAATCTTTCAGTCATTATCTGGGATATTTTTAATAAGTCTTTAAGGTATAGGAACTAGCCAGTAATGATTAGTCATTAAAAACTTTTCACACTATCCTGTACCCTTAAGGAGTAGATCTATCTACTCACTCATTAAGTAACCTTTAAGGTGATCACAATCAAAATTTATAAAATATTTAGGGGAGGATATGAGGTCTCTTGATGAGCAGACCTACCACGATCATGAGATCTAACATGCATGACATTACTAATGTTGGTCACCAAGCCAGAGTAATGGATTTTAGCTGAAAAGCTGGAAGACAGGAGGTCTCATCATGAGCCAACCTATTCATCCATGTTATTACTTGTGAGTGGCACTGCCATTAGCTAGTTACCAAGCCAAGACAATGGCCTTCATCTAATTTTTAAAATTAAATAAGATAACTCTGAATCTATATCTAGTAAGTGGGACACGAGCATTTCACTGGGTTAAAAGACATCCCTGTCGAGGTTATGGACACTTGCGGGCAGCAAGGCCATGTATGTGGTATTAAAGTTAATTACATACTATGATTTACTTGGTTATCTTTATCTTTCCCTAAAACTCATCATTTTATATCTTGGATAATGGTTCTAAGATGCTTTGAGTTCTATCTTTCAAAAATTAGGAATCTTTAATGATGTGGTACCCTTAGTAGAGGTAATTCTTTGTACTGGATTAAGGAGAAATTTAATTTCGCATCTGTATTGCAACAAATTTAGAGTGTTCAATTTGTTGATTGGTTGAGGAAGGTGTTATTTTGTTCTATTTTTATCTCCCTTTTCTGGTATCTTAACTCACTTAAATTTTTATAGTATTTAGAGTGACGAATTTCTCAACGATGATTATTCACTAAGTGTTGATGGACAAAAATGTGTGTTGATTGTGGTTGCCTCTAAATAAGCACTACATGACCTAGGTACAGGATTGTTGTATTAGGTGCAGGAATCTTATGGTAATTTTCTTGAAATTGCACCTTTTCAACAAAGATTTGATTTTTTTATCATAAGTGTTAATAAGACTCTAGATAGGAATAAGAGCTCTGAAATATATGACAAGCAAAGAATTCATCGGAAACATGACAACAGGTATGTGGTGTCTATCATAAAGGTGTAGTATTCTTTTTCCATAATGTATGGTACAAAGCATTGCTTTCCTACCTGATCTTGTTGCAATTTTATCATTTCTGCACTTGATACTTTCATAAGTGTTGTAACATGGTTTTAGTTGTCACAGTAATAAAAATGTTGTAGACTTGATGAATACTTTAAATGATGACATACCATGATATCTTCATATTTCCTTGCTAAGATTTTTTTGCTAACACTTTTGTTGGAAAGCATAATTTGATCTTTAAAACATTTCCCTTGCCTTCTTCCATGCTTTTATGGTCCTATGGTTTGGCTTGCATGAGGACATGCAAGAAGGTCAGCGTGGGGGAGTGTTGAGCCTCCATTTTGTCCGAATTTTCATGACTTACCTGAATAATTTTATGTATGTACTAAGTGTATATAATCATTATTATTCGTTTTACACATTATTAAATTATCATTTGGAGGCATTTAGAGCTGATAGTTGTTGATCTATGAACTCTTCTTGTTTTGTTAATTTAATGTGAAAATTTCATTAATGTCAGGCTATTTGTTGGCAAGTGCTAACAATCCTGTAGTAGCATTTCTTATACTAGTTGTGCCTGCACCAACATGCCTGCACTAATTTGGGGCTTTCATACATTGACACATCTCTAGGGAAATATGAAAGAGGTTTTTGTTCAAAATGGTGTTTGAACACTTCCACATAAGCTAAGATACACTTAGGTCATACGGATTTATGTTTAGGCAATAATTAATGCCTCAACCCCAAATTTGCAGTAGTTTCCAAACTGCCAACTTTTGCCTTGTTTTCCATGCAGGTGAAGGCAAATAAAGAAATTCTAGAACATGGGTTTTGGTCCCAATATAGCAAATTCATGAATCCTCAAACCTATTTCTAAAATTCGTAAACATCTAAAAGTTACATATTGGTCTTTGAGGCAATTTTCTAAAAATAGATTGTTTTTTCTTGAATTTTAACATCTCATATTTCAAACAGTGATTTTCAGGCATGATTTATGAGGCAATGAATCTGAAAAAGAAAATTCTGAGAGGTTATTGTTGAAAATATAACAAGCTATATTGTCTCCAAACAGTTTTCCGAAATTCGTAATGGTTAAGGAGATATGCAGAGTTCTTTGGAGGCATTTTGCTAAAAAAAAAAAACCAAATTTTCCAAAATTCTAGAAAACGGCCAGATTTGGGAAATTGGTGCTAGATATTCATTCCTTCAATGGGTAAATGGTTGTACTGATATTCTATTGACGAATATAAGTTGGGATTCAATCCCCATGTTATTTTCTAAAGAAAATATAATGTAAAAACCAATATAAAAGAGACGAGCTATGTAGGTGTGATGGAGGATGGTAGTTTGTATTTTGTAAATTGTATTTCAGTTGCGGAACAGGGAATTAAATCTCATTGTGCAGGGAAGGAGGAATTGCGTACCAGTGGGATGATTCCTAGAGGGGACCATTGGAGCTAGTGCTGCATTATTTAATGAATCTGTAACAAGACTTCTGAAAGGAATTTCCTTGGCATTAAATTCTGAATTCCGGTTTCTACTCTGAAATGAGTTTATCTGGAAATCATTTCTAAGTAATTTTGTTTCTCCATATTATTATGAAGATTGTGACTTAATCGCTGCAAGGGAAACGAGCTGGATGGTTGGGCCCACCAGCTAGTCCGTTGCCCCAAACCTCTTAACTTTCTTTTTCTGCATTTTAGTTTGTTTGGTGTGAGTGTGATCTTAGATAATTTCACAATTTCATTTCATAGCACTTCTTTCAGTAATTTCATTTTCAATATAATTCCAAAAGCTTCATTTTACTGCTTTGGTTATTCAAGTTTAATATCAATGCTTTTGGATGTATTTTGATAAAGGCTGAACTAAAGTAAATGGTGAATGTTTTAACTGCATCTCTTGTTTATTCTGACAAAGATTTACCCTGATCCCATTGTTGCATAACAAATTTTATTTCCAAAATGTAATGGTGAAATAATTATTGATCAAGAATTCTGGTTAACTTAACTTAACATGTATTCATGATTTCCTTTGAATATTATATGAGACAGATTCCTGTACTTTTGCATAAAAACATTTATTCCTGCACTTTTGCAGAAAAAACATTTATTCCTGCACTTTTGCAAGCAGATGTCAGGATCAGCATAAGGAAATATTGTGAATCTTGTTGAAAAACGCTCACAAAATTCTTCATTATAATTAAATGTTGCATATATTATAAGGAAGTATTTAATAAGATCGGGCCAAATAACACGAATTATATATTGGTTCTTATTGCATATTTCTTTAACAGTTAAAGTATTGAATTTTCTTTAAGAGAAGCAGTGCATTATTATCTTGATTCTTCTTAAAGCATTCAATTATTTCCTTAGATTAGCTGGAATGAAGTTTTTGTGTGATTTCTAGTTTAATTTCATGTTTGCAACATAGCAATAATGTTTTAAGAGGTTTCACATTCTTTATTTCTTGAATTGTGTTCTTTTGAACGGGAGCTACATTCCCTTGTCCCTTGGACAACTGAGGAAGACTTACTGTAGTAGTTAACTCAACCCAAAAGAGGAGCCAGAAGTAGATTCCCAGAGTGTGTTTACTTTGCTTTGAACAATCTTGTTTATTTTTCTTGAATGATGCTCCTTTTAAACTTCTTGCAAGAGCTTGTTTTTTATTTAATAGATCCCTGAGGTCGTATTTTGGCATATATTGTGCTATGCCTCTAAGTTTACTTACCTGGATTGAAAAATTAAATGTTGGTGTAAATCTTGCATTTATGCCGCCCGACAGTGTGTGAGAGTATGAGAGATAGAGAATAGAAGATAGCTCCATGCTAAAATTGATCCTCGTAAGCCTTTTATCATTGAGGCCTCTATTTTTATTCATTTTCCTTCATTTTCCCTCTAATTTCCTCCTCATGCAAATATGTGACCTTTCACCATCCTTTTCTCCTATTTTCCATTATTTTCATAAATAAAAAGCCAATTAATGCTACTTCGTCTTTGCCAATGCCTTTGTTTTTGCCAATGCCTTTGCCAATTTACATAGCCATGAATTAATCACCAGTGATACCCCATCACTATGGTTTTCCCAACATTTAGCTTCGAATACGTGTCCCATGACCTTGGTCTTATTTTATTTACATAGGAAATCAATCAGGGGTTGTTACAAACCCCTACCCCTTGGGGGAACATCGTTCTCGGTGTTCAATAACACTTATGAAAAATCATAACACATGTTGCCCATGGAGCTTTATAACAAAACTCAAAGCAACATTTACATCATATATATTGTTGAAGGCATAACAAACCTATCATGAACATCACACCACTTATTGGAGCTTTATAACACAACTTGATGCAATATTTATGTACATATGCATATATAGACATAACCAAAACACAATATCAAAGCATACACCAAAGTACATCTACTCAACTAGTGAATACAAAAGGATACATAGCCCGCATATGATCAACCATCTCCCATGTAGCTTCATCAGGCCCAAAGTGCTTCCATTGCACTTTAACTTGCTCAATTGCTCGATTCCAAAGCATGAGCATTTTTCGCTACAAAATGCACTAAGGTTCCGATTGGAATTCTCCTTTTGGTTCCACCTATAATAGAAACCATTCAACCACATGATAAACATATTTCACATATTTTCCTAAGCAATGAGATATGGAAAACATCAAGGAATTTCACTGTCAAAGGTAGTGCAAGTTGGTGGTCCACTAGTCCAATCCTCTCAAGGTTCTCGAAAGGCCCGCAATAACAAGGTGCCAGCTTGGAACATGATCCAATCCTCAAGGAGATCTTCTTTGGCTTGATGCATAAGTACACATTTCCCCAACCTGAAACTCCTTGACATCCCTATGATAATATAGACAACTCTTCTCTGTATACTGTGCTACCTTTAGATTCTTCTTAATAACCTACATTTCCTTATCCATCTTTGCCAACATTTCTAGTATGATCAATACCTTGTTCACTGGGTCACTCCAGCTGATAGGAGTATTACAACTCCAACCATAAAGTTCCTTGAACAGACTCATCCTTAGTGACTCCTGATACCCATTATTGTATGCAAACTCTACCAGTGGAAGATACTCTTGCCACTTCCTCTGCTAATGCATGACATATAACCTCAACATGTCCTCAAGAAGCATGTTAACCCTCTTTGTTTTTCCATCTATTTGTGGATGATAAGATGTACTAAAGGCTAATGGTATCCCCAAACTTGTAAACAAATCTTTCCAAAACCTAGAAGTGAGCTTGGCATCTCTGTCTGACACAATCTTCCTAGGAATGCCATGTAACCTCATTATCTCCATGTTGAAGACCTGAGCTACCTCACTGTCCGAATTAGTAGAATTCACTGGAATAAATTGAGCTACCTTAGTCAACCTCTTAACCACAACCATGATGGAATCATGATGTCTATATGTCCTCAAAAAACCTGTAATGAAATCAGTGGAAATGACCTCCCATTTCCACTCTAGAATCAAAATCAGATGCAATAAACCACCTGGATACTTACACTCTACTCTTACCTGTTGACATTCCAAACACCTTGTGACAAACTTAGCTACCTCTTTCTTCAATTTCAACCAATAATAAAACTTCTTTGCGACTGTCAGAGTCTTCTATTATCCCGGGTGACCAGAATATGGCTTAGCATGAAATTCCTGCCAGATAATATTTTTGAGCTCGTTGTTGTCCGAAACATAGATCATGTCCTTAAATATGACCAAAACCTCTACCGTGAGATGATAATCCAAATCTTGTTCACATGTACCTTACTATTGTAACCTTTGTGTTGGGAGCGCAATCCCCCAAGGGTAGTTTTGGGGCTAAAAGCCCATGTTTAAGTCAATTTTTGTAATATAATTGTAAAGGCTCCACATTTTGTGGTCACGGAGCATGAAGGTATTATGGGTCAAAAAGGGTAGTCTGCCCTTAGTTTTGTAAAGTAAATTCGTCTGTAAGAGACCTACCCATGGTCCGTAGACCATGGGATTATATAAAAAAGAGTTAAGCTCTAAGTAGTTTAAGGGAGAGACAATGGCATATTATGTAATAGAGTGATAGCTCTGAAGAAGAATTCTAAGTCTTGGGTCGTAGCATAGGTATAGGCTCTACAGCTGAGTGCATAGAGGCCTAAGGTAGAAGTTCGTAGCTGAGTGCTCAGATCCCTGCAACTGTGTGCGCAGGGTGGACAGAGTCTGTAAAAACTTGGAAGATATTAATAAAGAGAGATATTCTGCAATTTCTTTATCATTTTTCTGTTGATACATCTAGATATTTTATGTATGAATTTCCTTTATTGTGCTTATATGCTGCGTGAAAGACCGCAATTACATTAATTAATTGGATGCATTTATGAATATATGGTTACGCAGTGTTAACTATAACTATTTGATAAGATAAGCGAATCACTTAAATTAATTGGGGAACTTGTAAGAAACATTGCTCTAGCAATGCAAAAGTACCTGAGCAATAGGCTAGGGCTGCGTGAAGGTCGATTGTACCCTTTCGTGGAGGTACTGAAGGCTGGAATAGAGGGCTAGTCTTGCAAGCCCTAGAGTGAAGCAACCTACACGAAGTCAGGGATAGAAAGAATCAAACGACATCACAACCATCTCAAGGTACAAACTTAGTTCCAGCATCCTCGCATACTACTTCGGTTGAGACTTTGGTCCGAGCTCCATGGGTTGATGCTGAAAGGGCCAGTAGTGTAGGGATTTGTTTGGCTAATTGACGTTGAACCCGAGTTAGGCCCCCTTAAGCCAACAAATGGTTCCATTGCCGGTACCAGAATCTGCATAAGAGATGTGTGATGTCGTATCACTGGAATCCAACTAAGAAGGAGATTAGAGACTCGTTGGATAGAAAGATCCATGAATTCGTGACACAGGAGAACAAAAACCCGCGACTAACAAAGGAACAGTGGTTGGACAGATACCTGTATACAGAGATCCATGAGATCTTTTTTTGCTCCTTCCCTATTGAGCTATACGAGTGGATCATGAAGCTAGCAGATAACCAAGGAAGGTGTAAACTTGACAATCCTATTGTGTGGACCCTAGAGCTAGTGCGAAGGTTGGAAGCTTTGGAGGATAAGATCACCTGAGTTGTTGATCATTGTCTCATTCACATCATAAGAGGATTTGTGACTGAATTCACGGTTGACACCTCAGTCAGCTACAACGAGGCGGAGCGGTGCTTTTTCAAAGGACAGCGAAGTAAGTACATAAAATCTTTGAATACCTGGATTAAAATGATATTGTATGAAAAATGGGTTATGCATCTACCTTGATGTTCAGGACTATGCGAAGCGGAAAAAGTTACAGGAACGAAGGAAAAAAGGGTCCGGAGCATAGTCTGTTGATTTCACCTTCGCGAGGTGACGAATAAGGGATAATGAAGGTTTCTCCACGAATTGCTATTTAGTTAAGAAGACAAGGATTCCTGCAAATACCACCTCCAACTTCACCACCATCACCTCCAACTTCACCCGTACCTCCTCCACCTCCACCGTAGTTCAGTATGGCAAATGCAGTGAAGTTTTCTTTGTTCAAAGGCTTGGGAAATGAAGACCCGGACTAATTCTGGTTCATTGTGAGGGTTGTATGGGAAGATCAAGGTGTTACAGATGATGATATAAATATGGAAACACTAGTTAGTGCTCTGCAAGATCATGCACTAACCTGGTATATTAAGTACTCTAATGATAACCCGAATGTTGGAGTGGTAGACATCCAGGCAACCCTGAATAGAGAATTTAGTAGGCCTAAATCTGAGGCATAGTCGATTGTGGGATTCAAAGAGATCACGATGCAATCAGGTGAGATGCCTCAGGAGCTAGATCAGAGGTTGAAGTGTACAATCCATAAAGCCAACATGAATCTGATAGATGGACAGCATCACGAGTGGTTTGTAGCTTCGCTACTACCACACTTAAGGAGTGCGTTGTCACAGCAGAAGATAACAACTCAGGCAGAGGCCTTGGAGATTTCCATGAGGCTACATGAAACCCTAATGCAAAATCCAAATCTAGGAGTTCAGCATATCCATGCGCAGCTAAAGAATTTGTGCCTTGAGATACAAAGTATGAAACAAGACAAGACGTTTCGACCAGAGGTGCGCGAGGAGGTATGGTGCTTGAAATGCAAGAGTCAAGGTCATGAAAAAGACCATTGCCCAATATTTGAAAAATATATTGCAGGAGGAGGATCGATGCCTTTAAGGCCAGAAACTCAAGAAGGACCTACCGTGGGGCCTACATTATGGTGTGCTATCTGTCAGGTAGCTGAAAAACATGCCACAGATAATTGTCACTTGCTATAGAAGTTTGTACAGGCACTGAAACAGCTGTTCTACAACTTTTGTAGGTCAGTAGGGAATGATGAGTGTACTTGCAGGAGCTATGAACTGATGATGGATAGAACTCCCACCTATAGGGTTCAAGCTGAAACACGGCCCCTTGACTAGAGCGCAGGGATGGCACAGATAGGATTTCAGGGCCGTGGACGAGGCCGAGGTAGAGGAGGACCTGGAAGAAGTCGAGGACAGTTGATTTGCTACAATTGCAGAGGAACAAGACACTATGCCCATGATTGCACTAATCCAACGCATCCGTCGTGCAAGTATTACAGGTTGTTTGATCATGAACCGGAAGACTATCCTACGCTGATAGCTAGGATACGTGATAAAGGGGCGTTACCACCTCCACCAACTCAGAACTTGCAGATGATGAGGTCTGAGCCACGCTTGGAAGATCCAAATGTAAATATAGTACTCAGAAGTGGAATCGTGACAGGAGATGACAAGGGGAAACAACTAAAAGATAGTACAAGGATTCGCAGAGCTCCAGTGAAGGAGGCTGAGTTTGATTTGGAGTGTGCACGTGAAACCTTCATGGAAGCTAAGTAGAGCTTCGCTGAGGTCTCCACCTCAGGAAGCAAGGATAAGCATAAGCAGGAGATGGACCCCTCTATGCTCACAACTTTCCTGGAGGCCTGTATGAAATTACTGTGCAATATTCAGGCTGTGAAAGGGTTACAAGAACTCATCAATAGATGCGCTAGAACCGTGTTGGGTGAGCCACGTGTAGTATGAAAGATTGGCGAGCATAAAACAAGGATGGGACATGAGATGAGACTGATCGTGCAAATAGGAGTATGAAATGGATCAGGTTATTTTGGACTTGGGGTCAAACGCGAACGTTTTACCGAAGTAGAGTTGGGAGCGAATGGGAAGACCTGCGCTACAATGGTCTCCGATTCAGCTAAGGATGGCGAATCAGCAGAAGATCATCCCCATGGGGTGACTGCAGGGGGTGACTGAGGATATTGAGGGAGAAAGCGCGTTGGATGATTTTGAAGTAATAAAGATAATGGATGATGGCAATCCCTATCTTGTGCTCCTGGGAATTGACTGGGCTACTTATATGAACGGGGTAATCAATCTGAAGAAGCGAAAGATGATCCTTGAGAAGAAATCGTTGCGCGAATAGTACCCCTCGTTCCTGCTGAAGGATCACACTATACTAAACCAGTCCACGATTATGAGAGTGATGAAGGCCTGGACTGTATCTATAAGATAACAGCACGATACCAAGATTGGGTGAATCCCACCGTGGATGGAAGGATTACATAGGATCACGAGAGTTCCTACACTTCGGACTCCAATGAAGAAATAGAACATTGGAAGAATCAGTTACATGAAGTAACTTCAATGAATTGCAACATGACGACCCGATCGCTTCGCTGTGTGTCGTTAGAGGTAAGAAGTATGCCTACTTATGATGGTCTGAATGAGGTAGATATCTTTTTGGATGCATTTGAAAGGGAGGTACCAGAAAAGCTGCGCTTCCAGGCATTGGACTGGGCACTACGCGCTACACCTGTGAGATGGTGGAGTACACATAAAGGAGGCTTTGATGATTGGCGTGAATGTAGGAGGATGACAAGATCATGATTTAGGAAGCCTAAGATGCGACTGACAGAAAAGTGTGATGGACAAGATGACTTGCGCATGCATTTTGCCAAATGGACCCAGGCTTATGGAGAAAATCCCCAACTTGAGTGGTTGCACTTGTTCTGTCATACCCTGGATGTTGTCCCAATGAATTGGTACGTAGAAACAGAGCTCCACCATGGGATATCCTGCATGAAGGATTCATGATGACATTCAATTTTGAGGATGGGTTTGATAGTATTGATGAAGCGCTACAAGAGGTGAAAGCAATGATATTTAGGATACCACAGGATCCTTTAGACCTGATTCAGCCTGAATGGGCTACTCAACTGATTCGCGTGCTAGAATGTTATAATGTAACTGTTGAAGAAGAGGACGAGGATTCGTGGAAGATTAACATTCCGGAAACAGAAGGTCACCATGAGGTTCAAGGACTGTAGATCAAGAACCCTGATATAACTGCGTCGTTGAAAACAAAACAAGTAAACTTTGGTACTGAGGCAGAACCCAAATTCGTGAAGATTGCATACTACTAGCATGATGCAACAATGGATGAGGTCATTGAATTGCTCCACAAATACCAGGATTTATTCCCTACCAAGTTTACGGATCTGAAAGGGATAATCGGGGACCTAGGAATGATGAAGATCACGTTAAAGCCTAATGCGAAGCCAGTTAAGTAAAGGCTTTACCATCTCAATTCGAAATATAAGGAGAAGGTCCACTTAGAGCTAGACAAGATGCTCGCGGTAGGCATCATTGAGTCTGTGCAAGAATTTGACTTGGTAAGTCCAATGGTGGTACATGAAAAGAAGCAGAAGGATGAGATAAAGATATGCATGGATCTCAAAAAACTGAATGATGCTTGTGTACATGATTCTTTCCCGACTTCGTTCACTGATGAAGTGTTGGACAATGTAGGTGGTCAGGAAGCATATTCCTTCATTTATGGGTTCTCTCAGTACCACCAAATCACAATAGCACCGAGGACAGCAGCAAGACAACCTTCACGACTGAGTGGGGTTGTTTTCAATACATTGTAATGTCATTTGGATTGAAGAATGCACTTGCAATCTTCTTGCTTGTAGTTGTTGTCGCATTCAAGGAATTTATTCATAAGTTCCTGGAGGTAGATTTTGATGACTGGACTGTGTTTGGGCTAGTTAAGCGCCATTTAGCAATCTTGCACCTGATGCTGGATACCTGCCGAAGATACCAAATCACAGTTAATCTCAAGAAGTGTCTGTTTTGTGATCCTTTTAGGAACCTGTTGGGGAATGTGATTTGTAGACAAGGACTGATGGTAGACCCCGCAAATATCGCAAAGATACTAAACTTAGAAGTGATGACTAGTGTAAAAGAACTGCGTGCTACTCTGGAACATATGGGATATTACAGAAAGTTTATCAAAGGCTACACGCTGATCACCACACCTATGGAGAAATTGTTGAAGAAGGACATCATGTTATGCTGGAACAATGACTGTAAAAAGAGTTTAGATATATTGAAAGAAAAGATGGTTACCACACCGATTCTAGTCTTCTCGAATTGGAAGAAAGAGTTTCATGTACATGTTGACGCGTCAT
The DNA here is from genome assembly GCA_031772625.1 of Pinus tabuliformis. NCBI lineage: Eukaryota > Viridiplantae > Streptophyta > Pinopsida > Pinales > Pinaceae > Pinus > Pinus tabuliformis. Next base: position 945,724,836 of record CM062820.1, read on the forward strand.
GTATAGCATTGGGAGAGGTACTGACACAGGCTGGCAGAGAAGTCTTGGACCATCCTATTACATTTGCAAGTTGAATATTATCCAAAACAGAGAAGAACTATTCCACCACTGAGTGCGAAGGGCTAGCTATGGTGTATGCGCTCCAGAAGTATCGACACTACTTGCTAGGAGGCCATTTCAAGATGTATATGGATCACTCCGCATTGAAGTACCTAGTCAATAAGCCTGTTGGGGGGAGAATTTGCAGATGGCTCTTATTGTTCCAGGTGTATGATTTTGAATTGGTTGTGAAGCCTTCAAGATTGAACACGAGACCAAACCAATTGTCACGCATCAAAACAAGGGAGGAACCTACTAACTTGGAAGAAGGATTACTTGATGCGTAGCTATTTGCAATGCATGTGGTGGATGGTCATTTTGAGGATATAATACACTTCATAACAATAGGAACTACACTGGAAGGATAAACTGTCTAGGAAAAGAAGGAAATAGTGGTGCACGCAACAGATTTCTCTATCATTCTTTGGCATCTATACAAGATGGGGATTGATGAGATATTGCAACGGTGTGTACCTGAGCTTGAAAGAAGCAGTATCCTTGCAGATGCTCATGGGGGCGTCGTGGGAGCCCATTATGAAAGGAGAGCAACTGTGCAGAAGATTCTACATGCCGAGTTGTGGTGGCCAACCCTTCATCAGGAATCAAAAGCATATTGCAATGCATGCGATGTGTGTCGAAGGACTGGCAGACCATCGCAGAGGGATGAGATGCCTTTGAATCCATAGATGACGTTGCAACCCTTTGAGAAGTGGGTGATAGATTTTGTGGGACCTATTTAGCCACAAGGAAAGATGGGAGAAAGGTATATTATCATCGCAATGGAGTATTTGACTCGTTGGGAAGAAGCATAGCTGGTGAAGGATTGCACGGACGCGACTGCCATGAAGTTCCTATTTGAGCATGTAATGACGTAATTTGGATGCCCGAAGATGTTGATGACTGAACATGGTACGCACTTCCTAAATGAGATGATCAACGCACTGATGAAGGAATCTCAGGTATACCACTAGAAGAGCAAACCTTATTACCCACAGGCTAACAGGACAGTGGAGGCATTCAAAAAAGTGCTCAAAAATGCACTGACCAAGGTTTGCAATGCTCACCGAAGTGATTGGGACCTACGCATAGCTGTAGTACTATGGGCTTATTGAACGACATGCAAGAAGTTGACTGGAAAAACCCCTTTTAGGCTTGTCTATGGTGTGGAAGCAGTAATGCCTATGGAATACATCGTACCTAGTCTGTTCATAGTAGCGCTCACAGTAATGACGGATCACAGAGCCCTGAAGGAGAGGCTCGCACAGTTGGGTGAACTGGAGGAAGAAATATATTTGGCTGGATTTCACCAACAAGTCCGAAAGCAACGCGAAAAGGCATGGCATGATCAACACATCAAGCTATGCACATTTAAGGTAAATGACCTGGTTTTTTTGTATGATAGTAAGTTTGATAAATTTCCAAGATAGTTCAGGATGCACTGGTTAGGGCCTTATGTTATTAAGGAGATTATCGATAGAGGAGCGGTACAGTTGGTCAAATTGAATGGAGAACCCTTCCGAGGAAAGGTGAATGGAAGTCGCTTGAAGCCATACACCGGTGGTCTAGCCATGTGACTAAATGAAGGTAGCATAGTCTTAGCACTCCAGGCAGCTGAAAGGAGGCATGGGACTATAAACTACACTGCTCGGTGGGGAGCTACGTGATTGGAAAATGGTGCGAAGCAAGGACGTGTCACTGGGTCCACAGTAGCATGGAGGGGGATAAATTGTGCAGGTCAGTAGGAAAGTGACCATTAAAGTCACTATTCATGAAAATATAGTAGAAGTGAGGCCAAATAGAGCGGGCAGACAACATTTAAGACGAAATTTATGGATTAGATCCTTGAAAATATACCGCTAATTTGGCATTAATGAATCGATTTTGGAAGGAACAGGTGAGCACAACACTGCACAAGGAAGCAGTGCTGAAGGCACGACTAAAGCCCTGGCTGGAGGAAGCTTACATAGTCACAGGAAACATTGAAGGGAAGCTTGCGACTCTGCAAGAGACGCAACAGAAGATAGTTGAAGATGCGAAGCAGGTAGCAGCTCAATGCACGACCGAGGTTATGGTCATCGGGGTTGAGCTGACGGGCTTCATGTAAAGATCTCCGCGCCTACCGAGTGACTCAAGGGCGAGTCACGATGTTTGTGTTGGGGGCCTGTTGGGAGCGGGATCCCCCAAGGGCAGCTTTGGGGCTAAAAGCCCTTGTTTAAGTCAATTTTTGTAATATAATTGTAAAGACTCCGCATTTTGTGGTCGTGGAGCGCGAAGGTATTATGGGTCGAAAAGGGTAGTCTGTGCCTTAGTTTTGTTAAGTAAATTCGACTGTAAGAACCCTACCCATGGTCCGTGGACCACGGGATTGTATAAAAAAAGCTAAGCTCTAAGTAGTTTAAGGGAGAGACAATGGTAGATCATGTAATAGAGTGATAGCTCTAAAGAAGAAGTCTAAGTCTTGGGTCGTAGTGTAGGTAGAGACTCTGCAGCTAAGTGCACAGAGGCCTAGGGTAGAAATTTGCAGCTGAGTGCGCGGATCCCTACAATTGTGTGTGTAGGGTGGACAGATTCTGTAAAAAAATGGAAGATATTAATAAAGAGAGATATTTTGCAATTTCTTTGTCTTTGTTCTGTTGATACATCTGGATATTTTATGTATGAATTTCCTTTATTGTGCTTATATGATGCGCAAAAGACCGCAATTACATTAATTAATTGGACACATTTACGAATATTTGGTTACATGGTGCGAACTATAACTATTTGGTAAGATAAACGACTCACTTATATTAATTGGGGAACTTGTACGGGTAATTAACACTGAACTCAGTTCAGGCCCCCTCAAGCCAACACTTCGCTTAAGCTGTTGGTACTTATCATCTTGTTGTACTTTCTGTAATATTCGTTCCTATAAATTTGTCCCATATGAACTCATAGATGCAATGTGATTTACTTGTACTCCTTTTCTAAGAGCATTTGTGACCTGTTCTCCTTACCCTTAATGTACCTGATCTCAAAGTCAAACTCACTAAGCGCAGTCAACCATCTAGCTTGCCTGGCATTCATATTTGGTTGGTCAAACAAGTATCTCATCCCACTGTGGTCACTCGTCAAATTGAATCTCCTACCAAGAAGATAGTGTCTCCACATCTTCAATGCATGAATTATCGCTTCCAACTAAAGATCATGCATCACATATTCCTACTCATACTCATTTAGTTTTCTTTACTCATAGAATACCACCTGTCCCTCCTACATCAGGAATCCACCAAGTCCTCTCTTGCAAGCATTTGTACATACCACAAACTCTTTATCTGGATCTACAATCTTTAGAATTGGAGCATTTGTAAGAAACTGCTTCAACTTCTCAAAACTAGATGCACATTCTTCTATTCATTTAAAATTCTTCCCTTTTTGCTGCAAGGATGTAATAGGATAGGCAATCCATGAGAAGTCCCTGATGAACCTTATATAGTAACCTTATAAACCCATAAATTATCTAACCTCATCCACATTACTAGGAGCTGCCCATTCCATGATAGATTTTATCTTTTCCAAATCCACTGCTATGCCTTCTTTGGAAAAAACATGTCCCAGGTAATGTACCTCTGTGTGAAAGAAACTGCATTTACTAAGCTTGGCACACAACATATGCTCTCTTAGTAATATTAACACTATTTTTAGGTGTTTTGCATGTTCTTCCTCATTCTTAGAATATATCAATATGTCATCAATGAATACTATCAAAAACATGTCCAAATAAGGATGCAACCCACTATTCATAAAACACATGAAAGTAGATGGAGCATTAGTCAATCTGAAAGGAAATACAACAAACTCATAATGTTCATACCTAGTCTGGAAAACAGTCTTGTAAATATCCTCCTCTTTGATGCGTACTTGATGATGTATTGATCTCAAGTCGATCTTCGAGAACACTACTGCTCCCTTCAACTGGTCAAACAAGTCATCAATCCATGGCAAAGGATACGTGTTCTTGATCGTTACCATGCTCAACTTCCTGTACTCAATACACAACGTAAAGTACCATCCTTCTTCTTCATTAACAACACCAGTGCACCCCAAGGCGATACACTTAGCCTAATGTATCCCTTATCAATCATTTCCTTCAAATGCAACTTCATTTCCACTAACCCTAGAGTGCTCATCCTATAAGGTGCCTTCGATGTTGATGTTTCTCCCAACATCAACTCAATAAAAAAGTCCACTTCCCTATGAGGTGGTAACTCTAAGATCTCCACTGGAAATACATCCTAAAACTCTGCAAAACTGCATACTTCTTCAAGACTTCAGCATCCTCGACATCCTTCCCTTTGTCACTAGAAATATGAACTGAAAACAATACACACCATTTTGTGCTATTGCGCTTTTCCTACATAGTCATAACCATCCCCACTGATGTAGGCTTCTTATTAGCCTACAATATTCTTTTCTCTCCATCATCATCCAAGCACTCAATAGCTTTGTCATGGCAATCCACCTTAGTCCTGAGAATGTACGCCAATCCATACCCATTATCATAATGTATGATCCCAACGGAATCACATTTAGATGTGTTGATGTAGACATATCGTTCAAATCAAATACACAAGATCTTACCCAATGATGAAGTCTTTTCTTAGTACATGTAGCCAACTGCACCAACCAAGATGTTGAGATTGCAACAAGATGATGGAGCTTAGTGAAAAGAGTCGCCTTCACTAAGTGGGCCCGTAGGCAAATTATGGCGCAAGTTCTATTTTTGGATCCCAGCAGGGATGATCACAGCAGGAGTGACCACAGCAGGGATGATCACAACAAGAGTGACCACAGTAGGAGTGATCACAGTAGGAGTGACCACAGCAGGAGTGATCACAGCAGGAGTGATCAAAGTCTATTTTTAGACTGGCTGTCCAAAATAGAAAAGTCAAATATTATTGTCTCATAATAATATTTGGACTATAAACTTGATCTTATTCTCTTGGAGCACTTCAGTTTGAGCTACAGATGTGGCCCATGCAACTGTCAGAAGGAAGTACGCTTTTCTTATGAGTCAGTTGAGTTGTTGCATGCATGACTTCAGTTAGAACTCAATCAATTGAGTTTGGTGGAGTTGATTGTGGAGTTTATGGAGTTGTGTTCAGTTTGACCTGGTTAAACTAGTTGTAGTTAGTCTAATTGCAAATAGACTAATGATGAGTTGTTAAACTAATTATTAACCCATAATACAACTATAGAATACATCAGTTAACTTAGTTGCATGTCAGTGCATGTTCAGTTCAACAGGGACAGGTGTTAGAGAACCAGATTGCTATCAGTTGTGACTATAGTTGTGCATGAGGATTTGTACAATCAAGGGATTAAGTATGCCAATGAGTTTGCTCATGTATTTGCCCAATATTATAGCCTCTACTCACTTCTAACATAGTGTTATTGATTCTTTGGAGGTGAAATACGAGTTTGGTAAACCATTCTCATTGATTCTTGAGCAGGTATTGAGCAGTGGAGGCAGACAAGCAGTGGAATAGATTTGGAGATCAGATCTTAGCTGTATTGTGTGTAACAGGTGGAGTTGGTACTGGATTGCTTGTGATAAGCATTGTACTTTGTAATGTTACATGGTCTCAATCATTAATATACAGATAGTTGGGGTTTTTAGCGAGATGCTTTCCCTGGGTTACATACTGTGTTAATGTGTGAATGCTCTTGATGTTTTATTGTTATTGATGCTGCTAAATTGATGATCAACATAGAGGAGCTTATGTATTGTGTATGTATTCCGCAATAGTACATGATCAGGATAATATCTGTTGAATATGTGTTAAATTATTCAAATTTCTACATGGTATCAGAGCTGTTGATCATCAGATCTACTATTCAGGAAGTGTTTACATTCTATTTCTTCAGGCAGAGTCTGTATTCGGTCCAGGTAGCCTCTAGGTTCATCCTTCCTTTGGAAGGTTCGATATCCGGTGAATGCCCATACAGTCAATCTCTGTGCGAGAAATATTGTGTTCTCACGAATCTTAGATCCGAAGCAGTTGAGTTTAAGCTGGTGGAAACTGAATTTGCAGCAGTGTTGTTGAAATGTCTTTCAACAGATTGCAAATGTTATTCCAAAGCAAGAGTGACCTGGCGCTCAAGGATAAACTCAGAAACAATAACTGTGAGAATGGATCTTCATCAAAGGTATCTAATGAAGAGAATTGCACTTTGGCTGCCAAAGCAAAGAAGGGGAAGAACAAGAAAGCTTCTCATTCAGGTGTGAAAGGCAAGAAGCAGGACATGTCCAAGGTGAAGTGTTTTCATTGTCACCAGCACGGACACTATGCCACTAATTGTCCGCAGAAGAAGAAGAACAAGCAGGCTGCTGGATCTTCAGCAGGAGAGGCTCTAGCCTCACAGTTTGAGCTTGATTTTTCATTGATCGCATGCTTGGTTTCAAGTGTGATGGGATCGGTGTGGTTCTTGGACAGTTGTGCATCTTTTCACATGACAGGAGATAGAGATTTGTTCTCTGATCTAGAGGACAAAGATCTTGGAGTGCACATCGAGATGGGCGATGATGGTAGATACAATGCGACCGGTATCGGTACCGTTTCCTTTGAGAGGGAGTCTGGTAAACCCTTCGTATTGAAGGAAGTCATGCATGTTCTAGGATTGAAGAAGAATCTTATCTCAGTGGAGATGTTAGAAGACAAGGGGTATGATGTTGTTTTCAGCGAGGGAAAGGATTTCCTGCGTAGCAAGACAACTGGTGAGACCCGAAAGATAGGGGTTCGAGTGAGGAACCTTTATCAGTTGCATGTAGATGGATGCGCAGCAATGGCAGGCAAGGCAGAAGGATTGGTGAGCCGGGATGATGGCGAGTTGTGGCACAGGAGATTGGGTCACCTTCACCATGGAGCCTTGAAGATACTGTAGCAGATCACTACAGGGCTTCCTAAAGGCACTCTTGTGTAGTCAGATCAGTGCAAGGGGTGTACTTTGGGGAAGTTTGTGAAAGCCACCTTTCACGAGAAGGATAGTCACGCCATGACGATCCTTGAGAGAATTCACACAGGTGTGTGTGGACCTTTCTCAGTTGCTTCAATAAAAAAACACAGGTATTATGTGATTTTTGTTGATGATTTCTCTCGTAAGTGCTAGATCTTCTTCATGCAGAAGAAGAGCGAGACATATTCAAAGTTCTGTGAATTGAAAGTACTGGTCGAGAAGGAGTCGGGGAAGAAGGTGAAGGCTCTTAGGAGCGATAATGGTGGTGAATACATCTCGGACGAGTTCAAGGATTTCTGCAAGGTAGAAGGGATTCGTAGAGAGCTCATAGCTCCCCATAACCCATAGCAGAACGGGGTAGCTGAGCGGAAGAACAGAACGATTGTGGGTGCTACACGGGCAATGTTGCATGATCAGGGCCTACCCCTTCACTTGTGGGTTGAAGCGTGCAATATAGTAGTTTATGTGCAGAACCGTTGTCCTCATAGGATACTTGGCATGAGTACGCCCGAGGAGGCTTATTCTGGTAAGAAGCCTGATCTTTCTCATTTGAGGATTTTTGGTGCTAACGTTTACATGCATGTGACGAAGGATGCTAGGAAGAAGGTGGAGCCAACCGCAGAGGTTGGGATATTTTTGGGGTACACTGATACGCCCCACAACTATCGTGTGTATTTTCCAGACAGTGGTAACACTGTTGTGCGACGGGATATAAAATTTCAGGAGGAGAAAGCCATGAAGTGTTCACTTGAGAGGGAGCTACACTTGCATGCAGCTGAGGAGCTATTAGTTCCTAAGGATGAGCTTTAGGATGTGGATCAACCACAGGACGAGGTTCATGGAGTGGAAGAGACCACTCATGCAGCACCAACCATCAGAGGGCGAAAGCGATTGACAGAAGCTGAGCGACTGGCTCAAGATGCAGAGAAAGTTGTAGGACCACCTATAGCCCAACGCAGGCAGAGACAGTCACCTGATCGGTACACTGGATACATGGCTCTTATGAGCAAGTGTGTTGTGACTGAGCCATCCCCTTTCGAGGAAGCTGTGGAGGATCCCGAATGGGTAGACGCCATGGTGGAAGAGTATGATTCTATTGTCAGAAACAGTGCATGGGAGATTGTTCCTAGACCGGAAGGGAAATCAGTGGTGGGTTCAAGATGGATCTACAAAGTTAAGCAGGCAGCTGACGGGAGTGTGGAGAAGTACAAGGCAAGATTTGTTGCCCGAGGCTTTTCACAAATAGAGGGGATCGATTATGAGGATACCTTTGCACCTGTAGCAAGGTATTCTTCCATACAGACGATTATTTCTCTCTCAGCGCAGATGGGATGGCACATTCATCAGATGGATGTGAAGACTGCGTTCCTCAATGGAGTCATTGAGGAGGAGGTGTACATTGAGCAGCCCGAAGGCTTTGAGGTCTTCAGCAGCGAGTCGCATGTGTGCAGGCTCAAGAGAGCGTTGTATGGGTTGAAGCAAGCACCACGTGCTTGGTACACACAGATAGACAACTATTTCACAAGACTTGGATTCTCCAAGAGTGAGGCGGATCCTAACCTATACTAGATTGTGGTGGAGGGTAAGTTGCTTATCATTGTACTGTATGTTGATGATTTGATTCTAACGGGTGATGAGCTGTTGATATTGTCATGCAAGAAGGATCTTGCTACAGAGTTTGAGATGAAGGACTTGGGCCTCCTTCACTATTTCCTAGGATTGGAAATATGGCAGCGCAGTGGTGGACTGTTTGTTTCTCAGGGCAAGTATGCTCGGTAGATACTAGAGAAGTTCAACATGCATGGCTGCAAGCCTGTTGATACTCCTCTTCCTGGAGGTTGGAGGAAGGAGGATGCCACTTCGAGAGAAGAAGTGGATGCCACTGTTTATCAACAGTTGGTGGGGTCGTTGATGTATTTGGTTAATACACGACCCGATATATGCTATTCAGTTAACTAGCTTTCACAAGCTATGGTTAAGCCTACCAAGCTCTTCTGGAAGGCGGGCAAGCATGTATTGCGCTACTTGAGAGGCATATCGGGATATGGTTTCTGGTACGGACAGGAGGATGAGGTGAAGCTATGTGGCTTCACAGATGCAGATTGGGTAGGGAGCTCAAGAGGCCGAGTATATGGCAGCAAGGACATCAAGTACCATCATATCAGAGATTGTGTGCATTTGAGGATCATGTTGCTTTCATACATTCCAACGGAGGATCAGGATGCTGATATTCTGACGAAGGCTCTCACCAGGAGCAAATTCGAATACCACCGAGGCAGGATAGGGGTTGCTGATAATCCATATCTTATCGAGAGGGAGTGTTGAGATTGCAACAAGACAATGGAGCTTAGTGAAAAGAGTCGCCTTCACTAAGTGGGCTCGCAGGCAAATTATGGCGCAAGTTCTATTTTTGGATCCCAGCAGGGATGATCACAGCAGGAGTGACCACAGCAGGGATGATCATAGCAGGAGTGACCACAGCAGGAGCGATCACAGTAGGAGTGACCACAGTAGGAGTGATCACAGCAGGAGTGATCAAAGTCTATTTTTAGACTGGCTGTCCAAAATAGAAAAGTCAAATATTATTGTCTCATAATAATATTTGGACTATAAACTTGATCTTATTCTCTTGGAGAACTTCAGTTTGAGCTACAGATGTGGCCCATGCAACTGTCACAAGGAAGTAAACTTTTCTTATGAGTCAGTTGAGTTGTTGCATGCATGACTTCAGTTAGAACTCAATCAGTTGAGTTTGGTGGAGTTGATTGTGGAGTTGATGGAGTTGTGTTCAGTTTGATTTGGTTAAACCAGTTGTAGTTAGTCTAACTAAAAATAGACTAATGATGAGTTTTTAAACTAATTATTAACTCATAATACAACTATACAATACATCAGTTAACTCAGTTGCATGTCAGTGCATGTTCAGTTCAACAGGGATAGGTGTTAGAGAACCAGATTGCTATCAGTTGTGACTATAGTTGTGCATGAGGATTTGCACAATCAAGGGATTGAGTATGCCAATGAGTTTGCTCATGTATTTTCCCAGTATTATAGCCTTTTCTCACGTTTAACATAGTGTGAGTGATTCTTTGGAGGTGAAATACGAGTTTGGTAAACCATTCTCATTGATTCTTGAGCAGGTATTGAGCAGTGGAGGCAGGCAAGCAGTGGAATAGATTTGGAGATTAGATCTTAGCTGTATTGTGTGTAACAGGTGGAGTTGGTACTGGATTTCTTGTGATAAGCATTGTACTTTGTAATGTTACATGGTCTCAATCATTAATATACAGATAGTTGGGGTTTTTAGCAAGATGCTTTCCCCGGGTTACATACTGTGTTAATGTGTGAATGCTCTTGATGTTTTATTGTTATTGATGCTGCTAAATTGATTATCAACGTAGAGGAGCTTATGTATTGTGTTTGTATTCCGCAATAGTACATGATCAGGATAATCTCTATTGAATATGTGTTAAATTATTCAAATTTCTACACAAGACTCTGCATGCACTTATTTATTCAAGAAACACTTATCCACCAGGTTAGGACTGATATAACTATAGTTAGATCCAGGGTCAATTAAAACAGAAACAACCTGATCAAAAATATTACCTTCCATCTCAATAATATATGTTTTATGATCAACCTGCCTATTATCCAATGCTGCATAAATCTGAGGAATACTATGTCCAAAAGCCCCAACTGTCTATGCCTCCTGAGCATTGTAAATTTGTGATATTCCAAGCTGATGTTGTGGAAAATATCTCATGTGATGATCCTTACCACAAGTACAACAATGCAAAGGCTTCCTACCATCACCCTTGTTCTGTTCCTCATATTGAAATCCTTGTCCTTTGTCAACTGCATTGAATTTCTTGTACGACACTACATTCTCCCTATCATCTATATCGTGAGGTTTTACTCTCTTCTTATCCCACTTTCCTTTATTCTTCTCATTAACTTCCTAATCATGTTTAGACTCAGTATTGCACTTTGATTTCTCATAACAGTGATTCAAATTCCGATGGCTTCTTCTAGCGATCTAGGCTCATCAAACTCAATATTGTCCTTGAATGATACCGACAACCCACTAACAAATCTTTGAATCTTTTCTTTCTCCTCCTTAATATAAGGCACATATCTCAATAACTCCAAGAATATGCTAGTAACTCCTCATTGGTCATAGATCCTATATTCAACTCGTAGAACTCCTTTTCCCTATCATCATAATACCTTTCAAATAAATATTTCTTCCTAAAAATTCTCTCGAACTCACTCCACATCAACTCCTCTGCTTGAATGCCTCTAACATTCTTCACATATTCCCACCAGATGTCTACTTTTCATTAAAGATTGAAAGTAGCTATCCTAGCTTTCATATTTTCTGAATAATCATGCAATCTGAAGAACTTATTCATAACAAGCAACCAAATGTCTACATCTTGTGACTTCTTCATTTCTCCATCAAATGTAGGAGGTTTTTCTTTCTTGAAATCCTCTGGAAAGTATTTCTTCTCACTCCTCATATACGGATGGTGGCGTTGATGATGATGCTATCTATCTGAATTATAACTAAAATAGAACCTACGGTCATTGCCCCTCCTGTCAAGTGTATCCAAGAACCTACCATCTCTGACTGTATCATCCTTGTCAAACATGTATCATGATTGAGACATGTTGCCATATACCCCATTGGTCCTTTCCTCTTGTCCATGGTTGATCCTAAGTGGTTCCTGTCTCCAAATTTCTGATAGAATCTGAAGGATGACTGCATTAACTTCTGCTTGTTTTTCCTGTGCACTGGAAAGTCTTTTCTATGACTGAATGATCCTATCATTATCTGCCTTACAACTTCTGATCTCTTATTTCAAACTTCGCAATGTATTTTTTATGCGAGGTGAGTAATCATCACCATGACACTCATCTAATTTGTAGGGAGAATCATGTGAACCATAGTCCACCATTTTTCTTGTCATCTTGATATTCTACTTCCTACAAACATACCATGTCATATAAACCAAATATAAACATCATCAACATACCTCAATGAAGTTTAGGAGAGGCTATCTCGTCTGCAAAATCAATCTGGATTAGCACAACATATATATATATCAATCATCTCAACATCAGCATCATCAACCCCTACATGATGATGCTGCAAAAATGACTATCACATTGCAAGCATAACAACACATATACAACTAACATGCATGCATGACAAACACGTTCCGCCCATCCAGTCTAGGTGCTTGAACCTGGGAGCTCTAATTCGAATTTGTAACCAGCCCTCCCACATTTACCAGTTTCACCGGCCTGCCAGGGTAAACATGAGACAAAGAGCTACTATGACATGAACCATTCTCCTAGATCCACTTAAGGAAGTGGGGCCAACAAACTAACCACTTACTGACATCCTACAAGGGCTACAGGTCACTCAGAGGCTAAACAACCACCCTAGGTGGTCAAGCCCTGAGATGGAAGCTTTTTTAACTACCTAAGGCCCATAACCGCACCCACAACAAGGCATGCATGCAGATATAGGCTTCCGACCACATGCACAACACTGCTTCCATGCGATTATAGCCGAATTTATCCAGTTTTGAGCATGTGGTCCCAATATTAGTGCCACATTTTTAGGCCTAACTCCATACCACTACCCATAATTCAATGAGACTTTCTAGAATCATATTTAACATGGAAACAAAGCTAAACATTCAATCTCAACTCAAAAACTTGACCTAGACTTCCTAGAAAATAACAGACATTTCATCAAACACATGCAAAACATGAAAGCTATAGGTCATGAATGCAAATTTGATCATAGAAGCTTGAGATTCATCTTAGAATCACTGAGAAGGCCTTATTCCCTCTTCGCATAGCTGCAACAACACTTATTATTCCATACATTCATTAATCAATCAATAACTAAACCACTCATGACACGATCCATATATGATACATATCATATAATCAACATATTAGAATAAAATAAATAGCATATAAACCATGGCATACCAACCATAATATCACCAATGCATTTCCAAAAAATATACATGAATCACAATAGAATAATATCTCTTATTAACATATGAAATTAACAACCAAGTCAGGGACTTCCATGTACCACCCGACCATAGATTAGGGTGAACCAAATCTCTCTTTCATCCAATCACCCCTATGCCATATTCCAATCGTGAATGTGGGATCTCATGGAATAAACCAATCACGAATGTGGGATTCCAGAGGCCAAAGCACCTCAACCCTCAACCAGCGATTCCACCTCACGCTTAGACATCACTAACACCAACCAGATCATTCTCTACCCAAGTTTTCTAGGGCTCTAGGAACTAGTAACTAAACCCACAACCTTCCAGAGCTCCAGAGTGTTTGTCCAACCTGGATTCAAGGACTAGTATCTCAACCCACCAAGGGCTCTAGAGATTTTGTCCCAACCTAGGCTCCAAGACTAGTAATTCAACCCAAGCTTTTCTAGGTCTCTTAGAGAATTTGTTCCAACCCACAACCATAAGGAATTGTGAGCACCAATTAGAAAACAATCAAGTAGAAAAACCCACAACACCATGACTATTCAGGAAATGGCAAGGCAAGGATAAAACCACTATAAAACCAGGCAATCCTCCATGCCAATGACTGAACATAACCATATAATCACATGCATATACCATTTCTCCATAAATCATCAAGGAAATCTCACATGCAACCTGTTACCTGCAAAGCAATCTAGTTGTACTTGTTGATCCAATCGTTTCCTTGCACTTTCATACATTCCCTCGCCTTCTTTCTCCAAAGCCAAGTGAACACTACAATGCTTCAAGCATGCTCCAAGAATTCTCTAAGTGTGCAAGATATGAGAGAGTGAGAAAACGAAATGAGAGCTCCAAGGTAAAACTAAAAAAAGATTGTGAACTGATCCTCAAAATCTTTTTATGATCGAGGCCTCAATTTTCTTCATTTTCATTCAATTTCCCTCTTATGCAAATGTGTGACCTTTCATCTCCCTTTTCTCCTATTCTCCTTTATTTAATAAATAAAATCACCACTTTTCCTTTGCTAATGCCTTTTCCAATTTCCATAGCCATCAATTAGTAACAAGTTATCCCCATCACTATGTTTTTCCCAAAATTCAGCTTGGAATACGTGTCCCGTGACCTTAGCCTCATTTTATTTACATAGGAAATCAACCAGGGGCTATTAGAAATCTATATTCTTCGAGCTATAGTAACTTAGATAGTCTATATTCTAATGTATTGGAATCCTCCAACTTTGTTGCGACAAAAATTCAAAGACCACGGACTATGAATTCCATGGGAATTACTACCTCCTTCTCATATACTAACTAGAATGGTGTTTGGCCTGTAAGATTCAGTTGTAGTCGCTATAAAAACACCCAAAAATTCGCCTATTATAAAAAAAATTTGGTCCCCCCCCCATGCTTCTCAAGGTCTGAGTGGCTAGAATCGTATTTGGATTAATTAGACAAGATTTTCATGGTCTAAATGTGAGCAAACCCTATTAATGTACCCCTTTACACAGTGTGTGTCATGTTTATTCTTCTTGACTTTCCTCAAAAATTGATCACAAAAATGCATTAGGGTTTCATCGATAACTTCACCTCGCCATGCTCTTCATCTTTATTAGGGTTTGTAAATTGTTGTTTTGCTCATGCATATTTGAAAACCTGGATGGTTGATTAAAGGCCCAACCTCATTTAAGAATTATCTTATTCCCTAGATGGATTTTCGCAAACATTATATGGCATTGACAACACATCATGGAATCATCATAACGTTTTTGGTACATTTTCCTATGACTACACTAGGGTTTGAAGGATTTCCATGACATACATATTCCCACCTTGATTTCCTCTCTCTCTAAGATGCAATCATAAATTTATTCCTCGACATGGAAGTTGCATGTCATCATTGGAATTGAACCAATTCACATGTTGGAGGGTTTAATACATTTGAGGAAGTGTTGTTCACAAACCCAAGATTAAAATCTTAAAACATACGCATGCACATAATTTATCCTACCTTTTAGAAGGTCATTTATATTAGTGGTATTTTTTACATCATTTAAAGCACCTCTGGTTATAGCGAATCTGTTGCTAATCCATTATTTATTACACTCCTAGAATCTTAACCTTTAAAGTTTGTGGTATATAATATTATTAACACTTACCATCATTGTGCTTATAGGTTTGATATTAAAGAGAGTTTTGAATCATCTTGAGAGGGGTGTGATTGCACTTCAAAAGATACAAACATGCATAAGGCTTCTATGAGTGCGCACTCCAAGGGGTTTAAAGGGGCTATGTTAACATTGTAAATGCAATGTTAGATTTGCATCAAACCAAAGGGAAGGATAATGAAAATGGGATGTGTGGGAGTGTATCACTAGTGTGGAAAAACAAAACCATATGCTAGCCATGCCAACACTACGTTACAAACTAGGTGTTGGAACCTATAACGAGCAACAAATTCTATGCAACGAGAATCATATTGACATATATCATGGTAAAAGGGTATTATGTTCCTCGTGTATATATGCTATGCACCAAGCATCGTAAAGGCTTATACTAGAGGAAGTTATGGGGACCATATTTCATTTACAAATGGAACTCCTAATGCAGGAACAACCACATTTGATCTGGAGTATGTACATTGGGTTGAAGAACAAAATCGATAAACGTCTGATCTGATGGATTCTTTGACAACCCATGCAACAAATATTGAACTGTGTATTTTTGTTTTGGATGATGTGTCTCATTATTATGCATTTTTGTATAAAAATCATTGTTGCATTAGTTATTTTCATCTTGTTTCTGGCATGTGGGAAGTGCTGAAAATGCAGCAAGAAAATCTAGTTTTGACTTTGCTTTGGTCAAACTAGATTAAAATTTGAATTTCTATTTTAGCAGAATACTTGGAGGTAGTTAGCTGAAGTGACATGACACTTGTCACTCATTTAACTCAGTTAATTCGAGTTAGCGAAACTTGAGTTCAATTTAGTATGATTGATTGCTAATTTCTAGCAATCTATTTTAGTTAAATTGAGTTATTTTTAATTAAACTAGTTCTAACTACTATAGGACTAGTAGAGGGTCTAGTAGTGGGGTGTGTAGTCATTAACCCTTCAGTGATCAACCAATTAACTAATCAATCAACCCAAAATAACTGATGATGTAGAGAATTTGAGTTACCCAATTGATATTGGAGTTCAACGACAATGTACTATCAATTGTAAACTATTCCAAGTTGTACAGGTGGTGCATGCAGTCAAAGATTGGCCTAAAGGAATTGTGAATTCCAGATTGAGGAATTTCATAATTAATAGGGGCATAATTTCTCAAGGAGAAACACAAGGAAATAGGAGCTTGGCAGGCTGAGAAATTGGTTAAGTGATGGCCAGAGTCAGTCGATGAAGCAATGAGATAGTCTATACAGGTGCATAGGTTTCTCAGGATTGAGAAAGCATTGTATTTCTTATCTATTCTTTGATTAATGCAATATAAATAGGAAGGGGTTTTGATAAGTTTCTTTCCCCTAGATAAATCTCTGTGTACATATGTTGAATCATGATGCATGTTTATGCTTTTCTTTCTTGATCATGAATTGCTTCCGTATATGAGTAGAGTAGATTTGAGTCTTATGTTTTAGTGAATTACATGAGAAGTTTTGAATCTACATAGAATTTCTACATGGTATCAGAGTAGGATTCACAATAGAGAAGAGAATTTGAAGTTGTCTTTGTAGGAGGATCAAATTTGCAGGATCAATTCTTCAGAGCTAGCAGGATGAATTTCTATGAACTAAGACTCGAATATTCCCTTGAGGGTAACTCAAATTATGTTTCTTGGAAGGAACGCATGGAGGCAGTACTAGAAGATAATGGGTTGAAGGAATTGATAGATAATGATATCCAGAAACTGCTAGCATCTTATGTTCAAAATCTAGAAGAATGGAAGAAGTGTGTAGAAAATGCAAGGATGATCATATTGGAGGGAGTACAAGACTATATTGTCTCTAATATCCATAGGAAAGAGACTCTGTATGTAATGTGGAAAGAATTGACATATTTGTTATAGAATATTAGTGATCACAGGAAGTTGGCACTCAAGGACAAGCTTTGGAATATCAAGATGTAGAAGGGTGACACAATACCACAGTTAAGCAGGTTCACACATTGTGTGATGAACTTGGGAATGTTGGTGTTACAATTGTAGAGGATTATCTAGTAAGATTAACAGTTGTAGGCCTTCCAAAGAGCTAGCAAAACTATTGGGATTCGCTAAATGGGAGGAAGAAGGTACCAAATTGGGAATGCCTTTGGTCTGATTTGGTGCGGGAGGAGATAAGGAGAAACACCAAAGACATAACCTCATCCAAGTGTGATGATGAGGAGAAACATTCCTTCGATGTAAAGGAAAAGAAAGGGAAAAGGAAGAAATCCCAATCCAAATTAGCATATGGTCAAGGGGGAAAGAATAAAGGCTTTTCCAAAATCAAGTGATTTCATTGTCATGAACTAGGACACTATGCCACGAAGTGTCCACGCAAGAAGGTGGGAAAGAATACCTTAGGAGGAGCAGTAGCTGAAGCTTTGGCTTCACAGTTCGAGCTTGAATTCAACCTCATCACATGCATGGTGAGCATGGTGATGGGTAGTGTGTGGTACTTGGAAAATGGTGCCTCATTCCATATGATGGGCAACAGAGAACTTTTCAGTGACTTGGAGGAGAAAGACCTCCAAATGCACATTGAGAAGGGAGATGATGGGAGATATAGCATGATTTATATCAGTATAGTTAATTTTCAGAGGAAGTTTGGCTCCCCTCTCAAACTCAAGGATGTCATGTATGTTCCAGGCCTAAAGAAAAATATTGTTTCAGTTGCTATGTTGGAAGACCATGGCTACGATGTGATCTTCAGCAAAGGGAAATCATTCCTAAGACACATAGCAATGGGACAGGAGAATCAGATCAAGGTTCGAGTGAATAACCTCTCCATATTATATGTGGAATACTTTGTAGCATTAAGCACAAAACAATAGAAGGTGTAGAGCAGAGATATCAGTGAATTATGGCATAAAAGACTTGGCCATTTGCATCATGGTGCTTTGAAGATCATGCAACATATTTATACAAGCCTCCCCAAAGGAGCATTAGAGCAGTGGGATACATGTAAAGGGTGTGCCTTAGGGAAGTACACAAAATACACCTTCCATGATTAGGACAATGAGGCACATGAAGCCCTTGAAAGGATCCACTCTGATGTATGTGGACCTTCTCCACTGCTAAGCACAAGTATTATGTTATATTTGTATGTGATTTCTCATGGAAGAGTTGGATCTTCTTCATGCAAAAGAAAGACCAAACATTCTCCAAGTTTGTTGAATTTAAAGAACTTGTTGAGAAAAAAATTGGCAAGAAAGTGAATTCTCTCAAGAGCGATACCACAGGTGAGTGTCTGTCGAATGAGTTTAAAAATTTCTATGTAAAGGATGGCATTTGGTGGGAGTTGATAGCACCCCACAACCCACAGAAAAATGGTGTGGATGAGAGGAAGAAAAAAAGTATTGTGGGAGAAACAAGGACAATGTTGCATGAATAAGGCCTGTTAGCCCCTGAGGTGCAGTTCCAAACAAATCCAAAACACTCTATGAGTCTTTGAAAATAATTTAAAAGATAGAAATAATTGCAAGAGAAAAACCTTCAGACATGCGAAAAAATAGTATCGGGAGGCAAAAACCCAAGGAAGCAGTAAAAAACAGAGCAGTGGAGGCTTGAGAAATGAATGCATAATAGCCGTCAGATCTGGGCAATCAATGGTCCAGATCCAGTTTGCAGATCGCAATCAGTGGTGGCAATAGGCAGGTATCAACGCAGACTATGTGGGACTTGCGATGGTGATCGGCGGAGTGAACTAGGACCATCGTTCAAGCGCACAGATCGACGACCCACATTGCATCACAGGATCTCTCTCCGGGAACATTACAAAGAGCACTAGCAATGGCCCAGGGCATGAGTGATATGCGATTGCGATTAATCTCATCGCTATATTGCATCAGAGCAACACCATGGATCGGGGCCTATACACATGTATATGTGCAATCCGATGAACCGGACCAGACGACATTCTAAATATTATTTCATAAGATTTGAGATCCACAAAAAAGCTATTTTCAATTCATTTTCACGGTTTTTACATATTTCTAAAATACAAAGGGGAACCTTGGAGCAGGACCGGAGCGACTTGCGATATGCGATAAGACCCGGACCCAAAAGGGTTTGTGAAGAGAAATATATAATATTTGAAGTCCGGAGGGAGCCATTTTCATGTTATTTTCACGATTTTTTGTATTTCTAAAATACAAAGAAAATACATAGGGACAGGCCATGTGCGACATGTGATAGCGACTCAGAGGGCAGACTTGATAGAGGAATAGATAGTGTTTAAGGACTTTTGAAGTCCAAAATAAACAGATCTTGGCGGGATTTCACAGTGTTGCAGCGTTTTCTGTGTAAAACAGAAAACAATCATTGTTAGTATTTGAACGGATTTCAGAAGGCCCACAAACCCATTCCATCACATAATAGAAGGCTAGAAAGGGAAAGGCAACAACACAACACAGAAAAACCAATAGAAGTGATCATGGAGCATCGCTAGCATGAGCGAGCTCCCTGACAGCGCATCAAACTACTAGAATGCAGTTACTCGGCTGTTAGAAGAAGAAACCTCTGAGCCTATGCGTGCCTAGTCATGGCATTAGACAGTTAAAAACACAGAAAGGATAGATTAAGACCTCTTGAGCCTTAGAAGGCTCGAGAGCATTGTAAAATGCCTATAAATATGTGAAATTTCAAAGTAACAAGGGTTCAACTTTTGGAGACTATGGAGACTCTACTCCTCTAGCTTCTCATCTTCATTCCAGCAATATAAGCTTCTTTTGTAGTTATATGTTCAATTCCCATTTTCTATTATGTATTATGCTTGCACTTGAATAGGTTATTCATGTTTTCTTCTGTGTCTAATGCCAGATAATTGTCATCTTATCTCTCCATTGATAAATTAGATTTGCAAGCTTCATTTGCTTTTTGTAGCTATCCATTCATATGTGTTTATGTATGCATCTACTGGTACAGTTAGTATTCTCCATTTATCCATTGAATCTATAAACTATTGAGCATTAGTGGTCTAAAGCCTTGTAAAGTTGAGGGTGTTCATGCATGTCTTGAGTGAAAATAGAGTTGAAACAGTCATTTGACTTGATCCAAACCATCATCCATTCCAATAGTTCAAAGAACAATATTGAAGACTATATGTTACCAGGAATCTCCGAGCTACAAACTAGGAGAGTTTCCTGGAGTGATAACAAGGCCTACCACTACACTTGTGGGTTGAGGCATGCAACACAATGATCTGTTTGTAGAACAGGAGTCCTCATCGGATTCTTGGCATGAGTAATACAAAAGAATATTTTTCAGTGAAGAAACCAAATGTGTCACACTTCGAGATCTTTCGATCATTAGTTTACTGTAATGTTTCCAAGGAATCAAGGAAAAATGTAGAACCAACAGTATAGTTGGGAATATTTGTGGGGTACACAAGAACACCTCACAACTATCGTGTGTACTTTCCATCTCTCAGGATGAAAATTGTTCGTTGGGATGTGAAGTTTGATGAGGAGAAAACAATGAGGTGTTCTCTTGAGAGGGAGCTTTAGTTGCATTCTAATAAGGAGGTTTTAGATCCAAAGGAAGAACCTCAAAAATTTGTGGAGCATCCACAAGAAAAGGAGAAGAGAGTGGAGGCATCCATCCACTTAAGCAGAGACATCTAGAGAAGGAATGAAGCAAACTAGGGAAGATGACAGATTATTGCATGATGCCAGAGAGAATATGGGAGAACCCACTTCATAGCGTCGGAAGAGGAGGTGCATCCGAAGAGGAGGTCACCAGATTGGTACACTAGCTACATGGCTCTTATGAGTGATCTTGTAGAGACTAAGCCATCCTCATTCGAGGAAGTTGTAGAGAAGCTGGTATGGGTAGATGGCATGGTAGAGGAATATGATTCCATTATCAGAAACAATGTTTGGGAATTGGTCCCAAGACTATAGGATAAATCAGTGGTGGGTTTGAGATGGATCTAAGAGGTAAAACAAGAAACAGACAAAATCATAGAGAAACATAAGGCCAAATTTTTGGACAAGGGGTTCTCTAAGGTGGAGGTAATTAACTATGAGGAGACGTTTCCTCTAGTAGCAATATACTCTTCCATCGGATCAATTCTAGCACTTGCATCATAGATGGGATGGAAGATCCACCAGATGGATGTGAATACATCATTCCTCAATGGAGTTATTGAGGATAAGGTGTACACTAAACAACTAGAATGTTTTGATACCTTTTATAGAGAGTCGCATGTGTGCACACTCAAGCGAGCATTGTATGGATTGAAGCAAGCACTTTGTGCTTGGTATACTAGGATCGACAATTTTCTCACAAGGTTGGGCTTCACCATAAGTGAAGCATATGAAAACATTTATCATATTTTTTTTCAAGGTAAATTATTGATTATTGTGTTATATGTCGATGATTTAATTTTAACTGGTGACGAGAAGTGATTAGTTCTTGCAAAAGGATCTTGTAATAGAATTTGAGATGAAGGACATGGGACTCATGCATTACTCTCTCGGTTTGGAAGTATGGCAAGGAGATGGGGAACTATTTGTCTCTCAAGGAAAGTATGCCAATGAGATACAAAATAAGTTATTAATGGAGAGTATAAAACCCATGGACACTCTTGTAGCTGGCAGTTGGAGGAAGGAGGATGCACTTTAGGCGATGATGTGGATGCTTCCATTTACAGGAAAATTGTGGGTTCACTTATGTATTTGGTGAGAACATGAAGAAACATGTGTTATGTAGTTAGCCAACTTAGTCAAGCAATGGTTAAGCCAACCAAATGGTATTGGAAAGTAACAAAGAATGTGTTGAGATACCTCAAAGGCACTACTCAGTTTGGTCTTTGGTACATACAAACAGAGGGAGTGGAGATGCAAGGCTTCACAGATGCATATTGGGTGAGGAGTCCATCAGACAGGAAGAGAACATTAGGAGGAATTTTTAGTGTTGGGTCAATAATGGTTTCTTGGTAAAACAGGAAGCAAATATTTGTGGCACTCAACTCAGTAAAAGTAGAGTACATGGCTGCAAATCAAGCAGCATGTGAGGCGATTTGGATGAGAAAGGTTATTGTTGGGTTATTTGGTCAGATGATGGATCCTACTTTTATTTACTGTGATAATCAGAGTTGTATCAAACTATTTGAGAATATTGTATTTCATGATCGATCCAATCATATCAATATTTGGTGTCACCATATATGGGATTGTGCGCAGAGGTGGATTATGTTGTTGGAGTACATTCATACATACGAACAAGATGCATATATTTTGACAAAGGATTTCTCAAGAGGAAAATTCGAGTTCCATAGAGGCAGGATTGGGGTATTAGATAATCCATTTCTTCCTGAGAGGGATTGTTGAAAACAGAACAAGAAAATCTAGTTTTGACTTTGCCTTGGTCAAACTAGATTAATATTCGAATTTCTATTTCAGCATAATACTTGGAGGTAGTTAACTGAGGTGACATGGAACTTGTCACTCAGTTAACTCAGTTAATTCGATTTGGAGACACTTAAGTTTAGTTCAGTATGATTGATTGCTAATTTCTAGCAATCTATTTCAATTAAATTGAGTTATTGTTAGTTAAACTAGTTCTAACTACTAGAGGACTAGTGGAGGGTCTAGTAGTGGGGTGTGTAATCAGTCACACTTCAGTGATCAACCAGTTAACTAATCAATTAGAATGAAATAATTGATGCATGCAGAGAATTCGATTTACCTAGTTGATATTGGAGTTCAAGGGTAGTGTACTATCAGTTGTAAACTATTCGAAGTTGTACAATTGGTGCATGTAGTCAGAAATATGCCTAAAGGAATTGTGCAATCCATATTGAGGAATTTACTAATTAATAAGGGCCTAATTTCTCAAGGAACAATGCAAGGAAATAGGAGCTTGGTAGGATGAGAAATTGGTTAATTGTTTTCCAGAGTCAATCGGTGAAGCAATGAGATAGACTATACAGGTGCAAAGGTTGCTCAGGCTTGAGAAAGAATTGTATTTCTTCTCTATTTTTTGATTAATGAAATAAAGATAGGAAGGGGTTTATAAAAATTACATTCCCCTAGATAAATATTTGTGCATGGGTGTTAAATCATGATTCATGTTTATGATTTTCTTTCCTAATCATGAATTTATTTCTGCAGATGAGTAGAGTAGATTTGAATCTTATGTTTTAGTATATTACATGTGAAATTTTGAATCTATGTAGAATTTATACAGGAATAATTTGTCAAGCATTTTTTTATGAGCAAGTAGAGGATGCATTATCACGAGGCACGAAAGATGATACAACATCCCCTTGTAGAGAATTTGGTAGTAGGTCTACTAGGTGCATCGAATGTGGTGGTATACACTAGCAAGGAAGATTTTGGGTAGGCGTTGAATTAATGAAGAACACAAGTAAAAGGAATTCCAATGCCATGTTGGCCATCACGTAAATTAGGAAATTCCATGAAATTAAGGCTATACAAAGAATTCATACAATGCTAGCAAAAGAGTTCGATTGTTTTCAGGTTTGTTGAATAAATCCAAGCTATTATCAATCTGAAAAGAAGTCTTAATTCGACGAGGGGTTTCCCACACTTTAAAGCCTCTTTCACAAAGTCGAAGGATGAAATATCTGATTCTATACCCATGGATCATGTTGTGGATTGCTTAGTACAAGTTGATGTAGCTTGGTCTGAAAATGCATTAATGGAATATGAACTTAATCACAACAAGAAACGGTTTGCAAGTCACATTTTCAACTTGCAATTTCTCATGAGAAGCATGTCCATTTGGAGGTTACAATTTTATACAAAATTTGCAATGTCGCAAACAAGACCTTGACAAACTGATGCCTTATGTGACCTCACCTATCATGCACCTATGTGACCTCTCATCAAGTCGCTAAGTGGTAGAATCCTACCTGGAGAAGTTAGTGCTTAGTGCGACCTATCCCTTTAATGTGACCTAATGACTTGAAACCTTCCTTCCTATGTGACCTAACTACCTTTACGACCCAAGGCCTATTCCCTATTAGTTACTAATGCTGAGAAGAGAAAATGAGACCTTTCTTATGCGAATTTTACGAATCACATTCTCTACTTACGACTGGTAGGGTTGAGCTATGGAGATCCACAATTTAGATAAATGAATATTCAACTTATGTTGCTTTGATATAAATCTAAATGTTGACAATTCTATGTAAGGGTGACTATTGCGGAGATGCTACCTGATGCTTATCGCAAAGGTACCTCAAAGATTATCTTGAAAATATATAACAATGGTATAGATGGCAGTGGTTGTGTGTTATAGACATTTTTGTGCCTTACAGCATTGAGCATGAAATGTCCATAATCCAAGGGATCCAAAGTCCCTAAATGAGTTGTTCCTACCCCTAGAGGAACAAGGTCAACCAATGACAGCTTCTCCCAGAAGTTCTCCACCAAAAACCACTCAGAAACAGTCTATTCAGGATCAATTCAGAGGCTCCACTAGCTGTCTGCGCTGAAATGCAAAGATTACACTGGCTAGGTGCACTGCAACGCAGGTAGAGGCACTACCAGGGTGCGCTGAGCAGGAAATGACAAATGGCAAGTTCATTCAACGAGGTGGAAAGACCCTGGAAGCTTCCAGAATCTTCTCCAATGACACTTGCCTCAATGAATTCGACTAGTGATGAGTAAGAGGTTCTCAACCTCCAAGTGGAAGCAAGAACTGACAGAGAGAAGCCACAAGTCAAAACATGAGCTGACTCATCCTCTCTGCTCACATCTATATATGGATCTCTCACCCAGAGGTTCAGGAGGCTGGAGTTTTGTATTTGCGGAGAATTGCTGTTGGTTTGAGATTGAGATTAGTACATTGGGTGATTTATGCTTTGTTGGAGGAGAGGAAGGGATTCCATTGCTGGGAGGTAGATGCTGGATCGGGCCTCACTTGGTTGTATCTCCTCTTGGACTTTATTTACTCTATCAATAAACTATTTGAGTTTCTCCTACATGTTGTATACCAATGATGTTTTGTTATGCTTACATGTTTAGCTTAATCTGATCTTGAGCTTTTTATGAATGTATATCTGTATCTTTGTGTAGTTTCTCTTTCTTGTGATCTTACAGGAATTCAGTGAAGCTGGGCCGGTGAAGGAGCAAGAAGCTGGGAGCTACCGAAGAGAGGAGTGATTTGTATCGACAAACTAGCGGAAGATACCGGTTAGTTAGATCCTTTTTCCTCACTTGCATCTCATAAAGAAGAATACTCGAATAAGTTTACCTGTTTGTTGCTAAGGCACTATCACCTCTTAGAGTGGGATAGGGGCATTCCGTATTGGATACTTTTCCCAACAACAAATTGGCGACTCCGCTAGGGAGAGTATCTTGTTGGTTTATTTGTGTTTCTGGTCTTGTTCTTCTCATAAACTCAGGAGTGCCGAATCGAAATGCACTTGCCATTTTCAAGTGCAAAGTAGAGATCTGCCTCTCTAGTCCACTCATTGGGCCTGTTTTTATGATCTGAACAAACTGATCCACAAGTGCTCTAACAGCCCTTTGTGATAGATCTTAGTCCTCCTATAAATCATCCTCCTAATTGTACCTAATTGATAGCTTTGATTTGGCCAAAAACTGTTGATTTAACTGCAAACCGTAACCCAGAACCCAGAAACAACTCTCGTTTCTGCTTCAGCGCAGACTCTGTGAAGAGGTTCTGCATTTCAACGTAGGTCTCGTGAAGGCTACCTGCGCTAAATGTCAAAACCTCTGTGTTGGGAGTGCGCTGATCAGTCTTTGCCTTGTGCAGCTGTGGTTCCCTGCTTCCTTTTGCTCAGTTTGATCTCTGTTTTTGCAGCCTGTTATCAGTCAGTGTACCTATCTGAAACCCCTTTTTCTTTGCCTCAATTCCACCTCAGTTGTATAAAGAAACTGTATTTGTTCTTTGTGTATTTGTTACATCATTTGCAGTTTCCCATTACAAAAGTAAACCAGTCATACTGTCGCCCTTAGATCTAGACCTGTCGTAAGTGTCGTTTTGATCTTAGGAGTAAGTTTGTTTGCTGTTCACAGTTGATTAAGCTTTTACTTTTGTCATTTGGTTTGAATTTATGCATTTCTAGTGTCGAAACAAGTAGATCATAAGGTGTCGTAATCGTCTTTTTGATTTTGAAAAAGGAACTTGTTTATGTTTTCACTTGAAATCGAATTCAAATTTGTACAACAGCTTTCTTTTTAGGCATCAATATTAAGGAAGCGAAAACAAATACATGCATTTGTGCATTTGCATTTTGATAGTTTGCATGCTTTGATTTAGGGAAAAGTGCATTACAGTGTGCTCTATGCTCTTTGAGAAAAGTTGTATCTTCCTTTTCCCCTTGTAGCTAGGATTTTCATTGTTGAAAAGATATAAAAGCTTGCTTATCATCATTAGACTGCATTTAGGAATTGTATCATACATCTCGTGGTGATCCAAAAAAGGCAAACTTCTAAGAAAGATCAACCTAAAATAAATTGAATGAACTTAACAACGCTTTGTAACTTAACGCACAACATAGAGGTTTAGGCTAGAGACGTGTTCCGGCGTCGTAAAACCTAGTGACTGTCGATCTCGCTGATGGTTGGGTGATTCCTTCTGAGGGACGATAGCGCCAGTACAGATTGTGCTCCCACGTACCGTCGTGTATATATTGGGAGACCCCTATAGGCATAAAACCTTTATCCTTAGGAAGCCGTGTCGGCCGCCCTACTGATCGCAATGCACTGAACACAGCATTCAGGAAGATTGGCCGCCCGTACCTTAAAAAGTATTATGCGGTTTTGCGAAAAGTTTGGCACACCCTCTACCTAGAACTCCAGAGCAGTTCCTTTTGGCATTTTTCAGACTCTATAACGGAAAAAGTCCATCCAAGAATTTGTCACTTCGGGCTCATTAAAACATCGAAGGAGACTAGAGTCATCTTTAGCTTTTTCTCGACTCTTTAAAATTGAAAAAGCAAGTTGTGTCTAAAGCGTCGTTAAAATTTATTTTAAACGGAATAATCACCCCTTTTTCCTGCGTTGATCTTTAGGTTGAGAAAATGGAACCCACCAACCAAGGAATTCCCCTTGGTGGAAATCCTAGTCCCTTCTCCTCTTGGGGAGATGTTGGTGCGCCCCATATGGCCACATTGTCGCTTCCAGGACTGACAATTGGCCTGCCGGTCTGGCTCTTCTCAACCAATGTCGTTCAGAACACCACTATTCTTGAACAGTCGAATCAACAGTTAGACCAATCCAGAGTTGCCCACCAGCCTTCTACTTCCTCTAACTCTTCCTCTCCTCCCTCCTCTTCACTTGACGGAACTGGTAAAACAAAAAACCAAGTTCCTAAGGAGAAGAAGGAAAAGAAGAAGAAAGAGAAGAAGAAGAAGGAGCCAAAAGCGACTGGGGGCAAACAAGTGTCGTCTAACAAAAATCCACACACAGCACTGACTAGGCCTAAATCGCCATGTGTCATATGCAAGGGAGACCACTTCCACAGAGATTGTCCCTGCATCCCTCAGATACTAAGGGACTGGTCTCCCCGTTTGCACAATCCGGTGGCATCAACCTCTTATAGCCATGTTGAATGCATACCGTCAACTAGCGAGAGTGAAGTCCTTGGATAAAAAGGGAGAGCTAGATCCCCCTGTAGACTGTGCGAA
The DNA here is from genome assembly GCA_031772625.1 of Pinus tabuliformis. Taxonomy (NCBI): domain Eukaryota; kingdom Viridiplantae; phylum Streptophyta; class Pinopsida; order Pinales; family Pinaceae; genus Pinus; species Pinus tabuliformis. The sequence continues at coordinate 945,752,795 of CM062820.1, forward strand.
GGCGATCACGCCATCCACCGTTGTCCCTTCTTAGACGAAGCGAAAAGAGTTTTGGATGATCGTCCGGTTTCACCGTTACGACTTCCTCCTGGATATAAAAAACTCTTGCCGAGTCCTTCGTTAGTTGAAAATCCAGCTGGCCCACTCAAGTGGTCAGCTGAAGCGCCGGTCATTGAAGATGAACCAGCTGAATCCATACCTGACGAAAGTCAAAAGTTCGAGGCGGCAGTTGACCCGATCTTGCCTTCAGAGGTATTATCTTCGAATGATACAGTCACTGAAGAGGATAAAGATGACACCATCCCAATTCTCTTCATCAGCACAGACTCCGACGAGCACGGGGGCACTCCCCCCATTCCTTTATCGCAAGAAGGAAGTTCGTCAAAGCGATACCCGGTCGTTTACTCGGTCCCACCACCAAGCAACCTAGTTGTCTCCTTCGACTGGAACCAACTAGGCAGACCTCGTTTGCCAGCAAGCATACCATTCAGAATTATCGTCCAAATATATAGAATGGTCATGGCTGGCACCATCATTGATGAAGGGGCATCTGTGAGTATCCTTTCCTCCACTGCTTGGAAAGCTCTTGGTTTGCCAGCGCTTTTGTCTGAAATGAGAAATCTGACAGGCTTTGATAAAGGAACCAGTCGACCTTTAGGGATCCTCCCCAATGTGCCCGTAACATTGAGAGGGAAGACCGTTCAAATGAACGTGATGGTCGTTCAAGGACCCTTAGATTATAACTTACTCCTTGGACGAGACTATATATATTCCATGGGAGCCATCGTCTCCTCACTCTTTAGAGTAATGTGTTTTCCGCACGAAGGAAGAGTGGTCAAGCTCGTGGACTAGCTTTCATTTCCCGGATCACGCATCGCAAATAGTCATATACCATCCCTAAATGGTCTCTTCACGCAAGAAATGTCTCAACCCACGGTCCATCCTCCCGATGAGCGCGAGTAATTCGGAGGGATATGACTGGAACCCAGGGGGCATGCGTCCTAGTCTGCTTCGGCAGGAAAACTTTGGGTATAAGGTAGGTTTCCGCGGGAGAATATGACTAGTCTGTACCCCGTCCGTGATTGAGATAGGGGTTATTCTAGAATAAGATTCTTTTGTCAAAGTTATGTGTTTGACAGAACAGAGTCACTCACCTTTGTTCATCTCGGTGAACATCGCCGAAGAAGTGTTTTGTTTGAAAGATTAACAGGACAATCTTTGGGTAACCTGAAAGAGGTAGGCCTCTCTCGATAAAACAATTGTTTTGGCGGAAGTGAAGTAGAGGTAACCTTGAAACTCTGTTTTATACCTGGGGGCATGCAAACCTTTTGGAGTGCAAGCAAGGGGCGGCTATTTATTTTTTAAATTTTTAGGACCTCTAACCCTTTAAACTCGTAGGATTAGTCGTTTCCGAACTTACATAACAAAAGGATGCGGGGCATAGCTTTAGTAAGGCGCAAGCTCCATAAAAAATGGCATCATACATGAGACATTTTTATCATATGACTGGAAGATCGAGCAGTTTTTGCACATAGTTCATGCTCGTTAAAAAATAAACATAAGATTGAGCAGTGTTTTTCCGCGTTTAAGCTCGTTAAAAAATGAACTATCCCCCCGGTAAATAACCACCGTGAATGTAACATTATCAGCCATTAAAGCCTTGGTCGTGTTTGCACCGTCACCTCCACTTTTCCATTGGCCGATCATTCACCTCCATATAATTGTTTACCCATTTTGAGGAACAACTGCGAAGAGTGATTTCACTAGCCATCCTTGTGACACTGCCGTGATTGGAAAATTCCAACCTTTACCTGGAATCAACTGCTAACCCGTTTTATCACTCGTTCCTCAAAAGACGAGTCTTCTTTAAGCTCTTTTCATCTGACTCGTAAAATATGAAAAGATTGCCGAGTTTTGGCCTTCCAGCTCGTTAAAGCGACCGGAAGTGCTATCCCTCCTCTAGATTTTAATCTTTTTGGACCTGAGGGATTATTGCACAAAAAGATCAAGCGCTTGTTTTGGTCGGCTCGTTAAAACTATCTAAAATCCATCCCTTCTGTATTGTTTTATACTTTTTCAGACTTAAGGGATTAGATGACGAAAATGGACTTTCGGAGTTGACTTTACGTACCTTTTCAGACTCTCTAAAAATGAAAATGACCGAGTTATCTTTGTCGTTAGACTCGTTAAAAGCATTAAATAGCGACAACTTGTCTTTAGACGAGAACGAGTTTCACTATCGCTAGGCTCGTTAAAACATAGCGATGGGTTTGCCCGAAGGGCAAATTATAGAACAAGCATATGTTATCCTCCTCAAGCTTGACAAAAATAAAGAGGTACTGGCCAGCAATGACTGGGGAAAAAATTGGGAAGAAACTCAAAGAACTTTATTGGTAGCAAGTCGCTCTTGAACATGACACTTCCACTCCGTGCCTGAGTCGGGTTGGGTTGTCTCATTCACCGGTCACATCACCATGGTCTCGCCAATACCATCCATCTTTGGGGTAAATGCTACCAATCCATCACACAAGTGTCGCCAATATGTTCAAGAGAAGTCATCCAGAGAAGTCAACCATGTCCCATCCACTACCATACATTATCCTTCATCCTTTCATGACCGCCACCCTGAACCATATATCATCAGATTGTTTTCACCTCCATAAAAATCATTTGCTCCGTTCCGTGTCACTGATGTGGGATACATTAAGGCCCTCCTTTGACGGATCGCTTCTTGTCGACATCAGCTCATTATCCAAGAAGTTGATCTAGGAACAACCCCTTCAGTACTTTGAAGCTTGCATGCCTCAATGGCAAGTTTCTCACTTCCGGCGACAGGTATACATCAATGACCTTCGACCGAAAGATTTTGCGTGGTGTTCGACGCCAAGTCCTTTATTCACACCACGTGAATTGTACTGCAGTACCTTGAGGGTCATTATCATTATAGGTGATTCCTCTCGCGCTTGTTAACGATTTACCTCATTGACCGGTAATCAAGCGATGTCTTTCCATGTTCGACTTCAGAACATTTCTCACATGGATCGACTTGTACTTAGAGTGAAGATAGAACGAGATTGAAGACCCCAGATCTAGTTTCATCCATCTGGGCTGCGATATATATTCAGGAAAGATAAAGACATTGACATGTACATCATTGCAGCAGATAATCATCCTACCAAAAGGATGATGATTTCATCAAAATCATCAGTCTACCATCAGACGATTGTCTGTTCTAGGTACAGAAAAATGAATTTATAAAGCTGAGCATGGGAATGCTCGCCTCAGCTAGATCATGAAAGCAGTATAAAAAATAATGTATTGTATTGTATCTTATTACAGGTCTCCTCCCAGCATTGGAAGAACTTCGGATCCTCCTAATAAAGCATTTCACCCGATAAACGACCTCATACTTTAGGGGGCAACTGTTATAGACATTTTTGTGCCTTACAGCATTGAGCATGAAATTTCCATAATCCAAGCGATGCAAAGTCCCTAAATGAGTTGTTCCTACCCCTAGAGGAACAAGGTCAACCAATGACAGCTTCTCCCAGAAGTTCTCCGCCAAAAACCACTCAGAAACAGTCTATTCAGGATCAATTCATAGGCTCCACTAGCTGTCTGCGCTGAAATGCAGAGATTACACTGGCTAGGTGCACTGCAATGCAGGTAGAGGCACTACCAGGGTGCGCTAAGCGGGAAATGACAAATGGCAAGTTCATTCAACAAGGTGGAAAGACCCTGGAAGCTTCCAGAATCTTTTCCAATGACACTTGCCTCAATGAATTCGACTAGTGATGAGTAAGAGGTTCTCAACCTCCAAGTGGAAGCAAGAATTGACAGAGAGAAGCCACAAGTCAAAACATGAGCTGACTCATCCTCTTTGCTCACATCTATATATGGATCTCTCACCCAGAGGTTCAGGAGGCTGGAATTTTGTATTTGCAGAGAATTGCTGTTGGTTTGAGATTGAGATTAGTACATTGGGTGATTTATGCTTTGTTGGAGGAGAGGAAGGGATTCCATTGCTGGGAGGTAGATGCTGGATTGGGCCTCACTTGGTTGTATCTCCTCTTGGACTTTATTTACTCTATCAATAAACTATTTGAGTTTCTCCTACATGTTGTATACCAATGATGTTTTGTTATGCTTACATGTTTAGCTTAATCTGATCTTGAGCTTTTTATGAATGTATATCTGTATCTTTGTGTAGTTTCTCTTTCTTGTGATCTTACAGGAATTCAGTGAAGCTGGGCCGGTGAAGGAGCAAGAAGCTGGGAGCTACCGAAGAGAGGAGTGATTTGGATCGACAAACTAGCGGAAGATACAGGTTAGTTAGATCCTTTTTCCTCACTTGCATCTCATAAAGAAGAATACTCGAATAAGTTTACCTGTTTGTTGCTAAGGCACTATCACCTCTTAGAGTGGGATAGGGGCATTCCGTATTGGATACTTTTCCCAACAACATTGTGTTGTCTCACTAGGTGAAGTAGCAAATAATGACCGTTAGAAAATTGTTAAAAATTTGTTGAGGAATCTCTTTGAACTCTTTGCCTTGCATATATTGAGGTGGAAGATAATCCAGAGAGACAAAACATTCTCACCAATGGTTATACATTTGTATGCCTTGTTGGGATCAAGGATCTTGCACAGCCTAGTGTCAAAGAAGCAATGAACTCTGTAGAAATATAGGTGTTACAGTGGGAATGGTTACTGACGACAATTTTGACGTAACGAAAGAAAATTGCAACAAATAGAAGCGTGGTAATCAAAATGTCTAACTTCCATGAAAAAAACTTAGAATAGATCAATATTCTAATACCAAATATCCTGGTTATGGCAAGATTTCACCAATAGACAAGCATACTTTGGTAAAATACTTACGCATAACTCGGGGAGAAATTTTTAATTTGATGGATGATGGTGCAAATGATGCACCAACTTTACATGATGCTATCATTAGGCTTGTTTTGGTCATTATTAGGCAGTGCATGAAGAACGAGTCTCAAGTTGCAAATCACAGTATGAGCTTCAGTGATGAGATGTGACCTTCCCTGCAAGTGTGACTATGACCTCTTCTATGTACTTATCATGGTAAGTTACAAGGCACACCTCTATGTGCAATGTTTTCACTTACCACCCACTATAGACGTGACCTGTGACTCACATATGAGAATGGTACATATACCTACCAAAAATGCGACTTACTTTGCATTTGAATTTGCAACCTGCATACTTGGGTTCGACAACCAATGTGTTGAGGGACAAAATAAATGAAACTTGATCATGGAATAACCAAGGCTAGATCAAGAAAACTCATATGTCTATGACTCCATATATTCAACCCCAAGGCATAGGCAAATTGGTTCTAGATACAACTTCTTGCAACATGCTATAAAGATGCATCTATAAGGTTGGAGCATAAAGTTGTAAAAGTATTATGGAAGATAGGAGTATTGACAAGAGTCTTCTTCCCAAACATGATTGTGGTAGCCCAGGATGATCTCACACACATCACATGTGTTTATAGTGTTTTTGTGTAGAAAGGAACTACATAGTGGTCCAAATTATTTTCTTTTTTTTTCAATTGATGGTGTTTTAATGTCATTCTTTGTTTGAAAGTATGTGTGACCAATGCTATTTTTCTGCAGGTAAAAAATGTTGATTCACATGGAGTGATCCAGGTGGATATTGGTGGCCACCTGCCAAGTCCACCTGGACCCCCACCATTATCTTTCTCAGCATTTTCAGTTTCCTTAATTGTAGCACCACTTACTATTTTTAGCAGTTTTTTCGGGTCCTAAACTTCCAGAGCCGTTTTGAGGCCCTAAACGACGTTTTTTTGGGGAATCCGGGGGCAACATGGGTCCATGGAATGGACCGATGTTGCTCGTTCCAACAATGGTAGTACTCGGATAGATCTTTCTAACGAGCTATTGTACGCGTCAAATGGAGATCATATGCCAAAGTTACGACCCCGGGAAGTTGATGTACCAATTTACCCCAAACGGGGCCCACAGTTTGGCGTTTCATCTCCTAGGGTTAGGTTTGGAATGTTAAGGGTTTTCCATTGTTTCTCAACAATAAATAGGCCTTCAAGCCTCATTGTAACACAGTTCAGAGGCATGTAGCCATCACATCTCTTCTCAGAGATAAGCTACCATCGCCCTAGCTGGTTTATTTCCATTTCTGGTTGTAAGCATATTTCAGTATTTTCCATTAATGAAATGAAGCATTATTTCTGCTGCATCTTTGTGTATATGGTTATCTCTGTAATTTGTTGCGTTCCTGTTTAAATCCGGATCAGTGGTATCAGAGCGGTCTGCTTTTTCTCTGTTTTTCTTTGCATGTTCCCAACAAGGTCGGGATATAAGGAGTTAGGGCTTGAACTGGTTGAACCTTTGCAAGACCAGCCTCACAAATCCCGACGGCCTCCCATGGTGGATGAGAAGAAAGACGAGGGGGCAGGAGATCCCATCAAAATCTTGCTCGAAGAAGCCCTCGAGCGACAATGGAACGTGATGATGGACAGCTTTGCCCAGATCCTTTAGCGGCTACCCAGAAGCGACGCATCGGCTTCCAGCAGCTACTCTGGAAATGCCACACGCTTTAAGGTACAAGTTAATTTTGAAATCCCCATATTCGAGGGTCAGATAGACGCAGATGCCATAGGTAAATGGTTAAATCTGCTAGAGGGTTATTTTTCTGTTCATGAATTTTCGAGTCGGGAAAAGATTGTTTTTTCTCTTCTCAAAGCAGCCCCCTTCTCAAGGACTGGTGGGAAACCTACTGCGAGCAGAAGGATGAAAGTACTGGCTCACTATTTTCAGCCGCACCCACCTGGGATTCGTTCCGGGATGCCATCAAGGAGCAGTACTACCCTGTTGGAAGCTATGAGGATGAATACATAAAGTGGACCACGCTACGGCAGGGAAGGGACCAAGACGTGCCGGAGTTCACCAATCTTTTCCATACCCTTCGCACAAAGTTGGGTATCAAGGATTCGGAGCAACATTTGATACTCAAATACCGTGGCTGCCTGCACAAGTACATCCAGGAAGAAATACAATTCCTAAACATCCCCTTGCTCGGCGCAGCATACCGATATGCCGTCAAGGTCGAGCAGAAGTTTAAACAAAAGAAGCGAGACTTTGGATCTGCGAATCCAAAGCAGGGTAAAGGTGCCCCTAAACCACAGAACAAAGGACAAAGCCAAGGCGGGACAGCCCAAGACAACCAGCCGAAGCTGCAAGCAAGGAACAGCGCCGCGAAGCCGAGAAAGGACACTGGAAAATGGTGTGAGCTCCATAAGAGCTCCACTCACAACACAAGTGAGTGTCGGGCCAAGTAGTCACTGGTGGCTGAGCTAAAGGTTTCAGAATCAGATGCATGTTCCGACTCGGAGTCAGAACCCGATAAGGGGTATGAAAAAGGGAAGCAGATCATTGATGCGGAACCCAGTGCCACTGTTGCTACCGCAAAGATCCAGAAAAATGAACCCGAAGATCTAGAGGAGGAGGAGCGTCTCTTCCACTCCCAGATGTGGGTAAAGGGCTCCCCGATACAGTTCATTGTTGATAGCGGGAGTCAAAAGAACCTCATTTCGGCAGAGGTCATGAAGCGGTTGGGCTTACCGACCACAGCACATCCACATCCATACACCATTGGGTGGCTTCACCAAGGACGAGATCTTCGCATGAGCCAGCAGTGTCGCCTTCCATACAACATCAAGCCCTTCACGGATGAGGTATTGTGTGACATTGCTCCCCTTGAAGTTTGTGATGTATTACTAGGACAACCATACTTGTGGAAGCGACATGCTGTGTATGAATCAAGGCCCTGTGCTGTTATTATTACATTGGGAAATAAGTTGTTCAGGATACCAGAGGTAGCACCACCTGCCGCCATCTCTTTGATTACTGCAAAACAATGCAGTAAGATCATTTCCAAAACCAGGAAATTTGTTTTCTTGATGATACGCCCTCAAGGAAAGAAGAAGACAGTGGCCGCGGCCTCCAGACGTGGTCCCTCTGCACGACAACTACAGATGGACAAGATTGTGGAGGAGTACGAGGACATCTTCACCTCCCCGGCAGGGGTTCCTCTGCACTGTCAAGTCAAGCACTCCATCGATCTGACCCCAGGTGCGCCGCTACCCAATGGACCAATTTATCGGCGCTCCGTTCTGGAGAACAATGAAATCAAGAGGCAGATTCAGGAGCTCCTGCAGAAAGGTCACATCCGTCCGAGTTCATCGCCCTGTGGGAGCCCGATCGTGTTGGTACAGAAGAAGGATGGAACGTGGAGACTCTGTATTGACTATCGGGCGGTGAACAAGATCACTGTCCGTAATAGGTACCTGATCCCGCGGATTGATGACCTCCTAGACCAACTAAAGGGGGCGAAATATTTCAGCAAGATCGATCTGAAGTCAGGATATCACCAGGTACCAATCGAACCCTCTGATGTGTGGAAGACTACCTTCAAATCCAAGGAGGGCCTCTTCGAATGGTTGGTCATGCCTTTCGGATTGATGAATGCTCCTGCAACCTTTATGAGGCTAATGGATGACATCTTGCGGCCATTCACCAACTCCTTTGTAGTAGTATACTTGGATGACATTCTGATCTTGAGCCAGAGTTGGGAAGAGCACCTCCACCACATCCGACAGGTTCTCCAAACACTGCAGCAACACAAGCTATGTGCCAATTTGGAGAAATGCACTTTTGGCATGACCCAGGTTCAGTATCTGGGATACATCATTGATGAACAGGGGGTGCATGTCGATCCAGCCAAGATCCAAGTCATTCGGGATTGGCCCTCTCCAACCACTCTAACAGAGCTCCGCAGCTTTCTAGGTCTTGCCAACTTCTACCGCAGGTTTGTGTTGGGGTTTTCTCATATTTCTTGGCCCTTGAGTCAAGTCACCAAGGGAGGGGCTAAAGCAAAATTCTTTTGGTCTGAATCTCAACAAAAGGCATTCATGGAGTTGAAGGATCGCCTCTGCACGACACCAGTGCTCGCGTTACCAGATTTACAACAACCATTTGAGGTCAAGACAGATGCCTCTGACTATGCTATTGGGGCAGTCCTTACTCAACATGGACATCCAGTGGCATATCACAGTGAAACACTTTCAGACACAGTCCGGAAGTACCCCACTTATGATAAAGAGATGTATTCCATTGTACAGGCCTACTGACAATGGAAGCATTACATTTTGGGGAAGGAAATGGTCATCCACACAGACCACCGACCCCTGCAGTTCATACAGACCCAAGGGAAATTGCAGAATGATCGCCATCAGAAGTGGTCTACATACCTGCAACAGTTCCATTTGAATATCAAGTATAAGAAGGGCAGCACCAATAATTTTGCAGATTGCCTCAGTCGACCACCGATCATGGCGTTAACCACCGTGCTCAACTCTTGTGGGCACGAGACTTCTGATTGGCCACTTCTCTACAAAAGCGACCCAGAATTCGGCCACACATACCAGACACTCTTGGAGGGTCGGCATGTTGCAGATTTTCACCTCCAGGATGCCCTATTATGCCACCTCGGTCACCTTTGTGTTCCTTCAAGCGAGCGTGCCAAGATGATTTGGGAAACACACTACAGTCGGGCTCCTGGGCATTTCGGGGTCGAGAAAACAGTGGCAGTACTGCAAAATTATTTCTATTGGCCGAATCTTCGACAGGATGTTGGGAAGTACATCAGATCATGTACTGCCTGTGCCATTGCCAAACCAACCATTAAGAATCACGACCTCTATACCCCGTTGCCTACCCCTAGTCGACCTTGGGAATCCATCTCCATGGATTACATGTCAGGCCTTCCTTCCACTAAGCATGGAAATGACTGTGTTTTTGTGGTCGTCGACAGGTTCTCGAAGATGGCCATTATGGTGGCCTGCAAGAAGAATATCACAGCAGAAGCCACTGCTAAACTCTTCTTTGAACGAGTGTGGGTGCACTTTGGGATCCCACAGTCTATCATCTCAGATCGGGACAGTCGGTTTCTCAGCACATTTTGGTCCAGTCTCTGGTCAATGCTGGACACCAAACTCACGAAGTCCACAGCCTTCCATCCCCAAACTGATGGCCAGACAGAGGTTGTCAATAGGATGATTGTGCACATTCTGCGCATGTATAACTCAAAGCATCCACGCACATGGGACGAGAGCCTCCCCTATGTTCAGCACAGCTACAACCGAACTCTTCACAGCGCCACTGGCCATAGCCCTTTTCAGGTGGGTTTGGGATTCCAGCCACTATGCCCCATTGATGTGGCCATGCCACTTTAGCTACTCACATGAATTCAGCTCATGTCCAGTCCGAAACAGATAAGGCCACCAGCTTCATTGAGCGCATCCAACATATTCGCCAGCAGATCCATGACATTCTTGAGAAATCAAATGCCAAGTACAAGCAGCGACATGATCAACACCGGGTGCCACACAAGTTTCAGGTGGGCGACAAAGTCTGGTTGCATTTGCAAAAGGAACGCCTTACTGGAGCCTATCGGAAATTGAGACCACTCCGATATGGTCCTTACACCATTACTAAGGCTATGGGAGACAATGCATTTGAGCTCAGCATTCCCCCATTCCTTGGCCTGCACCCAGTGTTCAATGTGGAACGCCTTCGGCCATACTTTCCACCATTGCTAGACACATCCGACATTGCAGAACAACTCAAACCCACAGAATTAAATCCAGATTGCATGGAACAAGCTACAACTGATCGGATCATGGACACACAGATCAAGAACACTCGCCAACAGAATATCCAACTGTATCGCGTTGTCAAAGTAGGCCAACTCCTTCAGCAGGGCAAGTGGCTCACCAGGGAACAAGTTCAGCAAAAGTTTCCTCATCTCATGGAGGAGCTCAACGTAATGGGGACCATTGCTTCCTAAGGGGGGAGGGATGATCCAGGTGGATATTGGTGGCCACCTGCCAAGTCCACCTGGACCCCCACCATTGTCTTTCTCAGCATTTTCAGTTTCCTTAATTGTAGCACCACTTACTATTTTTAGCAGTTTTTCGGGTCCCGAACTTCCGGAGCCGTTTTGAGGCCCTAAACGACGTTTTTTGGGGAATCCGGGGGCAACATGGGTCCATGGAAATGTTGTCCGTTCCAACAATGGTAGTACTCGGATAGATCTTTCTAACGAGCTATTGTACGCGTCAAACGTAGATCATATGCCAAAGTTACGACCCCGGGAAGTTGATGTACCAATTTACCCCAAACGGTGCCCACAGTTTGGTGTTTCATCTCCTAGGGTTAGGTTTTGGAATGTTAAGGGTTTTCCATTGTTTCTCAACAATAAATAGGCCTTCGAGCCTCATTGTAACACAGTTCAGAGGCATGTAGCCATCACATCTCTTCTCAGAGATAAGCTACCATCGCCCTAGCTGGTTTATTTCCATTTCTGGTTGTAAGCATATTTCAGTATTTTCCATTAATGAAATGAAGCATTATTTCCGCTGCATCTTTGTGTATATGGTTATCTCTGTAATTTGTTGCGTTCCTGTTTAAATCCGGATCATGGAGAAATCTAAGGTTCCTCACAAATGTTTGCACAACTAGGGTTTCCATTATCAGGCCAGTTGGATCCTTACAAACTTCAAGAACCTTTCAGCAAGCTCAAGGGTGCAACATCAAAGGTTGGTTGGAGGTAAGTGAGGTGTAGTGGTAGGCAACTAAGACTGTCTCTTGACCAGGAAACATCGTTGACAATTAGTACTCTAGGGTTTCCAAGGCCCTCTTTACTCAACTTATGTCTTCTCTTCTATCAGATGTAAATTTCCTTCATCATAATGTCAACAACTATACAAATGTCACTAGAGCATGTAATAGTCATTATACATGAGAGAGTAGTGAAGAAGCCCAAAATTCATGACGGTAGCTCAAAAGTCACGGTAGGTGAATAGTCACCCCACCTTTATAACTATACCATCATGGCTCATTAGATGGGGAATTCTAATACTTGAGCTATGGATAGGATTAGATAGTTGATTTGCGCTTGAGAGCTTGAGGCAATCAACTCTTGGTAGCTAGTAGAGGAGAGTTATGGTGAGGCTATGGTTTTGCATTCGATAATGGTATGAGCAACCCATGTTCCATTGTTGGGCTTTGATGGATTGCAAGATGTGTGCTTGTATTTTCAGAGTAATAATGAGAAGTTCTTCATTTCTGGCACATATTCCCATGCTTACTCGTTGTGGTTGTATAGGTTATCTAGTGTTTTCATTGTATTTGTATGGGTGCTTTCATACTAACAATATGTTATGGGCTAGTTTGTAGTTGTTGTATGTATGTTTTCTTTCAAATACGTGTTTACTTATTACACACCATGTATGTGACCTATTTTGAACTAATTCGCAATTAACCTCTGGCATGTTCTTGTTTATGTATGTCTGGGGCAGTTTTGGCTCATTGATCCTTCTCACGACATATTTCTTCTTATGGTTATTATGACTTTATTGTATTCCTTTTTGTAGTCTGTGAATATTTGGTTGACCTTGTTCCATTTTTTGAGAATTTCACTCTTATCCTCACTCTCTCATCTTTCCTTTTGACATCCAAGAGAAAAAAAATTCATGGTGGCATTCGGGCCCATATACCGGATGTGGTTCCTATCCCAAACGGTGTGAGATATAATTGGGACTTTACACCGGGGATACCTCCTAGCTGTTGGTGGCATCTAACGTCGTCAACATATTCTTTGATGTAGTATGATATGCCCAAAGAAATGCAAAAATACTCAAGCCCTAATCATCCCATTCAGATTGCATACCTTCATAAATGCATTCTCTAGAATCTTGTTGAAGACCTCTATTATACCGTTCACCTATGGATGGTATGGTGTGCTCTTTTGATCATGCACCTAAAACTCTTTGGTTAATGCTTCAATGATCCAATTTAGAAAGTGAGTTCCCTAGCTCATAAAAAAATTGGGACATCCAAAGCAGGTGACAATATTCTAAAATAAAAACCACATTGTGGTTTTTACACTACAATGTTTGGAAGGAACTTCCTTAGCCTATCGAGTTAGATAATTTTCCATTGTTATAATATAGGGTGACACACATTTTTTCACTAGAATATTAAATGGCCCAATGAAATCCACTTCCCACTTGTCAAATGGTTGTAGCGTTATTTGTGGATGGAGTGGCATTTCATCTCGACGCAAGGGTTTTCCTAGTCTTTGTAAAACATCACAATTACGATAGAAATCCTTCACATAATAGTGAACTATCAACCACTAAATACCTACATGAAAAATATTTTGTGCAGTCGCTTTCCCTACATAGTGGCCTTCGACCAACCCTTCATGACCCTCTGTTAATATGGTTGGTATTTTATGTTCTAATAAGCAATGTTGTAGTATAACATTTTCACCCAACTTGTATATACAACCTGTAATCAACTGATAATATGTGGCCTTAAATACTACTTGTTTCTTTTGTGTAACCATATAATCTTGCAGTGTTTTTCATGTGCTAAGGAAGTGAATGATCTTGTAAATTTAGGTTTTGAATTTTAAATTAATTTATTAACTCACCTGTAAATAAAAAATTAATATATAAAACTCAAAAATAAAAATAAAATAAAAATAAATAATTGAATGAATTATTAATTAATAAATTAATTAATAATAAATAATTGAATGAATTATTAATTAATAAATTAATTAATAATAAATATTCAACCGACATTCTGCTGATTCTAAAATTTATTTTCCTCATTATTATTTATTTCCTTCTTAGCGGCTCTTCTTTTATCATCATTCATAAGCCCTGATGATGGATCCTAGTTGGGATTTGAAATGTTGGCATAAAGATGTTCATACTGTGGATTCTCTGGTAACTGAGTCAAAGGACTAGATTGTTATTACAAAGAGGTATCAAATCCATTGGTTATAACACTTTGGCCATATGTTTCAATAAAGTAAATTTTTATTATTTAGTAACTAACAAAATAAACATGATTGTAGTTAATATATAAGAAAGGATAAAACCTTCACTTGTCAAATGTCGAAAGTATTATGGGATTGTTTCTTATATGAAATTTTTACACATGAACCATTATTGTTGCAATAATTTCTAAAGGAATATTTATACCCCATGACTACCATGAGTATGCTGAGATGATTGCATTAAATTTTATACATACAGTGGTAATGAATAAAATGGTAAATTTGTGTGGATTGAAGTAGAGTCTTAATAATTATTTATGGTCTTCATAACATAAATTTTTATGTATATGGCATTATAAAAGGGAATTTTGAGTGTGAATTGTAGATGGAGCAAAGTCCTAATTGTGGGTTCAAGTAGGCCCAAAGGAAACATTATTAAGGATAAATGTTTGCATAATATTGGTTATGTAATTGGCTAATAGCCATTTATTGTTTCAACACTTGGAATATCTGGTGAAGAGAAGATACATCAAAAAAATGGTACAATACTATATTAATGAGAATTCACATATCATAGATGAGAAATCAAATGAAAGCAGGGATATAGAAACCCTTACAGATTTGGTGGAAAAAATGAAGAGTTTGAAGGTTGAACATTATAGTTGTAGAGTTGATAATGAGAGGCTTATTAGAGAACAAGAGAAGTAGAGTAAATTGAATGTAGTGTTTTTGCATGGTTTTGTTGGTTTTAAACCTATATAGTTAATTGTTGCAAACATAATATTAATAAAAATAGCAAAGAAGAAATGACATACACACATATTTAACATAGATATTTTACCCTAAAGCCGAAACTAGGAAAACCGAAATATTTTTTTAGTATATTATTTCTTTACAATGTTACAAATATAGTATGTATATCCCATGACATCCATAAACTCCAAAGCCATTAATATTGTATTAGAACAAAATTGTGGTTCTTTAACCAAAATTACAAAACCATGGGCTAATGACCATGCATTACAAAACCACCAAAAGAAAAAATTGTGTGCCAAAATCGCAAAAAGTAGACACTAAAAAATTTTGGATTTTTTTTAGGGGCTCTATGCCTCCAATAACACCCCCCCGTCACCCCCTCCCCTCAATGCTACATTAGGAACATATGGATCGTGCATGGATCTAATAATGCAATGAATATAACATATACACAACATTCTACGACTTCTTTTTTTCTTTGCATATAAGGGGTAATAGGAGTACATGATTAACAATCTAGGGAAACAATTCCTATTGTTTCTCTATAAATTTTTTGTGCTTTTAGAGTTCGTTAGCAAATCTGAAACATTCTTTAAGGCGTCGACTTGTTTTAACATTTTCTTGGCAATTTTTTTTCAAAATATTGTAGATGTTTAAAGTTTTGAACTTATGTAATGGTTTGATATAATAGTGCTCTTTTTATTTAAATGTTATTATAAATAAACTTTAGAATAAAAGTTTGGAATAAATATTTATTACATAAATTAATAAAATGTTCTTTGATAAATCACTCTTTATTTTCAACTACGCATGATCATGTTTCAAGAATGAACTGCCCAGATTAAAACATGGGACCCCTTGCTTGTTCAGATTTTAATGAAGGCGAGGTTCCACAATTCATGGATTTGATAAAACCATTCATGGGGTACATGGCGGCCACTACTAAATAGCGGACCCCCAATGGTTTTCAAAACAACTATACCTCCCTCCACTTTTTTTCCTACAATTTCACTTCAAATCAAGTGTGCGTTATGCCCAACTTGGTATAGGGACCCAACAATGAAAGCCAATCATGAAACGATGCCAAATTATTTGTTTCCATTTGTCTAAAACGATAACTACAAAGTACAAATGGTAAAAGGTTGGTTGTTGAGAATTATTCAATAGTTATAAGCCTGGATAAAATGTCAAAGTATAGCGAACATTCTGGTAGTAAGTGTGAACAATGAATAATGACATAGCATAAATTCCTTTCTAGGTAAATTCTTCATCTTTTTCTCAACGCTTTATTGGAAAATGTATCAACAAAAGGGAAATTTGGCTAAATCCCAAACACAAACTAAACCCTTATATGAACATTTTGTAAACTTAGATGAGCTACCATTAATAGATAGAGGTGAATATGTAATTGAAACTAAGTATGAATTCAACCTTTTTGAATTAAGAGATTGGTCACTGCAACACTTCCAGGATCAAAAGGAAGATTTTTTAGTGTGGGAATCTTTTCTAGCTCAATTTTTCATTCCTCAAACACACCATTTTCCTAAAATGGTTAATTAGTGTTTTGAATGTTATTTTCCCAATAAATAGGCTATCATATCCAAAGGTGGCAGTCAATTGTTTCAGATCACTCTAGAATCAATTTCCCAAATGCTTAAGGTTGTCATGGTGAGCTAAGTTCAACCTTTATCTAGTCAATTTTTATATCAACTCTTCCATAAATTAACTCTTGAGGAAATAAATTCCCTGCAAGAATCCTTTTTATCCATTGAAATTGAAATCCCTCAAAGTAACCCCCTAATATTCCAAAATATTTCCTAAAATTTCAAGACAAATCATCTAAATGATATGTTCTCTATTCGGATATGAGGATGACCAAACCATATATGAGGTTATTCTAGGGTTTTTGTCTTCAATTTATCCAACTATGAAACCTTTTGTTGCATTCAATTTCAGCTAATACTTCTCTGATGTCTTTAATGATCAATTGTCAAGTTTAACCTTTTTAGATCATTTAGGTATTATTCATTTATGGTACTTGATTTTGTTCTTTCAGTTAAATTTTTTTTATCACCTTTCTTTACAGAAGCAAGATGCAGAGGGTGATGAGTTTCCATTCATATATTAGAACTCTATAGTAAGAAAACATTAGGTGTTATCACCCAAAAAATGTCACCTAGCCATTTCTTACTAGGTGGATTGCAATACACCACATAGGATTAATTTTACCATGGTAAAAACGACTTTCACCATAAGAAATAGTTTAGTAAACCATTTTTCTAAATTATTTCTCATTAAAATCCAAAAAACCTCATAATAATTAAATAAATCATTATTTATTTAATATTCTCTAGAAATAATTATTAAATAATTATTTGATGATTACTTCTTATCACCTTTGACTTAATCACCTTGGATTAATTAAATAAATTATTATTTATTTATTTATTATTCCATATTTTATTTTGAGATAATTGTTAAATCATTATTTCATAATTATTTCAAATTCATATTTCTCTTAATTCTCACAAAGTGATTAATAAATTATTTTTATTTGTTTTTTTCCCTAGGAAAAATTGTAATTTTCATTAATATGGTGTTGAAAATTACATGTTGTATAATTCAAAATTATCATGTCAAAAATTGACTGTTGATCGTCTCAACTAGCCTCATAATGTCTATCAGCCTGTACTGATATATATATATATATATATATATATATATATATATATATATATATATATATATATATATATGAAGAAGTGTCGTGGCGGAAAAAGTCGTTTGTGCGGACACAACTGACCTCCCTAGGAGTCTAAACTCTCTAGCGACAAACAAGACAAAATGGAGTGATCTTTCTCTAAATATACCTTTTAAAACATGAAAACTACAAGTGTTTAGGCTTACCTTATTCCAAAACGCGGTTGTTGTAGTCCGTCCTTGCCTATCCGGATGAGCTCCTCCTTCAAGTCAATTCCTGCAACCACAAACAATCAAACAATTACCAAGCACTTGCATTTCATATAATAAAACATATATTTAACATGCAGACCAAGGAACACATGAAATAACTCATTAACACAAGCTATTGAGAAAAATAAACCAGTTTGTATTAATAACGAAACAAAGAAACTCTTACAACCTGGCCTTGGTGTTGTGCAAGTTCCTCCCAGGGTCCATCAAGGGTTTTCCTCTACTTTGACAAAGCTCACCCACTTCCAAGTAGAATCAAGCAAAGACAATCTCTCCTCACAAGGTTCTAAATGGGAGTCCTAATTCCTGCAGCATTTACCCAAAGAAAATGTATAGCTCCAACCTCTCCTCCCTCTGGCTCAATGTCTTTATTTATAGTGCTGTAAAGAGGTTATTCAGGTCCACCATCAATGGGATAATCCCCCTCTTTGGGTGGGATAGCTCCCTTATTGATGGGATAAGTTCCCCCTTAATAGAGATACATGAACCAACTGGAGGCGCATCCAATTCATCAAACCGACCTCTAGAAAGTTCTAGAAGTAACCACAAGTAACTTTTTTAAGATGAAACTCGCGCATTTTGCCTTTTACAGAAGGACGCACCTGTCCCTTAACATACAGAGCGTCCAAGGACGCACCTTTTGTGAACATGGTCAGCGTCCCCGCAGGTAAGGCTAGAGAGAACCTGCGACCCCAGAGATAAACATATTTTTTACAAGACTTTCTCTCTTCTTTGAGTTTGAGATGGATAACAGAGGCATAAGACTTGCCTAAGAGGGTAGCATGACTGTTGATTTGAGCCATACTAACTGTAAGTAGTCAAGGTGACATTTTTTAGTGTAACAGATTGCCCCCTAAAGTGCGAAGCCTGGAATAGATTTAGGGTTTTGTAATTCTAGGAAGGGTGAAGCGCTTTATCATTTCAAGGATTGTCTTGTGGATGGCCTAGTTGGAACCTGCAATTTTCAACACAAAATACATGTATAAGATTATATCATCATTGAGGTAGGCATTCCCATACTCAGATTCAAAACTTTAACTAATGGACTAACTATTCTGATACAGGAATGATCTTGCAGTACATCATTTTTATAGACTTTTGTAGACACAGTATGGACGCAGCCATCTGTTTATGATTAGTCTACATAGATAATGAATACAAAACTCCTCGCAGCCTGGATGGTAGAAACTAGATCCAGGGTCTTCACTTCTACTTCCCGAATTGGTACGATTCTAGCCATGTGATTAAATGATTCGATGTCGAACATGTTAGAAACCACTTGATTACCAGTCGATGATGCAAACTGTTAACAAGCGTGAGAGAAACCACCAGTAATGTCAATGGTTCTCAAAGTACCAAGCAAAACCCGTGAAATGTGAATAGATGTTTTGATGTCGAACACTTCACGGAATCCTTTGATCGAAAGTCAATGATGTAAACTGACGTCAAAGGCGAGAAACCTGCCATTGATGCATGCAGACTTCAAGGTGCTGTCGATTCCTAAGTCATCTTTCTAGATAATGTGTCGATGTCGATAGAAAGCGACCCGTTGCAGGCAAGCCTGCAACACGAAATCATTGTTCAAGTTGAAGAAATGTTGCTGTAAGGACTGACTCAGGGATGGTCAAATGGATGACAAGTATTTTGCAGATGAATTTTTTTGCTTGCAGACCTCTTGAACACATAACGACACGACAGATGGCTTGGTGACGAATAACTCAAAGTTAATCCCCGGAACCCGGTTAAAGACTTTCAAAGTGGTTTGGTCAACTGTGAGGTAAAAGATTTCCCAACCCAGGTGAATAAAAAGTGTCGTGTTCAAGAGTGGGAATAAAGTTTCTTTTGAGACAAAAGGTAACAATCAGGTTCATTCTTCTCTCTTTTCCCCCACCATTTCTGGCAAGTACCTCTTTATTTTTAACAAGCTTGAGGAGGATAACATATGCTTGATTATAAGCTCATCCTTCGGACGAGTCCAACCTAGTTTAAATTCGAACCCTAGGAAGGAGTGGTTCGTTCCTGTTTGTAATTGAACAGGTCCTTTACTGTAAAAGTTTAACGAGTCCAGTATAGGAGAAACTCGGCGTTTTTCATTTTTAGAGAGTCTGAAAAAACAAAAGGAGACTCCATGTTGAACTTTTTCGTATATTTGTGTCCCTCAAGCCCGAAAAAGTATAAAATAATACCTGGGGGAACCGCTTGATCTTGTGACCAAGGAGTACTTTCATAATAGTGTCGTTGACCTGAAAAGTAAAAAGCGATCAAGGACACGTCGTTTTATTTCCTTATCGAGTTCGAAACGACAAAAACCCGGCAATCTTTTCCTGATTTTGCGGTCAGAAAAGAGCTTAAAAGGGGACCGTCTTTTAATTCCGTTTTAACGAGTGTAAAAGAAACGCTCGGCGATCTTTTCATTTTTTAGGAGTCAGAAAAGGGCTTAAAAGATGACTCTGATATTTTATTTGTGAAAAAATTACAATTTCCCTCGAAATCCCTTTGTCCTGCACAAAAGCGACACATTACTCATACCTGTTTAAAATAGGCAAAAATACATCGAAAAACATCTTTTCATGGTAAAAAATGAACTAATTCATCCAAAAAACCTATAAAAAGACTTTTTACCATGTCATTTTTACCGTTTGACTTTTGAGGTTGAAAAAGGAGCTTTTGACAAGAAACTTCCCGTGGTCGCTGCGGAAAATCTGACCGTCGGAATCGAACGCCGTCTCATCCAGGTATTTTACACATCCTACTCTGCATTTCTATCCGTTTAGAATTAATTTTTAGGTCTTAGTTTCATTTTTTGGGGGGGTTTTGGTTTTGGAATGCGCCTCTCGGCGGACGCAGGTGCCCTTCGGGTGACCTGCGTCCCCCGACTTTTTCTCATACGGGAAAACGGTCAGAAGACGCAGCCCGCCTTCAGGCTAGCTGCGTCCAGGTGCCCTGTGCTACAAAGCCAAGGTGCGTCTTCCGAGAAGTGCGCATTTCAAAACCCCAACTCCCTCAAAAACCTACCAAAAATCCTCAAATCAATTTCTAATTGCTATTTTTGATATGCAGGGCATTAATCATGTTAGACTGGAGAGAAAGAGAGCATGTAGAGGAAGATGAAGCTGCAATAAATCACCAACCTTCTCTGGATGCCCTAAGAGCATGCGGATTATACAAATATTGGACCATACCGGGCATGAGGGGCCAGGTAAGATTCTTGGAATGGCTGGTCGAGCGATGGAATGTTCAAGAACAATGCTTTTACATAGGAGGGCACCAGCTCGAGATAGAGCCCTCGGATGTATACTTTCTCACTGGCTTGCCAAACAGAGGCGAGCAACTCAATCTTGCGGGGACTAGGCCGGGTGGCCAATCCCTTGATAGTCTCCGCGAGGATTGGTGCACACGTGGGGCTCACCATTCAAAAGGCATAGAGATAAAACACATCACTCTGCCTGAACTCAAAGTCATAGCGTTCACGGTCACCAGGATTTGCGGCGCGGCCGCTTTACACATTGCTTCCGGATCCCAAATGCGGATGGCAATTGACTGTTACCAAGGCACCATTTTCAACTGGTGTGAAGCTGTGTCGGCTCATATGAAGAGCCAACTGACCAAGGCAAAGAACGGACGACTAAAGACTTTTGGATATGGGCCTCTAGTCGTGAGCTTTGCCTTGGAGAGAGTTCCAATGCTGATCCCTCAGCAACTCACTGTTGATATCTTGGGTCCTCGGGAGCCAAAGCTGATACGATGGGTTGCGGTGATGGCCCGGCATCCTGACGAGGGCGCGACAGTGGTTCGATTCTCAGATAGTTACTTTCACTGGTTAGAGGACCAGGTTTTTTCGATACAGGACTTTCCGTATGCCGGAATGGATTTCAGAGGTGATCCGGACATGGTTCTTCCACAGGGAGAACAATGGGACGACAGAGGTACTTTTATTTTCACAAGTTTTCTAATTATGTATTTTTTTTTTTAATTTTTCATATATATCGTCTCAAAACTAATAGTAAAACTTTTCAAAATGCAGATGTTGGTCCACAGCGTCCAGCCAACCTCCGGCCTTTTGATAGACTACATCCAGCTGCACCGGTACCGGCCCCACAGGACGCGGCTGCAGACGTACTAGCTGAGTTGGAGCATGATCTAGAGCGTCTCACGGCAGACATACCTGAGACTACTATGGACGACATTCCTATCAGGCTTCAGCGCTTCGTAGTCGCGGTCCCTGGACCGTTTAGGAGATTTTTGCGTAAGGTAGCCCGCGCAGTGGTGTCATACAGAGAGCACCACCAGTGATTGACTAGTCACTTTTGTAGTCACATGTGACATTTTGACTTTTTGTACTATCATTTTGCCGATCATAAGGTGTTTTCAACCTATGATCGAAGACGATGTATATATTTTTTGACACACTTCTATCTATATATATCACTATTACCGGCTTATCTTGTTTAACATATGTGATGAAATGTTTTTAAATTTACTTGCATGATTATCGTAAATGTCTGTCCAACATTCGAGAAGCAATTGCATCTGCTAATGTATTCAAAGACCTTGGAATATGTTGATATTCAATGTAATCAAATTCACGTTCCAAGAGACGCACTCTCAAAAACAACCTTAATAACACAGGATTCCTAATGGCATAAACTCTATTAAGCTGTAATACAACAAGTTCAGAATCTAACCTCACTGTCAAACGTCGAATTCCAAATGAAATAGATTCGGATAATAATTCAATCACTGCACTGTATTCTGCAATGTTGTTCGTTGTTTGACCGAGGCTTACCCCATGCATAGAAACTAACTCGTCAGAGGGCGAATAGATAACCCAAGCTGCGGAAGAGATGTTCCGTGTACTACGACAAGCACCATCAGCAAATCCAATATATGTTTGGAGAGGCGTCGACATCTGCAATATCAAGAGTAAAACCAAGATAAGCCAGAATAACGACGAAAAACCACACTCTCTAAGCTAAGCACACTGACTAAACTAACACACTTGCTAGCTAGAAAGAAAATCTAACCTATCTAAAAATTTCTCCATTCCCCTCATTTAAGCATAATACCTCTTTAGGTAAAGTCCATTTCTGGGTTTACCCAAAGAGTCCCCATCAAAGTCAACTAGCTCATAAGCCCCTTTTGCTAGCTTTCGCTTTACAATGTAGGGCCCATGCCACATGGGAACGAATTTTCCGGCACCTAGCTTATCGTTAGCTTGATCATATAATAGTACTAGGTCTCCTTCCGAAAAACTTCGAGGGGTTACATTTCTATCATACTGAGCTTTCATTCGTTTCGCGTGAGTCTCGATTGCCAATGTAGCGTCACGTCGAGTCTCATCTAATTTAGCCAAGTACAATAAACGTTTCTCCTCTTCGGAAGTAGCTGGAAGTAATTCGACAGCCATTTGAAGTGATGGGATTTCGCATTCAATGGGTAACACAGCTTCTAAGCCATAAACTAGCTGGAAAGGAGTGAACCCTGTTGAATTTTTCACTGAGGTTCGGTATGCCCATAGCGCTGAAAATAACATGTTGTGCCAATTCGACCGATGAACACCAATGGTTCGTCGGATCATGGTAACTAGAACTTTGTTGATAGACTCAACCAAACCGTTGGCTTGCGGATAATAAGGAGTAGAGCTATCGTGGCGCAAACCAAGCTGGCTTGTAAGCTCAGTCATCATGACATTTCGAAAATGGCTCCCATGGTCAGTAATGATTGCTTGTGGGACACCAAACCTAGTTATGATATGATTGAATACGAAAACTGCAGCTGTTTTGCCGCTTGCGTCGAATGTAGGCATCGCCTCGGCCCACTTAGTAAAATAATCAACCGCAAGGATGATATACGCATGCCCCCCGGCCGAGTGAGGGTTACAAGTAATAAAGTCGATACCCCATTTGGCGAATGGACCAACGGCAATTATAGGGTGGAGAGGAGCAGGTGGAGCGCGCATCTTGCGATCAAACACTTGACAGTTGTGGCACTTCCTGACTGCAATGATACAATCTTTAAACATAGACGGCCAGAAATAACCAGCGCGCAACACCTTCTGAGCTGTGGCATACCCAGACATATGACCGCCACATGCTCCAGAGTGACAATCATTCAAAACCCTCTCAGCCTCTTCGTGAGTTAAACAACGTCGAAAAACTAAGTCTGCCCCCCGGCGATAAAGTGTATCTCCAATAATTTTGTATGGCTGGGATTGAAACCGAATTTTTCGACGTTCCGCTTTGGAAGCTTCAGGCCGAAAGGTTTGGGTTTGGAGATAAATGATTATATCCCCGTACCACGGATCTATAGTACTGATAAGAAACAAAGATTCGTCCGCAATGGACTCCTCTGCCACAGTCTCTGTGTCAGCACTCGGGAAATCACACATCAATTCCGCAAAAACTAAGGATTTCTTAGACTTGGACTTCTCGAACTCCAAGTCGAACTCTTGCAGGATAACAATCCATTTAGAGTACTTGCCCCCTAGCAGTTGTTTTGTCAAAATATAAATCATAGGGTTGCAATCCGAAATAACTGTAGTTTTGCGGAGAAGAATGTAGTGACGGAAACGCTGGACAGCTTGAACGGCTGCCAGGGCCAATTTCTCCACATGCGAATATTTTAGCTCAGTTGGATTCAAGGTCCTACTAAGATAATATATCACATGCTCCGCTCCGAATTCATCTTCTTGAACTAACACCATTCCAATGGTGGAATGCGAAGCTGCGAGGTATAAGAAGTAGTCTTGGTTGTAGTTGGGAGGATGCAATAACGGTGCATGGGTCAACGCGTGTTTAAGTGCATCAAAAGATTGTTGGGCAATCTCGTCCCAAAAGAATTGTGCATTCTGTTTCAACAACCGTGTAAAACCTTTAGTGACCTCGGCGTAGTTTGGGATGAATCGGCGTAAAAAGTTCGCTTTCCCTTGCAAACTTTGGAGTTGGCGCAAACTCGAAGGAGGAGGCAATTTGATGATAGCCTCGACTTTCGAGGGATCGACGCGAATGCCGGCTTTTGAAACAACAAATCCCAGCAATCGACCTGTTTCTATACAGAAAACACACTTGTGGGGATTCAACCGAATTCGATAATGCCTACACCTCATAAAGATTGCTCGTAGGTGGACAAGGTGATCAGCTCGATGTAAAGAATGAGCAGGCAAATCATCGAGATAGGGTTGCACAATGTGCTTGATATCATGAAATGCATAAGACATCGCCCGTTGAAAAGTGGCCCCGGCATTCTTAAGCCCAAAAGGTAACTTGCAATAAGCAAATGTCCCCCATGGACAAATGAATGCCGTTTTTGGTTGGTCGGCAGGTAGAATATTGATTTGATTATAGCCCGAAAAACCATCCATGAAGGAAAACATTTCACTTCCGGCACAATCATCAATAATTTGATCGATATAAGGCGTAGGATAGTTGTCTTTTGGACAAGCTCGATTTATATCCCTATAGTCGATACAGATTCTTATTGTTCCTTGTTTCTTGTTGACCGGAACAATATTCGATACCCAATCCGTTAACGGGATCGGATAAATGAAACCTTTTTCGACTTCTGCTTTAATCGCAGCCACTTTTCGAGGGTGAATTTGACGCAACCGTTGCCGGACGGGTTTAGCATCCGGGTAGGTCTTTATTTCATGAATAACAATGGCAGGATCAATTCCCGGCATTTCCTCGTAAGACCAGGCAAACACGTCGCGGAATTCTTGGAATAGGGCCTTGTAAGTTTGGATTTCTTCTTCAGTACATGCGGCACCTATATGAATGTTTTCCTCGATTCCGGGCTTCACTGAAATATCAATGGGAATAGTACGAGAAATATTCCCTAAATTCAACTCTGAATCAGAATGTTTCGTTGGATCCTGAGCGTCTTTGACATATTCAGCGGTAAAGATAGATGAAAAATCATTTTCAAATGCATCATCCTTAGGTAAAAACGAAGATCTGTGATGGAGATCTTCCCATGGTAGATCGTCTACACTTAGGATTTCGCGAAGTTGTTCGTCAGATGACACGACTTCGGGAAACGTTATCCGTTCTAAGG
Organism: Pinus tabuliformis; assembly: GCA_031772625.1. NCBI lineage: Eukaryota > Viridiplantae > Streptophyta > Pinopsida > Pinales > Pinaceae > Pinus > Pinus tabuliformis. The sequence goes on from CM062820.1 coordinate 945,778,499, forward strand.
GTGAGGTGAAAAGTGACTCTTCACTGACCACATTCATTTGGTCGACTTCGGTTGAATGAAAGTCAGTAAAAGACATGAGAGCTTCATAAGCAATTTCATATGGACTCAAAGGCATAACATCACCAAGTGAGTCTATCTCAGAGTCAGATGGGACGAACCAAGGATCATCATAAATAATGTTTTCTGATGTAATCATATGAATGGTTGCAAACGAAGGATCTGCGCTGAGTGGAGGGAGAGGAAAAGTTCCCAGTAAACCGGAATCCTTAACTAAACCTACACCAACGTCCCTATAAGGGATTGTCGTTTTACCAACATGCTGGATACTCTCTGAAGAGGCTGGGTCGGATGAAAAGTATGTCAGCTGATCAATAGTCACGATCTTACCGTTATGTGGAAACTTAATTACTCTGAAGACCGATGAAACGACCGCTGTCATAGCATATGACCAACTTCGACCCAAAAGAAGGTTGTAGTCTAGAGGGGCATCAACCACTTCCACATCCAGACTAACGGTTTTACTTTCAACCCCTATAGGCAATTCTTGTAGAATACCAAACGGACGGAACCGACGGCCATCAAAGGCCTTAAGGATGGTGGGGGATTGGTTCAACGAAGGAGAACCAAGCGATCTCCAACATTGAATCGACATAATACACGTAGAAGCTCCCTCATCAATCACAGTCCGATGAATAGGCCTGTTTTTGACTATCACTGGAATTTGGAAAGCCATTTGATGGGGGAGACGTGGTGTACTATTTTCTAGATCAAAGATCATTAGGTTCGGGTCCTGAACATCGACAGCTCCGATAGCCGACAAAAGCAATTTCCGTTGTGCTGGGCATGATTGCAGCACTTCGAGTGCCGACATTGCTGAAGGTGAAACAGCTAAGTCCTCAACAATGTTGTAATTCTGGGCTGCTCTCGCATGTGGATTGAAAGCAGACCTTTGAAGTACACCCTTGGCGGGTGGCTTAATCACTAAGTCTGGGTTAGGTTTTTCGATCTGTAGTGGATCGGAACCAGGAGCTGAGGTTGATGGGTTAGAGTGAGAAGATTCTGCTTCCTTGCCATCAACAGGAGCCTTACTACCATAATCTTGCGATCGAGTCGCAATCCTCACATGAGACATCATCAAAATGGGTTCTTCACTGGCATTCGAAGAAGAACCTATCATCTTATTCTCCTGCTCTAGAAATGGATTCTTTAACACAGCAGGAGTGGGAGAACCTTTGACTATTTTTACAACCTCGGCCCGATGAGGGCAATCTCTCGTAAAATGATCCTCTTCACAAATAAGACAAGGATATCGAGGTTTACGTTTTTCGTCATTGGTTTCCGACTTTTCAGTTTTCTCCTTTGGAGCCTTGTCTGCTTTAGCCTTCTTCTTTCCTTTCTTCTTTCCACCGTTTGTTGATTTGGCCGTAGATGACTCTACAGCGTGAATGTCGGCGGTAAGTTCAGGAGGAGAAGACTCTCCTGTCGGAGAATCTGGCAAAGTGATTATTGGAGTATTGGAGGCCTTGGAAGACTTCTTCTTACTCTTCGTAGTCACGATACCAATCATACCATCAGCGGCATGAGATCCCGAAGGAGCAGCAGCGATTTGATTCGACTTTGGAAGATCCGGAATCTTCTCGTGTAACGTACCCGACTGAGTGTAAACTAAGTCAAGGTATTGTGCCTGAGCAATGACTTGCTCCTCAGTAACTACTCCGGCCTTAGCGACATCTTCAGTAATCTTCGGTAATAATGATTTGACAAACCATTCAACTAAGATTTGGTCCGGGATAAAAACTTTCACTAATCTCCTTCGACGTCTCCACTCATGAATGTGATCAGAAATATACTTGGACGTCGATTGTTTTAGTGAAGTTAATAACTCCGTGCCGTTATCGTATCTGACTGGCAACTGAAAGTGAGTTAAGAACGAGGTAGCTAACTGGCTAAAGTTGTAAAAAGAGGCCCGTGGTAACTCAATGTACCACTTGGCCACGAGACCAATGAGTGTACGCTGGAAAAGACGTAAGCGGATGGAATCATCTGAGATAGAATTCGAAGCACACCAGAGGTGGTAAGTCATCACATGATTGGACGGATCCTCTCCAGACTTACCTTCGAACTTGGGTATATCACTGGGCAACTTATTTGGCATTGGCGGCCAGAACTGAAGATATTGAATTGGATCGTTCGTTAGGCGCGTCAAGTCGGGTAAATCCAAAGTTGCAATAAACGGTAACTGCCGGTTAGGATCTCTAAAACTCTGGGTCACAATACCAGCCCCAGGAGGAGGATATCCAGGATAACTAGGAACAGGAGTCGCATTTGGGATATTATATCCTCCTGGAAAACCAGGATTAACCGGACCGTACTGGGGTTGTTGAGGTTGTTGATAAGTGTACCCAGGATATGGTTGATACTGGTAAACCGGTTGTTGGACAGCTTGCCCAGGTTGGTACTGTCCCTGGTACGGAGGTTGAACAAATTGAGGTTGAGTAGTCACAACCGTACTTATACCAGGCTGACCTACAGGCATCTGGACCGTGGTTTGAATCGTAGATCCAGACAACGGTAAAGATATCTGAGGTGTGGTAACAGGGATAGTAGAAACTGGAGTCGTCGATACTCCAGAAGTCAGTATGGTAGATGTAGCGATAGTTGCAGCAGCCGTTTGAGATGGAGTACTAGGTGCAATTGATGGCTGAGTAACTACCGAAGCTACAGAAGTTTGAACATTTGGCTGGACAGGTTGCGGTTGCTGGGTTGGACCAGAAACTACGGGTTGTCCAGCTTGAGGAACCATCTGTACACTTGGCTGCAACACCTGTTGACCCTGTGAGGGATCCCACACTAACATTCCAGGGTACTGACCCGTAACAGGTTGAGGGTACTGAGATCCATAACCAGATTGAGGGTAGGATTGATAATTGTAAGGAGCAGTTCCCATACTTGGAGCATATGACTGACCTTGAGGCGGTTGATAACCTTGACTTGAGCATTGACCTTGAGGTTGATAACCTTGAGGTAAATACTGATACTGGGGTTGACCTTGACCTTGAGGTTGGTACCATTGAGGTTGATAACTTTGGGGTTGATACCCTTGAGGTTGCCATCCTTGAGGTTGCCATCCTTGAGGTTGATATTGATACTGAGGTTGACCTTGGGGTACATATTGAGGCTGAGGTTGACCTTGAGGTAAGTATTGCACCATAGGTACATACTGACTTTGAGGTTGCCCCCCAAACACAATTTGTGTACCTTGAGGTTGCCCCCCAGGCGTTAACTGCGGTTGCCCCCCAGGCGGTAATTGGCCACCTTGAGGTTGGGAAACGGGAACTGAACCTGACATCATGTAAATGTCTCCTACACCCAATGGTATATTACCACTGTTTCCAGCAAATAACCCATGATCAATGGGTTGAGGAGATGCCCCCGCAAAGGTACCAGAAAGTGACTGATACCCAGTGGGAACAGAAGGACCGCCGTGTAAAAAAGATTCAGGACTTTGTGTAAACACGGATGACTGACCAGACATATTTACGGGAGTATGAATACCTCCGGGTGGAAAAGGAGTACGAGGTGTGGAAAAACCGACTGAGTTGTCTAAAAAATTGGTTAACGCAAGGTACCAAGAAGTACTTCTAGGAGGACTGTAAAAGATGGATTCACGCTCCCTTAGATCAATAGTAAGTTGACCTTCAAGGTGAGAGACACCTATATCTTCTTCTGGAGCAAGTTCTTCTATAGCAATCAAACCAGAAGGTAGATTTTCGGTGATAATTCTTTCTATTCTTGGTGAATCAGGGACACTAGAAGTTGGAGTAACAGGTTCGGAAATTTCAGGTTCTTCGCCTGTTTCACTGGCAGATGAAAAACTACCAGCAAGCTCGGAAACTGTAACAGTTTCGGGATTGTAACCTGTTTCTAAACTTTGGTAATCTGGATGGACTACCAAGGAAGATTCTCCTTCTTCAGGTGAACCTACTCTACTGTCACTAGGAGGAGTTACAAGGACCTTTAACCCTTCTAAATTACCCGGGTCGTCTCGAGGAGGGGATCCCCTAAGTCTACGGGATCTTCTCAACAATTCGGCCACAGAAACAACTTCAGGAGACTGGCCCCGAAGTCTACGGGACTGTCTCGGTAATTCCGCCACAATTAAAGATTTTTAACTACAACACACGAAAACAAAGTAAAAATTTCAAATCAAACCACCTAAAGTCTTCTAAAGAAGCAAACAAATTTGAAGCACACGCCTAAATAATCTAGAGCGTCAAACCACACACAAACAGTAGTCTTCCGGACCAAAAGCGCTAGTTGGTGATTAGGCCCAACCTCGCAGGATTCAGTACAGAAATGGCGGGTGGAACAGTTACCCCGGCAACCTGCTTAATGAATAGACCGGCACAAGTTCCTCCACTTTAACCGTCTCGAAGTGAAGTGAACCCCCCGGAAAATCCAAGTGAGTATAACCGACGTCTGCTCCAGGTACAGTGGGACCTTCCCTCCACCGTCACCTCGGTAGAACCCTAAAGATTATGGTCACTAAAGTTACCAATCACAACAATTACACCTGGGGGAACAGTCTAAACTCCGACAGCACGCAAGGGCAGAGTAACAAGCTCAATCCCCTTACCGGCTCCTTGACAATAATCCAAGGTTTACCGATAAGTGACCCCTGGCTCCTTGACAATGGTTAATCCGAGGTTTACCGTTTGTAATACGTACTGTCTGGCGTTGTTCCCAACGAGGGAGGAATGATCCCCTCACTGGTTCGGACACGAGCTCGTGCTTCTCCTTTAAGAGGAGCTTTCCCAGAGTATAACTGAAACAATTGGATTTAATCTACTCAAGATAAACTATCTGTTTGGTTTTGTAGTCTTGGAGAGTTAAGTACTCACCTACTCCAAGACCCTAGCCTAAGCTATGTTGGTGTTTCAGAGCCCTAGAAAAATAAAAATTACTAGATTGATTTTAATTTAAGCGTTACTTTTAAGGTCGTTTCTTAAGTCAAAAGGTGATGGAAGTGAAACCAGTGGTGTGTTGACTCGACTCGAAACCACTACAAAATGCACCTAGGATGATTTACCCACTACTTTACTTTTTCGATGAATTGCTTAACTAAAAAGTTGAGAGAATGCAATCTTTATAAAAGCAACTTCTTAATTGAAGACAATCAAAGAAACATTTCGTTTGTCTTTTCCAAGCATAAAAAACATGACCGCTCTTTACATGCACGAAAAAACTCTTTTTCTCTTTCAAAAACAAAAAGCTACTTGAAACAAGACTTTTAAAGAAGATGTTTTTGTATTTTTCTTTTAATAAAGCAAATAAATCTAATATAACCAAAAATCAATCTTAGCAACTATTAAAATCTATGAAAATGCACTCATAAGCAAACTAAAAGGTAAATTTACTCTAAGCAATCTTAACGAGGCCAAAACCAACAATGATTATTCTAAGGTGTTTTACTTGATCACAATCAAATCAAGGACTAGCTTATTGCAGAACCAAAAACTAGTCAAAACAAAACTCCAATCTTTTTGTTCTTTTGTAAAATGGAAATCAACACTTTATAAACAAGTAATTCGAAATTTGACCCAAAACAACTTAAATGGCAAGCTGCTCACACAAGGAGACTTTACAACAGGCCCGACTTCTAAGAAGGCTGACTAACCAGAGAGATCTAAGGCTGGACAACTTTCTACCGTCAAAGTCACTACAGGACCTATTGAAAAATCAAACCCTAGGCCTAAACTTCGTTGATATCCACTAAAACACTCAAAGCTCACAAAACAAGTTCAGGTGAAAATTCTTGACAGGGTACTAAAGGATCTGGGTAGAAAACACTAAGAAAAATCAAAATCTAAAAGAAATTAAAGCAAAAAATGGAATTTTCCTAAAGTTTACAGGAAGACGCAGGCAACCCGTTATAACAGGTGCGGGCCCGCTCTGTGCAAACGGCAACAGCGCGTCCAAAGACGCACTGTGCAGTACTCAGAGGGTGCGTCCTTCTGGAAAAGTTGAGAAAAACCAAATCTAACTAAATCTAAAGCTAAGCCACCCAAATACTAATTCTCATAGTCAAAAACCAGAAAATAAAAGTGATTTTCACAGAGCAAAGTTCACACAAAGGAAAAGACTCTCTCATTAATGGATTCCCCAGTGGAGTCGCCAATTTGTCGTGGCGGAAAAAGTCGTTTGTGCGGACACAGCTGACCTCCCTAGGAGTCTAAACTCTCTAGCGACAAACAAGACAAAATGGAGTGATCTTTCTCTAAATATACCTTTTAAAACATGAAAACTACAAGTGTTTAGGCTTACCTTATTCCAAAACGCGGTTGTTGTAGTCCGTCCTTGCCTATCCGGATGAGCTCCTCCTTCAAGTCAATTCCTGCAACCACAAACAATCAAACAATTACCAAGCACTTGCATTTCATATAATAAAACATATATTTAACATGCAGACCAAGGAACACATGAAATAACTCATTAACACAAGCTATTGAGAAAAATAAACCAGTTTGTATTAATAACGAAACAAAGAAACTCTTACAACCTGGCCTTGGTGTTGTGCAAGTTCCTCCCAGGGTCCATCAAGGGTTTTCCTCTACTTTGACAAAGCTCACCCACTTCCAAGTAGAATCAAGCAAAGACAATCTCTCCTCACAAGGTTCTAAATGGGAGTCCTAATTCCTGCAGCATTTACGCAAAGAAAATGTATAGCTCCAACCTCTCCTCCCTCTGGCTCAATGTCTTTATTTATAGTGCTGTAAAGAGGTTATTCAGGTCCACCATCAATGGGATAATCCCCCTCTTTGGGTGGGATAGCTCCCTTATTGATGGGATAAGTTCCCCCTTAATAGAGATACATGAACCAACTGGAGGCGCATCCAATTCATCAAACCGACCTCTAGAAAGTTCTAGAAGTAACCACAAGTAACTTTTTTAAGATGAAACTCGCGCATTTTGCCTTTTACAGAAGGACGCACCTGTCCCTTAACATACAGAGCGTCCAAGGACGCACCTTTTGTGAACATGGTCAGCGTCCCCGCAGGTAAGGCTAGAGAGAACCTGCGACCCCAGAGATAAACATATTTTTTACAAGACTTTCTCTCTTCTTTGAGTTTGAGATGGATAACAGAGGCATAAGACTTGCCTAAGAGGGTAGCATGACTGTTGATTTGAGCCATACTAACTGTAAGTAGTCAAGGTGACATTTTTTAGTGTAACAAGAAGTGGAAGAAACAATTGTGTACAAAACCAAAATCTATGTTGTAGGATCTGTGAAAGTGCTAAACATTATAGGGAGTCATGGAAAAAAGAAGTAATAATGTCGTCACTGTGTATATGTCCTTGATGAGTAAGTTATGCAAAAGATCAGATAGATCATCCCTATGTTTCTGTAGTGTCTGGAGGAGCCTCGATAAATGGTTGATGATAATATTGATAATGTTTTGATCCTTGTTGTTTTGTCACATGCCAAAAACCAAACGCCTGTTGCGAGCCCTCTTTGGATAGTTGATATGAAAGATGGTTCTGCTCCCTGTAAATACGATGATAGGAAATGGAGTCAAAATGTGATTTGAGAAACATAACTTCATCGAAAATTCTTCTGAGTGTGTGTGTGTGGCATGTGGATTTCATTGTGAACCAATCAATAACCACCTTTGAATCACCAAAAACTTGTAGGTGTCTACAATTTTTTTCCAGAGAGAAAAGGAGGAGAAGTTTTAAGTTGTATAGCTCTGCAAAATTATTTGTGCCCTGCCCCAACCCAGCTTTGAGTTTGAAATGATGTGAGTCATTGAGGTGTAATACAACACCCCCACCACATCGACCTTGCTGTGATGAGCCATCAAAATATGCCCAAGGGATTGTGTGATCAATAGACTGTGGTGATGATACGAGGGACGTGGGGAGTTTCCTCATCCAGAAGGAGGTTATATATCGCCATTATTTGTGCCACCATAAGTTCTGGAGAAAAATATATATTTTGAAACATTTTTCAGTTCAGCCCAATCTAGATGCCCCAACATGTAAGAAGTGGTATGTTCCATAAGTTTTTTGGTGCTACCTCATTCCACCAATTTTCCCATGCCTATGAGATATGTTCTCCCTGCTATTTAATATTTATGGACAACCCTTGGTAAATAAGATTCCAAACTTGAAAAGCTACTTGACATGTTAGAAATAAATGTTTTGCAGGTTCCTCGGACTCTCTACATAAGGCGCACCATGAGGGACCATGAAAGGATCATTTTTCTAGGTTGTCACCAGTGGGTAATTTATTTTCCATAATACACCATAGTAGCATCCTTGAATTGGATGGTCCTTCCAATTTCCAGAGGTGCCTCCACCACCAATGTTGTATGACAGGTTCCTTTGAGCTAATGGTAAATAAATAAGAATCTTTGGGAGTGTATGTTCCGTGTTTAGAGTGAGCCCACAGAAGGTAATATTCTCAATCAAATATTCAGATGTGTGATGCAGATAGCACCCTGGTGTAGTCTCCCCAAGCTTGGTGCCACTATTTTGGAATTTGCAAGGCAGTTGTAGATAGCCAACATTGCTCCCACATATCAGAATGATCTGGATCCACTATCTGATTAATATATTTGATTTTTTGAGAGGATAGGAAAGCGACCATATCCAGGGGGAGGATATCATGGTTTCTGAAACCTGACCATGGATTTATGCCAACTCGAGCATGGTTTCCTAAGCCAATTCGCCAGGCCATACCTGAGGCAATAATGTACAATGATTTTAGGACAACTTTTTGTATAGTGGATATGTTGGTTCTCTGTTTATTTGGAAGTTGAATACAATATTTTGTAGTTAAAGGATGAATGTATTTCTGCTACACAACTTCAGTCCAAATACTATGTGTCATAATAAGTCTCCATCCAACCTTTGTAGCCAGTGCTTGTGAGAAATAATGAAGGTCTTTTAAACCCCATCCACCCCACTTTTTGGGAAGAGAAATTATATCCCATCTGACCCAAGAAAAGGTTCGCCCTTCCTTTTCCCCCTGCCAAAGAAAATTGTAGCTAAGTTTTTTTATGATATTCAGTATGCCTTTAGGGATCCAAGATAGAGACATCCAAAAGATAGGTGTGGCTTTTATTACGTATTTGATGAGCACCAACCTGCAGGCTCTGGAAAAACAATTGCAACACCAAGATTTTATCTTCTTTTCAATTTTGGTTCTTAGCCACATCCAGTCATCTTTATTGTAGTCATTTGGATTTAACTGAAATCCAAGATATTTAATCCCTTCATCGAGGGTCTTGAATTGAAAGGAAAAAATACTACAAGCATAAGTAATTTCAAGCTTTGAACATTCACAGCATGTGAGGGTGGATTTTAGGTTATTTTGAGACATACATGTTGCAACCCAAAATAAGTCTAGAATATATTTTATTTTTTCCAAGTCACTACACAATCCATCCAGGAATATCAATACATCATCGACGAGCAGAAGGTGAGAGAGGAGAGCTTCTCTCACAACATGTACCCCCTTGAGGCTACCACAACTGATCGATCTATGTACCAGCCTAGTAAGTCCGTCAATTATAAAAAGGAATAGTAAGGGTGGCAGCGGGAAGCCTTGTCAGAGCCCTCTCTCAGCATGGAAGAAATTTGATGCAGGATCATTGATGATTACAACAAATTATGCAAGAGTGATACAACACATGATCCCGTTGATAAAAGAAATATGGAAGCCTAAGTGGGTAAGTAACAATCCGAGATAAAGCCAACTAGATCTATCAAAAGCCTTGGAGAGGTCCATTTTAAGGATCATGCCCTTCAATTCCATTGTCTTGATATTGTGTAGCCCCTCTTGAGCCACCCCTATGGCTTCATGAATTTGTCGATCTTCCAAGAAGGAAAATTTCTCCTGTGAAATGTAACAGGATAGGATCGGTCTGAGCCTGTTGGTGATAATTTTGGATATGATCTTGTATATGCCATTACATAGCGAAATCAGTCTGTAGTCACCAAAAGTAGTTGGATCATCTAATTTAGGAATAAGCACTACGAATATTGAATTGAAAGATCCATACATCTACTCTGATGTATGACATTCCTCCATGATTTTCAATAAGTCTGTACTAAGTAATTCATAAAAAAAGAGAAAAAATTATACTACCTACTCATCAGGACCTGGGATTTTATCACTTTTGAACTAGTATAGGACAACCTACAATTGCACAGTGGATAAGGGATGCATTAAGTCAACATTGTCTTTGTTAGTAGCATATCTAGGGAAGGCTTGATCAATATGCATAATGTCCCCCACGAAGGCTTTGCTATGTGCCAACAAAATCGATTGAAAATGTTGAACTCTCATCATGGCTAGCTCTCTAAAATTTGATCCCCTATTACTAGCATCATCTACGAGGGACCAGATAGTATTGAAGGCTTTCCTTGCCTTGGAATATTGTTGAAAGTATTTAGTGTTGTCGTCCCCTGCCTGGAGCCATATTGCCCAAAATTTTAGCCTCCATGACTCTTCTCTAGCTTCCAAAAGTCTCTACCTAGCCATTTATAATTGAATGAGATGTAATTTTGATTCATTGGTTGAATATCCCCCTCCATCAAGTTGCTCAAATTGTTCCAATTTTGCATCAATATTCTTTAAGTATTCCTCATCCCTCTGTCTTTTACATTTAATCCATGCCAATGTTTCCTTTTTATATTGCAGAGGTTCTCGTTAAATTGAGAAGACATCAATCTGTCCACATTATAGTCGCATGGACTCCAATTCTTAGTTACTAAATTCTGAAATTCCTACTATTTAAGCCAAGTTGAATTAAATTTGAATGGGGCTCTAGGCTTGTTGAAATGACCTACTAGTTGGAGGAAGAAGGGATGGTGATCGGATTGACCCCCTGATCCAATCCATTGTTTGAACTAGGAGAAATGATCCAAGAAGGGTTTCTTAATAAAAAAATGGTCCAGCCTCCTAGCAATCATATCCTCCTCCACATGGTGGTTTCTCCAAGTAGGAAATGTTTTATCCATATCAATGTCAATGAGGTGTTGGGATTCCAGAAGCCGGGATAAATTTTTGAGAGATAATCTTCTTGTGCACAATAGCCCCAACATTCTACCGTACGAATAGAGAAATTGAGATTCCCCCCAATAATTAGATAATCCATATTCATAAAATACTTTTTCAACATATCATTCTAGAAGGAGACTCAATTTTGTGAAGGTCCATAGATATTAACAATCCTGAATATTACACTGAATTCTTCCGAAAAAATATCAACTACAACATAATTGTGGTGTACCCAAACATTTATAATCTACACTATTTTATGGTTTATACCAATAAAAACCCCCTCGGAGCGACCCCTCATGTCAATAACATAGAAATTCCAATTCTTGAACAAATTAGACAGAGTATTCTCAACCTCAAAATAGGGAGATCCAGAATTTCTTTTACAAATATGACATCGAGACAATTTGATAGAACCGTATGTTTGAGTGATAGCTTCTTAGATGGGCTAGCTAACCTTTGGTATTTATAAGATAGCCACTTCATGGGGGAATCAAGGATGGGGCTTTCATTGTTCTAAGAACCCTTTCCAAAGATAGTTGTCTTCTAGTGCTAATATCTAGACTAGCCTTATTCATGGATTTGGAAATATGGGATTGTATCCCATGAGTGATTTTAGGGATCTTAGAGAGGGAGAGAGGGACCAGAACAATCCCATGGCTGATGAGAGATATAGTTCCCATGGATGGTCAAGACAAAGATCAGAGATTGTATCTATGCCCCTTGCCAGACCCTAATGAGGATTCACTAGGAGATGGTAAAGTAGGAGATGGATTCGGCAAAAAAACAAGTATATTATTTACCTGATATGATAGAAGCCCAAAATTTTGCAACGGGATATGGCCAATAGAAAAAAGGATACAAGATGAAGGCATAGATATGAATACTTGAGAAACAATTCAATAATACAAAGGAGGGGAGGAAGTAGTACTACGTAAAGGAACAATTGATGATGGTTGGGCCATCCTTGAACCATCTTTGCCCTTGTGTTTTCAATTCCCAGCAGATTACATGATCCTTCATATTGCGATGCCTTTACTAGTCAAGGGGCCTGAGCATACCAAGGAAGGTATTCTAGGTGGTTGTTCTTCTATAGGCATAAAGCCTCCAGACACTAGAATTATGATACTATCAATGGATACTCCCTAATTCTCCTTTAGAAGTAATGGGAAATATTTGTAAACATGCCCCACCTGGTGGTGCCGATGACATCTGAAGGGGACACCATTTTAGTTAAGGATTTGGTTGCGAACAATCCCTCTATAGTTTAGAATCATATTCTCCACCAAACCTTCCTGTGTATCCAAATATACCAAGATTCATGCGAAATACATTCTTCATGTCTCTAAGAAGGATTTATCAAAATCTAAATACTTCCCTAAATCGTGACCAATGAGGTGAAAAACGTCTTCCATCCAGAGCTGAAGGCGAAGGCTCGAAACTTGGACCAAAATGGGGCCAACACCCAACTTCTCTTGCTCTAGGTCGCACATAGGAGCCCAATCCTTCAATAAGACTAGTGTCATCTCAATATTGAAATAACATGAGAGGACCCATCTCGTGTGTTCTTCTCTACTGAACCTCAGTGAAAACCAACCCTTTTCCATAGTTCAAACAATAGGGAGGGCTTCTAATACTTGACCCCATATTTCCTGGGTCCATTTCCTAAGTCGGGAGGAGGAGTAGTTCCTTCCTTTTTCTTTGCCAACCAAAACGCTTTCGACTGTGTCCATAATATCATGAAGTTTGATGCTCTCTCCTAGCACAAGTGCCCTATTGTTATCCTTCACTTTAGGGCATTTGGTTTTCTTGGTGTCTTTCTTATGATTCCCCTCCTACTCTTGGGAGGCTATGCCCTCATGATAAAACTGACCCCTATTTGGGGCCTCATCCCCTTACTTTGTCGAAGTGGGTACTCTGTTATTTGCCCTACTTCCACTTTACTCACTGTAGACTGCGAAACCCCAACCTCACTAGGGTTTTTGGGTGTCGATGAGATGCAGATAGAGAAGGAGTGTTGTAGATCCCCCCTGAGCCCCTTCCTTTATAATTTGCAGAGAGTCTTAAGTCTCGCCAATCAAACCAACCTGAGTATCTCAAGAACATCAAAGATCTGAGGAGTGATATGGACTGCTAGGGTTAATGCAGGTCTCCACAAAATTTATGGCCTTTGTATATAAATCATCCAAAAATTTTGGTTTCCCCTGTGGTGAAAGCCATCTAAGAGGAGGGTTTTTAAAGAGTGAAATGTCTCTATATAGGGAGCGAGATTGTGGTAAATCCACTATTACAAAATGGATAATTAGTTACTAAAACAATGACTAAAGTTTGCATATAAACAACCATTTTTCAATCGATGACCAATAGTGGCTAATTTACAATATCTTATAATGCGACCAACTTTTAGTCGTATTTAGCTTAGTCATTAATTGTTTGTCTCAAATTTATCATCTAGTAGTATATTTAGTCATTAATTGTCATAATTAATGACCAAATACACAACAAAATATACTACTATATGATTGCCCAATAAAACCAACTAATGACTGAAGAAATATGATCAAAATGTTGGTCACGTTATAAGATACTGTAAATTAGCTACTAATAGTAATATATATGCAAATTTTAGTCATCGTTTGAAACCAAATAATGAACAAAGAAATCTGGCTAAATTTTGGTCATGTTATAAAATACTATAAATTAGCTACTAATAGTCATATGTGTGCAAGATTTAGTCATCATTTGTAATGACAAATTTATCATTTACAGTAGTCATTTATATTTTTTGGTAGTTTCATATTCATTATATAAATGACTGATTTAGTAGTTTATATTCATTTCATTTACTTTCATTAATAATCATTATAAATGACTAACTTAGTCATTATATATTCATTTTATTTTAGCTCATCTTTAATCAATATAGACTACTAATTTAGTAGTTTTAGATTGATTTTATGTGTTCATTATTAATCAACATAAATTAATTAGTATGATTTTGCCACTAAATTTAAAACAATTGTCATACAATGTGCATGTTCATCTAATATGAAAATCCAAAGTTACATCTATTAATGACAATAATAAATAATATCAAGTACATTTATTAATAACTTCAACCACATAAATGATGAAATGTCAAGTATTACAATATGAATTTCCAACTTAATAATGGTTGGACTACAATTTACACATGAAATATTGTTTCATCACTTCAAAACATTAACATTGTGTTGCCAAGGCATTGTAGGTGAATTCACCAACTCTAAAGACTTGACCATAAATTTGGATCTCATGCAGGATATTGGCTTTAAATGTATCACTAAACCAATTCTCTTCTCTCTCTTTCTTTCTGCATTTGTCGCTCTAGTGTTATTGTTCTTCTCTTTCTTCAATTCCTGCTTCTTACCATCAATATTGAGTTCCTCTTCTAAAAATGAAAGAAGATACAATGTAGAGTATAAGACATGAAAGACAATGAACACTGGAATATAAACTAAAGTAGACTATAAAAGGATTATATGACATATACCTCAACATCAACAATGTCAATGCCATTTTTCCCTAGAAAAGTAAGAAACTCAAACAAGTTTTCTTCAGTTGGGTTATAAAGGCCACTATGTGGCTAGATGACTTGTATAAACAAAGAAAATAAAACATCACCATAGAAAATAACACCTTAGGAACTTAGTGTTCAACCTTAAGGGAAATCTTAGGCACAATCATGCCAACTAAGTTACATGCTAAAAAGATTATGTTGTAGATAACTTGTGAAAACAAATGGAAAGAGAAGACAACATATAGTAAATAATGTATGACAATTGGTTGGGAAATTGCATCATAGAAGAAGAAATAATGTTTGACAATTGTTTGGTTGGGAATGATGTCAGCTATTTCAAGGAATATCCCCTGCTCCTCTCAAGGCATCTACAATATTGGTGAAAACAAGCACAAGATAACATGACAACATTAAACCATGTCTCAAAATAACAAACATGAGTTATTAAAGTCATATAAAAACCATGTTAATCTAAGAATTTAACTAACCTATATAAGAAATTGTCAGCGCTGACTCATATTCTCCACTATGATAAGGCACCCCCTGGTTTGACCACCTAATTCCACTGCACATCTTGCACCACTTTCCGAGTTACCTTTTGCAAGAAAACCACCATCCTTATCAAACACCTACATAGTTTCCAAGGAAATAAACAACTATACTTGACTGGAAAATTTACAATGATATATATTTTTTAACTTTTGGAAGAAGAAATTTATCTGCTGGAGCAAAACAATCACACGGATGGACAATACGTAAAGAATCATAAGAGGATAAGAATTGCAAATGTAAATCCCTAATATATCAGAATGGAAATGTAATATTTTAAAGCACCATTAAACACTAAGAATGGACATGGATTACTAGTCAACATTATCTCAAGGATGAGTGTGTAATTCGACTAGAAATAAATTTGCAATAGTTAGTTAGACAAACATATATTGGAATATCTACAACATAAAAATGACGCAAGTTCCAAAAAATTGGTGGTGTTGGTTCTCTAATATGATTGAATGCTACATCTAATTGCTTCAAAATATTACAATTTATCAATCTCGATGTTGTTATTTCCCCTGATATTTGATTAGGAATTAAGTTTAGGAAAACTCTTTGTAAACTTGGAAATGATGCAAATAGATCACTTGATATGTTCCCTAAAAGTTTAATATCTTTCAAAACGAGTCCATAGGGTGACTGCTCTTCCATAAATATCTAGCCAATCAATGATGATGGCACCGGGCTTGTAAAATTGTTCCGACTCAAATAACGAAAATCCTGTAGAAGCCTAGATCCAATTTTTGCAAGTGGGCCATTTGTGTAACAAATCCCACCTCATCTAACTCTATAACTAGAGATGTTTTGTTTGTTTCTTCATGTCTCGTATGGAATTATGTTAACCAAGAAAAATTTTCTCCCTTTCATGTTGATTGAGTATAAAGGGATGTTTTATTTCTCTGTTTCTCCTCATTTCAATCATAGCTGGATTTTGATGCGTCTTTGTCGATCTTTCTATTTTTGTGCTTCAAGGGGATCTGTTTTATATTAGGATTTTGACTAGGGTCCTTATGTTTATCCCTTGACCCATGACTTGTTGACAACCTTTCTACTATCCACTTTTTTGTAATGTGTTCAATGTACTTTAATGTTTGTATCAAATACAATATTTTAAGCATATTTAAAAAAAAATCCATACAATAGTTCTAAAATTGAGCATTCAACTGCCCAATAAATTGTTGCGGCTCATTTTCATATTTTATTTATATTATATGTTAGTTCCATAGGCATATTTATCTTAATAACACAGGGAGAAAAATCCTCTTTCTGACTAAGGACCACTTCCTACAAGTAGAATTATTAAGGAAGTCTAAAATCACTTCAACCCAAATTTTGTTTTGGCTTTTGCATGTGAAATTTTTCTTGCTATTAATTGAATTGTACATAATTTGAATTCTATTTCAACCTACTATAAGAATCAATACTTAATGAAATCAGCCAAAAATATATTAGGACAATTTGACACTCATCGATATTCTCAGGTGATGTCAAGGGGGTGTCTTTATTCAACATAAAGGATTGAAAATTTAAGTTGCTTGAAGTAGGCCTTGACCATCTTTATTGTCTGGAAAAGACACTCAACAAAAATAAATGTCATATTGGACATCAGTAACAAGTCTGTAACCAAAATTACTTGAATTTGAATAGTAGTTGAAACTAGTTCTAAATAAGATCGTTTTCTTTTCTTAGAATCAAGTTAAAATTGGAAAAGCATTGTGAAAGTTACTAAAAATGGAAAATGAAATTAAGGATTCATTGGTTGTTATTATCCATAGAATTGATAGACAACATGAAAAGCAGAGCTAGGGAAAAACTGTAACTGCTGTTGCAATTATAAAAAGTAGCAATGACAAGGCATACTTTTTTTTAATTGACAGAATGATTAAGTGTAAAGAAACAATGTGCAAAACACCACTAGGGTGTAAGAATACACAATCTTCGACAAAAAGTATAAATATTATTTATAAAAATCCCTTAGCATTAGTGGAAGCCATCTTTGTTGGTTTTTCCATTTAGGTTGCCAAGGTAATCTCAATTGTTCACTAAGTTTCTAATTGTTGTGTGGTTGTACTAGTCAGATCACTGGCTTGAATTTGAGCAGTGACTTCATTTTCAATGATCCAAATGTGAAATTGCTAGATCATTGGTTAAAATAATGTTGGTGCTCTATTTAAGTGT
Source organism: Pinus tabuliformis (assembly GCA_031772625.1). Lineage (NCBI taxonomy): Eukaryota > Viridiplantae > Streptophyta > Pinopsida > Pinales > Pinaceae > Pinus > Pinus tabuliformis. Next base: position 945,795,859 of record CM062820.1, read on the forward strand.
AGTGTACATTTTTTTAATTCCCTACCTACAACCCATTGAAGTATATTACCCTTTACTCCGCCTGTTAGATTAGTGGTTGCCATATAAATTGCTACAACTCAAATTTTCCCTGAATGCACAATTAGTAAACATACAACATTACTTATTCATTAATGTCTTTGCATGTTTTTATATTGGTTCGAATGTTGTGAAATAACATGCTATGACTTAATACAACCATCTAAAATTCTATTTATAAATGAATATAACTTTTCTTGTGTGCTTTTTTGATTAACTATATCTTCACACCCCAAACACATGGAAACAATTAGCTAGTCTAATAGATTTATGATTGACAAATTCCACCCTAATTACAATGATATATATGAGTAGTTGTATAAATACTTTTAATTTGGTTGAAAATATGTATATGTGATATGATTGGGAAAATAAATGGTTGAATGAAGTACTATGATTACACAATCGAACACAAAGAGAGCATTGGTTATTTTTAACACAACATAATTTGACTTATATCCTTGGTTGAGCATTTGCCTTGGCACCATAAACACGTAAATCCTTACATTCTATATACTATAGATATGACAAAACTTTACATATTTGTCTCTAATGGGTCGGAATCTTAAAAATAATTATTTTATTTATTTAAAAAAAATAGCTCATTGAATCTAGTTTGATTCGAGTCTGGTTCAAAATCAATCATGATAGGTGACCAATTTGAATACTGGTTCCAAGTTCTAAAACTATGCTTGTCACTGAGAAATTGAGCCTTTAAGTACTCCCAAGACAAACTTTCTTTGGGTGATTCAATATTGATAGTTGTAACATTGACTTGTCACCAGATCAAGTTGGCTCATTTTCTGTGTCTTGACAAGATTAACTTAGGACTACTAGGAAACCTGGTTAAGTTCTGTAATAGAGGTGTTTCTTTTTAAGTTAAATTTTCTTTGGGTGAGTCAATCTTGATAATTATAACTTTGACTTGTCACCAGACCAAGTTGGCTCATCTTCGGTGCCTTGACAAGTTTAACTTAGGATTGCTAGGAAACCTGGTCAAGTACTGTAACAAAGGTGCTTCTTTTTAAGTTAAGGTTTCAAGGGAGGTTTTTTAAATTCACATTCTCTACAGGATGCAATGTGAAATTTATATCATGGCCATATCCTAGAAGGATCATAATCCAAAACAATAACCCATGAATCTTGAAGGAAAGACCAATGGATACAATAACAAATATCTCAATAGAAATTGAATTAAAAATTCATATACATCATTTATTCTTTCAGATGCCCACCTAAGCCGACAATACCAACATTATGCAAATAAAATTTCATGTCATTGGTCCTAGGCCTTAATTACCTGATCCATGGTGGAAACCTTCACAAATAAAGGTTTAAGGCTTCTTACTAATCTTCATGTGGAACAATTTAATAACAGTCTAACCACATTCTAACCCTTAATTAATCCTTTTGAGCGGAACTTTATTCAACCCTTCTTAACCTTTGGTTAATTCTTAATATTCGCTTGTCTTAACCATACCATGGTTAGACTTTGGTAAAACCTGACTTAACCCAAAGTACATTTAATTCCTTTATTTCTATTATAACTCTAGTATAATAGAAATACATATAACTCACTTAACTTTACCTTTCTGCCAATCAACGACCTTTGCACATTTTCTGACACTCACCTTTATTGGTTCAATCCTCCACTGTTGATTTCACTCTACCATATCAATGGCTATTGCGCGATATCCATTCATCCTCCAGAACTCAAATCACTTAACTTGCGTTGATAAACTTTTTAGGTCCGCTTTTTCCACAAACATTATCGTGCTAACTCTCCATTGTTGATCTTACCTTTCAATTCGATGGTTGTTGGTTCACTCGATCAAAAAAACTAATCGGTGATCCTCCATCATTGATCAAAACCCATTTGATCCAAAGGTTAACAACAATATCAGATGAGCCACTTGCATGAGAATTACATGCCCGATAAAGTGGTTTTCTCTTTCCTACGACGTGCTACGTGTAGACTGATAAATGGAATTGGGTGACCACCCTACATTACCACTTACCACTTTTTCTCCACCCGATAACCACCTACACTGATAAAACCACTTTTCTTCCTTGACTAATGCACGACTTAATCTTCGTCGTTCATCTCTTTTACTTTATGTTGCGCGACTTAGTCTTGATCACCAATCGCCTTCAACCTTGTTCGTTGATCTCATAGATCCAACGGCTCCTGTGCATATTCACTTCATTCCTTTGTCCTTCTATTTACTTCATTTTTACGTCGTTTCAGTTTACTTCAGGGTTTAGGGTATTTAGTTGTCCTGCAACATGACCTCCTCTTGGACTTAACTCTGCATACTTTAATCATTTTCATCCCTAAACTTCACTTGGATCCTTTGATCGGATTCAAGGATCAAACCATGATCCTTCATCCTCACTTCTTCTCTGTGTTCTGCCCGAAATCCACCTGCATACATATACTATGCAGAAACACTAATTAACACACAATTTATCATTCAATTACTCAATCCATACACTTACACAATTTAGGAATTGAATCTCTATATGTATATATATATATATATATATATATATATATATATATATATATATATATATGATTACATAATGAGACTCTCTGTCTCTCTGGCCTGATTTTCTAATCAGTGGCCTCTATTTTCCTACCTGCTTGTAGGTTTACAATCAAACCTATCTAACTCCCGACCTGACTGACTAACCAGCTAACCCCTGACAATGCCTTTTAGGCTTAAATCTATACAAAAGGATTCTACAACCAATTCCTGGTTTAGATCCATAACCTTCTTAACAAAATCCTAAAATCTCTTCCTTATCTCTAAGGATCCTCTCTAATCCACAAAATCATGAACTAACACCTTACAATTAATTCTCAAATCTATCAATCTCTCAACTATCCTGATTCTCTCATGTTCTCCTACATTCAAGAACATTTACAAATATGCCTCACTATACTTAATTAAATCCCTATTCTAGCTTCTCTCATTAAAATCACTCAAAACCTTAATAATTACATTAATTCAAAACATAGGAAACCAACTTCCTTGGAAACACAAGACCCCCTATGTCTACTAAAATACAATGATATTGTTGAGCTGAATGCTCCTGCATCAGACTCTCAAGGTTGAAAATAATCATGATCTCCTGATCATGTGCTTCTGATCTGTGTCCTCTTGGATCCCATACTTTGTTCTGTAGTCTGTCCTTGGTTGCTGTTGTTGTTTGTTGTTGTTCTCTAGGTCTCCACACTTTATGCTGCATTGCCCCACTAGCTATGCTCTCATAGTCTGCTGCTGTCTTTTTCTTGTTGCTGCTTTGCTTTCTTACTATTGTCTTCTCCCTTTGAGACACTTTTCTCATCAAATCCATCATCAATTCAATTTCTATGTCCAACTCATTTCTTTGTTGGACTCTTTCCTCTTCCTCTCTTGCATATCCTTTGCAATCTTCATCAGGTTCTTTCTTCCCTATTGGTGCTTTCAGCCATTTCTCTAATAGCTCCAATTCTTTCTCCCATTCACTGATCCTATGATGACAGTTTAGTCCTTCTTCTTTATTGACTACCTCAACAGCTTCCATGGTTATCTCCACTGTGCCTATCATCATGATGGAATGATGATCCTTTACTATGTTTTCAGCAAACATAGTCTCTTCTTTAGATTTTCCTTTAATCTTCTACTGGTTACCTTCACTTTGTAGTTGTTGGTTCCTTACTGCTATCCTTACATCCTTACCCTCTTGTTGCTTCTGAACTTCCATTTCATCTCCAAATAACGTTTGTTTAATTTCTTTGATCACAACATCACACTCAATCATTCTATGCATTGTTCCTACAAACAAACAATTGTTTTGTGAATCAAAACATTCTTCTGTCTCCATGTCTTTTAAAGACCCTCTGCTACTGTTAAGTACTGTTGTAACCATTTATTTTCTATTGCCATTTCCTCCTAGCAACTTCTCCAACAATTCAATTTCCTCCTTACATTTAGCAAGTGTTTTATCACAATGCTCTTCATTTCCAGCTTCATCCTTTACATGGTCACTATTGCCCAATGATTCAATCAGACTGCCTTCCATAGACAATTCTGTCTCATTCATCTCCACAGAAATAAGTTCCTGTTCAACACTTATAATCCATGTATTCACACAACAATTGTCAATTTGAAAAATGTAAGGCTCAACAGCCTCAACTAATGTTTCACATATCAGCTCTTCAGGCTGATCTTCATCTCCTTCTTCCACAAGGAATTGTCCTTGTTTTGTAACAGTTCCAAATATCAATTCATCAATAATTTCTTTTTGCTGCAACAATTCAATATTTTCCTCATTCAAGAGGAATTCTCCATCATACTCTGCTCTAGAATACTTATCCTCTAAAAGGTACTCTTCATCCTCTGTCAGTACATCAGTATGTTGATCCAAGTTCTCCTCTGAACTCTGGTAATTTTTATCAAGTTTTATGATAGCTTCATAAGGCTGCCAATCCTCTGCAAAACCTGCACTCACAAAACAATTATTATAATTAAAAACATAAGGCCTCAGTGTCTCTTCTTCCTTTGGAAACATTTCAGTATGCTGCTCTGAACTATCCCAATAGTTCACTAATCTCCATTCTTCATCTTCACCCAGAACTTCACCTTATTCTGCCTCACAAATAGAAACTTCCATTTCCAACTCAGCTTCTCTGAGTTTTTCCACCAGCCACTTCACTTGCCTCTGTTGTAGCCTTCTCTGTAACTTATGCCACTTTACTGCCCTTTTCCTCAAGACCCAACCTTGTCTCTGGCTTTCCTCCAGTATCCTCCTTAATGCATCGAGTTGTTCTTTTAACTCTGCAATTTCCTTGTCAAGCTCCTCTTGACTCATTCTCTTGCCATTTTCCTTGGCATCCTCCTTCTTCACTTTTCTTCTACTGTGGTCTTCCTCAGAACCTCTGCTATGACTATTAGTAGTCATCTTCTTCTCCATCTCTATGAGTTCTTCACTCACTCACTATGAGCTGCACTAAAGCCTCTGCAACAACAAGTCCTCCCTGCTGCCACTTACCTCACCAAGCTTTCCTCTGTACTTGGTCTTTTGGCAAGCCCTTGGTTCTCTATCTTTGGAACCTCTTTTGAGCACTTCTCTCTGCTCCTTCTAGGCTTCAACTCATCTGCACCTTTTAAGAACACAACTGTTCTCTCTTATTTCAATCACAATGAAATACTTGGTTCTGGCCACCTCTTCTTTCACTTAACGAGTCTTATCAACTTCCTTCATTACTTATCAATTCTACCCACATCCTCTGGACTCTAATAAATCTCACCTCAACAACTCCCCTTAAGTTCCTCAAGAAATAAAAGAGCCCCATATAAATATTTCTAATATCACTTGCGATTACTTAAGATTTCTCTATTTTGAGTTACTTTTGATGTGGTTATTTTCTACTTTTACTATGTCATTACCTCCACCTCTCAAAGAACTTTCCAATGACATCACTTTTTTTAATTCTAAATCCAAGCTTGAAATAATGATAAGTCGAAATATGAGTTGTTTTCATCACCTTGGTAATTTGGTACACTCCTTTCCACACAAGACTTTGTATGGCATTCTCATAACCTACATGTATATTATTTTAATATAAAATAAATAAAAAAATACCAGTAAAATTCAAAAATTCTATATAAATAAAAAACATATATAAATATATTATGAAACTTAAATATATTAATTAATTAATATATATTATAAACTGTAGATAATAAATTTTATAACATATTTAAACATAACACATATGTATGATACACATATTATAAAAAAAATCGTTTTTTTACCAAATATATATTATAATGTATATAACATAAAAATCTAAACGCATGGCATATAACTAAATCTCATACCATATATATATATATATATATGCACGAGTGTATGATGTAACAGTCGGGGCGGTCGGTTTGTATTCCTCTGGCCGAGTTCGATTGAGTTCGATTCCTGCTGAGCTGCGTAAAAATGTTGCAGCGTATTCTGCCCCATATGGTTGTAATATGTTCGTTTGGATGTGATGGTTGTCAGGGTTACTGACAGGTATATGTAAAAAAAAAGAGAGCCCATAATGCTTCTAAAGGGAACTAACCCCTCCCATTTAAAAAAAACATATATTATATTATATTATATAATAAATTTTCTATTATATATGTCATGAAACATAAGTTCCACACCGAAACCATCAAAAACCTATTATGGTATAACTTTGTTTCATATTGAATCCCTCACGGGAGTAATCACTTCTCACGCAAGCTAGAAAGTTAAGGGAGACAACAATTCCTAACGAGCTATTGTCATTTTCCTGTTTCAGGATCCAATAGTTGGTTGGTCCTTTCTATCCTAGGAGACAGGAAATTTTCCAGCCCGAGGACTAGACTCTGGCAGGTTGCAACTACCAGCATTGGCTCGTAACCATGGAGTTTCCGGATCCCCTAGCTGTCTCACGAGGAAGCAACTCACGGGAAATGAGGTGATGGGGATGATGGTATTTACTCCTTGAGAAATAGCCAAAACGATCTATGATTCAATCAATCTAACCAACAATGGGGACGATCATATTTCCTCCTAGATATGGGAACGAGAAAAATCGGCCAGTGTCCCTTACCATTCTCAGCATCGCAGAGCACCTCCAACCCCTTCCCATTCTCGGCATCGTGGAGCACCTCCAACCGAATTCTTGTTTTTGAGGAGAGAAATAGGTGATCTGATTCCTCTTGAAAAAGATCTGCATCTTGTAAGTGGAATAAAACTGACGGATCTACCTGCAAATCATGACAGGAAAATTGTTTGTCAAGACACATATGGAGGCAATAAAAATACAGATCATAAAAGGAAAAAACATTAAGTAAATGACATTAAAACTTTCTGAAGCAAATGGGAAACACTGTCTACCTGTGCAGACGTTGGTGGTCACAGTGATCCCTTCTTTGTCCTCGACATGAGGGTTATTATTTTCAATGGTGTTAGAGTTCTCCCAACAAAGATCTGTGTCCTCTTGACATGGATCTGCATCCTCTGCAACCTCTTTACAAAGATCTGATTTCTCATGACAATGATCTACATCCTCTTGACAAAGATCTGCATCCTTCTGTAAGCATCTGCAAAGCAGCCACAGTTGAGTTCTTATGTTTGAGGAGGAGAGAAATAGGTGATATGATTCATCCCTACCACTAGAGCTACCACCCACTTGACGAAATTCCCAACTGAACCAGGGAGCTACCACCCACTTGACAACATCCATTCCAACCGATCTGGGATCATAGGTGATCTGATTCCTCCCTACCACTAGAGTTACCACCCACTTGATGACATCCCAATTGAATTTGGGAGCATCCATTCCAACTTATCTAGGAGCATAGGTGATCCACCTGACAAAGATCTGCAAATTGTTTGCCAAGACACATGGCGGAGGAAATAATAGACGATGGTATTTCCTCTGACCAACAATGTAATTACTTGATTCACCGGCATCGTCATCTTCAATATTGGTAGCATGCGAGGCAGGATCATCCTTGATAACGATCTGTCGATGGAGGAATTGTGGCTTGGTCCCTGCCAACTTGATAAACATCTACAGAGGCTCCTGGGTCATGGCCTGGTGCCTCGTTCCTATTGACTGCCTCCGAGAGCATCTACATCATGGCAAGGATCAGGTCTTGGAATCACTCAATGTCCTGTGGGGTCTCGATCATCTAGACGACGTTGGTCGTGGTCGTGAGGGCAATGATTCAAACGTCCAACGAGGAGTTCAGGGAGAGACATTGGTGGAAGACAGTGTGCAGGGTGGACTACATTAATTTGATTATTAATATAATCCAATTATGTTAATAATACACATTAATTTAGAACAACAAATTTCATGCTAATTTAACACATGGACGATAACTATTAATTAACCCTAATAGGATGAAACTGTTGGCTATAGTCACGGCCTGTTATTAGATGCATTCCTTCCTAATACTTCATATTTGCAGACACATGCCTGCTTAAACCAACATATTTCTATCATAATTTCAATGGTAAATGTTTTGATCTTTGCCACAGATTATAAATCATGAAATCTTATTTAAATGGCGTTACCATATCGTGATAGATTTGAAATAAATAAAATGACAGAGCAGAGGAAACAGAAAGGCGGTGCACCTCAACATGGCCTCTGCTAGCAGCAGAATGTAAAGCAGTTCCACCTCGGCTATCTGTGCACCAAATTACCACATTCAGGCAGTGATGGCTACACTGCCTTGTTATCTCTCTCAAAATCTTCGTGCTTCCTCCTATGGCTGCACCATGAAGAGATTTGTTCATAAATTAAAACAGAAATTTTATACCTATTCCTCTGCAATACTCAATATGATTATTATTATTCGATCTCAAAGGCTGCTCATGATAATCACAACTAGCGAAACCCAGGATTTCTTTGAAAATTTCTGGGCTATTAGCTCTGGCAGCTATAAACTGCAAGAGTCACACGAACATGAGCAACGTGCTCTCCTTGAGACGTGGTGAATTGGATCTCACTCACTGGAACACAAAGGGTAAGATCTGTGGCCACTGGCCCTCTTCCATGATGGAGGTCGCAAGCTCGACAACGGTGTCGCAGAGCTTCTTCACGATTGTCTTGGCCTCCTTCCTCTAAACACAAACGATGAGGTGGGCCTTGATGGTGGTATTTGTGGGTAGTGCCAATCATGGCCATATGTCTTATACCGTGTGATCTACTTCCTCAGCAGAATCACAGCCATGGCCTGGATTTCCACCTGCATGCATGACTGTTGGACGTGAACGAACTTTAGGGCCAAAGAATTTAGGTGCTTCTCCTTGCAGCAAATGTTGAACAACACCTCCGCCTGGCCTCTCTGCTCATTGTCAGTGCTCATGAGGTGCATTATCAGGGTTCAACATCAAAGAAGAGGGGTTTTATAAACCCCTCCTACAGTCTTAAATCTCTGTGAAGTGCCCACCTAAATCTCGTTAACGTTTTAGCTCAACGACTAATTTTATTTTTCTTTGTTTTGGGGGTGGGTTTGGTTTTTTGGGTTCATTGTGTAACCCTAAAATTTGATTGGGTTTTATTTTTTTCTGCACATAAAATAGGTTGGAGGGTGGGTCAAGGGAAACAGATAAAAGTGGAACTTCAAACCATTTCTTTTAATTTAAATTAAGACTTTTCCTATATTTTTAGATTTTAGACTTTTCATATACATGGATTGGATTAAAGTAGGGAGGGGAAATTATGGTATTGAATTATTTATTTTTAATTAAATTTATCGTTTATGTAAATAGAAGTAAATTATCTAAAATAATTAGTGGTAATTTATAAGGAAGTTAAATTTCACTTTTTTAAATATCTCTGGATTTTCAAAAGTTAATCCATTTTTTTATATTAAAATATAAAAATATTCAATCAATTAAAAATCATTCTAGATTATGTTTTCAAATTAAAGTATTTTTAATTTTTATCAAGAAAATCAGAGTGGCCCTTCGATGAGTTTATTGCCAATTTTGTTTAATGTTCAAGCATTTGAAGCACAATGAAAATTATTTTTAGTGTTCAAGTTAATGTAGTAGAATAAAAAATAATTAGCTCTTAGGAGCACAAGAGGCCATGATTATGTGACATCTATGATGAACAATGTTATTTTCATATGTGAAAAGAGATCAAATAATATGCAAACAATTCAAAAGGGATTAGACATCCTTACTCAGCGACAATTTCATGATCCTCCTATAAAACATAAAAAAAGGTATTTACATCTCCACACATACATATAACAAAAGGAAAGAAGAAAAGTGAGGGAAAAGATAAATCTAACTAGGATATAAAAAGATGTCTTTGGTCTTTGGTAGAAGAATATCAATCTCACACCTTACAAACATGGTTGAAGCCTTCCTTTGAGGCGGTAATTTAAGGATAGGATAAAACAAAGTGTGAAGTATGCTTCTCAACCCTCAGATAAGCATTGGAGTGCAACATGTCACAATAGGCTTGAATATAATTCTTCCATTACTTACAGGATTTGGCAATAGAATGCAACTCGTTTCATAGGTAGGGTATCTATGAAACCTGTCATAAAGTGTCTAGGTATGATAGACCATCAAATTTTCATGTCGTGTGGGCACTATATTAATGACATGAACGATTGGCTCATAGGATCCCTACTGTGTAGCCATTCATTGATGAAAGTTATTTCCCCGATGGGATAGAAGTGAAAACTGATAGTTGCAAAAGTAGGAAAAATGGCATCGGAGATAATATTCTTTCCATTAAAAAGAGAACTAGAAATAGGCTCATGAACACCACCAATATCAACTGGAGTTGTTGTAATGAAAGTAATAACAAATACAAAAGTTGTGGTCAGTAGGATAGGAATCATCAAGATGTTGAACCATCCAATGTAGATATGGTTTTCAATGTTATTGATTTAGTCACATAAAAGACCCCTTGAATTTGTGCTTTGGGATACCCCTAGGATTCAAATACAAGTAATCAAAAGTGAGAGGATTCGGTTATAAGGTGATAGTGGTAAAAAACCTGAGTTGACCTAAAGTGGCACCATTATTATTCTTTACATAATTGAAATTGTATGAGGGAAGGAGAGAAAGGCCTTTACTTCTAAATTGAAGCTTCTCATTCTCAAGGGCCATACATTTGGCATTGAACAACCACATAGATCCTATCTAAATAATATTAGGGATATATGGGATATCAATTCAATTAGAAACATTTTCACACCATGTATAGAATTCAAGGAATATATCATCGGTAGGGGAGGTAAACAAGGGAATTATGCCTTACAAGAAGATTTTTAGTATCACGGGATATGAGTTAGACTTAAAAACCACATAAATATGCTTTAATGGATCTTTGGTCTTAAGTCGAGATATGGGCACCATAGGAGGTATTTCTCACCACATATGGGAGTTAGTGTCTATGTTATGGTTAGGAGAGGAAAACAAGGGCCTTAGTCCCTAAATTAATATTTCTAATGCTCAATTTCCATGAACAAGACCTCTTGCTGGGAATATGCGCATTTAGTATGTTTTGCATAATAAGAATGGGTCTCATGGCCTTTACTATGGCAAAGGAATGAAATAAAAAAAAAAGGGACTCAAGTCCTAAATAATCAATGGCCATTAAAAAGGCTTCAAGCCACCACATTAATTATATTCCTCTAAGGGATATTCTTTGGCCTCTAAGAGGGATGTGTCTACTATTCAAAGGTTTTTCACACCATGATTGGGTCTTGGAGCCTCAATATCATTGGACCTTAATGAAATTAGAAGGAGTTTGAATCACATATGATGCTTGCAAGTGTAGGCTTGGTCCAAATAGGAACATAAGGGGCTTAGGCCTTATTTGAATCTTTGGTTATTAAGCTATGTGAAGTAGTTATCAAAGAACCACACATGACCTTTATAGGGGATCCCAGGCCTCTATGGGAGATCTTTAGTGTCATTAGTATGCTTTACATAGTAAGAATGGGTGTTAGGTTTTTATCATGGCAAAGGGATGAAAACATTGGCCTCAAGCCCAAAATGAAACTTCATTGGCTTACACTACATGCAAAAAGACCATAAAGAACAATATAGATCCTCTTTGAGGGATTTTAGGCCTCCATCTAGGATAAGGGTTCCATTATGAGGTTTTCCACATCATATATGGGAGTTAGGGCTTATATCTTTGCCAAGGAATGAAAAAGGGCCTTAGGCCTAAAACAAGTCTTTCTCATGTTTAATTTCCATGAACAATATATTAGAATGGGAATATCGACACAATTAGTATGTTTTGCATAATAAGAATGGGTTTTATGGCCTCTACGATAGATAGGGAAGGAAAACAATATCCTTAGTCCCTAAACAAAACTTCTCTAGTTCAATGGATGTGAATAAGGCCTCAAACCACGACACATGTCCTATCTAAGATATATCTAGCCTTCATGTCCGTTATGGGTGCTATTTGAAGGTTTTGTGTGCCAAGTTGAGTCTTTGGGCCTCTAAGTTTAGCCTCAATATCATTAGGAAGTTTTTTCCACCATGGTCAAGGAAGGATAATAAGGTGATTAGATCATATTTTAATCTTCCCATGATCAATCTTCTTGAACCTGTATTTGAATTATGACACAACACATCTCTAGGGGATCTTTCACCTCTATGGGGGATATTTGTCACCATTGGTATGGTTTACATCATAAGAATTGGTCTTGGGGAATGTACTATTTGGAGGGGAGGAGAAAAGAGGGCCTTAGGCCCTAAATAAATCTTCTAGAGTTCAAGGAACATGAAGTAACCCTCAAACAACCACATAAATACTCTGTCAGGGATATTCAAATTTCAACTTGGATATGGGAGCCATGGCATGTTATTCTACATAAAGAGCCACAAGAATTGTTAGTATGTATGGTAGAAAACAATCTTTCGGATTAATCACATTGTAAGGATTGGGTCGACGTTTCAAACCAACTAATGTGGTTCATCCTCAGGACAAGGTGAGAAACCAATCAATCTGAGAGAATAAATAGCAGGGATGCATCATTGTTCAGGGTTAGCCGTTCAAAATTAGCCGTTGGTGAAATAAAATTATTTAGGAATATGTGATGAAGAGATGTTTAATAAATTAACTAATATTTAGTTAGAAACTAGCTATTATGTAATAATTAATTATTTAATATTGAAATTGTAAATAATTTATCAATTTAAATAATAATATATTCTAAGAATAACTTATTTATATAATGTTATTAGTTAGGGTTGACCTAATCAATGTGAATTAGGTAGAAAACTAGCTGTTATCATGATATGATAAATTAGTTAATAATAATATTAAAAATAAACTTATATTTATTAATTAAAATAATAATATTATCTAAGAATAATTTATTTATATAATATTATTAGTTAGGGTTGACCTATTCAATGTGAATTAGGTAGAAAACTAGTCGTTATCATGATATAATAAATTGGCTACTAATATTATTAAAAATAATTAATTTGTATAATAATATTTTTTGTTGAAAATTAGTTGTTATGTAATAAATAATTATCAATGACCTAAAATAATTATTTAAAATTCTATTAGTTGGGGGTGACTTAATTAAAGTATATTTGGTTGAAACTTCATTGTTAGGAATGATTCAAAATAAATTTAATTTCGTTATATTTTAGAATCTTTTATTAAAATTACCAAAACCTCTATAAGGACTATTTATCAGAATTATACATTAAATGAGACCATCAAAAGATAGAGGATAGTTTATCCTCCTTGAAAAGGAGGAAAGCAAAGAAAGGTATTACCATCTGCAAGAGGAAAGCAAATAAATTTTAGGATAGAAAACATCTGAAGTTAAAAAATGATAAAGGTGAGGAAAGGGAGGAGGAGTTATGAAGCGAGAGCTGGAATCCAGCTTTTACTTAATTTCCAGCCATCATCCCTATTAAGGTTTTTGGCATGCCTCTCAATCTCAATCGCTTCCCTGAGTTTCCTGTGGTGGAAATGATCAATTTTAGCAATGACTTTGGATTCTTCAATGCAGACATGGTGTTTTGATTTCTCAGCAGATTCTGTAAGGGTTGATGTGCTGGAGTGATTGTGTCTGTGTTAGTAGCATGTTCACTGATCCTCTACTAAATAGACCTTCCTGTTTCTCCAATGTAGGGGATACCACAGGAGCAGGGAACGAGGTAAACCCCTTTTGAGTCCTTCGGGTCAATAGGGTCCTTAACCGATCTAAGAGAATTTTTAATGGTATTGAGAGGTTTGAAGGAAGAAGAGACATTAGTTTTCTTGAGAATATGGGCAATCCTATCCGTGGTTCCTTGGATATACGGGAGATAAACCTTAGAGACAGGATCAACAAGAGTAAGTTTAACCCACGGATTTTTGTTAGCTCTGTGAAAGGCCTTGAGGGTAAGGGGTCTGCTATACCCATTATTTTCAAAAACCTCAAGAAGATGAGAATTCTCTTGATCAAGGTGGTCATCATCAGAGATTCTTAGAGCATGGGTAGCGAGAGTGCTGAGAACCCTGAATTTATGAGCTAGGAAATGATGAGAACTGGCATGGAGGTACTATTTCGTATGAGTCTTCTTTCAAAAAACTTGGTGACAGACAGAACCATCCTCCCTCCTAGAAAGGAGAATGTTGAGAAAGGGAAGGTGACCATTCTCCTCAACTTCCATGGTGAATTTGATGGAATTTGATTGAGAATTTGTTAGGCCCCTATACTGCTAGTGTAACCCCTTATTGTTATTAGTATAACCCACTTATTATATTTATGTACCCATGTAGTGCCCATATTGTTACTATTGTGCCCCATAGAAGCCCACTATTGTTATTATTGTGCCCTTACATTATTATTGTTATGTCGGCTCTGATTATGTTATGACCCCTTAGACTCCTATATATAGAAGGAGGTCTTTTCATTTGTATCATCCAAGAATTGTTCATTTATGTAATGTAAAGGAGGTTTCCCCCTCAAAGAGGCTAAATTATAAGGCGTTGATCTATCCTTTCTATCTTTTTATGAGCTGGTTTCATAACATTTGGTATCAGAGCTTTGGATTCTAGGGTTTCGCTACTCCAAACAGGTCATCGTGGCATTTTCGGTATAACTTTTTTTTTTTTTTCTGTGACGTTTCAGAAGTCGCAAAAAAACCCATTTGAGAAGAAATCGTGTTAAACCTTGGGTCTGAATTTCAGATCTTTTCGCGCGATATTTGTGGAGATATGATCTGAGGAAGTTGGTCTTTTTGCAGACTCCTGAATTACATTCCAAACAGGTGACCTGGGGAAAATCATCATAACTTTCTTTCTGAGCATCGGATTGAAATTTCGCAAGAAGGTACAGAAAGAGGACGGACTGTAGTTTTCTTTTATATATTTTTCAGAGTCAAAGCTTGAAACAGTGACACGTGGCACTTCATACAAGTTCGCTCTACTGAACTAGTCTACAATCAGGTCACTGCGGGAGATTGTGCATAACTCTTTCTTGGAGAATCCAATTTGGATCATACTAGTGGCATTGGAAAGAGGACACAGAAGGCTACTACAGGTTGCAATTTCAGAACTTAAAGATCCAAAAGTACAGAGTTACAGTCGTTTCAAGGTCAAGTTCCTAAAATCAAGAAAAAGCAAGATGAGGAAGTTTGATGGCAAGGATCCGCTAAATTGGATACTTCAGATGGAGCAATATTTTGATCTACATGGTGTAAAACTATTACAAAAGGTATGTATTGCATCTTCATATTTAGAACCAGATCAATTTTTATGGTACAAAGGGATTTGTTCTCGTAAACAACTTGTTACGTGGTCAATTTTCACGGAGGAAATGATAGCACATTATGAGGATACAAAGAGCAACACCTTCTTTAGAGCAACACCACAACAATTGGAAAGAGTAAAAGGGCTTTGTGACATAGTGGAAAGCAAAATTATGGAAACCAGGAAGTGTACCCCTCACAACTATAAAGATGGAAGTGTTGTTTCTCCTAGCCTTCCACAACCTACAAGGGTTACACCACAACAATTGGAAGAAAAAAGAGAAAAAGGGCTTTGTTACAATTGTGATAGCAAATGCACTAAAGGTCATAAGTGTGTTGAGAAGAAATTATTTTACATAGAATATGAAGAGGAGGAAGAAAAGGATTAAGAAACATCAAAAGAAGAAGATATATGCCAGGACTCCAACCCAGAGAAAGAAGAAACGAATCAGACCATATCTTGTAAAGCATTGGCAAGAATTACCACTCCTCAAACTCTCAAGATAGAAGGACATATCAAGAAGAAAAAGGTGCAAGAAGTGAAAGATCACATCGAGAAAGAAGAAATGAATCCAACCATATCTTGTAATTCATTGTTCGAAATTACCACTCCTCAAATTATCAAGATAGAAGGACATATCAAGAAGAAAAATGTTCAAGAAGTGAAAGATCACATCGAGCATCAAGAAATGAATCTGACCATATCTTGTAAAGGATTGGAAGAAATTACCACTCCTCAACCTCTAGAGAAAGAAGGACATATCAAGAAGAAAAAGGTTCAAGCAGTGAAAGATCACATCGAGCATCAACAATAATTTCTCCAACTTTTAAAGGATAACGCCACTTCGGTGCAAAATCAAATGAAACAATAGGTAGATCAACATCGTAGTGAAAAATGTTTTGATGTAGGGGATTGGTTATTTTTACCGCTACATCTCAAGCAAGCTATTTATGAGAAGGAAATGTTGGCAATACTACATGCACTTAAAAAATGGCAATCTTACCAAATGGGAAGACTCTTCAAGGATAGGGATGTGGAAGCATTGTTTTGTGCTATTTATATTATCCAACCAGATTGGATAAATGAAGCAAGGGATGAATGGAAGAAGGACGAAGAAGTATGGCCACTTATTCAAAAGTTTCAAAAGATCCCAATTCAAACAATATTGCCAGAAATAGAAGAGGAAGGAAAAATCATATTGGAACCTGGAGCAGTCACAGAAACAAGAACCTGAAAGCTACGAAATATATCAATTTCAGAGTATCTCATCAAGTGGAAGAACTTACCCACTGAATATTCCACATGGGAGGACAAGAATTTTATACAGAAGCATCAAGAACTACTCAAGAGTTGAGGACAACACTTTTTGAAGGAGAGGGGCATGTTAGGCCCCTATACTACTAGTGTAACCCCTTATTGTTATTAGTATAACCCACTTATTATATTTATGTACCCATGTAGTGCCCATATTGTTACTATTGTGCCCCATAGAAGCCCACTATTATTATTATTGTGCCCTTACATTATTATTGTTATGTCGGCTTTGATTATGTTATGACCCCTTAGACTCCTATATATATAAAGGAGGTCTTTTCATTTGTATCATCCAAGAATTGTTCATTTATGTAATGTAAAGGAGGTTGCCCCCTCGAAGAGGCTGAATTCTAAGGCATTGATCTATCTTTTTTTATCTTTTTATGAGCTGGTTTCATAACATTAATGTTATGAAACCAGCTCAAGAAAAGATAGAAAATATAGATCAACGCCTTAGAATTCAGCCTCTTCGAGGGGGCAACCTCCTTTACATTACATAAATGAACAATTCTTGGATGATACAAATGAAAAGACCTCCTTTATATATATAGGAGTCTAAGGGGTCATAACATAATCAGAGCCGACATAACAATAATAATGTAAGGGCACAATAATAACAATAGTGGGCTTCTATGGGGCACAATAGTAACAATATGGGCTCTACATGGGTACATCAATATAATAAGTGGGTTGTACTAATAACAATAAGGGGTTACACTAGTGGTATAGGGGCCTAACATGCCCATCCCCTTCAAAAAGCGTTGTCCACAACTCTTGAGTAGTTCTTGATGCTTCTGTATAAAATTCTTGTCCTCCCATGTGGAATCTTCAGCGGGTAAGTTCTTCCACTTGATGAGATACTCTGAAATTGATCGATTTCTTAGCTGTCGGGTTCTTGTTTCTGTGATTGCTCCAGGTTCCAATATGATTTTTCCTTCCTCTTCAATTTCTGGCAATATTGTTTGAATTGGGATCTTTTGCAACTTTTGAATAAGTGGCCATACTTCTTCATCCTTCTTCCATTCATCCCTTGCTTCGTTTATCCAATCTGGTTGGATAATATAAATAGCACAAAACAATTCTTCCACATCCTCATCCTTGAAGAGTCTTCCCATTCGGTAAGGTTGTCATTTTTTAAGTGCATGTAGTATTGCCAACATTTCCCTCTCATAAATAGCTTGCTTGAGATGTAGCAGTAAAAATTCCCAATCACCTACATCAAAACATTTTTCACTACAATGTTTATCTACCTGTTGTTTCGTTTGATTTTGCACCGAAGTGGCGTTATCCTTTACAAGTTGGAGAACTTGTTGTTGATGCTCGATGTGATCTTTCACTGCTTGAACCTTTTTCTTCTTGATATGTCCTTTTATCTCTAGAGTTTGAGGAGTGGTAATTTCTTCCAATCCTTTACAAGATATGGTCGGATTCATTTCTTGATGCTCGATGTGATCTTTCACTTCTTGAACATTTTTCTTCTTGATATGTCCTTCTATCTTGATAGTTTGAGGAGTGGTAATTTCGAACAATGAATTACAAGATATGGTTGGATTCATTTCTTCTTTCTCGATGTGATCTTTCACTTCTTGCACATTTTTCTTCTTGATATGTCCTTCTATCTTGAGAGCTTGAGGAGTGGTAATTCTTGCCAATGCTTTATGTCATGCGGAAAGAGTCAATTTTGCGGACAAAACCGACATCCCTAGAAGCTAAGGCTTTCTAGTGACAAACAAGACAAATAAACACTACCTTTCTCTAAATATGCATTTAGAATACAAGTAATCAGGTGATTGTAACATACCTTTAGTCCAACGCTTTGTAGTAGTCCAGCCTCGCCGATCCGAATGAGCTCCTCCTTCTCTTCGAAACCTGCATTCACTAACAAGCCAAAAGATTACATAGCACCTGATAAACTTATAAAATAACACATATTCATCATACAGACCAAGGAGTATATGAAACAAATCATGAATAACAATCTGTTGAGAAAAATGAGTTTATTTGCATTAAGTGGAAACAAAAGAAACCATTACAACCTGAGCCTTGGTGTTGTGCAGGTCCCTCCTAGGGTCCAGCAAGAGTTTTCCTTTACTTTGATCAGCTCACCCACTTCCAAATAAGGCTAGGAAAGGATGGGAATCTCTCCTCTCAAACTCTATAAGGGAGTCCTAATTCCAGCAGCATCTACCCTTAGGAATGTTCAGCTTTCAACCTCCCCTCCTTCTGGCCCAATGCCTGTATTTATAGTGCTCTAGAGGAAGTTAATCAGGTCCACCATCAATGGGATTAGCCCCTCTTTGAATGGGATAGCTCCCCTCTTGATGGGATAAGTTCCTCTTTCATAGGGATACATGAACCATCTGGAAGCGCTCAATACACGTCAAACAAGCTTCTAGAATGCTCTAGAAATGACCACAAGTAACTTTTTTGAAGTGAAACTTGCGCCTTTTGACCTTTACAGGAGTACGCACCCACCCCTTTACAGACAAAGCGTACAAGTACGCAGGTATTGTGAACTTGAGGTGCGTACACGCAGGTAAGGCTAAGAGAAACTGCGTACCCAGAGATATATAGATTTTTAAAGACTTTCTCTCTTTCTTGGAGTTTGACATGAAGAGCAGAGGTATGAGACTTGCCAAGGAGGATAGTATGACAGTTGATGGAGCCATACTAACTGCAAATAGTCATGGTGACAAATTTTAGTGTAATAGATTGCCCCCTAAAGTGCGAAGCCTGTAGTAGATTAGGGTTTAATATCATCTAGGAAGGGTGAAGTACTTTATCATTTCAAGGATTATCTTGTGGAGAGCCCAGACGGAACCTGCAAATATTCAACACAAAATACATATATGAGATCATATCATCGCTGAGGTAGGCATTCCCATACTCAGATCAAAAACTTAACTAACAAACTAACTATTGCTCTGATACAGGAATGATTTCGCAGTACATCATAATCATAGACTCTTGTAGACACAGTATGGACGCAGCCATCTGTTTATGATTAGTCTACTATATAATGAATACAAAACTCCTCGCAGCCTGGATGGTGGAAACTAGATCCAAGGTCTTCATTTCTACTTCCCGAAAAGTTACGATTCTATCCATTCGAATAAATGAGTTGATGTCGAACATGGTAGAAACCACTTGATTACCAGTCGATGATGTAAACTGTTAACAAGTGTGAGAGAGACCACTAGTGATGTCAATGGTTCTCAAAGTACCCAGTACAATCCATGAGATGTGAATGAATGAGTTGATGTCGAACATTTCACGGAGTCCTTCGATCGAAAGTCAATGATGTAAATCGTCGTCAAAGGCGAGAAACCTGCCATTGATGCATGCAGATTTCAAGGTACTGACGATTTCTAGGTCATCTTTCTAGATAATTTGTTGATGTCGATAGAAAGCGACCCGTTGCAGGCAAGCCCACAACACGAAATCATAGATCAAGTTGAAGAAATGTAGCTGTAAGGACTAACTCATGGATGGTCGAGATGGATGACGGGTATTTTGCAGATGAATGGTTTATTTGCAGTGACCTCTTGAACACATAACGACACGACAGATGGCTTGGTGACAATTGACCCAAAGTTAATACCCGGAACCGGTTGAAGATTTTCAATGTGGTTTGATCAACTGTTAGGCAAAGGATTTCCCAACCCAGGTGAATGAAAAGTGTCGTGTTCAAGAGTGGTGATAAGGCTTCTTCTGAGACAAAGGATAACAAATAGGCTCATTTTTCTCTCTTTTCCCCCACCATTTCTGGCAAGTACCTCTTTATTTTTTACAAGCTTGAGGAGGATAACATATGCTTGGTTATAAGCTCATCCTTAGGATGAGTCCAACTTAGTTTTAGATTCAAACCCTAAGAAGGAGTGGTCCGTTCCTGTTTGTAATCGAACAGGTCCTTTACTGTGAAATTTTAACGAGTCTAGTATAGGAGAAACTCAGCGTTTTTCAATTTTAGAGAGTCTGAAAAACTTAATAAGACTCCAAGGTTGAACTTTTTCATAAATTTGTGTCTCCCAAGCCCGAAAAAGTATAAAATAATACTTGAGAGAACCGCTTGATCTTTACGACCAAGGAGTACTTTCATGATTAGTGTCTCTGACCTGAAAAGTAAAAAGCGATCAAGGACACGTCGTTTTATTTCCAATATCGAATTTGAAACGACAAAAATCCGGCAATCTTTTCGTGTTTTTTCGGTCAAAAAAGGGCTGTAAGAGGACCGTCTTTTAATTCCGTTTTAACGAGTGTAAAAGAAACGCTCGGCAATATTTTCATGTTTTAGGAGTCAGAAAAGGGCTTAAAGATGACTCTGATGTTTCACTTTTTCGTAAGTTTTAACGAGTTCGAAAAAATGATAAAAATGTACTCATGGTTTTCATTTTTTTGTAAATTTTAATGAGTTCGAAAAAAAATGATAAAAATGTACTCATATGGCCGACTTTCAATTTAATTTACGAGTAGGAAAAGACGGAAAGAACTCGGCATTTTCATTTGTTTTACGAGAATGAAAGATAGCAAAATAATCTCGAGATTTTCATGAGTTTAACAAGTCTTGAAAATAACTGAAATTGACTCGAAATAGGTTTCATTTTTACAAAAGCTTGAAACAGAGAAAAACTATGCTTCAAAGTAGTTTCATTTTTACACAAGCTCGAAACAGAGAGAAAACTGTGCTTGATGCCCCCTAAGCATAACTGCTAGAGCACATGCCCCCCAGCTTCATTTCATTCAACTAGTTGGATGAAATGAAGGTTGAGTTACGAGATCATTTGAAAGACTCGACCTAAAACTGTAAGAAAATTATGCAAAAAACTGAAATAACTAACCTAAATATACAACTTAACATTTATGAGATCTAGTCAAACTTTCGACTCAATTAGAGGAGGATTTGTTTCATTTTTTAACGAGCTTGACACAGGAAAAGAACTATGCTCGGATCCAGTTTCATGTTTACGCAAGCTTGAAACGAAAAACTATGCTTGTTATAAGTTCACATGCCCCCAGCATAATGACGCAAAACGAGGTACATGCCCCCCAAGCTTCATTGCATTCAATGAGGTGGATGGAATGAAGCTTTAATTTCAAAATCTTGGAAAGACTCAAGGGAGATGTTTCATTTTTTAGTGAGGTTGACACAGGAAAAGAACTATCCTCAAAACCCTTGTTTCATTTTTTAACGAGCTTGACACAAGATAAGGAACTATGCTCATGACTACTTTCTACAATCTACCTAACAAGGAACTCTACTCTAATAACCTTGATTCATTTTTTAACGAGCTTGACACAAGACAAGGAACTATGCTCTAAAATCCTTGATTCATTTTTTAACGAGCTTGACACAAGACAAGGAACTATGCTCTAAAATCCTTGACTCATTTTTTAACAAGCTTGACACAAGACAAGGAACTATGCTCAAAAAGTTCACATGCCCCCAGTATAATGATGCAAAGCGAGGTACATGCCCCCCAGGCTTCATTGCATTCAACCAGATGGATGGAATGAAGGTTTACTTTCAATATTTAACTTGAAAAGGGAGTTGTTACATTTTTAAGGAGGTTGACACAAGAAAAGAACTATCCTCATACTAGCTTGTTTCATTTTTTAATGAGGTTGATACAGGAAAAAACTATCCTCGCACCTGATTCATTTTTTAACGAGGTTGACTCAGTAAAAAGAACTATCCTCTGACCAACTGATTCATTTTTTAACGAGGTTGACACAGTAAAAGGAACTTTCCTCGTACAACTGATTCATTTTTTAACGAGGTCAACACAGTAAAAGGAACTTTCCTCGTAACATTGATCATGGCTTCCAACTGGAAGTAAGACATGTCAATGGACACACCTTGATCATGGCTTCCAAGAGGTCTTCATCAGAAGGAAGAATAGTTCTCTGGAAGGAACACATGTCAAGGGACTCAAAAGGGATAAGAACATTGGGTTCAAATAATCCCATAGAGTTTTCCATGTCAATTACCGGATCTAAATCAAAGGAAGATGAGCAAACAGTGAGAGGCTCACTTACATCGGTAACTGAAAACATGGGACTAGTTGCCACATAATTAACCCATGGCAGGGCAGATACCACTTTAGAATCAGGAACATTTAGGGGTGTCATATTATTGGTAGTTGAAACAATACTAGGGAACGAAAGCTGGTCTACAGTCACAATATTGCCATTGTGAGGGAAAGACATCACGCGAAAGAGTGTCGATACGACAGCTTTCATTGCATAGACATAGTCTCGCCCAAGGAGTAAATTGAAATCCAAGGGTCCTCGAACTACCATAAGATCAATACAGACAGTTTTACCTTCCAAGGTAATGGAAAAATTAGGAAGGATCCCTAAAGGTTCACTAATGGTTCTGTTAAAAGCTTTCAGATTCTGCGTAATAGGCGCAAGTTGAGGGGAACCCAAAGCTTTCCAAACAGTTGAGGATAAAATACTAACAGAAGAACCTTCATCTACCTGTGTACGATGTATGTCCCTACCACCAGCCTTGACAATGATTTGGAAAGGGATGGAGGAAGGAAGACGAGGTTTTGTCAGTCTATTCCAATCAAAGGAAAAGACCTCAGTGCTTGGAGGGGGTTCTGTAGAAACAGGTCAAATGCCCCCCGGCATAGAAGAATCTGATGTAACAAGAAGAACCTGAGCGATATGAAGTTCACTCTCTAAAGGGAAAGTGGGATCGACCGAATGTGAAATTGAATCGACCACTTGATCAACTAATGGATCATCAACCTGAGTGACATGAGTTTCAATCTCCAATGGGAGAGTGTGATCGACTGTACTTGAATTTCGATCAATCACTCCGTCAGTTGACGGTAGGTTGGGAGAAAGTTTACGGTAACCAGTTGGAAATTCTTGCTGTGGAACAGTAAGGTTTTCCAACAATGTTGAGGCTTCATCCATGTGAGGGAAAATGTGAGTTTGATGACTCCCTTTGCATAACTTACAAGGAAACCTAACTTTACCCTTTTTCCCAGGAACCTGACTATCACTGGTTGACGGATCAATGGAAAGTTGATGATATTTTTCTGACCATACTTCCAAGACCTTTGGAATACCAGGACAATTGACAAGGAAGTGGTCACCCTTACAAAGCCTGCAAGGGTATTTGGGTTTACGATGCATGTCGGAGTTTTCCTCAACACAACTAACACTTACAGTCGTGGTTGGTTGTTTGACTTCTTTCTTATCTTGCTTCTTCTGCTTCTTCTTCTTCTTAGCCTCCTGGTTACTAGCATCAAGGATTTTACCAGGCGAAGAGGAAGAAATGGAGGAAGAAAAATTAGGCGAAGAAGGTAAAGGGTCAACAGAAGGTTGGTGATGTTGAGATGGTGAACTCTGTTGAGGTGAAGCATCCGGTTGAGGTGGAACAATTGGAGTACTCTGGGCCAACGAAGTTGAAAATAACCATATCGGTAATCCTATTGTAAATCCAGGTAATGACAAAGTAGCCATATAAGGAGGACCAACATTTCCAAAGTAAGGAAAAGTACTAGGATTCTCGTTAGGAGGGGTTCCTAGGTTGGTAAATTCCGGAACGTTTGCCATTATATTCAACTTCAGTGAATTTTATTAACAATTTATAACTAAAATTAACAATTCACAATTCACACCTAACAATTAAAATTCACAATTCACACCTATGGTCTCTAAAAGTAAAAACAAACAAATTAACACGCGCTATCAAATCTAGGAATCAAACCACACACAAACAGTAACCTTTCGGACTGAAAACACTAGTTGGGGATGAAATCCAACATCGCAGAATTCAGTACAGAAGTGGCGGGTGGAACAGTTACCCAGACAACCTGCTTAATGAATAGACTGGACCAAGTTCCTCCACTTTAACCGTCTTGATTGAAGTGAACCCCCCAGAAAATCCAAGTGAGTCTAGCCGACGTCTGCTCCAGGTAGAGTGGGATCTTCCCTCCATCGTCACCTTGGGTAGAACCCTAAATATAATATCACTAAGGTTACCAACCGCAACAAATATACCTGGGGGAACAGTCTACGATCCGATAGCACGCAAGGGCAGAGTAGCAAGCTCAATCCCCTTGCCGGCTCCTTGACAATAATCCAAGGTTTACCGACAAGTGACCCCAGGCTCCTCGACAATGGTCAATCTGAGGTTTACCGTTTGTAGTACGTGCATATCTGGCGTCATTCCCAATGAAGGAGGATTGATCCCCTCACTGGTTCGGACAGGATCTCGTGCTTCTCCTTTAAGAGGAGCTTTCCCAGAGCATAAATGTAACAGTTGGATTTATCCTACCACAAGATGAGCTACTTGCTTGGTTTTGCTGTCTTGGAGAGTTAATTACTCTCCTACTCCAAGACACTAGCCTAAGCTATGTTGGTGTATCAGAGCCCTAGAAATGTAAAAATTACTAGATAAATTTTAATTAAGCGTTGTGTTATTAAGGCTGTTATTACTCAAAGGGGTAAATGGATATGAAACCAATGGTGTTATGACCCGACTCAACTGAATGCAATCGAATATGATAATGTAATCCTTTCAGTTTGATGAATCCTAACTAAAGTAAGGAGAGAGTTTCCATTTACTTCCAACAATGCAAAAAATTGATCACGAAGAGAAAATATAACAAATTCTCTAATGCACTAATTTCATCAAGAAAAACTAATGCAAATCAATTCCCAAACAGTTTTATTTTTATTTTTATTTTTGTGTAAATTCAAATCAAAGAAAACTGATCTAAATCTACGATTGATTTTTCAGAATGTAAACTATGTAATTGTAATCTATGCACAATTCACTTGAAAAGTATGCAAATGTAATCTATGCACATTTTTCATTCATATTCTGAAAATGAGAATTCTAATTATGCAAATGTGATCTATGCAAGAGAATTCTCAAACACAAGACGATTCTAATGTAATCTAAGAACCAATCAAGTGCAAGTCGAGAAAATTGGGTGTGAGTTCCAAAGATCAAAAAATAAAAACACTCAAAGGCGATTAACACTCATACACAATTTAGCCCCCCCCCCGGCGAATGAGGGGGAAATTTTCTTGCAAAAACAAAAGCAAAAAGATGCAAAATTGTGAAAAGACTGAGACAAACCTCCAAGTAATGACCAAAGGAAATCAAATTAAGAATTTCTCAAAAAAGAGACTCAAAACACCCAATTGATAAAAGCTTAAAGCAGGAATGCCAATGAAATTAGACAAGATGAAAGCTTCTGATAGGTGAACAGTGTATCTGGGCAGCAAAAATAAGCTATAAACAAAATCTAAAAGATAAAAAAAGAAAAAATTGAAAATTTTCTCAATTTTGACAAGGTACGCAGGCAACCTGTTTGCACAGGTGCATGTATGCTCTGTGCACAAAGCTGCAGTGCGTACAGGTACGCAGTGTGCTTAACTCAGAGGGTGCGTACTGCTAGCAAAACCAAGAAAAACTAAAATCTAATTTAACCCTAAGCTATCCCACCCAAATACACAGTCAAACAGCCAAAAACCAGAAAACAAATGACTTTTCTCAAATCAAGGTTTCACACAAAGGAAAAAACATTCACATCAATGGAGTTCCCCAGCGGAGTCGCCATTTTTTCATGCAGAAAGAGTCAATTTTGTGGACAAAACTGACCTCCCTAGAAGCTAAGGCTTTCTAGTGACAAACAAGACAAATAAACACTACCTTTCTCTAAATATGCATTTAGAATACAAGTAATCAGGTGATTGTAACATACCTTTAGTCCAACGCTTTGTAGTAGTCCAGCCTCGCCGATCCGGATGAGCTCCTCCTTCTCTTCGAAACCTGCATTCACTAACAAGCCAAAAGATTACATAGCACCTGATAAACTTATAAAATAACACATATTCATCATACAGACCAAGGAGTATATGAAACAAATCATGAATAATAATCTGTTGAGAAAAATGAGTTTATTTTGCATTAAGTGGAAACAAAAGAAACCATTACAACCTGAGCCTTGGTGTTGTGCAGGTCCCTCCTAGGGTCCAGCAAGAGTTTTCCTTTACTTTGATCAGCTCACCCACTTCCAAATAAGGCTAGGAAAGGATGGGAATCTCTCCTCTCAAACTCTATAAGGGAGTCCTAATTCCAGTAGCATCTACCCTTAGGAATGTTCAGCTTTCAACCTCCCCTCCTTCTGGTCCAATGCCTGTATTTATAGTGCTCTAGAGGAAGTTAATCAGGTCCACCATCAATGGGATTAGCCCCTCTTTGAATGGGATAGCTCCCCTCTTGATGGGATAAGTTCCTCTTTCATAGGGATACATGAACCATTTGGAGGCTCTCAATACACGTCAAACAAGCTTCTAGAATGCTCTAGAAATGACCACAAGTAACTTTTTTGAAGTGAAACTTGCGCCTTTTGACCTTTACAGGAGTACGCACCCACCCCTTTACAGACAGAGCGTACAAGTACGCAAGTATTGTGAACTTGAGGTGCGTACACGCAGGTAAGGTTAAGAGAAACTGCGTACCCAGAGATATATAGATTTTTAAAGACTTTCTCTCTTTCTTGGAGTTTGACATGAAGAGCAGAGGTATGAGACTTGCCAAGGAGGATAGTATGACAGTTGATGGAGCCATACTAACTGCAAATAGTCATGGTGACAAATTTTAGTGTAACACTTTACAATATATGGTCTGATTCATTTCTTCTTTCTCTGGGGTGGGGTCCTGGCATATATCTTCTTCTTTTGATGTTTCTTGATCTTTTTCTTCCTCCTCTTCATATTCTATGTAAAATAATTTCTTCTTAGCACACTTATGACCTTTAGTGCATTTGCTATCACAATTGTAACAAAGCCATTTTTCTCTTTATTCTTCCAATTGTTGTGGTGTAACCCTTGTAGGTTGTGGAAGGCTAGGAGAAACAACACTTCAATATTTATAGTTGTGAGAGGTACGCTTCCTGGTTTCCATAATTTTTCTTTCCACTATGTCACAAAGCCCTTCTACTCTTTCCAATTGTTTTGGTGTTTCTCTAAAGAAGGTGTTGCTCTTTGTATCCTCATAATGTGCTATCATTTCCTCCGTGAAAATTGACCACGTAACAAGTTGTTTACGAGAACAAAGCCCTTCGTACCATAAAAATTGATCTGGTTCTAAATATGAAGATGCAATAAATACCTTTTGTAACAGTTGTACACCATGTAGATCAAAATATTGCTCGATCTGAAGTATCCAATTTACCGGATCCTTGCCATCAAACTTCCTCATCTTGCTTTTTCTTGATTTTAGGAGCTCGACATTGAAACGACTATAACTCTGTACTTTCAGATCTTTAAGTTCTGAAAATGCAACCTATAGTAGCCCTCTGTGTCCTCTTTCCAATGCCACCAGTCTGATCCAAATTGGATTCTCTAAGAAAGAGTTATGCACAATCTCCCAAGATGACCTGATTATAGACCTTTCAAGAAGAGAGAACTTGTATGAAGTTCCACGTGTCACTGTTTCGACCTTTGACTCTAAAAAATATATACAAGAAAACTACAGTCCATTCTCTTTCTGTACCTTCTTACGAAACTTCAATCTGATGCTCAGAAAGAAAGTTATGACGATTTTCCCTAGGTCACCTGTTTTGAATGTAATTCAGGAGTCTGCAAAAAGACCAACTTCCTCAGATCATATCTCTGCAAATATCACGCAAAAAGCTCTGAAATTCGGACCCAAGGTTCAACGCGATTTCTTCTCAAATGGGTTTTTTTGTGACTTCTGAAACGTCACAGAAAAAAAGCTATAGCGAAATGCCACGATGACCTGTTTGGAGCAGCGAAATCCTAGAATCCAAAGCTCTGATACCAAATGTTATGAAACCAGCTCAAGAAAAGATAGAAAATATAGATCAACGCCTTAGAATTCAGCCTCTACGAGGGGGAAACCTCCTTTACATTACATAAATGAACAATTCTTGGATGATACAAATGAAAAGACCTCCTTTCTATATATAGGAGTCTAAGGGGTCATAACATAATCAGAGCCGACATAACAATAATAATGTAAGGGCACAATAATAACAATAATGGGCTTCTATGGGGCACAATAGTAACAATATGGGCACTACATGGGTACATCAATATAATAAGTGGGTTGTACTAATAACAATAAGGGGTTACACTAGTGGTATAAGGGCCTAACAAAATTCAGGTGCTTGAGAAACAGATCTTGTTTCTCTCACCCATGAGGCCATATGACAGATGTGTCATTGAAAAACCTCTTCCATTTTGTAGGACGGAATTTAGCGGATGCACATTCTAATAATAATAGTGTGTGCGCATTCTAAGAATGTGAATGTGCTATTAGAATCTATGCACATTTTTGTAATGCATGTATCTGTAGAATTATTTATAGAATAATATGGTTTTAGAGTAATTTAGATCATTTATATTAATTGACCAAGTTTAAAACAACATAATTTGAATTCAATTTAATAAAATCATTGTCTCTATGAATCAAGTGCAATAATTAACCATGGTATGTAATAACACCACAAAATCCCAACAAAAAATAGTGTGTCGTCTCTCTAAGATGTGAGGAACAAATTCCTATATTTAACCCTTAAAACCCTTCTATATTAGTTTCAAACTTTGTTTATTGTCCCTCCTTCCAAAGGGAGTATAAAACTATTATATATTATAAACTTGTACTCTATGTTGTATAAAATTGTTATACTTTTAGAAATATATATGGATTCATAGACCCCTTTAAGGGGTTTATTGAATCCATCTACCTAAATTTTAACATTGCAAATATATTTAGAGACTCCCTTAAAGGGGTCTCTAAATTTTATGATTGTTGATGGATTCATAGATCCCTTTGTTTGTGAAGATTCAGAGACCCCCTTAAAAGGGTCTCTGAATCCATCTGTAGTGTTAAATTTTAGTGAAATGTAACACTTCAGTATCAAAATTGCAATTTTCCATTTCCAGAGTGACACAATTAAAAATTATTAACTCATATACTTGTTGTGCTTGTTAGTTGGGCATATTTTTATTCTTGGACTATAATAGTAATTTACGCTAATCATTTTTAGTATTTTCGCTTATTATCTAGTCATATAGTTTAGTCATATACTAAATTAGTCATTTAAGTTAGTCACTTTTAGTTGGGTCACTTATTATCTAGTCATATATTTTATCCCTAAACTAAATTAGTCATTTAAGTTAGTCGTTTTTAGTTGGGTCACTTAAAATTGCTCAAATTTAGTAGTAATTCACTTGAAATAATTGTGGTGACTAACTTTTTTAGTCGCGTAGTCACTAATCTCTCATTTTGTACTAGTGATCAACCGATCCAGGGAGGAAAGTGGAGAGAATGGGAGCTCCTTCTGACAAATTTGAGAGTGATGTGAATATTCCCATATTTTGACCTCCAGATGTCGGTTCCATTTCCATCCCCTGGATCTGCAGTGGAGGGCCTGTCCAAATGGAGATATTTGGGGGAGGATCTTCAGGATAGTCCACCACCTCCTCCTCCATTTCTATATTCCACTCTTTCAGGGAATATAAATTCAGAAAAATATCTTGCACTGGCCACCACCGACCAGACTACCTCCTACTGGTAAGCGAGAGAATCCCAAACAACCCGCCACACTGAGAAAATAATATCCCTTCGAGGGTCAATTGAACCGAACTCCAATAACAATGGGCATTGACCCTCCGGGAAGGTCATGCAAGGGATAGTGCGTAAGAAAATCCTCACTGTCATCCTGAAGTGGTTGTAGACACGGTGATGCGAACCGCAGAGCCATCATTCATCATTTTTATTTGTTAAATACTTCAATCACTATCTAAATAAAGATATTTGACCATTTTGAATATCTTTTCTCTCTAAAAAAATATAATAAAATATCCACAATGGCTAGATTTTGATTTAGTCAATAATATTTTATTATTTTATAATTCTCAATCTATTCCAATATTTTGTTATAAATAGAGGGTTTTCTCTCCATTCTTCACCATAGCCATTTGCATCGTCCCCATTATCGTCTCATAGAATTTGAGCACCCACTTGAGTTCAAGTTTATTTTGTTTTATTTTTTTCCCATTACACACCACATATTGGGAGAGAGAAACATGTTGTTGAAGCACAAGGTCAAGAAGGACCGTTCCCACAAAGGGGGATCTACAGGCCCAATTCTATAATCACTCCTCACCAAGTGTTATATTTTCACCATTAATAAAATTGATCTTTCTCATTCTCCATTGGGTTATTGCACTTATATTTCTGTTGTTATGTGTTTCTATTTTCCTGCCATATTTTTCTACAGGGGTTTTATAACATTTTATTGTAGACGTGAAGCATAAACACAACCATATTTTGTTGTTAGGGTTATAAGTCACCTATAACTTAAGTGAAGGGATTTTTACCCACTTAAAAAATAATTAACACTAAAAAATGAGGACTCCACTAGTTTAGTGATTCAAAACCTTGGTGACTGATGTTTCAACTATTTTCATTGTTTTTCCAGCTATTTTATTTCTCTCAATTTCTATTTTTATATTTCTTCTATTTTTTGGCAATTTTATATTTATGTTGGGGTTTTGCATCTTTATGCAGGTCACAGATACCAGCCAAGCAAGAGATAGAACAATCTGCATAAGATCTACCGAGTAGAAGAGCCAAGAACATAGTACAATTTTTGGGCCATTATCTTCTTTCGGGTGCACTTTTAGGCCATTATCTACTTTTGGGCACACTTTTTAGGTCAAAGACTGCGCCCTGCATTTTTTCCAGAAAATTTTCATTTTTTTTTATCAAAATTTGTTGAGACTATTGCCTGTGTGTCGGGAAGGACTTCTGTATTTTCTAAGTCAACTCTAGGCCTAGATCAACTTATTATTTTTCTCATTGACTAAGTAAAATGCCCCCTAGGGTTTATAGTACACCTCTATCATTTAGGAAGAAATTTATTGAGTTGAGGAGTCTAGTGTGCAAGATTTTCAACCACTATTTTTTACTACTTTTCCCACTGTTTTGTAGTCATTTTAGCCAGGTTTTTACAACACTTTATTCCCTTTAAAATCTTGTGTTTTATTACCTCTTTAGGATCCCCTTGGGCATCCTCCCATTTGTAGCTTGTTTTCTGTCATTTTATAGCATTTTAACCTTTGTTGTTTGTTGGTTTTCTGCATCACTTTCAGTAGGTTTTTGCTTTTATATCCCAGTCCCTTATACAATAGATCTTTTGTCCATATTTTTGCACCTTTGAGTTTCTTTTCTTCCATCATTTTTGTTGCTTGATTTCCTTTTTGGGTGGGGGGTTGTGTGCTTGAGTTTGATGTTCAATTTATTATTCATTTTCAGTACTATTTACAGTTTATGCACTTTATTTTTAGCAGCATTGGCATCATCAAAACATGCTTAATTAACTCATCCACTTGACACATTTTTCACACATGCACCCTAAATGAACGTGATCTTGGTTACCACCATCATGCCAAGAATTGAAACATTCCACCATAATAATAAATTAACTCACATAGATTAATCGCACTTGGGCACTAGGGCCAAAAAGATATTTTTTATTAGGTTTAAGATCAATGGGATAGGCTTCCATTGACACCCATTGACCGCTTACATTGAGACATAGAAAGTTGACATATTAGGGAGATTAAAATCCTTCACCATACCTTTGTCAAAACTAGAGTGCATTAGAAACCTAATTCAGAGGGGGTTAGGCTAGGTCACGGTGCAAGAGGCTCTCCTGGAGGTTACCCAATTCATGGTAGGGAATTACATGTTGTGGTTGATCACCAAGAAGCTCAAGACTCGATTTCCCTCATGGGAAAAAGGTAACCTTAGTGGTCAATATTATGAAAATTCCCTATAGGACTGGATGTGGGCAAGTAGTTGATCCTCTACCCCACCTTTCTCTAGACAACCCTATTTGCGGGGATCAGATTCCGTCAAGTAAGAAGTCTTTTGGAAGGCCATATGAAAGAGTAGAACTAGGAATTTTTTAGGATTTAGATCACCTTTAGGATAGAGGTAATATTTTCTTTGATAGGACATGTTTTCTTGAATTGGAGTAGCATATCATTGTAGTTAGTTTACACTTGGCACCATGACACTAGGTGTTTGCTTATTGTTTGTCACTTTTTTCTTCTATCATCACCATTTAGCCTCTTAGGTCATTCTTGTATAGACACCATTGCGCCCCCTAGGCATTTGTCGCGAGACTTCATGGCCTTCGCCCCCAGTTTCCTTTAGGACATGTTGTCACTATTTCTCGTTGAGTTAGGATCCATCCTTCCAATCCTCCTTTGAGTCCACATACTGACTCTATTTCTTTTGATTCCATATCTTCCCAACCCCATATTTCCACCAAATCAGGTGTTAATGTAGGTGGTGTAAATCGAAATGGTTACCAAGGTCCTAACCAAGGTAACTCCATAGGCATAACCTCTTCATCTATGGCCACTAATCCTCCATTGCTTCCCTATATCGCTATTTTGAGCCTTCTCGATTTAAGCCAGCTCATTAACAATCCTCTTCTCCATAACCAACTTGGCCTCCCATACCACCAAAATTCCCCCGGACATTCCCAAGTTTGAAGGAAATCTTGGAGAATACCCCACCAATCATGTTCGCTCTTTCCACATGTGGTGTTAATCAAATTCCATTACCGAAGACTCCATTCATATCCATCTCTTCCAATGCACACTAACTGAAGTTGATTTCAAGTGATATGTCGATCAACCGCATGCCTCTCATTCCACCTTTGCAACTATTTCCAATGCCTTTCTTTCATATTTCCAATTACCTCTTTGATATGACACTGGTACCGAACTATTGACCTCTTTTTAGCAAACTTCTGCCACCTGCCTTTTTGACCATGTACAAGAATGGAACAAAAGGAGGAGCATTTGTAAAGCCCCTAAGTTTGAATATTGTGTGTATATGGATTGGTTTTTGAGAACCCTATTGGCCCCCATAGGTAAATATGTCACCTATCACTTCCCTCAAACTAAGGAAGAAGCCCTCCAGATAGCGTTAAAATATGATTTGATCTACGCACATTCAGGTTATGTTTATATTGTCCTCCACAATATGACTTGGCTTGGTGCAACTTCTAATTCAGGGGCATCTCATGCCATTGACGATATCATTGGATCCCTTTCCCACCCTCCCCCATCACCATGTCCACCACCTCCAATGAGTTTTGGTCAACCCAAGGGCGGGAGAAATTTCGCTTGCACCTATCCCCCACCTGATCCTTTATTTTCAAATCTTACCAAGGTACAAGCACATCATATGCATTTACCCCTTTTGCATCAGCTAATGTTAGGGCTAGTTGTTGCTCAACCTGGTTACCAAAATGTTGTCGTGACTCATTATTATCCCTGTGCATTGACTATCACTCCAGCCCTAC
This sequence comes from Pinus tabuliformis, assembly GCA_031772625.1. Taxonomy (NCBI): domain Eukaryota; kingdom Viridiplantae; phylum Streptophyta; class Pinopsida; order Pinales; family Pinaceae; genus Pinus; species Pinus tabuliformis. The sequence continues at coordinate 945,829,897 of CM062820.1, forward strand.
CAGTACCTATGCCTCAACCTTCCATAGCACCAACCACCTCCTCAAAGTAAAGTGTATGCTCAACAGAGTGCTACCAATCCCCCTAACCCCAAGAGAAGGAATAAGGGGAAGGATGACCAGAACCAACAATCTCAAGGTAAACAAGGACACTAAGGTAGACAACCTAATGCCAATAAGGATGACCAATCCAATCTCGTTACCTAAAAACAAGGCGGTCAGTCCAAGCAGAAAAAGGCTCTTAGAACTAATAAACCTTGTGCTTTTTGTAAGACTTACGACCATTATAATCATGAATGTCCCCTTTTACCTAAAATCCGTCAGGCATGGGAAGCTCAAACATATGCTTCTAGAGGACCTAAACCTATGGCTCCACCTCCTTTTGCCTCTTCTTCGTAGCCAACAGTGCTTACAAATCCATTTCCTCGTCAAGGATATGTGGCTTCCCAACCCGCCTAAAGTAATACAACCCCCCAACCTTAATATGGAAATAGTAATTACCAGATCCTCATGATGAATTCTGAAGACATCAACCTCTAGACTTGGTTGTGCTAGTATGGCAAACCTTTTGATATGGCAACAACATATTCCCAACCCAAAGTTTCCATTGAGCCCCTATCATCATGAAATGGTACCATACATATCCCTTAGCCTAAGGTCAAGGTTCATCCTAATATCACCAAAAGTTCATTACATCGAAACACGACTTCTTCTAAAAACACCCATACATATAATATAGTAGATGACTTAGACCAGTCCCCTACCACCATGTAAACACTAGAAGTCCTGTAGACGTACCCAACCCAATAAAAATATCTACTATCTGCTCTAGGTACTATGGATTCCTCTGATGACTGTATGATCATATTTGATGTCAATAAAGTGAAACATCTCCCCTCCCTTCCTCTGTTTCCTTACAAATACCAGTCTCCATGAAAAATGTTATTTTTCAACGGTGTATAATAGATGAAGGTTCCTCCACCTGTGTGATGGCCGCTAGTGTTTGGAAGCAACTTGGTTCCCCTAACCTGTCACCATTGACTATGACTCTTCATGCTTAGCATGGTCACCCCTCACAACCCCTTGATTATATCACAACTACCCCATCACTGTTGCTAGCAAGATGGTATTGATTGATATCGAATTCATTGATGCCCCTTTATATTATAACATCTTATTAGGTCGTAGTTACACATATGCCATGTCAATTGTCGCATCCTCTATCTTTCACAAGATGTGCTTCTCTCATAATAGAAATATTTTCACTATCAATCAGTTGACTTACTATGGTCCTCAGTCTAGAACCTCTCCTCAGACCACTATCTCATCAATTACTAGCAATAAGAACACCCCTACCCTTGTCGATGTTTCGCATAGAGACTATAACAATTCCATGTTTCTTGGGGCTTATTATGGCCCATCGCCTAGTCCTTTTGAGCCTATCTCTTCAAGTGTTTGCATGCTTCAAGCATCACAGTCAGCTGGAAACCAGTCCATACGTCTTCCCAATCACCAACTCCTCTACGATCCCTTCTCAAGACTCAAATCATCATTTAGGAACAATTCCTCCAGGACAGTTCTCCTCAGTTGGTGTCTGTTTGAGTCTTTTTCAACCAAGAACCATTCCCAAAGGTCTTTCCCACCCAAGAGAAGTTCCTCCAAGTAATTGCCCCTTCAGTCATATACCATTCTTATTCCCACCACCAAGAATATTGTCTACCCATATAATGGTCATGTTGAGTCTTCCTAACATCACCTTGGTGATCCCAGTATGGTACATTATTCCTCCTGCAAACACTCCTCCCAATCAACTCAAAACTTATATGGCTTTACCTCTAGTTCAACTATTTTCTACCACCCCTTCATTTACTTCAATTCCACATGAGCCTCAGCATGAATCCACTCCTATTGCGAAAGCATCTGGTTGGGGGGGGGGGGGGGGGGGGGGGGGGAATCCCAGAAAAAATAGAAACAAAGAGAAGGTAACCCAAGCATCTCCCACTCCTCCTAAAACACCAAAGCCTTCTCCACCATGTTATTTGTTTGATGTTGTTGGGAATGCCACCAATAATTGTCTTGAGATCCCTCATTAAGAATGTGGTCTCTGATACTTTTCCTGACCCTAACATTCAAGAGGTCCATTTTTCCTTACTTGAGTCTGCCAAGAAGAACAAAACCTTATGTGCAAACCACCCTTGCACTTTTTGTGATAGGTATGGACATTATTCCCATCATTGTCCCCATCTCAAAGCATTTCATGATATACTACAAGTGCTTCATGAGTTATATGACATTTTAAGTGAATCTACTTCTCCTCTACCTATAGGTTCTAGCCCCAATACTTTGTCAGGACAAGAGGTTTCTCAACCCACTATCGTGATTCCCCCTCCTGATGTTGAGATGAAGGATTTTTCATCCCCTATCCTCTACATATAGTCATCCATGGGATTGATCTATTCAAACTCTTTAGGATTTTCGTATTGTGCTTCGTTCAAACCTTCTTTGGAGGACAATTAGGTCTCCACATCAGTAGATGTCACATCTACTAGTCATCCACCCAAACCTTCTAATGATGCACATGTGAACCTTGTATCTCATTATGATGATTTAAGTAGTTCACCTTCAACATGTGGTCCTTCTCCCTCTTGTCCTCCCCTCTTTCATTCTGATGAAGACATCATGGAATCCATGACCACCCCTGATTATTCTTGGGATTATATGCACCATTATGCATACTTCCTTCCATGGAAAACTCGCGATCAATATGTTATGGAGTCTAGTGGCTTCATTCATGGTGAGGTCGATTGGTTCAAAAGTCCCATTCTTGTACCAAATGATTTTGAAGAGGGTAATATGGACAAAATTTCCCCTACCATTAAGATTAACATCTAAGATAAACCAGGAGTTGAAGAAAATATCACCTTGGGGGCATAATGTACCCCAGAAGAAATTGAGGCTTGCACTAAGTTATTCAAAGAATTTCATGATGTTTTCACTTGTTCTTATTCAAAGATGACCAAACTTGATCCCTCCATTTTTGAACCTCACATCGACACATGGCCCAATTCCATTCCCTTCTGCCATAATCAAAGGCCTATCCACCCTTCCAAGAATGATGTTATTAAATCTGAAATCAATAATCTTAAGTAGGCTAGTTTCATCTATCCCATTGAGTACACTAAATGGGTGTCCAACCCTATTCCTATTTTGAAAAACAAGGCACCATTCATGTCTGCACAGACTTTAGTGATCTACACAAAGCTTGTCCTAAAGACAACTTCACCACACCTTTCTTTGACCAACTCATTGATGAGTGTGTAGGACATGAGGTCATTTCCTCCATGGATGGATTCTTGGGATATAGCCAAATACGTATCCGCTTTGCCGATCAACTTAAAATTGCCTTTGCTATCCTGTGGGGAACTTTTTCTTATAAGGTTATTCCTTTAAGTTTGAAGAACGTTGGGGCCACTTTTCAACGTGCCATGTCCTATTGTTTTCATGACCTAGATCACATTATCCTTGTGTATCTCGATGATCTCACAACTTGTTCCAAACTTCAATCGTAACACCTCGATGATTTGTGCACCCTCTTCCTATGATGTCGCAAGTATAACATTCGCCTCAATCCCCTTAAGTGTGGCTTTTGCATTCTCGTCGGTTGGATTTTGGGATTCGTCATGTCAAAAACTAGAATCACCCTTGACCCTCTCAAAGTTCCAGCCATTCTATAACTTCCTCCTCCTTGCAACCTTTTCCAGTTGCAGAGTCTATAAGGAAAAGCCACTTTTCTTCACCTATTTGTTCTTGACTATGCCACCATCACTCATGGGTGCCTCATAATCCTTCACTCTAACATTCCATTTGTTGGCGATGATTAAGCTCAACAATATTTTCATTCCCTCAGGCGTGTTGTCACTTCTACTCCGTTGATTAACCCACCTTACTTTGAGAGAGATTTCATCTTATTTATCTCAGCTTCCACCTACTCAGTTGTTGGGGTCTTAATATAGGAAGATGGAACCAGAAATGCACATGCCATATATTATGTCATTAAGAAACTTAATGGAACCCTTGTGTCCTATTCCCATGAGGAAAAATTGGCCCTTGTTGTTGTATTCTCTGTCCAGAAACTTCGTCATTATATCCTTACACGTAATTCCAAGGTGGTGACTAATTCCAACCTTGTGGCCTTATTGTTGAGTTGACAGATCATTAATGGGAAGTATTCCCACTGAATAATTATCCTATAGGAATTTATTTGGAATTTTTAACACCTAAGAGTAAGAAAGGATTATCCCTTGCTGAATTCATCTCTCACTTTCCTACTAGTGTGTTGAATCTATCAGTAAATTTCAACCTTTCATATGAACACTTGTTCGTTATAACCTTTGATGGTCCTTGGAATGGAGAAATCCTCATCTATTTGCAAACCCAGAAATTTCTCCCCCATATCACTCATGATTATCAACGATGTATTCAACATCAAGGCCCTTTCTACCTCCTTATTGGTGATTATATTTATCGTCGTGTCGTCGACACTGTCCTTTTTTATTGTCTTACCCATGTTGAAGTTGAGCAAGTGTTCAATGCCTGTCACGATGGCACTTATGGTGGTCACCTCTCTAGAATGGCCACTGACTAGAAAATCATGTATTTCAAATAATTTTGGCCTTCTTTATTTAGCAATTACAATAAGGTAGTCAAGCATTGTCTCGATTGTCAATTATATGCCCCAAAGGCTCGAGTTCAACCCTCTCCCCTCCATCCTGTTATCACAGCTTATCCCTTCTATAAATGGTCCATTGATTTTACGGAATGTTGACCCCCATCTACTAATAATCATAAATATATTATCGTGGTCGTCGACTATTTCACCAAATGGTCTGAAGAGATGCCCATGGTCAATAACACCACAACTATTGCAGCCCTATTATTCTTTAACCATGTCATCGCTTGATTTGGGGTTCTGAAAAAATTGGTTTCTAACCATGGCCAACACTTTGAAGATGAGATCTAGCATGAGCTATCCTCACTGTTAGGTTTTGAACACCAATATTCATCGTCTTATTACCCCCAAGGAAATGGAAAAGTTGAAGTTGTCAACAAAATCCTCAAAACTATGCTTCAGTGGATGGTGAATAAGCACAAGACCAACTGACATTTAATGCTCTTTCCTGCATTGTTGGCCTAGAAAAATTCTGTAAAAACGCCACTGGGTTCACTCCTTTCCACCTTATTTATGGACATGAGGAAGTCTTACCAATCAAGTGTAAAAGTCCCACCCTCCACCTTGTCGTGAAACTCCTCCCGAACATCCAACCATTAGAACAAAGACTCATCATGTTAGATTTTGCAAATGAAGACCATCATTTTTCCTTGAAAACCATTTAAACAGTTAAAAAGTGCACCAAATATCTAGTATGCCTTTAAAGTCCACCATCATACCTTCCATGAAGGTGATATTGTTCTTGTCCATGACCAAGCTCATTTTGTCCTGGGCATGGAAGATTCAAACCATTATGGCACAATACCTACATCATCCGTAAGTGTTTGGGAAAGAGGGAATACCTTTTAAATGGTTTAGAGGGAAAGATTCTCCGCAAACCTCGCAACGTACTCTGCCTAAAGAAATTCGATCCATGACATTTCCCACTGAAATGCATTTTGTTTGTTTTTCTTTCTGTATTTAGGTAGCTTGCATCTCCCATCATCTCATTCATCATCCTGTTATGCCTTTCAAATGGATCCATCATCCACACCATATATAACCTTATTCTGATGGTGTGAGTCACTTCTCCAGGAATCTAGCCTCGGAAACTTGGGCCATTTCCCCCTTTACATTCGTTAGTCTACTCTAGCAGTGTCTGCATTAGATCTACCACCAATAATCAGGCCAAATATGATGCAGTGATAGGTTATTTCGCTGATGCCAAGTTTGATCGTCACATCCTTCACCTTCATTTTTGTCTTGATTCCTTGCTACTCTTCATGCAATTGAACGGTGTTTATCATGTGTGTAATCCTATCCTATTTAGAAAATATCTATGATTTAAGATTTTGGCATATGAATTTGAGTCCATTTCATTAAATCATGTTCTTAGAGCACAAAATAAATATGTAGATACCATTGCAAATAACATTCTAGATTGGAATTTATCACATGCATACACAAGAAGACATCCATAAAACAAACAAATGGTGAACCACACCATCATAACAGATGCATAACCATATTATTTATCACAATATCCATTGTGTAATGTTTGGATTCCACTACTATAAATACACCTGACATGCCCATAGCATGCTATCATCATACATAAAAAAAATGGGGGAACCTATTCCCATAGACCTAATCACTGTCCTCTGGCAGGTCCCAGGCAAATGCGGCCTCTCCCCCATTTTGTAAGTCTCTGGTCTCCTGACTCGCCATAGTTGTGTGCCTCATGATAGTTTGCCACTCAGAAGGAAGAATCGTACATGCATTTGTATACTAATCTTACAACTTGTGCCACCCATGCTCTGTCACATCAGTCAACACCAAGTCGAACCTACAATGTAGATCCTCCATAAATGCATCATTACCTGTCCTTTGTTGTGATGTCAATCCCCTCTAATCTGCAACCCTAGGAGCTGTAACACGTCTCACATATACTTCCGGCTTCACCAGTGCTAAATTTGCATGCCACAAGTTTGAAAATTAGTACCACATACATATATTTTCTAAACTATACATGCGATCAAAATATAAAAACTATCACTTACCATTTGGTCCCCATGCTCGTCCTAGTGGAAGTGGTAGATCAAGATCCCCCTGGCAGTTAAAAACACTATATGGATAGTCATATATATTTAGTGGCATCTAATCCTAATGAGAAAAAAAATCATTTCAGAACACACATCCAATTCCTCCCCCTTACGGATCTTCACATCTGATCAGATGGTAGGGATCTTCTCAAAGAATAATGAGCACAAAACTATCCGAAATGAACAATTATCCTTGGTTCGCTTCCTGCATAGACCTAATTGACGTTTCAACGTCGTCAACAGCATTTGGGCCCACCCATAGTAGGTCCCTCCCAGTACACTCTCTACCAACATCATATTCCCTCGAGTGATGCGGTGGAATGCATGGCTACCCAGTATTTGCACAATGACTATGGCTATTGCTCGTGTCTCAATTCTCTCCAATTCATGTATCTAAATACTTGTGTCCTTTACCGAAGTACCTGGTACACAGTGAGGATCTAAAAACTCTCCAATATTCTTCCCACGAGGCAGCACTGTATGGATCTATCCCAACAACCACAAGGGTGGAAACCATGTCAAAAAGTATATGTGCCAGATAGTGATCTTGATCCTATGTCCCTATATCACAAATGCCTCCTGATCTAGATCCCAATAGCTCACAATCTACGATAAAATTTGCTCAACATCCATCATCAATGGGTTCTCCAAGAACTTGAGCAACCCATACTACACCAAAGTCCCTTTGACGTTTTGATTCCCCTGATTCTTAGTACACAGATCATCAAAGTCTCTTTCTCATTATACCAGATTTAACTCTGCAATACCTGTAAAATACCATCATATTTTATCAGTTCAAAGTCATAACATATATTTTCATACTTTAGCTTCATCTTATAGGAGACCCCCAACATAATTTTTCCCTTAGGTCTTGGTGTTGACTTATGGGGGCCTGACCGAGGTTCAACGTTAATTAGCCAAACAAATCCCTACACTACTAGCCCTTTCGACATCATCCCGCAGAGTGCGGACCAAAGTCTCACCCGAAGCAGTATGGGGTGATGCTGGAACCAAGTTTTCGCACCCTGAGATGGTTGTGTTGTCGTTTGATTTCTTCTATCCCTACCTTCACGCAGGTGGTCTCGCTCTAGGGCTTGTAAGACAAACCCTCTATTCTGGCCTTCAATACATTCATGAAAGTATATGGTCGACCTTCGCGTAGCCCTAAGCTATGGCTCAGGTACTTTTATGTTGCTATGGCAGCGTGCCGTGTAGATTCCTCAATTATCCTAAGTGATTTTCTTATCTTATCAAATACTTGAAGTTATTATCGCGTAAGCAGATATTCATATTTGTGTTCAATTATTCAATGTAATTGCATTCATTCGCGCATCTCATAAGCATAATAAAGGAAATTCATACACAAAATATCCAAACCCATCAACAGAACAAATGCACAGAAATTGCAGAATAAATCCTTTTATTATTTTCTTGCAAGTGTTATAGACTCTGTTCACCCTGTGCACACAGCTACAGGGGTCCGCGCACTCAGCTGCAGACTTCTACCCTAGGCCTCTATGCACTCAGCTGGAGAGTCTCTATCTACACTACAACCCAAGACTTAGACTTCTTACTTCAAAGCTATGACCTTATCCCATGTTCGATTTCCCCCTTTAAACTACTTAAAGCTTAGCTCTTTTTATACAATCCCATGGTCCACAGACCATGGGTAGGTCTCTTACAGCCGACTTTACTTTACAAAACTAAGGGTGAACTACCATTTTTTAGACATAACACCTTCACACTCTGCAACCACAAAATGCAGAGTCTTTATAATTATATTACAAAAATTGACTTAACATGGGATTTTAGCCCCAAAACTGCCCTTGGGGGATCCCGCTCCCAATAGGCCCCCAACAAAAACATTGTGACTCGCCCTCGAGTCACTCGGTAGGCATGGAGATATTTGCATGAATCCCATCCACTCAACCTTGATGACCACAACTTCGGCTGTGCACTGAGCTGCTGCCTGCTTCGCATCTTTAATTGTTTTCTCAGTTACTGCCCCTATGCTATTAGCCTGAAGCTGTTGTTGCATCACTTGCAAAGTCACAAGCTTGCCTTCAATGTTTCCTATGACTGCGTAAGATTCCTCCAGCCATGGCTTTAGTCGCACCTTAATCAATGCTTCCTTGTGCAGCGCTGCATCCACCTGTTCCTTCAACTGCTTAGCTTCCTGTAGCGTGGCTAACCTCTGTGTCAGCACGACGGTTCGTGCTGTGCCCTCAACTTCATCATATTGTTGCTGGAGTTTGCACACTTCCGTCTCTAGCCTCTAGATGGGTCCTCTTGCAAGCTGGTCAAGACCTCAAATGATTGTTCGAACAACTGTGTGTAGTCTGCTACTACACTCTCCACTGCCGCAACTACTTTTGTGACAACGATTGCCTGCTATTCCTTTACCTCTGGCGGTGTTGAAGGTTGGGACCTCAACTGGAGCTCTGTAATCTATAGGTTCAACTCCAACTGAACCCGCGCCATATCTGTTGAAGTGTCACGCACCCCTGTGGTCAATTTGTGGATGCAGACCTCGACTAGCTCCTCCTCCGGAATGGCCAACTATGGGACCATTCTGCAAGTCTCCTCCACGACCTGTATGATATTCTTGCTTTGGTTGGACGCCTCGGCCTTAGCGATGATGGTAGCATTCCTCTGTAGGGCCATATGCTCATTTTTTATCTTCTATTCACTGATCACTTGGGGGGTGCGGTTTTCGTGGGCCCTCAGCTCTGCAATTACTCTATCCTATAAGAGGTGGAGTTCTTTGCGTGGAAGCATTACCAAGTTCAGTCCAACGCCCTTCAAGGTGCTAACAATGGGCCTGTCAACCTCATTTTCCATGGTCAATGCTCCATCTGAAAGCACTATCGCACTAGAAGCCGTCGTGCATAGCATATCGACAACCTCTTATGTGCTAATAGCCAAGCTAGTGGATAGCGTACCATCTTGCAACGCGCGGGTCTACAACTCTTGCAGCCCAGTTTGGATGGCCCCCAAGATGATCTGTTGCTACTTCTCAAAATGTTGTAGGGCCTCCGTGGTGATATCTCTAACTGTGTCACTATGTCATATAAGTCACCCTCCATTAGTGTGATAGGGTCCAACGAGGTCTTGGTCACCTTGCATTTCTTTATGGACCCTCCCTTTTCAATCTCTCTCGGGCGTTTAATGCGGGCGGGCATCTCCTGAGGGTCCACGCCATGTTATTCTATGTCCTCCTCTTCGATCTCAGGTGAAGGTGACCGTGCGCCTTTGTCAGAGCCTCACTTTGCGCCACCTGTCTATTTTCCTATCTCCTTTCCTTCATGTTCAACCTGGGCCTTCTCAGTAGCCTCCTTTTTCCTCTTTTCGACCAGCTACGCTATCTTCAGCTTGGCCTCTTCCTTCTTGTTTTGTGCAGTGGACTTGCTTCCACCGATTTCCAAGTCCGTAGTAAAGCGCCACTCTGCCGACCATTTATCCGACACTACATCGATGGCATCATCTATGGCTAGGTATGGCAAATTGTACCACTTCTATGCAAGGTCCTTCCGCACCCTGATTGATATTCAGTGGAAATCAACTTTAAATTTGGGAGAGCTCTGCAGGTCAGCATATACCGTGGGTGATAATCATGGCTTGCGATTGATGGCCATCCTGATATTCATTTCCATCAAGATCCAGAAGATCTTGTTGTATCGAACGCGCTCCGCATCCTTGGTCACCCACAGTGAAGCGTACTTTGCTGATTCAGGAAGGTCTAGCACGGCCGAGGGGAATTGGCTCTCTTCTGGTAGCTCCCATGCTACTAGCACAATCGATAGCAAGAGGCACACGTAGTGGAAGGTCTTTCTTTTCTCTTGCGCTTCGTGACAGTTTGCCAGGAACTCTCCGTGAAGGTAGTCTGACCAGTTAAACTAGACTCCTTCTGTGCACTGCTAGGTGAGTGCAACGACAAGCATCAGCACCTCGTCGACGCGGCACTTCTGCATCACCTTCGCTACAAGGATCTACGTTGCCACCTTCACAGTAGGGTCACAGATGCTGGAGATAATGTACACAAGTGGATTCTTTACCAATTTGAACTTCTCTTTCATTGATTTTGCGAGCACCTGCTCGCCACCCTTGCCACTAAAGATCATTTCCAGATTTTCGCTTGTATATGGCAGGAACGTTATGCGATGAATCAACATATCGATGATGGGTATCGGCTCCTCCAGCCACAGACACCCATCATGCACCAAGCACAGCAGCTGCTTGATGACCAACACGGTCAAGGGGTTGCAGCTATAGTGCGGCACCCAAAGCAGGTTGAGTAATCCTACCTTCTCTACTCCTTTGAGCCACTTCTGCGACTCTAGTGTAGTCATCCCCATATTCGTGTCGATGATGCGGTGCATCAACAGTTCGGTCACCAGGTGTGGGAACTTCTCGTGGTCCACCAAGTCCCAATATTCAAGCTTCAATATTGGCACCCGTGCTAGACGCGGACCGTCAAAGGTGATTTCATTTGGTAGTAGAGGGGTTTGCAGGGGAGTCTTACTTTCATCAATGTCCTTTGAGACCTTCGACTTAGGCTTGTGCGGAGGGACATACTCCGAAAATCGTGTAATAGGGTCTGCACCCTAGGCTTCAACCTCCTCTATTTTCACTCCCACATCCTCATCATCCATGGGGATGTCTTCAATATCCTCCTCTTCTGCTTCTAGGTTTATAACCTTGCCTTTCTCTTGGGCAGTGGGCTTTGGTGGGTTTTGTCTTGGCAACGTGTGCACCGGTATGGCAGGCTACTTGCCCTTCTTATCTTTCATGGTCTCCTTGGTTGGGGTTGGCTTCGGTCTTGGCATTCTCGGGGATTTAGGGACCTCTGCCAATACTTCGGCCACTTCCAGGGCAGCTACCTCGGTCCCCATATCAATTTCTTCCACATTTTCCTCGGTTGCCACTCCTTTGTTATTCATAGCTTCTACGCGGGTCAACATGATGCTATTCACTAGTTCTTGTGTCTTCTCTGACAATTGTTCAAATGTCAGACTCACTATCATATCTTGAAAGAATTCACAATACATGTGCACCTAAAAGTGCAACAACTCAATTCTCAAAATGCCAAGTGTTTTTCGCTGGACAACCACTTGTAATTTATAGGGATTTTTGAATTCAAATCCAATTGTTACCCCCAAAATCAGTTCATTAATGTTGGATTGGTGGCAGATTTTCAAGGATCCAGGCCATAAATTTTGTCTTAAATGCTGGTCGCCCGCTCCATTGGGCCTCACTTCTACCATCTTTTCATGAACAATGACTTTAATGGTCACTTTCTAGCCGACCTACTTGATTTCTCCCTGGGTAGTGCAGCTCCCTTCGCACTGTCGTGGACCTAGTGACACGTCCGTGCTTCCCACCATCTTCCAATCACGCAGCTCCCCACCCCGGGTAGTGTAGTTTATAGTCCCGCGCCTCCTTGCAGCTTCCTGGAGCACTAAGACTATGTTACTTTCATTGAGTCAAATGGCCGAACCACTGGTTTATGGCTTCAAGTGACTGCCATTCACCTTTCCTGGGATGGGTTCTCCATTTAACTTGACTAGCTGTACCGCTCCTCCATCAATAATCTCCTTAATGACATAAGGCCCTAACTAGTGCATCCTGAATTTCCCTGTAAATTTATCAAATTTACTATCATATAAAAAAACCATGTCATTTACCTTAAATGTGCGCAGCTTGATGCTTTTCACGCTACTTTTGGACCTGTTGGTGAAATCTAGCCAAAAATATTTCTTCTTCGAGCTCATCCAGCTACGCGAGCCTTTCCTCCAGGGCTCCATGATCCATCATACCTATGAGCACTACTATGCACAAACTAGGCACGATGTATTCCATAGGCATTACAACTTCCACACCATAGACAAGCCTAAAAGGGGTTTTTCTTGTCAACTTCTTGCATGTCGTTCAATAAGCCCATAGTACTGTAGGGATGCATATGTCCCAATCACTTCGTTGAGCATTGAAAACCTTGGTCAGTGCATTTTCAAGCACTTTGTTGAACGCCTCCACTGTCCCGTTAGCTTGTGGGTGATAAGGTGTGCTCTTCTGGTGATATACCTGAAATTCCTTCGTTAGTGCACTGATCGTATCATTCAGAAAGTGCGTACCACGATCACTCATCAAGATATTCAGACATCCAAATCACGTCAATACATGCTCAAATAAGAACTTTGCGGTCGTCGCGCCCATGCAATCCTTCACCGGCTACATTGCTTCCCAATGAGTCAAATACTCTGTCACAGTGATAATGTACCTTGCTCCTATCTTTCCTTGAGGTTGAATGGGTCCTACAAAATCTATTGCCCACTTCTCGAAGGGTTGCAACGTCATTTTCCAATTCAAAGGAATTTCATCCCTTTGTGATGGCCTACACGTTCTTTGACATACGTCACACGCCTTGCAATATGCTTTTGAATCTTGATGGAGGGTTGGCCACCACAACCCTGCGCGTAGAATCTTCTGCGTGGTTGCTCTCCTTGCATAATGTCTTCCCGTGACGCCCCCATGAGCATCTGCGAGGATGCTGCTTCTTTCAAAGTCAGGTACATACCGTAGCAATATCTCATTAGTCCCCATCTTGTATAGATTCCCAGCAATGACAGAGAAGTCGGTCGCACGTACCATTAATTCCATCTTTTGCTGGATAGTGTATCCTTCCGGTGCAGTTCTTGTTGTCAAGAAGTGGATTATATCCTCAAAATGACCATCCACGACATGCACTACAGATAGTTGCACATCAGGCAATCCTTCTTCCAAGTTAGTAGGTTCCTCCCCTATTTCGATGCACGATAGATGGTCTAGTCCCGCGTTCAATCGTCCAAGATTCACAACAACTTCAAAATCATAATCCTGGAACATTAAGAGCCATATGTAGATTCTCCCCCCAACACAGGCTTATTGACCAAGTACTTCAACGCAGATTGATCCATATACATCTTAAAGTGGCCTCCTTGCAAGTAGTGCCTATACTTCTAAAGCGCATACACCATAGCTAGCCGCTCATGCTCAGTGGTAGAATAGTTCTTCTTTGCTTTCGATAATCTGTGGCTTGCGAACGTGATAGGATGGTCCAATCCTTCTCCACCAGCTTGTGTCAATACTGCTCCCAGCGTTATACATGATGCATTGACATGTACATGAAACTATTTCTTCCAGTCCGAGAAGACTAGAATTGGTCCGGTAACCATCTTTTCTTTCAATATATCTAAGCTCTTCTTATAGTCATCGTTCCAACAAAACGTGACATCCTTCTTCAACAATTTCTCCATAGGCGCGGTGATCTGGGCATAGTTTCTGATGTACTTTCTGTAATATCCCGTATGTCCCAAAGTATCACGTAGTTGTTTCACAGTCCTCAGTGCTTCCAAGTTCAGTATCACTGCAATCTTTGTGGGGTCTACCATCAGTCCTTGTCTGTAAACCACATGCCCCAATAGATTCCCAAAAGGAACACAAAACAGACACTTCTTGATATTAAGCGCAATCTAGTATCTTCGACAGGTATCCAGCATCATGCGCAAATTTGCTACATGGCGCTTAACCAGCCCAAATACAGTCCAGTCATCAAAATATACCTCCAGGAACTTATGAATAAATTCCTTGAATGCCACAACAACTACACGTGAAAATATTGCAGGCGCATTCTTTAATCCAAATGGCATTACAGTGTATTGAAAATAACCCCACTCAATTATGAAGGTTGTCTTTATCCTATCCTCCAGTGCAATTTTGATTTGGTGGTACCCAGAGAACCCATCAGTGAAGGAATATGCTTCATGGCTGCCTACATTGTCCAACACTTCATTCGTGAATGGAGTCAGGAAAGGATCATGCCCATAAGCATCATTCAGTTTTTTGAGATCCATGCATATCCTTATCTCAACCTTTTTCTTCTTCTCTTACACCACCATTGGGATTACCCAATTAGATTCTTCCACATGCTCAATGATGTTTGCTGTGAGCATCTTGTCTAGCTCTAATTAGACCTTCTCCTTATATTTCGGATTGAGACGGTAAGGCCTTTGCTTAACTGGCTTCGCGTCGGGTTTTAATGTGATCTTCATCATTCCTAGGTCCCCAATTATTGCTTTAAGATCCGTGAACTTGGTAGGGAATAAGTCCTGGTATTCACGGAGCGGTTAAGCGACCTTATCCACCGTTGCGTCATCCCGGTAGTCTCCAATATTCGTGAATTTGGGTTCAGCCTCTGTACCAATGTTTACTTGTTTCGTTTTCAACGGTGCGATTATATCAGGGTTATCAATCTGTAGTTCTTGAACCTCACTGTGACCTTCTGTTTTCGGAATTTTAATCTTCCACAGATCCTCATCCTCTTCTTCAGCAGTTACATTATAAGATTTCAGCACACGACTCAGCTGAGTAGCCCATTCAGACCGAGTCAGGTCTAAAGGATCTTGTGGTATCCTAAAGATTGGTGCTTTCACTTCTTGTAGCGCTTCATCAATACTGTCAAACCCATCCTCAAAACTGAATTTCATCATGAATCCTTTGCGGGATATCCCATTTACCTGTCCCATGGCGGAGCTCTGTTTCTATATACCAATTCATTGGGATAACATCCATGGTATGACAGAACGGGTGCACCCACTCAGGTTGGGGCTTTTCTCCATAAGCCTGGGTCCATTTGGCCAGATGTGCACGCGGATCGTTTTTCCCATCATACTTGTCTGTCAGTTGCATCTTAGGCTTCCTAAATCATGTTCTCATCATCCTCCTACATTTGCGCCAATAATCAAAGCTTCCCTTTTGCATACCCTACCATCTTGCGGGCGTAGTGTGTAGTGCCTAGTCTAAGGCTTGAACCGCTATTTTTCTGGTACCTCCCTTTCAAATGCATCCAAAATGATATCTACCTCATTCAAACCATCATAAGTAGGCAGATTTCTTACCTCTGATGACACACAACACAATGACTAGGTCATCATGTTGCAATTCAATGTAGTTACTTCATGTAACCGATTCTGCCATTGTTCTATTTCTTTGTCAGAGTCTGAAGTGCAGGAACTATCGTGATCCCATGTAATCCATACATCCGTGGTGGGATTCTCCGAATTTTGGTCTCGTGCTGTTATCTTATAGATGTAGTCCAGGTCGTCATCACTCTCATAATCACAGACAGGTTCAGTATAGCGTAATCCTTTAGCAAGATCGAGGGGTACTATTACGCGCAATGATTTCTCCTCAAAGATCATCTTTCGCTTCTTTAGATTGATTACCACATTCATATCTGTAGCCTAGTCAATTCCCAGGAGCACAGGATAGGGATTGTTTTCATCCACTATCTCTATTACTTCAAAGTCAACCAGTGTGCTCGCTCCCTCAATATCCACGGTCACCCCTTGCAGCCACCCCATGGGGATGATCTTCTGTTGATTCGCCATCCTTAGCTGAATTAGATACCATTGCAACACAGGTCTCCCCATTCGCTCCCAAGTCTATTTTGGTAGGACATTCGCATTTGACCCCAGGTCCAAAATGACCTAATCCATTTCATACTCTCCTATCTGTGCGGCTAGTCTCATCTCCTGACCCATCCTTGTTTTATTCTTGCCAATCTTTCGTACTACGTGCAAATCACCTGGCATGGTTCTATCGCATCTATTGATGAGTTATTGTAACCCTTTCACAACCTTACTATCATGCACTAACTTCATATAGGTTTCTAGGAAAGTTGTGAACATAGAGGGGTCCATCTCCTACTCAAGCTTATCCTTGCGTCCTGAGGTGGAGGCCTCAATGAAGCTCTTCTTAGCTTCCATGAAGGCTTCACGAGCGCGCTCCAAATTGAACTCAGCCTCCTTTGCCGAGGCTTTGCGAACCCATGTACTGTCTTCTGGTTATTTCCCCTTATCATCTCTTGTCGTGATTCCACTTTTGAGCACAATATTTATGTTTGGATCTTCCTCGCGCGGCTCAGACCTCATCATCTGTAGGTTTTGAGTCGGCGGAGGTGGTAGCGCCCCTTTGTCACATATCCTAGCTATCAGCATAGGACAGTCTTCCATTTCATGATCAAACAGTGTGCAATACTTGCACGAGGGACACGTTGTATTAGTGAAATTGCGGGCATAGTGTCACGGTCCTCCGCAATTGTAGCAAATCAATTGTCCTCGACCTCTACTAGGTCCTCCTCTGCCTCGGCCTCTTTTGTGCCCCTGAAATATTGTCCGCGCCATCCCTGTGCTCTGGTCAAGGGGTCACGTTTCATCCTGAACCCTATAGGCAAGAGTTCTATCCATCATCATTTCATAACCCGTACAAGTATGCTCATCGTGTCCTACCAACCTACAAAAGTTGCAGAACAGCTGTTGCAGTGTCTGTAAAAACTTCTGTAGCAAGTGACAGTTATCCGTGGCATGTTTTCCAACTACTTGGCAGATAGCACACCATAATGCAGGCCCCGTGCTAGGTCCTGCTTGAGCTTCTGGTCTTAAAGGCATCGGTCCTCCTCCTGCAATATAGTTTGCAAAGACCAGGCAAAGGTCTTTGTCATGACCCTGACTCTTGTATTTCAAGCACCATACCTCCTCACATACCTCTGGTCGAACTGCCCTATCCTGCTTCAAAATTTGCATCTCAAGGCACAGATTCTTCAGCTACGCATGGATCTACTGAACTCCTAGATTAGGATCTTGCATCAAAGTTTCATGTAGTCTCATGGAAATCTTCAAGGCCTTTGCTTGAGTTGTTATCTTCTGCTACGACAGGGCATTCCTTAAGTGTGGCAGTAATGAAGCCACAAACCACTCGCGATGTTGTCCATTTGTCAAATTCATTTTGGCTTCACGGATTGTACATTTCGGCCTCTGATCTAGTTCCCAAGGCATCTCGCCCAGTTGCATCATGATCTCTTTGAATCCCATAATCGACTGCGCCACAGATTTAGGCCTACTAAATTACCTATTTAGTGCTGCCTGGATGTCCGCTACTCTAGCATTCGGTTTATCATTAGAGTACTTAATATACTAGGTTAGCGTGCAATCTTGCAGAGCACTAACCAGTGTCGCCTTCTTTTTATGATCATTTGTAACACCTTGAGCTTCCCATATAGCCCCCACAACGAACCAAAATTTGTCCAGGTCCTCATTTCCCAAGCCTTTGAACAAAGGAAACTTCACTGTATTTTCCATATTGAACCGCGGTGGAGGTGGCGGTGGTACGGGTGAAGTTGGAGGTGAGGATGGTGAAGTTGGAGGTGGTGTGGGCGGAGGTGGTATTCGTGGGAATGCTTGTCTTCTTAACTGAATAGCACTTTGCGGAGAAACCTTCGCTATCCCTTCTTTGTCACCTCATGGAGGTGAAATCAGGGGACTATACTCCGAACCCTTTTTTCCTTCATTCCTGTAAGTTTTTCCGCTTCGCATAGTCTCTAACATCAAGGTAGCTGCATAAACTATTTTTCGTACAATAGCATTTTAATCCAAGTATTTAAAGATTTTATGTACTTACCTCACGGTCCTTTGAAAAATCGTCACTCCGCCTCATTGTAGCTGACTGAGGTGTCGACCGTGAATTCAGTCACAAATCCTCCTATGATGCGATCGAGCCAATGGTCGATACCGTGGCCAATCTTATCCTCTGATGCTTCCAATCTTCCCACTAGCTTCGGGGTCCACACAATAGGACCGTCAAGTTTCCACCTTCCTTGGCTATCTTCTAGCTTCGCGATCCACTATATAGCTCAATATGGAAGGAGCAGAAAAATATCTCATGGATCTCTATATATAGGTATCTGTCCAACCACTATTCTTTTGTTAGTCGCGGGTTGCTATTCTCTTGTGTCGCGAATTCGTGGATCTTTCTATCCAACTAGTCTCCAATCTCCTTCTTAGTTGGATTCTAGTGATACGACATCACATACCTCTTATGCAGATTCTGGTCCTAGCAATGGAACCACTTGTTGGCTTATGGGGGCTTGACCCAGGTTCAACGTTAATTAGCCAAACAAATCCCTACACTACCAGCCCTTTCGACATTAGCCCACGGAGCGCGAACTGAAGTCTCACCTGAAGTAGTATGGGGGGATGCTGGAACCAAGTTTCTGCACCCTGAGATGGTTGTGATGTCGTTTGATTTCTTCTATCCCTGCCTTTGCGCAGGTGGTATCGCTCTAGGTCTTGTAAGACAAACCCTCTATTCCGGCCTTCAATACCTTCACAAAAGTATATGGTCGACTTTCACACATCCCTAACCTATGGCTCAAGTACTTTCGCGCTGCTATGGCGACGTTCCATGCAGACCATGGGTAGGTCTCTTAGAGCTGACTTTACTTTACAAAACTAAGGGAGGACTACCCTTTTTGAAATATAACACCTTCGCGCTATGTGACCACAAAATGTGGAGTCTTTACAATTATTTTACAGAAAATGACTTAACATGGGCTTTTAGCCCAAAAACTGCCCTTGGGGGATCTCGCTCCCAACACTTGGGCACAGTGTTTCCTCCAAAAAAAGTGTTAAGTGCACCTTTTACCCCCTCTGAAAACTGCCCCTGGGGGGTCCTGCTCCCAACACTTGGGCACAATGTTTCTTCCAAAAAAAGTGTTAAGCACACCTTTTACCCCCTTTTCTATGCCCTAGGGTGTAGAAAAAGGCCTAACAGGTGTGCTGCGACTGTGAGGAAGAACAAGGGTTTCCATCAACCCAATGAAGCCCTAATATGGAAATCCAATCCACAGAAAATGATGTGTAGGGCTAGGCCACCTGCCTGAAGTCGTAGATCTAAATTCTGATGGTTGGTTTGTCCACTACGAGCTCGCCAATATTTATGGCATCATCTTCCTATCCAACTTCTCCAACGACTCAATGTGCAAATGAATTGGATTTGGGGGTAAGAAGCCCTTTTAGAGGAAAAACCATAGTTTTTCCATTGACTATTATGAGCAAACTGTAGTTCGATTTGATGCACCATCAGCACCAATGGAAATATCTCATTAAGATATATAATGGGTCCCTCTTTGTGTCTTGTAATTTGAAACTTCACCAGGATTCCATTTTTTCCATGAGGTCTCACTTTGCCGCCTATTCAAATCGAATCTCTTCATATGAGCTACATGTACTCCTGTACCACTTCGTCTTTGCACTTGTTGACTTATGTGTTGAGTTTCTTCATGAGTAACCATTACATACTCATGTTTTTATGGTCCCCTTTGGGCCTCCCCGATGTGGCAGTATCGTAGAGTTACCCTTGTTTAGAGCATTAGAGATGAGTCACCCTTGCATCGATGGAGGCTGTTCAACATCCCATTGAGTCCTGTTATAGTACATCATCCATATTTATGTCATATTCATTTTGTTTCACTCACATTTTGCCTCCAGCTCTTCTTATATGTCTTTTCAAAGCCTCCATATGAGTAATTGACCATCCTATCTAGAATCAAGTTAGTCACTGCCAGGTCAGCTATGCATAATATTCTTTGACAAGGGAATTCTTCAGTATACCACTCAAACTATTCCTTTTTCATCATCCCTAGTGTTAGTCTATCAGTCACATTCCTATGATCCTTGTGCCTTTGTTGAGGAATCCTCATTACCTCAACTCTGGCGAGCCCTATTCTATCAACTTCAACACATCTTTTATAAGAGAGTGGTCTAGATGGAAATGTACCTTGGTTCCAACATTCAGTATTGCACAGTGCCTCATATCAAGCAAAGGGAATAATGATTTCCATTTGACTTGGTTGTTTCTCATGTGCTCAGCTCCAGCTCATCATTGCACGATCAAGAATCGTACATTTGATGGTCCAGTGATCTAAAAAATTGCACCAACATTTCCCGGGTGTGTGTGAGATGTTCCAGACCTCATGAGAGGGTGGCCCTTTGGGTAGCCCCCCACATGCTCAGATGTCAGTCAGTCATGATCCAGCCTCATATTCAGTTCCATAGATTTGACTGGTTCAATATCCACCGATCAGAGTGCTCACAACATGGTCATCTCCTTTAGATGATCCATTCAAATCTTTAGAGCCCTTTCCTATTCAACAGATATTATTTTGTTGTGATCTCCCCTCACCATGTCAACCTGAGGGGCATTATGTCTCATGTACTCATATCAACATATTTCATTTCATAAGCCCTGGCCTCTGTTCTCGAGGCACATTATGTATATGGGACTCATTATATCATTTTTTCACTTCCTGTCCCATTGATGCCAGCATATCATGTATCATGTATCATGTACTTTGTTTCTCAGACCCACATTGTTGGGTACTATATAAAATGAGACTTATATCACATACATAGGTCTCACCCCCTCCATTCCATTTCCTTGCTTCAACTCTCTCTCTCTCCCCCCCTACGACTCGCCTTCGGTGTCCTATGAAGGTTCAACCTACAACGTATTTTAGTCATATGATTTGCTCCTGACACTCTTATGTTGGGGGGAAATATGTTATCACCAAAAAAATGTCACTTAGCCATTTCTTACAAGGTGGATTGAAATGCACTATGTCGGATTAATTTTACCATGCTAAAACGTACTTTCACAATAGTAAATAATTTAGTAAACCATTTTTCTAAATTATTTCTCATTAAAAAAAACTCCTGAGAATAATTAAATAAATCATTACATAAAAATGTAAACATGTAAAAGTAAGAGTAAATGTAATGTTTAACATTTAAAATTACTATTATGTATAAACACAATATAAATTTAAAATATACAGATGTTTACAAACACTAAAAAAGAGGTATGGTAAATAAATAAAAATATAAATAAACAAGAGGTACGGTAAATAAATAAAACCTTTTTTTATATTTACTCCATAGGTATGGTAAATAAATATAAATATAAATAAACTAGAGGTATGGTAAATAAATAAAATATCTTTTTATATTTACTCCATAAACCTCTTTATACTTACTAACACTCAAAAAAGAGGTTTTATTTAGGTGAAGCCTAGGCCAAATACCATGGGCCAAATTATTATTAATACTATGCAAAAAAACATTGTTAACCCTATTATTATTATTATTATTATTATTATTATTAACTTTGGATTAATACAATATTAAATTTGTTATATTATAATATTTATTAATATACCATGATACATGGTAGCTCTGCTACAAATTTGAACAGTTGAGGGTCAAAGACAGCTTTGCCATGTTGCATTATGCTTAAAAGGAGCTCGCAGCGGTCGTTCTCCTCCTTCTCCTTCGGTTTCCTCACACCCTCTTAACCTCTGCTGTCTCTGTTTCTTCTATAAAATCTTCATTCCCCACTTCCCTCCATTCTCCTACAAACTTCTTCTTTCCCCGCTAGCCCTATTTTCCTTCAAATTTCAGTGTAAACCCATGTTGTTTAACTCCCGGGCGTGAAATTTAAATTGCATGACCGCGCGCCTTATCCTTTTATTCCTCATCGTTTAACCGTAGCCATTGATCGTCCTGATCCAATGGTCAATTTTCTTTTTCACGCACATTAAACTCTGCACTCTTTCCTTGTCATTTGACCGTCCGTCGCATGATCAGACAGTAGTTGCAAGCCCCGATCACCCTACTTGCACGCGCGTTAACTCGCAAGGGTGGTGGTTTTCATATTCCACGTGTTACAATTATGTTGGATCACATGGGGTTACATAGAAACCGTCGTCGGTCCAAAAGCGGTGCGGGGAATACTGCCTGCCCACGAAACCGCCTGTTCCCCGGCCATTAACTTTCGCACTCCTTTCGCGCCCGATTGCCGTCGGATCCGCCCGACCGCGATCCAACGACTCAAATTCATTTCTCCCGTCTACTAACTCCCGATACCTCCTTTTGATGCGATCTCCATCGTTGATTTAACTGATCCGACGGTTCACAGCTCCCTTTCGCCTCACCTCCCAGTACTCTTCGCCGAGTGTTTTCCGCCTTTGATCTGCATGATCCTATGGCCTGTTTTCTCCCGTAGCTCACCCACATGGTCCTTTCCCATAGTCTTTCCAAAGTCCTAAAGGAAGAAGGTGGCCAATGTTTCAGCTCCCATCATAATAAATCCTCAGCAACCGCATTTAAATGAAAAAATGGCCAAAGGACAAAAAGGACACCCTCGAGCAGTTCAACCATTTATCAGTGATGGAGCAAGTTCCATATTATACGCCACCTGCTCAAGAAGGACAACAGAGTATCAGAAAAGACCATATTTGTCCATTAAAGCCAGCAGATCATGGCAGAAGCTGATTTCAGAGAATTAATATGCTTGGTGGTCAGCTATGACCCTCCACGCATAACCTGGCAAAACATCTTTGTAATGAATTGCTATATATATCCAGAAGAGAGATTGTAGTAGGGGTTGATGAGGGATGAATGCTATTTTTTTGTAAGCTTCAACTTATGGAGACTGTAACTACTGTGATACCTGCAGTGTCTGGTCTTCATTTTCGGCTAATACAAGCTTCTTTTGTTGTTAATTGCTCACTTTCCACTTCTTCTTCTTTGTTCTAAGCTATGCTTGTTATGCATTTATGCATGTGCTGTAGATGTTTAGCATTAGAGGGGCTGTCATCCGACCTATGTGTTAGGATTTAGCACGTATCATTGAATTTGTATGTAGGTTTCTGTTGTTTTAATGCTAGAGAGTTGTCATCCTATTTGTGCATTAAGAAATATATTTACAGACCTTTTAACTAGTTGCAGCTAGCCATCACAGGGTCCTGTGCATCTACTGGTGTGATCAGTATTCTCCATCATCACATTTTTCTTAAAACTGTGAGTAATTTGTGGTCTAAAGCCTTGTAGTCTGAGGGTTTTCACCCATGTCTGGGGTTAAGCATAGTAGAAGTGGTTATCTCGCTTGAATATGCAGCATTTCTTTCATTCATCCACCATTTTCCAACATTTTGTTGAGTTTGTAATGTTCCTGAGCATCTCTGATATACATCCTAGGAGAGTTTCTTGGGGTGATAACAATACATATTAACTCTAAATATATATGGGAGGGAAAAACAAAGACATAAAGTGATAGAGGTGGAGAGATAGGGGGAGTGACAAGGGAGAGATGGAGATAAAATAAAGAAGAGGGGAGAGGAGGAATGAAGAAAGAGAGAGGAAGAGGAGTGAGAAAGGTAGATAAGGGTAAGAGAAGGAGAGGGAGGCACAAAGACGGAGGGGGGAGAGAGAGAAGGAGAGCAGGAGGGAGATAATGAGAATATTGTAGGGAAGAGAGAGAGAGAGAGAGATGGGGGAAGAGAGAGGAAGGTAGGAGAGAAAGGGAGAGAGAGGAAGGATGAGAGAGAGGACTTGCGAGAGAGGAGGAGAGAGGGAGGGATAAAGATATGGAGTTGGAGGGGGAGATAGGGGGAAGAAGAAATACATAGAGAGACTTGAGAAGTGGAGAGAGAGGGGGAGTGACAAAGGAGAGATGGAGAGAGAGAGTGTACACTTAGGGGTGAGATAAAGAGACAAAGAAGGAGAGATAGAGAGAAGGGGGGAGAGAATGATAGAGAAGGAGAGGGAGGAATATAGTAACATAGTTGGAGAGAGAGAGAGAGGTAGGAGAGAAATGGAGAGAGAGGAAGAACGAGAGACATGACTTGTGAGAGAGTAGGAAAGTGATAGAAGAAGAGAGAGGATTGGAGGGAAAAGAGAGAGAGAGAGAGAGAGAGAGAGAGAGAGATGGATGGGGGAAGAGTGAGGGAGGTAGGAGAGAAAGGGAGATAGAGGAAGTACCAGAAATAAAACTTAAGAGAGAGGAGGAGAGAGGGAGGATAGGGATATGGAGGTGGAGGTGGAGAGAGGGAGGGAACAAGAAATACATAGAGAGTGAGAAGTGGAGAGAGAGAGGGAGTGACAAGGGAGAGATGGAGAGAGAGTGTGTGTGTATGCAGAGGGGTGAGATAAAGACAAAGAAGGAGATAGGAGAGAGGGAGGGATATAGTAACAAAGTTGGAGAGAGAGAGAGAGACGGGAGATAAAGGGAGAGAGAGGAAGGAAGAGAGGGAGGCTGTGAGAGAGTGCAGAGATGGAGTTGGAGGGGGGGAGAGAGGGAGGTAATAAGAAAGAAATAGAGAGACTAATGGGGAAGAGAGAGGGAGGTAGGAGAGAAATAGAGAGAGAGGAAGAATTAGAGACAAGACTTGAGAGAGAGGATTGGAGGATAAATAAAGAGAGAGAGAGAGAGAGAGAGATGGTGGAAGATAGAAGGTGGTAGGAGAGAAAGGGAGATAGAGGAAGTACGAGAAAGCAGACTTGAGAGAGAGGAGGAGAGAGGGAGGGATAGGGATATGGAGTTGGAGGGGGAGAGAGGGAGGGAATAAGAAATACATAGAGAGTGAGAATAGGAGAGAGAGAGGGAGTGACAAGGGAGATATGGAGAGAGAGAGAGAGAGTGTATGTTTGGGGATGAGATAAAGAAACAAAGAAGGAGAGATGGAGAGAATGGGGGAGAGAAGGAGAGAGGAAGGAGGGAGAGATATAGTAATAGAGTTTGAGGGTGAAAAGAGAGAGAGAGAGAGGAAGGAAGAGAGAGATGATGTGAGAGAGTGGAGAGAGGGAGGGAAAGAGATATGGAATTGGAGGGGGGAAGAGAGGGATGTAAGAAGAAATAAATAGAGAGAGAAAGGTGGGGAGAGAGATAGGGAGTGATAAGGAAGATGGAGAGAGAGGGAGAGAGGACAGTAGGAGGGAAGAGCGATAGAAGCGGGGGAGAGGAAGAGAATGGGAAAAGAGAGAGAGGAGGAGGGAGGGATAGATAGATATATTGGAGAAAGAGAGTGTATGTTTTGGGGGTGATATAGTTAGATAAAATGAGATAGAAATATAGATGGAAAATGAAGAGAGGGAAGAAGAGAGAGATGGAGAGAAGGATAGAGGGACAGAGAGATTGATAGATATGGAGTGCGAGAGTGTATGTGTTTGGGTGGTTGAGATAGAGAGACATAGAAGGAGATATGTAGGGAGATATAGATATAGATGGAGGGGGGAGAGAAGGAAGAAGATTTCTTGCACTAGATGCATTGATTTTAGTGTAGATGGTGATTTCTAATCCTATTTGATTGCTTGCACTAGATGCATTGATTTTAGTGTAGATTTTGATTTCTAATGATATTTTATTGTTTGCATTAGATGCATTAATTTCAATGTATATTATTTCTAATCATATTTGATTGCTTGCACTAAACGCATTGATTTTGATGTTGATGTTGATTTCTAACCCCATTTGATTGCTCGCACTAGATGCATTGATTTCAATGTAGATGATTTCTAATTATCCTATTTGATTGCTTGCACTAAATGCATTGATTTCAATGTAGATGGTGATTTATAATCCTATTTGATTTCTTGCACTAGATGCATTGATTTCAATGTAGATGTTGGTTTATAATCTTATTTTCTTACTTGCACTAGATTTATTGATTTCAATGTATATGTTGGTTTATAATCCTATTTTCTTACTTCACTAGATTAATTGATTTGAGTGTAAATGTCGATTTCTAATCCTATTTGATTGCTTGCATTAGATACATTTATTTCAGTGTAAATGTTGTTTTCTAATCTTATTTGATTGATTGCAATAGATGCATTGATTTCAGTGTAAGCACAAAAAATTATTGACAATGTACATTGATTTTTGTGTTATAGTAATTCAACCTATTAATATTGGAGAGAAAGAAAGACAAGGTGTGATGCTTACTACAATAGCTCGAGTTAAAGATTTAAATGGTTTACGATTTAACTTGTCTTTTCCCAATATATCGATAAGAAAAGATGACAAAAGTAACAAGGGTGACAATAAGAATAGTAAAAGAAAATAGTTTGAGATTAATCACAATGAAGACTATTTGTAATTGACTATATTATTATTATTCACATTTTCTATCATTCAACACAATTACATTGCCACTTTACATTCAAAAAATTTATTTCATCATTAAAGTTATTAACAATATTTATCATCTCAACAAACTGAGGTAAATAAGAAAATTTAAAATTAAAATGACCAGATTAATTTGAGACATATTTAGCATTTTTAAAATGATTATATTAATATTAGATGAATTTACATATTAATCATATGTTCATTAGATTTTATTTGGCCGCACACGACTAAAACCAACCTAGATACATCTTAACTCCAAATCTATCAAGCGATGAGAGGGATCAAATATCTTGAGGTGAAAACCTTTCCTCAAGGTTTGCACTAAAAAATAGGTTTTCACCTTGAGATATTTGATCCCTCTTGGCCCTTGATAGATCCAGAGTTAAGATGGATCTAGGCTAGTTGTTCCTTATTTATTCCCTATTTTCTTTTTGAGATAAATTTTAAACCATTATTTAATAATTATTACAAATACATATTTCTCTTAATTCTCACAAAGTGATTAATAAATCATTTTTATTTGTTAATTACTTCAACAACTTTCTAAATAACTATATTTGAGCATTTTGAATATCTTTTCCATCTCAAAGAATATAAAAAAATATCCACAATGACTAGATTTTGATTTAGTCAATAATATTTTAGTATTTTCTAATTCTCAATTTGTTCCAATATTTTGTTATAAATAGAGGGTTTTCTCTCCGTTCTTCACCATGACCATTTCCATTGTCCCCATTATCATCTCATATCATTTGAGTTCCAACTTGAGCTCAAGATTCTTTTGTTTTATTTTCTACCCATTGCATACTACATATTGAGAGAGAGAAACACATTGTTGAATCACAAGGTCAAGGACCCATCCCAACAGAGGAGGATCTACAAGCCCAATTCTGTAATCACTCCTCACTAGGTTTTATATTTTCATCATTAATAAAATCGATCTTTATCATTCTCCTTTGGGTTATTTCACTTCTATTTCTGTCGTTATATGTTTCTATTTGCATGCCATATTTTTCTGCAGGGTTTTTCAAACATTTTGTTGCATATCTTAAGCATAGACGCAACCATATTTTTTTGTTAGGGTTATAAATCACCTATAACTTAAGTGAAGGGATTTTTGATCACTTGTAGAAATACTTCACACTAACATTATGGAGAGTTTACCTTTTCATATTTTTTTAGTTAGTTTTTATTAGCAGTTTTCAGTTTTGTAAATGGTGCAACACCACCAAGGATCCTGCCAGAAACTAAATGAATCTTACATATCAGTAAATATGTGAAAATGGGAGATTCTTACCTATTTGGAAATTTTACAGATATTATATTGTATGGGTTTTAATTGGCCCCTTATTAGATTACCATTTTTTTTTTACCTTTGACGATCTTTTCTCTAGAGTACATCAGGAAAAGTTTAAATGTGGATCATATACATTTCCTACCTAGGAAATGTTCGATATTATTCAAATTTAAAGCTAAACATGGGCCCTTTGTGGTGACACTAGAGTAGAAAGTATTGAGGTGGAACTTTGTTGGCATTATGACACAGGGGTTGTCCTTGATGGCAACTCACTCAAATGACAGATCGCAGTTCAGGCTCTCAGAATGAAGGAAAAAGAGACATACGCAGGTTCCTCTTAACCAAGTCACATATACATGCGGGTTCGACGATCATAAGGCAGATATACGTATGCACGCACTTTCATGCAAGGAAAAGTGCGTACATGCGGGAAAACTTATTTTTCGGTCCATGGTATTTAGTCCTTGGTATTTGGACCTATGGTTTTGGACCATGGTATCTCGTCTGAAGTGTTGAACCTAGGGATTAGGTCCATGGTATTAATTCTCTATGGTTTTGGACCATGGTATTGAGTAAGGCCTAAGTCTATAAAAGGGGAAGGAGATCATTAGGCAAAGCGATTCACTCAAGCATTGAATATCTTATGAAGAGCAAGATCTAGAATTGGGTTTTGGTGCATAGCTGGATCTGAGCCAAGGAGGAACCTGAGCGCTAGAAGAAGGATAAGTTTTATTGATGGGTCAAGATCTTATTGATGGGTCAAGATCTTAGTGAAAAGGGTAAATTATCTTTTATAGATCTGTACATAGGTTCGACACAGTATAGGCGCGTATACACGCTGGTTCAGTAAGTCAAAACAACGTATATGCTGGTTGGCCTTAATACAGAAGCATATGCACTCAGGTTCTACATATTGAAGTAGCATACGTCTCATGAAATATGTTTTAGCTACTTCTGTTTACTGTTGCAGTGTTTTGGGTTCAGAATTGGTGTCTGGTTACTGTTAATGCATTCTGGTTACAACATTCAGAGAAGTAATTATTTGATTCAATTTTGATTGGAGCAAAAGAGATTGGTTGATGCAGATGTATTTGATGTTTGATTATTGTTACTGATGGATCCAGTGTGAAAATTTATGAAACGTGGTCGCTTGAAGAAAAGAGAAGGTTGTAGCCTTCCGTAGGTCAGCACCTACGTACTAGTACATCAACTAGTACAAGAGCTAAGGGGGTTGTAGCTCCCTTATGGGAGAAGCTGGAAAATGAGAGAAGGTTGTAACCTTCTGCAGGTAGAACTCTACATACTGGTATAAGACTGCACCAATACAGAAACATTGTAAAAAGAAGTTTCTTATTAAAAGAAGATAGAGACGAATTGCAGCAGGTGGTTTTCACCCACATTGGGTTTCCACCTTATATCTTGTGTTCATGTGTATGATGATCTGTTCTATTTTACTGCACCTGTTTACTATTCTTATGGTTAATGAAGTTCTGATGCACTGATTAAAGATCAACATTTAATGAAACATAAGTTTATTGATATACGCTAGTTGCTTTAGACACAATTGCGTATATACGTAGATTTCCATAACTGAAGTAGCATATATGTATCTGAGAATGAAAATGAAAATTGTTTGATAACACTGATTCAACCCCCCCCCCCCCCTCTCAGTATTATTTCCAACAATTGGTATCAGAGTGGGTCCTTCAGAAGAAGCTTGATCGCTTGAAGGAAGATCTATCATCATCAACAACTACGAAAAATAGGCATCTATTAGGCCACCAATCTTTGATGGGAGCAACTTCGTATATTGGAAGGTAAGAATCACAGCCTATCTTCAATCTCTTGGTATATAAGTTTGGGATATCGTGGAAGCAAGATACACATTTCCATCAGCAACTCCTACATATACGGCTGGTAAGAAGCAGTATGAAACAAATGCAAAGGCTGTCAATACTCTATTAGGGAGTTTATCTCAATCAGAATTCATCAAGGTTATGCAACTCAAAACCGCAAAAGAAATATGGGACAAGATCGTTCTAAGCTATGAAGGAGATGATCAGGTAAAACGTGCAAAACTACAATCTCTCAGAATTCAATATGAAAATAACAGAATGCACAATGATGAAAGTGTGGCTAATCATTTCTTACGTATAAATGAGATTGTTAATCGTATGAAAAACTTGGGTGAAGAGATAAAAGAAGTTACTTTGGTTGAAAAGGTTTTAAGATCTTTGTCTTCTAAGTTTTAATCAAAAGTTTCTGCCATAGAAGAAAAGCAGAATCTACATAGCATTACCATGTCACAACTGCATGGAATCCTAACTGCTTTCAAAATGAGAAAAGGGGGACCATCAGACAAGAGAGAAGCCGCATTCAAAGCTTTAGGAAAAGGAGATTAAAATGAGTCAGGACATATCAGTCAGAAGGAGAGGAAGAATTTAACTTTGTCAAGAACCTTCAACGGGGTTCTGGAAGATTCAAAGGTAAGCTACCTTTCAAATGTTTTGCTTGTGGAAGAGTCGATCACCATGAAGCCAAGTGTCCTCATAAAGATAAGCTTGAAAAAGGTAAGGAACTAGTTAGATGGAAGAGAAAATAGAATGTAAGTAAGAAGAGCTATTATACACATGAAGACGGTGATGGATTTTCAATTAGTGATGAAGATGAACAATGTAATGATTATAGAATTTTGATGGCTTTTGAAGATGATGATTTCTTGGATTCTATAGATGAATATGCTCTCTATGAAGAAATTTCTAAACTTAAAATCTGTTTAGAAGAAAAGAGTATGATCATAGATACTCTGACATTCCAACTTGCTGAAAGGGAAAAACACAATGAAAAGTTAGAATGTGAAATTGTGGGACTTAGAAAAGATATTGAGAAAACAAAAGCTCTTAATCTTAGATTTGCTAAAGGATCTAAAAATTTACATGAGATTATCAAAGTGCAGTGTTCTCCTCTAATCAAGACAGGTCTTGGATATTTTGAAGAAGCATCTCAAGCACAGAAGCCATCCACCTCCAAAAGTTATCTAGATGCAGCAAGGAGAAGTGAACAGGTTGACAATCGACAACAAAGGCATAAAGCAGATCACCAGGTAAATCAGGGTCAATCTACTTCAAGGATGAACAGAAGTTACAACCAACCGCAGGTAAATCATTCTCAATTTTCCTCAAGAATGAATGTCTATGGAAACTACAATCACCTGGACGGTAGGTTTGATAATCGCAGGAATTTCTTCAATGGCCAATGTTTCTCTTGTCATAACTTTGGACACAAAGCTGCTCAATGTGTTGCCTACAAGACCATCATGACTAGAGAAGCACAAAATCAAAGGAGTGTGACTGGGATCATGGAGTAGGTTTCGGAAAACAACTCAAAAGGAGCAAGCTTCATTGAGTCCCAAAACTTAGAGAAAGAAAGAACCACAACTAGAAAGATGTGGTATAGCATTATATGCGGAAGGACAGGAAAATTAGTGGTACATCGACAGTGGATGCTCGAAACATATGACATATGATAAAGAAAAACTTCAGTCATATAGTGCCTTAGAAAAGGAAAGGAAGGTCTCATTTGGAAATTACACCCCTGCACTAATAAAAGGTAAAGGTTCTATTCTTTTGAAAGAAAAGGTCAAAGCTGGAAATGTTATGTATGTTGATGGCTTAAAGCATAACCTATTGAGTGTCAGTCAAATGTGTGATCAAGGAAATGAGGTAATATTTCGATCAAATGGATGTTTTGTTCGTGAGCTTGATATAGGAGAAATAGTGATCAAAGGCATAAGAACTCCAAATAATTTATACATACTCAAGGGAGGACAACAACAATGCTATCTAAGCAAGAATGATGAACATTGGCTATGGCACAGAAGACTGGGGAATCTAAGCTTCTCTCAGATAAGGAAAGCATGCAAATATCAAGTGGTTCATGATCTCCCTGACATCAGAATTCCAGAGAATACAATATGCAAATCATGTCAGTTTGGTAAGCAAACCAGAACTAATTTCCCTGAGAAGGAAGGATCAGCTAGTAGGCCACTTGAACTTGTCCATACTGATTTATGTGGTCCATCAAGGAAAAAGTCACCTCGTGGAGGAATACTTTATATTGTTCATTGATGACTTTTCCAGGATGTGTTGGATAGGACTTCTGAAGCATAAAGATGAAGCCTTCGAAAAGTTCAAAGCTTTCAAAGCCTTGGTTGAAAATGAATCAGATCGCAGAATCAAATGCCTCAGGTCTGATCGAGGAGGGGAATTTACCTCAAATAAATTTTTCAATTTTTGTGAAGAACATGGAATAAGAAGATAATTCTCTACTGTAAGGACTCCTCAGCAAAATGGAGTAGTCGAAAGGATGAACATAATGGTTCAACAAATGGCTCGTGCTATGCTTGATGAGTCTGGAACTCCCACAACCTTCTGGGGTGAAGCTGCATTTGCTGTCGTTACTATTCTCAACAAAACAAACATCCGGGTGAACAACACTCAAACTCCTCATGAACTTTGGTATCGTAAGACTCCTACGGTAAAATACTTTAAAATGTTTGGAAGCAAATGTTACATCAAAAGGATTGATGAAAACCTTGGCAAGTTTGAACCTAGAGCAGATGAAGGCATTCTCCTTGGTTATTCTTCTCAAAGTAAAGGATATAAGTGTTATAATAAAAGACTTGGAAAAATTGTTGAAAGTATTGATGTAGTGGTTGATGAAGCGGGGAACAATCCAAGGCAGGTAAAATCCGAAGATTTCGAAGATGATGAGGACTGTCCTTCAACATCAAATTAGACTAATGATGAAGAAGAAACCTATGAGGCACCAGAAGAACAGATAAGGGTGGAAGAAAAGACTCCATCCAAGTACGTCAAGAAGAATCATCCAGAAACTCAAATTTTGGGGCAGAAAGAGGTAGGTGTACAAACAAGAAGAACTATTTCAAAAGCTTCAAGATATCGAGCATTGCTCTCCTCCATTGAACCACGAAATGTAAGTGAAGCATGCAAAGATGAATGCTGGGTCAAGGCCATGAATGAAGAACTTGAGCAGATTGAAAAGAATAACACTTGGGAGTTGGTTCCTAGACCAAATGATAAGAATGTCATAGGGAAAAAATGGATATTCAAAAAAAGTTGAATAAAAATGGAGATGTTATTAGAAACAAGGCCAGACTTGTTTGTAAAGGGTATGCTCAACAAGAAGGCATAGACTTTGAAGAAACTTTTGCACCAGTTGCTAGACTTGATGCCATAAGAATGTTCCTTGCTCTTTCTAGCTTTCAAGAGTTCAAAGTATATCAAATGGATGTGAAATTTGCTTTTCTAAATGGAGACTTAGAAGAAGAAGTTTACATTGGGCATCCAAATGGATTCATCCTTGGGAATGATCCAAAACTTGTATGCAGACTCAAAAAGGCTCTCTATGGCCTTAAACAGGCTCCAAGGGCTTGGTATTTTTAGTTGGACAAATATCTCCATCAACAAGGTTTTTCAAAAGGATCAACAGATAGCAATCTATATATAAAAATTGATAATGATAAATTGCTAATACTTGTTGTGTATGTTGATGATATCATCTTTGGTAGCAATGAAGAAACCATGAGTCAAAACTTTGCTTTGGTGATGAAGAAAGAATTTGAAATTTCCTTACTTGGTGAGCTCACATATTTTCTTAGTTTACAAGTCCAACAAAACAAAGATGGTATCTTTCTATCACAAACCAAGTACCTCAAGCAGATCTTGAAGAAATATGGGATGGAGGATTCGAAACCAGTATGTACCCCTATGGTAACAGGATGCAGCCTCAGCGCAAATGATGAATCAGCAGCAGTACATCAACCAACCTATAGATCCATGATTGGTAGTCTGCTCTATTTGACAGGTACCCAACCAGACATCATGCATGCAGTGGGAATAGTTGGAAGATTACAGGCAAATCCAAAGGAAGCACACCTTCAGGTAGTTAAGAGGATTTTCAAATATCTTCAAGGAATGCAAAATTATGCCTTATGGTATCCTAGAGATAAAAATCTCACACTTCATGCATATATAGATGCAGATTTGGCAAGGAGCGTGGATGACAGAAAAAGCACTAGTGGTGGTGCATTATTTATGGGTTCCAGATTAGTATCTTGGTTCAGCAAGAAACGAAGCTCAATTTCATTATCTACAGCTGAAGCAGAATATGTGGCTGTTGCATCTTGCTACACACAACTCCTTTGGATGATGCAAACATTACAAGATATTCAAATCACTTGTACTCCACCTATCTCCATTTTTTTTATAATACAAGTGTAATCAGTATTTCAAAGAATCCAGTCATGCATTCGAAGGCCAAGCACATACCTATCAAATATCATTTTCTCCGAGAACAAGTGCTTGAACAAAAGGTCAAATTGGAGTATGTTCCCTCCAAGGAACAGGTTGCTGATATATTCACCAAACCACTGCCCAGGGAGACATTTGAATACCTCAGACAGAAGCTGGGAGTAGTTGATGCATCATCTTGCTGTTGAAATTATCTGTTTCAGAGAATAGTGGTTGTACGCGAGTTTGATGAAGCGTATCCATGTACATATGCCTATTTCTGTGGATATAGTTGCGTATATGTTGGTTTGAAGACAAACAGTGGAGCCAGACTTAGGATGAAAAGAGTCTAATATGGGTTTGACAGAGACCATCTGGCACAGGTTCAGGGGGAGAATATACTTCTAATAATGCATTGTTGGCATTATTTTAGAAGATCTTAGTTCAATTTCATAGTTGTTTTTGTTTAGGTGGAACAGGTGCAGAGGGAGATCATGGTTGCCGATCTGAATGATGATTGACAAATGCTGTTGATGATTAGTTGCTAATGACTATCATAGTCTTGTCTTAGATATTTAGTCTCTATGTCATATATTTCTTGTATTATCAAGGTCATGTAACGGCCTATGTTGGTTTCCCCACTATGCCTGGGATGGATGATGTCATGTTCTTGTTTTATTGGTATCAAACTATTGGTATATCCCCACTTGGTTGGGAGATGGATGTATGTATAGAGTCTTTGGAGATAGGAAGGTCATTTATGATGTATAGAGTCATGTTCTTTTCTGTAGAAATTTTTTCTGTAGACCTTGCCTATAATCAGGGGGAGCATGGACAGCACAGCAGAGCAAAGATTTCAGCTTGTACTCAGGGGAAGCATAACCCTTTGCCCTTGATGAAAAAGGGGGAGAATGAATTTGAGTGACTTGGGGTTGCCATCAAGTCCAAAGGGGGAGATTGTTGGCATTATGACACAGGTTTGGCGCTATGACACAGGTGTTGTCCTTGATGGCAACTCACTCAAATGACAGATCACAGTTCAGGCTCTCAAAATGAAGGAAAAAGAGATATACGCAAGTTCCTCTTAACCAAGTCATGTATACACGCGGGTTCGACGATCATAAGGCGCGTATACGTATGCACACACTTTCATGCAAGAAAAAGCACGTACATGTGGGAAAACTTATTTTTTGGTCCATGGTATTTAGTCCTTGGTATTTGGACCTATGGTTTTGGACCATGGTATCTCGTCCAAAGTGTTGAACCCAGGTATTGGGTCCATGGTATTGATTCTCTATGGTTTTGGACCATGGTATTGAGTAAGGCCTAAGACTATAAAAGGGGAACGAGATCATTAGGCAAAGGGATTCACTCAAGCATTAAATATCTTATGAAGAGCAAGATCTAGAATTGGGTTATGGTGCATAGCTGGATCTGAACCAAGGAGGAACCTGAGCGCTAGAAGAAGGATAAGTTCTATTGATGGGTCAAGATCTTAAGGCTTGAATAGTAGTATCTTTGTGTGATTTTGATCTATTATATTTGGCGCATGACTTGATCTATAAATCTGATAGTCTGGGTATAACTGACATTTGAATAAGTGAAAAGGTTAAGTTATCTTTTATAGATCTGTACGTAGGTTTGGCACAGTAGAGGCGCGTATACACGCTGGTTCAGTAAGTCAAAACAACGTATACGCTGGTTGGCCTTAATACAGAAGCGTATGCACGCAGGTTCTACATATTGAAGTAGCATACGTCTCATGAAATATGTTTTAACTACTTTTGTTTATTGCTGCAGTGTTCTGGGTTCAGAATTGGTGTCTGGTTACTGTTAATGTATTATGGTTACAACATTCAGAGAAGTAATTGTTTGATTCAGTTTTTATTGGAGCAAAGGAGATTGGTTGATGCAGATGTATTTGATGTTTGTTTATTGTTACTGATGGATCCAGTCTAAAAATTTATGAAACGTGGTCCCTTCAAGAAAAGAGAAGGTTGTAGCCTTCTGTAGGTCAACACCTACGTACTAGTACATCAGTTAGTACAAGAGCTAAGGGGGTTGTAGCTCCCTTCTAGGAGAAGATGGAAAACGAGAGAAGGTTGTAGCCTTTTGCAGGTAGAAGCCTGCGTACTGGTATAAGATTGCACCAGTACAGAAACACTGTAAAAAGAAGTTTCTTATTAAAAGAAGATAGAGATGAATTGCAGTAGATGGTTTTCACCCACATTGGGTTTCCACCTTATATCTTGTGTTCATGTGTGTGATGATCTATTCTGTTTTACTGCACCTGTTTATTGTTCTTATGGTTAATGAAGTTATGATGCACTGATTAAAGATCAACATTTGCTGAATCATAAGTTTATTGATATGCACTGGTTGCTTTAGACACAGTTGCGTATATACGCAGATTTCCATAACTGAAGTAGTGTATATGTATCTGAGAATGAAAATGAAAATTGTTTGATAATACTAATTCACCCCCCCCCCGTCTCAGTATTATTTCCAACAAACTTTGCTATAGGAGATGAAATTGTTTACAGGAGAAAAATGGCATTATGATCCTCTAGGTTAGATATCAACTTTAAGAGTGGAACAAGGTTCATAAGCTTACATTCTTTTGTCAAGACCTTCAATACAAAAATATGAAAATAAAGGAAACTGGGTACAAGGTACATTAGTGGACACATCAAAGAAAGGGGAAACACAATAATCTCTTAAATCAACTATGTTAGCTACTCCACAATAGAAAGAGAAGGAGTTAAAAAGGTCT
Organism: Pinus tabuliformis; assembly: GCA_031772625.1. Taxonomy (NCBI): domain Eukaryota; kingdom Viridiplantae; phylum Streptophyta; class Pinopsida; order Pinales; family Pinaceae; genus Pinus; species Pinus tabuliformis. Next base: position 945,866,924 of record CM062820.1, read on the forward strand.
ATCATAAATATTCAACAGTTTGGATCAGAGTCAGAAGAAACATAGTTTAGAATATTAAAAAGGCAGAACATAGGAAGTTGAAGTTTTAGTTTCAGATTTTCTTTTAAAAGAAGTTATTTCGTCTAAGGACATAATCACATCAAGCGAGCCTATGTTTTCTTTAGAATATTTATCATCAATGCAGAACAATCATCATCATCTGCAAGCACTAGTTAAGATATTTTCTCATAGTTTATGGAAATCAAGAAGAAGAATGCAACACTTAAAACCATAACCTACAATGAATTTTTGAAACAAGGATCCTCTACAAAAAATGGGCTAATATCAACCTTAGATGTTGACAAGGGAAAGTTTCAATTTACATTCTTAGAGTTAAAGGTCCTAAATGCTAATGTTGTTGAAGATTATAAAAGTTCAATGTTTTCCTTTGATATAAAGAAAGTTCATCCCAATGATCAAGTGGATCTTCAAACGAAAATAGGGAAATATTATACAGTACCCTCACAATTTTAGCAATCCATGTGGAAAAATTACAAAAAATAGTACAGAAATTAGCCAATAAACTCAAAAGAGAAAGAATGTATTCTATTGCTAACAATAACATAGTTAAGCTTCTAGAAGGAATAATTAGTAAGTTAGGAATAGATCTAGATGATGTCCATGCGGTCCAAGAATTAATGAAATTCAAAGATACAGACATTCAATCACTCTGAAAGAAGCTTAAACTACCAGTTACTGAGTATCCTAAAACTCAAGAATTGGAGGATATACAAAAAAGAATTTCTTCTTTTAGTGATGATTGAAAAAAATAAGCAAATGGAAAAATTAGAGTCACAAGTTAAACAAGGAAAGGGAAATGCATACAGGTACAATCATTCTTACCACTAGTAAAAAATGAGCAATTAGTGACTAGGTGACTAAGAAAGATAGTCACCACAACTTTTCCAAGTGAAATACTACCAAAAATGAGCAATCTTAAGCGACTGAACTAAAAACGACTAACATAAATCACTAATTTAGTCATGGGTTAAAATATGTGACTAGCTAATAAGTAATACAACTAAAAATGACTAACATGAATGACTAATTTAGTCTAAGAACAAAAATACAGCTACCTAACAAGTACTACAATAATATGAATCAATTTTTATGTTAGTCATCTTAATTGTGTTAAGCAATATAAACTTACAAGTGATAGGGGATTGAAAGGTTGTTAAAGATTGGTTGAAAGGTTATCCTTCCTTAAACACTTCTTCATCCTCACATGGTGTATAGGTGAGCAACTTTGCACTATGTATCTCTAATAATTTGTAATTTTAAAAATACATTTTTTAATAAAAAAAATATTTTATGTATTTTTTTTTAAATCTATTCATTGAATCTAATTAAATCTAGTTCCAATTTGAAATTAATTTAAAGGCAAATTTTAAATTTTAAGACTTTAATATCAAACAAAAACTACTTTAATTTCATATTAACCGACCTACATCCATCTTAACCCCAGATCTATCAAGCGTTGAGAGGGGTCCAATCTCTCGAGGTGCAAACTTTTTTTCCTAGTGCAAAACTTGAGGAAATGTTTTCACCTCGAGAGATTGGATCCCTCTCGGCACTTGATAGTTATAGGGTTAATATGGATCTAGGTTGGTTATATAATATTATATAATATCTATATTTTTATTTGTGTCTCTTTGTTATTCCCTCTCTCTATCTCACCCCCCAAACATACACACACTCTCTCTCCCTCTCTTCCCCTTCTCTATCTATCTCTCTCTTCCCCTTCTCTCCCTCTCTATCTATATCCTTCTCTCTATTCCCTCCCACTCTCCTCTCTCCCTCACTCTCTCTCCATGAATCCCTTGTCATCCCCTCTCTCTCTCCACCTTTCTCCCTCTATGTTTTTTTGGTTCCCTCCCTCTCCTACCCCCTCCAATTCCATCTCTCTCTCCTCATCCCTATATTCCTTCCTCTCTATCCCTTATCTCCCACCTCCCTCTATCTCTCCCCCCCAAATCACTCTCTCTCTCTCTCTCTCTCTCTCTCTCTCTCTCTCTCTCTCTCTCTCCCTCTCTCGTCCAACTCTATCACTATCTCCCCCCCTCCTTGTCCTTCTCCATCTCTCTCCCTTCCCCTTCTCTCCCTATCTCTATCCTCTCCTCTTCTTTCTCTTCCCTCCTCTCCTCTCTCCCTCACTCTCTCTCCATCTCTCCCTTCTCACTCCTCTCTCTCTCCACCTCTATCTCTCTATGTCTTTGTTCTTTCCTCCATCTCTCTCCCACTCCAACTCCATCTCTCTCTCTCTCCCCTCTCTCTTCCTTCCTCTTGCTCCCTCTCTCCCACCTCACTCTCTCTCTCCCCCATCACTCTCTCTTTCTCTCTCTCTATCCTCCAACTTTTTCACCGTCTCGCTCCCTCTCTCCACCCCCTCCCCAACTCTCTCTTAAATTTGATCACATTGTATTGTGTTTAAGAAATTATCTAAATTAGAAAAACTTAATTGGTTGTAAAATATTAAACCTATATTTTGGATCAATCATGTCAAAGAAAATAAAATAATGAAAAACTTTAAAAAATCATGCACTATATTTAATCTATTATAATTAGTCAATTTTCTTGCTCTCATCCCTTGGATCCTTAGCTATGATGGATCGATGTCAGTTCTTTATCTATATATATATATATATATATATATATATATGAAGAACCGGCATAGATCCATCTTACCTTAATTTTATTAAAACCTTATTTTAATTTCTATAGGGATATTTTTAGTAGTCATGAGGATAGAGGGTTTAGATATATCTCAAATTGTAACATTTTCCCTTTTAGATTCAATTAAAAAAGTGTTGTAAAATCAAATTAAAATAAAATATTTTTACTATGAAATAAGTTATGGGTTTTGGCATGGGGTATTGATAAGCCATGGTATTGGCCCATGGTATTGTAACAAAGCGGATTTACAAGTTAATATCCATGGTAAAGTGAGGGTGAATATCCATGGTCAACAATCTTGTCATAATGTTATAAAATATTTGATTGTGAAATAATTTATGTTTTTTGGGCATGTGGTATTGTTTTTTTTTTACAGAAATGGTTATGGGATTTCATTAAGTATTTGGCAAAATGCCAGATTTTCGGTTACAATAAGTGAAACTGATTTCTTGGCATCTCTCCAACCAGTGGGACATGGCGCATATGCTTATGAATCGCCTCTTTTTACAATTTATCACATGAACTCTTGCTGCTGATTTCCCAAGCTTATGAATGCATACACATTGTTTTAACAAAAGACAGAAAAACATAGAAAATTAGGGAATTGGTTCCCGAGAGATTTCATTATCTCTTAGAATAGTTCCATCATCTAGCTGGGCTGCCTTATTTGCCTCTATGTCTGCTTCTTTGTTGTTGTTTCTCAGGATATGAAAGAAGTTCAATTTTAGGAGCTTTGTCATGCCTTTTATTCTTGTAATTGTCCTTGCAAGTCGAAGATCTACTAGATTTGTGTTGGTCACCATTGCATTGATGATGACCTGGGAATCCCCGAAAACAACTGCTTCCATGTGTCCCAGTTCTTTAAGTATTTTGATCCCTTGAAACAGAGCCATGACTTCAGCTTGTATGCTTGAGGAGTGGCCCAGTCCCCATGCAAACCTGTGTATAGATGCTTCTTCTGGATTTATAATGAGCCCTCCTGCTCCAGCCATTCCTGGATTTCCCTTGGCTGCCCCGTCAAAGAAAAGAGAGGGGAGTGTTTGCTTGGACAACCAAGATTGAAATTCTTCTTCGGTTTTCCTTATTTGCCAATATTTGAGACATATAGGTGGTATTTTCGATTTTTGGAAATTGAGGTGAAGGGCTGCTCCAAACTCAATATCCTATTGGTTTAGGTTTGTGTCATCTCTTTTGTCTCTTAGCCACTCATTTAATTGATTTTTCACTATATTTGCTACTAGTTTGAAGTTCTGTTCCTTATCTCTGAAAATCCTTCTGTTCCTCTCCAACCAGATTTACCAACTGATGAATTTGGGCAGAGCATTCCATGTCTCTTTGACAATCTTGTTTTTTGGGCTTGGGCCTAGATACCTGGCCAGCCACCCAGCAAACAAATACGGGACAGAGTGGGGGAAGACGGGCATAAATTTCGATGATCCAAGGAGCTCTTACCAGATTAGACCTGTGTAATTGCACGCCAGTAAGAGGTGAAGAGCAGACTCCAGACTTTCCTTGCATAGTGTGCATCTTGATGGCCCTAGAAATCCCCTTTTCTGAAGTCTATCATCTATTAGGATTTTTTGGTGGCATAGCAGCCAACAGAAATGGTCAATTTTTGGATGGTAGGGAAATTCAAAATACCAGTCCACGATGCTGGATTAGGAGGCACGTGAGGTCTCTCCATGAATTTGGTGTAGCCCTGAGCCACCGTGTAACCAATCTCCTTCAGTCCCCAGCCTATTGTGTCTTTTCTTCTTGCATGCAACAAAGCCACCCCATGCAGCATCTTCAACAGTGTGTCATATTCTGACTGCAACGTGGATGGAACGTTGATCTATTTCCAGCTATACCAGCTGTCTCCACACCAATTTGATATGTCCCAGAGAATTTTTATATTGGCTTCATCCATCCATACCTTCAACTCGTTCCTAAGATTCGAGTTCACCAGCGGAGGCCTGTTCATTATGCTATCATCCCATAACCTGATGTGTTTTCCATTTCCTAGTATCCAGTAGGCGTTGTCTCTTATTAGCGGGCCAATTTTAATAATTAGAGAGCTGAGTGAGGTTCTGTTATGGTCTTTGGGCTGCTCCAGGCACCGAAGTCTCTGTCCTTTGAAATATTTCCTCCACAGCGCCAGTTGAACCCATCCTGGCTTTGGAGCTATGATCTTCCAAATCAGCTTGGCTCCCATTGCTAGATTCTGCATACTTAGATTTTTATAGTTTAAACCTCCCTCCTGCAGCAGTCTGGAGACTATTTCCCAATTAACCAGAGAGATTCTCTTCTCATTTTGTTTGCCTACTTTCTAGAGAAAGTTCCCGATTAGCTCCTCCATCCTCTTAATGATTACCACCGGTGCCAAAAGAACAGAGAATTGAAATAGTGGCAGGCTGCTAAGCATAAATTTGACGAGTATTGATTTTCCGGCAATGTTGAGCCAGGAGGATCCCCAGGCTTGCATTTTTGCTTTGAATTTTTCTATATGGGGATGCCAGTCCTTGCTCTTAGCCCTCTTATGAAAGATGGGCAACCCAAGGTATTTGAAGGAGTTCCAAGATGCTGAAGCTGCAAATCCTAGGCATCTAGCTATGGAACTTGCAGCAACAACTGAGATATTCCAGCAGTAAACATGACACTTACCCCTGTTTAGTTCACTGCTCGATGCATGACAGTAGTCTTCCAACACTTCTTTGAATTTGCTTGCAGACAGTTGAGTTGCAGCCCCTAATAACAAGGTATTATCTGTGAAGAGGGCGTGGTTGATGCTCTTAACCCCTCTTGCTATGCACAGGCCAACTATATCATAATCTTGTTGCTTCTTGTTTAAGCAGAAACTGAGGACAGAGGCCTGCAGCACAAAGAGGAGGGGCGAGAGGGGACACCCCTGCCTCAGCCCTCTAGAAGCTTTGAAGAAGTTAGCATCCCTGCCATTCACTAAAGGTGCAATCCAGGGTTCCGAAATACAAGCTCTGATCCACTTGATAAAAGTTTGTCTAAAGCCAAGTTTGTGAAAAACAGCAAACAAAAATCTATGTCCTACACGATCAAATGTATTATCTAGGTCGAGTTTAATGACCATACCTTTTTCTTTTCGACGAAGGCTGGAATGTATCGCCTCTTGGACCAGGATGAAATTACCTACTAGCTGCCTGCCATGTATAAATGCACCTTGATTCTCTGGGATGATTTTGGGGAGGATTTTCTTCAATCTGTTTGCTATTACCTTAGTGATCACTTTATGTTATGAAACCAACGCAAGAAAAGATAGAAAAGATAGATCAACGCCTTAGAATTCAGCCTCTTCGAGGGGCAAACCTCCTTTACATTACATAAATGAACAATTCTTGGATGAAACAAATGAAAAGACCTCCTTTCTATATATAGGAGTCTAAGGGGTCATAACTTAATTAGAGCCGACATAACAATAATAATGTAAGGGCACAAAAATAACAATAGTGGACTTCTATGGGGCACAATAGTAACAATATGGGCACTACATGGGTACATCAATATAATAAGTGGGTTGTACTAATAACAATAAGGGGTTACACTAGTAGTATAGGGGCCTAACATGCCCCTCTCCTTCAAAAAGCGTTGTCCTCAACCCTTGAGTAGTTCTTGATGCTTCTGTATAAAATTCTTGTCCTCCCATGTAGAATCTTTGGCGGGTAAGTTCTTCCACTTGATGAGATACTCTAAAATTGATCAATTTCGTAGTTGTTGGGTTCTTGTTTCTGTGACTGCTCCAGGTTCCAATATGATTTTTCCTTCCTCTACAATTTTTGGCAATATTGTTTGAATTGGGATCTTTCGAAACTTTTGAATAATTGGCCATACTTCTTCATCCTTATTCCATTCATCCCTTGCTTCATTTATCCAATCTGGTTGGATAATAGAAATAGCACAAAACAATGCTTCCACATCCTCATCCTTGAAGAGTCTTCCCATTCGGTAAGGTCGCCATTTTTTAAGTGCATGTAGTATTGCCAACATTTCCTTCTCATAAATAGCTTGTTTGAGATGTAGCAGTAAAAATACCCAATCAACTACATCAAAACATTTTTCACTATGATGTTGATCTACCTGTTGTTTCATTTGATTTTGCACTGAAGTGGCGTTATCCTTTAAAATTTGGAGAACTTGTTGTTGATGCTCGATGTGATCTTTCACTGCTTGAACCTTTTTCTTCTTGATATGTCCTTCTATCTCTAGACATTGAGGAGTGGTAATTTCTTCCAATCCTTTACAAGATATGGCTGGATTCATTTCTTGATGCTCGATGTGATCTTTCACTTCTTGAACATTTTTCTTCTTGATATGTCCTTCTATCTTGATAGTTTGAGGAGTGGTAATTTCGACTAATGAATTACAAGATATGGTTGGATTCATTTCTTCTTTCTCGATGTGATCTTTCACTTCTCGCACCTTTTTCTTCTTGATATGTCCTTCCATATTGAGAGTTTGAGGAGTGGTAATTCTTGCCAATGCTTTACAAGATATGGTCTGATTCATTTCTTCTTTCTCTAGGGTGTGGTCCTGGCGTATATCTTCTTCTTTTGATGTTTCTTGATCCTTTTCTTCCTCCTCTTCATATTCTATGTAAAATAATTTCTTCTCAGCACACTTATGACCTTTAGTGCATTTTCTATCACAATTGTAACAAAGCCTTTTTTCTCTTTTTTCTTCCAATTGTTGTGGTGTAACCCTTGTAGGTTGTGGAAGGCTAGGAGAAACATCACTTCCATCTTTATAGTTGTGAGGTGCATGCTTCCTGGTTTCCATAATTTTGCTTTCCACTATGTCACAAAGCCCTTTTACTCTTTCCAATTGTTGTGGTGTTTCTCTAAAGAAGGTGTTGCTCTTTGTATCCTCATAATGTGCTATCGTTTCCTCTGTGAAAATTGACCACGTAACAAGTTTTTTACGAGAACAAAGCCCTTCATACCATAAAAATTGATCCAGTTCTAAATATGAAGATGCAATACATACCTTTTGTAACAACGGTACACCATATAGATCAAAATATTTCTCCATCTGAAGTATCCAATTTACTGGATCCTTGCCATCAAACTTCCTCATCTTTCTTTTTCTTGATTTTAGGAGCTCGATCTTGAAATGACTGTAACTCTGTACTTTCAGATCTTTAAGTTCTGAAATTGTGGGCTATAGTAGCCCTCTGCGTCCTCTTTCCACTGCCACCAATCTGATCAAAATTGAATTCTCCAAGAAAGAGTTATGCACAATCTCCCAAGATGACCTGATTATAGACCTTTCCAGAAGAGAAAACTTGTATGAAGTGCCACGTGTCACTGTTTCAACCATTGGCATTGAAAAATATACACAAGAAACTACAGTTCGTCCTCTTTCTGTACCTTCTTATGAAATTTCAATCCAATTCTCAGAGAGAAAGTTATGACAATTTTCCACAGGTCACCTGTTTGGAATGTAATTCAGGAGTCTGCAAAAAGACCAACTTCCTCAGGTCATATCTCCGCAAATATAGCGCAAAAAGCTCTGAAATTCGGACCCGATGTTCAACGCGATGTCTTCTCAAATGGGGTTTTTTTTAGCTTCTGAAACATTGCAGAAACAAAATTATAGCGAAAATTCCACGATAACCTTTTTGGAGCAGCGAAACCCTAGAATCCAAAGCTCTGATACCAAATGTTATGAAACCAGCTCAAGAAAAGATAGAAAAGATAGATCAACGCCTTAGAATTCAGCCTCTTCGAGGGGGAAACCTCCTTTACATTACATAAATGAAAAATTCTTGGATGAAACAAATGAAAAGACCTCCTTTCTATATATAGGAGTCTAAGGGGTCATAACTTAATCAGAGCCGACATAACAATAATAATGTAAGGGCACAATAATAAAAATAGTGGACTTCTATGGGGCACAATAGTAACAATATGGGCACTACATGGGTACATCAATATAATAAGTGGGTTGTACTAATAACAATAAGGGGTTACACTAGTAGTATAGGGGCCTAACACTTTATATCCAATGTTGCATAAGGATATAGAACGGAATCTATTAAATGAGTTTGCCCCTTTTTCTTTAGGTATGAGGGCGAGGAATGTTGAATTTGTGCAACCTACAATTTTTTGACACTCTTGGGACTTCTGGATCATTTTGAAAAGCTCCTTCTCAACTATCTGCCAACATGTCTAAAGAAATCTGGGCGTGAAACCATCCGGGCCCGGGGCTTTGTCGGGTTCCATTGCAAAGAGGGCTTCCCTAACTTCATTTTTGGTGATTTTGCCTTCAAGAGCCTGGTTCATTTTAGATGTGATGAGGTTGGGAACAACATCTAGCAGTTTTTCGTTTTGGCTAGTCTCCATGCCTTCACTATACATCTTCTCAAAGTGATATAAACCTACCCTCTTAATGCTGGGAAAATATTTTAAAGTGCAGTTGTCTTTTTTGATTTCAGATATAGAATTGTGACATTTCCTGGCTTGAGCTTGCTTGTGGAAAAAAGAAGAATTTCGATCCCCAGCTTTGAGCCATAGACTCCTTGACTTGAGCCTCCAGAATTCTTCTTCTACCAGACAAGCCTTATGGAACTTTTGCTGCAGCTGAGATTCCTTGTCCAGCTCTTCTTTGGTGATTTCGGCAGCTTCTAGGTGGAGGTGTTGTTTTTCCAATTCACTTTGAATTTTTTTCCTATCCACGACGAGATTGGGAAAGGTCTTAACCCAATATTTCAGCATCGTTTTAACTCTTCGAATTTTTTCCTCCCAAACAAAGAAAGGAGAACCCTTGACTGGCTCTTTCTAACAATCTCTAACCTTTTGCATGAAGTCTGTCTCTTTAGTCCATAGAGAGCTAAATCTGAAAGGGATAGGCCCTAGATCCTTAGAAGTCAACAACTCTAGACTGATGGGCTTGTGATATGAAACACTACTATGGAGGATACACATTCTAGTCTCTAACCCAATAAGTAGGAAATAACTTTGAACAAAAAATCTACCAATTCTTGCCGCTATGTGACTCGGTCCAACTCTCTTATTTGACCATGTCAACGTGCCTGTGACTGGCTTTATATCTAGCAGATCCCAGTATTACATGAGTTCTTCTGCCCATTCTCTTGCCAGATCTCTGACTATGCTTCCTCCTCTTTTTTCTGTTGAGAGGAGGGTGAGATTTAGATCTTCAACTATGATTATGTTTTCCAGATTTTCTAGATCTACCAAACTTTTGATGGAGTCCCAACTGTTTTTTTTCTCCCCTGCATTGTTAGAGCATACACATTGAATAGACAAATAATCTCCTTTGATTCCAAATGCTGCATTTTTAAAAAAATCCAATGGGTATTCAGGGACTCAGAGATTAATGAGAACTTATTTGTGTTCGAGAGTGACCCAAGTCCTCCCGATGCTCCACGGGCAGCGATTGCATGCGCTCCACTTTTGTTCAAAAATTTTTTGCTTGCTTGGAGGAAAGTTTTGTCCTCCAATTTGGTCTCCTGGATGAGGAGGATATCCGGGGCTTCCAATCTTATTAAACTCTCATTGCTTCTTCCTTAGCTGCGATGCCCATTCCCCTACAATTCCAGGAGACTATCTTCATCATTTATTTTTGCCTTGGTGAGCTCCCTTGGAGCCCTGGGATTGGATCCTCGTCGTCTTTGGGGTTTTTGCTAGAACCTTCTCTAACGTTGGTTGGCTACCCTGAAGCTTGTCCTTATAGGTTTCTTATTCTCTTTTTTCCTTTGCAGATTTGTGTCCTCTTGTAGATCTTCTGGGAGAGGACTGAGATTCACCTATTTCCCCTTCTTCCTCCGATTCCTCAGACTCTTGGGTTTCCTCCTCCTCTTCTGATATCCTCCCTTTGGATTTCTCTAGAACGAGGGAGGATTTAGAGGGAGAGACCTCCTTTAAGATTTCTGTCTCCTGGGTGTTCATGATTTCATATCCAAGGATCTCGAATTTATTCCCTTGGCTTTCCATGGATGGTTTCTGAGCAGGGCCCACTTGAGGAGCTTTGGCGTTTCCATTTGCATTCTTCTTGTGAAAGGTTTTGGAATGCTTTGCCTAATTCCATCCTTCTTCCTTCCCTTTTTCTTCCACCGCTTTGGACGGGCAGTCTCTGGTAAAGTGTTCGTAGACGTGGCACTTCCGGCATTTGAATGGCAGCTGCTCATAATCCAGTTTTTGTACATGCGTCCAGGGACCTACAACTATTTTGATGGCTTACGGTAGGCCGACCTTCAGATCTACCTCCACACAAATTCTGGCATAATCATACTAGTCCTTGCTATTGGCCTTGTCTATAGTATTTCCTATGTGCTTCAAAGAATCCCAGTTCCAGCAGTGAACTAGGAGATTGGGGAGTCTCACCCACACTAGGACCGCTGTAGGCACATCCACCGCTGGATCGAAGTCTGGTGTCCATTTATTTAAATACAGCCCTTGGGGACCCATGAAGTAGGGGCCATTCCTGAAAATGAGATCTTTGTCTTCTTTTGCAGAGAATTCAAACAAAAAATATCCTCTCCCGAGGAAGTAAGAGGTTACCTTATTTTTTATCAAAGGTGCCTAGTTCCTGGCGACCTAGTTCTCAGTTGACTTTGGGGAAGGCCAAATTCCTATAAAATGACCAACCAGAGCCCGATCTGCCAGAGACAATGCTACTTGGATCAGTCCTTCTGGCGGAAGGGCGATCTCAGGGATATCTTCAAGCTTTTTCACAAACTTTGCTGCTTCCATGCATTTCTTCTTGGGCAAAGAGGCCAGCAGGGTTTTGAAGGCCTTAGCGATGGAAGGTGAAGGAGGAGAGTGAGTCGACTCCTCCATGAAGAGCCAACAGATCCAGCTAGGGCGACCGCAGCCTGCTGCAGATCCCTTGGCAGACTCCCTCGCAGGCAGAGAACGCACGAAATGCGGGCGTGCTCGCAGGCTTTAGATCGTGCCGAATGCGGATCTCGCAGGTTGCAGAGCGCTTTGATTTGGGCATGTGGTATTGTTATAAAATATTTTGATTGTGAAATAATTTATGTTTTTTTAGAAGGTGGTATTGATAATCCATGGTTTTGTAACAAAGTCTATTTTTTACAGGTTAATAATATCTACCGTAATGTGGGGGTGAATATCCACAGTTAATAATGATCTTGTCATATTGTTGTAAAATATTTTAGTTGTGAAATAAGTTATGGTTTTTGGACTTGTAGTATTGATAAGAGGTGGTATTGGCCCATGGTATTGGTTGTAAAATATTAGACCTATATTTTGGATCAATATGTCAAAGAAAATAAAATAATGAATGGATCTATGTCGATTATATATATATATATATATATATATATATATATATATATATATATATATATATATATATATATATATATATATATATACATATATATATATATATATATATATATAGATATATATATATATATATATATATATATATATATATATATATATATATATATATATAGAACCGACATAGATCCATCTTAGCTTAATTTTATTAAAACCATTATTTAATTTCTATGGGAATATTTTTAGTAGTCAATAGAGGGTTTAGATATATTTCAAATTGTAACATTTTCCCTTTTAGATTCAATTAAAAAATGTTGTAAAATTAAATTAAAATAAAATATTTTTACTCTGAAATAAGTTAAGGTTTTTTGACATGTGGTATTTATAAGCCATGGTATTGTAACAAAGTGAATTTACAAGCTAATATCCATGGTAAAGTGAGGGTGAATATCAATGGTTAACAATCTTGTCATATTGTTATAAAATATTTGATTGTGAAATAATTTATGTTTTTGGAGCATGTGGTATTGATAATCCATGGTATTGACCCATGGTATTGTAACAAAGGCTATTTTTTACAAGTTAATAATATCTACCGTAATGTGTGGGTGAATATCCAAGGTTAAGATTTCGTCATATTGTTGTAAAATATTTTGGTTGTGAAATAAGTTATCTTTTTGGACTTGTAGTATTGATAAGCCATGGTATTGGCCCATGGTATTGTAACAAAGCCTATTCACAAGTTAATAACAAAATCAAAATATAAAAAATTAAATTTTATTATTTTTATTAATTTAACTTTTTATTATTAATTGAGGTCATATTTAAATGTTTACACTCATCCCAATATCATTTTAACTTCTTTTTCTTCTTTTTAATTTAGCCTCTCAGGAAAAAATAAGAAATTATTATTAAAAATAAATCATTTAACCCAATTGCATTTTATATATTTTATTTTATATTATAAATATTTCTTTTCTTTTTCATTTCCAATTTAGTGTTGGGTTCAAATAAAATATTCACAGATTATAACATCACATTGTAGCAGTGTATTTTTCTCTGCCTTCTATATCTACGTGGAAATTCAAGAAGAAGGAAGACCATCAACGTGATATATGGATTTCATGGGATTCGAACCCCAGATGGAGTTTGCATGGGAAACACCTTAGGACAACATCAACGATTAGATGGAGGAAGGGCAAGGTCACTAGGCGTGGATATTTGGGTAATTTGTAAATGGGTATGAATTTAGACTATGTTCTTCCCTTTTACTAAAGAGAATTTATGTTTGTATGGGTAAATAATTTTGAGGGTTTATATGATCAAAAACATAAATTTTATGTAGAGTTGAGGGTTTAATTCTTATGATAAGGGAAAGGGATATTTTGGTAAATTGTGTACATGGGTATGAATTTGGACTCTCTTCTTCCTTTTTACTAAAGAGAATTTATGTTTGTATGGGTAAATAATTTCGAAGTTTTATATGATCAAAGCATAAATTTATGTAGAGTTGAGGGTTTAATGATTATGATAAGGGAAAGGTCATTGGGCATGGATATTTTGGTAATTTGTACATGGGTATGAATTTGGACTCTGTTCTTCCTTTTTACTAAAGAGGATTTTTGTTCTTATGGGTAAATAATTTCGAGGGTTTATATGTTCAAAGCATAAATTTTATCCGAGGGTTTAATGATTATGATATTTTGCTAATTTGTACATGGTTATGAAGTTGGACTCTATTCTTCCTTTTTACTAAAGAGGATTTTTGTTTGTATGGGTAAATAATTTCAAAGGTTTATATGATCAAAGCATAAATTTTATGTAGAGTTGAGGGTTTATGATAAGGGAAAGGTCATTAGGCGTGGATATTTTGGTAATTTGTACATGGGTATGAATTTAGACTCTGTTCTTCCTTTTTACTAAAGAGTATTTTGTTCTTATGGGTAAATAATTTCGAGGGTTTATATGATCAAAGCATAGTTGAGGGTTTAATGATTACGATATTTTGGCAATTTGTACATGGGTATGAATTTGGATTATGTTCTTCATTTTTACTAAAGAGGATTTTTGTTCTTATGGGTAAATAATTTTGAGTGTTTATCATATTTTTTATCTAGAGTTGAGAGTTTAATGATTATGATAATGCAGATCTTGATTGCGGCCAACAATTCATAAAATACAATGCACAAGTAAGAATTTTGCATGTCCTTACCGTACAAAGGGTTTAATGAAAATGATAGGCAATGCACAAGTAAGCATTTTGCATGTACTTATTGTACAAAGGGTTTAATGATTATGACAATGTAGATCTTAATTGCGGCCAACAATTCATCAAAATACAATGGACAAGTAAGCATTTTGCATGTCCTTATTGTACAGATCAGTTTTCTCCTCTCTAACTTTTCTAGGGTAAGAATGCATGAAATTTTATTTTTTCTTTTCACCTTTTTTTTAGTGGTTTATTATTTGTGTAATGGACTCTACCATGCCCAAATTAAAAGGGATCAAGTGATGCAAGAAAATTTTGTGGTAGGATGTAAATGTTAGACCTTCCTCAAACTTTGTTACATGAAATTAAAATTTATTGTAATCATGAACATAAAATCTTTTATGTTTCATCCTTAGATTCTGATCTCAATGCATACAGTTTTAAACCATGTTACTATATTTTAAGTAGAATATACTTAGATTCATTAAACCTTACAACTCTCCAAATCTTAGGTTAATTTCAGCTAAAAAGAATGAACCTGAAGGAATTTTGTAATTTAGATTCAATTCTTATAAACAATGATTAAAAATGGAAGAAATCAATGGTCTAATAAATTTTACCCACCCATCAATTTCGAAGACCTTTGGTATTATTCTAAACCTAAATAGAGAGAGTAGAAGAAGAAGAGGAGCTTGGATGAGGTGGACCCTAGCCTACTTGATAATTTTCAAAAGTTGGACATGCCCTTGACTAAAAGAAGAGATTGACCAACGTTGTTGTAGATGTTTTTTTAGACAGTGTTTTCATTGCTACCATGCACAGGTAGACTCTATAGGTAGTTGAGGTTATCTTTTGTTCGTTATAAGAGGTAATTTAGGAGTATATTTATCTAGTTAGGAAGTAGCTTGGCAGGGTTGTTGCTCTTACTGATAACTATTATGCTATATTGTATTTTTATTTTTTTAGTGATAACTCCTTCTATTAAATCTCCAAGCACACTTTGTCACCCATGGAAATATCCACTTATTTCAGGATGAATGAGATGGAGACCAGGCATTTTGAGAGGACTTATTTTTGTAGATGAGAGGAGTTATGCGAGGTGAGAGGAGTTCTGTGACATAGATTGAAGGATAAATTATACCATTTTATGACACCAATCATCTCCATGCCACAATAGTGGATCTCTATTGCATCGAGGGAGCAATGATAAAATATTCCACTGTAAAGAATTGGTATTTCGGGGACAAGCAATGCAGATGTGGTATTTATAATTTTATTACGAAAAGAGGTTTTTGCAATGGAGAAAAATCAAGGATTTCATGGACCTGAGTAGAGACTAGTTCAACAATCACCTAGAAATACTCAAGCATTGTTTTGAAAGGTGATGATACAATTGGAGAGTTCTATTTTGTTGCCTTGAAAAATAATTATTAATAGGGGGGAACAAAGATGATCCATATAGGGAAGAATTGCAGGAGTATGATTGTTTCTAAAATTATATCTATAGGAAATTCAAGGGACTACTACATAGTATTAGTGCAGGTGCAACCAAATTATCATAATGCAAGGAACTTTTCACAGTGTGATTTAATGCTCATCGATGATCAGGAAACTGCAAATACTTATCGTTACATTCAGGTACAATTGAGTTGCATTCTAAAGTCTCTAATTTCATTTATTGATAGTCCTTGTGTCATTGTCTCTCTTAATTTCATTGTGGTAGGATTGGAATGGGTTAAAATTCAAGCATATCATTGAGTCAAATAGACACCCACATGTCACTACATGTCATTGTGCATACTCTTTGTTTTTGGTACAATTAGAAGTGAGCAATATGATGTGTGCACACATAAAAATCCTAGCATGCATGATGAACCCCCCTCCAATTTCATTTTCTATGGTAACATTTTATTTTCTTTGTTTATACACGTCATCTAGCCACATAGTGGCCACTATCAAATGTTGATGTATATGTCATATAAATCTTTTATAGTATACTTTATTTTATATTCAACTATTCATTGTATTTCATGTCTTATACTCTGCATTGTATCTTCTTTCATTTTCAGGAGAGGAACTCAATATTGATGGTAAGAAGCAACAACTGAAGAAAGAGGATACAATAACACTAGAGCGACAAATGCAAAATGAGAGAGAAGAGAATCTGTCTAGTGATACCCTTAGAGCCAATATCTTGCATAAGACACACTCATAGAGACTGATGGTCAAGCCTTCAGAGTTGGTGAATTCACTTGCAATGCTTTGGCAACACAGTGATAATGTTTTGAAATGATGAAACAATATTTCATGTGTAAATTGTAGTCCAACCCATATTAAGTTGGAAACTCATATTGTAATACTTGATATTTTATATAATAAAATTTATATGGTTGAAATTATTTTTATTTGCACTTGATATTATTTAGTCTTGTAATTAACATATGTAACTTTGTGTATTGTATGACATTTTCTTAAAATTTAGTCGCAAAATCATACTAATTAATTTATGGTGATTAATAATAAACACATAAAATCAATCTAAAACTACTAAATTAGTAGTTTATATTAATTAATGATGAACACGAATAAAATGAATATATGACTAAATTAGTCATTTATAATGATTATGAATGAAATTAAATGAAATGAATAGAAACTACTAAATCAATCATTTATATAATGAATATGAAAATACAAAAAAAAAAAAAAATGACTACTGCAAATGATAAATATCTTTATTATTAAATGATGACTAAATTTTGCATATATACGACTATTAGTAGCTAATTTACAACATTTTATAACACGACTAAAATTTAGTCATATTTCTTTGGTCATTAATTGGTTTTAAATGATGACTAAAATTTGCATATATATGACTATTAATAGCTAATTTACAATATCTTATAACATGACCAACGTTTTGGTCATATTTCTTTGGTCATTAATTGGTTTTCTCGAGGATTCATATAGTAATATATTTTGTTATATATTTGGTCATTACTTGCGATAATTAATGACTAAAACAATGAAAAATTTATGACTAAATATACTACTAGATGGTAAAATTGAGGAAACCAATTCATGATTAAGCTAAAAATGACTAAAAGTTGTTCGCGTTATAAGATACTGTAAATTAGCTACTATTGGTCACTGACTAAAAAATAGTCGTTTATAAGCAAATTTTAGTTATTTTTTAAGTAACTAATTAGTCATTTTCTACTAGTGTACATATCAAGCTTGCAATGTGGAGGAGGATTCTTCAGAAAAGTTAGTAGAAAATTTGTCAACCCTCACTTTAAAGGATCAAGAAATTGATAATTTAAAGAAAATATTAAGTCGGTCTCAAGAAGAATGAAGAAAGAAGGATTATTTTCTAATTAATGAAATTCAGAAGAATATTGCCTTGCAAAAACATATTGAATAGTGTAGTAAACAGGTGATTGAAACTCAAGCTTCGGTTCATGCTAGAAGAAGTTTATAGACAGAAATCATTACTTCATTTCTGAAATTTGGGAATCAATTGAGATTGTTTATGAAGAAACTAAAATATTGAACCTTGTTATAATAATAGTGGATCAAATTGAATATGAATTGGGGAAAAAACCAACAGTAACTTACAGAATCATCAAATTCCTTAATTCAAGAATAAAATTGCAACTCAAAGAAATGGAGATTATTGATAGAAAACTTGTAATTATGGAAGCTAAGAATGTTTTAAGTAAGATAAATTTTTCAATGTAGGTAAGGGATAAGCGCAAGATAATACATGTTAAAATTGATCAATTCAATTCTAGGTTCAATATTTTACAGCAAAAGGGTTTGCCATCGTTAAGGATTTCAAAAGGAAAAGGTATGCCTTCAAATGAATATAAGAAGATGTTGAATTATAGTGGAAGTGATAGCACACAATTTGTTGGTTTATCTGGACCTTTAAGTGGTGAAATAATTCTCAATAAGTTAATTGATGAATTTTATCTGCATTGTGAATTTAGATCTCTTTCTGCAATAAAACCTACTTTCTAGAAATGCACCAAGTTAGACGAAGCTTACATAAAGTTAATTTCTTTTACATATCCAATCGGTGCAGATTAGGATATACTTGTTGGAATTATTCCATGAATTTCTTAAACTATGGTAACAACATCCTGAAAAGGAAGATTATATGGAGGAAGAAAATCAAATCAGATCTAGATTTCTAAGCACAAAATGAGCAATCAATAAGTTAATTCTAGATTATAAGGAAAACATTTGCAGGCAGTTCCAAATTTTATGTGACAAATCAAAAGTTGTTTTTATTTTTGATAAAGTTTGTTTCTTAAATATTATATAGCTTGGGCATTGTAATATTTTTTAAATACTATATATTTTATGTAAAAAGGATTCTCTTCTAGGCCAAAGACACTTGTATTTTGTAAAATCTTGACATGTCAAAGTCTAATCAAAGAGTTTTGGTTTCAAAATATAAAATTCTTGTTTCATATGTGAATACTTTCCTGTGTTTCATCATATTTTATTTTTTACATTTTGAAGTTGTGTGGATCATAAAGACAAGCTAAGCTAAGAATCAACTACCCTTATTTCCCTTGGAAAATTTATATTCAATGCTGAGTAGATTATATAGTCATATTGTTTATATTTGTTTGTCTGAATCTAGAGATTGGTGCCTTATATATAAGTGTGATATATATTATTATTGGGTTGTTGAAGAATCTTCTTCAAACTTTCTAGTCTTATTAGGTAATATAAATTTTCAAAATGCGTATGTAAGTTATATGATATCTTCTTAAATTTTTTGTTCACATCCTTCAAAAAATTATGCATTTATGGTTGGATGTTAGCACTCTGATCAAACCTTAGAAATTATCACTTTAAGTAAGTATTTGAAACCGTAAACAATCTCCTTTTAAACAAACCCCTCATCTTAATGCTTTGGCATAGTTTCCTAGCCAATAATTTCCTTCAAAGGACAACATCAAATTGGCACCATTGTCGGGGATGGAAAAATTGAAGTTATTTATCCTAGGAAAATGATTGAAATTAATTTCTTAATGGAGACAAGAAGTTAGTAGGCTAATAACATTCACTTGGTTAAATCCATTGTTTACAAATTTGTTATCTCGGAAGTTTACCAGATATAAACCAGATCCTGAAGAAGTCCCACCTCTATCACATCCAGAGAAATTGGTTAGAAAAACTACTCTCAGGTGTAGGTTTGAATCTTCTTATTCTTATATTCCTCAAGAATAATCTTCTCAACCCAAATCCTTTGAAGGAAAACCTCAAGCCCTTAATGTGTTATAGATATAACCCAAAAATATATGATAATAGAAATAAACCCAAGAAATAACAAGATTTGAATAGATAGAAATGCTTCTTTATTAATATCAAACCCTTAAGGTAGGGAAACACCATACAATCACTCCTTAAAGAAGGAGAACACTCCAAAAGCCATATGCCTGTTCATACAATAATCCTTGACATCCTCAATGGGGAGTCTCTAGCCTCTATATAGGCCTCATACGTACAATACCATGGGTCATTACCATGTTTCCGTCAATACCATCTATCTAATACCATGGGATTATTACATTATTGCTAACTACTTATGGTCCCTTACATGATACGAGTTAACCACCTTATTTATTACTATGGCCCATCCCATTATTACATTATTCTCTTGGGTACCTCCCTTTGTACCCCATATTATCCCCCCTAGGTATACTACATTCCACCCCCCTTAACATGTTTCGTCCTCGAAACATGGGAAGAACACAAATAATAAGATCTATTCAAAAGAGTAGTCCACTAGTGCCATGCACGTGCATCTAGCCATCCAAGAGAAATGTGAACCCTCGATCTAGTTGGTGCCTCACTCGCTTGAGATGGAAGTTGACCCTGGCAGCTCTTCTGTGTGTAGTAGGTGGATCGTCGCTCCTCTTTATCTATCATGAGGGGGTTGTTGTCCTTGTGGCTAATTTATTGCCATCTTGTTGGTTGTTTTCTTGCGGGATGATGTGGGTGGTGATATGCTGAAGTTTTAACCAACAGTGTATCTTTCTTTAATTCACCACCTAATGGAGCCTGATTGGTATCTGGTACATGTTCTGGTGCCTACTGTTGTTTCTTATCTTCCAATATTACTTCAACCACTGAGTCCTCATCTGATGTATCAGTACCTGTAACCTTTTTTGCTTTAGCCTCTGTTTATGTTTGATTGTCAACCATCAAAGGCTCATCATCTGATGTGTTAGAGTCGGTCTTGTCAATCCTCCATCCGAGATCAAAACTCTTTCTGTATTTCATTTTTAGGTGTCTCACTCCATTCACTCAGCTGCATTCCGCTAGGGGCATGCCATAAATTGGATGGAAGGGTCTTGCCAGTCATTACCCCTCATGCTTTGTACCTGCTAGCTCAGCTCTGTTCATCAAAGTTCATTAAATGACAGTCAATATTGGGTATTTTAATGGGCAAAAAATCATATCAGTCATAGGTCTAGGGTTTCATAAGTCGTGTTTTCAGAGTACCCAAACATGCCAACAGGCCAGAGGGAGGTTCAACAAGTTTCATCTCCATATTTTCATCATCCATGATGCTCAAGGGTGATTCCTCTTCAAAACTCTGTTTTGAAGAGGAAATCGTCAAATTAATGTTTGTGATAAATATGTAAAGTTCTCCAACATGAAGCACTTGAAAATCTAGTTCTGGTCATCCTTTGCCAAATGCCATGACAGCTGCTCCTGCAAAAAATTGCCAAAAATTTCATCATTTTAGTCAAAAATCCAAAAAGAGAAGGTGAAATACAGAGTTGTATTAAGTTGTGGAAAAAGTGCCAAAATGAAACATTGCAAAGTGGGTTTTAAAGAAACAAAAATCAAACCCATGACTCCATGCCTTTATATAGATTTTCTCATAAGAATCAAAGTCATTTTCACATGCCAAGGTCAAAGAGAAGCATTTCAATGGTGATTGGGTGAGCCAACGCACGTTTTGGATGAAGTTGGAGGTGTCTTGACAGGCGCGGCGCACAGGCGGAGTGGCGCAATGCACTGAGGGAGCGCGGTGCACTAGGCGCGACCACACAGTGTTAAATAACACAGGCGCGCCACACTTAAATGGCGCAACGCACTGGGTATGCTGCGCGGCGCATACACATAAAAGCCCGATTTTGCTCAGAATTGTAACGAATTGCCTTTTAAATCCCGTGAATTTTCCAGGT
The DNA here is from genome assembly GCA_031772625.1 of Pinus tabuliformis. Lineage (NCBI taxonomy): Eukaryota > Viridiplantae > Streptophyta > Pinopsida > Pinales > Pinaceae > Pinus > Pinus tabuliformis. The sequence goes on from CM062820.1 coordinate 945,888,343, forward strand.
CGGGTCGATCTCTCAGTGTTCCATCCATTTTTATGTTAGTATGATGATGGTTTATGGCTGCTTATGGTTGCAACAAAAATTCTTAAACCCTACCACTTAAAGTCATCAAAACAATTGTTGTTAGGGTTGCAAATTCATTGTGTTGGTGCCAAGCTTCCTCCTCCATTTCATTTTTCCCTTCTTTCCATCATTCCCTTCTTCCCTATTCCATTTTTCCCATTTTTCCCTATCCTAAAACGTTACTAAACTCCTATTCCCTATCCCCTCCACTCATTTGTCAAATGTAAAACCCCAAACCCTACCCTATATAAAATTTCCTAAACCTCCCTACATGTCCCTAAATAAAATTTCTCCTCATAGCCCCTAATCCCTTCATATTATTCCCCTTCCTAACAGTCCCTTGTTGCATTTTTCCCCTTGGTGGAAGATTTCAACACATCACAAAAGTAGTCCAAACACAGTTTTATCACCAGCATCTTTTTCTCTAAGGCAGTGGAAAAAACAACAGTCATGGCATCTGAGCATGCATCGGACTATGAAATGGAAACCCAAAGCAACTCATCCTCGGAAGAACAGGCTCCCCGGAGACCTCACAAAAGTGGCAGACATGTTAGAGAAGAACCGACCACCATTACAGAATTGCAGGCCTACCCTCTTGCTATGTCGTGTTTCCAGCGTCAGTCATGCTTTGAGTTTTGTCAAAAGGTGGCTAGTGTTCAATTTCATCATGAGTTAGCTCGTCTATTCATGCTGCACTTACATGGAGATCAAACTACTTTAGCTGCTGTCACCTTCACACTAACACCAGAATCTGTCTCATTAGCAACCGGCATACCGAACATTGGAGAACCATGGAACAAGAAGCAGAAGATTGATCAGCATCATTATGAGCCATATATTAAAACCACTTTCTTAAGGCAGCTCAAAAGAGTCTTTCCATTCCAATATCTGAAAGATGAATATGCTCCTCTAATGAGATTGATCATGAAATATTTCAGCTGTGAGGGATGATTCTCTCATCTTTATGCTTATCACATCATGTTGCTCATGCATTTCACGAAGGTATGGATGATGAACATTCCGTATTTCATTTGCCAGAACATAGAGAGGATGACCACCTTTATACAACATAAAACCCCTCAGCAGTAACTTAACAGTGTTTATCATTTTGCTCTGATTAAGATTTTGGTGGTTCATCAGCTTGGATTACAGGGCATCACTTGGGAGGATTTCATCTCTCGTGACTTCTTCAGAGCTTCATGGGGAGTATCAGAGGTTAAGCATGAAGGTGAACCTTCTCATCAGTATGAGCACCATGAGACTGCTAGCGTGCCGATTTTCATCACATATCAGAGAGGCACCAGAAATTTGTTTGCAGCGGCAAAGCGAGTGTTATCTCCACCCGGGGTGGAAGGGGCCTCGCTTCCTCCATCAGCATCACAGGTACAGGACAAAGGCAAAAATCCAATGCAGGATGAGGGGCCTTCAGGTGAGCCATCAGGTGAATGAGAGACCGACTTCATTCTCCTTCATGATGATGATACAGATACGGGTCCGCAAAGTGCACAGCTTAGAGAGATCATCCAGGAGCAACAAACTGAGATCGAAGCCTTATCCCTTGACTTGGAGAGGGCTAAGTGGACCATGAAATACTTGGAGCAGAGGAACAAATAGCTTGAAGATCAGCAGGCAATCATGGAGCTACAGAACATCCGCGAGAATCGCCAAGCTGCACAAAGGAGGAGAGTTGAGCTCACGTCATTGGAGCAAGAGATTAATGAGGATCGGGAGGCTCATCTCGAGAGAGTTAACATGCATTTAGAGAGGCTGTTGGACAAGGCTAACAAGGACCATGCTTTGCTGAGACACATGGCTTTCCACTACATGGCACGAAACAAGGTGTGCAAGGCCCGAATCAGGAATTTGAAGGCGAAATTGAAGAAGGCAATAAAGAAGCAAAAGAGGCAAAGGGAGCTCGATCATCTTTAGATATTGGCCGAGGCCTCTTTAGCCCAGCATAACACTTGATAAGGAAGCTCCAGCCCAAATTTCAAGAAATTTGGGGCATTTTTGGTATTTTTGGAAATTTTTGTGCAAAAAACAGGGTTTTGCTCCCTGTGCGTCGCGCCACGTGGCGCGCGCTTACAATAGGAGGCTCCAAATGCTAAAAGGTTTATAGTTTTGGATTTTTCATGAAAAATCATGACTGTTGGTGCATGGCCAAGAAGTTTGGGCAAGTTTTGAGTCCTCAGGAGGTCAAAAACACTCACAAAATGACCTCTCTACCCCTATTTTGACACACAGGAAGCAGTCCTAGGAGATTGAGGTTTTGGAGGGGCAAACAGGCACCAAATTCAGAAATTCCACTTGGGTTGGAAATTAGACAGGTAGGGATTTCCAACAAGCACACTTGGGCTCAATTTTGACTCCAGGAAGTGCCTCAAAACCACCTCCAAAGTGGCGCAATGCATACATCTTTTGGCGCAGCGCACAGAGACCCAAAGGCCAAAATCACTTCCGCTCCGCGAGAATTCGATTTGCAATTTTCTCCAAGTGGGCCCGTTCATTTACAATATATTTTTCCCGGCATCAAAGGCAAAGTTTAAAAAACATTTTCATGAAAGGTTGGCTTCTATCCAAGTGGCAAAAGGAAGGCGAGCAGTCACCCAGAATATCTGCGCTCATGTTTACTTTGTTTTAATTGTTCATTATAGAAACTGAATGTAACTCTGATGGTTGGCTTTTAGTTTCCTGGGTCGATCAACTCTCTCATAGCAAAGTATATTTATTGTATGAAAAACCATTTGCAAAGGGTTGGTTGGAGTTTCTGGGAAGCGGTGGGAGAGAAACTCAGTTACTCACTATACATTTTGACAGAGAATTAATGAAAGATTGCAGCTCTGTTTCTTGAGATTCCTGTGGCGTGAGTTCAACAAATGTATTTTCTTTCTGTTTCATATGTATGTCATTATGTTTCACAGTTCATTCATATTCATTTCCAGTGAAAGCTTCTAAGTAAGAAAAGGTAGAATTCAGTTTACTGCTCTGCCTTGGGAAAGTTTTCACGTTCTATGTTTTCTTCTATTGAAAAATATTCATGTATTTATGCCCTTTTCACCATCTTAAACAGCCTCTCCATTTAATGTTATTTCAAATTTAATTGCTAGACTTTCGGCCTGTCTTGCCTCACGAAATAATCTGCGTCTTTGAGTTAAATTCTCTGCTCATGCTGTTCCTTGGTCCCATACGTCCCAGAAAACTCAGTCATTCATCAAAAATACCTCTTTCATATTTATTTACCTAGCCTAAAATCAGTATCCATTTTAAGTCATTCTCAGACCCTATTTGTTTATTCTTCACTGAGCGTGACCCAGAGAGAGCCCTCTCATGTTCTAGTAGGGCTAGCTACCAGACTGAGCGTGGTTTGTGGTTACCCTGAATTTTGCCTTCCTTTAGCCTAAGGCAGATTTAGGATCTAACATGATGTGTAAGTGTCATTAGAGCTTTGTGTTACTGCCTCCGTAGTCTCTGTTTGTGGCTTAATGGAAATATCCTGCAATGTAATTTTCTTCTTTTTGTACCAGAGCTTCAGGAATTTCTTCTGCACATTAATATTAATATACCCATAGATTCCATCTAAGGATATCCCAAAACAACATCCATGTTATCCATATCTGAAGCATAAAAATTAGAATGCAATACATACGTGTCCATAGAAATCTTCAAATCTTTATAAACTTGCACATACTCATTATCAATTTGTGCGGTTTCAATGTGTTTTGTTGGAACTTGCAATCTTTTTGCCAAATTAACACTTATAAGATTTTGCTTTCAACTAGGATTTATAGACACAACGATCTTCTCCTTCTAAATCAATCCATGAACCTGCAATGAGGAGATACTAGCAGAAAATAACCCTTTAGGTTTTTTGGTTTCCTTCTTTCCTGTACAAATAAAATCTTTGCTAGGTTTTGTGGTTTTCTCCTTTCTAGTATGAGACCATTCATCCAAAAGTAGTTCTTTTATTACATCAGCGCTACATAACTTCAGAAACTCGTTGTCAAGTGATTGCCACCATATAACAACGTCATTTCTCAAATAAGACCCTATTTTGTCTTTCCAACACCCTGGACGGTCCAACTTATGATATGTTATAAAATTTTCAATAGAAGTCCAATCATCTTGTCCTTTAAAAAACTCACTGTTATAAGCCATGAAGAGGGTTTGTAAAACAAATCACTTACTTGGCAAAATTTGAAATGGCCACAATTGCGTCAATTGCTCAGAATCACTATTATTACCTATTTTCGGAAATGGAACAACCATTCTGCATCTTCCCATGTGGTAGAAATCCCAATCTAGGCACTGGAATTTTAGATCTGCACTGCAATTGTCCCGCCGTCACAAAAAAATTCTGAAAAAAAGTGATGATTTTAAATCAGCGATATCTCCCTCATCTGGACTCCGATTCGATTGATTTTTTTTTTGAACTTGTGTATTTTTTCACAAACAATCCATATCTGCAATTAGAATCTGCATATTTTTCACCAGAACATACAAATATTCTCCACAATCTCACCGCCCCAAAAACTGTCTACAACCCAACTGATTTTTAAATCAGCAAGATATCCTTCATCCAAACTCTTATTCAACTGATTTTTTTTTCAAATTGAGTATTTTTGTGTCAAAAACTCAGATCTACAATTAGATACTGCAGATTTTTCACCAAAACGTACATACCTAATCTGCAAACTTTCCGCCCAAAAAATTCCTCCAAAAAAAAATAAAAAAAATTCTCTGCTTTGCCCAAGAAAGTGCTATGATACCACTTGTTATAGATCTAACCAAAAAATATATGATGATAGAAATAAACCCAAGAAATAACAAGATTTGAAAAGATAGAAATGCTTCTTTATTAATATCAAACCCTTAAGGTATGGCAACACCATACAATCACTCCTTAAGGAATGAGAACACTCCACAAGCCATATGTTTGTTCACACAATAATCCTTGACATCCTCAATGGGGAGTCTCTAGCCTCTATATAGGCCTCAAACATACAATACCATGGGTCATTACCATGGTTCCCTCAATACCATCTATCAAATACCATGGGCTTATTACATTATTGCTAACTATTTGTGGTCCCTTACATGATACGGGTTAACCACCTTATTTATTACTATGGCCCATCCCATTATTACATTATTCCCTTGGGTACCTCCCTTTGTACCTCATATTATCCCCCTTAGGTATACTACATAATGTTTCTCCAACGGTCTTAGATCTTTTAGAAAAAGGATTCAACCTCCAAACTGCTTTTCTAGTTGAGAAACTTGAACCTTTTCAAATTCATGAAATAGAGCCTAATTAAGTTGATCTTCTTGAAGATAAGTTTGAAGTCTCTTTTAAAGTTTCTAATTTAATTGAATCTCCTTATTTGGAAGATCCAAAGCATGGAGTCAAACTAGAAGAATCATTCTCCTTGTTTTCTCATACAATCCTTGTTTCTCCAATTTAGCCTAAAGGAAAAATTAAATTATATACCAATCCCATTTTTCCTGATGTTCAACAACATTTCAAGACTCACGTTATTTCTCCACCTCCTCAAAAATATTCTCAACGATATCCTAAGAAATCACCAAAACAACCTACATCACCAACATCGTAGCAGAAAATGGTTCGGGTAGGTCTAATAGTAAATGCTAGGTATGCAACATTGAGGTTGCCAACAATATCTCATTTACATGATTACCCACAAGGATATTTAAAGTATCTATCAAGATATAATGGTGAAGATAGAATTAGTGCAGAGGACCATTTATCTTCCTTTCTTGACTTTGTAGATAGTATAAATGTTGAACGTGAGGATGTTTAAATGAGATTATTTGTGCAATCCTTGGAAGGAGATGCCAAAGGTTGGTTCAGACAGTTGCAGGTAGATTCTATACATACTTGGAGAGATTTAAAAAATACTTTTATTAATCACAGGGCCTTAAAAATGATCATGTCTATTATTTGACTAAGTTTGGAGCAATAAAGAGAAATAATGGTGATCCTGTGGTAGACTTTATTAAGAGATTTAGTAATATTTACAATAAAATGCTAGCAAACATTATACCTTCACCAACAACTGCCAAAGTCAATTTTGTTGTTTCTTTTGATGATGACTTAGAATTAATGCTCAGGGAAAGGAAATAAAAAACTTTGGAAGATATGAATATAGATAATATTTAAGTAGAGGCCAACATGGCTGCTTCGAGAAAACTAAGGGCCAAAGTAGAGAGAGCGGAGAAGAAGAAGGAAAAACATGAGGCAGTTTCTTCAAGCAAAATGAAGGAAGAAGGAGATAAAAAAATATATGAAATAACTAGGATGATAAGAAATCTCTCAAATAAGATTACTAAAATGGAGACTCCACCTATACAAAGTTAGAAAATAGTGAACATGCCACCAGGGAAATTTAGAATACCTTTTCAGCCTTAAATATTACAAAGGGATAGGAGGAATATTGATCAACAAGTTCAGACACTTTTCTTAATTGATGATCAAAATATTGATGAAATAGAACATGTAACAGATGATGTTAATTGTCTTGTTGTGCTAGTGTTTATCAAGGTGATAGTGTTTCTCCAGATCATGAACAACAATCTACTCAAAGTGTCAATTCTTCATAAGTTTCTCAATATCAATCATTTTCATAATTTTTAATAGTTGAACTCATCAAAAGATATGATTTGAGGCCTAGACCAATCCAAATAAATAGATAAAAAGGGTATATTTTTCTTTTCCTCAAGATAAATATTGAGGACCTTGAACTTCAGAACAAAAATCAATGATTATAGAAGAGTAGTCTAGAATAGATAAATTCATCACTTCATTCAAGCTGGAAAAGGACTTAGACAAAATTTAAGCTTATGATTCCTTTATCAAAATTTGCTAGAGGCCATGTATATCAACATCAAATAGTCAAATGGATTCAATCTTCATATGTATCTGCAGAGGGGCATATTGTAAATTTGGAGGATGAAAATCCATCAATTATTTTTGGTCCAAATGTCAATTTACTAGAAGAGTATGTACCTCATTTCTTCATGAATTTAAAGGTTCATGATTTCCTGCTTTATAATTGTATGATGGATTTCAGAGCTTCCCACAATCTCATGCCCAAATCAATTATGGATAAGCTACAACTATAGGTAACTCGACCCTATCATGACCTTTATTCTTTTTATTATAATAAGATGGAATGTTTGGGCTTAATCAAGGTTTTAGTGGTCTCTCTAGCTCAAATTCTTGTGAAAATATTATGATGGATGTAGTAGTGACAAATATCCTTGCTAGGTTTGGCATGTTATTATGAAGATCCTGGTGCGTCAAGCTAAGTGGCAGTTTAATGACATATGCTACTATACCTATTTTTGTGGGAGAAAGCTTAAGAATATACAGTGAGGCTACATTTGCAAATATTGTTTATGATGCAAGACATCTAGTAAATCACCGGGTTTTTTATTCTATCTGTAAATAATCAATATAGTGTGCATAAGAAATTAGAAAATTATGTAAATATTTTAGATTCTTCAAAAACGAGTGCTTGGAAATTACATTTTGATTGAGCAACATCTAGAGAGGGATTAGGAACTGGAGTGACTCTTGTTTCACCTTCCAAAGAAATTATCAGTCAATATTTCAAACTAGAGTTTGAAGTATCCAAAAATGTTGTAGAATATGAAGCTCTGATTCTTAGGCTTGAACTAGCTAAGAAAATGAAAATTCAAAGGTTAGTTGTTTTTGGTGATTGAGAGTTAGTTGTCGAACAAGTCAAAAATTTATGTCAAACAAAGCATCCAAGATTAAAATCTTATAGAAATTAAGTTTGGGACTGTGTTGAGAATTATTTGCAACCCTTTGATATTTTTGTCATCCCAAGGGAAGAAAATGCACTAGCAGATTCTTTGGAAATCTTAGCAAGCAGTTTTAAAGTTCCTAATAATTTTCAATTACAATATCAAATTGAAGTGAGGCACATGCCTTCAATCCCATATAATCTCAAGTATTGGTAGGTATTTTCAAACGATGAGAATATTTAAATGTTCATGGAATTTATTGAGGAGTATTCATCCTTATATGTGGATCAAGAACCTGATGAAGAAATAAAAGATGTTGTTGACAAGGCAAAATGTTGAAGGACAAGATTCCATATCACAATATCATTCAATTATCAAATAACTATATTTCAAAGAGATTGGTGCCATTGAAAAAGTTGTGTTATTAAAATTATGTCCCCACTTCTGTAACAGTAAAAACTCAATGGGGAGATATTAAAGAGTGGATCTTAGGAAAGGAGAGGAACTCAAGAGCATCAAAATTTCAATGTTGTTACCACGGGAGGTCAAGATAGGTATTTGAGTTTATTTAAGAAATACATTATTTTTTTTTGCATGGAACTATGAAGATAATAAAACCTATGATACTTCAATCATACAACATAAGATTCCTTTGAAGCCTAGTATTAAACCTTTCAGATGGAAATTGAGGCAGGTAAATCCAATTCTTTTGCCTATAATTGAGAAAGAAGTCAAGAAATTGTTAGATGCAAAGATAATAATTCCTTTGAGGCATTTAGATTAGATTGTTAATTTAGTTCCTATTCAAAAGAAAATTGGAGAAATAATAGTGTGTCCATATTTCATAAATTTGAATAGATAATCACTTAAAGACAATTATCCTTTTCCAAAAATGGATTTTCTTCTTTAAAACGCAAGAGGGCTAGATATAATTTCAATGTTAGATGGATTCTTTGGGCATAATCAAATTACAGTGCAGAAAGAAGACCAAAGAAAGAAAACATTTACTACACCATTGATCCAGATGGATATTGGTGGCCACCCACCTATTCCACTTGGACCCCCACCATTGTTTTTTTCATTTCCTTAATTGTAGCAAAATTTACTATTTTTGGTAGTTTTTTAGGTACTAAACTTCTGAAGCCATTTTGAGGCCCTAGAACAAGTTTTTTGGAAAACGGGAAAACCCATGTCTTACAAATGGGGTTTGTATTACTCAGATAAATATTTTTAACAAGGTATCTTATGCGTCAAATGGAGATCGTATACCAAAGTTATGACCCCAGGAAGTTGATGTATAAATTCACCCCAACGAGGCCCACAAAATTTTGGCACTTCATCTCCTACGGTTAGTTTTTCGGATGTTTATGGTTTTCCAATGTTTCTCAGTAATAAATAGACCTTTGAACCCCATTATAACATAGTTTAGAAGTCATGTAGCTACCAAATATCTTCTCAAAGATAAAGCTACCATTGCTTGAACTAGTTTATTTCCATTATGCATGTAATAGTTTTCAGTACTTTGTTATTAATGAATTAAAGTTTTGTTTTCGTTGTAGCTATGGTAGTTCTGTGTTTCTTTTTATGTTTGTATTTCATTTCATTCCTACATAAACCTGGATTTTTGGAATTAGAGTGGTCTTCTCTTTCTCTTTTTTTTGTTCATGTCCCCAATGAGGTCAAGGTATAAGGAGTTGGGACTTGAATTGGTTGCACCCTTGCAAGACAGTCCCCGCTAACAATGACAATTTCCCATGGGGGAATAAAAGAAAGAAGAGGGACTAGGAGATCCTATCAAACTACTGCTCGATGAAGCCCTTGAGCGGCAAAGGAATGAGATGATGGACACCTTTGCCCAAATCCTTTGACGGATGCCAACAAGAAACACATCTTCATCCAGTAGTCACTTCAAAGGTGCTACCCCATTCAAGGTACAAGTTAACTTTGACATCCATATATTTGAAGGTCAAACAGATGCAAATGTCATAGATCAATAGTTAAATCTGCTGGAAGGATATTTTTCGGTTCATGATTTTTCCAATAGGGAAAAGATTACTTTTTCTCTCCTCAAAGTCATCCCCCACATCAAGGAGTCATGGGAAAACTAATGTGAGTGGAAGGATGAGAGGGAATTGTCTAGTCAATTTAACGTCTTAAATTGCTCTACATAAATTATCAATCCGGGTATCGTAAACTGATGAAGTGTGGTGCACCATATGTGCTTAGTTAACCTTTTTCTTACTTCGTTGTTTTATAGTTTTTTGTTTTGTTTTGGGGTTTTTTTCTTGTTGATCTCCTAAAGTGTCCAATGCAAATGGAAATCCTATTCCTAAGTCTCTAGAAGGCAAGTATGGATATAAATTCTAAGGCAATTATGTCCTCTATAATGATTTCCAGAACTTAACACTTCAGAAGGTCTTAGAATATACTAGTGATGACAGTAATGCTTGAACAAGAATGGAAAATGTGCTACTATTTAAACAAGTAAATAATGAACTACTAATCATGAAACTATTATCTCTGCTGCTGTCTAAATATAGAAAAGCGATTTAAGCTACTGCACTCAAAGAAATCAAAAATTGCAAGGAAAGTAAAACTAAAATCAAATTACACATTCATAATTCGATCCCTCACCAGTAGTCCCGCTATGGCTTTCGGAGGTAACCGTCAATGATATGAGCAATTTAATATCTAATTGTAGAAAAGTAAAACTAAAATCAGATCACATCAATTCATAGTCGGACCCCTCGCCAGTTAGTCTCGCTATGGCTTTTGGAGATAATCATCAACAACTTGAGCAATCTGATATCTAATTGCAGAAAAGTAAACTTAAAATCAAATCACATCAATTCATAGTCTGACCCCTCTCCAGTTAGTCTCGCTATGGCTTTTAGAGGAAATAATCAACAACTTGAGCAATCTGATATCTAATTGCAGAAAAGTAAACTTAAAATCAAATCACATCAATTCATAGTCTGACCCCTCGCCAGTTAGTCTCGCTATGGCTTTCGGAGGTAATCATCAATAACTTGAGCAATCTGATATCTAAACTAACTAACAAAGCAAATGAATAAGACTGAAATCAATGCATAACTAAAATTGAAAAGCTAAAAAAAAACAAAGTCAGCAGAGAGGTAAATCTCATGTCACTATTTGCTGCAAAAACATGTAAAGAAAAACTAATCTACAATCAACCGGTTGAACACACTTACATGAATTAAAATTGCATGAATGGAAAATCTAATTTATCAAACTTGAAAGCAATCAAATAACATAATGAAATCAAAGCAAAATTACAAAATGAAATATACTCTACCTTACATTCTAATATGCTCCATGACATCTACTTCACATCTCCTTCCATGTTGAGAACATCAAAGCTTTATTCAAATTCTTCAAAATTACAAAGTACAACAAAGCTCTCCAAAGCTTTGAAAAGCCATCTCACAAGCTAACAAACTTAAGAACTAACAAACTAAGACTTAAGAACTCACAAGCTAAAAGACTAACAAATGAAGGAGAGAGATCTCCTACTTATACAAAAAGATGAGAAGCCATCTCATTAATGAGAGTCCATGAATCTCTCCCTCTACCTCTAGAGTCCTAATCAAAATAGGAACTGATAAGACACATGTCTTCTTAGAGTTACAATATAATTAGGAGATGTGACACATATCCTCATGATCCCATGATGCTTTCCACTCAAATTCGAATTTGGCCTTAGAGTGCCACATAAGGGTCTTCTAGAAGCCTCCTTTCAACCTACACATGTCAAAAATCTCAACCCATTTGTTAGGTATAAGCATATGCACATTATTTTCTAATTTTAACCACAAATTCACTTAAAAGGCTTAGAATTAATAAAGATTGGAAAAACATAAATGTGGCCCAATGATAATGAGAGTGGGATGAATGTCGTGACATAGTAGTGAAATGGAGGTGAAATGGAGGTGATATAATGGCCATAATAGTGAAAGTGTAATGGAAATGAATGACATTTTCAAGACTCAACAGGAATCCTCACTATTTTTAGCCCACCAACTTGGAATTCCTTTCGAGATGCTCTCAAGGAACAATATTACCCTATTGGGAGCTATGAAGATAAGCACATAAAATGGAACACACTACGACAGGGAAGGGAGCAAGACATGCCAGAGTTCACAAATATTTTTCATACCCTTCGCACAAAGTTGGGTATCAAGTATTCTTAGCAGCATCTAGTACTCAAGTATTGTGGCTACCTACAAAAATCTTTCCAGGATAAGATGGAGTTCTTGGACATCTCCTCACTCAACTCTGCATATAGATACGCTGTCAAGATTGAGCATAAATTCAAACAGAAGAAGTGTACTTTGGATATGTGAACATGAAGCAAGGAAAAGGCTCCCCCAAATAGCAAAAGATAGGGAAAATCCAAAGTGGGATGATTCAGGACAACCCATCAAAGCTACAAGTGAAGAATAGCACCCCGAAGACAAACAAGGGCATAGGGAAGTGGTGTGAGTTCCACAAGAGCCCCACTCACAACAAAAGTGAGTTTCGTGCCAAACAGTCACTAGTGGCCGAGTTGAAGGCTTCAGAGTCAGATGCACATTCTGACTCTAAGTCAGACCCTGACAAGGGGAATGACAAAGGGAAGAAGATCATTGATGTAGATCTGAGTGCCACTGTTGCCACCACTAAGGTGAAGAAGATTGAGCTCGAAGACCTAAAGTGAAGGGAGCATCTCTTCTACTCATAGATGTGGGTGAAGGGGTCCCCATTGCAGTTCATTGTTGATAACGGGAGCCAAAAGAACCTCATCATAGTATAAGTCATCAAGCAGCTTGGCATGTCAACCACACCACACCCACAACCATACACCACCAAGGACGAGATCTTCATGTCAGCCAGCAGTGTCGCCTTCCCTACAACATCAAACCAAGGAAAATTTTAAGAACCACCATAAATTTATATGTATAATAAATGGGCTAATCCGCATGATACATAGGAAAAATGGGAGGCAATTTTATCAGTAATATAATATTTATATATTTTTTTTGGTGAATCTCTCACCAGATTATATTATCTTGTAAATTCATGGCGAATCATTCACTGAATTATAAAATCTTGTAAGATCTTGGAAAATCTTTCACTGAATAATAAAACATTGTGAAGTCTTGGCAAATGTTTTGTTAAAGTATGAAACCATATATGATAATAATAAAACATATTCATTAAACTGTAATATACTAACATACATGTTTGGAAAAAAGAAACATAATTTTCACTTCCTACAAACAATGTTGCAAGTTTTAGTGGCCATGTTTGTCATGGTAGGAGAGATTAATGTTTTCTCTACCACTTTTGTCAAGCTACCACTTTTGCCAAGCTATCAAATTTCTTTCTTATTCCATAGACTCCAACTGTGAGATAAAAAAAACACATCAAGTTTGTTTACCCCAACACACCAACAAGTAGCAAGCCCCAACTATATAATATAATGAAGTAGTAGGTATCCCAAAGGCCTGAAGGGGATCTAATGGAAAGAAGTGACCGTTGTCAGAAGCCTTCCAATCAATATATAAATATATAAATGTAGATTTATTATTATTTTAATTGGAAATCTTCAATTAAATAATAAAATTTAATTACGTCTCTCCCAATCTAAATTTCTTATTAGCATAATTCACTACCTTCATACCATTTTTAACAACATTGTAACATGTGGATTAATTTCCTTTTTGGTGCACAATCTTCGCCTTTTAGGACAATATGATGTAGTGACCCAATCCTACAGATCATTACGACAAACTAAGAATAGCAGAGAAGATGAAAGATTGTACAAACCAGCGTATTTTTCAAACAAATAATCCAAGATCAATACCTTAACTTTTTCATGAAGATATCATATTGAGAATTTTTGAAAAATGATGGGAAATCTGGGCAGTGACTATCTCTCTTCTGCAAGGGTGATGCGAAAAGAGTTAAGATTTCATTGTTTTGAATTTTTTTTGTTAAATTAGAAAAACCAATATTAATGGAGATATCGACATTTTTTACTAAATTTTGTGAAGTGACTAAATGTATCTTTAACCATTCACCTTAAGATTTTTTTTACAATATAATTTCCTAAGTCTATTTAATATCTTCATTATCATAAAAACCAACTTATATCCATCTTAACTCCACATCTACCACTCTTAGAGGGATGAAATCTATTTATCCCTCCTAGCACTTGGTAGACCCAGAATTAAGATGGATCTAAGCTGATAGAATTTCCCCTTTAAATAGTCTATGCTCACATGAATACCATGGTATTACCATGGGTCAATACCATGGGTTATCATAAACATGGAGCTTAAAAACTACTATTAGTAATTTATAAAAATTAATAAAATTAATAATTGATTTTTATTTTAACCAAGTTAAAATGTTTAAGTGACATTAAATTACAAGATCCATTTTTACTCTTGATCTACCAAGCCCCGAGAGGGATCAAATATTTTTTCACTCTATGTTAGTTTGCATATCACAATATTTGATCCAAAGTAAAGATGGATCTATGCTAGTTTAATTCCCCCCTTTAAATAGGTTGCATTCCATGTGAATACCATGGGTCAATACCATGTGCCATCTTTATTTTTATTAATACTAATATTAGGGTTAATAATGTTTTTTTGCATGGTATTAATAATAATTTGGCCCATGGTATTTGGCCCATAGGCTTCACCTAAATATAACACATTTTTTGAGTGTTCGTAAATATAAGGTGGCTTATGGAGTAAATATAAAAAATGTTTTATTTATTTACCATACCTCTAGTTTATTTATATTTTTATTAATTTACCATACCTTTTTTATAAATATGGTATTTGGCCCATATGATTCAATTAAATAAAGCCTTTTTTTGAGCCTTCTTAAATAAAAAGAGGGTTATGGACTAAATATAGAAAGAGGTTTTATTTATTTACCATACCTCCACTTTATTTATATTTTTATTTATTTACACGCTTGCGTGTTCATAAATATAAGGTGACATATGGAGTAAATATAAAAAAATGTTTTATTTATTTACCATACCTCTCGTTTATTTATATTTTTATTAATTTACCATACCTCTTTTATAAATATGGTATTTGGCCCATAGGATTCACTTAAATGAAACCTCGTTTTTGAGCCTTCTTAAATAGAAAGAGGGTTATGGACTAAATATAAAAAAGAGGTTTTATTTATTTACCATACCTCCACTATATTTATATTTTTATTTATAACTATCATAAATACATTTTATTGAAAATGAGGGCTAATGGAAGATTGTAACTCCTAATTTCAAGGGATAAATTTACTTTTTTTACCATCTCCCTTAAAATAAGGTGGGCTAACCTCCATACCTAATTTTTTTATAAAATAAATTTGAGGCGATTTGTAACAATGTACTATGATACAAAATATTCACCCAATAAAAATATAAAACCCCTTAATTTAGCCCAAGGGCAAAAATTCGCCCCTAAAATTTTCCATGCATCAAACCCTTCATGGATGAGGTATTATGTGACATTGCTCCTTTTGAAGTTTTTGATCTATTATTAGGCCAACCATACTTGTGAAAGCATCATGATGTGTATGAGTCTAGGCCTTGCCATGTTATTATTACTTTGGAAAATAAGTTATACAGGATACCAGAGGTAACCCCACCAATCACCATCTCTTTGATCTCTGCTAAGCAATGCATTAAGATCATCTCCCAGATTGGGAAATTTGTTTTCTTTTTTATTCACTCTCAAAATAAGGGGATATCTTAGCGACATCCATGTCCACTAGAAAGGGTTCCTCCATGTAGCAGAAGAAGGTGGATAACTTCATGGAAGAATACAAGGAAATATTCTCCTCACCCACAGTGGTACCCTTGAACTGCCAAGTCAAGCATTCGATCAATTTGACTCCTAGAGCACCTCTACCCAATGGACCAATATACTGCCCCTCCATTTTGGAAAATGAAGAGATCAAGTGGAAGATCTAGGATTTGCTCCAAAAAGGGCACATTCGACCAAGTTCCTCACATTGTGGGAGCTCGATTGTACTTGTACAGAAGAAGGATGAGATCTGGAGGCTCTCCATTGATTATCGGGAACTAAACAAAATCACTGTCAGAAATATGTATCCAATCCCATGAATTGATGACCTTTTGGACCAGCTCAAGGGGGCCAAGTATTTCAGCAAAATCGATTTGAAGTCTGGCTATCACAAGGTACCAGTAGATGCAAAAAATGTATGGAAGACTGCCTTCAAATCTAAGGAAGGCCTTTTTGAATGGTCGGCCATGCCTTTCACGTTGACAAATTCCCTTGCAAATTTTATGAGGCTGATGGATGACATCTTGTGGCCCTTCACCGACTCGTTCATGGTTTTTTATCTAGACGAAATCCTCATCTTTAACAAGAGTTGGGAAGAGCACTTGCAACACCTTTGGCAAGTCCTTCAAACCCTGCAGCAACATAGACTATGTGCCAACTTGGATAAATGCACCTTTGGCATGAACCAAGAGAAATATCTAGGTTACATCATAGACGAGAAAGACATTCATATGGATTTAGCTAAGATCCAATCCATTCGGGATTGGCCATCCCTGACCACTCTAACAGATATTTGCATGTTTTTGGGCCTTGCCAAATTGTATTGTAGGTTCGTGTTGGGATTCTTCGACATCACTTGGCCTTTGAGTCAAATTACCAAGGGTGGAGAAAAAGAAAAGTTTGCATGTTCCGAGTCCCAATAGAAGGCGTTCGTTGAGATGAAGAACTGCCTCTACTCTGCACCTATGCTCACATTGCCAAACGTGAAACAACCATTTCAAATTGAGGTAGATGCCTCTGACTATTTTTTTTGTCTAGTCCTCACCCAGCAAGGGAATCTGGTGGCCTATCATAGTGAGACACTTTTTGATAAAATTCAGAATTACCCCACCTATGATAAAGAGATTTATTGTATCGTGCAGTCTTTCCAACAATGGAAACATTACATTCCAATGGAAACATTACATTCTAGGAAAGGAGGCAGTCATCCACACATATCATCGACCTCTTTAGTTTATAAAAACACAAGGGCAATTGAAAAACGATTGCCATTAGAAGTGGTCTACATATCTGTAAAAATTCCACTTAAACATTAAATATAAAAGGGGTAGCACCAATCATGTTGTAGATTGCCTCAGTCGGCCCCCAGTTACAACACTAACTATTGTTCTCAACCCTTGTGGTCATGAGACCTTTGGATGGCTGCAATTGTACAAAATTATCCAGAGTTCACCTCCACATACTAGATGCTAGTGGATGGCAAGAAAGTTCCAGATTTCCACCTTTATGACGCATTATTATGCTACCTAGGTCACCTTTTTGTTCCTTCAAGAAAGTGTGCCAAGCTTATTTGGGAGGTGCACTACAGTCGGGTCGTAGGACACTTTGGTGTGGAGAAGAAAGTGGTCGTACTGCAGAAGTATTTTTATTGGCCCAAACTCTGATAGGATGTTGGAAAATATATTAGATCTTACACTGCTTGTTCCATCACCAAGCCAACCATCAAGAAGAATGACCTGTAAAATCCTCTACCTACTCCCAACCATCTCTAGGAATCTATCTTGATGGAATTTATGTCTAGCCTCCCTTCTACCAAGCATGGTAATGACTATGTATTTGTGGTCGTGGACAAATTGTCTAAGATAGCTATATTGGTGGCCTACAAGAAGAGTATCAAAGCAAAGGACACTGTCAAACTCTTCTTTGAATGAGTATGGGTACATTTTTGGATCTCGCTAACCATTATATCAGATCAGGATAGCAGGTTCCTGAGCACATTTTGGTTGAGCCTTTGGACACTATTACACACCAAGCTCACCAAGTTGAATACATTCCATCCCCAGATTGATGGCCAGATAGAGGTCGTCAACAAGATTATAGTGCACATACTTTGCATGCGCAACTCCAATAATCCACGAACCTAGGATGAGAGTATTCCCTATGTGAAACATATCTATAATAGATCTCTCTATAGATTGAATAGTCATAATCCCTTTCAAGTGGGTCTCGGATTTCAACCATTGTGCCCAATTGATGTTTGCATGACTCATGCGACTACACAGGCATAATCCACACATGTACAGTCAGAGGCTAATAACGCAACCAGGTTTATTGAACACATCCAAAATATCTGCCAACAAGTTCATGACATCTTGGAGAAGTCCAATGACAAGTACAAGCAGCGACATGATCAACCTCAGGTGCCACATAAGTTTCAAGTGGGTGACAAAGTTTGGTTATATTTGCAGAAAGAACGCCTTGTTGGAGCCCATTAAAATATTTGACCACTCTAATATGGGCCTTACACCATCGCCAAGGTTGTGGGTGATAATGCTTTCAAGCTCAACATTCTCCCATTCCTTGGCCTGCACCTAGTGTTCAATGTGGAAAACCTTCATCCATATTTTCCATCATTACTGGACACATCAGACATTGTAGAAAAGTTAACACCAACAGAGATAAACATAGACTGCATGGAACAATCAAAAACTGATCAGATCATGGACACGTAGATTAAGAACGCTCGTCAGTAGAGGATTTGATTTTATCCAGTTGTCAAAGATAACCAACTCCTGCACCAAGGCAAGTGACTCACCAGGGACCAAGTTCAGCAGAAGTTTCCCGATCTCATGGAGGTACTCAACGTAATGGGGACCATTGCTTCCTAAGAGGGGAGGAATGATCCAGGTGGATATTGGTGGCCACCCACCTATTCCACTTGGACCCCCATCATTGTTTCTTTCAAATTTCCTTAATTGTACCATAGTTTACAATTTTTGGCAGTTTTTTGGGTCTTGAACTTTTGGAGCCATTTTGAGGCCCTAAACGATGCTTTTTTGAAACATGAACAAAGCCATTTCCTATACTGAGAGTTTTTAATTAAAATTTATAGTCTTCATATATATATTTCTAATGAGGTATCATACGTGTCAAACAAAGATTGTATGCCAAAGTTACGACCCTGGGAAGTTGATGTACCAATTTACCCAACGGGGCCCACAAACTTTTGGTGCTTCATCTCCTAGGGTTAGGTTTATGGATGTTTAGGGTTTTCCATTATTTCTCAATAATAAATTTGACTTTGAACCTCATTGTAAAATAGTTCAGAAGGCATGTAGCCACCACATCTCCTCTCAGAGATAAAGCTACCATTGCCTAAACTATATTATTTCCATTATGCATGTAATAGTTTTCACTGTAGCTTTATGTTTATGTTTGTCTTTCATTTCATTCCTGCATAAATCTAGATCAGTATTATCAGAGTGGTCTTCTCTTTCCCTATTTTTCTGTGCATGCCCCCAACGAGGTCAGGTATAAGGAGTTAGGATGTGAATTGGTTGAATCCTTGCAAGATCATCCCTACCAACATTGACAACCACCCATGGGGGAAGAAAAGAAATATGAGGGAGTAGGAGATCCTATCAAACTGCTACTCGAATCCCTCTAGTAGAAAAGGAATGAGATAATGGATAACCTTGCTTATATCCTTTGGCGGTTGCCAACATGCGATGCATCTTCATCCAACAGTCACTTCAGAGGTATTGCACCCTTCAAGGTATAATTTAA
The DNA here is from genome assembly GCA_031772625.1 of Pinus tabuliformis. Lineage (NCBI taxonomy): Eukaryota > Viridiplantae > Streptophyta > Pinopsida > Pinales > Pinaceae > Pinus > Pinus tabuliformis. The sequence goes on from CM062820.1 coordinate 945,907,812, forward strand.
TTTTGACATCCCTATATTTGAAGGTCAAATATATGTAGATGTCATAGATAAATGGTTAAATATGTTGGAAGGATATTTTTTGGTCCATGATTTTTCTGATAGGGAAAATATTACTTTTTCTCTCCTCAAAGTCCCCCCCAGGTCAAGGACTGGTGGGAAACCTACTATGAGTAGAAGGGTGAGAGGGAACCATCACTGTTTCATCCACGCTCACTTTAAATTCCTTCGGAGACCCTGTCAAGGAACAATATTACCATGTTTAGAGCTATGAAGATAAGTACATAAAATGGACCACACTGTGGTAGGGAAGGGACCAACACATGTCGGAGTTCATAAATGTTTTTCATACCCTTCGCACGAAGTTGGGTATCAAAGATTCTGAGCAACATCTAATACTCAAGTACTACAACTGTCTAAAAAAGTACATCCAGGATGAGATGGAGTTCCTGGACATCTCCTTGCTCAATGCCACATACTGATACATTGTCAAGATCAAGAAGAAATTCAAACTGAAGAAGTTAGACTTGGGATCTGTGAATTTGAAGCAAGGAAAAGGAACCCCCAAACAACATAACAAAGGGAAAAGGCAAGGTGGGGTGTCCCAGGACAACCCATCAAATCCAAAAGAAAATAATAGCACCCTGAAGATGAAGAAGGACACGGGAAAGTGGTGTGAGTTCCAGAAGATCCCCACTCACAACACAAGTAAGTGTCATGCCAAACAGTCACTAGTGGTCTAGTTAAGGGCTTGAGAGTCAAATGCATGTTTTGAATCTAAGTCAGACCTCGACAAGGGGAATGACAAAAGGAAGTATATTATTGATGCAGAGCCCAATGCCACCGTTTCCACCACCAGGTCCATAAGATTGAGTCTGAAGACCCATAGGAAGGGGAGTGTCTCTTCCACTCACAGATGTGGGTGAAGGGGTCGCCATTGCAGTTCATTGTCGACAACAAGAGCCAAATTAACCTCATCTCAGTAGAATTAATTAAGTGACTTGGCCTGTTGGCCACACCATACCCACATCCATACACCATCGGGTGGCTCCACCAAGGATGATATCTTTGCGTCAGCTAGTAGTGTTGCCTTCCCTACAACATCAAACCCTTCACAAATGAGGTATTGTGTGACATTTCTCCTCTTGAAGTTTGTGATGTATTATTAGGCCAACCATACTTGTGGAAGCATCATATTGTGTATGAATCTAGGCCTCACACTGTTATTATTACTTTGGGAAATAAGTTATATAGGATACCAGAGGTAGCCTCACCTACTGCCATGTCTTTGATCTCTACTAAGAAATGCAGTAACATCATCTCCCAGACTAGGAATTTTTTTCTTTCTAATTCATTCTCAAAATAAGGGGAAGATTGTGGCCACATCCATGGCCCCACAGAAAGGTTTCCTCCATGCAATAGAAGTAGGTGGATAAGTGTTGAGCCTCGAAATTACTCTTTCCCTAGCAACTCTTCTCATTCCTTTTCTTTGTTTTTCCATAACTGCATACTGTATATACTGTCTTGAGGAGGAAATTTAGTGATTTACATGTTATGCTTTTTATGTTTTGCTATTTGAATAAATTTTTGTATATTAGCTACGAAACGCAACCTATTTTGCAGCTAACCAATTGTTCCGTAGCTACCTCCATGCTCTAACAGGTTCCAGGTGTCAGAAGGAGAAACTAGCCACATGGGTAGCTTTGAAATCATCATGACATGGACCCTGTCCTATTCATTCAGCCCATGTCAACAAAGAAGATGGCATAAGACTACGGTCAATGGATAAGTCAAACACAAAGAGATTGAGGGTAACATGACTCAGTTTTGTGGTTAATTAATGTGTTTCATAGTGATGAGAAGCGTTATCCAGAGCAACTACCTGTACCTACGGACTCCAACAACCACTTGTACAAACAAATCCAATAGCCACCATGTCTTGGATTTATTTCTCTAGCAACCGAGGAAGAAATTCCGCATATCTATCTTCTACATGTTTGGTTGTAGCATGCTTTCCTCCATTAAGAGTTATATGATTTTTCCTATAAATACCTGTGTAAGGGACTGAAGAAGTTAGTAATAGTTTTAATGTGAAATCGAAGTTCTAGACTCTGTAATTTTTGGGTGTTTTGTGTCCCTGTTTTAATATGAGAAGACCGCATGTTTTTATGAACATCTGAAGGAGTTTTCTTGGAGTTGATTGAGCAAGCGTAGCCTAATCAGTTGCAGAGGGCCCCTGCACTAAAGAAGGTTTCATTTTATTTATTTTTCTTCTTCTTTTTAACTGTAAATTCATCATTTTCTTTCTAAAATAGTGTTTATAATCATTTTCTTACTAACAATGTTTATAATGCAATTTCTATCATTTTCTTACTAACAGTGTTTATAATTTAGAGCAGTTTCCATTAGCTTGATTTCTTTTTAGTTCTTATCAATAGTTTAGAAGATAGAACTCAATAGTGTAATCTTGTTTCTTCAATTAAAAACTAACCTTGTTTCAGGATGAGAGTAGGATTGAATAATGATAAGGATACATTGTTGGATAGTTTACTTCATTCACTGTTTTGCTAGTTTAAATTCTCAATTAAATTGATTAGTGTCATTTACTGTCTTTGCCATTTCATTTTTAGTTTAAAATACTAACTCATGGTGTTAATGAATGTTTATGGAAAACCCTTCAAGTTGATAATTCATCCTTAACTAAGTGGTTGAACATTTCATCTATGCAATGAGTTATTTTTTCATCTTTGTATTTGCTTTCTCTTAGATTAATGAAGTACAGAATTACTTAAATGTCATCCCAAGGATACTTTATCCCAAAATTGAGAGGCATAGTAACCAAGTATTTCATTTAGTTTTATTTCTGTAATCAGTTAGACATCAATTGCAGATTTCACTTTCAATTTTAATTCATGATTTGGAAATAATGGTAAAATAAGAATAGAAACTTTGTTTTCATTTATTTCTTAGCTTTGTTTCCATATCTTTCTTAGCCTTTTTTAATTTATTTCTTAGCTCTGTTTTCATTTTTAGATTTTGAGCAGTCTTTAAGAAAGTTAGATTTAGTTTTGATAATCTACATTGTAAATCATTAGGAATTAAAAGACCAAAAACCCCCAAAACAACTTAAAACATAAAAACAATGAAGTAAGAAGGGTTAGCTAGCACAAATAGTGCAATACACTTCATTAGTTTATGATACCTGGATTGATAATTTATGTAGAGCAATTTAGGACACTAAATTGACCAAACATTTTGGCGCCGTTGCCGGGGAAGTGTAACTAGGTAACTTTATCTCTTACATTCAAAAAAAAATCATATGCATAGAGAAAGAGACTCTAGGGGTATATTTATATCTAGAGGTAGAAGTTCAATTCCTACAACACCACCTACTCCACCAAGGACAAGGAAAGATACACCTCCAACCCCAACTCATACTCCCAATCATAAAACTCCTGAAAATTTCAAGGGCAGAAATCCAATCAAAAGAATCTCCTACTTCATCTAACAAGTCAGTCCTAGAGGAGAAAAATTTTGAATCTCCAAAAGCAGTAATAGCCTTTTTCACCTCCATAGGAGAGCACATTTTAGTTGAAGAATTAGGAATACCTGGTGAGGAAGAACAAGTAGAACCTCTCTCCCATATCCCATTAATAGAAGAACTAGAGGAGGAGAAAGTAACCTTACAGGTTGAACCCTATACTGACCCTGAAGAAACTATAATGGTAGAAGAAGGAGAAGATGGAAAATTCACACTGTTTGGAGGAGGGGGTAGAGGAAATAATGGAGGAGGTAGAGGAAATAATGGAGAAGGTAGAGGAAATAGGGACATAGATAATTCTTTTGAATTCCCTAGAGTGGATGAGGAAACAAATGCCACAATGAAAAATATCTCACCTTCTGTCCTCCCAAACTTCCATGGGTTAAAAAGTGAGGAACCTGAAACATTCTTATTTGAGTTTGAAGTCTTGTGTAGAACCTATGACTATCTAGAAGACTCTCCAAAACTTAAGTTGTTCCCTTCAACACTGAAAGGAGCTGCTCTGAAGTGGTTCATGGGGTTAGTCACTCAGTCCATTAGAACATGGAATGACATGAAAAAAACGTTTTTGGATAGGTATTTGGATTATTGCATGCCTACCAATCACAAAGATGAAGTGTTCAAAATGATGCAAAGAGAGAATGAAAACTTAGAGGATTTGGTTGAGAGATTCATCTATAATTTGAAAAGAGCAAAGATGGACAATTTAGATGAAGATACCTTGAAAGCTCTTTTATTAAAAACCATTAGAGATGAGTGGATAGACATCCTTAACATGATGGGGAAGGGAGATATCTCTCAACTCCCATTAAATGATATAGGAGAATTATGTGTTCATCTCTCAAGAGGGAAATCCAAAACAGGGAATGGTTCAAGAGATCTTTCTCTTGTTAGAGTAAATAAGTCTGCAACTGGATTAGTGAGTAGGGCAGAAATTGGTAATATGCTTGATGAATTCAAAACAGACATCATAGGGAGTCTTAGTGAGCAAATAGACACCCTTAAGTTGCAAAACAAGCAGAAAACCGAGGCTGATGCTTTAGCTATTTTCTGTCCAAAATGCAGAAAAAAAAAAATGCTCTAAGAGAATGCCATTTAGATGCAAAAATTATAGAGACTTGTATGATTTTCTCAGAGAATCATGAAACAAAGGGTTGTCCTTCAATTCTAGGTCTTAAGGCTGTTTTTAAGAAGAAACGGTTCCAAATTTAGCAGAGCCTCTTTGCTTGTCTCTAGAAAACCTTGGCAGGGGCCACAAAATTAGGGATTTAACAATCAAATGTATCTTCAACCCCCACCAAATTGGAATTCTTGGCAGCAACCTTGGCCTCAACCTCAATCTCAATCTCAACCGTGGATACGAGTATAAAATCCTTATGGGAGATTTTCTCAATATTATCAATATCCTCCATCATATCAAAATTATCCTCCCCACACATTTTACAACAAAATCAGTAGCCACAACTTCAAAATCAGAACCCTCAACTTTCATTACCATTTCCACAACAAATTCCACAACAAAACCAAAGTCCTCAACTCTTACTGCCATTTCAGCAGAAACCAAATCAGCTACCTGCCCAACCATTACCAAACCCCAACAATAAAAATCCTCAGAATGCTTACATGGTAGAAGGAAAACAATTTCCAACTTATATGATCACTCCTCTAGATCTTAATTATGTTCAACTGAGATATGGTAGGATATTAGAAAAGGAAAGACCTTCTGTAGTTATTCAGGAACAAGACAGTTCTGAGGAAGATTCTCTAAAGGTCAATAAAAGTTTTGAGGGAACATCTCTCCAAAACCAAAACATTGAAAAATAAAAACAAAAAGAATCATTGAACACAACTCCTATCATTGAGCAACCAGCATCTACTTCTACACCTCCTTTTCTTGAAAGATTACAAATTGATAGAGGAGTACAAAAGCAGATTATGTTGCCCAGTTATGATTTTCTAGATGAATTGAAGAATATCTGTATCAAAATCCCTTTGCTACAAGCCATTAAAGAAATTCCAATTCTAGCCAAAACAATAAAGGAGTTGAGCATAAAGAAACTAGGAAGAAAAGCAAAGGAAACAAAAATAATTCACCTGGTAGGAAAAATAGAAAACATAATGATGGGAAAAATTGCCATACAAAAATATGTGGATCCAGGAAGTCCAATTGTGAAAACACATATCAATGGAGTTGAAATTCCAAATACATTGATTGATTTAGGGGCAACAATAAACATCATGAGCAAACAAACCATGGAATAGCTCAAGCTTCCTAATCTTCTTTACACACCTACATTACTGCAATTAGCGAACAGATCTGTAATCAAACCAGATGGAGTGTTAGAAGATATTTCAGTATCCTTAGATTCTTGGGAATATCCTATTGATTTCATGATCTTAACTCCCAAGAACAATCTAGGAGGACATCCACTCATATTAGGAAGACCTTGGTTGGCCATAGTTGATGCTTTGATTAGCTGTAGATCTGGGGACATGTATATTTTTGATGGTAATTCAACAAAAAATTTACTCTATATCCTCCAGCAAAAGAAATCACAGAAATAGATGACAAAGAATGGATTGATGATGAAGATGATATTCAGCCTCTCTTTACTATTTCAGATATTAGTGAAGATAGTCAAATTTTAAATACATTGGAAAATTTTGAATCATCTTTAGAATATGACCATGAGCAATTTCAAGAAAAATCTAATGTTGAATATTTGTCATCTAGGCAAATGTCTCTCTATTCTATGGAAGAATTTGGTAGCTCTACAATTGAAATTTTTCTAGGGAGAACATTAAAAATAAACAATAACTTGGAGAAATTACAAAAGGAAAAGCTAATCAAGACATTACAACAACATTCTGCTGCATATGCATGGGAATATACTGACATGAAAGGAATTAGTCCTAAGAATTGTATTCATCACATCTACATTGAGGAAAATTGCAGACCTATCATACAACCTCATAGAAAAATGTTGAATGTAAACTTCATTTACCCAATTTTAGACAGGCAATGGGTTTCCCCTTTAGTTATTGTGCCTAAAAAGAATGGTAAATGGAGGGTGTGCATTGATTACCAAGAATTGAATAAAGCTACCCTTAAAGATCATTTTCCTTTGCCTTTTATAGATCATGTGTTAGATATATTAGCAGGTAAGAAGTATTTCTCATTCTTGGATGGTTTTAGTGGTTATAATCAGATTCAGGTGGCACCTGAAGATTAAGATAAAACCACATTTACTTGTCCATGGGGAACTTATGCCTACCGAGTACTTCCTTTTGGGTTATGTAATGCACCTACAACATTCCAGAGAGTAGTACTAGGAATTTTTTTGATCTAATACATGATTGTGTAGAGGTATATATGGATGATTTTACAGTCTATGGGAATACATTTGAAGAAGATTTGAAAATTTGGAAAATGTTCTTAAAAGATGTAAAGAAGCAAACCTTTCACTAAGCCATGAAAAATGTTTTATGATGTTTACAAAAGGTATTGTTTTAGGACATCACATTTCAGGAGATGGGATTAAAGTTGACAAAGCTAAAGTTGAATTCATCTCTAAATTATCAATTCCAAATTGCCAAAAGGATGTTAGGAGTTTTGTAGGATTTACAGGATACTATAGAAGGTTTATAGAAAATTTCACTAAAATAGCATCCCCACTCTTCAAATTTCTTACCAAAGATTGTGAATTCAATTGGAATTCTGATTTCCAGTTGGCATTTGAAACCTTAAAAACACAAATTTCTGAAGCACCCATTTTAAGAGGTCCAAATTGGAAACCCCCTTTCCATATTTCAACAGATGCTTCAAATACAGCTCTGGGAGTTGTATTGGAACAAAAATATTTGATTCCTTATGCCATTTACTATACAAGTAAGAATTTGACTCCCACTAAGTTAAATTATATTGTGACTGAAAAGGAATTTTTCACTATTGTACATGCAATTAACAAGTTCAGACACTATATAACAGGCTATGAAACCTTTGTTCATACAGATCACTCTACAATTAGATATTTAATGAATAAACCTATTATTAATGGTAGAGCTACAACATGGCTTTTACTTTTGCAAGAATTCAACATTACTGTGCTAGATAGACCTGGAAAAGAAAACACAGTCGTTGATTTCTTATCTAGGATTCAGAATATCAAAGAAGATTCTCTAGTTGAAGATAAGTTTCCTGATGAATATCTTTTTGCAGTAACTACTCAAACTCCTTGGTTTGTAGATATTGCTAACTATTTAGTCACAAGAAAGTTACCTTCACATTTGTTTCCTAGAGAGAAAAGAAAAATTATTCAGGTAAGTGCAAGATATTCATGGATCACTAACGAATTATATAAAACAGACCCAGGTCTTATGATCATAAGGTGTGTTAGGGAAGATGAAATGCCTGAGATTCTTAAGGCATGTCATGATGAGCCATGTGGTGGACACTTCGCTGACAAGAGGACGACCTATAAAATCCTTTCTTTGGGATATTATTGGCCATCCATCTTCAAAGAAGCTAAATAATATGTCAGGAGATGTGACAGCTACCAAAGGGTAGGGAAACCTGCTCCCTCAAATGAAATTCCATTACAAATTCAGGTACTCATCGAACATTTTGAAAAGTGGGTCTTAAATTTTGTTGGGCCAATTAATCCTCCATCTAAGTAGAAGAATTATATATTGGTATGCACTGATTATGTCACTAAATGGATAGAAGCTAAAGCATTACCTTTCGCTAATGAAAAATCCGTAGTGAATTTTCTTTTTGAGGACATCTTTACTCGTTTTGGTGTTCCAAGAGAAATTATGATAGATCAGGGATCTCAATTTACATCTAACATGGTGGAAGGGCTTGTGGAAGAATACAAGACCAAACATAGGAAATCTACTGCTTATCATCCTCAAGCAAATGGTCAAGTGGAATCTACAAATAAAGTGATTGAAGGAATCATTACCAAGACTGTGCATCTACATAGAAGAGATTGGGTGGAAAGGCTTCCTGAATCCGTATGGGCCTATAGAAATACATGGAGGAACACAACGAGACATATACCCTATGAACTTGTTCATGGGAAACAAGTCCTATTCCCTGTAGAGTTCCAAATCATAACTTTCAAGATGGCAGTCCAACTGGGACTAGATTTATCAGAGGCACAAAAGCATAGGCTGGAGAAATTAAATGAACTTGATGAAATCAGGCAAGAGGCAGTTCAAAGGACTAGTATAGTCCAACAACAGAGGGATAAATGGCATGAAAAATATATCAAGGACAAGAGGTTTCAAGTGGAAGATTGGGTGCTATTGTTTGATTCAAAGTTTAAAGATTTTCAAGGGAAGTTTCAAACTCATTGGCTTGGGCCATATGAGATTGAAAAAGTCTTTAGTAATGGAGCAGTGAGGATAAAAACAATAAATGAAAGTAAAACTCCTCTTCTTGTGAATGGTCATAGATTAAAAATATATTAGAAACTAATTTCAAAAGAGGAGTTCATTAAGATTTTCCAAGACAATTCTGAAATGAAGCTAGTGAAGAAGAATTCTTCTTCTCCACTAACTTAGTCTTTGTTTTTCCTAAAAAGAGAGAGAGAGAGAGAGAGAGAGAGAGAGAGAAAATGTAGAAGGTTGAAAACCAATCATTGATTGGCATACTTATACAGAAAATACAGGGTGAAAATCAGAGGTTTCTGACACCCTATATTTTCCATTTTCTTTGTGTAATAAGTAGTGACAAAAAGATATAGTCACTCTGCAGTTTAGATTCTGCAAATTCATCATCTCATCTCACCTCACTCCATTTTATTTTTGCAGTTTCAGTTCATCTCATTGTCATATTTCATCAATAAAATTTTCAATTTTTCCTTTTACAACTTTCTTTTCATTTTCATTTCATTTATCATCTTGTCTTACATCTCATTTCATTTCACTTACATATCCACTTCCATTTCATTCATGATCCATAATCCATATTTCACTTTATTTTTATGTTCTGCAACTAAAATTTGTTTATCAGTTTAGGCACAAGTTTACAGCTCATAATAAAATCATGTATGTAGGGAATTGAAAAAAAATCTATTTTTGAGGACCAACCATGCTCAAGGTACTTGTGGATCAACATCAAAAAAATTAGCAAGCAAAAGGTAAAGGTTCCAAAGGTAAATGCAAAGATTTATTTCAAAAAGCAATTTGAAAACATAAGTTTGTATAGTATGTATAATCAAATGTCTCCTCAATCGACCATCATTTGATTTGACTGCCACTATATCTCTGCCATATCTTCCAACTTTAATGACAAATGGTCTCAATGATTCTTTCATAACAAATCTCCGCTTCAAACTCCATAACCTGTACTCAAACTGTCCTCCACAACTCCACCTGTTAACAGTCAAGATGACAATGTGACCTACCTATCTACGACTCTCTAAACCCTTACTGTCTATTTCTTACATGCAAACCCTTAAGTTTATCTCTCCTATAAAACGTAGTCATTCTATCACATAGACAACAGTCATTCCATTTTCATATACACACAGTCTTTCCATTTTCATGTATACGCAGTCATTCCATTTCCATACACACAGTCATTCCATTTTGTTATGAATCTAGCTCAAGAAAAGATAGAAAATATAGATAAACGCCTTAGAATTCAGCCTCTTCGAGGGGGCAACCTCCTTTACATTACATAAATGAACAATTCTTCGATGATACAAATGAAAAGACCTCCTTTCTATATATAGGAGTCTAAGGGGTCATAACATAATCAGAGCCGACATGACAATAATAATGTAAGGGCACAATAATAACAATAGTGGGCTTCTATGTGGCTCAATAGTAACAATATGGGCGCTACATGGGTACATCAATATAATAAGTGGGTTGTACTAATAACAATAAGGGGTTACAGTAGTAGTATAGGGGCCTAACATGCCCTTCTCCTTCAAAAAGTGTTGTCCTCAACGCTTGAGTAGTTCTTGATGCTTCTGTATAAAGTTCTTGTCCTTCTATGTGGAAACTTCAGTGGGTAAGTTCTTCCACCTGATGAGATACTTTGAAATTGATCAATTTTGTAGCTGTTGGGTTCTTGTTTCTATGACTACTCTGAGTTCCAATATGTTTTTCCCTTCCTCTTCAATTTCTGGAAATATTATTTGAATTGGGATATTTTGCAACTTTTGAATAAGTGGCCATACTTCTTCGTCCTTCTTCCATTCATCCCTTGCTTCGTTTATCCAATCTGGTTGGATAATAGAAATAGCACAAAACAATGCTTCCACATCCTCATCCTTGAAGAGTCTTCCCATTCGGTAAGGTCGCCATCTTTTAAGTGCATGTAGTATTGCCAACATTTCCTTCTCATAAATAGCTTGCTTGACATGTAGCAGTAAAAATACCCAATCACCTACATCAAAACATTTTTCACTATGATGTTGATCTACATGTTGTTTCATTTGATTTTGCACTGAAGTGGCATTATCCTTTAAAAGTTGGAGAACTTGTTGTTGATGCTCGATGTGATCTTTCACTGCTTGAACCTTTTTCTTCTTGATATGTCCTTCTATCTCTAGAGTTTGAGGAGTGGTAATTTCCTCCAATCCTTTACAAGATATGGTCGGATTCATTTCTTCATGCTCGATGTGATCTTTCACTTCTTGAACAATTTTCTTCTTGATATGTCCTTCTATCTTGATAGTTTGAGGAGTGGTAATTTCGAACAATGAATTACAAGATATGGTTGGATTCATTTCTTCTTTCTCGATGTGATCTTTCACTTCTTGCACCTTTTTCTTCTTGATATGTCCTTCTATCTTGAGAGTTTGAGGAGTGGTAATTCTTGCCAATGTTTTACAAGATATGGTCTGATTCATTTCTTCCTTCTCTGGGGTGGGGTCCTGGCATATATCTTCTTCTTTTAATGTTTCTTGATCCTTTTCTTCATCCTCTTCATATTCTATGTAAAATAATTTCTTCTCAACACACTTATGACCTTTAGTGCATTTTCTATCACAATCGTAACAAAGCCCTTTTTCTCTTTTTTCTTCCAATTGTTGTGGTGTAACCCTTGTAGGTTGTGGAAGGCTAGGAGAAACAACACTTCCATCTTTATAGTTGTGAGGGGTATGCTTCTTGGTTTCCATACTTTTCCTTTCCACTATGTCACAAAGCCCTTTTACTCTTTCCAATTGTTGTGGTGTTGCTCTAAAGAACGTGTTGCTCTTTGTATCCTCATAATGTGTTATCATTTCCTCCGTGAAAATTGACCACGTAACATGTTGTTTACAAGAACAAAGCCCTTAATACCATAAGAATTGATCCAGTTCTAAATATGAATATACAATACATACCTTTTGTAACAATGGTACACCATGTAGATCAAAATATTTCTCCATCTGAAGTATCCAATTTACCGGATCCTTGCCATCAAACTTCTTCATCTTGCTTTTTCTTGATTTTAGGAGCTTGATCTTGAAACGACTGTAACTCTATATTTTCAGATATTTAAGTTCTAAAATTGCAACCTATAGTAGCCCTCTGTGTCCTCTTTCCAATGCCACCAGTCTGATCCAAATTGGATTCTCCAAGGAAGATTTATGCACAATCTCCCAAGATGACCTGATTATAGACTAGTTCAGTATAGCGAACTTGTACGACGTGCCACGAGTCACCGTTTCGACCTTTGGCTCTGAAAAATATACAAAAGAAACTACAATCCGTCCTATTTCTTTACCTTCTTATGAAATTTCAATCTGATGCTCAAAGAGAAAGTTATGATGGTTTTCCCCAGGTCACCTGTTTGGAATCTAATTCAGGAGTCTGCAAAAAAACCAACTTCCTCAGATCATATCTCCGCAAATATAGTGCGAACACCTCTGAAATTTGGACTCAAGATTCAGTGCGATTTCTTATCAAATGGGTTTTTTTTTAACCTTCTGAAACATCACAGAAAAAAAGTTATAGTGAAAATTCCACGATGACCTGTTTGGAGTAGCAAAACCCTAGAATCCAAAGCTCTGATACCAAATGTTATGAATCTAGCTCAAGAAAAGATAGAAAAGATAGATCAACACCTTATAATTCAGCCTCTTCGAGGGGGCAACCTCCTTTACATTACATAAATGAACAATTCTTCGATGATACAAATGAAAATACCTCCTTTCTATATATAGGAGTCTAAGGGGTCATAACATAATCAGAGCCAACATAACAATAATAATGTAAGGGCACAATAATAACAATAGTGGGCTTCTATGTGGCACAATAGTAACAATATGGGCACTACATGGGTACATCAATATAGTAAGTGGGTTGTACTAATAACCAATAAGGGGTTACACTAGTAGTATAGGGGCCTAACACATTTCTTAAATAACACTCATTTTATAAACAGTAAGAGTAATTTTGAAGGTTAACCGAAAACAAGGGATATGGGGCTTATTGTTAGGACAGAGTCCGTAGGGGTAAAGTATATGGAGGGGTATCCACAGCTTAAAGGGATGCTATAGAAGGCCGGATGGTTAAATTCTATTGAGAAATTTGACAGCTACCACAAGGAAATTACCAAGTCTTTTGCAAGGTCATTTGATGGTAGAGAAGTGGAGATAGGAGATATTAAATTTGCAGTCATAGAATCCTTCATAGCAGAAGCAACAGAGCTGTTGAGACAAGGAGAAAGATGGTTTAAAAACAAGGAATTTCATGGTGAATCTTGGAAATTTATCCTTAGAAACCCACGTATGGATGTTATAGTGTTTAGGAAGGGAATTCCTATTTCAGCACTCAAGAACAGATGGGGTAATATGTTGTTGATATTGAAAAAATTCATTACATGTGAAGGAAGATTTGGGTTCATGTATGTTTACCATATACACTTATTAATGAATTTCTTAGGAAATGGAACCATCAACCTTCCCTTCTTCCTTCTAAACAGTCTAAGAAGGATGGCTACAAATGTCCAAAAGAAAATTGAATCCATAGAAACAACTATGTATCATCATGGATTAGTGAAAATACTAGTTCAATTCCATTTGAAAAGTATAGGGGATACCTAGGAAGATTTCTTGGTAAGAAATTTTTTCCAGGATGCTCCAGAGTCACCTAAGGAGAGTCATGTTAAGAAAAGTAGGAGGAGAAAGATCAGCATTAACATTCAAAACAAATCTAGAACCTCCTCACAAAAGAATGATGCAGAGACAGCTTCTAAACCAGAGGTTAGAAAGCAGACTAAACAGAAAGGAAAAATGAAAGAGAGAGCTGAAGAAATCAATGAAGACATTCTTGAACCTTCATCACCACAAGAAGATGAACAATTACTCTTCGAAAGACTGACCAAGATTAGGGAGCAAATCAAGAAAAAGAAGGAGATAGGGAAGAGGAAGAAGGACACAAGAGAAGAAACCATAAGCTTCCAAAACTTGAGAAGGAGCTCTAGACTCCGAGGTAAGGTGAGGAAGGTAACATCAAAAGGAGCCTAGTTCATAAACTTAGAGGAAGAAACCCCAGTTCAATCTCCTGACAGTATTCCACCTGAACACAGTCCACAAAACTCTCCTCCACAGAATTTTGAAGGCAGCCCAAGCAAAACTTCTCCTGGCATAGATCCAGTACAGCAGCAAGTCTATGACTACATAGAGTCATTAGAGAGGAAGGATACCTCAATGGATCCAGGATCCTCAACCAATCTAGAGCAGCCTGTCAATCCACAAGAACCTCTAACTAGCTCTCTCAAACAAGAAATCTTTGAGTTAGAGATTTTGAACAGGCATATTCAAAAAGAAAATGAAACCTTGAGGGAACAGAACAATCTGGATAAAGCCATTCATGACAACACAATGTTGCACCTAGGATTATGGTACAAGAAAAATAGGAAGTTGAAGAGGAAAAATAGGAATTTGAGCAGAACACTTATCAACCTCAAATACAGAGTTCTTATGAAGAAGCCCAGGATGGCAATCAGTGCAAGGAGAAGTAAGAAAAGGAAGTTGGATGTGTTGGCAGAAGTGTCATAACATATGCAACAGGAAAAAGAAGTTCACATTTTTTAAAATTGCATGGGGACATGCAATGATTTTGCAGTGGGGGTATGATGAGCCTCAAAATTACTCTTTCCCTAGAAACCCTTCTCATTCCTTTTCTTTGTTTTTCCATAAGAAAGATGCATTCCCATCACTAATATCTGGTATACTCTCTTGAGGAGGACATTTAGTGATTTACATGTTATGCTTTTTATGTTTTGTTGTTTGAATAAATTTTTGTATATTAGCTACAGAACGCAGCCTATTCTATAGCTAACAGGCTATTCCACAACTACCTCCATGCTCTAAAAGGTTCCAGGTGTTAGAAGGAGAAACTAGCCACATGGGCAGCTTTGAAATCATCATGACATGGACCCTGTCCTATTCATTCAGCCCAGGTCGACAAAGAAGATGGCATAAGACTACGATCAATGGATAAGTCAAACACAAAGAGACCGAGGGTAACAGAACTTTGTTTTGTCGTTAATTAATGCATTTCACAGTGATGAGAAGCATTATCCGAATCAAATACCTATACCTACGGACTCCAACAGCCACCATGTCTTGGATTTATTTCTCCAACAGCCGAGGAAGAAATTCTGCATATATTTCTTCTACGTGTTTGGCTGTAGAATGCTTTTCTCCACAAACAGTTATATGATTTTTCTTATAAATACCTGTGTAAGGGACCGAAGAAGTTAGTAATAGTTTTAATGTGAAATCAAAGTTCTAGACTCTGTAATTTTTGGACGTTTTGTGTCCCTGTTTTAATATGAGAAGACCACATGTTTTTATGAACATCTGAAGGAGTTTTCTTGGAGTTGATTGAGCAAGCGTAGCCTAATCAGTTGTAGAGGGCCCCTGTGATGAAGAAGGTTTCATTTTATTTATTTTTCTTCTTCTTGTTAACTGTAAATTCATCATTTTATTTCTAAAATAGTGTTTATAATCATTTTCTTACTAAAAATGTTTATAATGCAATTTCTATCATTTTCCTACTAACAGTGTTTATAATTTAACGCAGTTTCCATTAGCTTGATTTCTTTTTAGTTCTTATCAATAGTTTAGAAGATAGAACTCAATAGTGTAATCTTGTTTCTTCAATTAAAAACTAACCTTGTTTCAGGATGAGAGTAGGATTGAAGAATGATAAGGATACATTGTTGGATAGTTTACTTCATTCACTATTTTGCTAGTTTAAATTCTCAATTAAACTGATCAGTGTCATTTACTGTCTTTGCCATTTCATTTTTAGTTTAAAATACTAACTCATGGTGTTAATGAATATTTATGGAAAACCCTTCAAGTTGATAATTCATCCTTAACTAAGTGGTTGAACATTTCATCTATGCAATGAGTTATTTCTGCATCTTTGTATTTGCTTTCTCTTAGATTAATGAAGTACAGAATTACTTAAATGTCATCCCAAGGATACTTTCTCCCAAAATTGAGAGGTAGAGTAACCAAGTATTTCATTTAGTTTTATTTATGTAATTAGTTAGACATCAATTGCAAATTTCACTTTCAGTTTTTATTCATGATTTGGAATAATGGTAAAATAAGAATAGAGACTTTGTTTTCATTTCTTTCTTAGCTTTGTTTACATATCTTTCTTAGCTCTGTTTTCATTTTTAGATTTTGAGCAGTCTTTAAGAAAGTTAAATTTAGTTTTGATAATTTACATTGTAAATCATTAGGAATTAAAAGACCAAAAACCCCCAAAACAACATAAAACATAAAAACAACGAAGTAAGAAGGGTTAGCTAGCACAAACAATGCACTACACTTCATCAATTTATGATACCCGGATTGATAATTTATGTAGAGAAATTTATGACACTAAATTGACCAAACAATAAGTTCATGGAAGCATACAAGGACATCTTCTCCTCACCCATAGGAGTACCCTTGCACCGCTAGGTCAAGCATTCTAACGATCTAACTCCTAGAGCACCTCTACCCAATGGGATGATATATTGTTGCTCCATTCTAGAAAATGAAGAGATCAAGCGGAAAATCCAGGAGTTGTTGCAAAAAGGGGACATCCAACCAAGTTCCTCACCTTGTTGGAGCTTGAATGTACTTGTATAGAACAAGGATGGGACCTAGAGTCTCTGCATTGATTATCGGACACTAAACAAAATCACTGTCAGGAACAGGTTATCAATCCCACAAATTGGTGACCTTCCAGATGAGCTCAAAGAGGCCAAGTATTTCAACAAGATCGATTTGAAGTATGGCTATCACCAGGTGCTAATAGAGCCCACAGATGTATGGAAGACCACCTTAGAATCTAAGGAAGGCCGTTTTGAATGGTTGGTCATGCCTTTCGGGTTGACAAATGCCCCTGCATCTTTTATGAGGTTGATGGATGACTTCTTGCATCCCTTCACCAACTTGTTTGTGGATTTTTATATGGAAAACATCCTCATGATATTCAGAAAGATTTGGGAAGAGCGCTTGTAACACATTCGGCAAGTCCTTTAGACCCTATGACAACACAAATTTTGTGCCAACTTGGATAAATGCACCTTTGGCATGTGCCAATTCCAATATCAGGGTAACATCATATATGAGAAAGGCATGCATATGAATCTAGCTATGATCCAATTCACTCGAGATTGGCCATCCTTGAGCACTCTAACAGAGCTTCACAAATTTTTGGGCCTTACCAATTTTTATCGAAGGTTTGTGTTGGGATTCTTCCATATCACTTGGCCTTTGAGTCAATTACTAAGGTTGGAGTGAAGGAAATGTTTTCTTGGTTCGAGTCCCAACAGAAGGTGTTTCTTGAGTTGAAGCATCGCCTCTACTCTGCACCTGCACTCACATTGCCAGAACTACAACAACCATTTGAAATTGAGACAGACGCCTCTAACTATTCTATTGGTCCAGTCATCACCTAGCAAGGGAATCTGGTGGCCTATCATAGTGAGACACTTTCTGGTACAATTCGGAGGTACCCCACCTATGATAAATATATGTATTCTATCGTGCAGGCTTACCAACAATGGACACATTACATTCTGGGGAAGTAGACAGTGGTCCACATAGATCACCAACCTCTTTAGTTTATACGGACACAAGGGAGGTTGCAGAACGATGACCATCAGAATTTGTCTACATATATGCAATAATTCTACTTGAACATTAAATAAAAAAAGGGAATCAACAATCATGTTGCAGATTTCCTTAGTCAGCCACCATTTGTAGCACTTTCTATTGTTATTAACCCTTGTGGCCATGAGACCTCTGGATGGTTGCAACTATACAAAAATGATCCAGAGTTCTCCACCACATACCAGATGCTAGTGGATGGAAAACAAATTTTATATTTCCACCTCTAGGACGCATTAGTATGCTGCCTTGGCCACCTTTTTGTTCCCTCAAGTGAGCGTGCCAAGTGATTTGGGAGGTGCACTACAATTGGGTCATATGACACTTTGGTGTGGAGAAAACTATGGTCGTACTGCAAAAGTATTTTTTTTGGCTCAAACTTCGACAAGATGTTGGAAAATATATCATATCTTATAATTCCTGTGCCATTTCCAAGCCATTCATCGAGAAACAAGGCTTGTACATTCCTCTACCTACTTCCATATAGTCTTGGGAATCTATCTCCATGGACCATCTATCTAGCCTCCCTTCTACCAAGCATGGTAATAATTATGTATTTGTGGTTGTGGATAGATTCTCTAAGATGGCTATATTGGTGGCTTGCAAGAAGAGTCTCACAGTAGAGGATGTTGCCGAACTCTTCTTTGAATGAATGTGGGTACATTTTTTGATCCCGTTGACCATTATATTAGATTGGGATAGTACGTTCCTAAGCATATTCTGGTCAAGCCTTTGGACACTATTGGACACCAAGCTCACCAAGTTGACTGCATTCCATTTCTAGACAGAGGTCACCAACAGGATGATAGTGAACATACTCCACATCTACAACTCAAAGCATCCACGAACCTAGGATGAGAGATTTCCCTATGTACACCACAACTATAACAGAGCTCTCCATAACTCGACTAGTTGTATTCCCTTTCAAGTAGATCTGGGATTTCAACCATTTCGTTTGATTGGTGTTTCCATGCCTCATGCAACTACGCAAGCAAACTCCACACATGTACAACCTAAGGATGATAAAGCAACCACGTTTATTGAACACATCCAGCACATCCGCCAACAAGTTCATGACATCTTGGAGAATTCCAATTCTAAGTACAAGCAACGACATGATCAACATCAAATGCAACATAAGTTTCAGGTGGGAAACAAAGTTTGGTTGCATTTGCAAAAAGAATGCCTTAACGGAGCCCATCGGAAGATCTGACCACTCTGATACAGGCCTTGCACCATCACCAAGGCTATGGGTGATAAATATTTCGATCTTAACATTGCCCCATTCCTTGGGCTGCACCCAGTGTTCAATGTGGACTTCCTTTGACCATATTTTCCACCATTACTAGACACATTAGACATTGTGAAACAACTAACACCAACAAAGATAAACCAAAACTACATGGAATAGGCCACAATCAATCAAATCATGGACACGCAAATCAAGAACACTCACCACTAGAATATCCAACTTATCGAGTTGTCAAATTTGGCCAATTCCTACACCAAGGCAAGTGGCTCACAAGGGATCAAGTTCAGCAGAAGTTTCTCCATCTCATGGAGGCACTCAATGCAATGGGGAGCATTGATTCTTAAGGGGGGAGGACTGATCTAGGTGAATATGGGTGGCCACCCACCTATTCCACTTGGACCCCCACCATTGTTTCTTTCAGTTTCCTTAATTGTATCACAATTTACTATTTTTTGTAGTCTTTTGGGTCCTGATCTTCCGGAGTCGTTTTGAGGCCCTAAACGACATTTTTTTTTAAACAGGAAAACCTATGGCCCATGTAAAGGGTCTATATTTGAAAGTTGTATTCCTCATATAGATATTTCTAACGAGGTATCATATGCGTCAAACAAAGATTGTATGCCAAAGTTACGACCCCGGGAAGTTGATGTACCAATTTACCCCAACGAGGCCCATAGACTTTTGGTGCTTCATCTCCTAGGGTTAGATTTTTGGATGTTTAGGGTTTTCCATTATTTCTTAGCAATAAATAGGCCTTTGAGTCTCATTGTAACACAGTTCATGAGGTATGTAGCCACCACATCTCTTCTTATAGCTAAAGCTACCATCGCCCGAAATAGTTTATTTCCATTATGCATGTAACAATTTTCAGACTTTGTTATTAATGAATTAAATTTCTATTTTCATTGTAGATCTATGTTTCTGTTTATGTCTGTATTTCTTTTTGTTCCTGCATAAACCTAGATGAACCATGAGGTACATACATGTATGCTAAAATTCCCTTTGGATTAATGAGTGCTAGAGCAACTTTCGAAAGAGAAATTGACTTGGCATTTCTGGGTGAGAAAAACAAGTTCATTGTCATTTATCTTGATGATCTTATATTTTTTTCTAAATCAGATTCTCAACATCCCAAAAATCTCAAAAAAATATTTCAGAAGTGCAAAAATTTTGGGATTTCAATCAATCCCAAAAAGTCAAATTTTGCAATGTAGGAGGGGAAACTTATTCGACACAATGTGTCACAATATGGAGTAAAAATTGATCCTTAAAGAGTTTCAGTAATTTAGGTAATAATTTTTCCTCTGAATAAGAAGGAAACACATTCATTCCTAGGATATATTAACTTTTTGATAATATTCATACCAAATTATGTAGAGATAATAAAAGATATCACCAATATGCTCAGGAAAGATCAAGAGGTTAAGTGGACAATTCAATCCAAGTTTTATCAAATCAAAAAGGAACTTATGGAAGCACCACATTTAGCCAGCCATGATTATAGTAAGCCTTTCATAATTTTCTCATTTTCTTCAGAATCTACATTCGTTGTTGTTGAGATGCTGAACTCAAATATGATATAAGAAATAAGCACATTCTTAGCTACAAGTCCTCAAGTATTCTAGAACATATGTATTCGATTAAAAAAAACAACATATGTACCCAATAATGCATTGAAGAAAATTTTGACTCAACCAAACAATGATGGAAAAAGGGGAAGATGGATAACAAAAATTCAATAATTTTACTTGGAAAGTAAGCCAATAAGTTTAGTAAAGGGTCAAGGGCTTGCTATAATTCTTATAGAATCTAGTTGCATAATTTTTGATGTCAACTCCGTACTCCAACTTTCAGCTTCAGCTTTTGAGAAGAATCTACAATAACCTTCTCTTGAGGAAAACGAGAAGAATCCATAAGAACATTCTCTAATTCCCAAAGAGAAGAATCCACAATAACTTTCTCTAATTCCCAAAGAGAATAATCCATAAGAACCTTCTCTTTAGATAAATGAGAAATTTGCATTGACTGATTGGTATAAAAACGTTGTTTATTTTAGAAAAAAAATTCAATGTGCTTTTGAATTAAATAGGAATCATGCCAGGTCTCTCAAGCTTAAATCTATAAAGTACTACATAATCAATGAAAATATTTATTGGAAAGATCCTTTGGGTATATTTTTATTATCCTTTATTGAAGATGGGATAGAAGGTGTAATAGATGAATTTCATGAAGGCATTTGTGGTGGACATTTGGATGGAGGGAAAGTATACATACAATCATAAGGGAATGATTTTATTGGCCAAAGATATTTTCCCAAGTGAGAGCAAAGTTTAGAAGTTGTGTTCCCTGTCATATTGTTTTAGGCAAGGTGTAACATGCCACCCCACATTTACCCATTTTTACAAGGTCAGCAGGGTAAAAATGAGATGAGAGTTACTATGCATGACCCAACATCCAAGTTTTAGTTATGGAAGTGGGGTCTACTATCCTGAAAATTACTGTAACCTCCCAAGGACACCTAATCACCTAGATTTCAAACAACATCCATTGACTGTCTTTCCCTGAGCTAGACTAACTTTCAACTTGAATTTACAGCCTAGTCACATGTATGCAGTCTAGTCCATGCGGCCAAAAGGCTCCAACCACATGCACAAGTCATCCTCTGTGCACCTACAACCAAAAATTCCCAGTTTTGTTCCTGTGGTCATAGATTTAGTGCCTAAATTTCAAGGTTATCTTATAGGCCACTACCCAAAACTTTCCAAAATCTAGTATATGATGATGATAAGTCTACATAATCTATACTTAGGCTCATACCTTGCCCAAAATTACTAAATACATGATAAAAATTTAGACAAACACTTTGGTAAACATAATAACTATAGGTCATGAATACATATATGGTCATTGTTTCCTTAGTTTCATCAATTAATTATTGAGATTGCAACAAGATGATGGAGCTTAGTGAAAAGAGTCGCCTTCACTAAGTGGGCCCGCATGAAAATTATGGCCCGAGTTCTATTTTTGGATCCCAGCATGGATGATCACAGCAGGAGTGACCACAACAGGGATGATCACAGCAGGAGTGACCACAGCAGGAGTGACCACAGTAGGAGTGACCACAGCAGGAGCAATCACAGCAGGAGTGATCAAAGTCTATTTTTAGACTGGCTGTCCAAAATAGAAAAGTCAAATATTATTGTCTCATAATAATATTTGGACTATAAACTTGATCTTATTCTCTTGGAGCACTTCAGTTTGAGCTACAGATGTGGCCCATGCAGCTGTCAGAAGGAAGTATGCTTTTCTTGTGAGTCAGTTGAGTTGTTGCATGCTTGACTTCAGTTAGAACTCAATCAGTTGAGTTTGGTGGAGTTGATTGTGGAGTTCATGGAGTTGTGTTCAGTTTGACTTGGTTAAACTAGTTGTAGTTAGTATGACTGCAAATAGACTAATGATGAGTTGTTAAACTAATTATTAACTCATAATACAACTATAGAATACATCAGTTAACTCAGTTGCATGTTAGTGCATGTTCAGTTCAGCAGGGACAGGTGTTAGAGAATCAGATTGCTATCAGTTGTGGCTAGAGTTGTGCATCAGATCTTGCACAATCAAGGGATTGAGTATGCCAATGAGTTTGCTCATGTATTTGCCCAGTATTATAGCCTCTTCTCACGTCTAACACAGTGTGAGTGATTCTTTGGAGGTGAAATATGAGTTTGGTAAACCATTCTCATTCATTCTTGAGCAGGTATTGAGCAGTGGACGCAGGCAAGCAGTGGAACAGATTTGGAGATCAGATCTTAGCTGTATTGTGTGTAACAGGTGGAGCTGGTAGTGGATTGCTTGTGATAAGCATTGTACTTTGAAATGTTACATGGTCTCAATCATTAATATACAGATAGTTGGGGTTTTTAGCGAGATGCTTTCCCCGGGTTCCATACTGTGTTAATGTGTGAATGCTCTTGATGTTTTATTGTTATTGATGCTGCTATCTTGGTGATCAACGTAGAGGAGCTTATGTATTGTGTATGTATTCCGCAATAGTACATGATCAGGATAATATCTGTTGAATATGTGTTAAATTATTCAAAATTTCTACATGGTATCAGAGCTGTTGATCATCAGATCTACTATTCAGTAAGTGTTTATATTCTATTTCTTCAGGCAGAGTCTGTAATCGGGCCAGGTAGCCTCTGGATTCATCCTTCCTTTGGAAGGTGAGATATCCGGTGAATTCCCATACAGTCAATCTCTGTACGAGAAATATTGTGTTCTCAAAAATCTTAGATTCGAGGCAGTTGAGTTGGTAGCTGGTGGAAATCGAATTTGCAGCAGTGTTGTTGAAATGTCTTTCAACGGATTACAAATGTTATTCCAAAGCAAAAGCGACCTAGCGCTCAAGGATAAACTCAGAAACAATAAGGCTGAGAATGGATCTTCATCAAAGGTATCTGATGAAGAGAATTGTGCTTTGGCTGCCAAAGAAAAGAAGGGGAAGAACAAGAAAGCTTCTCAATTTGGTGCGAAAGGCAAGAAGCAGGACATGTCCAAGGTGAAGTGTTTTCACTGTCACCAGCACGGACACAATGCCACTAATTGTCTGCAGAAGAAGAAGAACAAGCAGGGTGCTGGATCGGCAGCAGGAGAGGCTCTAGCCTCGCAGTTTGAGCTTGATTTTTCATTGATCGCATGCTTGGTTTCAAGTGTGATGGGATCGGTGTGGTTCTTGGACAGTGGTACATCTTTTCACATGACGGGAGAGAGAGATTTGTTCTCTGATCTGGAGGACAAAGATCTTGGAGTGCACATCGAGATGGGCGATGATGGTAGATATAGTGCGACCGGTATCGGTACCATTTCCTTTGAGAGGGAGTCTGGTAAACCCTTCGTATTGAAGGAATTCATGCATGTTCCAGGATTGAAGAAGAATCGTATCTCAGTGGCGATGTTAGAAGACAAGGGGTATGATGTTGTTTTTAGCGAAGGAAAGGCCTTCCTACGCAGCAAGACAACTGGTAAGACCCGGAAGATAGGGGTTCAAGTGAGGAACCTTTATCAGTTGCATGTAGATGGATGTGCAACAATGGCAGGCAAGGCAGAAGGATTGGTGAGGATGATGGCGAGTTGTGGCACAGGAGATTGGGTCACCTTCACCATGGAGCCTTGAAGATACTGCAGCAGATCACTACAGGGCTTCCTAAAGGCACACTTGCGCAGTCATATCAGTGCAAGGGGTGTACTTTGTGGAGGTTTGTGAAAGCCACCTTTCACAAGAAGGATAGTTGCGCCACGACGATCCTTGAGAGAATTCACACAGATGTGTGTGGACCTTTCTCAGTTGCTTTGACAACAAAACACAGGTATTATGTGATTTTTGTTGATGATTTCTCTCGTAAATGCTAGATCTTCTTCATGCAGAAGAAGAGCGAGACATATTCAAAGTTCTGTGAATTCAAAGCACTGGTTGAGAAGGAGTCGGGGAAGAAGGTGAAGACTCTTAGGAGAGATAATGGTGGTGAATACATCTCGGACGAGTTCAAGTATTTCTGCAAGGCAGAAGGGATTCGTGGAGAGATCATAGCTCCCCATAACCCACAGCAGAACGGGGTAGCTGAGTGGAAGAACAGAACGATTGTGGGTGTTGCACGGGCAATGTTGCATGATCAAGGCCTACCCCTTCACTTGTGGGTGGAAGCATGCAATACAGCAGTTTATGTGCAGAACCATTGTCCTCATAGGATACTTGGCATGAGTACACCCGAGGAGGCTTATTCTGGTAAGAAGCCTGATCTTTCTCATTTGAGGATTTTTGGTGCTAACATTTACATGCATGTGACGAAGGATGCCAGGAAGAAGTTGGAGCCGACCGCAGAGGTTGGAATATTTGTGGGGTACACTGATACGCCCCACAACTATCGTGTGTATTTGCCAGACAGTGGTAAAACTGTCATGCGACGGGATATAAAATTTCAGGAGGAGAAAGCCATGAAGTGTTTGCTTGAGAGGGAGCTACACTTGCATGCAGATGAGGAGCTATTAGTTCCTGAGGATGAGCTTCAGGACGTGGATCAGCCACAGGACAAGGTTCATGGAGTGGAAGAGACCACTCATGTAGTGCCAACCATCAGAGGGCGAAAGCGCTTGACAGAAGCTGAGCGACTGGCTCAAGATGCAGAGAAAGTTGTAGGACCACCTACAGCCCAACGCAAGCAGATACAGTCACCTGATCGGTACACTGGATACATGGCTCTTATGAGCAAGTGTGTTGTGACTGAGCCATCCTCTTTCGAGGAAGTTGTGGAGGTTCTCGCATGGGTATATGCCATGGTGGAAGAGTATGATTCTATTGTCAGAAACAGTGCATGGGAGATTGTTCCTAGACTAGAAGGGAAATCAGTGGTGGGTTTGAGATGGATCTACAAAGTTAAGCAGGCAGCTGATGGGAGTGTGGCGAAGTACAAGGCAAGATTTGTTGCCCGAGGCTTTTCACAGATAGAGGGGATCGATTATGAGGAGACCTTTGCACCTGTCTCAAGGTATTCTTCTATACGGACGATTCTTGCTCTCTCAGCACAGATGGGATGGCACATTCATCAGATGGATGTGAAGACTACGTTCCTCAACGAAGTCATTGAGGAGGAGGTGTTCATTGAGCAGCCTGAAGGCTTTGAGGTCTTCAGCAGCGAGTCACATGTGTGCAGGCTCAAGAGAGCGCTGTATGGGTTGAAGCAAGCACCACGTGCTTGGTACACATGGATAGACAGTTATTTCATAGGACTTGGATTCTCCAAGAGAGAGGCGGATCCTAAACTATACCAGATTGTGGTGGAGGGTAAGTTGCTTATCATTGTACTGTATGTTGATGATTTGATTCTAACGGGTGATGAGCTGTTGATACTGTCATGCAAGAAGGATCTTGCTACAGAGTTTGAGATGAAGGACTTGGGCCTCCTTCACTATTTCCTAGGATTGGAAATATGGCAGCGCAGTGGTGGACTGTTTGTTTCTCAAGGAAAGTATGCTCAAGAGATACTGGAGAAGTTCAACATGCATGGTTGCAAGCCTGTTGATACTCCTCTTCCTGGACGATGGAGGAAGGAGGATGCCACTTCGGGAGAAGAAGTGGATGCCACTGTTTATCGACAGTTGGTCGGGTCGCTAATGTATTTGGTCAATACACGACCTGATATATGCTATGCAGTTAACCAGCTTTCACAAGCTATGGTTAAGCCTACCAAGCTCTTCTGGAAAGCGGGCAAGCATGTATTGCGCTACTTGAGAGGCACATCGGGATATGGATATTGGTACAGACAGGAGGATGCAGATTGGCAGGGAGGTCAACGGACGACGTCAGGTACTATCATATCAGAGATTTGTGTAGCAGAGGATCATGTTGCTTTCATACATTCCAACGGAGGATCAGGATGCTAATATTCTGACGAAGGCTCTCACCAGGAGCAAATTCGAGTACCACCGAGGCAAGATAGGGGTTGCTGATAATCCATATCTTGTCGAGAGGGAGTGTTGAGATTGTAACAAGATGATGGAGCTTAGTGAAAAGAGTCGCCTTCACTAAGTGGGCCCGCATGCAAATTATGGCACAATTTCTATTTTTGGATCCCAGCAGGGATGATCACAGCAGGAGTGACCACAGCAGGGATGATCACAGCAGGAGTGACCACAGCAGGAGTGATCACAGTAGGAGTGACCATAGTAGGAGTGATCACAGCAGGAGTGATCAAAGTCTATTTTAGACTGGCTGTCCAAAATAGAAAAGTCAAATATTATTGTCTCATAATAATATTTGGACTATAAACTTGATCCTATTCTCTTGGAGCACTTCAGTTTGAGCTATAGATGTGGCCCATGTAGCTGTCAGAAGGAAGTACGCTTTTCTTATGAGTCAGTTGAGTTGTTGCATGCATGACTTCAGTTAGAACTCAATCAGTTGAGTTTGGTGGAGTTGATTGTGGAGTTGATGGAGTTGTGTTCAGTTTGACTTGGTTAAACTAGTTGTAGTTAGTCTAACTGCAAATAGACTAATGATGAGTTGTTAAACTAATTATTAACTCATAATAAAACTATAGAATACATCAGTTAACTCAGTTGCATGTCAGTGCATGTTCAGTTCAATAGGGACAGGTGTTAGAGAATCAGATTGTTATCAGTTGTGACTATAGTTGTGCATCAGATCTTGCACAATCAAGGGATTGAGTATGCCAATGAGTTTTCTCATGTATTTTCCCAGTATTATAGCCTCTGCTCACGTCTAACACAGTGTGAGTGATTCTTTGGAGGTGAAATACGAGTTTGGTAAACCATTCTCATTCATTCTTGAGCAGGTATTGAGCAGTGGAGGCAGGCAAACAATGGAACAGATTTGGGGATCAGATCTTAGATGTATTGTGTGTAACAGGTGGAGTTGGTACTGGATTGCTTGTGATAAGCATTGTAATTTGTAATGTTACATGGTCTCAATCATTAATATACAGATAGTTGGGGTTTTTAGCGAGATGCTTTCCCCGGGTTATATGATGTGTTAATGTGTGAATGCTCTTGATGTTTTATTGTTATTGATGCTGCTATATTGATGATCAACGTAGAGGAGCTTATGTATTGTGTATGTATTCCACAATAGTACATGATCAGGATAATCTCTGTTGAATATGTGTTAAATTATTCAAAATTTCTACAATAATTAACAAGAAGGCGTATTTCCCTCTCTAGCTAGCTGCATCAAACACTAGTTAGCTCATGCATTCATATAATCATTCAATAAATTATAAAACCATAAACAATATCCATAACAAGAGCACATCATACGATAATAATATACCATGCTTATAACCAACATTTAACTAGAATGAATCTATGGCAAACTCATAAAACCAACACAATAACCAATAAATTTTCTCATTTATCTCAATAATAAATAACACACAATAACATATGCATAAATCCAACCAAGTTTGGGACTTCGACGTACCACTCGAGCATAGATTGGGCTGAACCAAATCTTTCTTCCAGCCAATCACCCCCATGCCATATTCCAAGCATGAATGCGGGATCACATGGGTTAAACCAAAATAAAAACCAACCAAGGAATCTAGGGGCTAAACCATTGCTACCCTCAACCACAATGATTTCACCTAAACCGGTCTAAAAATCACCAAAACCAATGCAAGCTTGGATGCCTCGGAATTTTTTCACCATATCTAGAGGAATTTTCTTGTCTCGACCCACCTATCAAGGGTTCCAAGAGAAAACATTCTCCACCTTCAACCCTTGGGAATTTTCCTGAGACCACCTCAACCAAGATCCAAAATATATCAGCAATCCAAAGTTCAACCAAAACAAGGAACCCAGTACATCATGGCTATCCAAGAAATGGCAAAGCCAAGGTTGTACATCACTGTCAATCAAGGCAAATCCCATGTCAATGAAAACAAACAAGACCAATAAACCAATTCATAGACCATGCATCAAATCCCAACATGGTAAATCACACATGCACGCTGTTACCTACAAATCCACAACTATTTTATGCCCTTGTTTGTTGTTCTCAAAAATTCCACTTGTGCTACCCTGCTTTCCTTGGTTTCTTCCTCTGTTCTTCTCCAAGTGAATGCTAGAATTTCTAAGAGTGTGTGTGAATGATCTCTCCCTTTTTCTTTTATTTTTCCTTTCCTTTTCTTCATTTTTCATTTCAAGCATATTCTTCTCTCTTTATCTTCCTTTTCTCCTATTTTTCTTTATTTGTTGTATTAATTTCCATCTATTGCCTTTTTCATTTTCCAATGCCAATGCCAATTTCTGTAGCCAATAATAAACCATAAGTGGATCCCAATATAATGTCTTCCCCCTCCATTCAGCTTGGAAAATGTGTGCCATGACCTTGGTTTTATTTTATTTACATGGAAACTTAAATCGGGCCTATTACAAACCCCTCCCCGTTGGGGGAAAATTAGTCTTGGTGTTCTTTGACACTTATGACCAGCCAAAACTATTGAGAACAAAACATACTACTTATTGGAGCTTTATAAACACAACTTGATGTAGTATTTACAATGACAAATGAATATATATATATATAGATGTACCAAAATTAATTTTCTTCAACCAACAAATAAATAAGGGTATAATTCTTGCATCTGATCAACCACCTCCCATGTAGCTTCATCGGGCCCAAAGTGCTTCCACTACACTTTAACATGCTATATTGCTCGGTTTCAAAGCATGAGATTCTTCCATTGTAGGATGCATTGAGGCTCTGGTTGGAACTCTCCATCTGGTTCCACCTATAATATAGACCAATCAATCACATGATCAACATCCCGTATATATCTTTTAAGCAATGAAACATGGAAAACATCATGGAATTTCATTGATGGCGACAAAGCAAGTGTGTAGCCCATTGGTCCAATCCTCTCAAGGATCTCAAAAGGACTGCAATACCGAGATGCCAACTTGGCACATGATCCAGTCTCCAAGGAGCTCTTCTTAGGCTTGATACACAAATATGCATACTCCCCAACCTAAAACTCCTTGAACACCGTATGGTGATCCACATAACTCTTTTTCTTGTCTTGTGTTTCCTTCAAAAAATTTTTGATAATTTGCATCTCCTAATTTATTTCTCTGAACATATCAGGTCCAATCAACACCATGTTCACTGTATCACTCCAGCTAATAGGAGTATTACAAATCCTCCCATAAAGAGACTCAAATTGACTCATCTTCAAGGATTCCTAATACCCATTATTATAAGAAAACTCCACCAATGGAAGATACACCTCCCACTTCCTCTGTTTATGCATGACATACATCCTCAACATATCCTCAAGAATATTGTTAACCCTCTTTGCCTATCCATTTGTCTACAGATGACAAGTTGTACTGAAGACTAACTCTGTCCCCAAGCCTGCAAACAACTCCTTCCAAAACTTGGAAGTGAACTTGGCATATCTATCAGATATAATCCTCTTGGGAACTCCATGCAACCTCATTATCTCCTTAATGAATACCTGAGCCACTTCACTAGCTGAATCAGTAGACTTCACTACAATGTAGTGAGCTACCTTGCTCAATTGTCAACCACACCCATGATGTAGTCATTCTTCCTTGATGTCCTAAGAAAACCTGTACTGAAATCCATGGAAATGACCTCCCATTTCCATTGTGAAATTGGAATAGTAAGCAACAAACCAGATGGATGCTTGCATTTAGCTTTCACCTACTAACAGTCCAAGCACCTTGCAACAAACTCATCCACCTCTTTCTTCAAATTCGGCCAATAGTATAACTTCTTTATCGTTGTTAAGTCTTTTGGTATCCTAGGTGGCCTGAATATGGCTTGACATGAAACTCTCTTAAGATAATCTTCTTCAATTAACCATTGTCAGGCAAATAGATCCTACTCCGGAATCTAACCAAGCCATTTGTTGTGAAGTGATACTCCTCCTCCCTATCACCTTCATCTTGTTTTTACAATCTCTGCTTCAGCTATTGGTACTTTTCATCATGTTGCCCTGCATGTAAGATTTGCTCCTGTAAATATGTCCCATAAGAGCTCATTGTTGAAACATGATTCACCTACACTCTTCTATTGAGATCATTCATAACCCGATTCTCTTCGCCTTTGATGCACCTAATCTCAAAATCAAACTCATTGAGAGTAGCCAACCATCTATATTGCCTTGCATTCATATTTGGTTGGTCAAACAACTACCTCAATCCACTATGATCGCTCATCAAAACGAACCTCCTTCCAAGGAGATAATGTCTCCACATCTTTAATGCATCAATGGTAGCTGCCAACTCAAGATCATGAGTCACATAATTATACTCATGCTCATTTAGGTTTTGTGATTCATAGAAAACCACCTGTCCTTCCTTCATCAGGACTCCACCAAGGCCTTCCTTACAAGCATCTTTACAAATGAAAAAATCCTTATCAGGATTTTCAATCTTCAAAACCGAAGCATTGGTAAGCAATTTCTTCAACTGATAAAAACTGGTTGCACACTTAATAGTCCATTTGAACTTCTTCCCTTTCCTCTGCAAATATGTGATAGGATAACCAATCATTTATAAGTTCCTGATGAACCTCCTGCAATAACCTACTAGTCCCGTGAATGATATGACCTCATCTAGATTCTTCGGAGCTGGCCACGCCATGATAGATCTAACCTTTTATGGATCCATTGTTATCCCTTCCTTAGAAACAACATGTCCCAAGTAATGAATTTGAGTTTGAAAGAAACTACACTTGTTGAGCTTGGCATACAACTTATACTCTCTCAACAATCTCAATACCGATGTCAATTGCTCTACATGCTCCTCCTCATTCTTTGAATATACCAATATATCATCAACAAAGATTATCACAAACTTATCCAGGTAAGGGTGCAACACACTATTCATCAAACACATGAAGGTGGTTGGAGCATTAGTAAGACCAAAAGGAACCACCACAAAATCATAGTTCCCATACCTTGTATGGAATGAAATCTTGTAGATGTCTTCTCCTTTGATGTGCACTTAATGGTACCTTGATCTCAGATCAATCTTCAAAAATACTATAGCTCCCTCCGATTGACCAAAAAAATCATCAATCTGAGGCAATGGATACATGTTCTTGATAGTCACCTTATTCAATTGCCTATAATCAATGCATAATCTGAGAGTACCGTCTTTCATTCTTAAAAAAACACTAGTACTCCCCAAGGAGACACACTTGACCTTAGGTATCCCTTATCAATCATCTGGTTAAGTTGCAAATTTAGTTCCACCAAATCAGTTGTGTTCATCCTATAAGGTGTCTTAGATGTTGGTGTTGCTCCCGACATCAACTCAATAGAGAAATCCACCTCTCTATGAGGAGGTAGCTCTAGAATATCTGCAAGAAAAACATCTTGAAACTATTGTAATACATGATACCTCCTTAAGACTTCATCGTCCTCATCCTCCTTTTCTTTTTCACTGAAAACATGTACTGCAAACAATAAGCATCCTTTCCTGTGGTTGCGCTTGGCTTGCATAGTTATAACCATCCTTAATGATGTAGTCTTCTTCTTTCCCTGTAAGATTCTCTTTTCTCCATCCTCATCCAGGCACTCATTGTCCTTTTCATAGCAATCTACCTTATTCTTGTGAATAAACATCTAGTACATGCCCAAAAGAGTATTATATGAACCGAAAGGAATCAAATTCAAATTTGTTGTTGTAGGCATGCCATTAAGCTCAAATGAACAAGACTTCACCCAATGATGAACTCTTCACTTGGTCCATGTAGTCAACTGCACCAACCAAGATTCTGCATGCACTTCCTTATTGAACTGACATTAATCCACTAGGTCAGGACTAATGTAGCTATAATTTGATCCAGAATCAATCAAAATAGAAACAATTTGATCACTAATCTTACCTTCCATCTCAATAATGGATGCCTGATGATTTGCCTTCTTGTTATCCACCACTGCATATATATGGGGAATGCTATGGCCTACATCCCCAATTTTCTATGCCTCCTGATAGTTTTAGATC
Organism: Pinus tabuliformis; assembly: GCA_031772625.1. Classification (NCBI taxonomy): domain Eukaryota; kingdom Viridiplantae; phylum Streptophyta; class Pinopsida; order Pinales; family Pinaceae; genus Pinus; species Pinus tabuliformis. The sequence continues at coordinate 945,940,285 of CM062820.1, forward strand.
TGAGGCTTGCCACCCTGATACAATGGAAAATATCTCCTACGACGGTCTCCACCATAGGTCCAACACTTCAAAGGTTTCCTGCCATTACCTTTATTCTACTTCTCCTCATGCTGAGACCCATGCCCTCTCTCAACTTCATTGGACTTCTTATGTGGAGCCACATTTTCCTTGTCACCTGAGTCCTAATATCTTCCTCGCATCTTAGTCCATTTTCCTTTAGTTTTCTCAATACCCTTCCAATCACGCTTGAACTCAAGCTTGTGATTTTACTTCTCATAACAACGCTTCAACTTCCTGATAGTTTCTCCAATGACTGAGGCTCATCAAACTCAATCTTGTCTTTGAATGCTAATGAAAATCCTTTGATGAACCTTTGGATATTTTCTTTCTCATCCTTGAGATAGGGCACATATCTCAACAACTCTAGAAATTTGGTTGTATATTCTTCATATATCATGGAACACATCCTAAGCTCATAGAATTCCTTGGCCTTTCCATCATAATACCTCTCAAATAGGTACTTCTTCCTGAAGAGTCTTTTGAATTCTTCCCAAGTCATCTCCTCTTCCCTGATACCTTTGACATGCTTAACATCTTCTCATTAGATATATGCTTTTCCCTTGAGATTGAAGGTAGCTATATTGGATTTCATATTCTTAGAGTAATCATGAAGTTTGAAGAATTTCTTGATTCCATGTAGCCATGCTTTTGCATCTTCTAACTTGGTTAAACCACCATCAAAAATAGGAGGCTTAGCTTTCTTAAACTCTTCTGGCAAGTACCCCATCTCACTCTTATAAAGATGCTCACAGTGATGGCGATGATGTCTCCTAGAAGTAGATCTAGAATAGGATCCATGAACAATAGCCCTCCTCTCATGTGTATCTAAGAGTCTTCCACTCTTCATTGTATCATACATGTCCACCCTATGCCCTTTCTAAGACCTTATTCCATCTTCACCATTAGTATTTTCTTCCTATCTATCTTCATGACTTCTCCCCAGTCATCCCTGCTTCTGCAAATATGAAAGGCTTTGAATAATAACTGCATTAACCTCAACTTAATTCTCTTAAGCTTTCACAAGCCTTTCCTATGCTTCAATCAACCTCTCATTATTTTCCTTTCAACTTACTATCTTTGCCCTCAATTTTCTCAATGTATATGCTAGATCAGGAGAGTCTCCCTCTCCCTACAACTCAATTGACCTCTCCCATCGTATCAATGTCTCTTCCAGCTTGTACGCGGAGTTATATGAACAATACTCAACCATTTTTCTCTTCATCTCTTGCCCTTCTATTTCCCATAATACGTCATTGTTAGATAAATAAAGTCATAATAAAAAGCATACCTCTACTTATTTTTTGTGAGGTTATTACATCTGCATAGGCCAATCCAGATTAGTACGATAAAACATGTATGATGTGCATGATATAATACCAATATCAATAAGTAACTAGGTAACATAGGCCCCAATAAAATTTATTAATTTATCCTCCCATCAATTAACTAAAGATGAGTATTCAATCCTAAATAAGGGCCTTAATTTTCCATTGCTCCCAAAAATATTTCTCTTGAAAGCATAACTTGTAGCATTGAGGAAGGCATTAATGATTTGAGCTCTCAAGGCAAATATGCCATTACATTGGACTACACCTCTATATTAAAAACTCTATGCCTCCCAAGAAAAATCTTGACAAGGCAAACTTTTAGCCATTAGGAGCATTAATAGAAATGATAATATTGTTGTCCTTAAGGTTGATAAGGGTAGCGCCATTGTTGTTATGAATAAGAGTGACTATATCAAAAATATGAATGAACACCTTGATTATAGTGACAACTACATAAAGTTGGATAATAATCTAATTTCCAAGTTTATTAAAGAAGTTAAAAAGATCATCAAGAATACTAACTTGGATGAATGGACTTAAAAATGACTTACCCCTAGTTGTGAAATTACTCCAAGAATTTACGATCTCCCTAAAATCCACAAATATGGAATTCCCTTAAGACATATTGTCAACACTATTGGCTCCCCTACTTATGAACTTGCAAAATATGTCGCTAAGATCCTTAAGCCCCTTGTAGGTAATTTAGAAAATTTTATCAAAGATTGAGAAAGAAAAAGTTGAGAATGAATATTGGCTTATCAACTTTGATGCGGTCTCCCTCTACACCATGATTAATCTCACTAAAGCCATAAATGTTATAAAATAAGTTTTTGATCCTCAAACTTTCAGTATTGTTGAGGTTTTCTTACGCTCTATTATTTTCAACTTCCAGGGTAAGTATTATGAACAAACCACAAGAGTAGCTATGGGTTCCCCCCTATCTCCCATTGTAGCAAACCTTTTCATGGAAATTCTGAAAAGAAAGCCCTTGATTCCTACCCGTTCAAACTTGGGTGGTGGAAAAGGTATTTTGATGACACCAATGTCAAGTGGTCTCATGGTGATATTGAACTTGAGAAATTTCTCAACAACCTTAATACTAGATTTGAGAACATTAAATTTACCATGGAGACTGAAGAAAACAATAGCATACCATTCTTTGATGTATTGGTCACCAATAAAGTTGATGGAACCTTAGGACAACAAGTCTATAGAAAGAAAACACACACTGGCAGTTACCTCCATGCAAATTCCCACCATCACCCCTCGCAAATTACTAATGTTCTTAACACTCTAGCCATAAGATCCCTCAAAATTTCTAACCTTGAATGCATTGACCAAGAAAATAACCATCTTATCAAAAGATTCAAGAATATTGGATAAAAGTAGGAAGAAATCGAAAAATATTTCAAAAAGGCATAGAAAATATGGCTCCAACCACGTGAACCGCACCCACTATGCAAGAGAATTTATCTTCCATACATCAAAGGTGTGACTAATAAATCTCCAAAATTCTAAGAAAAATAACTTCTCCATTGATTTCAAACCTATGAAAACTATCCATCAGGAAATGAGATCTGTCAAGGATCATATTGACCCACATCAACACCAAGGGATCTACAAAATAACATGTTCTTGTGGTAAATGTTACATTGTGGAAACTAGTAGATCCTTCATAATAAGGATGAAATAACATGTAGTTGATATTATACATAAACAAGTTCACTCTTATGCCCTCACTGAACACTCCATCAATACCAAGCACCATATAAACTTTGAGAACATTGAGATTATTGCCAGAGAAAACCATTATTTAAAAAGATGCTTTAGAGAAGCTTTGGAGATCATCAAAAACCTTAACAATCTAAATAGAGACAATGGTCTTGAAATCAACAATTGTTGGATTCCCCTCCTTAATAATTCTTAAATCCTACCCCATTTCCTTCCTTCCTTCCCTTTTCCTTGTAATATACTCCCCCTTCCTTTCTTCTTTCCCTCCCTCTCATGCATAATTGAAAATCAACCTTTCAATATAATTATTAATATAATATTAATAATAAGATGGATGAAATCAAATTATTATTATAATATTAATAATAAGATTAATCAAATAAAATTAATATGAAGTATGTAAAATACCATTTTAACTATTTTAATAAAATTCTAGTAATTAGGTCAATTAATATTTATATATTATTACCTTGAATATTAAGGTTAGTATAATATGATGAGTGTTATATTATTATACTTTTAAAAAATATCATGTTATAATATTATAGCGTTTAAAAATTAATAGAAATAATGTTACAATATTATAACCTTTAATTTTTCTTAATTGTTAGAAAAAAGAAGAAGATACGTTAAAAGGATTCTTGCATATATATTTTTAAATTTATCATATTATTGATGTTGTTAATGCATTATTAATAATACATTTACCATTTAATATATTAATAATTTCGTAAACATATTATTATTATTTAAAATTTATTAGAAGGGTTTTATTAAAGTTTAGTTTTTTTTTTTTTTTTTTTTTTTTTTTTTTTTTTTTTTTTTTTTTGCCTTTTTTCCTGGTGTATTTATATATTTGTTTTCCAATATTAATTTATATATTTGTTTTCCAATATTAATTTTTTAAGGCTTTTAAGTCTTGATGATGGATCTAGTAATGGACTTAAAATGTAGACTTTCCTACCATCCGAGCTTCCAGACTGAAAATTCCAACCACATAAACCTAAAAACTTAAAAACTATAGGAGGGGACATATGGAAAGAACCTAAAAACCTTTACTTTTTCCCTATATGGAGGGGATATATGGAAAGAAATTTATCTGTGGGGGAGAACCATTATCAAAATTTGAAAAGAAGCTGCAAATCTGTAATTTCTGAACCTGGGTATATTTCCTACCTTCGCTAAAATTAAAGAACCATTAAACCTCCAAAGCGTTCTTTAAACTCAACATAGCATTAATTAGGCAAGAGATAAATGGAATCAACTAAACCTTGAAGCATTATCTTCTCACTTAAATATAGCATCTACAATTAGACTTGATTTGTGGTGCATTATTGATCCCATTATCACCATCAAAGTTTGAAGTCTGAGAATAAACACCCAACAACGTTTTCCATGTAAAAAGTTAAACAACGACGGACTATGAATGGTAACAATGGTTTTGATTCTTCCAACATAGACAACAATTCAGATCCGAACATGGTCTTAAATTCCACCAGCAAATGATTGGAATACAACAACAATCTTTATTTTTCAACGTTGGATGCAATGATAACGTTAAACACATTAACAGTGTGGGTATTTATCATTCTAGATCTAATAGCAATGTTTTACACAATAGCAACATGGTTATTTCTAAATTTATCCTCATATTACATTATTGATATTGTCAATATTAATGCATATCAATACATTAATAATAATATATTAACTATATAATATATTAATAATCCCGTAAACATATTATTAATATTATTATTATTATTAAAAAAAAGTATTATTAGGGTTTTATTGAAGTTGACATTTATTCATTTTTTTTTCTTTTTATTTTTTTTGCTTTTTTTGTTTATTTATATATTTGTTTTCTTGACACTATTTCGTCAAGGATTTAAAGTCCTAATGACAGATCCACTTATAGACTTAAAACGTAGACTTTCCTACAAAATGATTGTGGTAAATCCAAGCTTTCAGACTGAAAGTAACTAACATGCAGGCATGGAAAACATATAGACAGCGAACATGCATGCATAACAATTTTAATTTACCCTGAGGTCCATTGTTGCAACCTCGCTTTGATACCATTTTGTAACACCCCACCCCACATTTACCCACTTTTACAAGCTCACCAAGGTAAACATGAGACAAGAGTTACTATGGATGACCCAACATCCAAGTTCGAGATACGGAAGTGGGGTCTACTATCCTGAAACTTACAGTAACCTTCCAAGGACATCTAGTCACTTAGAGGTTAGACAACATCCATTGATGATCTTTCCCTGAGCTAAAACTAACTTTCAACTTGAATTTACATCCTATCCACATGCATGAAGTCTAGTCCATGCTTCCAAAAGGATCCATCTGCATGCACAAGCCGTCCTCCGTGCGGTTCCAACTGAAAATCCGCAATCCTGTGCTTTTGGTCGCTAATTCAGTGCCTCGATTTCAGGGCTAGCCTACAGGCCATTGCCTAGAATCCAATATATGATGATGGTAAGTTTATACAATCTATAATTTGGCTCAGATCTTGACCAAACTTACTAAAAACATGATAAACATTTAGACAAACACTTTCGTAAACATAGTAACTATAGGTCATGAATGCATAATGTTTACTGTTTCCTTAATTTCATCAGAGAATGAACAAGAAGGCTTACTTCTCTCTCAAGCTATTTGCATCAAACACTAGTTAGCTCATGCATTCATATAATCATTCAATAACTTATAAAACCATAAAAAAGATCCATAACAAGAGCACATCATATGATAAGAATGTACCATGCCTATAACCAACATTTAACCAGAATTAAGCCATGAAAAACTAGTCATAAAACCAACATAATAACCAAAACATGTGCTCATTGATCTCAATAAGAATTAACACATAATAATATATGCATAAAGCCAACCAAGTCTAGGACTTCCATGTACCACCTAATCACAAATTGGGCTAAACCAAATCTTTCTTTCAATCAATCACCCCCATGCCATATTCCAAGTATGAATGTGGGATCACATGGGATAAACAAAAACAAAAAACCAACCATGGAATCTAGAGGCTAAACCACCTCTACCCTCAACCACATTGATTTCACCTAAACTGGTCCATAAATCACCAAAACCAATACAAGCTTGGATGCCTCAAACTTTATTCACCATACGTAGAGGAATTTTCCTGTCTGTACCCACCTATCAAGAGTTCTAGGAGAAAACCATCTCCACCCTCAACCCTTGGCAATTTTCCTAAGACCACCTCAACCAGGATCCAAAATCTATCGGCAATCCAAATATCAACCAAAAAAGGGAACCCACTACATCATAGCTATCCAGGAAAGGGCAAAGGAAAGGTTGTACATCAATGTTAATCCAAGTAAATCCCATGCCAAATGACATCAAACATGGCCATTAAATCTATGCATATACCATGCATCAAATCCTAACATGCTAAATCACACATGCACAATGTTACCTTCAAATCTACAACTATTTTGTACCCTTGCTTGTTGTTGTTCAAAATTCCTCCTGTGCTCCCCTACTTTCCTTTCTTGCTTGCTCCCCTATACACCTAAGAGTGTGTGTGAATGCTCTCTCCCTTTTTATTTTATTTTTCGTTTCCTTTTTCTTCATTTTCCCTTGCATGCATATTCTTGTCTCTTCATCTTCCTTTTCTCCTATTTTCCTTTATTTCTTGTATTAATTGTCATTTATTGCATTTTGCCTTTTCCAATGCTAATGCTAATTTCCATAGCCAATAATAAACCACAATTTGATCCCAATATAATATTTTCCCCTTCCACTCAACTTGGAATATGTGTCCCGTGAACTTGGTTTTATTTTATTTACATGGAAACTTAACCCAAGCTTGTTAGATAAGGAAAAGTTGCCTTTTCTACCTTTGATTCCATTTTTAGTAGAAGAAATTCTTTGGAATCGGGCTTAGACTTCATTGGAGAAATTCATCCACAATCAATTAATAAACACAAATGGATTCTAATTGCAACTGATTATTTTACCAAGTGGGTGAAAGCAACCCAAATAAGAAATGCAAGTGATACTGTGGTGATTAGATTTCTAGAAGAAAACATTTTGTCCAAATTTGGCTACCAAAAGGAGTTGATCATGGATAATGCACAAGATTTTAGTTCAGTTGAAATGATTGAATTCTGTTATAAATATGATATTTCTCTACATCATTCTGCTACATATTACCCATAGGGTAATGGTTTTTCTGAATATTCAAGTAAGAGCCTGGTGAAAATCATCAAAAAGGCATTAACTGATCATAAGAAGAGATGAGACACTCATATTAATTTATTTTTCTAGGCTAATAGAGTCTCTCCAAAAGGAAAACATGTAAATCTCCTTTTCAACTTGTATATGGTACTGAAGTAACTTTTCCTACAAAATTGGCTTTTCCTTTTATGAAGATTTTATAGGATTCTTATGAAGAATCAGATAATTTTACTACAATAATAAATTAGATAATTGAGCTTGAGAAAGAAAGAGAACATGTGCAGGGTAAACTACAACAATATGAGGACAAAATGAAAAGTTTATTTGATAGAAAAGAAAAAGAAAGGGTTTTCAACCAAGGCGATTTAGTGCTAAAATGGGATGCCATGGGACAATAGACATGAAAGCATGGAAAGTTCAAAAATTTCTAATTGGAACCATTCAAAATATATGAAGCAAATGGAAATAACACATTTGTTCTACAGAACTTGTATGGGGATTTTTTCTCACTGCCTGTAAATGGGAAGTATTTAAAGAATTTTACTCAATATTGATAAGTTCTCATTCTCATTGTAAATAACTAGAGTGATTTAATTTTGTTTCCTACAAAAGAAAATTGCACTTTCATTCATAATTGAAAAGAAAATGCATTTTGTATATACACACTAAACATGTGCATTCATAAAGGATATGCCTAGATCCTTGTGTGGAAAAATTAGATTTACATATGCTTAAAAGAATTGAGGAAAGAGCAGCCCAAAAGGCCTTGAAGAGGAGAAAAAAACTAAAAATGATAAATAGAAAATAATATACAAAGGGGAAGATCAAGGTAGAAATCACTTATCTTCCTCTTCTTTCCTTTCTTTTTCTGTACCTTTTTTCATTCCCCTAATTTGAGGTCCATCAAAACCAGTGCCTTGTTGCTCACATATGTTTTTGTAGGATCATCTATGCTCAAATTTCAGCTCTCTGATATATGGATATGCTTTGTGCCCACCGTGCCATCCTCTTTGTGTATCATATTTATCTAATGGTCTACCTCCTAAATAATTGTTGAATTTGTCCCACTTTGATGATGAGAATAATTTTCATTCTGATCTTGAGTTCCCCCATCTTCTTTTGTTGGATTCTTCATTTCTTCTTCTTATGCTTCAGAGAGATTAGGGCCTGTAAACTGCCATCCTTTTGGTTTGTGTGCCTTTTTCTCTCTTTAGGTTTATTTTTTATTAAGGACATGCATTTTGTAAATTTCTTGTTGAAAGAAGTAACAACAACGAAATGTCATATTTTCACAGTCCAAAGCTTGGGATCGCTAAACAATTTCATGTTTCAATATAATATCATCTAGTAAACCTTTGTTAAGGTTGCCCTCCACCTAGTTTCTAGCAAAGGTAAAAATACTTTTCTCTATTCTTTCAAGGTCCCTCTTTTCGAACTTACCCAGAGTATTACCAATACCCTCTAGGATCTGATGGTGCCAAAAATGAAGAGGGAGGTTTGGAAGTGTCACCCAAACTAGCGAGGTTGTGACTATCATATTTGACGCATTGAAATATGGAAACCATTGAGTAATAAGGAGACTGACTCTACCTTGAAGCCATGGCCCTTCATTAAAAGAAAAATCTAAATCTTTATGTGTATCAAATTATACTATGAAGAATCCTTGGGAATGCAAATAAATGTCATAGTTTGGAGTTTAATAGGAAAAAACCCACTAGTGAAGACTTTTGATTTGGGCTAGAAGCCATTAAACGTATAGAGAACCACCTTTGGTTGAAGAGTTGTGAAGAAGGAATTTACCTCCAGAAGGTTAACTTCCATGGCTAGTTGTTGCTCCATTTGATCTACAATGTAGGGGTCTGAATTGCTGTGAATCTGATCTGCTAGGGAATGGGACTTCTCCTTTATGACATCTTTGAAATAGGAAGATGGACCATTTGGATTCCTGAATCCTAAAGTATTGTTTCTGGGGTTCTTCCTTTAAACTTGGAGGACATGATTAAGGTTGAGCTCCTTCTGATTTTGTAATATTGGAACTGTGAAAAATATTGAAGCACCTTCCCTTCATATTGAAGACATTGGAAAAATTGTAGGAAGACCCAATTTTTATTCAATAGTCTACTTTAAAGAAGATACATAGGCAGAGCTTCTATTCCAAAGAAGGCATGATTTCCCACATAAATTTTTATTAAAATTTGGAAGTTATTCTTCTCCATAGCATCCTAAGGAATGGTCTGTGCAGACCCCAAAAGGAAAATCATATCTTTTTGTGGGAGATGCAACTATTTGAACACCAAATATTAAAACCCCAGTGGCTCCATCGCCCATGAGATAGGGAAAGTTTTATAAAACATATCATAGTGAGAAGAGAGATTGAAAAAAACCTTTTAGCACTCACTCATTGCATTGTTTTCCAATAGAGTAGATTATAAACTTGGAAATCTACACGTGTACTCTTGGATATTCTTTGAAACATGCCACAACAGAGGAGGGGGAAATCCTCCAAAAACCTGTCACAAAACCTCCTTATGACATATCCAAATAAAAATCCCATGAATGCGACTCCACTATGTAGGCCAACTTCAAAAGTAGAGACAATCCCTCGCTGAGAAGAAACACCCAAGCAAAATTAGCAGAATGAGCAAACCCTAGAAAACACAGCATAATCCATCTTCATTATCTTTGAGTTGTTCTTCCAAGCAGAGTGAATTAATTTTCTAGAGAAAGTGTGGGATTTTTCTACGATAATTGAATCCATAGCCTGATGTGAAGGCACATAAGTTGCAATTGTGTGCATCCCACAAAGTGAAACAGTCCCCGGATGGAGTCAATGTTGTAGCATTTTCTTAACAATTTTTTTTCAAAATATTGTAAATATTAGAAGTTTTTCACTTATGTAATAGTTTTTTTTTTTTTTTTTCCACCGGAAAAATCGTAATCTTTCATTATATGGTGAAAAATTACATATAGTATATGCTATTCAGCATATGCGGATTTCATCCATGGCTATAATATCTACAAACCATTCCTATACATGTCTGTGTCAAAAAACAAAAAATCATCACGCAGGATGATGTTGTATCAAGAAATCAAAAAATCATCGCGCAGGATGATGCTGTGATCGGTATTCTATATAAAAACATAATTGCACCTCGCAGGATGTTGTTCATAAATAAAAATTAGATTATCTACACCATCATATATACTTGACAGTTCTTCAAAAAATCAGTGGTCATCCACCTGAGGGTAGATTTGGTCTATATAAGGCCTGTGGTAGTACTGGTACTGAGAGATGCCCCTCTGTTCATGGATTATCCACTGTCCTCCTGGCAGGTGCGTGGCTTCCTTGGATAATTCGTCAGCACTGTGATTATGCTCCCTATAGATATGACGAACAATGATGTTATTAAACTGTGATTTGAGATGCATAACTTCGTCCAGAATATTTAAGAGTGTGTGTGCATGACATCTAGATTTCAGATTGATCCAATTTATGATAATATTTGAGTCCCCATATATCTGTAAGTCTCTGCAATCATGATTTAAAGCAAAATGCATAAGATGGCAAAGAGTTATGAGTTCAGCAAAATTGTTCATTCCTATGCCTAAGCCCATCTTGACTTTGTAATGATGCTGATTTGATAGATATAGTATAAACCCCCCCCCCCCCCCCCCCACATCCATGTTGTTGAGCAGCTCCATCGAAAAAAGCCCATGGTATGGAGTGATCTATGGGGTCGGGGGCAGATGGTCTGTGAGAATGAGGAGGAGTATATTCAGGCAATTCATGATATGCTGCAATGATTTTGGCAATAACAGCTTGCCATCGAATCAAGCCATTTTCGAAGATCATTTTGTTCCTAGCCAGCCAAATTGCCCAGCAAATGATGAGAGGAAGACATGTGCGGTTTGTTCCAGAGTGTGCTCGATTCTAGGCCTCCCAAGCTGCTGTGATGTTTTCACCCTCCCATGCTCCCGCGAAACTGATTTCCTCAGCCACATCCTTCCATATCTGTTTTGTGGTTCCGCAAGTAAGAAAAAGATGAGTGGTCGATTCGGATTGCTGTTTGCAGAGTATGCACCAGGTGGGACCATGCACAGACCTGTGCATAAGCGATTCCCCAGTAGGGACCTTGTTCCGGAGTATGCACCAGAAAAAGAGTTTTGTCCGGGGTGGAGTCTTTAATTGCCAGATGATCTTCCACCAGCTCTGAGTTATTTCTGGTTTTTTGTAATTAATCAGACACAGGTAGCCTTCCTTGGGGGAGTAATATCCAGATTCAGCCTTGTTCCACATGAGTTCGTCTGGTCCATCCTTAATGCGAATATGGGATTCACTCAGAGCACTCGTGTAATCCTCCCAATTTTGATGCCAGACAGGAGGCAAATTTAACTGTGCTGCCGATTTCCATGCTTGTGTGAATATGGATGAATTCTCCTAGTCCGCAATGTGAGCTATTACTCTAATATTCTGTTGATCGAGTAATCGAATAAGCTCACGAGGGAGATAACATCTCCCTCCTCCTCCTGTCCATGGATCCATACCGATGCGAGCCCTGGTTCCATCATTGATTCTCCATGTAAGATGACTGCGGATGAGGGGGAGCGAGTACAATAGGGCTTTCCACACTGATGAAATACCTGTTCTGTTCCAGCCAGGCAGTTGGATCCAATCCATGACTTGTAAGGGCCATATGTATTTATGGTATGAGATAGATGACCAGAGATTTTGCTTGGTAAGCAAAGTCCATCCCATTTTCGCAGCCAAGGCATGTGCAAAGTATGATAGATCTTTTAGGCCCCAGCCTACCCACTTCTTAGGCATAGCAATATTGTCCCAGCTAATCCATGCAAAAACTCACTTGTCCTGTCCTCCATTCCAGAGGTATCTACAACATATTTGCTTGAGACGGGAAAGTATTCCTCTAGGTATCCATGCTAAAGCCATCCAGAATACAGGTGTGGCCTCCAATACTGATTTAATGAGCACCAGCCTTCCTGCTCTGGATAGAAAGCGATGGCTCCAGTGCGAGATCCTTTTCTCAAATTTGGAGATCAGCCAAGTCCAGTCCGCGATCTTGTGTCCCAAAGGCTTGATCCAGTAACCCAAATATTTGAAACCCTGATCCAGAGGTCGAGGGTTATAAGGGAAATGATGTGAGGCTAGATTGGATTCTTGAGCAGAAGTGTAAGCCTGGGAAATAGTTGATTTTGAGTGGTTTGCCAACATACCAGTCACTCTGTAGAAAGAGGCAAGGATCTTATCAAGGGTGATCGAATCCCGTATACTTCCGTCCAAAAAAATGATGACATCATCTACAAATAGGAGATGTGTCAGGTAACACTGATCAGTAATCTTCAAGCCTGATAATCTACCATTCTGCTTTTCATGATAGATGAGTCTGCTCAGACATTCCATAACAAGCAGAAAGAGGAGCGGTGAGAGTGGGTAGCCCTACCTGAGACCCCTTTCAGTATGGAAAAAAGGAGAGGCAGATCCATCAATGAGAAGACTGTATGAGGGGGTTGATATGCAAGCCATTATCCAATTGGTAAATGAGAGGGGGAAGCCTAGGTGAATAAGCAACATTTTGATATAAGTCCAGTCCACCCGATCAAAGGCCTTGGCCAGGTCAATTTTGAGAATGATACCTTTTAGTCGGCGGGCTCAGATGGAATGAATGGCTTCTTGAGCAGTGCCAATCACTTCATGAATCTGGCGATCTTCAAGAAAAGAAAATTGTTCAGGGAGGATATGCTGAGAAAGGATAGGTCTGATACGATTGGCAATGATTTTTGAGATAATCTTATAGAGGCAATTGCAGAGGGAGATGGGTCGAAAATCATCAAAGGAGGCAAGGGAATCAGTCTTAGGGATGAGGGCTATGAAGGTGGAGTTGATAGCATTGAATAGCCTACCAGATGATCAGCATTCCTCCACAACCTGAAGAAGATCCAAAGCCAATAGATCATAAAAAGCCAAATAGAATTCTATAGACCACCCGTCGGGTCCCGGGCTTTTATCCTTCTTGAACCACTTTAATACCCCCTCAAGTTCCTCCAGAGTGATAGGTGAAGTCAATTCATTTGCTTCTTCCTCACCTACAAAGCGAGGGAAGAGTCCAGCCACATGAATGATATCTGCTAGATTGGCCTCATGGGGAGCTCTGAACAGATTCTGAAAGTGTGAGGTGCCCAATCTGGAGAGTTTTTGGAAATTGTCTGCATGCTCTCCATCAGGAAGGGGCATTTTCCAGATCGTATTAGTAGTCTTCCTTCCTTTGGCAAAATTTTGGTAAAATTTGGTGTTGTCATCTCCTGCCTTTAACCAAATGGCCCTGCTCTTCAATCTCCATGATTCTTCCCTTTCCTTAAGGATCTTGTCTTTCTGCTTCTCAAGCTCAATCAGCTTGATCTTCTCTTCTGCTGAGGTAAAGCCAAGATTCCTTTCATCCATCAGTAATTCCAACTCAGCTTCAATGGCCAAAATCTTCTGATCATCCTTAGCCTTCTTCTCCTTTGCCCAAGCCATGGTTAGATGTTTAAGCTAAGAGAGATTTTGGCAGAAACCCTCCGCCGCTGATCTGTGATTAGATATAGGGTGGGAGACCCTGTTACACAGCAATTTGTCACCGTCCTTGCATCTTGGAGGACTCATTCCGGGACCTATGAGAAGTGACATGGCCTAAAAACACTTGCATTACATTCCTCTGAACATGAGCTTTGTTTGCCTTGAAGACATCTCCTGCTAAAAAACCCCTAAAAATAGCCCTTTTTCCATTGGCACGGTTCCATAGTGCAGCCCTCGTGCTAATGGGGGAAATCCTCCAAAGAGGGTGCACCAGTTGGCGCTCTGTCACAGAGTCGTACTCGTACCAACCATAATCAGTGGTGTTTTTTAACAAACAAACGGTGGAAGATTCATCCTAACAAATTCCTGGACTGAATCTATCTTGAGTTGGGTGGTTTGGCTACGGGTTTCCATAGAGAGGAAGTGGTTTGCCACCTCTCATGGAAGCTTCCTTGATGATATGGCCAATCCCATGAATATTGGTGATAATCCCAACTCCCCTTCCTCCATTTATAAAAGCTTGCCCATTTCCTTTGCAAGCTAGTTTTTGGAGTTGGATAGTTAGAGAGTTGGATAGTTTTTAGTTCCAGAGATTCAGAATTCCAAATTCCCAAGAGCTTCATGCTGCAAGAGCCTTCTTGATTCCCTTAAGGCCAAATCCAAGCAAGGAGATTATTGTCCAAGATCCAAAGAGAGAGAGGCTTGTCCTTATTCCCGACAGGCTTTGCGAGACATGTGCTGCTGACCTGCCAAAGGAGAATCTAGTGTCAAAACTTTGGTTGTATTCTTCTTTGATTGATTATTAATAAACGACTATTGGTTATGGTTCCACTCTTATTATTGTTTATGATGATGATGAGTTATGTCCTTTCTGACTGACATATAGTTGCATATGCTGGATTTTATGCTTGTGTTTGTGTCGTTTCTTGTATGTGTAGGTGTCCATTCGCGGAGATCATGGGGATTGTGATCTGCCGGAGCAAAGGAACGGGAGCACCACCTCTTCTACAAGCACTAGCATTGGAATCCAGGTAGGCCTTCATCACTGGTCTATTAATTTGCAATTAGGAACTTGCGCTGTAGCATTGTATGATTGTTGCTAGACCCGGTCTGGGCTAGTAGGGATCACCTCTATCCGCAGAGGGGATTTACCTCCTCAACAATTTGGCGACTCCGCTGGGGAGCTTGTCTTGCCTTTTTGGTTGTTTCTTGGTTTTTACCTGCTTGGTTAGCCTTCTGGGTTGAGTCCTTTTGCTGTTTCTTACTTCTTGGTTTACCTGGGTATCGTTGGCCTAGTCTTGGATTGCCTCTTTTTTATTTTTGCATAGCAAACTTGACTAGCACTCTTATTTAGTAATAGTCACGCTAATTGGCGCTAGTTTCTAATATACAACCCGCGCCAATCCTTAAAAGGCGCTAGTTTCAGCCTGACAGTCGCGCCAGGCCTGGGAATTGTTAAAGTTTGCTTGGTTTTAAGCCTTCTGAGCTTGGTCTTTGTTTGACTGGAGTCTTGGAGTCTTCTTGACTACTTGAGTGTGTTGGAGTCTTGTTTGACTAGCTTTGAGTCTCTTTTTTGAGAAATTCTTAATTTGATTTCCTTTGGTCATTACTTGGAGGTTTGTCTCAGTCTTTTCACAATTGTGTATGAGTGTTAATCGCCTTTGAGTGTTTTTATTTTTTGATCTTTGGAACTCTCACCCAATTTTCTTGATTTTCACTTGATCGGTTCTTAGATTACATTAGAATCATCTTGTGTTTGAGAATTCTCTTGCATAGATCACACTTGCATAATTAGAATTCTCATTTTCAGAATATGAATGAAAAATGTGCATAGATTACATTTGCATACTTTTCAAGTGAATTGTGCATAGATTACAATTGCATAGTTTACATTCTGAAAAATCAATCGTAGATTTAGATCAGTTTTCTTTGATTTGAATTTACATATTTTTATGCTTGTTTTAAACACACAAAAATAAAAATAAAAATTGTTTTGGAATTGATTTGCATTAGTTTTTCTTGATGAAATTAGTGCATTAGAGAATTTGTTATATTTTCTCTTAGTGATCAATTTTTTGCATTGTTGGAAGTGAATGGAAACTGTCTCCTTACTTTAGTTAGAATTCATCAAATCAAAGGATATATTGTGGCATATAGTTTGCATTTAGGAAATTTTGAGACATTACATACGGTAAGGCCTGAAAACTGAAACGTAATCAAAGATCAACTTTAAAATGAACTGAATGAATCTAACAATGCATTGGAACATAACACACACTGTTTAGAGGTCTAGTCTAGAGATGTGCTCCAGTGTCGTTAAACCTAGTCACTTTTGTTTCCACTCAAGGTTGGGTGATTCCTCCTTCTGTGACTCAATAGTGGTCTAGTACGGAATTGTGCTCCCACGTACCATCGAGTATATGGGGAGACCCCACTAGGTTATCATCCTTTATCCATAGGAAGCCATGTCTGCCGCCTTACGACCCATAACGCACTGAACACAACATTCGGGAAGATTGACTACTGTACGGAAAGTCCTTGGTTTTCATACGATTGCCAAGGTGTATATGCAGTTTTACGGATTGTCTGGTAAACCTTTACCTAGTTCTCCAGAGTAGTCACTTTTGCTCCTTTTCGGACTCCCTAAAAGAAAAGGCTCATCTGAGCACTTGTCACTTCAGGCTCATTAAACATTCGAAGGCGACTAGAGTCATCTTTTTGTCCTTTTCTCGACTCTTTAAAGATGAAAAGGTCAAGTTATGTCCTTGTGTCTTAAAATTTATTCACCCACGATCACACACCCTGTTAGATTCTGCTTGTTGGCCATTTGATTGTGTGTCTTGGCTCTTTTTCAGCCCCTTGTGTGATTTTTAGTTTTTGATGGCAACTTT
Source organism: Pinus tabuliformis (assembly GCA_031772625.1). NCBI lineage: Eukaryota > Viridiplantae > Streptophyta > Pinopsida > Pinales > Pinaceae > Pinus > Pinus tabuliformis. The sequence goes on from CM062820.1 coordinate 945,957,096, forward strand.
TCCAGAGTTCACCAACCCAGGAATCCCCTCTGATGGGAATCCTAGTCATTTCCCTCCTTTTGGAAATGTTGGTGCTCCTTACATGGCAACGCTGTCCCTTCCTGGGTTAACTGTTGGGTTGCCTGTTTGGTTGTTCTCAACCTTCGTGGTCCCTAGTGTCTCAGTTACTGGTCAATCCGTTCCTCCACCCGAACAACATCATGTTGATTCCAAGGAGGACCTCTCCCCTTCTTCGCCTGTTGAAAGTCTGGATTCAAGTAACCAGGTGACTAAGAAGAATAAGAAGAAGACGAAGAAGAAGAAGTCTCCTAAGCGAGAGTTTGAAATTGCAGCTACTGCTCCGAGTACATCTCAAGTCAGAACTCTTTCTGCTCCTCCGTGGAAGGTTAAGTTTCCTTGTAAATTGTGCAAGGGTGACCATCTTCTTCGTGATTGTCGTGGCATTCCTAGAATCTTAGAAGCATGGTCTCACGATCCGGCTTTCCCCTCATCATCCTCTAAACCTCATGGCGATGCCACCCTATCAACTAACAACATTCAGAAGAAAGGGAAGATTTGCATCCCCTGTAGACTATGTGAAGGCAACCATCCCCTTCACCTTTGTCTGCTCATGGATAAAGCTTTCGCTGTCTTGGAAAGTCTTACAGCTTCTTCACCCCAACTTCCTGTTGGTTATTAGAGGCTCTCTTCTGACCCCCTCCCTGTGGACAACGAGATTGACTTATATTCTTCTCTTGTTCGTCCTCCTCCTTCCGAACCTGGCTATGTCAAGCCTGCTCCAAACCAACCATTGGTCGGAGAGAGTGTCGACTTGGGTTCACCACCTGTTGATTACTCTGTTCCGGAGGAGTATCATGATTCTACTGCTCATGTTCTTCTCATCTCATCATATTCTCCTGAGTCCGAGAATGACCCTCCTATCCTCGCTGATCAAGGGGGTCCTCCTTCAGTTCCTATAGAGCAGGGGGGCAATCATACGATTCCCCCACCAAGTAGTTCAATCGTTTCCTTCAACTAGAGTCATTTGACTACATTCCGCCTTCCATCCCATCTACCTTTCCAGATTACAGTACATGCCTATGATAAGGCAGTACCTAGCACTGTTTTGGATGAGGGTGCATCAGTTAGTCTCATGCCTTTCACTACTTGGCAAGCTTTGGGCTCCCCACAGCTTGTGCTAGTTGCACAGAATCCGTTAGTGTTTGACGGAGGAACCATTCAACCTCTAGGGATCCTCCCGAAGCTTCCTGTTACTTTGGGAGGAAAAACCATCTGTATAGACGTACTGGTTACCCAAGGTTCTTTAGATTTCAGTCTTCTCCCTGGCCGTGACTATGTTTATTCCATGGGGACCCTTGTCTCTTCACTTTTGCATGTGGTTTGTTTTCCACACGATGGAAGGATCGTGACTATAGATCAATTATCGTTCTTTAGTCCCCCACTGCCTCCTGCGCAGTTGTCATCCCCTCCTGGTTTTTATCCACCGGTTGTGTCTGCCCCACCGCAGGTCAACTACATGGCTACTTATCCCGTGCCTGTATCCGGTAATGATGCCGTCATGCATAGTGTCCTGGGGGCATTGGGTCCTGACTTCCAAGATGTTGTCCTTCCACCAGGAGTGACACTCTTGGAAGCAATGACTTCCTGTTCATTATGATGAAGTTCGGTCGGAGCATAGTTCACTTTCCTCTGTCAAGCTCCTTAAAAAATGAAACTGGTCGGAGCATAGTTCACTTTCCTATGTCAAGCTCCCTAAAAAATGAAATTGGTCGGAGCATAGTTCGCTTTCCTATGTCAAGCTCCTTAAACAATGAAACTGGGTCTAGACGGAGCATAGTTCCTTTCCTGTGTCAAGATCGTTAAAAAATGAAACCAAGGTTATGAGGATAGTTCTTGATTCTGTGTCAACCTCATTAAAAAATGAAACAACTCCCTTTCTAAATCGAGTCTTTGATTAAGATCTCGTAAAATCCAAGTTGAGTCTTTCCAAGATCTCGAAAATGCACCTTCATTCCATAAACTTTGTTGAATGCAATGAAGCTTGGGGGGCATGTCCCTTGATTTGTGTCATTATGCTGGGGGCATGCAAACTTATAAGAAGCATAGTTTTTCGTTTCAAGCTTGTGTAAACATGAAACCGAATCCAAGCAGAGTTCTCCATGGTTCAAGCTTGTGTAAAAATGAACCCATACCCATTTTACATCTCGTGATTGTTGTCTTTATCTGCTAAATTCTGTTAGATGAGCCTTGGTTGTTTTCATCCCATCGCCACCATCTCTTTGGCCGATCATATGCTTTCACTTGGTCATTTTCCTTTCCTGAGGAAGCGCAGCAATGAGTGGTTTTATTAGCCAGCCTCTTGACCATTACATGTTTTGAGCAATTCTACCATTGCCGGAACCAGTTGCTACCCTTTATACCACTCGTTCCTCTAGGACGAGTCACCTTTAAGCTCTTTTCTAACTCGTAAAATATGAAAAAGATTGCCGAGTTATTTTTTCCCTTTTTGACTCATTAAAGAGAATAAAAATGGAGGTCTACTTTTATCTCTTTTCTGACCGTCTAAATATGAAAAGATTGTCGAGTTATTCGTCTTGACTAGTTAAACGTAAATAAGAGGCGATCGTCTTTAAAATCTTTTCCGACCGTGTAAAGACAAAAAGATCGTCGGGCCCTTGTCATTTCAGGCTCGTTAACGGTTACGAAACGACGTGATTTCGGTCGCCTTTTTACTTTTTCAAGTCGAAGTCACTAATCATGAAAAGTACTCCTCGATCGTAATGGTCGGGCAGTTCATTCGAGCATTGTTTTCTACTTTTTCGGGCTCGCGAGACACAACTTTATGAAAAAGGACACCCCTGGAGTTTACTTTTATGCTGTCTTTTCAAACTCTCTAAACATGAAAAGACACCGAGTTCTTCCTTTGTCAGACTCGTTAAAACTCGATGACATTGGATTCCGTCGAAATGACGCTTTACAAGCATATGTTATCCCTATCAAGCTTGTTGATAAAAATAACTGGGGTACTCGCCAGAAATGGTGGGTAAAATGGAACCAGAATCATTTTCGTGTCGGTAATATGTCGCTCTTGAACATGGCACTTGTCTGCATTCGTGTCTGGGTGGGGACATCTCATCTCATTTTTCACTTGCCTCCGTGGGTTTGGGTGATCCTGTTTGACCTCTCATCTGCTCTTTGCCTTGTCGCCATGACCTCTGATCGATTGATGTCAAATACTGCCAAGTCCACTGTCAAGCCACCGATATGTTCAAGAGAAGTTGACCTCTCCGAAATAACAACCTCCCTCTGATAACTCACATAATCTTGATTCACAAAAACATTATCTTCCTCCATGTCACATCGATGATGTGGGAAACACTATGGCCCACCTTCAATCAAGGTCACTTCCTGTCAACTTTAGCTCATTATCCAGGAAGCTGGTCTAGAGACTCCCTTCTGGTGCCTTGGAGCCTGCATGCCTCAATGGCAGGTTCTTCGCATTCAACGCGATTTTTTCATCATTGACCTCCGATCGAATGATTCTACGTGTGTTCGACACCAGTTCACTGATTCACACACCGTAGATTGTACCGGTAGTACCTTGAGGGCCATTGGCATTATTGGTGGTACCTCTCGCGTCTGTTAACAGCTTTCATCATTGGCTGGTAATCAGACGATGTTCCTGCATGTTCGACTTCGACTCCTATATTCACATGCTTGAACTTGTACTTTGTTCGGATCGAGAGGGAAGCGCAAGACCCTGGATTTTGTCTGTTGGGATCCAGGCTGCGATTTTGTGGATTATTATTATTACATGACTCATTCACTGGATGGCTACGACCATGCCCGAGTCTATTTATTGATCCTCGCTGGATGGCTGCGCCCATACCTTGGATCTAGATTCTTATGTACTCTGCTATGGATGGTTGTGCCCATACCACATATATCATGTATTTGAGATATCAGTTGTACTTCTCCACGCAGGTTTTCGGGGGCAGTGTTTTCGGTTGGGCATGTTCTCGTAAAGAATTTCACCCCTCTCTCTCTCTCAGGCCTCATGCTTTAGGGGGCATCTGTTACACAGCAATTTGTCACCGTCCCTGCTACCCCTCTCCCGCATCTTGGAGGACTCATTCTGGGACCTATGAGAAGTGACATGGCCTAAAAACACTTGCATTACATTCCTCTGAACATGAGCTTTGTTTTCCCTGAAGACATCTCCTGCTAAAAAACCCTAAAAATAGCCCTTTTTCCATTGGCGCGGTTCCATAGTGCAGCCCTCGCGCCAATGGGGGAAATCCTCCAAAGAGGGCGCGCCAGTTGGCGCTCTGTCACAGAGTCGCACTCGCGCCAACCATAATCAGTGGTGTTTTTTAACAAACAAACGGTGGAAGATTCATCCTAACAAATTCCTGGACTGAATCTATCTTGAGTTCGGTGGTTTGGTTACGGGTTTCCATAGAGAGGAAGTGGTTTGCCACCTCTCATGGAAGCTTCCTTGATGATATGGCTAATCCCATGAATATTGGTGATAATCCCAACTCCCCTTCCTCCATTTATAAAAGCTTGCCCATTTCCTTTGCAAGCTAGTTTTTTTGGAGTTGGATAGTTAGAGAGTTGGATAGTTTTTAGTTCCAGAGATTCAGAATTCCAAATCCCGAAGAGCTTCATGCTGCAAGAGCCTTCTTGATTCCCTTAAGGCCAAATCCAAGCAAGGAGATTATTGTCCAAGATCCAAAGAGAGAGAGGCTTGTCCTTATTCCCGACAGGATTTGCAAGACATGTGCTGCTGACTCGCCAAAGGAGAATCCAGCGTCATAACTTTGGTTGTATTCTTCTTTGATTTATTATTAATAAACGACTATTGGTTATGGTTCCACTCTTACTATTGTTTATGATGATGATGAGTTATGTCCTTTCTGACTGACATATAGTTACATATGCTAGATTTTATGCTTGTGTTTGTGTCGTTTCTTGTATGTGCAAGAGTCCATTCGTGGAGATCGTGGGGATTGTGATCTGTTGGAGCAAAGGAACAGGAGCACCACCTCTTCTACAAGCACTAGCGTTGGAATCTGGGTAGGCCTTCATCACTGGTCTATTAATTTTCAATTAGCAACTTGTGTTGTAGCGTTGTATGATTGTTGCTAGACCTGGTCTGGGCTACTAGGGACAACCTCTGTCCGCAAAGGGGATTTACCTCCTCAACAGACCCAATAGTCCTTAATCAATCTAGTATACTCCTCATCTTGGAGCCAGACATGATTGAATTTGAAGGGTGCCTTTGGCTTGGCATCAGGTCCCAGAATCTCCAGATAAATAGGAGAATGGTCAGATTTTCCCCCTGCCCCCACCCATTGTCTGTATCTGGTCAATCTCTGAAGCAGGGGGATTTTGATCATGAATCTGTCGAGTCTCCTAGCCAGGGCAGCATCCCCTACCCTTCGGTTCCTCCAGGTAGGCATAGGCTTGTTCATGGGGATATCAGCAAGATGGTGCTGCTCCAGAATGTCTTTAAAGAAATCAGACAAGGGGTCAACTTGGGCTTGTGATCCCCAGGATTCCCCATATCCCATGGAGAAGTTAAGATCACCCCCTATGATAATCTGATCCATAGATGTCGTGCTTAATCCGAGAAAATGCTGCCAGAATTCCTCTCTCCTCTGGCATGGGCCATAAACATTGATAATCCTCAAGGTCTCCCCTAGCTCAGCCGAGAAGAAATCCATGCCTATGAAGCCCACTCCTCCCCAAGTGGTAGATACATTTATGGTCCAAGGATTGTAACCGATGGCTAAGCCTCCAGCCCTACCTATGGCATCCAGTGCATGGAAGTGCCATCCAGGTCGCAGGGTAGAAAGGGTATGCTCAATAGAATCTGCATTGCCCAAGGTCTCTTGTAGCAAAATGATATCAATGGGATCATTCTCAATCAACCTCTGCATGGCTAGTTTTTTGGAGGTACTAGCCAGACCTCTACAATTAAAGGATAGGAATTTCATGGCGGAACCCCCTCTGGGGTTTGCAATGCTCTAAGGACCCCTTCCATGGTGGATTTCTTGCCCGATGCTACCTCAACACCGGCTTTCTGAATGGCCTTGGACAGGTAGGATTTACGCCCCCGAGAAGATTGGGCAGGGGGTCCAGGGTAGGCCAACCCCAGCCCTGTATGCTGGTCAGAACCCGATATGAGCCTGGATCGAAGGTTGTAGGAGTGAGACATTACCGGGCAGGACGAGGCCGAAACCCCTGATGAGGATGGAGTCGAATGGACAGTAGGAGAGGAGGGTGCAATGATGGGTGGGGGGAAGGAAATTGCACAAGTAACCAGAGGTGCATATACATCCAAAGGTGCATCAACGGAAAGTGATAATGAAGATGAATGTGAAATTAGAGGAGAGGAAGGAGATGTACCCGATTTCCGCGCCATCTCCACAGCGGCTGCAGCTCTTGCCCACGTCAAAGGGGGCGAGGGCGGCCTGTTGGCTTCTTCCACCTCCTTCGAGGATTCACCCAAGTTGAAATTCTTTGGAACCGGAGTACTAATGCGCGATGCCGACACTGGAGCTCGGGATGCCGACACAGGAGCTTTTCCTTTTAGAGACGTTGGCGAGCCGAGGGAGTCAGCAGATTTCGCGAGCAGAGGGCATTCCTTGAATACATGCCCTACCTTATGACACCTTCTACAACGGAACGGAACACCCTCATAATCCAAGATCTGTATCTTGGTGTAATGCCTCCATTTCAGGGTAATATTCTCTTCCAAGCCCTCCCTTGTGTCCAAGTGAACCAGTATTCTTGCCAGCGCCTGATTTTTTGTCTGAACATAGGTCTTATCATATTCCAAATACGTCCCAAGGGCATTTCCAATCCTAATAAACACCGCTTCAGACTAGAATTGTAATGGAAGACCTGGTAATCGTACCCAGATAGGTCCTGCTCCAATTTGTTCCCGTTCTGGATCGAATAGCGGTGACCAGCACTTGAGGAGGACTGGTGCCATCTCTATGTGCTAGTATTTGGCAAGAATCAGGTCAGTATATTCATCTTTTGAAAAATGTAGGGCAAACCAGCCCCGAGCCAAGCTCTGTATCTCTGGGAGCTCCTGAAGAATGCTGCCCCATATCTCTTTTACCCAATTTGTGAGCCTCGTTGCTGAGTAAGCCCTTCCTCGCACATGTCTAAAAAGTACTCTGTTGGCCTTCTCCACAACCTCGCCCATTGGAATGTCTTCACCGAATGTGATGGTAAGGTCCTTTGCGGACGTCTTCACACACTTAACCTTTCTCTTCCCTGTTCTCGGCACCGATGGGTGTTCTGTCAATGGATCTGATCCCGCATCCTTCAGGGGAGTTGTCGCTTTAGATTTTATGACTGGAGAGTCGAAGCATCCCGATGGGAGGGAATTAGGGTTTGCAGAAACCAGATGGGGCAAGCTCCGGGGAGGCACCGAGTTATGGATGGGGAGCGGATCGAAATCAGGTGAGGGAGGCGTAATAGCAGTGAGGAGATCGAGCGTACCAGGGGAGAGCGGGGGGTAGTCGAGACCCGAGGTTTCCAGGGAGAGAGATCCTATGCGCAGCAACGAGGCTGTGGATCCCGGGAGCGCAACAATCAGTGAAATGTCCGGGTGAGGAGGAGTAGATCTGTCTATGCTAGGGTTAGGGCTACGACTGCCAAAGATGCTTTGCCCTTCGAATGGATCTTAGGAATAATGAAGGGCCTCTTCTTCAATATCCATCACTTCCATTAACAAAAACCACCACCAAAACCGCCAGGAATATAGTTGATCGAGCACAGCAAACGGATGTCGATAGGTCGTTGAGGTAGGGTAACAGATATCGCATATACCTGAATAACTGCGATTAATTTATGTTCTGTCTCTATGAAGGTGCAAGGATACGCGCTTGCCACCTGCCCACCTGTAGCCACGTCAGAGCCCAGACATTTTCGCTCTCATCTAGCATATATTTTATTATTTTCTGCACTTATGTAATGGTACAATATAATAACATTGTTTTTTATTTAAACGCTATTATAAATGAACTTTAGAATAAAATTTTGGAATAAATCTTTATTATATAAATTAATAAAATGTTATTTGGTAAAGCGCTTGCTATTTTCAATGGTGTGTGATCATGTTCCATGAATGAACTGCCTCGATTAAAATGTGGGACCCCCTACTTGTCTGGATTTTAATGGGGTCTATGCGGTTTTTGGATTTGATAAAACCATTGATGGGGTACGTGGAAACCACTAGTAAATAGCAACCCCCCCACAATGGTTTTCAAAACAAGTATACCCCCCTCCGTTTTTCCACCTACGCGTTGACGTCAAATCAAGTGTGTCTCACTTGGTGGAGGGACCCAACAATGAAATCCAACTATGCAACGATGCCAAATTATTTATCACCATTTGTCTAGAATGAGAAATCCAAAGTACAAAGGGTTAAAGGTTAATTTTTGGGAATTATTCAATAGTTACAAGCCTAGAGAAAACATCAAATTTTGGTGAACATACTAGAAGCAAGTGTGAACAATGGATAGTGACTCAACATAATTCCATTCCAGGTAAATTATTCATATTTTTCTCAATGTTTTATTGGAAAATTTAGTGGCATAAGGGGAAATTGGATAAAGGCCAATCATAAACCAAAACCTTGCATGGAGTTTTTGTAATCTTAGATGAGTTACCATTAACAGCTAGATATGCACATGTAATTAAAACTAAGTGTGAATTTGACATTTTTGAATTAAGAGATTAGGCACTCCAACACTTCCAGGATCAAAAGGATGATTTTTCAGTGTGGGAAAGTTTTCTAGCTCAAGTTTTCATTCCTAAAACCACCATTTTCCTTAACTGGTTAATTGGTGTTTTAAATCTTATTTTCCTAGTAAACAAGTTATTATATCTAAAGATGTTCATTTATTGTTTCATATCACTCCATAGTCAATTTCCCAAATTATTAAAGTCATCATGTTGAGCCAAGTTCAACCTTTACCTAATCAAATTATACATCAACTCCTTCAGATATTAACTCCTAAGGAAATAAACTCTACGCTAGAATCCTTTTGACCAAGTGAAACTGAAATCCCTCAGAGTAACCCACCCTATTATTCTAGCATATTTCCTTAAATTTCAAGACAAATTATCTCAATGATATGTTCGTTTATTGGGATATTACGATGACTAAAATGCAAATGAGGCTATTTTAGGCTTTTTGTCTTCAGTTTCTCCAACTAAGAAACCTTTTGTTGCATTCAATTTCAGCCAATACTTGTCTGATGTCATTAATGATAAATTTTCAAACTTTAACCTTTTTAGGTCATTCACTTAACAATCAGTTTTAGTATACTTTTTTATGTAGTTTTTGTTGGGAAAAATAATGAGAGGGGGGGTGAATCAATATGTTCAAATCAATAACTTTTTCATTTCATATTCAGATTTCTATACACGACTTTACTGAAAGGAACCCGCGTGTGTACGCGACTATTCTTAAGACAACTAGTGTACATCCAATAAACTTATGATTCAGTTAATTCATCATATGTTGGTATTTAGCTAGTGCATAAGTACTTTATTAAACATTATATAGATAGTAACCATGTTCTATAAGAACAAAATAAACCATCACACATAAGCAACACACATGAACACTAGGATTTAAGGTGGAAACCCAATGCGGGAAGAAAACAACCTATTGTTGTCGTCTTTGTCTTCTTTTTAATATAAATAAAATTATTTTTACAATCTTGTATTGGTGCAGACTCATACTAGTACACAAGTTCCCACCTGCAAAAGGCTACAACCTTCACTCATTCTCCAGATCCTATTGGAAGGGAGCTCCAACCCCCTGGTTCTTGTATTGGCGTAAACTTGTACCAGTACGCAGACACCAACCTGCAGAAGGCTACAACCTTAACTCGTTCTCCATATGCTACTGGAAGGGAGCTCCAACCTCCTGATTTGATTACTAGCTACTATTGGCAGGAAGCTCCAACTCCCTCACTAAAGGCTCCAACACTCAACAACATCCATGGACCATGTTTCATAAAGTTTCACACTGGATCCACCTGCTACAACACATCATAGCTTGTAGGCCACTTTTCATCAAAGTTTCAGACTTGACCCATTACCAACACTTAAGCTCAATATCAATAATCAACTGTACTTATCATTGTAACACAATCATCAATCTCTGACACAACTAAATCAACCAATCACTGAAACCCAATCAACTCAACTAATCAACTGGAACAGCCAGATCATTGTAACTAGTACATAGAACTGAACTCAAAATACTACATCAACAAAAAGAATCAACTGCAACCCTGATCATTCAAATGCCAAAATGTATACACTACTTCACTTAAGGCAGCCCGCGTGCATGCGCGCTTTTCTATAGAGAAACCCGCGTATAGATCTTAATATACTAAAAAATTAAAACTTGTATTTTTGAATCAGACATAAAGTTGACTAGAGATATTCTGAAATATTATGTTAGCTTACAAACCCCTCATATAGACAACAACATCAAATAATCTTTTCAATCAATCAATATGTAAACAAATTCAACTTCATCATTCAATCAATTCTACTTTAGACATTATCACTCAACCCAGATCAATATGAGGACATCAATGATCAGGTAGATCTGTCATTTATGAACAAAAACACTTACTTTATATATGCGACTTTGAAGAAGTTGACCCGCGTGTATACGTAGTTTTCCCGAGAGCAACCAACGTATAGATTTGTAAATTTTTACCTAAAATTTCACAACTCTTCAAAACTTTAGAAAGACCCAGATCATAATATTCAGAGATAAAAACATGTGTCAGTACTTAGATCTAGTCAATCTGTGAGAAAATCATACAATGAAAATCCATTTCAAGTCTCATGATCCTGAGCTATCATTGTATTCATCGGTGCATAATTATATTATACCTATGTGATAATTATGGCCCTTACAATGCAAATATACTTCAGATTAAAGTATTCATAAAAAACCCTTTCACTTGCACACCTAGTGCTTTGATCCTCACCACTTTATACAGTTTAGCCCTTATCCTATACCACAGGTCAAACTTCACTAGTGTCGGTGGTAATCTTTGACAGAATCAATATCCGTTGTCACGCTCATTACTATGGGTCAATAGCATGGTTAGGACCCCTGGTATTTAGAATACCATGGTGTAAAAACCATACGCTACTTTTCTTCACCAAACTCGCGTGTATACATGACTTGGCCTTGACAAACCTACGTATAGTTCTTGAACTTCCAACTTTATCGTTCCTCTACCTCTAAACTACTACGCATTTTTCAAAACACTCTGTCACATCTGTAAACACATCCTGCTTATACCTTTAACAAGTATATTTTCATTAAGAGACAACTTATCAAGTAGGTTTCCATGCATTAAATAGGTTGTCATCAAGGACAACTCATCAAGTAGGTTTTCATAAAGGACAACACCTAATTCATAATTCCAACAATCTCCCCCTTTGGACTTGATGGCAACCACTTTAGTGTTTGGTCACCACAACCTGTAAATACATCAATCCAAGCACCAAGCTTTTAAAAATATCAAGATACTCTCCAAGAACCAACCCAAAAACCAAGCTACTCTCCCCCTTTGACATCAAGGGAAAGGGCTGACCAATGTTGAATGAAGGCTTCCATATCTGAACTGTTGAATATGAACATTGGCCATGCTCCCCCTGAGCACATGCTAAATTCTCTGATCATGCTCCCCTTGAGCACATGCCGAAATATCTGACGAATGTACAATGACTCTATGACTCATAGAACTTGTCCTATCTCCAAAAACTTACATCAATCACCCAATCATAGTGGATTTTCATATTTGACATCATTATTACATCAACTTCCCAAACACAGTGGGGTTGCAAAATTCATCATATGTCCAAAAGAACTTGACCACAATAGTCCATACATGGCTGAATTTTACAATGAGTACATCATAGGCATTTATATGACCTTTACATCAAATGACATTTATAACAAAGACCAAAGACCTAAACAAGACTATGATAGTTATTAGTAACTATCATACACCATATATGATCTACACCATAAGCATCTATCAGCAACATCAAGAACAACAACCTATATATGTCCATCATCAATTCATAAGATAAGACAATGTAGCTTTAATATCATCAACTTGTGACTAAGTATGTCACATATAGATTTTCATATATATCTGCTATCAACTCATCCTCTTGACCTTATCAAGATCAACTTGCTCTTTTTCCTTAGTAGAAAAACCTTAATCTATGTTCATCAAAACATAGCCTTTCATGAATCAACTAAGCATATGCCATATCTCCAAGCAGTAATGCATATATCTTCACAAAACCATTCACATCATATCATATACATGTGAAAGCACCATAGTCATCATTCATAACCATAACATCATCATCAAATCATCGTAGCAAGAAATACATGTTCTTTCCTCAACAACCCTCAATATATCAAACATGTATCATTACTAGGGAGTTTTCTAACATCCCACATTTGATAAGCATCAACCATGATAATCAACATATGTGAGAACCAAGCCTATCATCATAAAGTAAGATAGGAAGAAGTATTCATCATTTCTTATCATCATAAACCTGTAATAACACCATTCGCTTGGCCAATTTTCTTCATACAAGAAGATATTTTATACCAACATCATGCGACTTAAGTAATCATCCATAAATCTGATCAGTAGCATCAAAACAAATATTTGGATCAAGCAATATAAATATCATCTGTGATTTCATCATAGGCAACCCATGACCGCAACATAGCATGATGCATCATTTAAACACTTCAGAAACATAAGCATCATCACCATTGATAAGCATCATTACGTACCAAGGACTTCTAAAGCAAACATAATGCCAACAATGCATTATTAGAAGCATAGCAAATGATCCCCCTAAACATGTGCCAAATGTTCATTGTCAAATTTGATCATTTCATATATTAGTAAGAATCATCAAGGCATCATCATCAACTAGTTATACATCAAGTCATCAACAACTTATGAGGGCCAAAATCACTTCTAAATAGCATCAATAGACTGTAATCATCAACCATCAAAACAGAAAAGACAATTGATAATTGACTGAACCATATCAAACCCTTTTCCTGAGTCTGTCCCATTGTTTCTTCATCAAACCAAAGTATACGCGACTGTGCAGTTTAAAACTCGTGTATATACATGACTATACTTCATGAAACCCGTGTATAGAAAGTGAAATACTAAAATTTCACACTTTCAGCTCCCCTTGAGTTTGTTCTGATTGTACCTGTGCACTGTTACTACACCAGAGCCACTGTCAGTAGTATAAGTAGCATGAAAATAAAAAACAACCATGGGAGTCATCACATGTATTACTTCCCCTGAGATTACATATCACTGATCTTGAGGACCTGATAATTGTTTTCATGAGGTCAAGTACCTCTCACCACTTCTATAGTCAATGTTAGAAATATTCATTTAAGAATAGGAGACTGCCATAGGCACCATCTTCTTTTATTCTTATCTCCAGTCATGTGATGAGAACATCCACTATCTATGTACCATTCATCTTTGTCTTTGAACGAGCAAAGAGCAATACCACACCTTATATGTTCTTCCTGTTAGCTCTGCTACATACTTTGACATTTTGAGGGTAAAATACAGGCCTGGTTGTGTTTTTCATGCTCAAAGAGGACTCACATTAGTCATCCTTCTCATTCTCCTTCACTCCGCTTACACTCTCATAACACCTTCTACCTCCATTTTCCTCTAAAACTCTGCATAAACCCATATCCCCTCAGACCCCCGAGCACAGAGCTTAAATCACCATATGACTATGTTCACATGACCGCGCGCGTTTACAAACTCTTTCCCTGTCACATCCGACATAAACTGGCGCGATAAAACTTGCACCGTTCGATAATCTCCGCCGCGATCGGACGTCAGTCGCTCCTCCCATGCCTTTGAACCGCCCGCGCGTTAACTCACGATCAAAGCGGTTTCTGTCATGTCCTGTCTGCCACACATCATGTGTTGACTGGAATCGCGCACCTGTGTACGATTACCGCCCGACCCCCGATAGCGGTGCAATAAATACCACTCACCACCAAAACCGTCCTCCTCGCTCGTTAAACTCCACACATCTCGTCTGCCCGATGACCATTGGATCTATCCACCAGAGATCCAATGGCGCATGACTGTTTTACTCACGTTGCCTCCCGATGCCTCCCGCCAAGAAATCTCTACCGTTCATGCATTTGATCCAACGGCTGACATCCATTCCCCGTCCTACTCATATGTCCGCCATGCAGTCCTCTCATCCACAACCATTCCATACTCCCGAAAGGACGAAGGTGGCTAGTATTCGGTACTCTACGCAGTTACTCCTCAATAACCGCATTCAACAGTAAGTATGGCTGAGGATAAAAAGGACGGAGTCCGAGCAGGTGAACGCATTCAACAGTTACAGAATTATATCCTCTACGACACTTCACTTTCTCGAGAAGTACAACAGAGCATCCAAGAAGATCAATTTTGTTCACTACAGCAAGCAATTGCACTCAGAAGTTCTGCCAAGCAGTTAAAGCGGTTGGTGGTCCATTATGACCCCTCCACGCCTAGAATAGCAGAACATTTTTGTAATCAAACTCTATATATACCCAAAAAACAGAGGTAATCAGGGTTGATGGTTGTTGTTTTGATGTAAGGTTCAACTTCTGGAGACTGTAACTGCTTTGATACTTGTAGCATCTCGTCTTCATTTTCAACTAATAGAAGCTTCTTTTGTTGTTAATTGCTCACTTTCCATTTCTATTCTGTTCTAGGCTATGCTTGATATGCATTTTTCCTGAACTCTTGATGTTTAGCATTAGAGGAGTTGCCATCCTACCTCTATGTTATAGTCTTGTATGCATCAGTGAATGTATTGATCAGGTTTCTTTTCACTTAGTGACAGAGAGCTGTCATCGTGTCTGTGCACTAGGGAATTAGATTTGCAGACCTCTTTACCGGTTGTATCCAGCCATCACATGGTATTGTGCATCTGTTGGTGTGGTCAGTATTCTCCATATTCACCCAATCCTTAAACTGTGAGTAATTAGTGGTCTAAAGCCTTGTAGTCTGGGGGTGTTCACGCATGTCTAGGGTCAAGCAAAGTAGAAGTGGTTATCTGGCTTGAACAAGCATCATTCCTTCCATTCATCCATTTCCAACATTGAGTTGAGTTTGTAATGTTCCCGAGCATCTCCGAGCTACAACCTAGGAGAGTTTCTTGGGGTGATAACATTGATTGACGCCGTTGCCAGTGACAGGAGATTGAAGCTCAGATTCCCTGGGAGAATGACGCAGTTCCAACTTTGATGATAGACAAATTCTGGACACATTTCTGGTTGTAATCATCTATTTTGCGACTCTATTGGAGAACCTACCTAGTGGCAACTCCACATTACAGTTCTAGCTCAGTTTGTGAGACATACCCGAAGAAATCCTTAGAAATCACCAGCTGACCCAGTGCCTGACCCTGAGAAGATTTCTAAGCAAAGGAAAACATCGCAGAAAGGAGCATTAGGATCAGGTAAGCCTAAGAAAAATTATTCGTCTTTGAAAGATAAGGTTATAGCTGAGGATATACAGTTTGAATATTTAGAGCCCAGCATTGTTAGTCAAGAAATTCCTTCAAAGATTCATACAAATCCTTGTTCAGTCAGTTCCCCTTTAGATCTTAGTCCAAAGAAAGCCTCCCACACAGTCCATCATATTTCATTACTTCCTACCATTCAATATGCCAGTATACTTCCACCTATCCCAGTCATGGCAGGCCAGCAAGCCCCCACAAAGATGGAAAGAATTATAGCTGCTAGGTATGGACCCCTAGTCTTGCCTGTTCCTTTGAATTCCATGCCTGCAGGAGAATATCAGAAATATATGCCCAAATTCACTGGTACAGAGGGGGTAACAGCTGAATAACACCTTGAATCTTTCTATAGTTATGCTGATAACTTAGATATCAGTGAATAAGATGTGTGGATGAGAGTATTTGTCCAGAGCCTCGATGGAGAGGCTAGAAAGTGACTCAGAGAATTGCCCCATAGGTCAATAGCAGACATTGAGGCATTCGATGATGCATTCCTAAAGCAATGGGGAGACAGAAAAGATCTGCTCTATTACCATACAGAGTTTGGAAACCTAAAGAGGGAGAATGGGGAATCATTGCCTGATTTTAATAAAAGATTTAACCGTATGTATAGTAAGATACCAACTGAAGTAAATCCTACCCCCACCCCTGCCAAACTCACTTATGCCAATGCTTTTAACTCAGATTTCTGCGTGCTTTTGAGAGAAAGAAGATGTGCCACTCTAGCTGACATGCAAGATGCAGCACTAAAGGTGGAATCTAATATTATGGCTGCAGAAAAGATTAAAAGTCATGCTGATAGAAGAAGGCAGAGAGGTGAGGTTTCTTCTTCCTCTGCTTCATCTTCAGAACCTAAATTAGATAAAATGACTAAGATGATAGAGTCATTGGCTACTGAGATATCTAAGCTGAAATTTGAGAAAAGTTCTGGGAAAACAAGGTTTCAAAACACATTTGCTCCAAGAAATCCAAATCCACTCAGAAGAGAAAATGAGCAGCTGCAAATCATTCAAAGGGGTAAAGAAGCAAATGAAGAACAAAAATTTAAGACTCCTTTCCAGAATGTAGTCATGGAGGAGGATCAGTTTGAAGACGAGGATGAAATCCATTGCATGGAAGATAAAGGTAGTGCTACCTTTTTGACATTGGTTGCATATGAAGAATCATTACTACAGGACCAAACCAATCAAGAGTGGGACAGAGAGGCTGTTTTGTAGACTGGTGAATAGAAAAGATATAATCTAAGGTCAAAAGCAAACAATGTCAAGGAGGGTCCTGCCCAAAAAGTTGTTGTCCGGACAAAGTCACAGAATATCAGACAGAAAAGACCAGCAGATGATCCAGTCATCCTCAAAGCACCAGCTCAAGAGGTAAGAGGTCCTGATAAGTCCCCTTCCCCTTTCAGTTTTGAGTTAGAAGTCCAGAAGTTAAAAATATCTGTGCCTCTATTAGAACTAGTGAAGAGTGAAGTCTTTAGAAAACCTATCCTTGAGGCTCTTGAGCTGAAAGCCACACAAACCTCCACTGACTATGTCAATTTGCAAGATGATAAACCTGCAGTTGTGCTTAGCCCTATGATCGAACTTGCTAATAATAATTCTATAATAATTTTATGTCTCCTTGACCATTCATGACAAAATCCTCCACAATTGCCAACTAGACACAGGGACCAGCCACAATTTGATGTCTAAAGCTGTCATGGAAGAGTTAGGCCTTGATATCACTAGACCATATCATGACTTATTCTCATTTGATTCAAGGAAGGTAAAATGCCTAGGATTAATCAAAGACCTGGCCATTACCCTGACTCAGCTGCCCATGAAGAGTATGATGATGGATATTTTGGTAGCAGATGTCCCTCCCAAGTTTGGCATGCTGTTGTCTAGAGGATGGATTAAGAGACTAGGTGGGACATTACAGAATGATCTATCTTATTCCACTATCCCAGTTTTTGGAGGAGAAAGCAGGAGATTGTACAGAGAAGCACAACTGGCCTACATCATCAGTGATGAGAAGAATCCTTCCAATCATCCTATTTATGCTGTGGACACTGATTTTGGAGTTTGTATTCTCCAAATCGAAGAATCCTAGAAGGCCTCAATGCAGATCAAGAAATCGGTGAATCAGGCCAAGGGAGAGCAAGGAAGTCAGGTTTGGGAGATGTTCTTCGATGGAGCATGTTCCAGGGAGACTACGGGAGCAGGGGTGGTGCTGATTTCTCCAAATCAAGAAAGCACACATTTGTCTTTTAAGCTAGTTTTCCAAGTCACCAACAATATAGCAGAATATGAAGCTCTGTTATTGGGCCTTAACGCAGCTAAAGACAGAGGAATCAGAAACATAAAGGTTTTTGGAGATGCTGATCTTATCATTCAGCAAGTGAATAAAACATTTCAAGCAAAGCACCCGAGGCTGAGAGCATACAAAGATGAGGTATGGAGACTTAAAATTCCTTTGATAATTTTTGTATCTCATATGTCCCTAGAGCCAAAATTCGGCTTGCTGATTCCCTTGCTGTGTATGCTAGCATGTTTATTCCTCCCATGCCGCCCAGACTAGTTTATGAAGTTTAGATGAAATATAGGCCATCCTTGCCTGATAATGTCTAGCATTGGAAAGTTTTTGAGGATGATGCTGAAGTGAATAGATTCTTGCAAGTCATTGATGAATTTTCCGAAATGCAAATTGACCAAGAAAATGAAGCCTTGGAAGAAAATCCCCAATCCCAACTTAAAAATAGAATTGGTAAAGATAACATTGTCCAACTACCCAGCAATCATATACCTAAGGGTCTGATTCCATTAGAAAAGTTGTTTGACCAAAATGATGTGCCTTATAAGGCTGCCCAAAAAGAAGACAAATCTGCAGTCTGCATGCATAATATAGGGAGTCAAGGTCAGCCTAGATACGTAAATCTGTCCACTCATCTGTTTGTTGCCCAGAATGCTAAATACTGCCATTTAATGAAGCTATTTGTTGATGTCTTTGCCTGGGAATATAGTGACCTGAAAACATATGACAAAAAGATCATCCAGCATAAAATCCCTTTAGAGAACGACACCATCCCTTTTAAGTAGAATCTGAGACCAATAAATCCTCTTCTCCTCCCTTTGATTGAAAAATAAATTAAAAAGTTACTGGCTACCAAAATCATAGTCCCTCTAAGATATTCAAAATGGGTAGCCAATTTGGTCATGGTGAGGAAGAAGAGTGGATAAATCAGACTCTACATTGATTTCATGAATTTAAACAAATGCTCCAAGAAAGACAACTATCCTTTGCCCAAGATGGGGCATTTTCTGCAGAAGGTCTCAGGGGCCAAAGTGATGTCTTTCCTAGATGGATTTTAAGGTTATAACCAGGTTGCTGTACATCCAGATGACCAAGAGAAGACTACATTCACCACTCCTTGGGGCACTTTTATGTATTCCAAGATGCCTTTTGGACTGATGAATGCTGGAGCCACCTTTCAGAGAGCTATGGATATAGCATTTGTGGGAGAGAAGGATAAGTTCATCCTTATCTACTTAGATGATATAACAGTGTAATCCAGTAGCCATCATGACCATTTACAGCATTTAAAGAAAGTGTTCCTGAAGTGCAGAAGGTTTGGGATTTCAGTCAATCCTAAAAAATCACAGTTTTCTTTAGAAGAAGGCAAGCTATTAGGACATGTTGTTTCTACTGAAGGTATCCAAATTGACCTAGAAAGAGTAAAAGCAATACAGACTTTGTCCGTCCCAAGATCAAAGAAAGACATCCAGTCCTTTCTGGGAAAGATAAATTTTGTAAGGAGGTTTATCCCAAATTTTGTAGAACTTGTAAAGCATATTACCTCCAAGTTGAAAAGGGGTTAGAGATCAAGTGGACTGATGTAGCAAGAAGATCTTTTGAGTCTATTAAAAAATCTATTATGGAAGCGCCCACTTTAAGAAGTCCAGATTATGGCAAGGAGTTCCATATATTTTCAGTTGCCTCTGAAGACACCCTTGCAACAATTTTATTGCAAGCAGATGAAGAAGGCTCAGAGCATCCAGTGGCATTTTCAGCAAAACATTAAGGGATGCTGAGTTGAGGTATGATATCATTGAAAAACATGCATATGCTCTTATAAAGTCTCTAAAAGCTTTCAGAGTTTACATTTTGCATTCCAAGATAATTGCATATGTGCCCTCTGCTTCAATAAAAGATGTCTTAACACAGCCTGATGCTAATGGAAGAAGGGCTAAATGCACTGCAAAGTTAATTGAATTTAATATAGAATTGAAGCCCACCAAGCTTGTCAAAGGTCAGGGTCTTGCCAGACTATTGGCTGAAGAAAACTGCAGAACATTGGACATAAATTTCATGGGCACAATTGCAGAAAATGGTCAAACAGAAGAAGAGGAAGCAGTTGAACCAGGAAAAAATCAGTCATTAGCAAAAAATCTAGCTTCTTGTGATTGGTACTCTGCAATAGCTCAATTCTTGTTGAAGCTAGAAACCCCTACGGGCCTTAGTTCAAGCCAAGCTAGAACTATCAAGCTCAGGGCAACAAAATATTGCATTCGTGAAAATCTGCTCTACTGGAGAGATCCCTCTGGAATCCTATTAAGGTGTCTGGACAAAGAACAATCCATTGAAGTCATGCAGCAGTTTTATTCTAGCATGTGTGGGGGACACCATTATTGCAAAACCACAGCCCACAAAATCCTCAGAGCTGGGTACTATTGGCCCACCTTATTTTCTGATGTATTTTCATTTGTTAAATCTTGTGACAGGTGCCAAAGATTTGAAGGGAAGCAACAATTGAAGTCCCTGCCCTTGAAGCCTATACATGCTAGTGGCCCTTTTTAGAAGTGGGGCTTGGATTTAATTGGAGAAATCAATCCACATTCCAGTGGCCAACACAGATGGATCTTAATAGCTACTGATTCTTTCACTAAATGGATTGAAGCAGTCCCCACCAGGAAAGCTTATCACCATGTGGTCATGAAGTTCTTGACAGTAAAATATCTTCACCGGGTTTGGTTGCCCACATAAACTAGTTACAGACAACGTAACAGCCTTCAGGGCAAAAGAATTGGTGGACATTTGTGACTCAGTGGGCATTAATCTGGTTCATTCCACCTCATACTACCCTCAAGGCAATGGTCTAGTAGAATCTTCCAACAAAAGCCTAAAAAGGATAATTAAAAAGCTGCTGGAGGACAATAAAAAAAACTAGGATTCTAAGCTCAAATATGCACTGTGGCCGATAGAGTAACCACCAAGAAATCCACAGGGAATTCTCCTTTCAAGTTGGTATATGGCACTGAGGCAGTGTTTCCAATTCAATTAACTCTCCCTGTGGCAAAGTTCCTACAAGAAGAGCAGAATGAGGAAGAAGATATGGCAAAAAGGATCACTGATTTAGCAGAGGTACACCAAATTAGAGAACAGCTGGTTGAAAAGTCTGCAGCACACCAGAAGAAGATCAAGGATGCTTTTGACAGAAGGGCCAAAACAAATAATTTTCAGGTTGGAGACTTGGTTTTGAAGTGGGATTCACTGAAAGAGAAGAAAGGCAACCATAGGAAATTTGATGCTTTCTGGACAAGGCCTTTTATCATTTCTCAGAGTCAAGGGAACAATACCTTCATGCTGAAAAGAATGGAAGGGGAGACAGTTTTGGATGGCCCAGTTAATGGGCAGTTTCTGAAAATTTATGTTGTTTAAGGTCTTTGGCCTTAAAATTGTAAATATGTTGTTTTGTCTATGTTAGTATAGGCTCAATTAGACTCCATGCCCAATGGAACACTAGGAAATTTTGTTAATTGGTTTTCACAGGGAAGGCATTGATCTACAAGTCCTTGAGACCTCAAAAGGAGGATTTCATCTCCAGAAGGAGCGAGTGTTAGCTTTGCTATATACTTTGACATTTTTGAGAGTAAAATACAGGCCTGGCCGTGTTTTTCATGCTCAAAGAGGACTCACATTAGTCATCCTTCTCATTCTCCTTCACTCTGCTTACACTCTCATAACACCTGCTACCTCCGTTTTCCTCTAAAACTATGCATAAACCCATATACCCTCAGACCCTCGAGCGCGGAGCTTAAATCACCATATGACTATGTTCACACGACCGCGCGCCTTTACAAACTCTTTCCCTGTCACATCCGACATAAACTCGCGTGATGAAACCCGCGCCATCCGATCATCTCCACCGCAATCGAATGGCAGTTTCTCCTCCCGCACCTTCGAACTGCCCGTGCGTTAACTCGCGATCAAAGTGGTTTTCATCATGCCCTGTCTGCCACGCGTCATGCGTTGACTGGAATCGCGCACTTGTATACGATTACCTCCCAACCCCCGATAACAGTGTGATAAATACCACTCTAAACCAAAACCGTCCTCCCCTCTCATTAAACTCGACACATGTCCTCCACCCGATGACCATTGGATCTGTCCATCGGAGATCCAATGGCTCACGATTGTTTTGCTCACGCTGCCTCCCGCCGAGAGATCTCCG
The DNA here is from genome assembly GCA_031772625.1 of Pinus tabuliformis. Classification (NCBI taxonomy): domain Eukaryota; kingdom Viridiplantae; phylum Streptophyta; class Pinopsida; order Pinales; family Pinaceae; genus Pinus; species Pinus tabuliformis. The sequence continues at coordinate 945,979,261 of CM062820.1, forward strand.
TCGTTCATGCATTTGATCCAACAGCTGACATCCATTCCCTATCCTACTCATACATCCGCCATGCAGTCCTCTCGTCCACAACCATTCCATACTCCCGAAAGGACGAAGGTGGCTAATATTCTGTACTCTACGTAGTTACTCCTCAACAACCACATTCAACAGGAAGTATGGTTGAGGAGAAAAAGGACGGAGTCCGAGTAGGTGAATGCATTCAACAATTATAGAATTCTATCGTCTACGACACTTCACCTGCTCAAGAAGTACAACAGAGCATCCAAGAAGATCAATTTTGTTCACTACAGCAAGCAATTGCACTCAAAAGTTCTGCCAAGCAGTTAAAGCGGTTGGTGGTCCATTATGATCCCTCCACACCTAGGATAGCACAACATTTTTGTAATCAAACTTTATATATACACAAAAAACGGAGGTAATCAGGGTTGATGGTTGTTTTTTTGATGTAAGGTTCAACTTTTGGAGACTGTAACTGCTTTGATACTTGCATTGTCTCGTCTTCATTTTTAGCTAATACAAGCTTCTTTTGATGTTAATTGCTCACTTTCCATTTCTATTCTATTCTAGGTTGTGCTTGATATGACTTTTTCCTAAACTCTTTATGTTTAGCATTAGAGGAGCTGTCATCCTACCTCTATGTTATAATCTTGTATGCATCAGTGAATGTATTGATCAAGTTTCTTTTCACTTAGTGACAGAGAGCTGTCATCCTCTCTGTGCACTAGGGAATTAGATTTGTATACCTCTTTACTGGTTGCAGCTGGCCATCACATGGTCTTGTGCATCTGCTGGTGTGGTCAGTGCTCTCCATATTCACCCAATCCTTAAACTATGAGTAATTGGTGGTCTAAAGCCTTGTAGTCTGGGGGTGCTCACGCATGTCTGGGGTCAAGTAAAGTAGAAGTGGTTATCTGGCTTGAACAAGCATCATTCCTTCCATTCATCCATTTCCAACATTGAGTTGAGTTTGTAATGTTCCCGAGCATCTCCAAGCTACAACCTAGGAGAGTTTCTTGGGGTGATAACACTTCCTTTTCTTTCTTATTGGTGGATCCATCTTTTTTCATATTTTCTGATATCAATGTTCTTATTTGGTTGTTTACCATATTGTCTACAACGATCCATAGACTTGTTCCTGCATTATTTTGCTACATGGCCAAACTTGTTACAAGAATAACATGTTATATGTTTCATATTCCTTTTATTGCAATCAATGGGTTTGTGGCCAAAAATATTGCAAGAAACAAAATATCTCGTAAAGTACCTGGAAGCTTAAGATATTTCTATGAGACGATTATTAGCTTGAAACATTATACTTCTGCAACTAGCTGCAACATGTCCAAAATTATGACATATAGAACATTCAACATTATTGATCAGAGGAAAAAATCAATTAACACTTCTATAGTTAGGAGTAAATGATTTCCTTTGAATACTTTCTTTCCTTGGTTGTTGATGGGGTTGACTTCTTATCTCCTTGTTGAGAATTTCAGATTTTGCATTAGAATTCCTTGCCTCAGCTTGTGAGCTAGATTCACCTTTAACAGTTTCATGAAAACCAAGACCAGATTTGATGGCAGGAGACCTTTGACTACTAATAATATTATCCAAAATATTAGTACTATCTTGAAATCACAAAAGTTTATCCTTTTCTTCTAATTTACCTTTTAGGATATTTACCTCAACCTAATATTGCTTTTCTTTTTCTAGATACTGCTTCTTCATGATTTCTTCAACCTTTCTTCCTTCCTCCACTTGTTTTTTTAATTTGAGAATCTCATTTTCTTGTTCTTCAAATGCTTGAAGTAGTTCTTCATTCTACTTATTTGATTTTTCAAGATCTTCTTTTAGAGAGACAACCTCAGCTTCAAGACCTTTACAGTAACTAGTTCTTTCTTTAAGTTCCTTGGTTGTTGTATCATTTTCATTCACTTGATTTCTTAATGATGTTACTTCATCCTACAGCCTTTGACATTGATCTTCCTTTTCCTTGTACTTCTTCCTTATTTTGTTTCCTTCCTCCAACTGAGTTTTTAACTTGGTAACCTCTTCTTTGTAGGTACATTCCCTTTTATCAAATAGATCTTGCTAATCTCTAATTTTATCTATGAGCCTTTTAACTTCTACTTCTATGGTCATTAGATTTCTTTCACTTTTACCCATAAGAACAAATTCAGTTGTTTCATTGTCATATTCATTATCTTCAATATTGCATGAACAAGGAAAGGTATCAACAGAGGACCAAAAATTAGTACTTGATAATTCTTTTTCTTGTTCATCTTCATTCTGAGGTGATTCTGAATTTGAATATTTTCTTCCATCTAATATCCAATCGTCTCTAACACTATCAATGTCTCTTTGAGATGCCTTATTCTTTTGAGGTGCTTTCTTCTTTTGCTTCTTTCCCATTGTCTCAATGGATCTCATTCAAGAGATCAAGATTCTACCAAAGGATTTGCTCTGATACCAATTTTTGGGAAAAATAATGAGAGGGGGGGTGAATCAGTATTTTCAAATCAATAAATTTTTCATTTCATATTCAAATTTCCATATGAAACTTTATTGAAAGGAACCCGCTTGTGTACGTGATTTTTCTTAAGACAACTAACGTACATCTCGTAAACTTATGATTCAATTAATTCATCATATGTTGGTCTTCAACTAGTGCATCAGTACTTCATTAAACATTACATAGACAATAACCATTTGTTGTAAGAACAAAATAAAAAATGACACATAAGAAACACACATGAACACTAGGATTTAAGGTGGAAACTCAATGTGGGAAAAAAACCACCTGCTGCTGTCATCTCTGACTTCTTTTTAATATAAAGAAAAATATTTTTACAATATTGTACTGGTGCAGACTCATACGAGTACGTAGGAACCCACATGCAAAAGGCTACAACCTTCGCTCGTTCTCCAGCTCCTACTAGAAGGGAGCTCCAACCCCCTGGTTCTTGTACTAGCATAAACTTGTACCAGTACACAGGCACCAACCTACAGAAGGCTACAACCTTCACTCGTTCTCCATCTACTACTGGAAGGGAGCTCCAACCCCCTGATCTGATTACCAGCTACTACTAGAAGGAAGCTCCAACTCCCTCACTGAAGGCTCTAACCTTCAACGACATCCATGGACCACGTTTCATAAATTTTCACACTGGATCCACCTGCTACAACACATCATAACTTGTAGGCCACTTTTCATCAAATTTTTAGAATGGACCCATTACCAACACTTAAGCTCAATATCAATAATCAAACTATAACTTATCACTGTAACACAATCATCAATCTCTGACACAACTGAATCAACCAATCACTGAAACCCAATCAACTCAAATTAATCAAAACTCAACTAATCCACTGGAACAGCTAGATCACTGTAACCAGTACACAGAACTGAACTCAGAATATTGCATTAACACATAGAATCAACTGCAACCCTAATCATTCAAATGCCAAAATGTATATGCTACTTCACTTAAGGTACCCGGCGTGCATACACGCTTTTCTGTAGAGAAACTTGTGTACAAATCTTAATATACTGAAAATTGAAAACTTGTAATTCTGAATCAGACACATAGTTGACCCGAGATATTCTAAAATATTATGTTAGCTTACAGACCCCTCATACAGTCAACAACATCAATAATCCTTTCAACCAATCAATATGTAAAAAAAATCAACTTCATCATTTAATCAGTTCTACTTCAAACATTATCACTCAACCCAGTTCAATATGAGGAAATCATTGACAAACAATAGAGAAACAACATCACTGATCAGATAGATATGTCATTTATGAACATAAACCCTTACTTTATATAAGCAACTTTGAATAAGTTGACCCGCGTGTATACTCGCTTTTCTTGAGAATAACCAACGTATAGATATACAAATTTTGACCTAAAATTGCACAGTTACTCAGAACTTAAAAAGGACCCATATCATAATCTTTAGAGATAAAAACATGCGTCAGTACTTATATCTAATCAATCTATGATCAGATCATACAATGAAAATTCATTTCAGGTCTCATGAATCTGATCCATCATTGTATTCATGTGCATAATTATATCATATCTATGTGACAATTATGGCCCTACAATGAAAATATGCTTTAGATTGAAGTATTCATCAAAAACCCTTTCACTTGCACACCTAGTACCTTAATCTTCACCACTTTATATAGTTTAGCCCTTATCTAATACCATGAGTCAAAACTTCACTAGTGTCGGTGGTAATCTTTGGCAGGATTACTATTTGTTGTCGCACTCATTACTATGGGCCAATATCATGTTAAGGACCCTTGGTATTTAGAATACCATGGTGTAAAAGCCATACACTACTTTGCTTCACCAAACTCGTGTGTATACGCAAATTGGCCTTGACGAACCTGTGTATAGTTCTTGAACTTCCAACTTTATCATTCCTCTGCATATGAACTTCCATGCATTTTTCAAAACACTCTGTTACATTTGTAAACACATCCTGTTTATACCTTTAACAAGTAGATTTTCATCAAGAGACAACTTATCAAGTAGGTTTCCATGCATCAAATAGGTTGTCATCAAGGACAACTCATCAAGTAGGTTGTCATCAAGGACAACACCTAATTCATAATGCCAATAGTTTTAGTCAAAAAAAAAATTCTCATCTTTCTTTACAGAAGCAAGATGTAGAGAGTAATGAGTTTTCAGTCATATATCGGACCTCTATTGTAAGAAAACACTCTGGAGAGTTAACCTTTTCATATTTTTTTAATCAGTTTTTCTCGGCAATTTTTTTTCTAATGCAGAAAAATTACTTGGAAGTGTGTTGTCCGACATAGATTTTGGGGGAGATAGTGCACTAATCAACACAACCATTATGATAGAAGTTGTGTCTACCAATGAATTTTTGTGCCTAAAACCTATGTTGACTTCCTAGGCGTTTTATTTTTCAGGGTCTGCTAGGATTTTGTTGTTTGTTGCACTCTTGAGATTTGTGAATTGAAAAACAAAAGAAGAGAAAAAAATGTCACTTTTCTCCAAAAAATCACAACAAATGGAAATTTTCTAAAAATATAAAGGGGAAGAAACAACTTACCAAATTCCACTAGGAACTAAAGTGTTCATATCTCTTAAATAGTACCATTTGTTAGAGGTTTTTTTGCACAAGATTTAGCACAAATTTGTTCCCTGTGGTGGCTAGTAGTCTAACATAAAATGTGAGGGTTAAACCCTATAAGTAGTAACCATTCATGTGCGCTAATGATATCTGCAAAAAAGAATAAAATTGACATAAAACAGGTCATGGAAAGTAGATCTAAAGCACATAACAATTACCAGACTTCATTTCCCAAAGATAAAGCTTTTATTAAAATAATAATACTTGTGAAGTAGCTCCCTATTAGAATGGTTGAAGGGGCTTACCCCTTTGGAAGGTTCTTTAATATCCTTTATTTGCAGTTATAGTTACTTGCTCTCTCCAAAACATGGTTTAACGATTCACATGCACCAAAGAAAAATAAACTGAGAATGGTGAGGTTCTAGTGGAGAACATTCAAATGTGATAAGATCAAAGGTTGGATGATGATAATGGTCATGTAGAATGAGAAAACCTCTCTATTTATAAGCAAATGCTAGGTCAAATTTGATGTGGTCAAATAATAAAATATGTGTTGTACCAAATCAAGATCTAACCAATTTAGGCATTTTACTATTATTTGTGAGAGGAAAAGGTTAAAGAAAGGGTCAATAGCCTCTATTTAGATCACTAACTCAAAATTCATGATTTATTGACTTAATTAATAAAAATGGGAAAAATGGTAAGAAATAGTCAATAAACAAATGGGTTTATAAAATTACTTCTAGGTGAAATGGTGAAATAAGTTAGAAATAATTTATAAACAAGGGAAATAACTACAAAGAGTTGGTCCCTACCTTTTAAATTATTATAGGAAATTCAACCTTTTAAATTTAAGGGTTATAAGGTTACTTATTTTATATTATTTGTATTAGTGTAACTATTGTTTATTAGATTGTCTTCTACATATTTTTCATGAGCTTGTCCTTTTTATAATAATGTGCATAATGCATGATCTTTCTACCCCTTTGGCTATATATGATTAAACTTTTTTCGTTTGTGGTTCAATATTTATTTTAAATAACAACCTTTTGTGGTGGTTTTTGTTGAATATAATTAGATGCTAAATGATTTATGTGGCTCTCAACCCCTGTTCGGGCTAACTGGTCAATGGTATGTCCAAAATTTTGTATCAATTTATATAATAAGATTGTCAATGACTGATTATGCTAACTTGGAAAAGGTTAAGGAAAGGGTAAATAACCTTTATTTAGATAAATAACTCAAAAATTAATGATTTATTGAGTTAATTAATAAAAATGGGCAAAATGGTAAGAAATAATTAATAAACAAATGGGTCTATTAAATTACCTCTAGGTGAAATGGCGAAATAAGTTAGAAATAATTTATAAACAAGGGAAATAACTACAAAGAGTTGGTCCCTACCTTTTAAATTATTATAGGAAATTCAACCTTTTAAATTTAAGGGTTATAAGGTTACTTATTTTATATTATTTGTATTAGTGTAACTATTGTTTATTAGATTGTGATCTACATATTTTTCATGAGCTTGTCCTTTTTATAATTATTTGCATAATGCATGATCTGTCTACCTCTCTGGCTATATATGATTAAACTTTTTTCGTTTGTGGTTCAATATTTATGTTAAATAACAACTTTTATGGTGGTTTTTGTTGAATATAATTAGATCTTAAATGATATATGTGGCTCTCAACCCATGTCCGGGCTAACTGGTCAATGGTATGTCCAACATTTTGTATCAATTTATATAATAAGATTGTCAATGACTGATTATACTTTGGAATGATTGTCCAAGACTTTTTGGAGATCTGGAGAAATAGATGATTTTGATGTGGGAACCTGTAGATAACATAATTGTGCAATTATGACTCGTTGTTCTTTCTTTAGAATCTTTGTCATTCCATTAGAGCTGATTATCTTTCCTGGTTTCCCTACGATACCTCTTAATTCAACTTCCTTTCCTTCTGAATTAAATTCCATGAAAAGTTCTTGAAAATTAAAAGCTATTGTACCCAAGGATTGTAGCCATTGGACTCCTAGTACAACATCAACACCACCCATTGGAATGGAAAGCATTGAGATATTCAATACATATTCTCCCACAGATAGCTTGATATTATGGCACTTTCCATAGCAATTTATGGTTCCTCCACTTGCAACCATCACTTGACACTCTGGTGCTGGATATGGGAAGCAATTCAATTCCTTGGCTATCTTACAATGAATAAAATTATGGGTACTACCTGAATCAATCAACACTATTACATTTTTCTTCTTGATATGTCCTTCTATCTTGATAGTTTGAGGAGTGGTAATTCCGGCCAATGCATTAGAAGATATGGTCGGATTCATTTCTTATTTCTCTAGGGTTTGTTCCTGGTGTATATCCTCTTCTTTTGACGTTTCTTGTTCCTTTTTCCTCCTCTTCACAATCTACGTAAAATAATTTCTTCTCAGCACACTTATGGCCTTTAGTTTATTTGCTATCACAACTATAACAAAGCCCTTCTGCTCTTTTTTCTTCCAATTGTTGGGGTGTCAACCTTGTAGGTTGTGGAAGGCTAGGGGAAACAACACTTCCATCCTTATATTTGTGAGTGGTAGGCTTCCTTGTTGCCATAATTTTGCCTTCCATTTTTCTTGCTAACTTGAATGCCTAAACATCCAGAAACCTAACCCTAGGATATGAAGCGCCAAAACTGTGGGACCTGTTTGGGTAAATTAGTACATCAATTTCCCAAGGTCGTAACTTTGGCATATGATCTCCGTTTGGCTATCATAATACCTCTTTTATAAGATCTCAAAGAGTAGGCAGAAAAAAAATGGCAAGCTTATTTGGGCTTTTCAAATCTCTTTGATTTTCCTAAAATTGTCGTTTAGGGCCTCAAACTGGCTCTTGAAGTTTAGGACCCAAAAAACTGCCAAAAATAGTAAAGTGTGCTACAATTAAGGAAAATTAAAAACTAAAAGAGACAGTGTTGGGGGTCCAAGTGGAATAGGAGGGTGGCCACCAATATCCACCTGGATCAGTGTTAGAACTACCAATTGTGGTCAGATCAGAAAATTTTGACTAGACCTTGGAATTTTGAATGGTACTCTTCTCATATCTTGGATAAGATAGTTGGGGCACAATCCATTTACTTTCATAAATATGGAAGTTAATACCACATCCTCCCTATAAAATATTTTCATGGAAAAGTATACAATATTGGAATTTATAATATTTAGCTTAGACAAATAATTTATTGGCAAGGATTAATTTCATAAATCCTTTTTTGTTAGTTTCCCTCCCCTCTCATGGATTCTCATGGTTTGTATCAAGTATTAAACTCTTCATCAATTACAATTGTTTTTATTATTTCAACCCATTTACATTTGCATGCCCATACTTGCATCACTAACATGATTAATTATAATTACAATATCTATGGGGGATTAGAAGATGGGGTGTTACAACTGCCACTACATATTGTATATTATTGATTCACCTAATTTCTTCTCCAAATAGGTTAAACACATACCCACTTTTGTATCTTTTGTGATCATTATCTCTAGCCAAATTTGCATCAACAAAGCCATGTATATCTAACACTTTATCTATTCCTGATCTTCCTTGGTAACATAATCCATAACTAGTAGTGCCATGCAAATATTTTCAAACCCTATTAACTATTGTCCAATGATCCTTCCTTGTTTTTGACATATACCTACACAATACTCCCACTACATGTGTAATATTTGGTCTAGTACAAGCCATTGCACACCTCAAACTACCAATTGAAACAATGTATGGAACATAGGATATGTCTTCTTTCTCTTTCTGTATCTTGGGGCACTAATCTATAGAGAAATTTAGACCTACATGAATGGGTACCTTTACCTATTTATATTCGTTCATATTAAACCTCTAGAATACTTCCTTTAATTTAACCAAGGTTACTTGTTTTCTTAATATCTTTTAATTTCCATTTCCAAAATAAAATTTGTAGCACCAAGATCCTTCATGTGAAATTTAGAGGACAACTAATTTTTCACATCCTATATGATTTCCTTGTTGTTTCCAATCGAAAACATATCATCCACATACAAGATCAAATAAATAAGATGATCACCAGTTAGTTTGACATACACATAATGATACACTTTTCTTGTTGTGAATCCAAGTACTAATAAATAAGTACCAAATTTTGATACCACATCCTTGGTGTTTTTCTTTAACCCATACAAGGACCTTTTTAGCTTATGTGTTGGTTCTTTCTTTCCCTTCATTGCAAATACTTATAACTACTTCATATATTTTTCTTCTTCCAAATCCCCATGTAGGAATTTTGTCTTGATGTCCATTTGTTATACTTCAAAATCAAAAGCAGTAAAAGCATATAAAATAAATCTAATAGAACTTAATTTGGAAATAGGAGAAAAATTCTTACCAAATTCAATTACCTCTACCTGGGAATAACCCTTTGCTACTGTTAGGGTCCTATAATTTGTATAGGATTTCTTGATTATAGATGATTATTATTATGTTTGGAATGTTGGAAATAATATTTCATCTTGCAAATTATTTCCAAAGCAACACCAAGTACTAAGAGTTAGGGAGATTTTTGCATATAAATCTTTGGATCATATCAGAATTCAGGTATTTTCATCAGTCCTATAATTTGTATAGGATTTCTTGATTATAGATGATCATTATTATGTTTGGGATGTTGGAAATAATATTTCATCTTGCAAATTATTTCCAAAGCAACACCAAGTACTAAGAGTTAGGGAGATTTTTGCATATAAATGTTTGGATCATATCAGACTGCAGGTATTTTCATCAGAAAGAGCTCAGAAGCAGCTTTCCAATGGTATATTATTCACTCAAATCCAATTCCCAGATCAAAGGAAAGAGCAAGTTGAAGTCTACACCATTCCAATGGTATATTATAATTTCACTCAAATCCAATTCCCGGATCAAAGGAAAGAGCAAGTTGAAGTCTGCACCAGAAAGCAAATAAGAAGGCATAAGTGAGAAATAATTTATTTTGAAGTATTAAAATAAATTCAAAAATAAATGAATAATCAAAACTTTAAAAATACATGAAAAAATTGTTTATTCCAAAGTCCAAAAGTCCAAAAGTCAAAAGGCCCACCCCGCACTCATGCATTAATTCCCCCATCTTTAAAAGCATAGGGATATGTGCATATTATAAATCGACGGTTATGAATAGGTTTCAGATCCCCCAGCCCCTCCGACATTAACCAGGGGGGGTTATAGAAAGTGGTTTCTCCGACATTTAACCAGAGGGGGGTTCGGAAAGTGGTTTCCACTTTTACTGTACTTCACAGATTTCAACCAGGCCTGGAATTTGATGTACTGTAAGGTGTATTTTAGGTTTCAAGACGTATTTGATGGCAAGTGGAAAATTTAACCCATCAGATATGACGTCTCTTTGATATCTGCAACCTGTCAGAATGACATCTGATTTCAATTTTAAATCATCAAAAATTATAATACCTATACCATTGAAGGGATTTTCCTCTCAGCATAAGTTTAAATACAAGTAGTTGGCTGCACTCTCAATCTCTCGAGCATATCCATATTAAATCCACAACTCCACGATAAAGCATAATTGCATTGAATATTTATAACTGGGAATTCAGGTTTCCAACAACTGTTCTACACTCTCATGCCCTTAGTAACTCCACTCTCAAGCTCTCTGGCATGCCTGCAGTAACTCCAATATGGTGAAATCTTATTAATCAAAATTCAATGCCATGTCACAATAATTTAGTGCACCTAGATTGTGTTACAATGTAATATTTCTAAAATACAGCTCTGCAGAAACGGGGTTCCCCAATCCCCATCTTCAACTATGCCTTGCACCCCAGGGCCCTTCCCATTTCCCACAAGATTCCGGCACCAACCCCATCTCATGCAGGGAAATTTCCTTTTGGCTGCAGGGATCATTTCACAAGCCTTTCTATTGCAGTCCTGTTGTTCATATGGAGGTGAATGTTGTCGAGGACGGCATGGACGACTTGCCCTCTGTTGCCATAGCCCTTCCGATTGAGATGTTTTTGGCATTGTGTATAAATGGAAGGAGAGGAGGATATGACACAATTTTTTAAAATTAAGGTATGCCTCCATTGTCAAAACATGATTTATTTTGTTAATGCAAATTGAAAATTAAAGAACTTAGTTTATTATAAATGGTTGAGATGGTTTTGTGAGTAGATTGTTATTGTTTTTTTCAAATATTTAAATATTGTTAAGTACGTTAGCAAATATTATTATCATAATATTATGTTTTCAAATTTGATTTCTAATTTTCTTAGTGTTTCGTATCTCTTTCTATTGTTTTCTCTTTGAATTTATCATCTTTCAAGTCAATTTTTTTTTTCTTTCAATACAATAGGTGGTCTAACATTTTACAAAATGTTTTTTGGAATACTCATAAAATTTTTGGTAAAATATTTTTATTTTTGGAAACCTAATGCAATTGATCTTTTATCTATATGATTCATGTCAATTTGTTGTATAATGCAATGTCCTATAACACCCATAATTACTTCTAGTTAGAATTTGTGTGTTTATCACTGGATTTGTTAAGGGTTCAAACTTTGTACAATCCTAATAACCAAATTGTTATCTCAACTAAAAACTTTCTGGGATAATCTTTTAAGAAGACACCATATGATTATAAGTTTTTAAAATAGTTATTATATAATAATATGGTTGGTTGCATATATCAAATTCCAAATTTGATATGTTATTCATTTGTGTGAACTTGTCATATGCATTTTGAAACTTCACATATTCAAATTTAAATGGATTGAGATAGCATTCATACTAATAACACTGAATGCACCCAAAACTTTAAATTTATTGACATAAGCGTACCTATGCACTTCACACTTCCTCGAGAGTTGAGAGGCCATCCTCATCCCACTGACATGCCCAACCAGGGTTTAAAATGTCTATAGTTTACATAGTTGCTATCACTGCAGTAAAGCACTGAAGTATTTTGAGGTGTTTTTGACTTGCTAAAGAAATGCTAGGACTTACTCCCAATGTGATTGTGGAGGTTGTACGTTTGATTGAGGTGGTTAGTTTTATGAGTTTTATGAATGTACATGGTTTGAGGTTAATAAAAATTTAGTTGTTTCAGCGAGTGGTATGCACTTGAGGTTGGAGGCTTTTCTTATTTAAAAAAAAATCAAAATGCTATTGTGTATTTTTTAAAATAATTTAATTGTATTTTTGGGTGGATTTTTAAAAATAATTTAATTGTTTTTTAGGTTTAATGTTGATTTAATTAGTTATAATATATTTTGGGTTGTTTTATAAATTAATTGTTTTAATGATTAAATGAAATTGAAGTTCAATTTAATATAATTATAACACATAACTCTTAAATAAGAAGTAAGGATTAGTTGTTTTGCTTATATTTTCAAAAGTCTGAAGAATTTATAATGCTTTGTATGAGTAAGAATAAAAATAAATTATGGATATCTCATTATTATAAATCTTTTAGCCAAAAGCATTAAGTATGAGTCTTAGTAGTTTTTTTCTTCATCAATTCTCTCTCACACATACACATACATATATACTAAATTAAAATCATATAAAATTTAAAGATATAAAAATTAATGGAATTAAGGTCTAATTATTTTTCATTATATAAATAAAAAGTTATCATATGAATAACAAAATCTATATCCTTAAATCCACTTTGCAAATTGAAATAATTTTTAATGTCAAATATTTTATAACATAAAATAAAATTGAGAATGAAATAACTTATTCCTTTAATTTGAACACGAGAATATATGATTTAAAAGAGAGAGAATTAAACAAAAGATATTACTATGGAATAAAATTGCAACAATTAACATGTTTATGCTAACTTAGGAAAAACAAGGCACTTTTAGAGGAAGATTAATGAAAATTGAGATGCAAAAGTAGTTGAAAGAGAGTTTCGAGATAAGGGGAGGTTGACATTCACAAATTTGAGTAGAACGTAAAATGAAGGGCATGAAAAATACAAAAACGTCAAAAAAAAATCATTTGACAGGCAGAGAGGATTTGAAATTCCAAGCCTGCTTTCAACCTCAAGTAATTTTGGACCCCCCTCCCCCTAAACCTCTCTTACTGCCCTCCCCCCTCCGGAATCCATTCACTGTTTTGGTTTGATTTTTTTTTTTTAAATGGCAGGAATGGATTTCATGCGATTATGAAACAAATATTGTGTGGATGGGAGGCTGAATTGACTTCAAAGCAATTATGAAATAAATGCTTGGTGGATGGGAGGCTAAGTTAAAGATATCATGTTAGACAGGGCTGGAAGGTTACTAAGTGGGTAAAACAATTTTACAGGCACAACAGGGAAAAGAAATTTAGTGGATGGGAGGTTAAGTGAAAGAGATAAGAGATGAGGTGAGACAAATTCAGGGATGGAAGGGTATTAAGTGGGTAAAACAATTTTACAGGTAGAATGAGTAAAATAATTTTACAATTACAGGAAAAATAAATTCATGAGAGACAATAAGAGGGAAATTTTGCCTCGTGTAAACGAGTTTTACACATAAGACAAGTAAAAAAGAGTTTTTACAGAGAATCAAGATATTTTTATTTTTACAGGGATAAAAGTAAAAAAAAAATGTTTTAAGGAGAAACAAGACATGGTTTTTGAAAACAACCCATGGATTTTTTAAACAATACATGGATTCGAAAACATGATGGATTTATAAATCATTCTAATAAATATTTTGAATTATGAATTTCATTTAAATATTTGGAAATATTAATTTAAATATATGATTTAAAACCAAATATTTTGTGACAAAACAATTTATTTAAAAGATGATGGATAAGACAATGCACATGACAGCAACAAGATAAACAGGGACAACAATGCTTGTAGAATGTAATGCCCCAGTATAAATGTAAATATTTGACTTTACTGTGGTAAAAGTCAAATTGAATATGATATTATTATCTATTTGAAATTTAATAATATTTTTTTTAAAAGATAAGAAATGTTTTCTTTTAAGAGCTGGCAACTTCTCAAGGAGGAAGTTGGGGAAAAAAGACAGTTGTTGTGATTGCAACCCTAACTACTTTCCCTAACTGGAAGGGCTTCCAGAGGAAAAGAGGGAAAGGGGGGAAAATCTGTGCTGTAGGGACAAGCAAGAAAAAAAAAAAAATGGCTAAGTCTGGTGATGACCAGATAGCCAAGCACTAAGTGCAAGCGTCTTGCTGCGGACAGTGGTCCTGCAAGAGAGCTAGGGGGGAGATTCTGGTCCCGAAAGACGAATCTCAAGGACGGGTGGTAGACTGGAAGTGGGAGAACAGAGGTAATCTCGGCTTCTCGAGTGTTTCGCAAGTTACAGTGGCACAGGTAAGTGGACCAAACCACTTAGAAAGCATTCAAAAGTATTAATGAGGTAGTCAATGTTAAAATGTTTGCACTGTAATGATATAGTAGTTAGAACCTAAGCCTACTGTGGAAGTTGACTCCTACTCTGTGCCCCATTTAAATAAAAAAAAAAACTGTAAAGGTTATCCTAAAACTGAATAGTTCAAAAAACATTCGCTCTTCTACTCTGATAAAATACGAGCAGTGCTCTGCCAAGGAAGTGTAGGGTTCTGCAACAAAAAAAGAAGAGCAGATAACCGAAGCTGGACCATTTTCTAGAGTAATAAAGATTGCTGGGGTAGTGATGTAGGAAAAGATTATAAAAAAAAAATTTAATTAAGCGAGACTTCTGGTATGCCTAGTTCGTTTAACGCTCTGGAGCATGGAAAGAATTGCAACAAGCTGGAAAACATTTCAACCCCAACAAGAATGGCTTGGAACGAATTCAGAAAACAAATTTAGGCCATAATCTTATTTCTAAAAAAGAAAAAGAACAGTTGCGGTGAAACAGGGAGATAGCTCCTAAAGACCAGGCTCTATCATAACCTTGCCGTAGAAAGTTAAATTAGTTCCTGCGAGAAAAGAATGCAACCCAAGGTGCACCAGGAACCTGGGTGTAAGGACTCAGGTCTAAACCTAAATGCTTGTCGCAACATGAATTAAAATTCAGAAGGAATACCCGTTTATGTTGTCTCTAAAAGATGGTCGACCCCGTTCTCTGGGTGAACAGGCTTCCAGAATTCCATCTGAAAACTCAAACCCCAACTATAAGCATCCTTTCAAAACCCCATCAGAGATAACTCAGTTAACGCTCAAACAAGAATTAGCAGATGATTATACTATCCAAGTCGATTTACAAACAAGAATTAGCAGATGATTATACTGTCCAGGTTGATTTACAAACAAGAATTAGCAGATGATTTTACTATCCGAGTCGATTTACCAAACAAAAAAAAAAATATAATCATCACCTCTGCAGAATAGCAAAGCTAAAGGAGCCAAAAAGAAATAACAGTCGAAGGACAATAATACATGATAGTATCGCTTGAAAGCAACAAAAGTACTCTATGGAACATAACCTAGGAAGAAAACCTTCCAGATGCACAAAAACTTCCAATTTATTACCCATTAAACAAGATTACAAACGTATGTGTCTTCCAGTGTTAAAAAAAAAAACTAAAAACAGAGATGGGTCATACTGTAGGAAACTTATTACATTTACAAAGTTGGCCAGTGTGGCTCAAAAAAAATCTCAGAGGTGAAAACCCTCGAATTTAATCTGCTTCTTGAAAAAAAAAATAGCACAAGAGCAACAGGACTCAAGCTTCCGGACCGAAACCAGAGAGGTATTGCCTCTACAATACATATACATTAGCAAATACCAAATATGAGTATTTAGTTCGAGAAGATAGCTAGACTACACAGGAAGGGTTAATCATCCCTTCTGCAAGAGATTAATAAAAGAACTGTAGCTTAATGTAACACAACCAGGGCAGAAACCCTCATACCCGGCGGAAACCTTGAAGGTAACCCCACTCCTGGAAGGCTTCGCTCCCAACTGGAACCAAGCTTGAAGCCAAAGTGGAAGTGACCTTGCATACAACCACCATAGATAGGTTAAATAACTGAAGAAGTTCTCAGAGAAAAGGAAGAGAACTTAGTTTGCAGAGAGGACAGGGTTTTACCAATGTTGCAACAAAGAAAAATGAGAATAAGTAACTACACAGCTGAAATCTTACCCGGTAATCCAACTCTGGTGGTGAGGACAGGGTTTGGCAATCCAAGCACCCTTCACAAACTCCATAGAATCCTGGATCGAAGCGAAGAGAAAAAAACTATGGATGGAAGCAGCAGACCGAGCAGAGAAACAAGAGAAACGACGGATGAATGAGTCCCCAAATCGATACCAAGGATTGTGAAAGTTGAATGAGCCATCCACAACCGTTGGATCGCTCAGCAAATCCCAACACCATCAATTCAAGAGGAATCCCGAGGTGGTAGCTGAGCTATTGAGGACTGCACACGCCACGTACAGTGGATAGTGCAGGCAATTAATAGACAATCCGAATTAACCAGAATCCAAGCTACTAGCCAACGAATAGAGATCACTTAACACAAGTTTCAATGCCAACCAACAGCTTAGATTGACTTGCCTTGACAAAAGAGTCATGTCTAATTGATACAGCGGTACGACTTCATGAGTGTATGGGTTAATGTATATATTTGATAGGGATTGGGGTAAATCAGTGAATGCGAATATATATAAATTATGCATTTACATAATGTTGTAAAAAAAAATTTAAACTGGGTACATGACATAGAAAGAGGGACATTACAAACATCTACCAGCAAGACAAACAACATTGCTCATTCAAAGGCCGAGTTACCACCGGAATGCCCAAAAACAACATATTTCAAGCAATCAGTAAACCAATTCCATATTTGAATGCACAATACTTGCAGGCAATTCAGAGTTTCTAGCAGGAAAATTAGAGATATTATCTTATCTTTAGTTTATTATGCAGGATTTCTCCAGAAATAGCCACAATCAGCAACAATTCACTTTAAAGGTTGAACATAAGATCAGAAATAGTATAGACTTCCTATTACTTAGTTGTATTTTGGGAAATATCTACATGTTTTTGGTAGATATTATTTGTAATAATTTTTATTCAAATTTTCCTGAGATTATTAGAGAATATTTTGTAAATCAATTCCTTTTTGGGATTTGATATTAGTTTAGCAGAAGATCTCAGGATATTTTGTAATTATTAGTATAAATACTTCACTGTTTGAAGTATTAAGGGTTTTTTTCTGAATATAATTTCGACTACACATTGTAATTTTGAAGTACTGGAGCATCAATAATACATGGACCTTTTACAGGATTCATGTGGTGTCTTGAATGGTGGTGTGTTTCTCGTCTTTATTTGTTTAAATGTTGTTATTTATCCCTTCTGTTTTTCAAAATCTGAATTAATCAACAAAAATTGTGATAAATAGGATTTGTTATCAAGAGAGCCCTATTTTAGATGTTGTTAAATTTAATGTTTTCCTCTGAAGTCAGGATAAAGAATTCTTAATCTCTCATTGTTCTCTACTGAAACCTTACCCTTCTACCTTTCCACCATCCATTTACACTCTGAAAAGATCCATTTACAGCACCTAGCTTTCCCTGTGAGAACTCCTTTAAAAATTGATGAACAAACTCCAGTTTAGTTTATAGACTCCATAGCCCAATGGAATTATAACACTCAAATCAACCAAACCTTTCAAAGAAAAAAAAACAAGTACAATCATAGCTAGCCTAAAATTTATCTATAAAACATGGCTAAATCAAATAGAGTTATCCCTCTCTGAAGTTGGCAGGGCTAGATCCCAACTTCCAAAGTGGTTTTGATGATGTCCTATGTGCAGGGAAAATTTTAAGAACCACCCTAAATTTATATGCATAATAGATGGGTGAATCCCCATCATACATAGGAAAAATGGGAGGCGATTTTATCAATAATATAATATGTATATATAATTATTTTGACGAATCTCTCACCAGATTATATTATCTTGTAAAGTCATGGAAAATCTTTCACTGAATTATAAAATCTTGTAAGATATTGGCAAATCTTTCACTGAATAATAAAACATTGTGAAGTCTTGGCGAATGTTTTGTTAAAGTATGAAACCATATATGATAATAGGAAAACATATTCATTAAACTGTAATATACTAACATACATGTTTAGAAAAAAGAAACAAAATTTTCTCTTCCTACAAACAATGTTGCAAGTTTTAGTGGCCGTGTTTGTCAAGGTCTTTACTGTACACTCTTTCATATCCTTCTATTAGTTTTGATAATATTCCGCAACAAAGTCCTTATAGGTGTTGATCTTGACCACCAGTTCTGTCAAGGTAGGACAAATTATTTTCTCTACCACTTTTTTCAAGCTATGAGAGATTAATGTTTGTATAAATTTTGTTTTGCTTTTCTCCCAACTTATGTTTCCTTGAGTGTTTCCATCACTACCTTGTTGATTCCATATCAAACCAATTTGTCAAATGCTAGCCTAACTGTGACAAAGGACTTTCTTGCTTCTACAAATTTGCGGCCTCATTGTAAGGAGAAGTTTTCATATTTACAGGGGCAATTTATAAACACTTTCATTCACTCTTCGGGTAGTTTTTAAGCCATCGACCTTCAGGTAGTTCATCCTTCCATATGATATTTGGTCATTACACTTTGTTCTTCAAGAAATATATAAGCTATGAAAATCATTCTACCATGTCATGAAGTGTTGAATCGAGGGAATCCCATAGCCATGAACCTTACCTATGGTCTTACGATGCAATCTTATGTTTTGAGTCATTGTGTTAAAGTCCCTCCTCTTCAACCAGGCTTTATACAAGTAGGAAAATGAAACAGGGCCCCCTTACTTACCGACCTTCCTTTCTCTTACTTGAATAGTTGTATCTTACCCAACCAACAAATGGTTCCTACCTTGAATTATGGAGTTTAATAGACCAACAATAAAATATTTATGTAACTCTGGTCCCCACCACCTGAACACCTTATGGCCCAGCACGAATGAAGGCATGTTAAGGATTTCTTCATTAGTCTTTGTAAAGATCATTTCAATTCATATTCATCATGGCTTTCGCTAACCATTCATGTAGGTTCACTTGGCTTGGTAATGCAAATTGTTCATTAATGCTTCCCATCACTCGACCACCTTCAATCATATTCATTTCAACAATTTCATTTTGATTAGCATTTGTAAAATTTGTATGTGGTTTTTGTCATCAACAACTACTATTTTTTCTTGAATTGCTCCATCATATTCTTAAGTAGCATTTCCATGTTCATCATCATCACCTAATAGATGATAACATCCTTGAGGTAGACTCAACATGTTTATAACAACTTTTGCATCTTTATCACCAGGTATTTCAAAAACTTGGCTACAAGCCTCATCATTGGTAAGAGCATCATAATTGACTAGCCAAATTCCATTGCACCTACATTCCACATTAATATTAGAGGGTGTCAAGGTCCTTTCAATAGATATGCTAGCAATTTCAACTATTTCAAGCCTTTTACCTCTCTCCATGGGTTCTTTTCCATCCAATTTATTCTCTCAAACCTTAAATAATTCTTAAAAGGCGGGTTGCAACTTATGAGTAATGTCTAAGCAGTGCCAAAACTATGTATGCCTATCGTGTTTTCCTGTGTGGTTTGTAAAACTATGTTGTTGTGATGGCCATAAAAAATTAACAAGTATATGTTTGTAAGATAGATGCCTCCAGGTAAAAAGTGACAAAATGGTATAGCCAAATCATAAACAATTATTTAGTCATCCATGCATTTCGAATGTGCAACCACAAATATTCATTGCTCACAATTCTTGACATGGTTCTTCATATTTTTATTTCCCTAAAACAAATATAGCTTAGACATTGATAAACCAATTGTAATTGCATAACAAAATATAGTTATCAAGCAACCAAGTAGCTCAGGCACAATCCCAATCATGATGGTGCCATTCTTCACATTCCAAATTATATCTTCAGGCACTTACCTCTTACCAGGGAGTCCTTCTGAATACTTGTTTGTTAGACATGATCCAATAGCTTCCATAACCACCCAGGATGTAAAAAATTTAGAAGAAATAAGTTCCAAGCCATTGAATTGTGACTGCTTTTCTTTCTCAATTATCAAATTCATTTCAGGATCGAGCTCACTCAGAGGAGGAACTACAAAGATTTGTTTTCCCTCTACACAGAGTAATTTACAAACAAGATAAAGAAATCACAATAAATTTAGTACCCTCGGTAACTGAGGCACGGTTTGATAGGAGCATTAATTGTATTATTGAGGTCTACAATTTATGTTTGCTGGCATCTGAGGGGAATCTAGATCAAGAACAAAGTCTTTATCAAGCCATTCACTAACCATTAACTCAACAAAACTATAAATAAAACTGAGGTATTTGACATAGTTCATTAAATGAATATAAGAAACTTACTTGCAGCAACTCAATTCACCAATGAATCTTCTAAACACCTCCAAGTTAAACTATATTCAACTATGATCTGTGCTTTCTTCACTTGGTCTTCAAATGGAAAGATTATCAAGGATGTCACATAGGCTATCTATACATGTAGAAATTTCACCAAAAACAAATACATAAATAATAAATCATAGTGTGAATTGGGAACAACATGCACACTTAGGAAGTTGCAAGATTGCACCAGCATGAACGCCAAAGGATTTCCCTTTGTCAAGCTTGTTGTGATACAAAAAGGTTTATATGATGGGCATAGCCTCAAAGTTTCAAACCTCCTAATTCTCTGCTTTTCTGTTTCTAGGGATTCCCCAAAACTAGTTGTGAAGTTTTGGGCATCAAATTTGCAGTTGGGTTCAAATTATATTGACCCAACTAGCCCATCCCTACTGCTCCACTGCCCATTATGACCTACAATTAATATGTTTTCACCTGAAACAAGAGCTATCCTATGTGCCCACTTTAAAATGTGAAAAATAATCAAATATCAAGAGACATGTGAATCCAGAACTTGATGTATTGTGGATAATTGTCTGGCAGAGGTAGGCATGAAAGACACCAAAAGCAGCACCAGTTCAAATTTGCCTCCTGCACATTGCTAACTTGGGCTCGAATCACAGATAATATACGGAACAAGAATATCACACTTGCAGGAGCAGCTGACTTGGCTTCGAATCGCAGATAATAAATAGAACAAGAATATCACACATATTTGCAGATAATATATATAACAAGAATATCATCTTGGCAAGCACCAACAAAGAAAGGCCATGGATAAGTTTTATCAACCTTCAGATTGCAACCCACCTTGGAATTTTAACCTTTGGAGTCATTTTTATGCCTTCATATAGGTATTTTATTTGATGATGTACCTAAAAAGGAGGGATCTCCTTGTCTACAAAATTTGTATTCCTTCTTTCCTATCCAAATGGCTCTAGAGGCAATCAGGGGCAATAATCTATGTTATTTGAGTGCTCTATCATCAAACATTCCAACAAGGAAGCCTCCTGCCAAGTACCCTATCCTTAAATAAGGGGAGAATAACACCCCATACCTCCTGAGCAAAAATACAAATGAACACCAGCACGTGGTATATTGTTTCCCCTTCACATTTGCATAGAGTACAAATTCTAGGACCCTACCTTGCCCTATTTTGTAGAACCTCTCACGTAAAAACATTATTCGTTAGGGCCAACCACATAAAAATCATGGATTTAATTGAAGATTTAACCTTCCAAATCTTATCCACCACCAAGCTACTACTACTGCTTCATCATCAAAGATAGCCTTGTACCGTAAGTTAGCTGTCAACAATCATATGGCAGGATCATTGGACCATATAACTTTCTTGCGTGAAGAATACATGGAGACAACTCTTTGCTCCTAAATGCAACCAATGATGACTTTAAAAAAAAGAATTGCTTCATTTTGTACTGAACAACAACAAAATATATAGAATTTCCTTGTGACAGAGTTGCTAAGATGGAATCTTCATCTACAAACATTTAGCTATCAGGATGAGAAAATGCAAATCAAATTTCTTTCGTATTCCATAGACTCCAACTGCAAGATCAAAAAGAACACATCAAGTTTGTCTACCCCAACATGCCAACAAGTAGCAAACCCCAACTATATAATATAAGAAAGTAGTAGGTATCACAAAGGCCTGAAGGGGATCTAATGGAAAGAAGTGACCATTGTCAGAAGCCTTCCAATCAATATATAACTATATAAATGTAGATTTATTATTATTTTAATTGGAAATCTTCAATTAAATAATAAAATTTAATGACGTCTCTCCCAATCTAAATTTCTTATTAGCATAATTCACTACCTTCATACGTATTGCATTTTTTAACAACGTTGTAACATGTGGATTAATTTCTTTTTTGGTGCACAATCTCCGCCTTTTAGGACAATACGGTGCAGTGGCCCAACCCCTACAGATCATTACGACAAACTAAGAATAACAGAGAAGATGAAAGGTTGTACAAACCAGCATATTTTTCAAACAACTAATCGAACATCAGTACCTTAAATTTTTCATGAAGATATCATATTGAGGATGTTTGAAAAATGGTGGGAAATCTGGGCAGTGACTATCTCTCTTCTGCGAGGGTGATATGGAAAGAGTGATAAGATTTCATTGTTTTGATTTTTTTTGCTAAATCAGAAAACCAATATTAATGAAGATATTGGTATTTTTTACTAAATTTTGTGAAGTGACTAAATGTAGCATTAACCATTCATCTTAAGATGTTTTTTACAATATAATTTCCTAAGTCTTTTTAATATCTTCATTATCATAAAAACCAAACTATATCCATCTTAACTCCACATCTACCACTCTTAGAGGGATGAAATCTATTTATCCCTCTCAGCACCTGGTAAACTCGAAATTAAGATGGATCTAAGCTGATTGAATTTCCCCTTTAAATAGTCTATGCTCACATGAATACCATGGTATTGCCATGGGTCAATACCATGGGTTATCATAAACCTGAAGCTTAAAAACTATTATTAGTAATTAATAAAAATTAATAAAATTAATAATTGATTTTTTTTTTTTTTTTTTTTTTTTTTTTTTTTTTTTTTAACTGAGTTAAAATGTTGAAGTGACATTAAATCACAAGATCTATGTTTAATTTTGATCTACCAAGCCCTGAGAGGGATCAAATATTTAAATATGGATCTATGCTGGTTTAATTCCCCACTTTAAATAGGCTACATTCCATGTGAATACCATGGGTCAATGCCATGTGCCATCTTTATATTTAGGCTTCACCTAAATATAGCACATTTTTTTTATAAGGTGACTTATGAAGTAAATATAAAAAAAAATGTTTTATTTATTTACCGTACCTCTCGTTTATTTATATTTTTATTAATTTACCATACCTCTTTTATAAATATGGTATTTGGCTCATAGGATTCATTTAAATAAAACCTTTTTTTAGCCTTTTTAAATAGAAAGAGGGTTATGGACTAAATATAGAAAGAGGTTTTATTTATTTACCATACCTCTAGTTTATTTATATTTTTATTTATTTACCATACCTTTGGAGTAAGTATAAAAAGAGGTTTTATTTATTTACCATACCTCCACTTTATTTATATTTTTATTTATTTACACGTTTGCCATCGATGAAAACCAGATTTGAAAACAGAGAGCCGTTCACAAAAGAAATCAAGGCGATTAGGACCAAATACAACCTCCCAAACTAGGCGAACCAGATTAAATGAGTCTTTTCATAGTTTATTTGCCCCCTTTTTTTGGGATATATATATATATATATATATATATATATGTATGTATGTATGTATGTATGTATGTATGTATGTATGTATGTATATTAAATAAAAGTTGGGCTAAATATATGAAATGGGTGTTTTATAAAAATTTCGCCCCTCTAAAATCAAAAACCCCTTAAATTTTGCCCTTGGGCTAAAATTCGCTCCTAAAATTTACCATGCCTATGTGTTTACTCCCTCAACCTCAAAAACACAAAATGACAACAACTACTATTTGAGCTTTGAATTTCTCCACTTTTCCTTCTTCTTTCAACTTCTTCTTAAACACCCTTTATTTCCAATCTTATTTCTTCCAGCTAATAACTCCACTAGATCCCAAGCCTCCTTCTTGTCCAAGGATACTATTTATTCAACAAAGTTCCCCATACTTTGAATCCACTACCTCCCTAATTATTTTAGGTTCATCATCAATAATAAACAAAGAAAAATTATAATGGAAATTAGGTGGATTATACCTTTCTAGTTTCCTTATTTCTTGAACCGATCTCCTCAATACTAAAGTATGTGGCTCTTCTTCTTTTTATTCTCGTTATTCTGTAGAGTCAAATTCATCACCCTTTAATTCAAACTCTATCTTATTTGGTTCTTTCTCCCTTGGTAGGACTTCTTGTTCAACAACATATTTTACTTCTCTAAATACCACATATCAACTATACACAACCTTCTTAGTTTCCAGGTTTTGACCCAAAAATATGCTTTTGGATCAACATGATGTTTCTCCACTTTTTAATCATCCCAAGCTAGTAGGAGGATTACTCGTAGAAATCTATAAAGATTTGGTACTAGTCAAATTCAAGGGTAGGAGTCATAGTTAATATGTCCCTTTCTTAGTAAAGATAAGGATATTACTTCTAGAGTTTTCGTTAATCTTATATGTGAATTCTTAGACACTAGAAGAATATCAATTATCAGTTTAAGTTGCTTGAGTTCAATTCAAAATTAGTTATAGGTTTGAGGTTTCTAGTTTAGTAAGTGCATCAATGATTAATCATAAGCTTAGTAAGGATACAAGGATTTAAAAATATAAGGTTACTTAGCCTAATATCAGTTGTTGGTCATCTTCAACACAATTATCAACATCATTATATCCATCGACCCTTGTCAATATTTAAGTAAGCTCAATCCAACATGGCCTCAACTTGTTTGAGGGCCCCAATCTTCTTCCTCCTTTGGGGGTTGGGGGTGGGGAGAATATATGGATTAATTATGAATTATAAAACCATCCCATAGCGTAATTCCACATTTCAAGGATTCTTAGTTCATATTTCATGAGTTGAGGACTTAGTTTGCACATTTTTCAATGTTATCCCCTTTTGCTAGTCATTAGGTGGGTTCCATGAAAACGTCATCTTTCACCAAAAAAAAAAAAAAAATCTGCTTATTTTATAGAAATTCTAATGGCTTTATATGTAGGGATCAGAATAATCTTTCCAACAAGCTATCATGTCCATGATTATGAATATGTATGATTACTCAATGAACAACAAGAAGTACATGCCTCCTAAATGGCCCAAAATCATAGCTTTGATATCTAGGGTAGTGCGATACATTTCCAATGGTATATCATATGCCTAGTTTCAACCCTTGGTTGTTTGGGACGATCCTTAACAAATTCAAGACTAATTTCAGAGGTTGATTTGGTGATATTGTTTTACGGTTTAAAAAACGTTGTTGATAGCAAGAGAATTAGAAAACTTAAGCCTTATTATTGTGATAGACTCAAATATATTTCTAAGGATTCCTCGTTGGTCTCATTCTAACATCATATGACTCAATTAGAGCTATCACAAATCTATAAATAGTTTGAGGCAATATGGTATGATCAACTCACATGGTATAGTTTCAAAACAGTTAAAATAATACCTACCTCTAGGTTTTGTACCTAGAATCTCAAAAGAATCATCGATACCTTTACAAGAATACTTCATTTTCCCAAATTGAGTATCAAATGATCTTATGGAAATTTTCATAAGTTTGGATAACACGTGAGCCCCATGGATAGATCAAGGTTTAAGGGGAAGTCTTTTGGGATAGAATTGAAGGCCTTAGTGACATAATATCATACCATTGAATAGGTATTTATAATGGAATCATCAATATTTTTTTATGGTATTCCCTGGGTTGAATTTTGACTCTGTCTTATTTGGGTCCCTTTATCACCTCCACCAGTTATATATATATATATATATATATATATATATATATATATATATATATATATATATATATATATATATATATATATATATATGGAAATGGGGAGGAAAACAATTTATTGATAGGCTAATATTAAGTTTTCAGACCTCACTCTATACACAACCCTCTTTTTAACTTACCTGGATTACTTTGAAGCACTAACAACTTGTTCTTCACAACTTCTAGCCATATTACATGGCATGGTTGCAGTTTTCCTTTAATTTTTTGCTTCTAATTCTAATCGTTTTGCATAATCCATTCATTAGTTAGTTGATTTAAACATGGGATACCTATTTAAACAAGTTTGGACTACATCTCCAAGATCATAAGTGTGTGAACAACTCATTTTTCACATATTTTAGTTTATTGTTCTGAAAATCAACAAGTTCATTTTTAGTATCCCTCCCCCTCGAAAATACTTTTTGGCCTTTTTCAGCCAACCAGCGAGCTAAGGAAGGAAAATACCCAAGTTGGGTGGTCCTATAAGGGCTTCCAGAGAAGTTTTTCATGTCTCCTTCTCACTTTTCATCACCTTACATAGTAAGTCCATCTAAGGTGCAATTAACCTTTGCCTTATGCTAAAGAGGTTGTAACCAACTTCACCGCTAGATAGGTAGGATATGTTTCAATAGAAGGATTTTGTTTATAACACATCCCTTTTTTGGTGACTCCATTAGGGAAAGTTAAAAATATTTTTGTCTTTTCTATGTCCTAAACTTTCAATTGAGCAATGAATACAAAGCATTTTATATAGTCCCTCCATCCATATTTACCCCATCTATGGCACATAAACGTAAGGCAAGGGCATTAAGCAATCTATTGAATTTATTTGGTGATTATTGTAGTTCAATTTCCTTTGTAATTTCATTGCAATAGGGAGACTTAAGTATCTTTGATATTCCTCTTCATACACCTTGTCAATATATGATCTCACGTATCAACCTCATTTGAAACAATGACTAACTATCATATTTTACATTTCATTTGGACGAAAATTGAAACAAAATTGTTCTTGTTTAGTTGGGTAAATTTAGCAACTTTTTAGAAGAAGTATGTTAATTTTCATGATAACCCCCTTGTAACTAGGACACATTACTTGATTCCCTCACAAATTGTTGAGTTGGAAACATCCCAAGGCTAATAAAACACTATCCCCTAGGATTACAAGAAGTTGAAGTTTGTAGAAAACATTGAGTGGTGAGTCACATATATCTATGAAACCAAGCAAACATACTACACCTATCATACCAAATGAGTGACCCTATTCCCCTTCTTCCATTCAGAACCCCATACTAAAACAATCACTAGTTAATCCATCAATAGTTATAATTCCTCAAGTTAATCACTTTATTTTTCAAACAACTATTGTTTTCCCACAACATATATCCAAATAGAAATGCCTTGGAAACCTAGTATGCCTTTTTTCTTGAATCGTTTCACACCACATGCACCAAATTAGGTCCCTACGTTTAGTGGCATTGGTCCATTGAATGTTGAGGAGCATATATAAAACGTATGATGCATTGACACTCATGGATATAAAAACTCTTGATTTTATCATTAGGTTGTTTTTGACAACCTTTGAGGTGGAAGCAATGACATGGTACTGGTTACTTCCAAATGATAGTATCCTAGATTGGGACACTATGATTCAATAATTCAAGAATCACTTTCAAGGAGTGGATGATGTGGCTTTCCTACTTAGGGATTTCATAACTATTTCTATTCATCGGGGAGATCCAATCTGTAACTTTAGTTAAGGATTTACCTCCACCTTGTGAAAGATTCCAACCACTTCACAATCCTATAGAAACAACCTATTTCATTACTACACGACATCAATGTATCCAAATGTAAAGTACATGTTGAAAGAAAAATAGGTAACTATTCTAGATGCAACCAAGGTTGGTGCCTTATACATTGAGAAAAACATGGAGGAATTTAGTGTGGTTTCCTAATCTATAGTACAACCTCATTTTTAACACAAGACCTAGGAATGCAATATTTTTAAATATGATTTTTCAACTTGAGCCTTTACTAGCCCAAACCCCAAGGATAAAAGAGAGGGAATTTTCTAAAACATTGAAATTATTCATCAACATTCCAACCACTTCACAATCCTATAGAAACAACCTATTTCATTACTACACGACATCAATGTATCCAAATGTAAAGTACATGTTGAAAGAAAAATAGGTAACTATTCTAGATGCAACCAAGGTTGGTGCCTTATACATTGAGAAAAACATGGAGGAATTTAGTGTGGTTTCCTAATCTATAGTACAACCTCATTTTTAACACAAGACCTAGGAATGCAATATTTTTAAATATGATTTTTCAACTTGAGCCTTTACTAGCCCAAACCCCAAGGATAAAAGAGAGGGAATTTTCTAAAACATTGAAATTATTCATCAACATGAATAACCAAATCCTCTCCCTAAATAAAAATGTCAATGACTTGTAATTTGTTGCACGTATAAGGGAAACACTTCCCTTTCTCTTAGTCTTCCTCTGTAACCACGTGGCCCACATTTACCCACTTTCATCGGCCTATCGGGGTAAACATTAGCTGAGGGCTACTATGACATGAATCAACCTCCTAAGTACAGTTAAGGAAGTGGAATCAACAAATTGAAACTTTACTGACCTTCCTCAGAAGCTATACGACCCCAAGGAGCTAAAAAACCACTGCATGTGCCTAGACCCTAAGCTATATTGTTTTTTCACTAACCTAGGCTTCCATTAGCATGCATAAGCCTACAAGTTAGTGATTGCAATCCCAATTTCTTAGTCCTGAGCCTCTAACCAAGAGATTTGTGCCACCTTTTCAGGGCTAGACTCCAAATCACTACCCAGAACTTGATGAGAATTTCCAAAACAATAAATAACACAAAGAGAAATCCTTTAATAGAAAAATTAATCAATGACTTGACCTAACCAAGCCTAACCATGACATACATTTTGTTAAACACATTGTGAACATGTAATCTACAAGTCATGAATGCATATATGAACATAGGGGTCTCAAAATTATCTGAGAATCACCAAGGTGGTCTAATTCACTCTCATAATTGATACAATAACATTATTAGCTCATGCATTCATTAACCATTCATCAATTAATCAAACATATTGATAGCCATAACTAGAACCTGTTATGAAACGATGCTTATAACCATCATATAACTAGAATAATAACAATAGTAAAAAAACCATCAAATACACATCATAACAAGTACATTTACTCATAAAATACAAGAGGAAAATAGCTCTTATTAACATATGCAAAATCCAACCAACTCAAGGACTTCCACGTACCACCGAATCATAGATTGGGCTAAACCAAATCATTCTTTCAGCCAATCACCTCAATGTCATATTCCAAGCATGAATGTGAGATCTCGTGGAATAAACAAGGAGAAAACAAAACCATGGCTTCCATAGGCTAAAACACATCAACCCTCAACCAGTGATTCCACCTCACAGTTGAACATCACTAACCATCATCAGATCGATCTTTGCCCAAGTTGTCTAGGGCTCCAAATCATTTGTTCCAACTCGACTCCAGGACTAGTAACTCAACCCACTGTTTCTACAGGGCTCTAGAGTGTTTGTCCAACCAAGGCTCTAGGACTAGTAACTCAACCCACAACCATAAGTAACCTGAGTACCAATCTACAACAACAAGTGGAGAAACCCACAACACCATGGCTATCCAAGAAATGGAAAGGCTAGGAAAAACCGTTGTCAATCCAGGTAATCCTCCATGCCAATGACAAATCATAACCAAATAACCACATGCATATACCATGCATGCCAAAACTAACAAGGAAATCATACATTCAACTTGATACCTCCAAATAAATCCATCTGTAGTCGTTGATCCAACTGTTCCCTTGCGTTTTCTTGCTTTCCTTTTCCTTCTTTCTCCAAATCCAATGTATGCCAAAGTGCTCCAAGAATACTCTAAGTGTGCAAGAGTAAGAGAGAATGAGAGAATATAATAGAACTCCAAAAATGAACTGACAGAAGTCTCAACTGACAAAATCTACAAACTGATCCTTAGAATACTTTTTATCATTGAGGCCTCTATTTTCTTCATTTTCAATCAATTTCCTCCTCATGCAAATCTATGACCTTTCACCTTATTTTTCTGCTATTTTCCTTTATTTTCATAAATAAATGGAAATTAATGCCTCTTTACCTTTGCCAATTTCCTTAGCCATAATAAACAAAAAGTGACACCCACTAGGATGTTTTTCTCGCCACTAATCTTGGAATAAGTGTCCCATGACCTTGGTCTTATATTTTTTTTTTTACATGGAAATTCAACCAGGGGTTGTTAAAGAACCCTCCCCCTTTGGGGAACACTGTCCTCGGTATTATATGACACCTATGACCAATAATCGCCAAAAAAAAACATATTTCCCATGGAGCTTTATAACACAAATCATTCTGATATTTACAATAACAACCACACATACACTCGTGCACATTTGCTTCAACCAACAAATAACCATATTTTCTATGGATATTTATAAACTCGGCTCAATACAATATTTACAATAATATACACATGTACAAATATGCACATTTTCTCAACCAACAAATAAAAGGATACGATGCCTACATCAGCAACAAGGGAATCCAGAGGCTCACACCTCCACCCTCAAATTAAAACCAAGATTCATCTCTTTCCCAGGAAATCCAGAATCCACTACCAAAGTAAAACCTGCATCCAATTTCCAACTCTATGATCCTTGCACTACTTGTTCTCTCAGTGAATAGTTACCGACTCACTGTTCTAGGGCACACTCCCAATGTGTTTTTGATTCCATCTAGAAATGCTAATGACGAAAAACAATGTATTCCCTGACCTTCCCTTCTTTGCTACACAGTCCCTCAGGTAATCCAGTCACCCCCTTTCATGTAGTCACACTACTTCCATGTTTTGTGGGCATCCCCTTCCCTGCTACACAGTCCCTTGAGTGACCCCTCCCTTGGCAAGGTTTCCATGCATCGGAAGGTCCAAAAACCAAGGCGCATTCCTGCCTCAAAACCATCATACCAGTCATAGCATGCTCATGAAAATCAATGGACACTATTTAGTACCAATGTCCCACAATGGTCCTGCTCCTGAATGCTTTTTACTAGCATACTACTACATGTTCCAATTCCTTTTGTTGTTGGTGTGAATTCTTGTAGTCAGTTCTAACCACCCAAACCAATTTCAACCACCTAGCCAGGTATTTTCCATGATTTCCTATACCAAGCACATAATTTTCGTTATATTAAAAACAAATTGAAATAAATTAAAATCATACCTCATTGATGGCCCATCAATAAGGTACACTAGAAATTCTATTTACTTCTTGTCACAAAAAGTCAAACTAACTCTGTGATCAAATCATCATGTATAAACATATCACATCCAGTTAGCTCAAAACATAACCATCATAAATCACATGTAACCATCATAAATCAGTGTCATAAATCACATGAAAAATTAAAACTAAAATAAAATACTGATACTTATCCTTCAATCAGTTCTTTGCTTATGCCTTTGTTCTTTGTCCTTTCTGTACACACACTAGATTAGTTTCCAAACCCAGACCTAGTACCTTCTCTTCTCTTCAATCGCGTACACATACATACAATGTACATCACACGCATACACCCACACATGGTGTACCACACAACACATACACCTACATCCAATGTACAGTGAAAAACATAACCCTACACCCAATGTACCACACAACACAATGAATACACGTGTCACAATACAATGACTACATAATACACATAACATAGTACCACATGTATACAACACAATGTGTACGATATGTACACAATACCACATGTGCACAACACTTCTTTCACAACGTGTACACAACACCACATGTATACAACGCCACCTCCACAACGTGTACACATCACCACATGTACACAACACCACATGCATGCAACACCACATGTACCACATGCGCACAACACCACATGTACAACATGCACACCGCACCATATGTACACAACACCACATATATAACATCCACACAATGCCATATGTACACAGAACGCTCATACAACATGCACACAACACTATATGTGCACAACACCACATATCCAACATGCACACAACACTATATGTACACAGTACCGCATATGCAACATGCACACACCACTATATGTACACAATACCACACATACCACATGCACAAAACACCATATGTACACAGTACCACATATGCAACATGCACACAACACTATAGGTACAACATGTACAACAAATACACAACAATAGTATTGCACATCCAAAGACCACACATTGACTCTACCAAGCAACCTTGCTTCTAGTGTCTTTCCACTATTCATGCTTGTTCCAACATGTCGCAGATCACACTGATTTCATTCTACTGATGTATCACCCAACATAAAATCATAGATCTGTCAAGGCTACTCTTCCCACCTTATTCCTCATAAACCAGGGACATCTTCATGCCATTCACTTGCATAAGCAATCATTCCTCCACAAGAATGGTCCCTGGTGATCCTGCTAGACAACAACATACATACATACATATATACATATAAACATCAATATAAAGCAATCATGATCCCTTAAGACCCTGTCAGACAACAACATAAGCACATACATATATAGACATCATCATAATCATAATCACAACATAATTACCAGATATCATAAGTTCAAGGTTAAGAGAACTTCCTTTATCCATGCACAACATGCACAACATTGAGAACAACAATTCCCAACATAGCCAAGACATCTGATGCCTCAAATCCACTCACCTTACCTTTCTTAGTTACCTTTCTCATGATTGTCCTGCCACTGTGCATTTACTCCAATGGACCCCACCAATCCAACGGGTTGCCATATTCTTGCCTTTCGCTGCCCTTACTTATGCACTGGCTTCATCTAGGTCTTACATTACTTGTTAGGTTTCATTCATCTCTCCTTGAGCTCGATTAACTTTCCTCTCTCCCAAACCAATTCCAAAGATCATCAAAACATAAAAGGTAAGAACAAGATACAAACAAGAATAAAACCATGGAAAACCAATAGCAATATGACACCACAAACAAAGTGTCATGGCCATGAACTAGACACAAACGAAACTGTAAATCAAGCGCAACAGATCACAAAGTACCGAAAGAAAAAAACTAGCAACAAATACCATGACTCAATCCCCATGGGTTCCTAATGCTTCCAAGGGAAATCTCAACCTGAGCCTTCTTCAAGATTTCATGGTAGTCTCTTTTTCCATGCAATCCCCTACATCATACTGCCATAAACACATAATTATCAGTGCATAAATAAATATACAATATACCAGTTACCTTACCTTGTTGTGCCAAGCACGTTGTCTTGTAAATGAACACATCCATGCCATCTCTAAAGGGACTCCAATTCCCTTGACGAATCCAGCTATAACTAGAAATCAGTTATTATACCTGTCAAATACATGTTCATGAATATAGCACATATCCACATAATGTTAGACAAAATCAAGGTTAATAAGACTTCCTATATTCATGCAAGCACTCATTCGTTTGGAATTGTGGTTTCCAAACACAGCCAAAGGAATTCTCACCCAATTCTTTTCTTTTACATTTTTACCTTACTACAATTGAGTCTTATTATGTGTTGTCACATCACCCAGTTGTTAGTTATATAAAAAAATCAATTGTTACTCTGTCATGCTAATACCAATCATGTTTCCCTGCAACTGTTCACACATGTTAGTCACATGTTCCAAAGATAAAGACATCATATCTATTAATTTGAAAGCATCCTTTACCACGACTAACAACCATGTCATAATTGACTCATAGTTATTAATCATAATACTAAAATTATCACCCACTAGAACTCAAGTACATATCAGCTATCTCAACACATATTGTGTTAGTACAGAAGTCTTAAAACAAGATCATTCCTTCATGCAACCTTATAGACACATACTCATATCATACAATTAATCAAACATTTAAACAACATGTAAACATACCATGTTATATAAACCAAATAGATGACATAATCAAACTCATACCTCAATGTATCTTAGGGGAGGCTAACAATTCTGCATAATCAATATAAATTAGTACGACACAATATCACAAGTATATCTAATCATACATGAATGTCATAGCCATGACCATCCACATAGGCTGATCCAGATTAGCACGATACCTATAACATCAAGATCCTAAATGTAATGACCATAATCATCATGCATATAACAACAAGTTAACTACCATGCATGACTAACTGACGCACATGCATATGACCACACTGATTAACTAGCATCTATCATGTATGTAACCATAACAACAATATATGGTAGGCATGCATATAACCACAAGGCATATAACAACCATTAACCATCATACATGCATTCCAAACATACAAACATGTATGACGAGCTACTCTTAACCCGAATTCCAGTGTTCCAAAATCGCTCTGGTGATCTTCTTCTCCTGCTCTATCTCAACCAACATATCATCATCATGATGACACAAACTGCACCACTTAATATCACAATTCACGCATAATAATCACATAGAAAACTAACATGCATGCATGACCAACACATTCCCCCCATCTAATCCAAGTGTTTTAACCATACTCTGATACCATTCTGTAACCACCTCTCCCACAGTTACCCACTTTCACCAGCCTACCGAAGTAAACATGAGATGAGGGTTACTATGACATGAGTCAACCACCTAAGTACAGTTAAGGAATTGGAATCAACAAACTAAAACTATATTAACCTTCCTCAGGAGCTACAGGACCCCCAAGAGCTAAAAAACCACTCTATGTGCCCAGACCCTGAGCGAGACTGCTTTTTCACTGACCTAGGTTGCTATTCATATGCATAAGTTTGCATCCATGTGACTTTAGGCCTCCAATTGCATGCATGAGCCTTCAAGGTAGCTATTGCAGTCCCAATTTCTCAGTTCTGAACCTGCAACCGCGAGATCTGTGCCACATTTTAAGGGCTAAACTCTAGATCACTACCCAAAACTTGATGAGACTTTAAAAAACACTAAATAACACAAATACAAAGCCTCTAACATAAAACTTGATTAAGGGATTGACCTAACCAAGCCTAACCATGACATACATTTTGTCAAACACATTATGGACATGTAATCTACATGTCATGAATGCATATCTAAACATAGGAGTCTAAAACTTATCTGAGAATCCCCAAGAAGGTTTAACACCTTCTCATAATAATTGCAATAACATTTGTTAGCTCATGCATTCATTAACCATTCATCAGTTAATAACACATATTGATAGCCATAACTAGAACTTGTTATGAAACCATGCTTATAACCAACATATAACCAGAATAATAACAATAGAAAAACAACCAGCAAAGTCACATCATAACAAGTACATTTAATCATAAAATATAAGAGGAAAACAACTCTTATTAACATATGCAAAATCCAACCAAGTTAGGGACTTCCACATACCACCTGACCATAGATTGGGCTGAGCCAAATATTTCTTTCAGCTAATCACTCCCATGGCATCTTCCAAGCATGAATGTGAGATCCCATAGAATAAACAAGGGAAAAACCAAACTAGGGATTCCAAAGGCCAAACCATGTTAACCCTCAACCAGTGGTTCCATCTCACAATTGGAAATCAGTAGCCATTACTAGATTGGTCTCTACAAAAATTTTCCATGGCTCCAGAGTGTTTTTTCCAACCCATCTCTAGGACTAGTAACTCAACCCACAACTGCCACAAGGCTCTAGAGTGTTTTTTCAACCAAGTCTCCAGGACTAGTAACTCAACCCACAACCATAAGGAACCTGAGCACCATGGCTATCCAGGAAAAGGAAAGGCTAGGAAAATCCACTGTCAATCCAAACATTCCTCCATGCTAATGATAGATCATAACCAAATAACCACATGCATATACCATGCATGCGAAAACTAACAAGGAAAACATACATGCAACTCAATACTTATAAATCAATCCATCTGTAGCCGCTAATCCAACTATTCCCTTGCACTTTCCTTCTTTCCTTTGCCATCTTTCTCCAGATCCAATGTATTCCAAAGTGCTCCAAGAATGCTCTAAGTGCGCAAGAGTAAGAGAGAAGCAGAGAATATAATAGAGCTCCAAAATTGATCCTCAAAAGTCTTTTTATCATTAAGGCCTCTATTTTCTTCATTTTCTTTCATTTAACTCAATTTCCTCCTCATGAAAATTTGTGACCTTTCACCTTCCTTTTCTCATATTTTCCTTTATTTTTATAAATCAATGTGAATTAATGTCTTTTTTCCTTTCCCAATGCCTTTTCCAATTTCCTTAGCCATAATAAACCAAAAGTGACACCCACCAAGATGTTCTTCCCACCACTCATCTTGGAATACATGTCCCATGGCCTTGGTATTATATTTTTTTTACATGGAAATTCAACCATGTGTTGTTACATCCTCTTAGGCATATTGCCAGTAAAGTGGATTGGTGTCACTTTTTCCAAGATTTCCATGATCCTGAGTACTACTACTCATATACATGACACTTGGAATTGTCTAAGGTAGGCCTAACACCTTTACCTCTACTTAATAACAAACATAACCCCCATTCTCAAAATGAGCATATTCATGTGCAGGTGTCACTTCCTTTTGATGATAATTCTTAATCTTTTGGAAGCTTTGCTATAGAATCTAGGAATCAATCCTCTAAACCCTCTTTACAAGGAGTGAAGGAGTACAAAAAATATCCTAAATACAGTGGAAAAAACAAATCTATCATGAGTAGTGTACCACCTTATCCTCTTGGAAATAAAGCACTTTGGATTTTGAATAAGGTTAACTTATCTAATAAAAAACTACCTTCACATTTCCCAATACTAGTACCTTACAACATAGTCAAAATCTAGTGAGGGTCCTAGCCCATATGACATTAATGGATTATCTTAGCATGCCTCAATTTGAAAATCTTTCTTATTTCTTACAATCCCCTCCTCCTCCATTACTAGAATAGATTGTCCCACCTTCCAAAGAAGCCTCCTCTCAACAAAAGGAGGCATATGATGTCATTGAATTAGACACACGAGTTACTCCATTATATGTTTCAATAACGATTTCTAATTTTGTACTCCATAATTATGCCATTGACATATGATTGAGTTACAATGTTATGCTTCTTTGAGTTATGAGGAGATTAGGTCTTGAGTGCATGGGTCCTTGTAAATATATTCTATCTTTGGATTCATGAACTATAAAAAAAATGGGTTATATCAAAAAATTATCCATTTCCTTTATACAAGATCTTAATTTGAGCATGATCATACATGTGATGGTAGAAGATATACCCAAAACATATGGAATACTCTTATGAAGGGAGTGGTCCACTAAAGTCAAACAATGTTGTTGTTTTATGGAAGGAACCTACTTCACCTTTCCTCATAAGGGTGTAGAGGTTGTCATTAAGAGATAGCCAAAACATCCATAACATGTTGAACCTACTTCCTACCACATTAGACATGTGTCATTCCAAGACACAAGGATGGATACTTATAGTGTGATATTTGAAGAAGATATTCATGGTTTCTACCCCTGAACAAGATGAAATGAATTTGAGCATGGATTTTGATGGTGCCAAATCCAAGCATGGATCCAGTGCTAGGGTTTTTTTATGTGATCCCAGGGGAAGGTCAATCCCTTTCTCATTTCAATGATATATGTTTGAAATCAATAACATGCAAGAATATAAAGCATTGTTTTAGGGCCTCCAAAATGCCTTATATTTAGGAATTCATAATTTGTTGGTTAGCAAGGATTCAAAGTTAGTTATTAACCAAATTAGGGAAAAAAATGTTGTTCATAACCCTCACCTCAAAAAATACTACTAAAATATAAGGAACTCATTGAAATCTTGTTATCTTTCAACATTTAGCCATACCTAGGGCTGCAAATCATGTATCTAACACTTTGTCTCTAGTCGATTCATGTTTTACCTTAGATCTTATGACATTTTTCCAAATCTTACACAGGATTGCATTACATAACAATGTTTACTCTTAGAAAGTGTTTGATATTGATGAACAAATATGCATATTCCTCTAAAACAAAGAGGAATTCAAAGACTGGCACATTTGTCATGAGATAGAAGAAGAAAGTGGGAATATAATTTGAATAAAAACCAATAAAATCCCCTTTAGTCTATCCATATTAGAATCCATGTTTTATTCTAGTGTTGCTTCTACCTTGACACCTAATATTAATTGTAAATCTATTAGGAAGGTGCAAGAATTTACCCCTATAAATTTGAGAACAAAATAAAATCCAAAGATGGCTTATATGGGGTCAGAATGTTCCCCTTGTGAGTTCTCTCAATTCACATAACTCTTGGCAGAGTTCAAAAACGTTTTTTCCTGGGCTTATGAGGACCTCAAAGTCTTAAATATGTAGGATATAGTTCATGCCATACCCATAATCCCTAATTCAAATTATTATAAACAAAAACCAAGGAGGAACAACCATACTTTGGAATAGACAATTAGGGATGAATTAGATCAAATGAAAGCAATAGGGATCATATACTCTATTTGTTACTCACAATCGATATTTCATTTGGTTCCAGTTAGGAAGAAGACTGTAGATATTTAATTATGTGTTAATTTTCAACATTTGAATAAGGTGTTACTAAATGAAAACTACCTTATCCCATAGATGGAGGATACCCTCCAACAAGTTTTTTGTGCCCAATTGATGTCTCTTTTAGATGGTTTCATAGGCTACAATTAGAATTCCATCAAAAAATTTGACTTTCATAAAACCACCTTCACCACTTGTTAGGGGACATATTCGTATCACAAGATTCCTTTCCATTTTATTAACACTGGAAGCATCTTTTAACATTCCATGACCATTTCTTTCAAGAGTTTTATGGTTAAAATTATAATTGTTTACTTCCATGACCTTACAATATTTTCCAAAGAACAAATTAGTTACTTTGATCACCTTAGGAAAGTGCTTCTTAGATGTCATAATTTTGGCATATCTGTAAATCCTAAGAAGACCATTTTCAGTGTCACTCAAGGGAATATTTTCGGTCACATTGTGTCTTAAGAGGGTTTCAAAGTTGATCCCAAAGGGGTGTTAACAATTGAAAGGCTTCCCTTACCAACCGATAATAAAAAGATGTAATCCTTCTTTGGAAAGACAAATTTCTCAAGGTGCTTCATTCTTGACTTTGCTCAAGTTGTTAAACCTTTAAATCAGCTAATGGAGAAATGTATTAGTTTTATATGGTACCCTCCCATACATTAAGATTTTGAATCTATTAAGCTAGCCATTGATTAAACACTTCTATTGATTAGTCTTGATCATTCAAAAGATTTTATCATATCTAGTAACTAATCAAAGGAGACCATTTCTGCAATTTTATTACAAAAGGACATGAAGAAAACTAATGCCCAATTTCCTTTGTGAGCCAAAATTTGAATACACATCAATTGAACTATTCTCAACTTGAGAAACATGTTTATTATTTATATAAATCCTTGGAGTTATTTCAACATTCTAGGGCCAAAAATTTCATGTCTATATGCCTACATCTCTCTTATTCAATGCTTTGAACCAAACATAACTACATAATAAGGGGTATGAATGGATCATGTGCATGGAAGAAAATGACATAGACATTAAAACAACCAAAACCATAAGGGGAACAAGCTTATCTTAAATGCTAACAAAATCCCATACCTTAGTCATAGCTGAATCACTACAAGTAGATGACTTGATTTCTTATTAAGAAATGGTTAATGAAACTGAATTGGCCTCACAACCATGGTATGAACCTATTATATATATTTTGATCAATTGTGTTTTCCAACCAAACATGGTTACTAAATCAAAGCAAACCATTCACTTACAAGTTTTTTAGTATGTCGTAAAATATCAAATCCTCTATTGGATAAACCTTGATGGGGCATTTTCACGTTCTCTTACTCTTGATGAAGCCCAAATGGCACTTGAAAAATGTCATTCTAAGGTTTGTGGGCATCACTTTTCAGCCAAAACCACCATAGCAATAGTGTTACATGTTGGTTACTATTGGCCTTCCCGTGTACAAGTCCCTTTTGCAAGATGGTTATGGACTTTGTTAGGCCAATCTCAACATCTTGTAGGAGGGATCACATTTATTTTGACTACTACTAACTACTTTACAAAGTGGTCTGAGGCAATTACCCTTAGGAATGCTACAAAGCAACATTTGGTAGAACTTAAGCTTAAAATTTTGTCTCGGTTTAGAACCCTTGCATATATTTCAACTCATAATGAATCAACTTTCATCTTTGATGTCATGCTTCATTTTTATGTATGGAAACAAAGTTTTTGATCTTTCACTTATTATTCCTAAGGTAATGTTTTAGCCTAATAAACAAATAAAAATATTATCTAGATCCTTATGAGAATAATTAAAGAAAATAAGCATGATTGGAAGAAAAAAGTAAACTTTACTTGATGGGTTGATCAAATAACCCCCAAGATAGCTACAAGTCAAAGTCCTTGCACTCTATTGTATGGAATTCCTATTTTTCTACCAATTCATTTACAATTTCTATCCTTGAAGATGGCTATTGTTGAGGCATGAGATGATTTCAAGCCTTTACAACATCGTTTAGATACCCTAATTGAACTAGAAGGGGTTAGAAAAAATGCATTCCAACGCCTCCAAAAGATGCAAGACATTGTTAAATGTTCCTTTGATAAAAAAGCTAGGATGGTAAATTACAAAGTAGGAGATGATGTTCTATTATGGGACAAAGCAATGAGGCCCCATCCTAACAATGTAAACTTGA
Source organism: Pinus tabuliformis (assembly GCA_031772625.1). Classification (NCBI taxonomy): domain Eukaryota; kingdom Viridiplantae; phylum Streptophyta; class Pinopsida; order Pinales; family Pinaceae; genus Pinus; species Pinus tabuliformis. Next base: position 946,020,230 of record CM062820.1, read on the forward strand.
TTCATTATGGTTGGATCCTTACACCATTTACAAGGTTTTAGAGACTAAATCTTAGATTAAAATACTTGGATGGTGTTCCACTCTAATTCTTAGTGAATAGTCTGCATGTAAATTTCTTTTATGCTTGAAAAACTCCATCCTTCCAGTACATATATCACGTCAATTTTATTTTTTTCTTTGTATATATCTTCCCTTATTTCAATTTTGAGCTCTTGGTTTGTTCCATTTTAGTTTTGAGTGTAGGCCTTGCTATTTCCCTCTTAAATTTTTGCTTTTTCATTTTAGTGTTATAGATTGTCAGTTTCTCCTTTATTTTGGTTTGTTGGGTTTTAGTGAGAAAGGTAGTTTTCTTGTTATCAAAAACCTAATTAAAAAGAGTGTCATCCTAGGAATCCTTGTGTTGGATGTTTTCCGAGAAAGAATTTGTTGTCTGGTGTTACCATAAATAGGATTGAGCTTGACTACTATTAAGTTGAATTCGATGGGGTAAAGCCCAGGAGAATTAGTATAATATTTCCTAGTGAAGCCAAAACTTGATGGAATGATGCCTAACATGGCTAAATGATTGCAATTGTGCTTTGCCCATTTTTTCTTTTTATGAGACAAGTCCCAATAAATGTTCATCTTATTTATAGAGTACAATCACTTGAGAGTTATTGAGATACTTTAGCACCTTCTTTGAAAAAATTTCATATTTCTTTACTCCCTCATTGATTGGTTTGCACGATTATTTCTTTCTAACGTGGGTAACTAACTACAAAATATCCTTGCTTTCTTGTCTATTTGTCGAGAATTGAAGGCATGCATGAGACTTTTTGTTGAGCCAAGGTTAATCTTAAGACTCGATTCTCATAGTTAATCCATTATTTGAGTGAGGGACCCATGTGACCTAGGCTGCATTGGTCAACAAAACTCGAGTCATTATTCACCTTATTCTACATTTTTGTAATTATGAGTACAAATAGTTTTTTGTACGTTTATTGCACCACTTTCATTCTTTAGTTTGTCCCTAATGTGAAAAATGGTCCTCATACTACAATTGAGTAACCCCCCTGCCCCCTTCACCCACCTTAATTAATTCAAAAGTATATATTGTATTGAGTATTCCCACTTATCCCGTGAGTGATTTCATTGTTTGACCTTCCTTGGAAGGCATTACCCACTCTAGCACCAAGAATGTTGACCCAAAAATTTGCTTCGGGCTCAACATGATGTTTCCCATTTTTAATCATCCCAAGCTAGCATGAGGGTCACTTTTAGCAACCTATCAAGCTTGTTGGGCATTTGATAATCCAACACTCCCCGTTTGTTTTGCAACATTTGATTAAACGCCTCTCGTGGATTTGTTAAATCTGGTGATGCGTCCGTTTACTAACACCTACAAATTTTGGTGTAACAACAATCATGATTTCAACAAGTAGTATCAGAGCCAAACGTCTTGAGTTCGAAACACCCCTAGCTCATGCTGGGGGGGGAGATTTTTGGGCATTAGATAATCTAGCGCTCCCCGTGTGTTTCACAACGTGTACTTAACCACCTCTTCAGGGTCTGTTAAGTCTAGTGATGTGTATTTTTACTAACACCTACGAGTTTTGGTGTAACAACAATCGTGATTCCAAAAAAAGATTTGGTTATTATCAAAGTTAGGGGAAGGAATCATGGTTACTATGGCCATTTCCTAGTAAAAAACATCAAGAGATTATTTCAAGAGGTTCATTTAAGCTTATAAGTGACTTATCAAACACGATAAGAGTATTAGTCATTAATTTAAGTCGCTTATGTTCAATTCAAAATTAGTTACAAAGCTCAAGTTTCCAATTTAGTCAGTGCATCGATGATCAATTAGAAGCTTAGTAATGCTAAATGGATTTCAAAGTGTAAGGTTCCTTAGCCTACTATCACCTATTGGATATCTTCAAAACAATCGTCAATATCATTATGTCCATCAACATCTTGTCGACACCTAAGCAAGCCCAACGCAACCTTGTCTTGGCTAGTTTCAAGGCCTAATCTTCTTTCCTTTCAAGAAGGTTGCATCTATGGATTATTTTTTTAGTTCTAAAACATTCCCATAGTGTAATTCCACTTAAGGATGTTTAGTTGAGATGTCATGAGCTTAGGACTCAATTTGTAAAAATTTCAACATTGGTCCCTTTTGTTGGTCACTAGGTGGGTTCTATGAGAACATTATCTTTCACATGGAATAAAATGACTTCTATGGCTATATTTTGTAGGGATTAGAATAATCTTTCCAAAAAGCTATCATGTCCATGATTATGAATACATATGAATGGTCAATGAAGGATGAGAAATACGTGCCTCCTAAAAGGCCCAAAGTTATAGTTTTGAATTCCTTAGAAACTAATGACCTGACATCTATCTCAAATGGAAAATTGAGTCCAGAGAAAATTTAGGGAAGTGTGATACCTTTCCAACAATATATCATATGCCTAGTTTCAACCAACATTAAGAGCGAGCCTTCACAAATTCAAGGTTAATTTCAAAGGTTGATTTGGTGACCATATTTTAGGGTTCAAAAGTGTTTCTAATATGCAGAAGATTAGAAAATTGAAACTTTCATGTTGTATTAGACTCAAATATCTTACCATGGATGGCTCATTGGTCTGATTTTGACATTGGATGACTAATTAGAGTTATCACAAGTCTATGAATTATTTAAGGCAAGATGATCTAATTGGTTCACATAACAGAGTTTTAAAGCAATCAAAATAACACTTAGCAACCTCAACTTTGGTCTTTATGCGTATGACATCAAAGTACTTGTTGGGATCTTTCTAACGATATTTTGTTTTCCCCAACTATATATTGTATGATAATATGGCAATGTTCACAAATTTGGTTATCATGTGGGCTCCACGAGCACATGCAAGTTTAGAGGGGAGTCTTTTGGGCCAAAATTGAAGACATAAGTGGCATAATATCTTACCACAGGCTATGCATTTGTGATGGGTTGATCAAGACATTTTCAAAGCTATGCCTTAGGCTGCTTTTCAACTCCATCTCTTGGGTCCCTTTTTCACCTTCACACATCAAGGTCAAACTCGAAGTCAAACTTTCACTAAACACATATTTAGAGGTAAAATAATATATTTTTTTTTAAAGAAAATGGGGAGGGACCACTTATCCCTCTCATGCAAAGAATCAAAAAAAAAAACAGGAAATGAAATTAAAACAAGTGTAATATGCAACATTCTTGCTTAGGACTAAGACCTGCCTCTTATGCAAAAAATAATTGATAATTTTAATATATATATATATATATATATATGATACTTTAATATAATTTTAAATTAATAATATTAAAAACTAATATAAAAATTTAACATAATAAAAGCTTCTTCATTAAAAATGTTATAAAATATTTTAATTTTGAATTAGTTATGGTTTTATGACAAGAGTATTGATAAGCCATATTACTTGTCTATCATATGATAACAAAGCCTATTTATAAGTTAATAATATCTATGGTAAAATGAAGATAAATATCCATGGTTAAGAATTTTATTATATTGTAAGTATTAAGTTCTAATTTAAAAATTGTTATAAAATTAAGTTAAAATAAATTATCTATAAAATATTTGATTTTGAAATGGGTTATGGTTTTTGGGCGTGGTATTGATAAGCTATGATATTGGTCCATGATATTGTAACATGTTGAATTGTATTTCGGAATATTTATAATAATAACCATACTTTGTCGACGTTTCAAACCCCAACAGGGATCCATATAATGTAGGATATTGCTATTTTTTCACTGATTTTGGAATATTGTAAGTAGAGAATTATATATTTTTTTGGGTTTTGATGGTTTCAGAATTTGGTTAAATTTGTCTGTGAAAAAGTAATTTTGGTTGGTTCAGAATTTGTCAATTAGTTTGGTTAGGACGGTTCAATTATTTTCATTTAGGCTCATTGCTAGTTCAGATCTTAGGTGTTGGTTTTCATGAATTGGACTGTTGTTTATTATGGTGGCAATAACTCTTCAAGTTTTAATGGTAGTTTGAAACGTTCTTTTTAGGTGAAATTGCAAGCCTGAGGAGAGGATTTGAACCCCCTCATTGCACACTAGGCTGAAACCTTCATAATCTTCTTAATTCCTAAATTCGTTGTGTTTACTAGCTTGTAAAAGCAAGTTTGAGGGGCAGGGGGTTTGAACCCCTGACCTCTTCTTCGTCCTCTCAGCACAGCAATTTCTAAATTTCTTTAAAAATGTCTTTTTAAAACGTCAAATGCAAGGGGATTCGAACCCATGGCCTCTCAATTCGATTTCCTACTTTTAAAAACTTTAAAATTTCCAGATAAATTTGCATGACCCCAAACTGCCTCCACCACACCTCGGCCTGTTCCAAGCAACGTGAACAGTTCAAGGTTTTGTTTTTATGGTTTGTTCTTTTTAAAAGCCAAGGTCTTTGGTGGACAAAGGAACCTTGATATTATGGGTACACGATAATACTGCAGCCAACGTTTAATTTCAACACTTTTATATGGTGGTAATTTATGTCATACCCATGACGTGGAGGGCATCAATGGTATAAGTCTGCTTATTATTGTAAGCGGTAGAGTGGGTATAATAGTTTTTTATTTTCATTTCTAAATATTTTTATTATAAAGTTTATATATATATATATATAAAAGCTATATGTTTGTAAATTTTACATTAAGATTGAGCTATATATATATTACTAACTTAATAGAATAATTTTTTTATCGAGAGGCAAAATTGTGTTGAGAAATAGTCTTCACGACTACAATAGAATATAGATTTTAGAAACAATAACTATTTTGAGAAATTCAACCTAGAATTTTAGTAAGGATTTTATGAATGTGAGTTATCCTTGTTTGGCATATAGGAAAATGTTAGAAAGGACCTTTAATTGAAGCCTGTCAAGACTTAATCTTTTGAAATCAAGTGAGACCCATTTTAGTTATAGAGCTAGAGATCTGCAACAACTAGTCTAGTCTAAATTATATGATAGAATTATAGGATTAACTTCAAATGTCCTCCTAAATAACGCCCCTCATTCAATCCCTTAGACTAGCCTTTTTAATGATCCTTTTGGGGCCATATCTTGCTCATCTTGAACCTAAATGTCACCAAATGGAAGGCATTGGGAGGATGGTGACCAGAATAATAGTATGAGAGTTTAAAAATATAGAATGGTGACTTTTTAATATAGAGGACCAACCCTTAAAATGATTAGACTCAACCCCCCTCTTGCCAATTTAGTTCCAGTTAAAAGCCATACTCGACCAATACAAGGAGAAACATCATAAGTAGTGAGTAGGGCATGCAGATAGGTCTGACAAGTGCTTGAATATTGGGGATGTCCTTACTTTCAGTGGCCTATGCCAAGAATCCCTTTCCCTCCAAAGCATACCGATATTTACCCAAGCCATGACACTTCTTCATCAATGAATCCTACAACCATTAATAGCTAAGTAACACCATGAAATTCACCATGCTATAGATACAAGACCCTAACCAACAATCAAGAGGCCATTGGGATGACACAAATCCCAAGACACATGATGATGTGGCATCAATTCTATCTTTTTACTCATCTAATTTTTTGCAAAAGTTTATTTTTCAAATGTTTTTTTTTTTAATTATTATTTTGGGTGAAGTATAGTATTGTATTTTCAAATTGAACCAGATTTGATTTTACCTTTTGGAAAAGTCGAAGACCTTTTAGGATGGTTCACTTGTCACTCTTCCAAAAGTGGCAAGTGTCTTTGACCTATTCATAGCCTCTTGTTCTCTTCTTAATAAGGGGAAGGCTTTTATAATGAGGGGACTTGTTGAATAAAGATCACCTAAGCTCTATCAATTTATCTCTAGGGTTCTTAGTGAGTGATGCTTTCTTTTTCTTACTTGGTTGTTTGGATTATTACTTGCTAAGAGTTGAGGGATAGTTGTAGATGCTTTTTTATGCTAGATACCCCTAGAAGGGATTGGTTAGCTAGGTGTTTATTGCTATTTCCTTGGGTTTAGATTTCTTGTTTTAATTCACTAATAGCTATTGCATACATCTGTTTGATGTGGATTCTGATGTAGTTTTCTTGAAGGAGAAGGGCATGCCAAACTTAGTTAGTAGAAAGGAGGTCTAGGGGACCTTTAGGACATCCCAATTAATCCTTTCTTTGTTGGTTATATTGGCCTTATCCCTCTTTCTATTTTTTCGTTTTTGGTTCTTTGTTATTGCTGCCCTAAATAGGAAAATCATAACCTTTTATTTGGTTTACCTTTCTAGGGTATTCTTTCTTCGTTGGATGTTATGTTTATAGGTTAACTTTTTTTATAAAATGTACTATAAATTGTTGCCAATATGTTAAGAGATGATCAATTTCCCTCTCAGCTTCACTAAAGCAGTAGGGAACCACTTAGAAGACTTGCTTGAGGAAAAGGAGATAGTAGGGAAACATAAAAAACAATGAACATCAGTGTAAAGACTTCCTCTTTCGAGTTCTTTTAAGTTATTTCACTTTATTCATTGTTCCTACTCTTCATTACCTCCATAACATTTAGGTTAGCATAAAAAATTTAGTTCCTTTTAAGCTTTTTGTTATACATATAAGCATTTACTTTGTATTTATGACTATTTATATTTAGATTAGTATTTTCCATTCCACTAATCAAGGAATCAATTGAAGCTCCTTTTGCACATGGTGGCTATGAGGCCTGTAAAGAGCTTCAATCCCATTCCTCTAGGATGAGTAGTCTAGTATGCTTAGTTCATTTTTTTTCTTAAAATTCACAGCTTCCTTGACACCTAATACGAAGGAAAAAAAGGTGCACAACATTATGAATAAGTGATGGTTAGCTCTCCCTGCCATCATACCTACAATGGTTAATGTCATGTTTAGTAGGGAGGGTAAACTGGCAGTATTTCTTTTAGTACATATACTGCTTTATTTATTTTTAGCATTTCAAAGTTGTCTTTTTTAAATTTAAGGTTGTAGCCCTCAAAGGGGCACCAAAGGGGTTTCCGAGCAAAAAGAAGAAGAAGAAGAAAAATAAAACAAAACTAGAAACAAATCAAAAACACCAAAAAACACAAGGTAGGGGTTTGCACCACGAAACAAAGTACTACTATCTACTTATTATACTTATCATCTTGTATCATTTGAGTGAGCTCTTGATTTCAATTGGTCTCATTGAATATTCTCAAGGTTTTAACTGTGAATAGTTTCTCCTGGATGAGAATACTACATTGCGTGGGTGAGATCAACTAAAATCCTCAAGGGGGTCTTGAGCATCTTCCTTTACATAGGTAGCCTTCTCCCATCTCAGCAAATTTAAGGGCCTAAAAAATTATTGATGAGAAAGGGCTAACCCCTTGTATGAATTGTATGGGGCATTCATAGTTCTTACCAAATGTTGTATGCCAACTCACTCAATTTATGCTAAGAAAAAAAATTACGAGATAAAAGATGTGAGCATTCTCAAGAGGACCTTCATAACATAATGGTAGCATTATTGATTGATGAATTAAATTGGATAAAATCTTAAATCAACACATGGTCAAAATCTCAACTTTCACCATTCGACTAAAAAATTTGATAATTTCATTTCTTGCAACCAAGTAACCTTTTCATAACCATAAAAATTTATTGATAAGTTGATCTTAAGTTTTCAAACCTCACTTTATATGTAGCCCTCTTTTTAACTTACCCAAATTACTTCCTAAGCCATTTTAGGAAATTATGGGGCTTGTTCTCAAGCTATTTCAAGCACTAACAACTTTTTGTTTACAACTTCCAACCCTATTAAATGGCATGGTTGTAGATGTCCTTTAACTTTTAGCTCCCAATTTAATCATTTTGCACAATCCATTCATTAATTTGTTCATTTAAACTTGGTTTGACCTAAAAAACAATTCTAGACCAACTTTCGAAGAACATAAGTGTAGTTTGTTGGTTTAAAAATTAGCAAGCTAATTTCAATAGCCATTGATCCAAAGAAACACTTTTAGGTATTTTTCTACTAACCAGGGAGCTAAATGAGGACAATATCCAAGTTGGGTGGTCCTAAGAGGTCTTTCATAAAAGTCACTCACCTCAACTTACTTCCACTTTTCACTACCTTGGACAGTAGGATCATATGAGGTGCAAGTAGCCTATGCCTTATGTCAAGCTACCAAAGAGGCTATAATTGGCGTCATCACTAGATATGTAGTATCCATCTCAATAAACATTTTTTTCATATAACACTTGGTTCCAAGGCTTGTAACCTTTCAAACCATCTTTAAACCAATAAATACACAATTCTTATCTTTATTATCCAACTTACTCTTATTTTTCTTTGAAATGTGTACATTAGCATCACAACCAAATGCCCCTAGGGGTGTATATCAGTTGGTGATAGAGTGTACTATTAAGGAAGGACTTGCTAGGTTGCTAAATCAAACCTTATCTTGTGTTGTATGTGGTGCAACAAGAGGTTATGGTGGCCACAGCTGAAATCGACCCCATGTCTCGTGAGTACAAGCCCGACCTAGTTGTTGATTCCTCTAGAGACAAAAAAAGACATCAAAATCAAATACCTTGAGATGTTTAAGAAATGGTTTCTTACTAACCTCGGTTGATTATTTTCATCCAATGCTAATGAGGATGATCTATTTACTAGATAACATGTAGTATCCACTACATTTTCCAATAATTCCTTTCCTAATATGACAACACTGAACATACTCCTTGATTTTTCCATTAGCGTCATGTTCATATTTTTTGCAACCCCATTGTATCAAGGTGTGTATGGAGTAGCCTTCTGCATTGCTATATCACACTTCTTACATAATTCCTTGAAGTCATTCCCACATAATTTTCCACCATTATCCATCCTTAGCACCATAATTTTCTTCTTTCTCTAATTCTCCACAAGAGCATTAAAATCTTTAAATTTGTCAAATACTTTAGATTTCTTCTTGAGGAAATAAATCCATGGATTCCACAAGAAGTCCTTTATAAATAATATATAGTACTAAAGATTTACCTAGTCATGGAATTGACATGGATCTAAACACATCACCATGCACCGACTATAATATTTCCTCTACCATTGTAGCACCGGAGGAGAATCTTGTCTGATTTTGTTTCCCATATAAGTAATGTTCATGTAAATCAAAATATAGAGAGAAATTAGAGATGCCTTTTACCATATATTTACATGTATTACTCGAAGGCCCTTCACTTTGATATGTCTTGGTCTCTGATGCTAAGCATATTCTCTTCTTCAACGAATGTAGGAGTTTTTCATTTTCAGATCCACTCTCAAGAACAATGGACTATTGCACATGTTACTAATTGTGCTTCCTAGAGATTTATACAGAGTTTCGATTTGAACTCCCCTCAACAATATCGTTGCTCCTTGAACCATCTTACATGTTTCCTTTTCAAACATTATTTTTACAACTACATGGCTTATCTTTCTTGCAAACATAAAAATGATGGCCAATCCTAGGATGGGTAGAACAAGAGGGAGTGTTCTAATCCCTCCATCCATGATCTTCAACTTGAATTTTCTTTGTCTTGTGACTATGGATATCGAGTCATCTCATAGGAAAACATCAGTGCCATCATACCTTTGGTACTCATAAAATCACTTCCTATGACGAGTCATATGAAAATATGCACATTCTTATAGATATGATAGCCCTTTACTTTCCATATTTTTCCAGCTCATCTCCTCCGATAATAAGGATGAGACTATTTCATCAAAACTTAAAGTAGTTAAATTACTACCTATGGAAACAACCAGACAATTCCACGATTCTAGTAAAGAACTAAATATATTGATATGCTTATCTTCACCTTAAATATTAATAACAATAGATAATAGCTAACAGCTAATTTACTATAGTATTCTAGGAGTTCCTTACCTGAGGAATTCAAGAAGGCCAATTGTGAAATAAAAATAGGTGAGAAAGCATATGATTGGATGCTAATACTGAAGACATATTTCAAGGTACATAACTAATCCAAAAACATGAAATCCAAAGTGGCCATCTTCAATTTTACATTCCATTTGGTGGTAAAACTTTAAGAATGCCAAATAAATCAATGAGAAAAGGTTGACTTGGAAGCAAATTTAATGATACTTTAGGAAGAAATAATTTTTAGAAAGATATTATGATGGAAAGATCAGAGAGTTCTATTAACTCAAGTTGGAATAACTAACCAGGGACAATTATGTCAACAAATGTGTAGATCTATTAAGGTATGTGTCATACATGAAGGATGGGAAAGTGAAAATACAATGTTTTCTTAGTGGGTAGCCACAATTCATTCAGGATCATACTGAGCTTGATGAACCAAAAGCATTGGATGACACCATCCAAAAATATAAGTACTACTATGAGAAAAATAAGCACATACTAGAGTTCCACAATATTTGGAAGAAGAAGGACAAGGCTAGATTTAGAAGGAAATGATTCAAATCATCATGTACAAGAATTTGGGAAACATTGCTAAGTCCATCAATCCAACTAAGAAGAATTACAATGTTCAAGAAGCTATCACTGTCAATGATGTAGCCATAAATGTACCTCAAATATATGAATTTGTTAAGGGCCAACAAGTAGACCACCAAAAATTAGTTGTGGAATTGTAAGGTATACTGTCCACCTAACCTATTTCAATTTTGATTGACCTTGTTTCTAACTTTAATTATATTACACCACAAGTTATTGAGGCATGCATTTTACAGAGAAAATAGCACATAAAGTCATGGTTGGTTTAGTTAGCTACAAGAACCAAGAGGAAAGTGGCCAAACTAATGAAAGCATGCTAGTCTGAGGTGAGTGGGATGCACACACAAGAAACATTCAATGTGATATCCCTAGGGTCATATGTAAGCTGATTTATATGGAATTCTTGGAACTACATAAAGTTAAATTGGATTGTTTTGATAAAACCTTGGAGTGTGATGATGATGTAGGAAATAAAAGAGTTCGTGATAGGGTGTGCAAAAACTTTTGTTAGTAAGGCATATTTTAACACTACAACTAAGGAGATAGTAAAGGAAGGGATGTCCACTATATGCCATATAAGTGTTGAATTCAACAAAAAAAAAAGAAGCTCAAATTTGAGGGCTATCAAGACTTACTACATGAATATAGGGACACATTTCCAGAGGTAATACTAGAATTACCTCCCAATTGATATATCGATTTCTCAAAGAGCTCATGCTAGGAGTGGTTCCTCTATATAAGGTACCCTATAGGATGATCACACCTAAGTTGGTGGAGCTAAAGATACAATTGAAGGATATGTTGGAAAAAGGGTATATGAGACCCAATGTGTCTTATTTGGGAGCACTAAAATTATTTATCAAGGAGGATGACACCCTCAAGTTATGCACTGACTATAGGTAGCAAAAAAAGATGACCATTAAGAACATGAATAAGATCAATGATCTCTTTGATTAGATAAGAGGAATCATAGTCTTCTCAAATATATATTTGAGATCTACATATCAAGTCAATATCAAGGATGAGGATGTGCACAAGACCACTTTCAGGACTAGGTATGGGTAGTATGAGTTTGCTGTGGTGTCATTTTGGCTTGTCAATGTACTAGTTATATTTATGTTCCTAATGAATAGTATCCTTAGTAAGTAACTAGGAAAGTTTGTTTTGGTTTTCATTGATGACATTTTGATTCATTCAAAGATGAAGGAAGAGAATGAGGAGCACCTCAAGGTAATATTACAACTATTGAGATAAAATCAATTGTATGTTAGTACAACAAGTTTGATTTCTTTGAGAGACAAATTCATTACTCAGGTCATGTGATCTTAGAAGTAGTTGCAATTGACCATAAGAAAATCAAGGCAATCATGGATTGGCATGCACCTTGGAATTTGTCAGAAGTAAGTTCATTCATGAAATTGGTTGAATACTACCAGAGACTTATACAGTGATTTTCAAAGATTGACCATCCAATCACTTCACTGCAAAAAAAGTGAGCAATATTTGTATGGTTATCGAGATGTGAAACAAGCTTTCGATAGTTGAAGCTTATTTTAACTAATATGCCCAAATTTAAGATTTCATAAATGTATAAAGATTGATAGTTTGGATAGATTCTTGCAAAGAAAGACTAAGTGGAGTTTTCATGCAAGAGGGATATGTGGTTACGAATCTAGGAATCTCATTGAACATGAAAGGAGGTATGTTAGCCATGATTTGGAGTTAGCGACCATTGTTCATGCTTTGAAGATGTGACTTGGAAAATGGTTTGTGTTGATGAAAATCCATAGTAAGTTGAAATACATGTTTGATCAACCCAACTTAAATGTCAGATAAGTTAGGCGGATGACTCTCATTAGTGACTTTGATTTTGAAATATATCACATTAAAGGGAAACAAAACTAAGTAGTAGATGTGCTCAATAGAAGTATGCAAACAATACACTTAGAAGCAACTAGTGTTTAAATCAGATTTAAAGAATAGGACAATGGATGCCATACAAAATGATGAACACTTTAAGCACATAAAGGAATGCTTGTAGTCGATGTCCAAGTGGAAAAAGTGTGAAGATTATAAGTTTATAGAGGATAGTTTGTTGATGTACAAGGGCCTATTGTACATACCAAATTCTACAAAACTAAAGAGGATTATAATGGATGAGTTCTCTAAGAGACCTTATTCATGTCATCCTAGTTATTAGAAAATGATAACAATGATAAAAAAGCTATATTATTGGCTTGGGATGAGGACAGATATTGCTAAGTACATTGTTAAATATCTATAGTGTCCATAGGTTAAGATCGAGTATAGGCACCCAACATGTTCCAAGATGAACAGGGAAGTCATATCTATGGATTTCATCATTGGATTGCTAAAACTAGAAAAGTGACATGATGCAATCATGGTGGTGGGAGATAAGATGAGCAAGGAAGCACACTTCATTCCTATGAAATCGACCGAAGCACACTTCATTCCTATGAAATCGACCTACAAAGTAATTTACTTTTTGTGAAATAAAATTTTAGATCATATGAGATGCTCAAGACCATCATATCAAATAGAGATGCCAAATTTATGTCAAAAATTTGGAAGGCCTTATTTGTGAGCTTTGGGATCCAATTGGATTTTAGCACTACCTACTATCCTCAAACATATGGAAAAATAGAGAGAGTAAATATGGTGTTGGAATATATGTTAAGTATACATGTTATGTATCAACCTAAGATGCGAGAAGAATGCTTACCCTTGGCAAAGTTATCCTATAAAAATGGCTACTAAGAGTCATTAAAAATGAGTCACTTTGAGGCATTATCTGGTAGAAAATGTAAAATCCTGATTGGATGGGACAATATAGTGGATTGGATTACACTTGGAGAAATTTTTTTGGAGGAAATAAAACAAGAAGTGGTTAAGATCAAATAGAATTTGAAAGCATCACAAGATCAACAAAAGCGATATGTCGATAGGAACAACATAATGAGTTTAGAGTGGGAGATCATGTATATCTTAGGATTAAACCTTTAAAAAGTTCCTTAGGAATGGAAACTTGTGCTAAGTTTGTTGGTGTGGACCCTTTTATATCTTAGAAGGAGTGGTATTGGTGGCATACAAGCTTGATTTAACTCCTATTATGAAATATCATAATATATTTCATGTACTTTTCTTAATGTATGTACATGATTTTAATCATATCATTTATTGGGTTGTGATCCAAGTGGAACCTGAAGGGGAATTCCAAATATAGGCTTAATGCATACTACATAGGAAGGAGAGATTGCTCATAATCAAGCCATTGTGTAGGTCAAGGTGTGGTCGTAGATTTTTACTTGTAGATCAAATTGCTTATGTAATATGCTAAAAAAAAGACTTGAATATACTCTACTCATCAACAGAAACAAAAAGTGATCGATGAAAACGCTAAGCAAAAAAGGAAGAATTTCAATCACACATAACACAATATTTTTCTGGGGAAAGAAACTTCTCAAAACCATGACTATCTGTATTGAATTAACCAAAAGATCTGAGAAGAAAATACAATGCTTGTAAAACACGAACAATTCCTGCACAAGTACAATCTATCTCTCTGTTTCAAAAACCATGTCAAGCCAACACTTAGCCAATTCTGTTGCCTACCAAGCCCATACTTCCTTGCATAATTCCTTAGAGAATTATCCCATATTTAATTAGGAAAATCCCTCACCACAACTGCACAATCCATCATAGGCCTTCTACTCATTGCATGCACCATCTGTACAACTCGGAAAATTATACAACTAATTGTTGTGTTGTGTTATATTCTTTCCACGTAGTTAACAGGGGGTTTGAGGGGCACCTGTAACCCCACTTTATGGGGTCCGGGGCAGTGCCCGAAAAATTTTGGTTTTGGACCCTATGTTAGGTTGGGCGGACCCACCTATGGTTTTGTGCATGATTTTCACACATGTTTTTTGGACGCGATGGTTTTTGGTCCATGGTATTGGACGCGACGTTTTTTCGGTCCATGGTTTTGGATCTTCGGCATGTATAAATATGTATTATAACATTGAAAGGAAAATAATGAAAAATCAAGCTGGTAGTCCCGATTTTGGGATCTAGGGGAAAATCTTTGTGTATATGTGTTTTATGTGTTCTGCTCTCGCATTATTTATTTTCTGTGTTTTAGAATTTGTATGCAGGTAATTTCTATACGGGGTGAAAACCTACATTTGGTATCACAGTAGATTTGGCTTCAAGGGGACGCCTTTGTTGCTGAGGGGTTTCGCTCGGGCCTGTGGTAGACCCTGTTCAGTGGGAGATCTGCGAGATCGATTTTGGTGGTGAAAGAAGATGGCGAGCAATGGAAAGATAGAGATCGAGAAATTTAATGGTCAGAGTTTTGAGCTGTGGAAACTCAAGATGGAGGATCTGTTGGTGGATAAATATTAGTGGATCGCGGTAGATCCAGGTACTAAACCAACGGGAGTGTCCGATGAAGAATGGAAGAAGTTGGATCGGAAGGAAAAGAGCACAATACGATTGTGTGTCTCAAATTCAGTATTGCTGAACGTATCATGGGAAGCCACAACAAAGGCTTTGTGGGACAAGTTAGGGACTTTGTACCAATCTAAGTCTCTGGTGAATAAACTATTCCTGCGGAAAAAGTTGTATAACCTGAGGATGAAAGATGGAGACTCGGTGACAGAGCATCTGAACACATTTAATACTGTTGTAAGTCAGTTAGCATCTATTGATATTAAAATTTCAGATAAAGATAAGTGCATCAATTTGCTGTGTTCTCTACCAGATTCATTGGATAGTATGGTTATTGCAATAGGTAGCAATGCAACTGCCTTGCAGTTTGATGAAATAGTCTCAGCCTTGCTGATGAAGGAGATGAGACGGAAAAATATGGAGAGCCAAAATGGTGATGCCTTGTCTATACAAGGACAGTCCCAGAACAGAAACAAAAATAAGTCATTGAGTGGGAGATCTAAATCTAGAGGGATATCTAAATCTCTAGGAAATCCTATAAAGTTGGTGTGCTGGAAATGCGGAAAGGAAGGCCACTTCAAAAGGGACTGTAAATCTAAAGCTCCTGACAAAGGAAAGGGATCTAATGAGGCTCCTTCTGCAGAGGTGAAAACCACCTCAGATGAAGGTGGGGATGTGTACTTGGCTTCTTCAAGCACACATGTAGATCATGAGTCATGGTTGATTGAATCAGGTGCATCCTTTCACTTCACTCCCCATAGAGAGTGGTTCTGTGAGTATGAGAAATATGATGGTGGTGATGTCTTCTTGGGGAATGACAAGAAGGCTAGAATCATTGGTCATGGAAAAGTAAAGTTGAAGCTGCAAGGTGGAAGGGTTAGAACACTTTCGGGTGTTCTTCATATTCTTGCATTAGCCAGAAATCTGATTTATGTTAGTAAGATGGATGATGCAGGTGTAAAAACAGTGTTCGAGAAGGATACCTGCAAGATGGTTCGAGGAGCACTGGTATTGATGCGGGGAGTTCGGATTGGAACTCTATACAAGTTGCAAGGTAGCATTGTTGTTGATGGGTGCAACAATTCTGTGGTTCCTGAAAGTGGAGCAGAAAATCTAGTGGTCTCTAGAGAAAAGACCATGTTGTGGCATCAAAGGCTTGGATATATTGGAGAGAAGGGCCTTCGAATACTTCATGGTAAAGGTATGGTAGAAGGTATGAGTAATAGCTCTCTGGATTTTGATTCTGTGAAAATTGTGTATACGGGAAGCAGAATCGGGTGAGCTTCCCCTCTGGCGGTAAGAGGGAGAAACATATATTAGAGCTTGTGCACAGTGATGTGTTTGGACCTGTGAAGGTTCCATCACTGGGTAAGTCTGTGTACTATGTATCATTTATAGATGACTTCTCATGGAATACATGGATATATTTCCTTAAGAAGAAATCTAAAGTCTTTGATAGGTTTAAAGAATTTAAGGCTCTAGTGGAAAACCAAACAGAGAAGAAGATAAAGGTGCTGAGGACAGATAATGGTGGAGAGTTTTGTAGTAAGGAATTTGAAGAATTCTACAAGAAGTGTGGTATAGCATGGTAGAAGACTACTCCATATACACTTCAACAAAATGGATTTGCAGAAAGAATGAACAAGATGTTGATGGAAAGGGAAAGAAGCATGCTCAGTGGTGCCAGGTTAGGACATGAATTCTAGGAAGAGGCGGTGGATACTACATGTTACCTGGTCAACAGGTCACCTTCATTAGCGCTGGAGGATAAGACTCCACAAGAGGTATGGACTGGTAAGAAACCCTCTCTTTCACATCTGAGGGTATTTGGATGTGATGCATATGTACATGTTCCAAAGGAGAAAAGAACAAAGTTGGATAGTAAATCTGAAAAGTGCATCTTTATTGGGTATAAGGACGGTTTAAAGGGTTATAAGCTTTGGAACCCAGTAACAAGGAAGGTTATGTACAACCGAGATGTGGTGTTCAGAGAGGTGAAAGATGTTATTAAACATGAAGTCCAACCAAAGGAACCTGAGAAGATAGAGTTTGAGCTAAAGGAGGAAGAATCAAACTCTACAGCAGAGGAGAAATCAGAAGATGAAGAGCCACAAACTCCGGCTATGAGAAGATCGGTTTGAGAAAGAAGGTAGCCAGAAAGGCATAGTCCATCTGCTTTCTGTTCAAATTTTTCTTTGTATGTTACTGATGATGATCCCAGAACTGTGAAGGAAGCAGTGGATTCAGAGGATGAAAAACATTGGAAAGAGGCCATGGTTAATGAAATATCATCTTTGCACAAAAATGAGGCTTGGGATCTGGTGGAGTTGCCAGCTGGAAGGAAACCCATTGGCAGCAAATGGGTGTTCAAAAAGAAGACAAATGCAGAAGGAAAAGTGGAGAAATACAAAGCTTAGTTCGTAGCAAAAGGTTATTCCCCGGTGCCGGGAATTGATTTTGGTGATACTTTTTCTCCTATTGCCAAGGTAACTTCTATTAGATTACTTTTACCTGTTGCTGCTGCTTTTGATTTTGAGGTAGAACAGATGGATGTGAAGACAACATTTCTTCACAGGGATCTAGAAGAGGAGATCTACATGAAGCAACTTGAAGGCTTTGCGGTGAAGGGTAAGAAAGAACTGGTATGTAAGTTAAAGAAGTCTCTATATGGGTTAAAACAGTCACCAAGGATGTGGTATCAGAAATTTGATACATTTATACGGGGACTTGGCTTCACTAGAAGTAAAGCAGATCACTGTGTGTATTTTAAATTAATTGGTGACCGTGTTATTTATTTGGTCTTGTATGTGGATGATATGTTGTTGGTTGGAAATGACAAAGAAGTTGTCCAGGATTTAAAGACCTAATTGTCCTCCAAATTCGACATGAAAGATCTTGGTGCTGCAAACTATATTTTGGGCATGGAAATTAAAAGAGATCGGGAAAAGAGGAAGCTCTGGTTAAACCAGAGGAAGTATGTTGAGACAATATTACAAAGGTTTAATATGCAGGATAGTAAACCAGTGAAGGTTCCTATTCCTGTAGGCGTGATGTTATCTGCTGAACAGTGTCCCAAGACACAAGAAGAGGAAGAGGACATGTCCCGTGTTCCATATGCAAGTGTAGTCAGTAGTCTGATGTATGCAATGGTCTATACTAGACCAGACATTGCACATGTAATGGGAGTATTGAGCAGGTTTATGTCAAAACCAGGGAAGGAGCACTGGACAGCAGTGAAGCGGGTTTTTAGGTATTTGCGTGGCACTAGTGATTATGGTTTGTGCTACCAAGGAAGACCAGGATTGGACAAAGTATTGGATATTCATGGATTTTTTGATGCAGACTGGGCTGGAGATCTGGATCAGAGAAGATCTACAAGTGGGTATGTGTTTAACCTATTTGGAGGTGCAGTCAGTTGGATGAGTAAGAAACAATCTGTAGTGGCACTGTCAACTACAGAGGCAGAATACATGGCAACCACTCATGCAAGCAAGGAAGCAGTTTGGTTGCAGAGATTTTGTTCAAGTATGGGGTTAGTTCAGGACGCTATAAGGATAGACTATGACAGCCAAAGTGCAATTTTCTTGGCAAAGAACCCTGCATATCATTCAAAGGCAAAGCACATTGATGTTCAACATCACTTTGTGAGGGATATGATAGAAGACAAAAAGGTGTTGCTGGTAAAGGTGGACACTTTGAAGAATACTACAGATGCATTGACAAAATCTGTGAGCTCTGAGAAGTTCTCTTGGTGTAGAGAGACAATGGGCATTTCAGGGTTGGAAAAATGACTAAGCTCTCTTGTGGCCCCCTGTGGAAAGGAAACAACAAGTGGGAGAATTTTGGGTTGTGTTATATTCTTTCCATGTAGTTAACAGGGGGTTTGAGGGGCACCTGTAACCCCACTTTATGGGGTTTGGGGCAGCGCCCTGAAAAATTTTGGTTTTGGACCCTATGTTAGGTTGGGCGGACCCACCTATGGTTTTGTGCATGATTTTCGCACATGTTTTTTGGCCGCGATGGTTTTCGGTCCATGGTATTGGACGCGATGGTTTTTCGGTCCATGGTATTGGATGCTTCGGCATGTATAAATATGTATTATAACATTGAAAGGAAAATAATGAAAAATCAAGCTGGTAGTCCCGGTTTTGGGATCCAAGGGAAAATCTCTTTGTATATGTGTTTTATGTGTTCTGCTCTCGCATTATTTATTTTCTGTGTTTTAGAATTTGTATGCAGGTAATTTCTGTACGGGATTAAAACCTACACTAATAGTACCCTACCCCTAAATTCTAATCTCAACTAGGTCTTCCTCTAAGATGACATGCATGATTTATTTATGGGCGAATCTTCAGTTAACTGGTCGATCAGTGAAGCTGCACTGGAGTTGCTCCCCACTACTAGACCTCCTACTAGTTCCACCAACTGTTTGAGCTAGTTTCACTAACTCTAACTCAATTAGACTGAGTTAATTAATTACAACTCAAAAGAACTCAACCTAGACCCCTAAAATTTAGGAATCACTCTACATGACTCTAGATAGACTTCCAACTCAAATCTACTGAGTCAACTAAGTCAAATTAACTTAGTTAACTATTACAAGTTGCTATGAGAATAGAATTTCGATTTAATTCCTAATTTAATTCAAGGAAAAATTAAAAAAGGATTTCTTGTTGCTATTTTTAACTGAAGATTCACTCATAAATAACTCATTCATGTCATTTCAAAGAAAGACCCATTTGATATTAGAGTTTAGGGACAATGTACTATCAGTTGTATAATTTTTTGAGTTGTACAAATGGTGCATGCAACCAGTAGAAGGCATATGATTGACTACGCATTTGTGGTGAGGGATTTTCCCAATTAAATTATGGGCTAATTCTCTTAGGAATTACGCAAGGAAGTAGGGGCTTGGTAGGCAGCAGAATTGGCTAAGTGTTGGCTTGAGTTGGTTTTTGAAGCAGAGAGATAGATTGTACTTGTGCAGGAATAGTTCGAGTTGAACAAACATTGTGTTTTCTTCTCAGATCTTTTGGTTAATGTAATATAGATATACAAGCTTTTGAGCAGTTTCTTTCCCCAAAAAAATATTATGTTATGTGATTGAAATTATTCATTTTCTTCTTAATGTTTTCATCGATAATTTTTTTTTTTTGCTAATGAGTAGAGTAGATTCAAGTATTTGTTTTAGCATATTACATAGGAATTTTGAATCTACAAGTAAAAATCTACATGGTATTGGAGCTGAAGACATTATAAAAGAGGAGAATATGAGTTTGTTGTGCAGGTGAAATTGAATTTGCAATTTCATACTTTAGAGTCGACAAGATGTCATCCTACGATTTGAGACTTGAGTATGCCCTAGAGGGAAACTCAAATTACACAGCTTGGAAGGACAAGATGGAGGCATTGTTGGAAGAAAAAAGGTTAAAGGAATTCATAGATCATGATATTCTGAAGCCTTCAACATCTGATGCTAAAGATTTGGATGAATGGATAAAGTGTGTGGAAAACACGAGAAGGATTATCCTAGGAGTTCAAGATCATATTGTCTCGAATATCCACGATAAGGAAACTCTATTTTCAATGTGGAAGGAATTAGTGGATCTATTTCAAAATAGCAGTGACCACAGGAAGCTGGCACTAAAGTACAAGCTCAGAAAGACCAAGATGGAGAAGGGCGACTCAATTCCGAAGTACTTGACCAAGTTCACCCAATGTCGGGATGAGCTTGGAAGTGTCGAGATTACTATTGTCGAGGACAATCTATTGAGCCTAGAACTTCTAGGACTTCCAAAGAATTGGCACACCAAAACTCAGTTAACAAGAGGGAGAAGCTACCAGAGTGAGAGCGATTGTGGTCCGACTTGGTACAAGAAGAGATTCGGCGGAGCACCAAAGATAGATCGTCATCAAAGCATGATGATGAGGAGAATTGTTCCTTAGCTGGTAAGACAAATAAAGGGAAGGGGAAGTCATCCCATTCCAAATCAGATTCTTATCAGGGCGTCAAGAAGAAGGACATGTCGAAAATCAAGTGTTTTCACTGTCACGAGCTGGGATACTTTGCCACAAAGTGTCTGCACAAGGAGGCCTATAAGAAGCCCTCAGGAGGAGCGGAAAGTGAAGCTCTTTCTTCACAATTTGAATTGGATTTTACCCTCATCTCTTGTATGGTGTCATCAATGATGTGTAGTGTGTGGTACCTAGATAGTGGAGCTTCATTCCATATGACTGGTAAAAAAGATCTCTTCAGTAACTTGGAGCAGAAGGATCTCTAGATGCATATCGAGATGGGTGATGATGGGAGGTATAACACAACCGACATCAATACAATTATCTTTTAGAGGGAGTCTAGTTCTCCCCTCACTTTGTGAGATGTTATGTATGTTCTGGGTTTGAAGAAGAATTTGGTTTTTATTGCTATGTTGGAGGATAGAGGCTATGATGTGATATTTAGTAAGGGAAAAGCATTCCTTTGTTACATAGCCAGAGGAAATGTGAAGCAAATAGGGGTTTGAGTGAAGAAACTTTACAAATTGGAAGTAAAATATTGCACTGCTTTGAGCACTAAAGCAAAGAAGGTGCAAAGCCAAGATATCAGTGAGTTGTGGCACAGGAGATTGGGTCACTTGCATCACAGCGCTTTGAAGATATTGTAGAAAATTTCTACAAGGCTTCCCAAGGGTACCGTAGATAAGAGAGACACGTGCAAAGGGTGTACATTGGGGAAGTACACCAAAGATTCCTTTCATGACAAAGATATTCGAGCACAAGTGATCCTTGATTAAGTTCACTCAGATGTGTGTGGACTGTTATCAATAGAATCCACGTCAAAGCACATGTATTATGTAATTGTTTTGATGATTTTTCTCATAAGTGTTGGATTTTCTTCATGCAGAAGAAAGATCATACGTTCGCTAAGTTTTGTGAATTTAAACAAATTGTCGAGAAAGATATCGGAAGGAAAGTTAAAGCTCTAAAAAACAATGAAGGTGAAGAGTATGTGTTGAATGAGTTCAAAAAATTTTGGGCATCAGAAGGCATTTGACGGGAGTTGATAGTGCCTCATAACCCACATTATAATAGGGTGGCTAAAAGGAATAACAAAATTATTGTGGGAGAAACATGGGTGATGTTGCATGATCAGGGCCTACCATTACACTTGTGGGATGAAGCATGCAACACAACTGTTTATTTGCAGAAAAAAGATCTCATCGAATTCTCAAGATTAGTAAACTGGAAGAGGCTTTTTTAAGGAAGAAACTAGATGTGGAACACTTCAGGATATTTGGTTCATTAGTCTACTACTATGTTACCAAATATGCACGAAAAAATATAGAGCCAACAACTGAGTTGGGCATATTTGTGGGGTACACTGATACACCTCACAACTATCGGGTGTACCTTCCAACCAACAGGATGACAGTGGTTTGCAAAGATGTGAAGTTCGATGAAGAGAAGGCCATGAGATGTTCCCTTGAGATGGAGCTTCAACTACATGTGGTTGAGGAGTTTTTAGCTCTAAAGGAGGAACCTCAAGATGATGTGGAGCAGCCACATGCAGAGGAGCAGGGAGTGAAAACATCCACTCATGCAGAGTCTTCCGGAGATGGGAGAAAGCACACCAGAGAGGCTAATAGGTTATTGCATGATGCTAGAGAGAATGTGGAAGCACTCACATCACATCATAGGCAGAGGAGGTAATCAAAGAGGTACACTTGCTACATGGCTCTAATGAGTAGGAGTGTAGAGATTGAGCCATCCTCTTTTGAGGAAGCAGTGCAACAACCACTTTGGGTTGATGCCATGGTTGAGGAGTATGACTCCTTTGTCAGGAACAGTGTTTGGGAAGTGTTCCAAAGACCGGTAGACAAGTCAGTGGTGAGTTGCAGATGGATTTACAAGGTAAAGCAAGTAGTTGATGGTAGTGTGGAGAAACAAAAGGCCAAGTTTGTGGCCAGAGGGTTCTCTCAGGTGGAGGGGATTGATTACGATGAGACTTTTTCTCTTGTGGAAAGTTACTCATCAATCAGATCCATTCTAGCGCTGTCATCACAGATGGGATGGAAGATACATCATATGGATGTAAAGACAACATTCCTTAATGACATGATTGAGGAAGAGTTGTATATTCAGCAGCCTGAAAGATTTGAGACCTTCAACAAAGAGTCGCATGTGTGCAGACTCAAGCGAGCATTGTATGGACTAAAAAAAGCACCCCATGCATCGTACACTAGGATAGATAGCTATTTCACCAGGTTGGGCTTCACCAAAAGTGAAGCAGATGCAAACCTTTACCATATTGTGGTTGAAGGTAAATTATTGATTATTTTTTTATATGTCGATGATTTGATTCTGACAGGTGATGATAAGATGATCAAGTCTTGCAAAGAGGATCTTGCAAGAGAGTTTGAAATGAAGGAATTAGGGCTCATGCACTACTTTATGGGGATGGAAGTATAGCAAGGAGATGTTGAACTGTTCGTCTCTCAGGGAAAGTATGCCAACGAGATACTGAAGAAGTTCCACATGGAGAGCAGTAAACCCATGGAGATTCCTCTAGATGGGAACTGGAGGAAGGAGGATGCTAATTCCGGTGAAGTAGTGGAGGCTACTATTTATAGACAACTTGTGGGTTCACTCATGTATTTGGTGACCACACAACCAGACATGTGTTATGTAGTTAACAAACTTAGTCAAGCTATGGTTAAGCCGACCAAACTGTATTGAAATGCAACCAAACATGTGTTGAGATACCTCATAGGCACCATTCAGTTTGGTCTTTGGTACAGACGGACAGAGGGAGTGAAGCTTCAAGGCTTCACCGATGCAGATTGGGTAGGAAGTCCATCTAAAAAGAAGAGAAAATCATGTGGGATATTCATTATTGGGTCAACAACTGTTTCTTGGTACAACAGGAAACAAAGATCAGTTGCACTTAGTTCAACAGAAGCAGAGTACATGACTGCTAGTCAAACAACTTGTGAGGCTATCTAGATGAGGAAGATTCTTGTTGGTTTGTTTGGTCAGCAGATGGATCCAACAGTGATTTACTATGAAAATTAGAGTTGTATCAAACTCTATGAGAATCTAGTTTTTCATGATCGGTCCAAGCATATTGATATCTGGTATCACCATCTTCAAGATTGCGTGCAGAGGAGAATCATGTTGCTAGAGTACATTCCCACAGAGGAGTAGGATGAAAATATTTTGACAAAGGCATTGTCAAGATGCAAATTCGAGTTTCACAAAGGCAAGATTGAGGTAGTAGATAATCCCTTTCTTGTTGAGAGGGAGTGTTAAAAACAAAAATAAGAAGTCCTAATTTAAATTGTCCTTGAATTAAATTACGAATTAAATCAAAATTTTGTTCTCATATCAACTTGTAATAGTTAATTAAGTTAATTTGACTTAGTTTTCTCAATAAATTCGATTTGGAAGTCTATATAGAGTCATCTAGAGTGATTCCTAAATTTTAGGGGTTTAGGTTGAGTTCTTTTGAGTTGTAATTAATTAACTCAGTCTAAATGAGTTATAGTCAGTTAAACTAGTTCAAACAGTTGGAGGAACTAGTAGGAGGTCCAGTAGTGGGGGGAAACTTCACTGCTCCACCAGTTAACTAAAGATTCACTCATAATAACTCATGCAGTTCAGTTCAGAGGAAGACCCGGTTGAGATTAGAGTTCAGGGACAATGTACTATCAGTTGTATAATTTTCCGATTTGTACAGATGGTACATGCAATTAGTAGAAGGCCTATGATGGATTGCGCAATTGTGGTGAGGGATTTTCCCAATTAAATATGGGATAATTGTCTCTGGAATTGCGCAAGGAAGTAGGGGTTTGGCAAGCAGCATAATTGGCTAAGTGTTGGATTGAGTTGGTTTGTGGCGTAGAGAGATAGATTGTACTTGTGTAGGAATAGTTCGGGTTGAACAAGCATTGTGTTTTCTTCTCAGATCTTCTGGTTAATGCAATATAGATAGTCGGGGTTTTGAGAAGTTGCTTTCCCCAAAAAAATATTATGTTATGTGTGATTGAAATTCTTCCTTTTCTTTAGTATTTTCATCAATCAACTTTTGCTTTCGGTGATGAGTAGAGTAGATTCAAGTATTTTATTTTAGCATATTACATAAGCAGTTTGAATCTACAAGTAAAAATCCATGCTTTGGAGTAGATGAGGTGACATGTGAATTGGAGGATTCCATGAGAGTGGAATACCCATTTTTATTTACTCAGATAAGACATTATTATATATAACATAAAACTAATGACATTGTTCCTTTAATGTTGCAGGGTTTGTAACAACCACATTTTGAATTCTAGGATTACTGTAAATAATCTTGTCATTATCACTTGTAGAGACAATTAAATGACTTTGTGACGATGGACCAAGCTAAAATATTTAAAAATGATTCATATGAAAATTTTTCTTTGATAATTAAAAATGTTGAGCAATCAACTGAGAATGCGAGCACCAATATGGACTATGATACCTCAAGTGGGAACTAGTGAGGGGGTTATGAAAAATTAACCATGCCTCTTATTTCCGAAAGACCTCAACTAGAGATCTATGCCAATTTTTAAATTTGAAATTTTATTACCTTGTTTTCCCACAAACCCATAATTCATTGAATAATGTAAACGGGTAGTTGAAGTAGATACTTGCCACATTTAGGGGGGTTGAGTGGTGTTTATGCAGTACTCTAAGAACCCATTGGGTAGCATGGGTGAGTACCCATTTCCGAATTCAAATTTTGACCCACAAATGGTGTGGGAGAGTGGGGAAAAGCATGTTGAGTATACATTCATGGGTTCATTCAAACCGTACCCAAAGAGATGAAAGGAACATGAGCTCCTTGAGTAGTGATTTCATGAGAAAAGAGCTATCATTTTCGAGTGGTAAGTTTTTTGGATTATTTTGATTGTTTATATATAGTTTTGGATGCCTAAATATGCCCAGAAAAGTGCCAATTACATAATGGAACATTGTTGGTGTGTTTTGCGCTCTTTAAAATTGAATTTCATATAACCATTACTCATTTGTGAGATATGGAACTTATTTTAGTAGTGGGAGTCATCAATTGATGCATATTGGTATGAAATGATAAGCAATGGATAAGGAAATTGCTAAGTCATGTACGACAACAAAGGGATTTTTGTAGTGTTGTGCTAGCTAGCTAAGAGGCATCTTTGATTTGTAGATACCCTAGGCTAAGTAGGAAAGAGATTTCTTTGACGTTTTTGTTCTGTGAAGGAGAGTTTCTTTCATGCACCTCAAATTTCTAAGTGTTAATGTAGAAAATCTATGATAGGTTAACCCGATAATGCAATATAAATCAAAGCAGAATACTATAACCTACTTCTACTATCAATTTGCAGAAGCTTAAAGATTGAGCTAAACAATATAACCAAAAGAAGAAGAATCAATGCACAATACACATGAAAATAATTTTGGGGAAAGCCTCAGCTAAAAACCCCACACTATTGTATTATCGTACATGGTGGAAATACATAGGAATTATACAAAGCCTTAGCTCTCACATCTAGCCAACTCTCAGTAAAATCCTCACAGATGCTCACAGGAAATCTTGGTTTATCTCCAGCCTTCCTCTCTTCCCTCCAAGCTCCTATTTCCTTGTGTTGTTCCTTGTGGATGATTTTCCTGTTACCAAGTGGAAAATCAATCCTTCAAAACTGCCAAATCCTCAAGGATTAATCCTTGACTGCATGCATGAGTTTTCTCCATGAGAAAACACATGCAATTGATAGTACACAGTCCTTGAACATTAATCTCAACTGAGTCTTTCTCAGAATAGACATGCATGAGTTTCTGATGAGGGAACCTTCAGTTAATTGGAGTAGCACTAGTTGAGTGCATTAATGCATCAACTGACTGTTAACTCACTATTAGTCCTCAAACAGTTTGGAACTAATTTAACTGGACTTAACTCAGTAAACTAATTTAATTAATTACAACTCAAATATAACTCAATCTTATCTCCTTAATTTAAGGGATAACTCTTGCATGACTTCAAAAAGGCTTCTAACTTGAATTTCTCCAACTAATTAATTTAAAATAAATTAATTAATTAATTCCAAGTGGTTGTTAAGACTAAATTCAATTTTAATTCACAATTTAATTCAAGGACAAATTAAATTGGAATATTCTTGTTGCCATATTTCAACACTCCCTCTCAACAAGAAATGGATTATCTACCACCTCGATCCTATCTCTATGGAACTTAAATTTACACTTTGACAATGCCTTTATCAAAATGTCAACATCTTGCTCCTCTGTCGAAATATACTGCAGCAACATGATCCTCCTTGCTACACAGTCTCTGAGATGATGATACCAGATGTCAATGAAATACTAGATTCTCAGAGAGTTTGATACAACTCTGATTATCACAATAGACCAAAATTGGACCCATCCACTGATCAAACAAACCAACTAGGATTTTCTGCATCTAGATGACCTCACATGCTACCTGACTTGCAACCATGTATTCTACCTTTGTCGAGCTAAGTGCAACCGAACTCTCTTTCCTACTGTACCAAGAAACTGCCGCTGACCCAAGGTTGAAAATCCCTCCTGATGTGCTCTTCCGATCTGATGGACTCCCTGCCCAATCTGCATCAATGGAGCCTTGTAGCTTCACTCCCTATATCTGTCTGTACCATAATCCATACTGAGATGTGCCTCTGAGGTATCTCAATACATGATTTGTCGCCTTCCAAAACATCTTGGTAGGCTGAACCATCACTTGACTCAGCTGGTTCACCGCATAGCACAAATTTGGTCGTGTGTTCACTAAGTACATCAGTGAACCCATAAGCTGCCTGTACACAGTAGCCTCTACCACTTCTCTTGAAGTAGCAACCTCATTCCTCTAGTTACCTGCTAGAGGAGTCTGCATGGGCTTGCACTTCTCCATGTGGAATCTCCTGAGTATCTCGTTGGCATACTTGCCCTGAGACACAAACAACTTCCCATCCTTCTGCCACACTTCCATGCCAAGGAAGTAATGCATGAGACCCATGTGTTTTATCTCGAATTCTCTTGCAAGGTCCTCCTTGCAAGACACGATCAACTGATCATCACCAGTCAATATGAGATCATCAACATAAATTACGATGATCAACAGCTTACCTTTCACCACGATGTGGTACAGGTTCGCATCCGCTTCACTCTTTGTGAAGCCCAACCCGGTGAAGTAGTTGTCTATCCTGGTGTACCAAGCATGAGGTGCTTGCTTCAGCCTGTACAACGCTCTCTTGAGTCAACACACATGTGACTCACGATCAAAGGTCTCTAAACCTTCGTACCGCTCTATGTACACCTCTTTTTCAATCTGGCCATTGAGGAATGCACCTTTCAAATCCATCTAATGGATCTTCCAACCCATCTGTGCTGATAGTGCCAACATAGATCTGATAGATGAGTACCTTGCAACAGGAGCAAAAGTCTCATCATAGTCAATCCCCTCGACCTGTGAAAAACCACGGGCAACAAAACTTGCTTTATGCTTCTCTACAACACCATCAGCATCTTTCTTTACCTTGTAAAGACAACGAGAACTCACAACTAACTTGTTCTCCAGTCTCGAAACCACGTCCCAAACACTGTTACGAACTATGGAGTCATACTCCTCCACCAAAGCATCAACCCAAATCAGCTCCTGCACTACTTCCTCAAAGGAAGATAGCTCGGTCTCAACACATTCCCCAGCAAGGGCCATGTATCCAATGTACCTCTTAGGTGACCTCCTTTGTCTACACTGAGAAGATGGTGCTCCCACATTCTCTCTCGCATCCTCCAACAATCTGTCAGCTTCTCTTGTGCGCTTCCATCCATCTCTGGAAGACTCTACTTGATTGTATGTCTCCACTCCTGGAACCTCTCCCTGCTTTGCATCAGTCTGAGACTCCTCCTCCTTAGGAACCAACAGTTTCTCCACAACCTGTAGTTGGAGCTCCCTCTCAAGGGAAACTCGCATGGCCTTCTGCTCATCAAACTTGAGATATCTGCGAACCACTATCCTCTGGCTGGTAGGCAAGTACACCTGATAGTTTTGAGGTGTATCAGTATACCCCACAAATATCCCCAACTCTATTGTCGGCTCAATTTTCTTTCGTGCATCCTTTGTTACATGGCAATATACTGATGAGCCAAAGATCTTGAAGTGACCCACATTTCTTCTCTTATGGGAGAAAGCTTCCTCTGGTGTCTTCATCCCAAGTATGCAATACGGGCTTCTATTCTACAAATATACCGCTGTGTTGCATGCCTTAGCCCACAAGTGAAGTGGTAGGCCTTGGTCATGCAGCATTGCCTGTGCTGCCCCTACAATAGTTCTGTTCTTCCTCTCGACCACCCCATTCTGCTGTGGGTTATGAGGTGCCGTCAACTCTCGTTTAATTCCTTTCGCTACACAGAAGTCCTTAAACTCTTGAGAGACATATTCTCCACCATTGTCGCTTCTCAAGGCCTTGATCTTCTTCCCTGACTCTTTCTCAACCAAATCTTTGAACTCACAAAGCTTTGTGAAAGTTTGGTCCTTCTTCTGCATGAAATAAATCTAGCATTTACGAGAATAGTCATCAATGAAAATCACATAATACCTTTTCTTCATTGTGGATTTCATCGAGAATGGTCAACACAAATCAGTATGAACTCACCCTAAGATAGCCTCTGCTTGACTGTCTCGATCATGAAAGGAAGACTAGGTGTACTTTCCCAAGGTACAACCTTTGCATGTGTCAACTAGCTCAAGTTTACCTTTGGGAAGTCCTATAGATATCTATTGCATTATCTTCAAAGTCCCATGATGCAAATGGCCCAACCGCTTGTGCCACAACTCACCAATTTCTTGGCTTTGCACCAATTCTGATTTCATACTCAATGCTGCACAACCATCTACCTCTAGTTTATAGAGATTCTTCACCCAAATCCCTATCCTCTTGGTCTGACCCATGGCTATGTGTCTTAGGAACACTTTTCCTTTATTGAAGACAACATCGTAGCCTTTGTCCTCCAACATTGTGACTGATACCAAGTTCTTCTTCAATCCAAGCACATACATCACATCTGTCAAGATGAGAGGAACTCCATGCTCCCTCTGAAAAGAAACCATGCCCACTCCTGAAACACTATACCTTCCGTCGTCACCCATCTCTATGTGCATCTTGAGGTCTTTCTCCTCCAATGCACTCAATAAATTTTTATTAGCAGTCATGTGGAATGAGGCTCCACTGTCAAGATACCAGACAAAAACCATCATCGATGACACCATGCATGCGACGGGGGTAAAGTCCATTCCAAATTGAGAGGCTAATGCCTCACCTTCCAATCCTTCCGAGGATCCCTTCTTGGACTTCTTCGATGGGTAATTAGTCGCATAATGTCCCATCTTGTGACAATTAAAGCATCTTACTTTAGACATGTCACCCTTCTTCTCTCCATGAGAAGAATTCGATTTGAAATGGGAAGCCTTCCCCTTCCCTTTCCTTGCCTTACTTGTTAAGGCAAAATTGTCTTCATCATCATTCTTGGATGAAGAACCATCTCGTGTGCTCCTCTTGATCTCCTCCTGCATAAGATCCAACCACAGTTGTTCCCAATCCGACAGTTTCTCCCTTCCAATCACAGAGTCCTGGTAGCTATTCCAACTCTTTGGAAGGCCAAGGAGAGTGAGGCTCACCATATCATCATCAGTAGTAGTTATTCCCACACTGCCAAACTCATCTCTACAGGTGGTGAGCTTGTTTAGATATGTGGAAATAGTATCGCCCTTCTCCATCTTGATTCTTTGAAGCTTATCCTTGAGCGCCAATTTCCTCTAGTTGCTATCGTTTTGGTAGAGGTCCTTCAATGTCTTCCACATTAAAAATGGAGTATCCTTTCCATGGATACTCAAGACAATATGGTCTCGAACTCCCTCAAGGATGATCCATCTCACCTTCACCACACACTTCTTCCACTTAGCCAACTCTTGTGCATTAGTTGAAGCTGGCGTTGGGATTTCTTGATCAATGAACTCCTTCAAGCCATTGTCTTCTAATACAACCTCCATTCTATCTTTCCATGCTATGTAATTCAAGCTACCTTCAAAGGCATACTCGAGTCTCAAGCCATATAATGGCATTTGCCAACCTTGAAGTATGATATGAATTCGATTTTCACCTGCAACCCCGAACTTCAAACTTCGAATTCTCTTCTCAGTATACTGTTCACAGCTCTAATACCATGTAGAAAATCTGTGATAGGTTAACCTGATAATGCAATATAAATCAAATCAGAATACTATAACCTACTTCTACTATCAATTTGCGGAAGCTTAAAGATCGAGTTGAACAATATAACCAAAAGAAGAAGAATCAATGGCACAATACACATGAAAATACTTTTTGGGAAAGACTCAGCTAAAAATCCCACACTATTGTATTATCATACATGGTGGAAATACATAGGAATTATACAAAGCCTTAGCTCTCACAGCTATCCAACTCTCAGTACAATCCTCACAGATTCTCACAAGAAATCTTGGCTTCTCTCCAGCCTTCCTCTCTTCCCTCCAAGCTCCTATTTCCTTGTGTTGTTCCTTGTGGATGATTTGGATGTTACAAAGTGGAAAACCAATCCTTCAAAACTGTGCAATCCTCAAGGATTAATCCTTGACTACATGCATGAGTTTTCTCCATGAGAAAACACATGCAACTAATAGTACACTGTTCTTGAACATTAATCTCAACTGGGTCTTTCTCAGAATAGACATGCATGAGTTTCTGATGAGGGAATCTTCAGTTAACTAGAGTAGCACTAGTTGAGTGCATTAATGCATCAACTGACTGTTAACTCACTATTATTTCCTCAAACAGTTTGGAACTAATTTAACTTGACTTAACTCAGTAAACTAAGTTAACTAATTACAACTCATATATATCTCAATCTTATCTCCTTAATTAAATGGATAACTCTTGCATGACTTCATAAAGACTTCTATCTTGAATTTCTCCAACTAATTAATTTAAAATAAATTAATTAATTATTTCCAAGTAGCTGTTAAGACTAAATTCGATTTTAATTCACAATTTAATTCAAGGACAAAATAAATTGGAATATTATTGTTGCCATATTTCAACAGTTAATAGTTCCCCCTTGTGGTACCATATCCCTACAAGGTGATGGCTAGTTGTAAACAACACCTATGCAGATGAGCCTACTATTGGATGGAAAAGGTTGGACCTTCCCAAACCAATTCTTAGATTGAAATTTCATATAAGTGTTGCCTCTTATTCCTAATATTTTTGTTCATTTTCACTTCAAGTTTTGTTGGCAAAAATTAGAGATGAAATATGTATGGCTTGTATAGAATTTGGAATGTATTGCATATGTTAAAATGTCATATATCTTTGGTTATGAGGTTTGTTATTAATGCTCAAAAGGATTCTCCTATTGAATATTGTTGTGTGTTTGTATATAGTGAGGTCCATTTGTTTATGTGTGCAAAAAGGATTTGCTTGTGGATATGAGGTTGCATAATTAATGTATTAGTGACATTTCATGCAGTTTCAAGATCATTGTAATTCTGACTTTAGTGGTTTTATGCAATTATTTTAAGTGGGATTTAAGATTAAAGCTCCTTTTCTTTGAACCATAGTATTTACCCTAATTGAAATATTGAACTCATGAGAAAGATGAGTTGTTCTGAGTTTCAGAGAGCATTAGAAGATAAGAGATTGTAATATTCATCAATGAATGGTTGTTCCTGAAATGTTAATTTGTGCAGATAAACTTTGGACCCTTGGCTAATCTAACTGTTAGGCAAGATTTTTGAGACCCTTGTGATTGCAAATGTATAAATATTGCATATTTGTATAATCAAAGTCAACTAGTCTCAAAATATTGCTCTAGTTTGAAGGCATTGCAAATCTATCACTTGAAAACGATTTGCGCCAAGACTTGCCTATAAGGTTTGATTTATATTACACTTTCAAGAATGCTTAAGTTATCTTATTTGAAATAGAAAAATGAATCTCACTTATAATATGTTAAATAAGGATAACACCTTATACCTTAAATAAATTCAAATGTTACAAATCTGCTATGGTTATATGAAGGTTTACAAGTCTATCACACAATGCATCTTCTGTTTCCATAGTTACCAGGGTAAGGTTTGGGTTTGGTATATTTTGAACCATTGAGCTTATATGATGAGAATGCCTCACCTCACATAAGTATCAATAAAACCCATAAAAGTGTAAGTACATGGCATGGGAAAGAATAAGTTAATACCTAAACCAAATATATACTTATATACCAAGGGTTAGTATAATTTACGGAGGCATAGTAAATTTGGTAAAAAAATGGTTATTATGAAGAATGTTTGTAGCATTTGCTAAAAATGAATATTTGGTTACATGATTACGGCATATATACTTATTCATGCAAAAATATACAGTTATGAAAAAGTTATGTAATCTGAGTTATGTAAAGTTATGAAAAGTTATGTAATTTATGTAAAGAATTGCATAAATTATGTTGGGAAATAACTCTTAGCAATTGTGTTTATTTACGTGAGTATAAATAATGTTTGAAGTTGCTTTATTCCCCTAATTGAATTTCAAATCTCAACTACATAGGTTCATATGTATATTAAGCAAAGATTGCTAGCACAACCACATTAATAAAGTGGTTGATATGTGCTGATTAATGTCATTTGATGAGCCCCAAAAATGAGTAATTATATGGGCTCATTCAACCTCCTAATTCGACTTAATCCACCATTCTCATTAGTTTATTGCATGTTTTTTATTATATTTATGCTAATAGAGTGAATTGGGTTAGTCATTATGCCAACAAGTCTAATGTGTGCTTTATGCAGTCTTTTTGGTCAATTTGGAGACAAAATCAAAGGTTTAAATGAGCACTTGGCAGCCAAATTCGTGGAGAGGATTTGTAGGAAGGTGTCCCCTTCATTTATGAGCCTTTACCTCGAATTCTCCACTAGCAGCTCGGAGTTCAAGGGCCACCACATCGATTATCACAAGGGCAGCCGAGCAAGGGCTAGTAAAGTTGTTGTTAACTGCAAGTTTTGGCAGCCAAGTTCCTAAAGTTTAGGAGGATTGTTGGGGTCCTCAATTTGTATAAATAAGAAGGCTTAGGGCCTCATTTCAGTTAGCTAGTTGGCAGTTCGATTTTAGTCATTTTTTAGGTAGTAGATTAGCTCTGCGGTTCAGCACATTTTCAAGTTTTTTTTGTGGACAGTTTTTGGGATGTAACTATTATTTCTTGCTCAATAAAGATGAATCCAACTTTGCACCAGCTCTAATCTTCCTTAGGAGGCCGTGGCTCTTGGGGTTGGGCCCAACTCAAGTGCCTAATACCTCCTTTGTGTACTTTGATGTGTCTTTGTTGCATTCTTAGAATAAAATCTGTTATTTAGAATAAGATCTTGCTTTGTTACTTAGGTTGCTTTTGATGATTGAA
The DNA here is from genome assembly GCA_031772625.1 of Pinus tabuliformis. Lineage (NCBI taxonomy): Eukaryota > Viridiplantae > Streptophyta > Pinopsida > Pinales > Pinaceae > Pinus > Pinus tabuliformis. The sequence continues at coordinate 946,054,687 of CM062820.1, forward strand.
ATAGCTTTTCATGTTCAGGTTGATTTGATAGGTTGGTAGCAGAAAAGATCTTCAAAAAAGGCCATCAAGCAACCCTTGATCTCACCTCTCCCTCCTTGGGACCATGAGCTGAGACCAAGGTGCCCTTGCTGCCATAAAAACATTGTTCTTGCTTCTTCATGCAATTTCTAGTGTTAGATTCTTAGTTGCAAAAGTTAGTACCAGTTGTGATTACATGCTTAGATCCATTCTTGCTTGGTTTCCATAGTTGTTTTACATGATTTGCTGCCAATAAACTTCTGTTCATCATGCTTATGGTTTCTAGGTCAAATTAGGTTAAAGTAGCTAGATCTTTGGTTTTCTTAGTCTTTGTTTGATTAGTTTTGAAAAATAACGTGTAGAGCACCTGTGAAACCTCCTCTCCTACCCTTACCCTATCAATTCAACCTGCTCCATCCTCTAACTCAGGTTCTTGCCTCTCGTTCGCCACGTTTTCTCACTTTTCCCTAGCTCCTACATTCTTGCACAACATTGCTTCTCTTATCTTCGAACCGACCCAATCGCCTTAACCACTCTTCATCCTCATGCACCAGGTCCTAGACCTCTTCACAGCCTCATCTAACCTCCATTTCCACTTTCCCACCAGTTTTTCCTCCATAAACCCCCAAAAATCCTCTCTCGGATCTTCTTGTAGAAACATCCTGTAGAACCCTGGCAGACTTCCTGTAGAAGCTCACGAAAACGGTTTCTTGAGATCCAATCGCTGTGAAACTCTCTGGAAGGGTGCTAGGGACCCCTTAGGCCCTCTTCTCACCTTCCCAACCTCCTTCAAGTGCCCTTGCCATTTCCTTTCATCAACAACCTCTGCACAGTCAAAAATAGTTAAAGCACATGCATAATAATTCTGCCAACTTACTCAAAAATACAAAAAGATGTTTCTTTTCAGATTTCACTTCAGAAGTAGCTTAGACACATGCACTTAACCTTCCAAAGAATCAATGGCATCTTTTCCAGTAGCTTTCATCCTTTTTCTTGCATCAGTAGGGCTAGTTGGTAAAACTAGGGTTTGCTAGGGTTTGCATTTCCATTCAGCTTTTTAGTTTCTTTCTGCAAGTAGATTAGCCTCCTTCGAGTTAGCTTTCATCCATAAGTTAAAAGCTTCTTCTAAGAGCTCACAGAAGTTGGCTTAAGCTCCTAGCAAACTTGGGCCAACTGATCAAGTGACAACCGCGGCAAGAGCTAGTACTTGTGCATATAGCACCGTCGCTTCCAAGTTTGTTACGAACTACCGGGTTGATAAAATTAAAGAAGGGAGTTCCAGGAGTTGCAACATTATTGCTGCAATATTGGGGCTCACCGTCTTTTTGGCGCCATTGCCGAGGAAGCATCAGAGTATTGGTGATTGCTGCTTTTCTTCTATTTTCTACTACAACCTTCTGCTAAGTAGTTTATTTCAGCAAGCGTAGAGTAGATTGTTTCATTTCCATTCTGCAATTTCATTTCCGCAAAAGTAGATTAGACATTTCCTGCTTTCATAGATTAGCATTTCAATTCCGCAATTTCATTTCTACAAGCGTAGATTAGCATTTCAATTCCGCAATTTCATTTCTGCAAGCGTAGATTAGCATTTCAATTCTGCAATTTCAATTCTACAAGCGTAGCCTAGCATTTCATTCCTGCAATTTCATTTCAGCAAAATAGATTAGTCATTTCCTGCTTTCATTCCAATTCCGCATTTTCATTTCAGCAAGATAGATTTTAGTTAGTTGCAGTTCAATCTATTTCAGTTTTGCAGGTACAAGCAAAAAAAAAAAAAAAGGAAGAAGAAAAAATCAACGAAAAAGATTTCATTTCATGCCTTGTAGGAGTAGAGATAAGTCAGAAAAATGTTTGCACAACACCCCCCACTGCTTCACACAGCCAACCTTCTCTCTTCTTCGATGGCTGTGATTAAGAAGAACCCTTAGGTGGATAGCAAGACATATTTAAAGAACCTCTAGGGGAGAAGAAGAAGAAAACATTCCTCTGGAGCAAATGGCTACAAGCAGAAATGTTGGGAGCAGTACCTTATCCAAAAATGAATTTGCAAATCAGATGGAAGATTTCAAGAGCGAGATGAGGTAGTTTCTTGCCATGCAACTGGATACCTTGTAGATCCAAAGGAAGTAAGAGGAAGCCAAGAGGGCTTTGGCCATCTTTTTTCCCAGGTGCACTAGAAAGCATCCTAGGAACGAATGTCCATTGCACTCCACAGAAGTGTGTTTTGTCTGTGAAAGACACCATCCTACGAATCAGTGCCCTTCCTTGCCTAGAATTAAAACTGCATATCAGAGGGCCAAAGGAGTCACTAAACCACTCTATTATAGGAATCAAAGGAGGCCACATGGACCCATAACTTACCAGCAGGGAATGCAAGGGACATCCCAGACCTATTATAACCCCTATCAAGCCACTTCCATGCCTTCTTGGGGTCCCCCTGCTCATCCTTCATGGTCCACACCCCCCCCTTGGTCGTATCCTCCTCAATATCATGCTCAACCAGCTGCTCATCCATTTCACCCCTACGCTCAGCCACAACCTCAGTGGAATGCACCTCATCAGGGGTGGAGGCCCCAGTACAATACTTCTCCCTTTCCTTTTCCTCCACCACCTGCCCAATTGCAACCATCACCTCCTGCTCCACCAAGGCAACCCAAAATTCCTACCCAACCACAACCCCATCCACATCCATCTCAAATATAAACCCCCACTCGACTACCCATACCACCATTTCCAAACCCGCATATTGGAGTATCTCAACTCAATTGCAATGTTGAGGCTCAACATGTCCAAACAACTCCTTTTGAGCCCAAAGATATTCATCATAGCTTAGAAAGAGTATTGCAAGAAAGAGATTATATTGATATCATTGAAGGACCACATCCAGCAAAAGAAGATGCAAAAGAGAAGATCAAAGGACCATGGGCTGTACTTAACGAAGAGAAGACATCAAAATCAGAGATCAAGTGAGTTCCCTCATGGTTACCATCAAATCCTCCATGTATTCAAGAGAAAAATCAGCAAAAAGAGGAAGATGTAAAGGTCATGATAGAAGAAGATATGGAGAATGATCCAGATCAGTAAAAGGACCAAGGATATTAGAGCTATATTGAGATATGGTTCCAGACAATCACTAAGTTGCAGCAGTACTCTCTTCCTCAACTATGTTTGATCCCTTCAAAGTCAAATTATTTGGTCTCTGAAATCCGGATACTTGTCAAAGCATGCATTTCGAGTCTCCACATCATTTTGTCTCTAATCTCGATGTGCACATGGCTCCATTGGAAGTATTCTTATACTTGAAAATGATTTTGTTTTTCAAGTAGGGTAGGGTAGGAAAAAAAAAAGAAAAAAGAAAAAGAAAAATGAAAATAAGAGGAAAATAAAAATCCAAGGTGAAAACCTTCTCGGAGGCGCCTTATATTGGCTCATTGATTGAAAACCTCCATGAGGTGGTCAATGGGTTGGAAATAAGAGAAAATAAAAAGAGAATAAGATCTCTGGATGAAAACCTCCCTTGGAGGCGCCCAGGGCAGGCAATTAGGGTGAAAACCTCCATGAGGCGCCCTAGTTGTTTTCAAAAAAAAAAAGAGAAAAAGAAAATTAAAAATAAACCTAATTTCCATTGAATAATTGCAGGTTGCAGCAAGGACATTGCAGGTTAGGAGAATCGCTCAAAACGAAGACAAAGTTCTGTGCCTTCTGCAGGAAGTTCTGTGTCTTCTACAAGAAGCCTACAAACAAGCCAAAATTGATCTCCGAAGAGGACTCGAAGGCTGGGAATATGTCCATGAGGCCTGCACACATCCATGTTCCCATCCCTCACCCTCCTCCATTATTTTTTCCATCTCATTGTGCTTCTTTCCTAAAACCTGTGTGTTCTATAAGAAGTTCATGTAGAAATTACAAGAAGCTAGAAATTGATTTCAAAAAGGGAGTTTGGCGAACATTGTAGCTTCCTAAAGGGTTTATAAGTCCTCCTACAATCCTCAAACCTCTCCTCCATCATTTCCATGCCTGCATCACAGCCCAAGCTCATTTTTTCTTACCATGAAAAATGCTTGGAAGCAAAAATGCATAGTGCTGAAATTTGTTTTTTCCCTAACTTGAAAACCATGCATCCATTTACAAAACTGTTACAGGGGGAGTTGTATAGGGACGATGGCAACATGCCTGAGAAATTTCAGCCAATTCCAGTGCATGGTATCCAAGAAATCCGGCTCCATCACCGTCAGCCATTTTTGCATTTTATACATATCCGTACATCCATTTCAAAACTTGTTTCATGGGGAGATGCATATGGGTGATAGTAACCTACCCAAGTAGTTTCAACCAATTCTGATGCACGGTTTCCGAGAAATTGACCCTTGTAATCTTTAGCCATTTTCAGTTTTTCTCGATATATGTGCATCCATTGACCACAATTTTGCTATGGGAGGTGCATAACAATGATAGAAGCATGCTCAAAAAGTTTCAGGTCAATCCGATCTATTATTCGGGAGAAATGGAGAAAACAAGTTGTTGTTCTGTAAAAATCCAGCATCATCAGCATGAAGGTGCAAATCTGAAGGATGAAACTGACTTTTGCAACTTAGATCCGGCCAGAGGATACCTGCACAAGAAAAATAACCACACATCAGACAACAAAAATCTTATAGCATAAAGGATCCAGGCATGCAGCAATGGAATATGAGCATGCAGCAGCAAAAAGGACCCAGCAGCACGTCGACTTACAGGTATGTGTATAAACCAATTCCTCTATTTGCATCAATATGATTCGAAAGTGCATAAATGAATGAAATGGTGGGATTAAGCCAGGAAGCTAGCAAAGTTAACCCGACAGTGCCTTGTCCAGTTCTCTAGCGCTCAGCCGGAAATCATGCAGCATACGTGTATAGTCAACTCACGTGAAATTTAAAAAACAGGTAGTGTTGGTTGTTTGAACTCCAGTGCAACTGATGTCAAGTGATTAACAAGAAAAGAACATACAGTTCATAACAACACTGCAGTCTACATGGGACCAGTGCACATCCGACCACCTCATCTTCTCACACGAATCACACTGCAGTTAAACGATGCTCAGCTGAAACTCTCACCACTCTTTGTTCAACTGCGTCTTCACGACAGTAACAACTGAAGCACGCGTCCACCACTTCCAGATCAGCTAACCAATGGTCCTCTGCAATATTCCTACCTGATTTTTCGAGATTTATGCCCTTTTAAAAAAAAAAAAAATCTCCCACCTATCGGGCTCTGTAGGAACCGCAGTTATGTTCTACAAGAAGCACAATTTCGTTCTACAGGAAGGCTTCTACAGGAAAAGCAGAAAACAGCCGCATAGAAAGAAAACCTGGGATTTTCAGCAAATTTCAAGCTCAAAACGAGGTAGGATCGGGAAGCTTCTTTGTGCATGATTTGTTTGTGAAAAATGGTGAATTGAACATGGCATGAGATTGGAAAATCAGTGAAAAATCTTCCTGTGTGTTGCGCTGAATTTCTCAGTTTTTCTGCATCAAAATTCTCCTCCACGTTTCTTGTTCCTAAAATTCTCCTGTAAGGAAGGCATATGCAGCTGTGAGAGCCAGCCTACGGATGAACATTTTAAATTTTGCATATCTGAATGTGTCCTGAGAAGAAAACTTGGTCTCTATCCTCTGTCTGTAGAAGCAAAACTCTTCCTTTCATAACCAGATAGCTGGGAGTTGAGTCACAGCAGTCTTGAAACCAGGGAATTGGTGCTCATTGATATTTATAGCCGAGGAATTCTTCCTTGAGTCCAGAGGGAAACCATAAACAACATTCCCTTTTCTGACCAAAGCATAAAAAAGGGAAATCTTCTGAAACATGTCTCGGGATGACAATATCAGAGTTTTGGCCGAAAATGTCACCCCATCCAGCAATGAGGAAGAAGAACACATTGAAAAAGGTGAGAAAACCAATGATGAAGAAACGCAAGACATTTAGGCACAACAAGAATAGAGAGGAAAAGGAGAAATGGGCCAGGTTGCTGAGCCTAAAATAGAGGTGCAGACAACAGCACAAACACCATGAGAAAAGAGGATGCAGAGCAGGGCAGAAAAGGTTGGAAAACCCCAAATGAGAGCTGTCACAGCCAAAGAAGGCACGTCCAAACAACAGGGGAAGACACATCCTGAAATAGCAGCAACACAACCAGAGACAGTTGACACAGGGGCTTCTACAGGAAGCAAAGAAGAAGAACAGCGAGAGGAGAAATCACCTGAGATTTTGGCTAGGGAGGCAGCGGCCATGCTTGCCATCTTAAGCACACCTCCAAAACCAAAAAGGAAGAGAAAGAGGCAAACCTCCATGTACTTTAAAGCAAGGAGGAGCACATGGATAAAAGTGGGCAGACCCCAACCATAGTCAAAGGAGCCAATTATCATTAAGGACACCACAGCTAAACAAAAGGAGGAGTCTCCTTCAAAGATAACCATCACCTATGAACGAGGAAGCTAAAAACCTTCACTAGAGAGAGAGAATTAAGATTATGGACTCAAAGAAAGTTCTAAAGGAAGCTGAGAATTCTCTACAGGAAACTCAAAAGGGCAGACATAACACAGATTTCTGAAGAGCAGCAACTATAGAAAAGTTCCCTCGCAGGTTAGGAAATGGTAGAGTAATAGCAGCCAAGGGAAGATACACAGCCTGATGTTGAAATGAGGATACAACAGCAGCAAGAGGGACCTCCATCAGGCAAGGAAGCATCTGCTGGACAACAAGAAGAGGACAAGCTGCAGGCTGAGGTTGAGGCGCTAACAAAACAGCTACAGAAGAAGAGGAGCAGAAGCAGTGGAAGGACATGGCCAAGGAGGTGGAACTTTATGGCACACATGAGTAGACTACACTAGAAGCTTGGGATGATAAGGAGGCCACCAGGGCCATCAAAGATGAAGAGATAGATTAGTTGCTCAGAGGATGATCAACACTTTCAGTAGGGGGTGATGATGAGCCCCAAAAATGAGTAATTATATGGGCTCATTCAGCCTCCTAATTTGACTTAATCCACCATTCTCATTAGTTTATTGCATGTTTTTTATTATATTTATGCTAATAGAGTGAATTGGGTTAGTCATTATGCCAACAAGTCTAATGTGTGCTTTATGCAATCTTTATGGTCAATTTGGAGACAAAATCAAAGGTTTAAATGAGCACTTGGCAGCCAAATTCGTGGAGAGGATTTGTAGGAAAGTGTCCCCTTCATTTATGAGCCTTTACCTCGAATTCTCCACCAACAGCTCGGAGTTCAAGGGCCACCACATCGATTATCACAAGAGCAGCCGAGCAAGGGCTAGTAAAGTTGTTAACTGCAAGTTTTGGCAGCCAAGTTCCTAAAGTTTAGGAGGACTGTTGGGGTCCTAAATTTGTATAAATAAGAAGGCTTAGGGCCTCATTTCAGTTAGCTAGTTGGCAGTTCAATTTTAGTCATTTTTTTAGTCATTTTTTAGGCAGTAGGTTAGCTCTACGGTTCAGCACATTTTCAAGGTTTTTCTTGTGGACAGTTTTTGGGCTGTAACTATTTCTTGTTCAATAAAGATGAATCCAGCTTTGCACCAGCTCTAATCTTCCTTAGGAGGCTGTAGCTCTTGGGATTGGGCCCAACTCAAGTGCCCAATACCTCCTTTGTGTACTTTGATGTCTCTTTTCTGCATTCTTAGAATAAAATCTGTTATTTAGAATAAGATCTTGCTTTGTTACTTAGGTTGCTTTGGATGATTGAAATAGCTTTTCATGTTCAGTTTGATTTGATACGTTGGTAGAAGAAAAGATCTTCAAAAAAGGCCATCAAGCAACCCTTGATCTCACCTCTCCCTCCTTGGGACCATGAGCTGAGACCAAGGTACCCTTGCTGCCATAAAAACACAGTTCTTGCTTCTTCATGAAATTTCTAGTGTTAGATTCTTAGTTGAAAAAGTTAGTACCAGTTGTGATTACATGCTTAGATCCATTCTTTCTTGGTTTCCATAGTTGTTTTACATGATTTGCTGCCAATAAACTTCTGTTCATCATGCTTATGGTTTCTAGGTCAAATTAGGTTAAAGTAGCTAGATCTTTGGTTTTCTTAGTCTTTGTTTGATTAGTTTTGAAAAATAACGTGCAGAGCACCTGTGAAACCTCCTCTCCTACCCTTACCCCATCAATGCAACCTGCTTCATCCTCTAACTCAGGTTCTTGCCTCTCGTTCGCCACGTTTTCTCACTTTTCCCTAGCTCCTACATTCTTGCACAACATTGCTTCTCTTATCTTTGAACCGAGCCAATCGCCTTAACCACTCTTCATCCTCATGCACCAGGTCCTAGACCTCTTCACAGCCTCATCTAACCTCCATTTCCACTTTCCCACTAGTTTTTCCTCCATAAACCCCCAAAAATCCTCTCTCGGATCTTCTTGTAGAAAAATCCTGTAGAACCCCTGCAGACTTCCTGTAGAAGTTCACGAAAGCGGTTTCTTGAGATCCGATCACTGTGAAACTCTCTGGAAGGGTGCTAGGGACCCCTTAGGCCCTCTTCTCACCTTCCCAACCTCCTGCAAGTGCCCTCGCCATTTCCTTTCATCAATAACCTCTGCACAATCAGAAACAGTTAAAGCACATGCATAATAATTCTGCCAACTTACTCAAAAATACAAAAAGATGTTTCTTTTCAGGTTTCACTTCAGAAGTAGCTTAGAGACATGCACTTAACCTTCCAAAGAATCAATGGCATCTTTTCCAGTAGCTTTCATCCTTTTTCTTGCATCAGTAGGGCTAGTTGGTAAAACTAGGGTTTGTTAGGGTTTACATTTCCATTCAGCCATTTAGTTTCTTTCTGCAAGTAGATTAGCCTCCTTCGAGTTAGCTTTCATCCATCAGTTAAATCTTCTTCTAAGAGCTCATAGAAGTTGGCTTAAGCTCCTAGCAGACTTGTGCCAGCTGATCAAGTGACAGCTGCGGCAAGAGCTAGTACTTGTGCATATAGCACCGTCGCTTCCAAGTTTGTTACGAACTACCGGGTTGATAAAATTAAAGAAGGGAGTTCCAGGAGGTGCAACATTATTGCTGCAATACTGGGGCTCACCATCATTGTCAACCTTTTAAGACTAATGCCATTGATCAGTGTATGAGAGGCGGAATGATGTTGATCATTGTATACAACCACTATTAATGTGGTTGTGCTAGTTGATAGTGAACGTGCCCGAGGAGGATTAGTTGACCATGGTTGACTAGGATTAAATATGGTAAAGTTATGGTTGATGATGATTGACCGTTCTTGCCTATGGTCAATGAGGGTTGACCATGACCATAGTTGTTACAGGTTGACCATGGTTGAATATGGTTGATGGTGGTTGATTGTGGTCGACTATGGTTGACCATAGTTGGCCATGGTTGACTAAGGGTAGATGAAGATTAACCATTGGTGACCATGGGTGATAAGGTAACCATGGTTAGTTGTGGTTAAATATGGTTGACACTGAATGGTCGTGGTTGGTCATTGATGAGTCTGTTTGACCATGGTTGACTATGACTGAACTTGTTGTTCATGTTTGACCATGGATGAGCTTGTTTGAGCATGGTTGGCTATCCTTTACTATGGTTGACTATGCATGAACTGGGTTGTCAACATTTAAATAAATATGAATATGGTTGACCATGTTAACTATGGTTTGATGATAGATATCCATGAATAATCATGGTGAATATGGTTGACCATGGAGACCATGGTTTATCATTGTTGAGTATGATTGGACCATGGTTGACTTTCATCGACACTAGTTAAATATGGTAAAGGTATGGTTGATGAGGGTTCACTATGGTTGTTGAGGGTTGAACCAGAGAAAATTTTAAGGATGGAAATTTATTTTAAAGTTTATAAATCTTGGCGAATATCACTAGTGTCTAGTATGAAAACTATAAAATGTTTGTTGATATCTTTATAAAAATATCCAAATTTATAATTATTTTGTAGGCATATTCCATATAATTTTTGCAATTTTTAGGGAAAATAATTTTATATTGTCAAATTTGGGTGAATAATTTTTAGAAGAAACGAAAATTGGCGAATCTCTTTTTTGTAAAAACCATAGAAAATTAGCCCACTTGCAAATATTAGCCCCTAAAATTTTCCATGGGTTGAACATGGTTGATTGTGGTTGACTATGGTTGAAAATGGTTGATGACAATTGAAGAGGGTCAACCATGGTTGATTATAGTTACCAAGTTTGATAAGGATTGACTATGGTTGACCAAGCGTTAATGAGCATTGACCATTGGTGACCATGGTATAACATGGATGACAAGGGTTGAGTATGATTGAATATGATTAAATATGGTTTCCATGGATGCCCATGGTAACTATGGTTGACCACTATCAAGTTGGTTTGGCTATGGTTGAACATGGTTGACTATGTGATCCGGATTTAAATAGGAACGCAACAAATTACAGAGATAACCATATACACAAAGATGCAGCGGAAATAATACTTCATTTCATTAATGGAAAATACTGAAATATGCTTACAACCAGAAATGGAAATAAACCAGCTAGGGCGATGGTAGCTTATCTCTGAGAAGAGATGTGATGGCTACATGCCTCTGAACTGTGTTACAATGAGGCTCAAAGGCCTATTTATTGTTGAGAAACAATGGAAAACCCTTAACATTCCAAAACCTAACTCTAGGAGATGAAACGCCAAACTGTGGGCCCCGTTTGGGGTAAATTGGTACATCAACTTCCCGGGGTCGTAACTTTGGCATATGATCTCCGTTTGACGCATACAATAGCTCGGTAGAAAGATCTATCCGAGCACTATCATTGTTGGAACGGATGAACCCATGTTGCCCCCGGATTCCCCAAAAAACGTCATTTAGGGCCTCAAAACGGCTCTGGAAGTTCAGGACCCGAAAAACTGCTAAAAATAGTAAGTTGTGCTACAATTAAGGAAACTGAAAGTGCTGAGAAAGACAATGGTGGGGGTCCACGTGGACTTGGCAGGTGGCCACCAATATCCACCTGGATCATTCCTCCCCCCTTAGGAAGCAATGGTCCCCATTGCGTTGAGCTCCTCCATGAGATGAGGAAACTTTTGCTGAACTTGTTCCCTGGTGAGCCACTTGCCCTGCTGAAGGAGTTGGCCTGCTTTGACAACTCGATACAGTTGGATATTCTGTTGGCGAGTGTTTTTTATCTGTGTGTCCATGATCCGATCAGTTGCAGCTTGTTCCATGCAATCTGGATTTAATTCTGTGGGTTTGAGTTGTTCTGCAATGTCGGATGTGTCTAGCAATGGTGGAAAGTATGGCTGGAGGCGGTCCACATTGAACACTGGGTGCAGGCCAAGGAATGGGGGAATGCTGAGCTCAAATGAATTGTCTCCTATAGCCTTAGTAATGGTGTAAGGACCATATCGGAGTGGTCTCAATTTCTGATAGGCTCCATTAAAGCGTTCCTTTTGCAAATGCAACCAGACTTTGTCGCCCACCTGAAACTTGTGTGGCACCCGATGTTGATCATGTCGTTGCTTGTACTTGGCATTTGATTTCTCAAGAATGTCATGGACCTACTGGCAAATATGTTGGATGCGCTCAATGAAGCTGGTGGCCTTATCTGTTTCGGACTGGACATGAGCTGAATTCATGTGAGTAGCTGCAAGTGGCATGGCCACATCAATGGGGCATAGTGGCTGGAATCCCAAACCCACCTGAAAAGGGCTATGGCCAGTGGAGCTGTGAAGAGCTCAGTTGTAGCTGTGCTGAACATAGGGGAGGCTCTCGTCCCATGTGCGTGGATGCTTTGAGTTATACATGCACAGAATGTGCACAATCATCCTATTGACAACCTCTGTCTGGCCATCAGTTTGAGGATGGAAGGCTGTGGACTTCGTGAGTTTGGTGTCCAGCATTGACCAGAGACTGGACCAAAATGTGCTGAGAAACCGACTGTCCCGATCTGAGATGATAGACTGTGGGATCCCAAAGTGCACCCACACTCGTTCAAATAAGAGTTTAGCAGTGGCTTCTGCTGTGATATTCTTCTTGCAGGCCACCATAATGGCCATCTTCGAGAACCTGTCGACGACCACAAAAACACAGTCATTTCCATGCTTAGTGGAAGGAAGGCCTGACATGTAATCCATGGAGATGGATTCCCAAGGTCGACTAGGGGTAGGCAACGGGGTATAGAGGCCGTGCTTCTTAATGGTCAGTTTGGCAATGGCACAGGCAGTACATGATCGGATGTACTTCCCAACATCCTGTCGAAGATTCGGCCAATAGAAATAATTTTGCAGTACTGCCACTATTTTCTCGACCCTGAAATGCCCAGCAGCCCGACTATAATGTGCTTCCCAAATCATCTTGGCACGCTCGCTTGAAGGAACACAAAGGTGACCGAGGTGGCATAACAGGGCATCCTGGAGGTGAAAATCTGCAACATGTCGACCCTCCAAGAGTGTCTGGTATGTGTGGCCGAATTCTGGGTCACTTTTGTAGAGAAGTGGCCAATCAAAGTCTCGTGCCCACAAGAGTTGAGCACGGTGGTTAACGCCATGATCGGTGGTCGACTGAGGCAATCTGCAACATTATTGGTGCTGCCCTTCTTATACTTGATATTCAAGTGGAACTGTTGCAGGTATGTAGACCACTTCTGATGGCGATCATTCTGCAATTTCCCTTGGGTCTGTATGAACTGCAGGGGTCGGTGGTTTGTGTGGATGACCGTTTCCTTCCCCAAAATGTAATGCTTCCATTGTCAGCAGGCCTGTACAATGGAATACATCTCTTTATCATAAGTGAGGTACTTCTGGACTGTGTCTGAAAGTGTTTCACTGTGATATGCCACTGGATGTCCATGTTGAGTAAGGACTGCCCCAATAGCATAGTCAGAGGCATCTGTCTCGACCTCAAATGGTTGTTGTAAATCTGGTAACGCGAGCACTGGTGTCGTGCAGAGGCGATCCTTCAACTCCATGTATGCCTTCTGTTGAGATTCAGACCAAAAGAATTTTGCTTTCGCCCCTCCCTTGGTGACTTGACTCAAGGGCCAAGAAATATGAGAAAATCCCAACACAAACCTGCAGTAGAAGTTGGCAAGACCTAGAAAGCTGCGGAGCTCTGTTAGAGTGGTTGGAGAGGGCCAATCCCGAATGACTTGGATCTTGGCTGGATCGACATGTACCCCTTGTTCATCAATGATGTATCCCAGATACTGAACCGGGTCATGCCAAGAGTGCATTTCTCCAAATTGGCACATAGCTTGTGTTGCCGCAGTGTTTGGAGAACCTGTCGGATGTGGTGGAGGTGCTCTTCCCAACTCTGGCTGAAGATCAGAATGTCATCCAAGTATACTACTACAAAGGAGTTGGTGAATGGCCGCAAGATGTCATCCATTAGCCTCATAAAGGTTGCAGGAGCATTCGTCAATCTGAAAGGCATGACCAACCATTCGAAGAGGCCCTCCTTGGATTTGAAGGCAGTCTTCCATACATCAGAGGGTTCGATTGGTACCTGGTGATATCCTGACTTCAGATCGATCTTGCTGAAATATTTCGCCCCCTTTAGTTGGTCTAGGAGGTCATCAATCCATGGGATCGGGTACCTATTACGGACAGTGATCTTGTTCAGCGCCCGATAGTCAATACAGAGTCTCCACGTCCCATCCTTCTTCTGTACCAACACGATCGGGCTCCCACAGGGTGATGAACTTGTACGGATGTGACCTTTCTGCAGGATCTCCTGAATCTGCCTCTTGATTTCATCGTTCTCCAGAACAGAGCGCTGATAAATTGGTCCATTGGGTAGCGGCGCACCTGGGGTCAGATCGATGGAGTGCTTGACTTGACAGTGCAGAGGAACCCCTGCCGGGGAGGTGAAGATGTCCTCGTACTCCTCCAAAATCTTGTCCATCTGTAGTTGTCGTGCAGAGGGACCCCGTCTGGAGGCCGCGGCCACTGTCTTCTTCTTTCCTTGAGGGCGTATCATCAGGAAAACAAATTTCCTGGTTTTGGAAATGATCTTACTGCATTGTTTTGCAGTAATCAAAGAGATGGCGGCAGGTGGTGCTACCTCTGGTATCCTGAACAACTTATTTCCCAATGTAATAATAACAGCACAGGGCCTTGATTCATACACATCATGTCGCTTCCACAAGTATGGTGTTCCTAGTAATACATCACAAACTTCAAGGGGAGCAATGTCACACAATACCTCATCCGTGAAGGGCTTGATGTTGTATGGAAGGCGACATTGCTGGCTCACGCGAAGATCTCGTCCTTGGTGAAGCCACCCAATGGTGTATGGTTGTGGATGTGCTGTGGTCGGTAAGCCCAACCGCTTCACGACCTCTACTGAAATGAGGTTCTTCTGACTCCCGCTATCAACAATGAACTGTATCGGGGAGCCCTTTACCCATATCTGGGAGTGGAAGAGACGCTCCTCCTCCTCTGGATCTTCGGGTTCATTTTTCTGGATCTTTGTGGTAGCAACAGTGGCGCTGGGATCCGCATCAATGATCTGCTTCCCTTTTTCATACCCCTTATCGGGTTCTGACTCAGAGTCGGAACATGCATCTGATTTTGAAACCTTTAGCTCAGCCACCAGTGACTGCTTGGCCCGACACTCACTTGTGTTGTGAGTGGAGCTCTTATGGAACTCGCACCATTTTCCAGTGTCCTTTCTCGGCTTCGCGGCGCTGTTCTTTACTTGCAGCTTCGGCTGGTTGTCTTGGGCTGTCCCGCCTTGATTTTGTCCTTTGTTCTGTGGTTTAGGGGCACCTTTCCCCTGCTTTGGATTCGCAGATCCAAAGTCTCGCTTCTTTTGTTTAAACTTCTGCTCGACCTTGACAGCATATCGGTATGCTGCGCCGAGCGAGGGGATGTTTAGGAATTGTATTTCTTCCTGGATGTACTTGTGCAGGCAGCCACGGTATTAGAGTATCAAATGTTGCTCCGAATCCTTGATACCCAACTTTGTGCGAAGGGTATGGAAAAGATTGGTGAACTCCGACACGTCTTGGTCCCTTCCCTGCCGCAGCGTGGTCCACTTTATGTATTCATCCTCATAGCTTCCGACAGGGTAGTACTGCTCCTTGATGGCATCCCAGAATGAATCCCAGGTGGGTGCGGCTGAAAATAGTGAGCCAGTACTTTCATCCTTCTACTTGCAGTAGGTTTCCCACCAGTCCTTGACGTGGGGGGCTGCTTTGAGAAGAGCAAAAACAATCTTTTCCCGACTCGAAAATTCATGAACAGAAAAATAACCCTCTAGCAGATTTAACCATTTATCTACGGCATCTGCGTCTATCTGACCCTCGAATATGGGGATTTCAAAATTAACTTGTACCTTAAAGGGTGTGGCGTTTCCAGAGTAGCTGTTGGAAGCCGATGCGTCGCTTCTGGGTAGCCGCTGAAGGATCTGGGCAAAGTTGTCCATCATCGCGTTCTGTTGTCGCTCGAGGGCTTCTTCGAGCAAGATTTTGATGGGATCTCCTGCCCCCTCGTCTTTCTTTTCGTCCGCCATGGGAGGCCGTCGGGATTTGCGAGGCTGGTCTTGCAAAGGCTCAACTAGTTCAAGCCCTAACTCCTTATATCCCGACCTTGTTGGGGACATGCAAAGAAAAACAGAGAAAAAGTAGACCGCTCTGATACCACTGATCCGAATTTAAACAGGAACGCAACAAATTACAGAGATAACCATATACACAAAGATGCAGCGGAAATAATACTTCATTTCATTAATGGAAAATACTGAAATATGCTTACAACCAGAAATGGAAATAAACCAGCTAGGGCGATGGTAGCTTATCTCTGAGAAGAGATGTGATGGCTACATGCCTCTGAACTATGTTACAATGAGGCTCGAAGGCCTATTTATTTTTGAGAAACAATGGAAAACCCTTAACATTCCAAAACCTAACCCTAGGAGATGAAACGCCAAACTGTGGGCCCCGTTTGGGGTAAATTGGTACATCAACTTCCCGGGGTCGTAACTTTGGCATATGATCTCCGTTTGACGCATACAATAGCTTGGTAGAAAGATCTATCCGAGCACTATCATTGTTGGAATGGACCCATGTTGCCCCCGGATTCCCAAAAAAACGTCGTTTAGGGCCTCAAAACGGCTCCGGAAGTTCAAGACCCGAAAAACTGCTAAAAATAGTAAGTTGTGCTACAATTAAGGAAACTGAAAGTGCTGAGAAAGACAATGGTGGGGGTCCAGGTGGACTTGGCAGGTGGCCACCAATATCCACCTGGATCACTATGGTTGAAATTATTAACCCTATTTGACCATGGTCAACATGTTCAACCATGGATGGGCTTGTAAGAGCATCGTTGAAAAAGGTCAACTATGATTGACTATGGGTGGACATGATTGATAATGGTTAATGTTTAAATATAGATGAATATAGTTGAGAATGTTGACTATGCTTGGAAAAGTGGTTGACACTAGTTGTCCATGGTCAACCATAGTCAACCATCGTAAACCCTCATTAACCTTATCAACCATGATCAATCCTCATTAACCTTGTCAACCACGGCCAACCCTTGGTCAACCACTATCAACCACAACCAACCCCTGGTCACTCATAGTCAACCATGGCCAATCCTCATCAACCTTATTAACCATGGTCAACCATGGTTAATCCTTATCAACCTTGTCAACCATGGTTAACCACCATCAACCATGGTTGACCATATTCAACCATCAACAACCATAGTTGACCATGGTCAACCATAGTTAACCATGTTCAACCCTCAACAACCATGTCAACCTAGTCAATCCTCATTAACCATACCTTGACCATTTTTAACCAAAATCAACCATAGTCAACCAAAGTCAACCATAGTTAACCATGAATGAACCAATAAAGCATATTCACTATGGTCATTCATGGACATCCTTAATCAATATAGTCAACCATTTTCAACATGGTCAACTACATTCATCCTTATTTAGAAGGTGACAACCATGTTCACCCATATTCAACTGTAGTAAAGCATAGTCAACCATGCTTAGACAAGATCACCATGGTCAAACATGGACAAAAAGTTTAACCATTGTCAACCATTGTCACCCATGGTCAACCATGGTCAGTGCTCGTCAACCCTGTCAACCATCATCAACCATGGTTGACCCTCGTAAACCATCATTATTTATGGTCAACCATTGTCAAGTAAAAACAACTATCATCAACCATAGTTAACCATGGTCAAACCTGAACAACTATGGTTAACCGTCATCAGTCATAAATTTACCATACCATAGTCAATCGTGGTCAACTAATCCTTGCTACACATGTTGACCATCAACTAGCACAAACACATTAATAAAGTGGTTTATATGCAACAATCAAAGTCATTTTCCACCTTTCATATGCTGATTGACAACATTAGTTTTAATGGTGGAAAGTGATGTCGATCGATGTATATCAACCACTTTATTAATGAGTTATTTACTCCATCAACAGTTGGTGAAAATTTTGAGGTATTTACTCCATAGAAGTTTAGTGAATAGTTTGAGGTAATTACTCCATTGACATTCAATGAAAAGTTTGAAGTAACCCAAAGCAAGAATAACCCAAAGCTTTTTTGGAAGGAATTTCAACCAAGGAAGAAGAAAATTGAAAATAATATTATAGCCAATCAGTGGTTTGACTATGCAAGACAACTCTATGAAAAATAATTAGAGGTTGAGCCTCCTCCCAGGATCAACACAACTACAAATATTTTCACATTACAAGAGGTGGAGGTAGGAATTAAAAAGTTGAAAATAGGGAAGGCAAATGACTTGGTTGAACTTCAAGTAGAATATCTAAAGTGGGGAATTAAAATTTTGGCACCTCACATCATGGAAATATTCAACGGCGTCATTCATCAAGAATTCCTAAGAGATTGGACAACTAGTCTAGCAATACCCCTTTTAAAAGTGGAGACATTAATAATCCTTCCAACTATAGAACCATTATGACCAATCATTTGTTTGCAAATCCTTTTAGCGGCATGATAGAAAATAGAATCAGTAAGTGGGAAGAAGTAAAAGAAAAGAGGGAAAAAGGGAAATCAATTTTTAGGTCGAAGCATTCTACAGTAGATCATGGTATCACGTTGAGACACATTATTGAAAAAGTTTGGTGTGATAAAGAAGAAGTATTTTGCCGCTTTGTTGATTTCAAAAAGGCATTTGACACGGTCCCTAGAGATAAGTTGTGGCATAGAATGGAAAAAGTTGAAATTCTTTTGCAATATAGAGTTGTTTTCCATAGGCTTTATGAAGAGGTGAAAGTCAAAATTAGAAATTCATCAGGCATTTAAGAAAGTTTTAGAAGTGACATCAGATTTAAGCAAGGCTTCCCTTTACCTCCTACCCTTTTGGTTTATATATTGACAAATTGGAAGAGTGGCTAAATATGCAAGGTGGGGATGGTGTTTTTTGGGGGAGTTTGTGATAAAGCTTCTTTTATATGCTGATGATATTGTATTGATTACTAAATAACCCCATGGATTGCAGATGCACCTATATGCCCTTGATCATTTTTGTAAAGCAGTGGGATGCAATTCAATACTAGTAAGACCAAAATAATGATTTTCTCTAATGAAAGGAAGCAAAGCCAACATACATTCTTCTTTGAAGGCAACATTCTTGAAGAAGTAAATGAATACAAGTACCTCAGGATCTATTTCAACAACAAGCTTAATTGGGAGGACTACAGAAATAAGAGAATCTTAGGAGGGTGGAAAGAATTATATGCACTTCAAAAAAGATGTAGAGAGGCAGAGTTATGGGATTGGAAAATGATTAAAGTGCTTTTTGGACTCCTAGTTTTTTCCAGTAATATTATATGGGTGTGAACTGTGGCTAGCAACATCCTTGTTTCAAAATGGAAACAAATTGAGAAAATCCAGAAATGCTTGATCATGAGCAAGTTCAAAATAAAAATTTCAGTTCCTTATGAGATAATGTTGAGTGAAATAGGAGCAACTCCCAACGAAGTAATTGATGTGGTGCATCTTATAAACTATATAAAAAGAATTTAGCAAATGAGAGTAGGTATATGGATGAAGGTTATCTTCAATAAAGGCATGAGTGAAATAAAGAAATCATGGATGAGACAAAACAACAAATGGATGAAAAAATGGAATATATACCTCAATGCATGTCCCACAAATATAAAGGAGTTAAAGAATTTTGTTATGGAGAAGTTTCATAAGCATATATGGGGAAAAGAGTCGGGTAGAAAGTAGAAGTACTATGTTCAGGAATTCAACCCGACTTGTTGTTGGCTCATGGAAAAGGTATGAATTTACTATGAAACTCATCATCCTTTTCCTTTATTCTTATCCTTTCTATATCTCAATGCTCTAATATATTAACGAATTACGGAAGAAATGAAGGAATTACCTGCAGCTATGACTTAGCTAATTAGTACCTTCCTTTATGTAGGAAAACAACAAAAGGGACAAATGTTGTTCCCTATGAAGGAACAACAAAAATCGACAAGCTAAGGAGGAACGTGACGGTTGCAGATACGACGAAAAGCAAATCAGCAGAATCAATGCAAGAAAGGAAACGACATATGAAGATGGAAAACTATTGTGAATCCTTCATGATCGAGAGATCCTGAGGGATCGTTTTTATCATTTATCTTTTCACCCTTTCCTATTATAAAAGGAGACGTTTTGGAAGAAGAAGAAGAAGAGGAATTTCTGTATTATTGTAATTGTAATTGTAATCACAGACTCTCGTTGTCGAGAAGAACACAAATATATTGTAATGCTCATTTAGTTTGATGGCTAATATTTAAGTAAATTTGTTGTTCCCTCGCATTTCATGAAGTAACTTAGCAGTGTTTTGTTGGCGGCTAAGGGCCTGGCCTCTAGTGGATTCAACTGCTCTTCTTGTGTCATACATTTCCAATTCTCGCAAGTGTGATGGTTTGATAGTATTCTTGCTTTTTGTGATTTTATCGCTGCACTGTTTATTATTTTCCAGTGTTAACAAAATCTCTTTACTTTATATCATTCACAGTATTGTCATTGATTCAGTTTTCTTTCATTTCAGATCAAGTTTCTTAGATAAATATTCCGCTTAATATAATCAATTGTAAAGAGTATTAACTATTGCTGTTGAAACTCTCAGATTGATAGTTATTTGCTATTTAGATTAATTATTAAGGATTGGATTTGATTTAGATTAAATCAGTTAAAGAGGGATGAGTTATCACCACTGTACTCTCAATTAATGTTGTTGTTACTTTGATGAATGTAAGATTTGATTTCATTAAAGGATTGAGTTTTCTTTAATTACAATTGGAATTTACTAAATGCATTTGTTTACTCTTGTATTTAAAAGATCTGTACTGCAATTTAGAAACATTACTCTCTGAGTAAATAGCAACCACACACTGTGTACACTCTTGAAATAAGAAGACTTGCTCGGATTGATAATTAATGTGAGGATAATTAGGAGTTTTAAAAGGCACCTTTTATCGACCAACATTTTGGCGTCGTTGTCAGGGAGAGTGTAGCCATTTCTAAAGAGTAATGTACATCTGATGATTGTTGTCGAAGAAGAATGGGGTATTGAAAATGAAAAGTAAGAACCTACGTAACAAGAAAGTAAAGTTATTGCTCCTCTGCCCACTTTTTAGCACAATTACAAAAAATTGAAGTAGGTATTTGTTGCTTATCCGTTGAGAGAGAACTGGGTATTAAAAACGAAAGGTAATAACCTATGTACGAAGCACGTAAAATGTCTGCTCCCCCACCCGCTTTCCAGTAGAATTGTTAGGAACTTAGGATAGAGATAAACATTTGAATTGTTTGCATGAATGACTAAGAAGAAAAAATCCGAAAGCAATCCAATTACACTACCCAAACCCAACAGATCTAAGGGACTGGTGACCCTTGGACGATCAACTTTCATAGATGACATCTTAAAGAAAGCCGAATCTCAGCCATTAGTAGGTCCCAGAAACGTTGCTTCTAGACAACCTACTGTCTCCCTTCGGGCCATAGGCTCACCATCTGTAGCCTATGCTGAGGTCCACAACAAAACAGTAGGGACTGAGCAGATTTTTCAAGAAATTGAAAATTCACGCCCAATTTCCTCATAAGGGAATTCTTTTAATATTCGTGAAGGAGGAGGAGAAACAAGGGAAACAGAGGAGCCAAGATCCCCTCAGGTAGTAATTCAACAAGGAACGCCCAGTATCCCAAACCAAGGGAGTGCTATTAAGATCATTCCCACCCCTTCTAACCATCCTAGGAATAACTCTCTAGAGATCCCGGAAGGGTACTGGCATATATTTGATCAAATGGCCAATAACCCACAAGTACCCTAGACCTCTACATTGTAGTATCCCATTATTGACACAACTGTCAACGCACCCATGAAAGCTATCCCTCTACAAAATATTCCCACCTTTCATGGACTGACATCAGAGGATCCAGATGCATTTCTGTTTGAATTTGATGTATTATGTCAGGGTTATGATTATACCACCGACCCCCAAAAACTAAAGTTGTTTCCCTCTACATTAAAAGGAGCAGCCTTGTGTTGGTTTATGGGATTAGGTGGTGGTACAATAAATGATTGGGATCAAATGAAAACCACTTTCCTTAAAAAATATCAGGACTATTATAGATCTAGGGAATTGAAAGATGAAATATTCCAAATGGTAGCAAGACCCAGTGAAATGTTAGAAGAATATGTGGAACGCTTTCAATATAACCTCTAGCGGTCTCCCTATGCAACTCTGCCTTTGCCTAATAACGTGCTAAAAACTACACTGATTAAGGGGATGGAAGAACAATGGATAGATACATTAAATATTATGGGTAAAGGTGATATATATCAAGAAGAGTATGCTGACATTATTAAATTGTGTATCAGGTGCTCAAGAGACAGTATGAGATTGAAACCAGCAGAACGTGACATGATCTCCAGGGAAAACAAAATCTCTAGTGGAGGTATAACTGGTGCAGAAATTGGCAACCTGCTAGAGGATTTCAAAATAGATATTTTGGGAACTCTGACAACACAATTAGACATTATGTAAGCCAAGCAAAATCAGGCTGAAGCAGAACAAAACTTGGTGATATTCTGTCCTAGATGCAAGAAGAAGCATAGTCACAAAGAGTGCCCGCTGAATATGGTGCAAACCTGTGCCATATGTACTAAAGATCATGCCACAGAAAGCTGCCCATCACTCCTAGGGTTAAAAGCAGTCTATAAGGAGGCAGAGGAAGAAACAGAACCAATCTACCTGCTAAATTAGTGTCACCAATGGAAACCACTACAAACAGGTATGCCTACTGATCCATCTTCTTTCTTTCAACCCTCGCAATATAATTCGCAACAATACCCAAGAGCTATGTGGCAGAACTAGCCTCCTTTTTCCAATTAGTCACAACAACCATTCTCTATGCCATCTTAGCCCAACCAATCAAATCAAAATAACAATTGGCCAAATTCCTCTTACTTCCCACCGTTCAGGCATAATAATGCATATCAATCTGAATGGTCACCCTCCACTTCATAGAACTAGAACTGGTAGTCAAGCTGGCAAAGACCTATAAACCAGCCAGAAGGAACAATCCCCCTACCTCAGCCTACACTGTCAGCACCCTACACATTGCAACAAAACCCTCAGAAAAATCGATGACCATAGCTCCTAGCCCAACCCAACCCGAACCTCAACAACAAATCGGTTCAATCTGTGTAAATTATTGAAGGACCAAAGCCAGAAACCGAGTTAAGGGAGTGCAATGAGCTTCAATTAAGGTCTGGAAGGATAATAGAATCAGAGGGGGATAAAAATATACAAATTGAAGATCTGTTACCTGTAGAACAAGCACCACAAGTGGAGAACATGGTTAAATAGAAAACTCACAATCAAATGATCACCTCTTCTCCACCATTCCTAGAAAGATTAATCATACCCCGCCCAATCGAATATCCCGATTTTGATCTTCTGGGAGAATTGAAAAATTTGTGTGTAAAAATACCTCTCCTCCAGGCTATTCAGGACATTCCAATTTATGCAAAAACTATTAAGGAATTGTGTATGAAAAAGTCGAAGAGGAAAATAAAAATAACTCCAACTGTCCATGTATTTGGTACCTTATCTGATTTACTATCAGGTAGAGAAACACCTGTAAAATATGAGGACCCAAGAAACCCTATAGTCACTGTGCAAATAAATGGATGCTCCTTTCCCAATGCATTAGTCGATTTAGGAGCAGCAATCAATATTCTTACAACAACAACTTGTCAAAAGCTTGGCATTACATCCTTGGACCCAACCACAACCTTGTTGGAGCTGGCTGACCGATTGGTAGTCAAACCAGAAGGCACATTACAGGATTTAATGGTGTTTTTAGACTCTTGGGAATACCCAACAGACTTTCTGATCATCAATCCTAGAAACCGACTCGATGGACATCCCCTAACTCTAGTTAGACCTTGGCTAGCAACCGCAGATGCTTACATAAGCTGTCGAATAGGCAGCATGACTATAGCAAGAGGAAGAAATGTGAAGAATTTAGCCTTATATCCTCCAGCGCAGCGAAGTTTGACAATAATAAAAACCAGAAAACAACATGTATCATATCTAACTGAAACATTAGATCTCCGCTAACTATAGAAGATGCTCTCGAATTCAAGGATCAAATAGAAGATGACATCATTAACACTTACATTAACCAACCAGATGTCGTATCCCATCCAAAATGTCACATGATCGAAGCAGCCCTCGATAACAAAATAGAAGAAGATCCCTTAAAAGATATTAATGACTAGTCAATACCAACAACTTTTGTTTATAACAACAAAACCATAGAAATTGAACTAGGAAAAACTTTATATATTAACAAAAACATGACTACTAACCAGGAGCAGAAGCTTGTTCAACTTCTGAGAAAATATAAAGAGGCCTTTGCATGAGATTACCCGAACATGAAAGGGATTGATCCCCAATTATGCATGCACCACATATATACAAAGAAAGATGCCAGGCCCATTCGAAAACCTCAATGGAGGTTAAATCCTCACCTTAAAGACATTTTTAAAGTTGAACTACAAAAATTGTTAGATGTAAATTTCATCTACCCTATATCTAACAGCAAATGGGTCTCTCCATTAGTAGTGGTGCCTAAAAAGAATGGAAAGTGGTGTATATGTGTTGACTATAGAGAGCTTAATAAAGCAACCCAAAAAGACCATTTTCCCCTTCTATTCATTGACTAGGTCTTGGACACATTGGCAAGAAAAAAATTATTTTCTTTCCTAGACGGCTTCAGCGACTACAATCAAATTCAAATTGCCCCTGAAGACCAGGATAAGACTACCTTTACCTGCCCTTGGGGGACATTTTCTTACAGGGTCTTACCTTTTGGGCTGTGTAATGCACCTGCCACATTCCAGAGGGCTATACTCAGCATTTTTTCAGATTTGATAAATGAAGGGCTCGAGGTGTACATGGATGACTTTACACCTTACGGAGATGACTTCGAGCCGGCATTACAAATGTTAGAGAAGGTTCTGCAAAGATGCATTGCTACTAGGCTCTGTTTAAACCATGAAAAATGCCACATGATGATGACCGAGGGCCTCATCTTGGGTCACTATATCTCAGCAGCTGGAATCCAAGTAGATCCAGCAAAAATTCATATAATTCTTTTAGTACCTACCCCTTCCACAAAGACTAAGGTACGCAGTTTCTTAGGATTTTTTGGCTATTATAGAAGATTTATAAAAAAAATCTCAAATTGTTGCACCATTGTATGCATTAACAAGAAATATCGATTTCATTTGGACTAACAAATGTGAAATTGATTTTGAAGATTTAAAATGGCTTGTATCAATAGCCCCCGTATTACGGGGCCCAAACTGGGATTTTCCATTCTATATTTCGTCTGACACTTTAGACACGGCCATTGGAACAGTTCTCGGCCAGGAGGAAGATAAAAAGCCATATGCAATATATTACATCATCAAAAATCTATCTCCTGCTGAATTAAATTATACTGTTACTGAAAAAGAAATTTTGGCTGTAATCTTTGCTATCAATAAATTCAGACATTATATAATAGGATACCATGTGGTTTTGTATACTGATCACTGTGCTATTAAATATCTAGCTAATAAACCTATTACAAATGGAAGAGTGACAAGATGGTCAATCCTTTTGCAGGAATTCGATATAACAATCAAAGATCTACCAAGAAAAGAAAATCCAGTAGCAGACTTCCTTTCACGAATGCCAAAGACAAACGACTCGGCAGCAGTAGAAGACCAGTTCCCTGATGAACACTTATTCACTGTCACTGTGAAAACACCATGGTACATGGATGTCGCAAACTACCTAGCAGTGGGAAAATTACCCAAGCACCTGATGCCTAATGAAAGAAAACAAATAGTACAGCGTAACACTCGGTTCTCCTGGATCGGAGGATATTTATTTCATATAGGGGACGATATGCACATTCGAAGATGTGTCAGGGAAGATGAAGTCTTCGACATCCTAAAATTTTTCCATGATGGGCCTTGCGGTGGTCATTTTGCAAACCGCAGGATTGGTCACAAAGTCTTACAGACAGGCTATTATTGGCCCACCATTTTTAAAGACACCAAGAAGTTTGTCTAGGCATGCGACAGTTGCCAAAGAATGGGATGGCCTGGGCAGTCTGATGAGATGCCCCTGCATACACAATTAGTCATTGAACCTTTTGAACGATGGGCATTAGATTTCATCGGTCCAATAAACCCATCATCTAATCAAAAGACATACATACTAGTCGCAACAAAATATGTGACTAAATGGGAGGAGGCAAAAGCATTACCAAGGGCAATAGAGGGCTCGGTGATCCACTTTCTTTTGCAACTATTCGTGCGATATGGCTTGCCTAGAGAAATAATCACGGATGGAGGGCCACAATTTATAGGCCATATGATTGCTGCAACATTAAAGAATCATCATATCATGCACAGAATCACAACTCCATACCACCCGTAGGCAAATGGTCAGGTAGAAAGCACCAATAAAGTAATCGAGGAAATACTCACAAAGACAGTGGCATCACATAGATGTGACTGGGCTACCCGATTGCCAGAAGCCTTGTGGGCATGCTGCACGACATGGAGAAATACCACGGGATATTCCCCATAACAACTAGTGTTTGGCAAAGAACCTATCTTCCCAATTGAATTTGAAATCTAGACATTGAGAATAGCTCAGGAGGTAGGCTTGGACTTAAATGAAGCAAAAATTAATAAGCTACATCAAATCAATGAATTGGATGAAATCCAGCTATCAGCTCTTCAGCACACTTCACTGATCCAACAACAAAGAGCGAAATGACATGATTCCCTTATCAAGAAGAAGATCTTCCACCAAGGAGATTGGGAACTCCTGTATGATTCTAGGTTCCAAGATTTCTTGGGAAAACTCCAGACCAGATGGTTAGGGCCTTATGAGATACAAGAGGTGCATGATAATGGCACCCTCACATTAGCCACCATTGATGGGTCTGGCTACTCTTTTAAAGCGAATGGACATCAAGTACGACTTTATCACAAACCGCTTATCAGGGAGTCCTTTTGCCAACAATTACGGGAAGATTCCACCATACAAATTCTTGCTAAGGAGGGAAACCCATCCACAGCGTCGGCTTAGTGGAGAATTTATTTGTTTTTGAAATTTTTACATAAATTTTCCTTTCTATTTGATTGAATTTTCTTGTATAAATTGTATATAAGTTCTTTCTTTTCCTTTGTTGTTCCCTCTAAGGAACAACAATTTGGTGTGCAGATTTTTCTTGTTGTTCCCTTTAAGGAACAACCGTTGTTCCCTCTAAGGAACAACAATTTTGCGAAAGATTTTTCACTTCTTTCTTTTCGTGTTGTTCCCTCTAAGGAACAACAGTTTCACGTGTATTTGTTTTCTCGTTGTTCCCTCTAAGGAACAACAATTTCACATGTATTTGTTTGCTCGTTGTTCCCTCTAAGGAATAGCGCTTTCATGTTTTCCCACTGTTCCCTTTAAAGAACAGTTGTTGTTCCCTCTAAGGAACAACTGCTATTCCCTCTAAGGAACAACACTTTCATGTTTTCCCGCTGTTCCCTTTAAGGAATAGTTGTTGTTCCCTTTAAGGAACAGTTGTTGTCCCCTCTAAGGAACAACTGTTGTTCCCTCTAAGGAAAAACCGCTTCGTATGGATTTGTTTTCCTGTTGTTCCCTTTAAGGAATAGTTGATGTTCCCTCTAAGGAACAACTGTTGTCCCCTCTAAGGAATAGCAGTTTCGTATCTATTTGTTTTCTCGTTGTTCCGTCTAAGGAACAGCTGATATTCCCTCTAAGGAACAGTTGTTGTTGCCTCTAAGGAACAACGATTCCGTGTGTCTTTGTTTTCCCGCTGTTCCATCTAAGGAATAGCTGTTGTTCTCTATAAGGAACAACAATTTCATGCATATTTGTTTTCTTGTTGTTCCCTCTAAGGAACATCAATTTCGCGTCCAATTTTTTCTTTCCTTTTGTTGTTCCTTATAAGGAACAGCCATTGTTCCCTCTAAGGAACAACGATTTTTTCGGCATGTATTTCCTTTGTTGTTCCCTACAGAGAATAGTTGTTGTTCCCTCTAAGGAACAACAGTTTCAGTGTGCAGTTTTCTTCTTGTTGTTCCTCCTAAGGAACAGTTGTTGTTCCCTATAAGGAACAACACTTTCGTGTATATATCCTTTTGTTGTTCCCTACAAGGAACAACACCATCTGCGTGTATTTTTCATTTGTTGTTCCTTATAGGGAACAGCTGTTGTTCCCTCTAAGGAACAACACATTTTTGTGTTTTTTTTCTTATTGTTCCCTATAAGGAACAACACTCTTTGTGTGAGGTTTTCTTTTGTTGTTTCCTTTAGGAAATAAGCACTTTGTGAATTTTATTTCCTTCCTTTGCTCACTCTTTATGATCCTCTATAGGGAAAGTATACAAATATATGTGTAAGGATACAAATTTGAAGCTTAATGGAACAAGAAAATCAAATATTATCATCTTTAACGAGATTTTTTTGTATTGATCAAAAAAGGAAGGACGCAACCATCCATATCACTTCACTGTCCTTATTTTCACTATAGATCGAATTGATTAATTATTTGTACCATGTTGGTTGTTCCCTAACCCCTATAATTCTCTCTCTTCATTATCATCAAATAAGGTTAAGGGCATACTTTTTTTCTATTAATATGTTCAGACTTCTTCCACCATCCCTACTCTTAAGGAGAGTTGAGCCACCCTCTATATATAAATAGGAAGTGTTGTCTAAAATATATCTATATATATATATATATATATATATATATATATATATATATATATATATATATACATACATACATATGTTTACTAACAATTCTATGATTTTTCAGATAGAGGATAGGGGATCTCATCATGAGCCAACCTACCATGATCATAAGGAAGCAACGAAGTGGCATTCCCATTATGGCCACCACACTATGGATATGATCCAATGGATGCATCAAAAAAATAAAGTCCTTGGAACAGGAGGTCTCATCACGAGCTGGCCTACCCACCTTTCGCTCCTTCCCAGTGAATGGCAATGTATTCATCTGGTTACCAAGCCAGCACATTGGTCTCTACTCTGACATCATAATGCACTTTCCTAATTATACATAGAGGATCATGGTTCCAAAGGGTGAAAAAACAACTCTGTCGAGGTTATAAACACCTGCGGGAAACAGAAGCACTGCTGATGGTATTGGAGTCGTATTTTCAACATCAATAGTTATTATAACTCCCTTTTCTTATTTTTTACCTTTACTATAGAGAGATTATGTTCCTAATCTATTTTTGAACCTTTATGCATGCGATATCTTTTAAAAATCAATCATAGTAGTTTAAGTGGAATGATGACGACAAAGTATCTTTCCTGCGTCATATGTCCTTTTTCCTTTTCAAATCACCTCACGGCATCTCCACACTTATTGATAATTTTTGTTATATGCATTGATTTCAGCACTCCGATATATTTTGCGATCCTACCATTAATATGCATACCTTGCCACTTTTATCACCCCTGTACTTCGTCGCCAGCACGTCATTCCTTCACTCATTCGGTCGAAGGCAACCTATCATTTCAAAGGGGGGAGAGGAGCAACCTCCAATGTATTTATGTATGCGTGCCAATCCTTTATTCAATTATGCAAGGAAATACGACATTCCATGATTACGGAGTATGTGGAACAATAGCAAGTCCTAGTTAACGGTATTTATGCATGTAAAGTATCATCCAAAATAACCATTATAACAACTTGTTGTTCCGTCACTCGGCTCTTTTTATTTCTGTGATATCTTTGCTACACTAACTATTTGTAGAATCCAGGCAGTATGGGAGGGAGAATAGTACACAAGGAGCTGCCAATACTGGTTGTTTCTGATGTAGACAGAGAAATTCTAGCTTGGGCCAAGTGGATAACATATTTCACATGATTTCAGCAACCCAACGAAGCAATTGCTATTTAATTCCTACAAAATTTACAGAACGGGCAATCTATGATAAGAGGGAGGCAAATCACAATGTCAAATGCGGTGATAGCTAAAGTGTCCAGATTACCAACAGAAGGACCCGTATGGGCTAATAAAAGATTAAAGTTGCAGGGTGCTATTGCAGTCTTCAAGAACGAGGGACAGGATCTGATCATCAAAGGCAAAGGAGTTTGACCATCATCCCTTGGAGAACCATGGAGAGAACTAGCCAGATTCATCCAGAACTACATCAGATGTGATGAGCGAAAAGACGTGTTAAAGCCGCGTCAACTTAAACTCCTAGCACTTCTGAAACAAAAATGTTTTGTGAATTTGCCTGCATATTTGATTTTTCTGTTGCATGACACCGCTCGAAGCATGAAAAAATCCCAACATATAGAAGCTGTCATAAGCCACCACTGCTTGATTAGGCTGATAGTGAGTTATAACCTCACCTAGCAGCAATCAAGTTGTGAGGAATTAGTATTTTCCATTGAAGGGGGCCTAGCTCTGCCTGCGCCTAACCCTGTTCCGAAAAGGAAGAGGACTACCATTACAACAAACACTCCCCAAAGGCGCAGACATTCCGCTAGGCTGAGGACAAACTTAGGAGTGGCCGAAAATCCCCAGGGCAGTATCAACCAGCCCATAGAATTGTCTAGCCCAAGAAGTGAACAACAATTGCAGATAGAAGGCCAGGATAACCCTAAGTCAGACCATGGGGAAGAATCAAGGCATTCTAGAAAAGAGGAAAGAAATGAATCAGAACTCCCCTCAACATCAAGTCCCCCAGGTGATTTACTACATGATATCAAATTGGCCTAGATTTTTGCCAATATGAATGATTTCATACAGCCCGAAAGCCCGCTCAATTTGAACATTGGAGCAACCCAATCTGCAGAGCACTCTAGCCATGATAGAATTATATCAGAAAACATAAGCTGCAAAGCAGAAACAAGGGTAGAGGCCACTCAAGAAGAGGTGAACCAACTTGGTGATATGCCTCTAGAAGAACCCAGTCAGGAAGGCCTAAATACAGAGAATGTAGGCCAAATAAGAGAAATAGAAACAAACCAGGGAGAGGACACAGTTCTTGTAGAACAAAACCAAGATGAGAAACCGAGCTCGTTAGGAGCAGAGACGATTAGTAGAACAGTTGTTCCTCCTAAAAAGCATAAAAACAAAATTAAAAATCTTAGGAAGGAACAACAGAGGCTGCGGAAAATAGTAAAAAGGCTTAAGTGAAAGATAAGAAAATTAGCAGTGGGGTAGGTTCCAGATAAAACTCCAGAAACAATAAACGCGACTGTTCAAACTTAATTACATGAAACAAAAGCTACGAGGACTCAAATTGAGCCCATACTCACTGAACTTATTAAGGAATATCATGCAATTTTTGTAGAAGCAGCTACCCAAATAGAGGCTATACCTTCTCATGACTTAGCTATTCAGATGGAGATGGTACCCTCCTACAACACGGCTACCCAGACAGAGGCTTGGGCCTCCTACAACAAAGAAACACAAACAATAGGCATCCATTCTCATAGCAGGAGTACACAGACAAATACCCAAGCCAAAGATATCATGATGAGAAGCAACCCCAATATAGTGAATCTTCAAGAAGATTTAGCCCAGGCTCGGCTTACCATAGAATGGCTTGAGCTGGAAACTATCTCCCAGCAAAAATACCAAGAATTACAGAGGCAACTTCGGGACATGAATACATCAGAAAGTGAGACCTTCGATAAATACCGAAAGGCAGAAGAAAGAATTGAGAAAATGAAGCTCATATTAGAGAAGGTCATGAGTCAAATGGACACTATTTTCTCATTGTACACTGATGTCTTGGCATGCAGATCCCCTGCCAATAATTATGCCTTATTTTTGCTAGAAAGATTTTTGCCACTGAAAATCAAATCCGTCAGGGCTGGAAAACCTATAGAATTAAAAACAATTGAGGATTTCATAAACTATTGCAAACAACATGGGGTAAAAGTTCAGAGATTGTTGTGTGAATTTTATTTACATAATTTTGTATTAGAGGAAGAAATCGAAAAGAACCCCAGTCCTTTTTTGGGGGATGTGCAATTCCAAGCTTTTATTTCATTCGCTATTAATCAATTGAAATGGTTCAAGGCTCATAACACGTTCCAGAGGCAGGAGAATGGACTGTACCTTTGGGTCAGAAGTGAACCAAAACACCCGTTACAGATGTTGGCCAATCACAAAAGTTTGATGAAAAGGGAAGGAGTAATCAAAATTCTGGGGCCTATTCAGAAAGAAATTGTCTAGAAGGGAGTAGAATACTTCCTCTCCATTCAGGAAAGTTCCTTGGCCACAGCCAAGTTCAAGTGGACAGTTTCCAATAGCAATGTACAGAATAGAGAGCCATTTAATTATAAAAATTTTAAACTGGCTACAGAACACTTTGTCACTTATAGTAATATCATATTAAGAGAAGGCCCTTATTGGCTAGGTTGTCAGTTCCACAACCCTATTGTTTGGTATCCTACTGAAGGGTACCAGGCTATATATGAACTGCCTAAAGGACAGACAGAGCACATCTTTGAGCTCTTGGCCAGGAATCATGGTTTCAGACCGCTTTACGACATTCCTTCTCCAGCTTATTCTTTGACTGCTCTGCATACAAACTACATGCTTTTCATGAGGACATGAAAAAGGGTAAGCAGGGAAGTATGTTGGGTCATGGAAAAGGTATGCATTTACAATTAAACTCATCATCATTTTCCTTTATTCTTATCCTTTCTATATCTCAATGCTCTAATCTATTAAGGAATTACGGTAAGAAATGAAGGAATTACCTACAGTTATGACTTAGCTAATTATTACCTTCCTTTATGCAGGAAAAAAAAAGAAGGGAAAAATGTTGTTCCCTATGAAGGAACAACAAAAATTGGCAAGCTCAGGAGGAATGTGGCGGTTGTAGATACGACCAAAAGAAAATCAACAGAATCAGCGCAAGAAAGGAAACGATGTCTGAAGATGGAAAACTGTCGATCCTGAGGGATCACGTTTATCATTTATCTTTTCACCCTTTCCTACTATAAAAGGAGATGTTTTGTAAGAAGAAGAAGAGGAGAAATTTATGTATTATTGTAATTCTAATTGTAATCACAGACTCTCGCTATCGAGAAGAACATGAATATATTGTAATGCTCATTCAGTTTGATGGTTAATATATAAGTAAAGTTGTTGTTCCCTCACATTTCCTGAAGTAACTTAGCAGTGTTTCACTGGCGGCTAAGGGCCTGACCTCTGGTGGATTCAACTGCTCTTCTTGTGTCATACATTTCCAATTCTCGCAAGTGTAATGGTTTGATACTATTCTTGCTTTCTGTGATTTTATCGCTACACTGTTTATTATTTTCCAGTGTTAATAGAATCTCTTTACTTTATATCTGTTATCACCAGAAACTATAGTCCATGTATATGATAATTGTCCATAAATTTTGAAGAGTCTTGTGGTCTTGTAAATAGCTTTGTTAACTTGTGTCAATTTCAAATTTTGAAAATGCAAGAGTTATGAATGAAATTCGTGTAAAGGCAAGGGCATTGGTCATCTTTCATCATAGTTAGTTATGTCATGTCTTGTCAAAAGTACTTGCGCAGTTTCGCAGCGCGGGTGTCATGTCTTAGGTACTTGCGCAGTTTCGCAGCGCGGGTATGATTGGTCAAGTCTGTTGCTCAAATCTGTTTGCGCGTTTTCGTAGCGGCTTGTTTGTCAGCGATTTCGTAGCGCATTCCCTTAAATTTGAACTGCCCGCGCTACGAAATCGGGGTTTCGGGTTTTTATGCAGCGTTTTTCCTTAACTGTCTAATCCGAGAGGTGATGAGTCACGTGTCCGGTCATGATTGTTTCCTCACACCATTTGTCTGTCATGATTAGCCATTACTTTGCCATCAGGTTTGATCTCATTGAGTTAGGTGTCAGTTTGGGGGACGTTATAGAAAGTGGTCGTGTCATAATATGTTTTTCATAACAAATGAATGTCCTCTGCTTGATGAAAGCTTGAGCTTTATCCTAAATAGACTTCTGCAAGCGAGCCTGATTTCTACAGCGTAAAATCTGTTATTGTGCTGCAAACCATTGTCATTCCCTCGTGAAGAATTGTGCTAAGAAATATGGAGAAAAAAGAGCATCGTTCAGGGAGATGTGTGAGAACAGAACCGGAGGGATTAGATGTAACCCTCAGGGATGAGGAAATAGCAAAGGCATTAAGAGCTACTGGTTGTTGGCGGTTTTGTGAAAAGCTCAAAGGTGGACATGCAGAAGTTACCAAGGCATTTGCAGTGAATTTTACGGGATTAAATTCAAAAGTGGCCATGCTGGAGTTCCCGGTTTCACCTGAAGTTATTTCTAAAGTCACAGAAATCCCAAGAGGTGGTCAAGAGTGGTTCAAGAATTTCAAGTTTGATATGGGTCCGTGTAAGGAGTTCTTAAAGGCACCATATGTGAATGAAGATCTCTCCAGAGCTGTCCCAAGGAGTTATCTTAAGGAGAATTATGCTACATTATTGTCATGCATTCAGAAGTATTTGACGTGTGAAGGCCGATACAACAAAGTTTACTCATATCATTTCAAGCTGTTGCTACACTTTACTGGTAAGAGCTCCATAGACATACCCTTTTACTTATTCAGGAGTATTTCTAAGATGTGTGATAAAATTCAGTTGAAGAAGGAAGCCTATGAAACTTCTCTTTTCCATCATGGTCTGGTTAAATTACTGGTGTTGGATAGCCTACATAAAATTGGTAAGGACTGGGACTCGTTTGTATTCATGGCCGGTTTCCCTAGTAAAACGGGCCTAACTCCTTTACCTGTAAGAGAAAAAGAAGATAGGAGTGAGGGTACTACTTTGGCTGAGTTAAGAAAAGAAATAACAGACCATAGCAAGTCCAAAGCTAAAACAAAGAAGCCAGAGAGGTCTGCAACAGTCAAAGACACACCTGAAGCTAAAACAAAGAAGACTCCTAAGTTAGCAGTTGAAAAAGCTCCTGAAGCATCAATAATCAAAACTTCAAAGTCATCCAAAGTATCTGAAAAGGAAGCTTCTAAGTTATCTCTTAAAGAAACACCAGAATCATCTAAACAGAAGACTCACAAAGGAAAAGATGAATTTGAGTCTAGTAAAGTGGAAAGGGTTTCAAGAGTAAGAACTAGAGGACAGCTAAATAAAGAAAAGGGAAAGTTAGCTCCTGTGGAAGAAAGTCCTGTGTCTAGGGGTAGTTTAAATGATTTGTTGGAAGCTATTGAATTAGAACAAGAGCACCCAATTCAAGTTGAACCCCTTGAAATTGAACAAGATCAATTGGTATCGCCAATGCATATTGATTTAACACTGTCTTCTCCTGAAAGTTCAAAGAAGTCAAAGGCTTCTAAAAAATTAAAGTTTGAAGAACCAGGGGTAGAGTATGCTTTTAAACCCCGTAGACCAATGACTAGGAGGCAAATGAAGGAAGCAGAAAAGGTTCAAAAAGAGAAAGTCTCTTCAGACTTGCCTAGGACAGAGGCACTTGAAATTTTCTCTGAAATGGTCCAAGCAGCTAAAAACAAGAGTAAGGACAAAAAGGTGGTTATAAGTCAAAGTGGCAATGTGATTGCCATCAAAAAACAAGCTGGAGTAAGTAAGGAGATACCTCAGGTCTCAAATGTTTTTAAAGAGAAGGCAGTAAGGTATACCAATTATAGGAAAGCTGTGATGAAAGGTAAAGCAAGAATGATCAGTCAAGCTAGTTCGGTGTCTGATGCCTATGTATGGACAGTACCAGCTTTAAAACAAGCAAAAACTATGAAACAAGTGAATATAAGTCTGAAAGCAGAGAATAAGAAGTTGAAGAAGGAGGTCATCAGTCTGAGAGAAAAGCTAGACAGGCTAGCTAAATGATTCAAGAAGGATTGTGTATTCTCAAATTTTGATATATTTTGGGTCATTATCTTGTCAAAAGTTTTTGAGACTTTTTGTGTCTTTTTGCTTGTATGGAATGACTGAAGAATTATAAATTTGAAGTGATACTGTTTTGAGGTTCATAAAATTGATTTTAATGACCTACAGCAGTTTCGTAGCGCGCTACGAAACTGCTGTAGATGACTGGTTATGATTAAAGCTTGAAATGGAATGCTGAGGTCAGCATATATTTTAACAAATGGTCAAATACTAAGCCTGGGGAGTATAGAAGATCAGTCAGATATTTTGTTAAAGAGGCCAAGGGTAAATATTAAAAAAAAAAGGGCGAAGTTTTGTTTTTTGCTAAAAAGTCACTTTATCTCCGAGAATTTAGGGTTTGGATAGAGCTGCTGAGGTGTAAGATAATACACTTGTCTAGCTCTGGGATGGCTGGTTCATGAATTCTTTTCAATCAGACGAGGTTATCCAAGGTGTAAGAGGCTCAAATATGGATCATTAATATGTGGACACCGAGGGGGGCAACAACCAAGAATATAGGCTTCATTTTCTTTTCGGTTGTTTGAATCATCTCTGCATCAAGAATCCGAAGCTGTATATACATTGAACATGCTTCTAGTTTGGATACGGTTGTTATGGCAATGATACAGGTGGTGAGCTTTGAAGAACATAGCAGGGTATACAAGGAAGGAGACTTAAAGGGCCAGTATGATGGAATCCCCTGTTTTCGTACCATCATAACTTTTGTAATTAATCAGTTGGTTTATGTCATAGTTAAGGTCATTTATGTAAAAAACACGAGCTCCCTTCATGCTCGTGGAGGAGCCTCGTATAGTAGTTTTTGATAGGCTATATATAGGAAGAATTGATATGTAAAAAAGGTTGGATACTTAATAGAAAAAGTGTGTTGTTTTGGGCCACTGTAAGACCTTTTTTGACAGTAATAGTAAAAACAGAGTTATACTCTTCTCAAGATTCTCGAAGTGTTATCATGGTCAAATGAAGTAATGATGGTTTATGTTTTATGTTATTTTATGGTTTTGTTGTATGCAATCACTCAGAACTCATGATTATATGCTCTGATTTCCTGTGTATACAGCCGACTATATGTGGTGGAATTTGTTTGACTTGTGATGTTTAGAGCCTTGATTTCTATGAGATCACTGTGTTTTTTCTTGTTCACTGGATATTGTAGACTCCATAGCCCAATGGGATTCATTTTGGTGTGTTTCCAACCATTTATGTTTTCATAAAAAGACAAAGAGTTAACCCTCTAGTGTGTGAAGAATTTCATTAAGAGTTTTGAGAGAGCCCTCTCTGATCAAAGAGGCTGATCTTTGGTCTAAAGATAGGTTGAAATAGTTACATGAGATCATGCTTAGTTGCAACCCTCTGTGATGGTTTTGTGATAACAATATCATTCACAATATTGTCATTGATTCAGTTTGCTTTCATTTCAAATCAAGTTTCTTAGCTAAATATTCCGCTTAATATAATCAACTGTAACGAGTATTAACTATTGCTGTTGAAACTCTCAAATTGATATTTATTTGTTATTTAGATTAATTATTGAGGATTGGGTTTGATTTAGATTAAATCAGTTAAAGAGGGATGAGTTATCACTACTGTACTCTCAACTGATGTTGTTGTTACTTTGATGAATGTAAGATTTGATTTCATTAAAGGATTGAGTTTTCTTTAATTACAATTGGAATTTACTAGATGCATCTGTTTATTCTTGTATTTAAAAGATATGTACTGCAATTTAGAAACATTACTCTCTGAATAAATAGTAGCCACACACTGTGTACACTCTTGAAATAAGGAGACTTGGCCAGATTGATAATTAAAGTGAGGATAATAAGGAGTTTTAAAAGGCACCTTTTATCGACCAACACTTGTGATCTCCAACAAAAAGAATAAATTGGAGCTAGAATTCCATGGAGAGCAAAGATTCTTATTGCTCAATTAACAACTAACTCACATCAAATTCAGTGTAAAACGGGATGGTGGAAGAGACCTAAAGAAGCTTGGGAAGAACGGCTGTGTACTTTTTCCAATTCTGGGCAATGGAATCTGAAAAGCATTTCATTTTGGAATGTGATTCTTTCAGATACATCAGTGACAGTTATGGCAGTATGTTAGCATCAATTCCTTGGCATTGTCTTTTCAGTAAGGGGATTGTTAGAAAGTTGGGTCAACTCATCATTAATTTGAGTAAGAAAAGGATTGAAATGCAAAAGGCAAAAAACAGGGAGGTTGGTAGTCCCATAGACTATTTTTAGTCTTGTGGATGTTAAAATATCATTCATTCATTCATTAAATTAAATAAAAAAGACATTGTTTAGAAATAAAATATCTCATTGACATTCCATATACATTTGTAAAGACAAAGTCGTTCTATGCTTCATATCCATTTGTTTATATGGTTTAAAGTGCATTCCCTTCCCAAGGCTTGGGGGAGATGTTTTTGGAATCAAACCATTTATTTGAACATATTTTTTTTTCCATTTCATAATTTTAATGAAGATTAAATTATATTTTATTGTAAAATATAGTTTTCAATAATATGGGAAGATCTGCATATTTATAAGGTTTTATATTTATGGTTGAAAACTTTTATATTTATCTTTTTAATGTTAAACACATTATATAAATTAATTTTTTATTTCTATTAAGATCATTTTTATAATTTTAATTTTTAAGTTTGTGTTTAAATTTAATGATATTGAGTATAATATAGAGGTTATTTAGAGGAGTTTCAAAGTAATAATCAATAATGTGGTAGAAGTGTATGTTTTATTGTAAGGATTAAAATTTAGAAAAGTTATCAAATATCTCCAATTTGATTAATTAGAGACAAAACATTTAATCATCAAATCTTTATCCCCAACCTTGCATCACAAGACTATCAACTAAGCTTTTTTATGGAGCGATTTTGTAAGAGAAATGCACTTAGGCCTCAATACTCTATTATTACATCCTAAGGCATCAAACCCATGAGGTTGATAGACTAGAAAATCGTAAATCATAAAGGAAAATGGGGCCATTTTAATCTACCTTAAGGAGTATGTATAGCTTATTCCATAATACCTCCACAAACTTAACCCAATACATGAACATGAATCACCAAAAGGCACAATGCATGAACATTCATTACACCCCCAAAGAGTTAATCAATAATACATCTCTATCTCCTTCACTCACTCACCATCCTCACCGCCTGTGTTTATGATTTTTTGACCTCAAACAAATCAGGAACAATTGAGATAAAAGTCATGGCTAGTGGATTTGATTGGTGATAAGCGTTCTCATCTAGTTTGTAGAGAAATTTTATATGGTTAGGTTTTTACTAGATAGGAATCACCCTACTTGTTCCCTGGACTTTGATTTTTCTCCAAGGGATCTATTTCAAACGTCATGGGCATCTAGTGGTCTCATTGTTTGGGGTGGGATTTTCCTAGCACTCATAGAAGATAAGATTTTTTTGGAGTTTTTTTGGATCCCCGCAATTTAAGTCACCTATTACATGATGGAAACTACCTGTGCATTGACTCTTTGTGACACAGAGAAGAGTAGGGTGCAATGAATTATCTGAATGCAGACCATTTTCTATCACTTATTGGTTCCCACCATCTTCAATTTTGCATTTGTTAGAATGTTAGATGATTTGTGTTCATTGGCTCTCTATGATTCACAAGAAACTTTGGTGGTGCAACAAAGATTATCATTTGGGTGTCGCTCTTTGTAGTGAGGATAAGAGGGTGCTTGCATGAATATGATGGCCACAAAAGTGGCATTGGGGTCATGAGGATTGTGTTCCAAATGGAATACATGCACATTTTAGGAGAATGCATGTGTT
The DNA here is from genome assembly GCA_031772625.1 of Pinus tabuliformis. Lineage (NCBI taxonomy): Eukaryota > Viridiplantae > Streptophyta > Pinopsida > Pinales > Pinaceae > Pinus > Pinus tabuliformis. The sequence continues at coordinate 946,094,019 of CM062820.1, forward strand.
CTTAGGCATCTAGTCTCAGGAAGGCCCAAGCTACCATATAGGAGATTAACTAGGTTCTTAGCTTGGCTTGGCTTAAGTATACTAATGTATTCTTACGAACACACGTGTTCGTGATGCAATCACTATTCTATGCACTTTTGGCCCCATTTGACAATTTTGGGATTTCACAATACATTTTTAGGTGTTAATCGAAGAAATTGTTGATTCTCGGTCTACATCGAGCAACAAGTCAACAACTTACATTGTTTGTGGATTCCAGGTAAGCATTTTAACTTATTTAAGTTTTTGGTTTTTTCTTTTCTTTTCTTTTCTTAAATTTCAATTGAAAAAAAAAATATCTAAATAACACCCTAAACAAAATAACCATATTGAATTGCAATGAAATTAATTACTATGGAACCTAGCCAAAACCTGAACCCACCATCACCAAACCAAAATTTAGAACAACCAAACCCCAACCAAGAACAAAGAAATCTAAATGATGAAATTAACACATCCTTAGATACTTTGAGGTAATTTATACAAGATCTCCAAAAGACCATATAACCATCATGATTGTGTCTTGTAAATTCATTAAACTCAATTGCAACATCCATCTTGAATTCCCAAAGCCAATTGCCCAATACTTTTTATTACAAGGCTAGAATATGTGAACACTATATAATCAGTCTAAATAAATACTAAATCAAAGACCTCAACATTACTGTAGTGTTCTAGCTAGGGTACTAGACTAGACTATATTTATTATCGACCAGGATGTGTAAGCTTAGAGGCATGCATCTAAAGTATATAGACATAAAGGATTGTTGGCGAAGTGGTTATGATGTAGGTCACAGGGCTTCTTTACGGAAGACTGGGGTATGTCACCTATCATCCAAACACTCAGGTCACTCTGCTAATATACCTGATTACAATATTATCATTAAATGCATTTACCAAATTACACACTGAAACTAAACACTGTGTATCACTGCAACAATGATCTCAATCTCCTTACAAAGACATTACACATAAAACCCTTGTTCAGTAAACACCCAGCATTCACTAACATTTATACAATATCAAAATATACAGAGATCATAAATGGATTTTGAAATGAAAACAAAGTTCATGACAGTGCTTTTAGAAGACAACACAGGGATCGAATCCCTTACAGGACGCACTTCAAGATCTCAGTGATGACTGTTCAGGCATTACCACAAACGCAAACCATATACATTCGATGGAAATCAAGAGCTATGGAAACCGAAACCCAATTAATTGTAACTGTTGTGCAAACCATATAATACCTATTGAAATCGAAATCCAATCAATCGTAACTACTATGTAAACCATACGATAACCTAAGTGCAAATAAAATGAAAAGAACAGTATACCGGTTGAACGCAGGGCCCGTCCACGTTCCAGAGGTACACTGGACTATATTCGACCGGATATCAAATCAATGCACTAGACACGAGTCGTAACTGCAACTGGGTTCTTAGTATTAAGTTCAAAAACTCTGTTTCAGAATGATACAACGATTAACTCTTACATCCATTACTCGGACTGTATTTACATATGTCTAGCACAACCATGTCATTTCGATAATGAATGTACATTCAGAATTTGGCTGTTGCCGCTTTTATTACATCGAGCTTTTCAAAATGTTTCTATCCTAACTGATTTCAAAAAGAACAAAAACTAAATCAAATTAGAATGAGCTGTTGTTTCTGCCTTTGTCGCCAGTGTGCCGTGCTTTGACCTGAGTTGACCGCGCATGTAGGAGGGTCGATCCGGCTGTAGGATAGGCGTTTGTCCATGCTTGGACATTCTACTTTTCATCCATGCCTTTTGTTCTAACCCAGCTGTTGTGCCACATGTCAAACAATGAGCTAATTACAGGATGTTGGAACTTCCTGTAACCATTTCACCAAAAACTTCTAATTCTTCAACATAAAATTCCTAAATCAATTTCAATGCATTTTAATAACTATAAGACTATTAATAATTAATTTTCAAGGATTCTAAGAGATATATGATGAAAAGGAATGGGTAAATGATATGTTTTTAGGAGGAAAAAGGGGTCTTGGGATGATACCAACATCTCTCCCCGACTTAAGGAATTAGCATGTCCTCATGCTATCCCCGAAGTGCTTCCCTTGAACTCTGTCCCTGCCTGGATCTCTGCTGCCTTGAGCAATGTGTCCACATTCTTTTTCACCTGGTTATCTTTCTGACCCTTGAGCTCATGTTTTAACCTTTTGTATTTTTCTTTGAGGGTCTTCTTCTGATTGTACCACTTAGTGGCCCAGTTAGAAATCTCAGTTTGCTCAACCTCCAGTTCCCTGATTCTTTCCTTTAACTTTTCATTCTTCTTTTGAGTTTCTTTACTCTGCGCCCGGAGCATTTCATTTTCTCTCTTGATAACTTTTTCTAGCATATTAGCCTCCATGAGCTCTTCCTTTAATTCTTCAATTTGTTTTTCCAGTTTCTTTTGTCTCTTAATGGGAGGTGGTGAACATTTTTCCTGCTTGTTATTGCTTTCCACCTCTATATCAACTTCTGGTCCTGGTAGTGAGTGGTCACCACTCTCAACATCCATTTGTGCAGGTGCATTGGATTCAAGCTGGTCTTCTTGTAACTGGGCTTTTGGTGTCCTCCTTGTTCTTCGTGAGTAAGTGGTGAAAATTTTATCTTTTTCGGCCCTCTTAGCATCTTCCTTTCTCATGTTCCTAGTCTTTATGCTACCCACAGGTAGAGGTGCCTTGCTGGCTTTGGATACTGGGATTTCTTCATCAATGTCCTTCATGAACCCTGAGTCCTCTTGCACTTCTTCTTTATCTTCCTCATCTCTAATTTGATTAACAGCGAGGAATTCTTTCCATGGTTTCCCTCTTCTCTGCAATTCATGCTCAATAAGAATTTTAATTAAGCCAAAGTGATACAGGCTCTTGTCTTCATTCCCCTTCTGCTTCTGGATAGTCTTGGACATCTTGGTTAAGCTTTGTAATAGAAAATATGGTACACTGATAACACATTGTTTCTTCAAGTGGAGGAGTAGTTTAATGTGGTATAGATAGACAATACTGTAACGGCCTTCACAGGTTATGAATTTTTGAAGGATGTAGACCATCTCATCCCAGGGATGCATCAACCAACTTCTTGGAACACCCTTCTTCCAGTTCACTGATGAGACTCTAGATCTAGACATAAACTGTGTCCACGATTTCTCTTTAAATTGCTTGGTTTTAAAATAATTCTCCCCTTCTGGACTAATCCCTATTGCCTGAGCTATAGTATCCTTTGAAACCCTGAATGAGAAGTTACCTATCAGGGCTTTTTCTCCATTGAAGGTGAAACCAAATTGCTTGGTAACCTCCTCATTGCTTCCATGAAATTTCTCTAGAAATGGTAACCACTGTATTTCTCTGAGAATTTCAATGCAATCCTCATGATATTGTGAACTGTCGAACACACTCGGTTCGACCCTATTAGTCATAGTGGCAGAGGGTCATGCTTCTAACCCTTCTCTGTTTATGTTCTTACAATTTTAACAAAGAAATTTCAAATTTGTTACCTGGTGTATCGCTTCCCTTAATCTTCAATATGATGCTCGGTCGGTCGATTGTCTTATGACTGTGGTGGGAGTCAAAACAGAGTGGTTATACTTTCCTCTTTCGGCGCTCACTGCTTCCAATCCTCACTGTGTAAATCGAACCCAAATGATAATACTTCTTTCGGCGCTCACTGCTTCTGATTTTACTTTGAAAGTTATGGGAATCAAATGCGGAAATGATGGTGGGATAACCGGCTGTACTCACTTCACAGCGTATTCATTCATTTTAGAACAGAGGAGTGTTGTACGCTTACATAGATGTCACCACAAGAGCGCTGGGAGCGTATATATATATAATGCTGGGTATGATTTCGGGGAGTCCCTTGAATCATTGGGTACGTTGGGTGGTGGAGTCATGATTTGGCTGTGTGGAATGAAATGGATAGGCCGCTTTACATTTGTCTCTTTCCCTTGTATTTAAAAACACAATCCGCCACGTGTCCTATTTCAGTTGGCATTCGGTCGGATGGAGGATGTTGGTATGGCAAGGTTAAAGCGTTGGTAATGGGTTTAGAAGTATGAATAGGTTGAAGAAATGATAAGAATTGGTGGAATAAGGGATGATAGGAAATGTAGGTGTCCTTGAAATCAATCATAACAGTTCACAGTCATCAAAGTTACATTAAAAATCAATCTAAGAAATTAAATGTTTAAGAACAAGAAACATATTACTCTTTTGTTGGTCGTTGCTGTAATGACATGCTGAGTAGCTAGTCCCTTTTTGACTGTTCTTTTGCTTGTTGTAACAGGTCCTCTAAGAAAGATTGAATGCACAGGTCCTTTGAGAAAAATTTGAAGATGTAACAGGTCCCTTGAGAAAGATTGAATGTAACAGGTCCCTTGAGAAAAATTTGAAAATGTTCATGCAGCTCCTTATATTGATACAGGTTCACTGAGCTTGGGCATTTGATGGAGTCTTGGTGCCCAAATCCTTGTAGAAACTTGATGAAACTTTGTTGAAGTAGCCCTTGGTGTCAATTTCTTTAACAGGTCCCTTCTGAATATCTTAAACAGGTCCCATTACTGCTGGTGTTGGTAGCATAGTTGTCTGGACAGAACTAGTCCCCCTGCATAATGTTTATAACCAGGTCCCTCTGAGATAAAACAATGACAAAACAGCTTATTTATTGAAGTCTGGAATGCTGGAACAAGCTGCTTTGGAAATTTACAGTGAAGATATAGGATAAGAAATCTTTAAGAATTTACAATGGAGAGATAAAAGAACAAAGTGCTGATGCCTCTCTCCCCGACTAAAATTTTGACTTGTCCTCAAGTCATGACTCAGCTGATAAATCAAACAGTGAACAAAAGAAAGAGAATTCATACCCGCCAACGAATTGGTTTTCAAGTAGGAATTCGAGGTTAGAGTGTGCCAGAGACTGGTTTTCACATCTAACCCATTATTTTTTTATTTTTTTTTTATATATATATTTTTTTAGTTTTTGTTTTATATTAATTTTTTTATTATTTCTTTTTTTTATTTCTTTTTGACTCTGAAATTGAAAGGAAATGAAACTAAGGCAGTGATACTGTAGCTGAGGGCTGCAATACCTCAACCTCCCTTTGCTGAGATAGTGTATGGAGAAAATCTTGCTTGCTGATGGGCTTGGTGTATAGTTTCAGGCGATGACCATTGACTGTGAAGGAGTGACCTTCTCCATCAATAGTTTTGAGCTTGACTGAAGCATTGTCATAAGCCTGAACAATTTCATAGGGGCCCATCCAATGGGTGGTGAACTTGGCTTTATGATCTCTGAATTTTGAGTCAAAAAGTAAAGCCCAGTCACCTTCCTTGAACTGTTTCTTCTTAATATGTGCATCATGCCACTGCTTCCTTTGTTTTTGCATGAGGATTGTGGTTTCCTCTGCTTGCTGCCTCATCTCATCTAGCTGGTTCAACTGCTGAATTCTTTCTTTTTGTGCTTGGTCCAAATCAATTTGTAAATCTGCAGCCAGTTTAAAAGTATGTATTTGGAACTCAATAGGAAGCATTACCTCTTTGCCGTACACCAATTGATATGGTGTAAATCCTGTAGTATCTTTCCAAGTAATCCTGTAAGCCCAGAGTGCATCTTTGAGCTTCTCTTCCCAGTTTTTCCAGTTCATTGCAACAGTTTTAGTAATGATGCCTTCCAAGGTTTTGTTTGTTGATTCCACCTGCCCATTGGCCTGTCGATGGTAAGGGGTACTTTTCCTATGCTTGATTTGGTATTTGTCTGTGATGTCCTTCACTAACTTTGAGGTGAATTGAGTACCTTGATTAGTCACAATTTCCCTTGGTACTCCATACCTCACAAAAAACTCCTCAAAAAGGAAATTGACTACTGTGTGTTCGGTTGCTCTAACCAGTGCTTTTGCTTCAGCCCACTTTGTGACGTAATCAGTACATACTAAGATGTACTTCTTACCATTGGAGGTTGGGTTAATGGGTCCTATAAAGTCTAGAGCCCATTTGTCAAATGGCTCTAAGTGAACTTGGGGCTGAAGGGGCATCTCATCGGTAGCTGTTGGTCTGCCCATTCGTTGGTAGCTGTCACAACTCTTTACATACTTCTTGGCATCCTTGAAAATGGATGGCCAGTAGTATCCAAGAGTAAGAACTTTGAATGTTGTCCGCTTCGCTGCAAAATTCCCACCACATGGTTCATCATGGCAAGATTTTAAAATATCAATTACCTCATCATTTCTTACACATCTCCTAATAATCATATCATAACCGGTGTAAAATAAATCGCCATTAAGCCATGAATATCTAGCACTTTGTTTGACTAGTCCCTTCCTTTCCTTTGCAGTAAAGTGTGGAGGTGTCCTTCCTGTAGACAAATAATTGGCCAAATCAGCATACCAAGGAGTTACTATGGAAATTGCAAATAAGTTTTCATCTGGAAAAGAATCTTCAACTAGAACAACCTCACCTGGATTTTGCAGTCTAGAGAGAAAATCTGCCACCTGGTTCTCTTTGCCTAGTCTATCTAACATTGTGATGTTAAATTCCTGTAACAATAGTAGCCATCTGGTAACTCTGCCACTAGTTATTGGTTTATTCATTAAATGTCTAATGGCCGAATGATCAGTATGTACAAAGACCTCATAACCAGTTATGTAATGTCAGAATTTATTCACAACATAAATGATGGCAAGTGTTTCCTTTTCTGTAACTGTGTAGTTTAACTCTGCAGGTGTTAGATTTTTACTAATGAAATAAATGGCATAAGTACAAGATTCCTCTTTTTGGCCTAAGGATGCACCTACTGCAGTGTCGGATGCATCTGTAAAGATATGAAATGGTAGGCTCCAATTAGGCCCTCTCAAGACTGGTGCGGTTGATAACTTCTTTTTGAGCTGTTCGAATGCTTGTTGGCAGTTCTCATTCCAGTTGAAAAGTACATCTTTGGTTAGAAGTTTAAACAAAGGTAAAGCTATCTTACTAAAATTTTCAATAAACCTGCGGTAATAGCTTGCATACCCAAGGAAACTTCTTACCTCTCTTTGATTCTGTGGAATTGGCAAATCAGCAATGATCTGGATCTTGGCTGGGTCAACCTGGATGCCTTGAAAAGAAATATAGTGGCCTAACACTATCCCTTCGTTTAACATCATAAAACACTTTTCATTGCTGAGGGACAGGTTAGCTTCAATACATCTTTTCAAAACTCTCTCAAGATTTTCTAATGCATGTTCAAATGAATTGCCATATACTGAAAAATCATCCATGTAGACTTCAACACAATCATGAATTAAATCAGCGAAAATAGCTAACACAGCTCTCTGAAATGTAGCTGGAGCGTTACAAAGTCCAAATGGCAAAACATTGTAGGCATAGGTGCCCCAAGGATAGGTGAATGTGGTTTTGTCCTGATCTTCAGAGGCGATCCTGATCTGGTTGTAGCCACTGAAACCATCAAGAAAAGAAAATGATGATTTGCCAGCTAGGGTGTCTAACACTTGGTCAATAAATGGCAGTGGGAAGTAATCTTTGAGCGTTGCTTTGTTCAGCTGTCGGTAATCAACACAAATGTGCCACTTACCATTTTTCTTGGGCACTATAACCAATGGGGATACCCACTGACTGTCAGAAATAGGATATATAAAATTAACTCTCAAAAGTTTTTGCAATTCCTCTCTGACAATATCTTGGAGCATGGGGTTCATTCTTCTCTGTGGTTGCCTCACTGGTTTAATGGTGCTATCTGTATAGATATGGTGAGTGCATGTGTCGGGGTGAATCCCATGCATATCGGTGTAGTCCCAAGCAAAGGCTTTTTGGTATTTTCTCAAGAGTTTAATCAATTTCTCTTGTTGAGATGAGTCTAGGTGATTGACTATGTTCAGAGTTTTCCCTGGACTAATCTCTATGATCTAACTCTGTGTATTGGTGATGGATTGAACTGGAAAAATGTCATGAAATGTAGTTTGCAAATATTGGATGGTGCATGTTTCCTGAAAGCTTTGGGCCAAAAGTACATCTGCAGCATGATATTGTTCACTTCTCAAATTTTCAGACATATCAGGTTGAGAAAGGAATAATTCTACCAAATCATTATTGTCTTGGTCCTGGAAATCATAGATCTGGTCAATGCTAAAAACAGATTGTACTTCTTCTTTATCATTAAATTTATCATCAAGCCACAAATTGTGTGTTACTGCTGGCGATTGTGCCGATGGATAAAGGGTGAGTTGTTTTCTTTCGGTCCCCCTTGAAATGATCATGTTGCTCGATCGACATCCTATAAATGCATCAGCAGTCGCTAACCATGGTCTACCTAGGATGATAGGGTGTCCTCCTAAATTGGATTTGGGTTGAAGGACTAGGAAATCCACTGGATACTCCCAAGAGTCCAGTGAGACAATGATGTCTTCCAAAATCCCTTCAGGAATGACTTTGGACCTATCAGCTAGTTCTAGAACAATCGTGGTATGTTGCAAATTCATGAGCTGGAGTGTTCTCATGGTTTCAAGAGTCATGACATTGATTGCGGCTCCAAGATCTATCAAAGTGTTTGGAATCCGTATGTTGTTAATGATGGTGGTCACTTTGGGAATGCCAGGATCAACATACTTCTCCATGGAGATGGTATTGGTCATAAGGCCTGCTAAATTTCCTAAAACATGAATGGTTTGAGGATCAATCCTTTTCCTAGCAGGCTTCTTGAGGCACATGTCTTTGATGGATTTGGTATAGATAGGAATGTCTTTTATAGCTTGCAGCAGTGGAATTTTTATGTAGACATTTTTAAGTTTATCTAAGACATCAAATTGTGGTATAGACAGTGGTCGTTTTACTTGGACCAATCGATCTGGAAAAGGTGGATGCAGTGGTTGCATCTGTTTATCTTTGGTATCATTGTTTGGTTTTGTTTGATTTGTCATTTCATTTTCCTTTTCTGAGTTTTCTTCTTGCTTATCTGTTATTGGAGAATCTTTGTGGAGCACCCTACCAGACCTCAAATTAATGTTTTGCAAAGGCAGTGTGGAATATGAGGTTCCTTCTTCTACATTGTAGGCTGGCCTCTCTGCTCTATTATTCGGATTTGGGACAGTTTGAGCAGGAATTTGAGTGGGTTTGGGAGGTTGTGAGTTAGCTGGAAATTGCAGTTGTGGTGCATTTATTGGTGGAGGAGCAGGCAGTGCTTGTTGAGGAGGTTGGGGCTGATAGACAACTTGCTGAGGATACTGTTGATATGGTTGAGAATGTGATGGATACGGCTGTTGGTATTGTTGATATGGTTGTGAGTAAGGTGGGTATGATTGAGGATATGTATGATAAGATTGGGAGTACTGTTGAGACGGTCTCCATTGGTGTTGTGGTTGGTTTTGGTGCTGCCATGGCATGGGTACATTCCATGAGTTTTGTGCATACATTTGATCATTCATAGGAAATTGCAGATTTTGATTTGGAAACATACCTTGGGTTGTTGGCCTTGGCTGCCATGGTCGCTTTGTGCCCATGTAATACACGTTTTCCATCTCTGTATTGGCTGCCATATTACAGTTCTGCAAAACTTTAACTTTAGGACAGTTAAACATATCATGATGTTCAGTACAGAAAGCACAAACTTGGATGTTCTCTAGAGGGCAATCTTTTAATGCATGTTTCTTTCGGCATTTTGGGCAGAAGACAGCCATGATATGATCTTCATCTTCTTGTTTCTTCTTGGCTTTTAAAGTGTCAATTTGGTTCCCTAGAGTGCTTAACAGATCTGTTTTAAACTCTTCTAAAAGATTCCCTATTTCGGCCCTTGTAACACTTGCAGAGGCAGATTTTGTGACCCTTGATGACAGGCTTTCCCATTTTAGCTTTACTCCTTGAATACTTTTCGCACAACTCAGCAATTTCTTCAAAGGGTAAGGAAGAAATGTCACCTTTGCCCATCAAGTTGAGATCATCCATGTATTCCTCTCGGATACCTTTCAAGAATATTGTGCGGACCAGATCAGGAGGCATAGTTCGGTGTTTAGATTTTTGTAAGTTGTAGACAAACCGTTCTAAATATTCCTCTAAGGTTTCATGCTCTTGCTGACTCATTCTAAAGATATCATCTTTAGAGTCTTTGGATCTACAATAAGGCTGATATTTCCTAAGAAATATTCTCCTCATACCATCCCAATCAACTATAGCATGCTCACCAAGCCCCATGAACCATTTTAAGGCTGATGCCTTTAATGTGGCTGGGAACAATCTAAGCCTATGGGCATCATCTGTATAGCCATAAGTTCGACATACAATGTCAAACTCGAACAAGAATGAGTCCGGATCCTCCGAAGCCATACCATAGAAATTTGGTAGCACGGATGGGGGTATGTTTTTCATTTTGATCTCCTCATCCTCCTGTGGTTCATGTATAGGGAACTTAAAAGTTGAATCCTCTTCATCTCCTTGGCGTGGTACTGATCCGAATCCTTCCTCAGCCATTCTAATTGGTCTCTCTATGTCAGTGTCACTTGGTGGAAAAAGGAGGAAGGAAGATTGTTCGGTAACTGTACTACTTTCTCCTTGTGTAGAAGGTCTAGGAAAGTGCTTCTTCTACGATTTATGTGTGAATAAAGTTTCCCTCTCAATAAGAGTAAGTTTCTGTCCTGAATAAAAATTTTCTGCCAATGTTTGGATAACTTCCTCAGCTGGTGTTGTATTCCCTAGAGAGTCTGCTCCTGATGATGATGGGTTAGTTTTTAGATGGTGGGGGGTTTTTACAAATCTCCCTTGACTGTCTCTAAATCTAGGCATAAATGAACATGATTTCTAACTGTGTTTTTGTTTATTTTTGTGTGTTGAAATTTTTTCTTTTTGTCTGAATCCTTTAAGTACGCCTCCCCGGCAACGGCGCCAAAATGTAGTGTTCTAGCTAGGGTACTAGACTAGACTATATTTATTATCGACTAGGATGCGTAAGCTTAGAGGCATGCGTCTAAAGTATATAGACATAAAGGATTGTTGGCGAAGTGGTTATGATGTAGGTCACAGGGCTTCTTTACAGAAGACTGGGGTATGTCACCTATCATCCAAACACTCAGGTCACTCTGCTAATATACCTGATTACAATATTATCATTAAATGCATTTACCAAATTACACACTGAAACTAAACACTGTGTATCACTGCAACAATGATCTCAATCTCCTTACAAAGGCATTACACATAAAACCCTTGTTCAGTAAACACCCAGCATTCACTAACATTTATACAATATCAAAATATACAGAGATCATAAATGGATTTTGAAATGAAAACAAAGTTCATGACAGTGCTTTTAGAAGACAACACAGGGATCGAATCCCTTACAGGACGCACTTCAAGATCTCAGTGATGACTGTTCAGGCATTACCACAAACGCAAACCATATACATTCGATGGAAATCAAGAGCTATGGAAACCGAAACCCAATTAATTGTAACTGCTGTGCAAACCATATAATACCTATTGAAATCGAAATCCAATCAATTGTAACTACTGTGTAAACCATACGATAACCTAAGTGCAAATAAAATGAAAAGAACAGTATACCGGTTGAACGCAGGGCCCGTCCGCGTTCCAGAGGTACACTGGACTATATTCGACCGGATATCAAATCAATGCACTAGACACGAGTCATAACTGCAACTGGGTTCTTATTATTAAGTTCAAAAACTCTGTTTCAGAATGATACAACGATTAACTCTTACATCCATTACTCGGACTGTATTTACATATGTCTAGCACAACCATGTCATTTCGATAATGAATGTACATTCGGAATTTGACTATTGCCGCTTTTATTACATTGAGCTTTTCAAAATGTTTCTATCCTAACTGATTTCAAAAAGAACAAAAACTAAATCAAATTAGAATGAGCTGTTGTTTCTGCCTTTGTCGCTAGTGTGCCGTGCTTTGACCTGAGTTGACCGCGCATGTAGGAGGGTCAATCCGGTTGTAGGATAGGTGTTTTTCCATGCTTGGACATTCTACTTTTCATCCATGCCTTTCGTTCTAGCCCAGCTGTTGTGCCACATGTCAAACAATGAGCTAATTACAGGATGTTGGAACTTCCTGTAACCATTTCACCAAAAACTTCTAATTCTTCAACATAAAATTCCTAAATCAATTTCAATGCATTTTAATAACTATAAGACTATTAATAATTAATTTTCAAGGATTCTAAGAGATATATGATGAAAAGGAATGGGTAAATGATATGTTTTTAGGAGGAAAAAGGGGTCTTGGGATGATACCAACAATTACTAAACAGGATTTTTATGTTTTTTGCTTTTGTTAATCCAAGAAACAAACAACCTTTACCAATGGAAAAATAATGCATTTTTACGGACTAGCGCACATACCAACCTATTAAGTTATGGTATGTTCTATGCTTATAACAATTTACTTCTTTTTCTTATTATATTCCATCGATTAGCAATCATATGTACATAAAATAAAGTGCAGATAGAACATTAAACGATCGACAGAAAACAAGCCAAGACAAGAGAAACAAGATGTGGCGGCTAGCCAGGGACAAACCCCAAAATGTGTGGGGAAACCCTTTGATCAAATCTTCTTTTATCTTCAATAATTCAGTAGAGAGAAATAGTACAATAAATATGATTCATATCAGCAGTAGCAAACCCTAGATCAGTAGCATCAGCATTAGCGGCTTCATTATCAAACTAGGGCAGACCATATCTCACAAACCGACAGTCGGATTGACTTCATTCCACCACAAAAAGTTTCAGCTTCCAGAGGAGGTTCAGATGAACCTACAGCGCAGTTCAGATGAGGAGATCCTCTAGGCCACGCAAGTCAATCTTTACTTCTGCAATTGCAGCTTCAGTTTCAGCAGTTTCCGGCTTCAAACTAGGGCAGTCGATATCTTGCAAACCATTCGTCGGATTGACTTCATTCCACCACCAAAAGTTGCGGCTTTCAAAGGAGGTTCAGATGAACCTACAGCGCAGTTCCAAAGAGGATATCTTCTAGGCCACGCAAGTCAATCTTTACTTCTGCAGTTGCAGCTTCAGTTTCAGCAGTTTCCGGCTTCAAACTAGGGCAGTCGATATCTTGCAAACCGTTCATCGGATTGACTTCATTCCACCACCAAAAGTTGCAGCTTTCAGAGGAGGTTCAGATGAACCTACAGCGCAGTTCCAAAGAGGAGATCTTCTAGGCCACGCAAGTCAATCTTTACTTCTGCAGTTGCAGCTTCAAATTCAACAGCTTCCGGCTTCACATGTGTGAGAGAGAGAGACCCATTTCAGCGCAGTAGAGAAGAGACTCATATCTACGCAGTAGAGAGAGAGAGAGATGTGATGAGATGAGTGAGTCCAAATGAGGAAAAGTCCTCTTATATTTATACACAACGTTGGTGGGTGAATAGATGCGACTGTTTGGCTTTTGAGCCTACATGAGTTGTAGGTCGGATTGATAATAATTCCATAATCAAAATAAATTCATATCTCCATGAATACTTATCGGAATTGGATGATCTTTATATCAATCCTACACCTCTCAACGAGAGGAATCTAATAAAAATATTATTAGCCATGAATAAGATGACCCACATGAAGTTTTGCCCTGGTTTCCAATTTTAACACTCCCTCTCAACCATGGAGAACTTCATCTGCAATCTGTCTATCGGTCGTTACTATTCATCCATCAAATGCACTGCCTTGTATAGCCTGACCCTTGCCCTGCTCTACTCTATTTTTCCTATTCTGCTTTGTCTTGTTCTGTCCTACACTGATCTGTACTGTTTTGTTCTGTTCTGCTCTGCTCTTGCATTGTTCTGTTCTACTCTGCTTTTGTCCGAATTATGAAGAAGAAGAAATGATCGAGGATGTATCATACTGACTCAAAGTCAGTCTCAGAGTATGTACCACTGGTCCCAGACCAGTCTCAACCAACCCAAAGTCAGCGTCATAGTGAGTACAACTCCATTGGTCCCAGACCAATATCATCCTCCACTGACTCAAAGTCAGTCTCAGAGTATGTACCACTGATCCCAGACCAGTCTCAACCGACCCGAAGTCAGCGTCATAGTATGGTACAACTCCTACTACTAGTCCCAGACCAGTATCATTGATCCCAGATCAATGGAGGTCATCCTAGCGTAGGGAGTACGGTAGTTACAATGATGCGTCCATCGATACTACTATGGTCCCTAACTTCATTTCCCTGCTCATTGATCAGATGAGAGGTACTTCCCATGAGTCCAAGACTGCATGGGTAGGATGCCTCGACAGGAGAACTAATCAATCCTGTCCTCACAGGAGAACACATCAATCCTGCTACAATCGCCATGGAGAACACATCAATCCAGGCCGCCATGGAGAACACATTAATCCAAGCCTCACAGGGGAACACATCAATCCTGCTACAATCGCCATGGAGAACACATCAATCCAGGCCTCACAGGAGAACTAATCATCCTGCTACACAGGAGAGCGAATCATCTTGTTCCACAAGAGAGCGAATCATCTTTTCCCACAAGAGAGCGAATCATCTTGTTCCACAAGAGAGCGAATCATCTTGTTCCACAAGAGAGCGAATCATCTTGTTTCACAAGAGAGCGAATCATCTTGTTCCAGTGCGCACCACCAGGGGAGGGTGAGTCACCCTGTGGTCGTATGTTGCTCCAGTAAGAACCACAAGCCCTCAGAGCTCCCAGAGCTCAATGTATGCAACATGCAGGACCCTTGTACAAGGGTTTCTTGATGACTCCAAGTCGTTTGGGAAAATCACAAATTAGATCTTTCCTCAGGGCTTTGACAAGGTGTATCAACCTGTATATCATCTTAATGCGATGGAGCCTCCTTGCTCATCAACTTACCATATCCCAGATGATGTCTATATGCTGGAGCAATTGACGAATACAGGATTCCTCAATAATCGAATCCCACCTCTGGTTGTTACAGAGAATCACAGTGGTATCCAATGTAAATCCAAACAACTCACTTAAGAGCTTTCACAACCAGACTGCCTCACACGAGGTCATGCTAGCAACAATATATCCTGCTTCGTCGGTGCTCAAATCCACCGACTTCTGCTTCCTGCTTATCCAGTATATCGAAGCAGATCCCAAGGTGAAATAGCACCCGAAAGTGCTCTTACGGTTCACCACACTTCCTGCCCAATTAGCATCAATATATCCAAGTAGTCTCACATCTTCGACAGTGTATCTTAACCCATTGTGCCAAGAAGATATCTCAAAAGATTCTTGGCATCAATCCAGTGAGGCTCAACCAAATATGAGCTCACAATGCTAACTGCAAAACATATGTTCGAATGGAGGTTCACCAAGAACATCAATGCGAATGAGTTTATGAAACTCAGAGGCATTTCCCAAATCTGGTCTGACATCACTACCATATAACTTTTAAAAGTTAAGATCCTCGAGGTAGTCACAGGCTTGCAGTCCATCATACCAAATCTTTCCAATATCTTTACCACATATTTTCCTTGAGATATGAAAATTTCCCTTTGCTTCTGCCACACTTCAAGTCCTTGGTCCTTCATTTCAAATTCAGAAGCCATCTCCCTCTTACATTTGTGAATGAGAGGGTTTGCACCTGTAGAAAGAGGTCATCCACATGAAACACCAGTATGATAGGCTTTTCATCTTCAACCTTAAAGTAAAGGATAGGATCGCCTTCACTCCTAGTGAATCCCAACTTCATCAAGTAGCTATCGATCCTCTCATACCATGCTCGGGGTGCTTGCTTCAGCCCATAGAGAGCCTTCTTCAACCTGCATACATGAGATTTTCAATCATAAATCTCAAATCCTTCGGGTTGCTCCACGTAGACCTCTTCTTTGATCGAGCCATGCAAGAACGCAGTCTTGACATCCATCTGATGTAGGTTCCATCCTTGTGAAGCGGCAAGGGCGATGATCGAGCAGATGGTCGTATATCTGGCAATAGGTGCAAATATCTCATCATAGTCTATACCTTCCTTTTGGGAGAAACCTCGAGCAACAAAACGAGCCTTATACTTTTCCATACTTCCATTTGTTGCATGCTTTATCTTGTAAAGCCATTTTGAAGTAACAATTGTCTTGTCCAGGGTCTGGGAACTACTTCCCAGACATCATTTTCCATAATAGACTCATATTCTATGGTCATAGCATCCTTCCATAGTTAATGCTTGACGACATCTGAGAATGATGAAGGCTCATTTTGTATGATCGTGCTCATGATGGTCAGGTATCCCTGATACCTGTTAAGTTTCTTACATTGATGGAAGGTTCCTCAAGGTGCAGCATGTCCTTCAGCATCATCAAGTATCCCCTAAGCCATGAAGGCCTCTTCCTAGAAGAGGAAGGCTCATGTGGATGAGGATCAATCGGATCCATGAGTTCTTCTACATCAGGCATTGATTCATTATCCTTTTCTTTCGATTCCCTGGTGTCAGCTTCTTGAGAGCTCCTCAAAGTCGGAAGATTGTTCACCTTGCTGAGAGCCATATCTTCGTCAAAGGTGACATCATGACTAATTACGACTTCCCTTTGACCGGCTACATAGATTCTATAGCCTTTAGTATTTTCACCATAGCCCACGAAAATTCACTTCTTTCCAGATGCACCCAATTTATTTCTTTTCTCTTTCGGCACATGAAAATATACAGGGCTTCCAAAAATTTTAAAAGGAGAAACATCAGGTTTCTTACCAGTGAATTTTTCTTCAAGAGTCTTGGAACCCAATGCTTGATGAGGGCATCGATTTTGTACATATACGGCGGTGATTGTAGTTTCAGCCCATAGAAACTTCAGAAGTCTTTGATCATGTAGCATGGCCCGGACAGCTTCCATCATCGTGCAGTTCTTCCTTCCCACCACACCATTCTGCTAAGGAGTATGTGGTGTAGTAGTCTCCCTCTCAATGCCAACCTCAGGTATGCCTAAGTGAACGAACTGTAATATATCGGAGGTCTTGCTTTGGCTTGAGGGGAATGGTCCCCTTTTGAGATTTCCTTTGGCACATCCTGGACATACACCTTCTTTCTCTACTTGGAATTCGGGCATCCCTGTTACCATCTGTCTTACATCGGGTAGAGCTTTGTAATGAAGGTGGGCAAACCTCCGATGCCAAAGTTCGGACTAAAGAGTTGTGTCACAAGACATGACACCTAGCGGACTTCCATCGACCTAATATAATGAATCAACACTAAACCCAAGAGTAAAGGAACCTTTATCATTATTTTTCCATATACATACCTTGCCATTGCTGAAGGTTACCTTGTAGCCTCTGTCTTCCATTGCCAAGATGGACACTAGGTTCCTTTTGAGGTCAGGTGCATTTAATACATCCTAGACTTTCTAGCCTTCCTGAATGGTTGTCCTCTTCCTCGATCTCCAGCTCTCCTCTTACCTTTGCTATTGAATTTGTCATTCCTTTGATTTGCCATCAGAGGGATTTTGATCATCATCCCAGTGTGAGTACTTTCTATCAGGGCATTTCCTTGCATAGTGACCTGCTTCATCGCAGATGAAACATCGTCCTTTTCTTCCACCCTTAGATCCATCCTTTCCTTTTGATTTAGACCCGGAACTATTTCTTCTCATAGCATGAGAAGAAAAAGCAGCAGGAGGACCTTTAGGCAAGGGCATTTCCTGCTCTTCTACCCTTGTTTGTTCTTGAATGCATCTAGCCATTAATTCCTCGAAACCAGGAATTACATTATAGTTCAGAAGAGTAGTCTTGAACACGTACCATTCGGATGGTAATCCTCCGAGAGTTGTGAGTGCCATTTCTATGTCAGTAATGGTTTCCCCAATAGATAGGAGATCGTTCTTGATCTCGATGATTCTTAAGAAGTATGCTTGCATACTTTCATCCTTACTCTTCTTGATTTACCTCAGCTTATTTCTAAGAAACAAAACTTGATTTGCATCATTAACTTTAGATAAAATCACCAGTCTATTGTAGATTTCCTTGGAGGTGTCCAGTTCAGAGATGTAGGACACCAAGTGCTTGTCGATAGAGTCCCGGATGATCTTCTATTTTGACTTCTCCATTTTTCCATTTGTTCCAGGCAGCAGCGGATGCATTTGATGGAGGCTCAACAATATTGCCTCTTACATGGTCCAGCACTCCTTAATCTTCTAGGGTTAGATCGATAGACATCTTCCATCCGTGATAGTCAGCTTTCTCACGGAGCTTGTCTTCGGCAGGAAAGAGTGTTGAGGACCCCATAGTTCTTTTAGGATAGCCTTGCCAATCTTCTCTTCAATGATTGCTCTTGCTCTTGCTCGGGCTTTGTCTTCACCTCAGCTCTGATACCATGTTAAGTTATGGTATGTTCTATGCTTATAACAGTTTACTTCTTTTTCTTATTATATTCCACCGATTAGCAATCATATGTACATAAATTAAAGTGCAGATAGAACATTAAACGATTGACAGAAAACAAGCCAAGACAAGAGACACAAGATGTGGCGGCTAGCCAGGGACAAACCCCACAATGTGTGGGGAAACCCTTTGATCAAATCTTCTTTTATCTTCAATAATTCAGCAGAGAGAAATAGTACAATAAATCTGATTCATATCAGCAGTAGCAAACCCTAGATCAGTAGCATCAGCATTAGCGGCTTCATTATCAAACTAGGGCAGACCATATCTCACAAACCGACAGTCGGATTGACTTCATTCCACCACCAAAAGTTTCGGCTTCCAGAGGAGGTTCAGATGAACCTACAACGCAGTTCAGATGAGGAGATCATCTAGGCCACGCAAGTCAATCTTTACTTCTGCAGTTGCAGCTTCAGTTTCAGCAGTTTCCGGCTTCAAACTAGGGCAGTCGATATCTTGCAAACCGTTCGTCGGATTGACTTCATTCCACCACCAAAAGTTGCGGCTTTCAAAGGAGGTTCAGATGAACCTACAGTGCAGTTCCAAAGAGGAGATCTTCTAGGCCACGCAAGTCAATCTTTACTTCTGCAGTTGCAGCTTCAGTTTCAGCAGTTTCCGGCTTCAAACTAGGGCAGTCGATATCTTGCAAACCGTTCATCGGATTGACTTCATTCCACCACCAAAAGTTGCAGCTTTCAGAGGAGGTTCAGATGAACCTACAGCATAGTTCCAAAGAGGAGATCTTCTAGGCCACGCAAGTCAATCTTTACTTCTGCAGTTGCAACTTCAAATTCAACAGCTTCCGGCTTCACATGTGTGAGAGAGAGAGACCCATTTCAGCGCAGTAGAGAAGAGACTCATATCTGCGCAGTAGAGAGAGAGAGATGTGATGAGATGAGTGAGTCCAAATGAGGAAAAGTCCTCTTATATTTATACACAACGTTGGTGGGTGAATAGATGTGATTTTTGGGCTTTTGAGCCTACATGAGTTGTAGGTTGGCTTGATAATAATTCCATAATCAAAATAAATTCATATCTCCATGAATACTTATCGGAATTGGATGATCTTTATATCAATCCTACACCTCTCGACGAGAGGAATCTAATAAAAATATTATTAGCCATGAATAAGATGACCCACATGAAGTTTTGCCCTGGTTTCCAATTTTAACACAACCATTTCAAGGCCATTGGATGGATAGGTGGTTCATGGTATTTGATAAACCTCATTGTAATAATAGGGCCCAACTACCTCTATATCTCGTGAGTAAGTTATGGATATAATTTAGGCTATGAATCCATGTCAACTACTTTGACATGGGAGAATTTTAAGGGGTGGGTGATGGGTCTATACAAGATAGACAAAATTCTAGGTGCAACCTAGTACTAAGTCCTCATCCACATAGACGAAGGCCTAACCCACATTTCTAACATCCTCTTGTAATGGATAATGTTATTGAAACCCAAAAGACAATAGCCAAATTGATTCACACCCTAGTGTAGCATGGTAGCTCGGTAGAATTATCGTCCCGAGAGCCACCAACAACTAATGTTGTGATAGGGGTTAGAACATTTGAAACTATAACACAATTTCACCAGCCAAGGCCACATGGAGGCTCATGTGAGCCTCATAAATGTATCAACTACAATCATACTTGCTATTGGTAGATGGAGGGTATTAGGCAATAGAGTTTTATGGAGTTGATTATTATATTGACCATATTTATACTCTTTATGTGTGTGTGTGTATGTTTCTTTATATATCTAATTAAATGTTGTTTGTAGTTGTTATGCCCCAATAGCACTACCCCCCACCCCTAAAATGCATCAATGCCATTTTTGGTCTTTGGTGCTAAAATGAATGTCGCTTTTTCATTTGGTATACACATACTCAGGTATGGTGAATTAAAACTATCCTTCCTTGCAAAACTTTTCATATGTTTTTAGTATATATTATAAATTCTTTTAGTTTGGGTATAATTGTAGTGTTCATATTGTATGAAATTCAATGACATTAGACAAGGAGTCATGTTCACCTGGGGTGGACATATCATCCCCTTCCCAAGTATCCTATGCCAAATTATTATTATTTTTAAATGTTTCTTTCATTTCGTTATTTTGGTTAAATAATTAAAATAGTATAATCGTGTATGCATGTTCCTTCATTTTCCTAGTTTTCCACTCTATCCCCTACATATCATTTGCCACAATCCACTATTCCCCATTAGTTATTTGCCAATATTGTCACATTGCCCCAAATTTTGGTATCCATCTTACCTCCACTTGGGAACTCCCATCATTACTACAACCCATGGGTGTTGATCATCACCCATCTCCACCACCTTTTCCATCCATCCACCCATAGAGGCTGCATCGATAAACCATTCGACAACTCCCCCATATTTTCACTACCACTGTTCCATCTCTAGTGGTTTCTCCACATAGCCACTATGCAGTCCCTCGATCATAAACCCATGTGGGGGTTCAGTGGATATAACAATAGATGTTGCCTCTGAGCAGGTTCTGCAAATGACTACTCCAACTGCTAGTGAATCTCCCAATTAGGTGAGAAATTCATGGTGATATCATTCATTGATGATTCTTTTCTTTATGATGAATTGAGTTGATTCTAGGCATTTTTTGTTTAACTTCTATGCTTTCACTCTTGTAGCTATTGCAAGGTGGTATAGTAGAGAGGTTGGGGAAATGGATGAGAATTACACCGTCATGACTGGTTATATAATTTGTGGTAAGTTTTGAGCTTGAATTATAAAGTATCAGTTTGTAAGTGTGATAATTTATTGTGGAAAAAATTTAATGAGAATGTTGTTTCTTTGTCTCGTTCCCAACGAGATGATGCATGCCCAAAAAGGAAAAATGTTGTGCTCCTTATTCTAGTAAGAGGAGAAAGAACGATTTCTAGGATGCAACAAGATGGTGGTGAAGGTAGAAGTGGTCAATTAGTGACTAATGGGACCCATTTTATATATACAACATCTATGTTATAATTTGATGTTTGGGCATGAAA
This sequence comes from Pinus tabuliformis, assembly GCA_031772625.1. Lineage (NCBI taxonomy): Eukaryota > Viridiplantae > Streptophyta > Pinopsida > Pinales > Pinaceae > Pinus > Pinus tabuliformis. The sequence continues at coordinate 946,115,461 of CM062820.1, forward strand.
TATAATTTGTATATTAGAGTCATTTTCTATATAGGTCACCATATTCCATACTTCCAAGTTTAGGTATCCTCTCTCAATCTTCCTCCTGTCCTTCTCTCTCTCTTCCCCCTTGTCTCCTCCCTGTCTCTCTAACTCCCTCCTACCCCCCGCCCCACTCCCTATTTCTCTATTACCATTTACACATTTTTCTTTCTCTCTCTCTCTCTCTCTCTTTGTCTCTCTCTTCTTCCCTCTCTCTACCCCCGTCTTCCACCCCGCTGCCCCCCTCCCCCACCTTACTTCTCTCCCTCTCTCTCTCCACCCTCCATCTCTCTCCATCTCCCTCACCATATTTATCACTTTCTCCCCCATCATTCACAGACACACACTCTCTCCTTGCCTCTCCTCTTTATCTCTCTCTTCCCCCTCTATCTCTATCTCTTTGTTCATCGCTCTCTCTCTTTCCATATTTACCTCTCTCTCTCTCTCCATATCTACCTATCTCTCTCTCCCCTCCTCTTCCCTTCACTTCATCTATGGCCATCTTTCTCCCTCACCCCCTTCTCTCCTTCTCTTCTACTCTAGGAATGAGCACACATTGTTGGTGTTAGAAATGTGCATGTGTTTTTAGTGCTAGGAATGCACACATTTTTTTGAACTTAAAATTTTCCTTACAAGAATTTTACATGCACAATGACTTGGTTTCTTTAGATATAGCTTTGGGATCGTGATTTTTGTGGTTTGGCCTACAAATACATGAAAACAACATTTTTTAAGAAAAACACACACACACACACACACACACATGAATAACATAATTTTTCTATAAGCTAAACAAATTCATTGTGATGGGGCCAGCCCACGTGGTCCCACGCTAGCTCAATCTATGTGGACTTACACTAATACTTTGGTTTGATTAACAAGCGATTGTAAATGATTTTGGTGGTTGATTGACATTCAATTCACGGTACCTTACTTGGTCTCTCCTTATGACACCTGCCCTCCTCGGAGTTGACAAACCCTAATCCCCTTAATTCGCTTTTTCTCCGTCGTTTCGCGCCTGTTCGGTCATTTTCACTTTGTGACTTGCTCTGTGGTCTCGTTCTAGTCTCGGCTCCGCCTCTGGTTTCTCTGCCTGTGGGGAGAACCCTGTTGAGCTCCCGCTGGTTTTTATGATGAAACAATGCTATTCAACTCTGTCTATCTGTTGCTGTGGGAGTCGATGTATTCACTTCAGGTTTTATTGGTAAGTTCCGGTTCCTCCACGGCACAGTCAACTTGTTTTTACGACTGTGTGAGCATTCCTGGGTTTGTTCTGGTGAATACTGTTCGTTATGGTCTTTTTGGTAACTTCGTGGTGAATGCTGGTGATGAATGGTTGCTGGTCTGCTCAGCTATCAAATGCACAGTTCGATGGCTTTCCAACTTGGCTTTCCTCCGGCGCTCGGCTTTATAGAATAGGTATGGTTTCGTTCCGTGTTATATTTCTTTATCCCCCGTTTGTACCGGAACTAACGTCCCGTAGCCCCTTCGTGTTCAGGGTTAATACTTCGATTCTGCAGGCCTGGGTCTCGGCTCACTGCAGGTATGGCCTCTCCGTCTCTACCATACACGGGTTTTCTTTGGTTTATTCACAGCTTCGTGTCATAGCTTTCTTGTACAGGGTTATTATCTGGTTTCAAACCCTCACCCTTCACCTTGTTTTGTGTTGGCAGGTGTGGCCGATTCCCGTGGATTCGCAAGGGTTACAGTCACTCCTTTCCGGGCAGCTCTGTCCTTGTTTCACTTTCTCACAGTGGTTCTTGGTCTTGGTTGCATTTGCTTTCGCCTGTTGTATGTATACTATATGTCTGTTGAACCTGAGTGTGTTGGGTTAACTCCAACCCGTAGCCGTAACTTGGAGGGTTTCTGTGAGTCCTTGATAGCTCGGTTCAATGAACCCTCGTTGCACAGTTTTATGGAAGTTGAATTATATAGGCGTACAATGTAATATTCAGTGGCTTATAAACTTAATTGTAATTGGTTTTGTTGCTTACCCGGTTTCGACCGTGGTCTGGTACGCTCTGTTGTGTTGGTTTGCGCCTTCCCGCCTTGTGCTCACTCTCGGCCTTGGCTGGTCGATAGACTCTTTGGAATTGTAAAAACTCTGTTATTTTATTTACCTGAAATGAATTGAAAACACAGTAGTATACATGTACATTCTGTTACAGAGACAAAAATCTTGGAACTGTGTGTTTAATTGTGCACTGTATTTGATGAAGGAAGAAAATGTATGTATTTCTATTATTCTCCTTTACATGTTCTGCTGCTGAACCCCTCTGGGTTATTTCGTTTGTCTTTTTGTACAATAGTTTGGGCAGTTAGTTAACTGCTTGGTAGTTATGCTATTACAGTTTGTGCAGTTGCTACAGGCATACGTTTCCTTTTACTATTTGTTTGTTCACTTGTCCCCTTTATACCATAAGGGTTTGCTGTTTACATACTTATTGACACTAACCTATCTTTAACACTTCTAACTAAAACCTGTTACAATAATTAAAATAAAACAAACATAAATTAAGACAACAGAGTTTAATGCTGTAGTTGACCCTGAAAGAAATTAAACAAAAAAACATAATAACTCTGACAGGCTTGCTGTCCAGTTTAATGAACCGTTCATCTTCCCCAATCTTCTTCCGAAACTGTGTTCACCCCCTCTCGGTCTTCACCCTGTCGACCAGATGCTCCTGCATCAGGCTGCCGGGGTAAAAGAGAGATCTCATGGCTCCGTTCCATGAGTTCCTCCACCGAGTAGCCAGCTTTCCGAATCTGTGTCTCGTCGAGCCAGGAGCTGTCCTCCATTGGACGGTCCTTCCACTTGACGAGATAACGCAGATACTCCTTCCTGCGCGTCTTCTTGGCTACCTGTGTGCTGAGGATTCCTTCGATTTCATGGGTCCGGACCGAAGGCAACTGTTTCTTCCAAAGACTGCTCTCGAACTGGGTGTCCCGTTGTGGCTGTACCATTCTACCATCTTCCACCTGGGCATGATATGGGAACAGGTCTGCCACGTTGAATATGGGTGATATACCTATATCAGGTGGCAGCTGAATTTCATATGCGTTCGCTGAAAATTTGCGCAGAATTTTGCATGGGCCGATTTTCTTGAATTTCAGTTTGTTATACGTACCCTTAGGAAACCGTTCCCGGCGTAAATGTGCAAGGACTTCGTCTCCAACTTCAAAATTCACCTCACGCCGCTTTGTGTCTGCATGCTGCTTATACTTCTGCGTGCTGTCCTGTAGTCTTAATTTAACTTTTTCATGCAGTTCGCTCATTGCTTCGGCAAAATCTTCTCCGTCTGCACTTCTCCTTTCCAGCTGTCCCAAATCTCGCAATTCATGTACTCCTCGCGGATGCATACCATACAAGATTTGAAATGGGCTAAGACCGGTGCTCCGATTGGGCGAATCGTTATAAGCGAATTCTGCCTGGGCGAGAGCTCGATCCCATAATCGCGAGTTTTCTCCTGTTAAGCTGCGTAACAAATTGCCCAAACTCCTGTTCACCACCTCTGTCTGTCTGTCAGTCTGCGGGTGATACGCAGAACTGAAATTTAACTGTGTGCCCAGCTTTTTCCACAGGGTGCGCCAAAAATGCCCTGTAAATTTCACATCCCTGTCTGAAACTATGGTTTTAGGTAAGCCATGTAATCGAACCACTTCTGTAAAGAAGAGGTGTGCCACGTTTGTGGCGTCGCTAGTCTTCCGGCAAGGAATAAAATGAGCCATCTTTGAGAACCTATCCACCACCACCATCACTAAATCATATCCCCGCTGCGTTCTAGGCAATCCTAGGACAAAGTCAATGCTGACCGAATCCCACGGTCTGCTTGGGATAGGTAAGGGTGTGTACAGTCCGGTGTTCTGGCTGTGCCCTTTCGCCAGTTGGCAGATTTTACATCTGGTTACATACCTCTGCACGTCCCGGCTCATCTTTGGCCAATAATAGAAATGCCCAAGCTGCTCCAACGTTTTATCGATGCCAAAATGTCCCGCCAATCCACCACTATGCTTCTCTCTTACTAAATTTTCCCTCATTGAACAGTCTGGAACACATAGCTGTCCTCCTCGAAACAATAATCCTTCCTGTAAATTGAAATCTAGCCATGGGCTTGTATTCCTCAATACGGGATTCTGGCATGCTTCAAAAGCTTCTTTGAAATCCGCGTCCATCTGGTACAAATCCTTCAAATACTCAAATCCCATCACCTGTATGCCACTTTCTTGTAAGAGCAGGGCTCTTCTGCTTAAAGCGTCTGCCACTTTGTTGGCTTGCCCACTTATGTGCTTCAACACAAAAGTGAAAATTTGCAGGTACTCCACCCACTTGGCATGTTTATGGTTCAGTTTGTGCTGCTGTGTTATATACTGTAACGCAGAATTATCAGAGAACAAGACGAACTCATTGCCTAGTAAGTAGTGCCTCCAATGCTTCAAGGCTTGAACCACTGCATAGAATTCTTTGTCATATGACGAATATTTCTGCCGACTTTCATTTAGTTTCTCACTAAAGAACGCCACTGGTCTATCCTCTTGACTGAGTACAGCGCCAATAGATGTCCCGCTTGCGTCACACCGAACCTGAAAAGGTTTGCTGAAATCGGGCAGTCTCAAGATTGGCCTCTCCGTTATTTTCCGCTTCAGAAGTTGGAAGCTGTTTTCTGCCGCCTTAGTCCAGCAAAAAGGTTGGCTGGCCTTTTTGATGGTCTCTAGCATTGGTGCGCAGATTTCACTAAAATTCTTAATGAACTTTCGATAAAAACTGGCTAAACCGTGAAAGCTACGTACCTCGAATAAATTCTTAGGTGACGGCCAACTTATGATCGCTTCAATCTTCTCTGGGTCCATCTTTAACTCATTCTCTGCCACTACAAATCCTAGATAAATTAACTCCTTCTGCAAGAAAGTGCATTTCTTCAAATTTATCAGCAGTTTGTTCTGCTGCAGCTTCTCGAATACCCTTCGAATATGCTGAAGGTGCTCTTTTTTCGTCCTGCTGAAAATTAAAATATCGTCCAGATAGACTATCACGAATTTTCCAATAAATTCCTTTAACATTTCATTCATCAGTCTCATAAAAGTACTCGGAGCGTTACTCAACCCAAATGGCATGACCAGCCATTCGTACAGTCCTTCGTTGGTCTTGAAGGCTGTATTCCATTCGTCTCCCTCTCTAATTCTGATCTGATGGTACCCACTTTTCAGATCTATTTTCGTAAAATATGCTGCCCCACTAAGACAGTCCATCATATCATCCATTCTAGGCAAGGGAAACCTGTACCGAATCGTAATTTTGTTTATAGCTCGCGAATCTGTGCACATTCGCCATTCTCCACCTTTCTTGGGTGCAAGGACTGTAGGTACCGCACAGGGGCTTAAACTTTCTCTGATCAGTCCCTTATCTAACAACTCCTGCACTTTTTTGCGTACTTCTTCATTGTCCTTTGGACTCATTTTGTACGCTACCTTGTTTGGTAAGCTTGCTCCTGGTATGAAATCAATATGGTGGCTGATGCTCCTCTTGGGAGGCAACTTATCAGGTAGCTCATCAGCCGCAATATCTTGAAATTCTTCTAACAGCTCTTGTACTTCTTTGGGCAATTCTGATTTCTCTAAGTTCAGTAATACTGGCTTCATCCTCCTCACAACTGCAAAATTAATTTCATTTTCCTCAACCTGCTTTATGAACTGTTTTCCTCCCATTAATAGCGCCTTTGTTCCGCTTGATTCTGCTGAATCTTCCTCCTTGATGGGTACAAGTGTGTGTTTGACCCCATCCTTCGTAAACTTATAACAATTTGTTTTCCCATCGTGTGTCACCTTCCTGTCATACTGCCATGGTCTTCCGAGCAGTATGTGGCACACGTCCATTGGCATAATATCGCAGACCACTGTATCGTGGTACTTGCCAATGTGAAAATCTACTTCGCATTGTTCATCAACCAACAGCTGGTGGCCTTTCTGCAGCCACGACACCTTGTAGGGTGTGGGGTGCTTCCGTCGCTTCAACCCCAGTTTTTCCACCATCTCAGTGGCAACCAAGTTATCCGTACTCCCGCTGTCTATTATCACCTTGCAGCACTTTCCCTGCGATTTGCAGACTGTCCGGAACAGTGCTTTCCGCTGTGTTGGTTCAGACACTTCCTTGGTTGGTTTTAATAATACTTTGTTCAAAATTAAGGCTTCTCCTGTCTCCGCCATGTCTTCCACCTCCCGGGGTTGGGCTTCAGCTTCTTCAGGCTGCGCCATAAGTGTCCCTCTCTGTCCGGCCTGTTCAACTTCTGGACATTCAAAGGCTCTGTGCCCCCATTTGTGGCACCTGTAGCACTGGACATTAGTCCCTCTTCCGCGGCCATTCCCTCGTCCTCTCTGGTATGACCGACCTCCTCTGGTGCTATCTCCTTTTTCTGCTGTCCCTGAAGTTTTTGAACTGCTGCCTTCTTCGCTGTTCGCAGCACTCTTTCCTCTACCGTAGGATTGTCCCCGTCCTCTGCTATTTCCTCTGCCTCTTCTGCTATTCTGTTTTCTGTTAATCTTTTCCTCAACCTTTACAGCGCTCTGAAAGGCTTCTTCAATATTCCGGGGAGAAAGAATACTGATTTCATCTAATATCTCCATCCTCAATCCATTTACGTACCTTGCTGTCTTTTCTGGGTTATCATCAGTATAACCAGCACGTAAATTTACTCGGTAAAATTCTTCCGTGTACTCCTTAACTGTCATTCCCCTCTGCTTTAAACTCTGCACTCGCCGATATAATTCCACCTGGTAGTCTTTTGGCAGAAATCTGCCTTTCAATTTCGCTATCATCCTGGACCATTGTCGTATCGGCGACTTGTTCATTCTTTTTCTGTCCGCTTGGACACTGTCCCACCACAGTAGCGCGTGTCCCTTTAGCTTAGTGGCAGCGAACTTAACCCTTTTATCCTCACTGACTTCTTCGTTTTCAAAATATTTGTCCAGTTCGCTTATCCAGTCCAATAAGACTTCCGCGGACAGACTGCCATCATAATTAGAGATTTCTGTTTTTGGTTTGCTGCTGGCCAATAAAACCTGTCGCAGCAGCTTCAATTCCGGAGCTTCCTCATCAGACCCGTCTGCAGCAGCCACCACTTCCTCCTCACTGGTATCTCCAAGTTCTGGGTCTCTTCGTCTACCCGCTTCCACTGCTTCCAAGCGAGCTGTAAGAACTCTAATTTGTTCCCTCAATCCTTCATCTGCTCCTCTACGTGCACCTCTTCCACGTCCTCGTCTTGGCGCTTCCATCCTCTTCTACTTCAACAAAAAAAAACTACTCTGATACCAATTGATGGGTCCAGCCCACGTGGTCCCACGCTAGCTCAATCTACGTGGACTTACACTAATACTTTGGTTTGATTAAAAAGCGATTGTAAATGATTTTGGTGGTTGATTGACATTCAATTCACGGTACCTTACTTGGTCTCTCCTTATGACACTTGCCCTCCTCGGAGTTGACAAACCCTAATCCCCTTAATTCGCTTTTCCTCCGCCGTTTCGCGCCTGTTCGGTCATTTTCACTTTGTGACTTGCTCTGTGGTCTCGTTCTGGTCTCGGCTCCGCCTCTGGTTTCTCTGCCTGTGGGGAGAACCCTGTTGAGCTCCCGCTGGTTTTTATGATGAAACAATGCTATTCAACTCTGTCTATCCGTTGCTGTGGGAGTCGATGTATTCACTTCAGGTTTTATTGGTAAGTTCTGGTTCCTCCACGGCACAGTCAACTTGTTTTTACGACTGTGTGAGCATTCCTGGGTTTGTTCTGGTGAATACTGTTCGTTATGGTCTTTTTGGTAACTTCGTGGTGAATGTTGGTGATGAATGGTTGCTGGTCTGCTCAGCTATCAAATGCACAGTTCGATGGCTTTCCAACTTGGCTTTCCTCCGGCGCTCGGCTTTATAGAATAGGTATGGTTTCGTTCCGTGTTATATTTCTTTATCCCCCGTTTGTACCGGAACTAACGTCCCGCAGCCCCTTCATGTTCAGGGTTAATACTTCGATTCTGCAGGCCTGGGTCTCGGCTCACTGCAGGTATGGCCTCTCCGTCTCTACCATACACGGGTTTTCTTTGGTTTATTCACAGCTTCGTGTCATAGCTTTCTTGTACAGGGTTATTATCTGGTTTCAAACCCTCACCCTTCACCTTGTTTTGTGTTGGCAGGTGTGGCCGGTTCCCGTGGATTCGCAAGGGTTACAGTCACTCCTTTCCGGGTAGCTCTGTCCTTGTTTCACTTTCTCACAGTGGTTCTTGGTCTTGGTTGCATTTGCTTTCGCTTGTTGTATGTATACTATATGTCTGTCGAACCTGAGTGTGTTGGGTTAACTCCAACCCGTAGCCGTAACTTGGAGGGTTTCTGTGAGTCCTTGATAGCTCGGTTCAATGAACCCTCGTTGCACAATTTTATGGAAGTTGAATTATATAGGCGTACAATGTAATATTCAGTGGCTTATAAACTTAATTAAAATTGGTTTTGTTGCTTACCCGGTTTCGACCGTGGTCTGGTACGCTCTGTTGTGTTGGTTTGCGCCTTCCCGCCTTGTGCTCACTCTCGGCCTTGGCTGGTCGATAGACTCTTTGGAATTGTAAAAACTCTGTTATTTTATTTACCTGAAATGAATTGAAAACACAGTAGTATACATGTACATTCTGTTACAGAGACAAAAATCTTGGAATTGTGTGTTTAATTGTGCACTGTATTTGATGAAGGAAGAAAATGTATGTATTTCTATTATTCTCCTTTACATGTTCTGCTACTGAACCCCTCTGGGTTATTTCGTTTGTCTTTTTGTACAATAGTTTGGGCAGTTAGTTAACTGCTTGGTAGTTATGCTATTACAGTTTGTGCAGTTGCTACAGGCATACGTTTCCTTTTACTATTTGTTTGTTCACTTGTCCCCTTTATACCATAAGGGTTTGCTGTTTACATACTTATTGACACTAACCTATCTTTAACACTTCTAACTAAAACCTGTTACAATAATTAAAAAAAAATAAACATAAATTAAGACAACAGAGTTTAATGATGCAGTTGACCCTGAAAGAAATTAAACAAAAAAACATAATAACTCTGACAGGCTTGCTGTCCAGTTTAATGAACCGTTCATCTTCCCCAATCTTCTTCCGAAACTGTGTTCACCCCCTCTTGGTCTTCACCCTGTCGACCAGATGCTCCTGCATCACATTGTCCATGAAACTACATGCACATACAAAGTCAATTGTGTAGATTCTAAATATATAATTCTTTTTTAATAGTTTTTAGTATTCTTAATACAATTTTGTCTTGACATATATCAAAATATTGGGGCCTTAACCATTTATTTCCACTATAACTTTTTGGGGCCTTAACCATTTGGAAATAAAGTTATATGTTGCACTAAAGGACATTAAGACCTACAATCTTTAAAAGGTGGGGGAGGGGGGAGGATTTTTTGATAACATTGTAATTTCAAGAATACAATGGCTTTCATATATATATATATATATATATAGAGAGAGAGAGAGAGAGAGAGAGAGAGAGAGAGACCTTGTAATTTCAAGAATACAATGGCTTTCATATATATATATATATATATATAGAGAGAGAGAGAGAGAGAGAGAGAGATGCATTTTGTATTTTGCATGGAAAATAACATACCAATTTTAAGAAAACTCAAAATTCACATAGTTAGGCACAATTTCTATAAATAAAAATTACATATTATGAAAACCAACCCATTTCCTACATTTCATCTTTTTACATCAACTTCAAATTCATTGCATAAGTACCTCCAATCATACCACCAATTCAACATATTGTTGTTTTTCCAAGTTTGCATTGCCACTAACACATCACGGGATACCATCATTAACATGCATCCACCCAGAGCTCCAACTTGATAGGGTAGCCACTACTAGAATCAAGGAGACCTGAAACAACACCAAAGCATAAATTGTTTTGACCTTAAGAGGCATGCACTAAAAGGTCATGAAAGATATAAAATTTATAACTTAAAAAAGTAATCGAAAAATCTCTTTGCAAAATTCAAATGCAAAGTAAAAACAAATTTCATTTTGAGTTTTCTCAACTCAAGATAAATGGAGTTGTCATTAACACTCTTGTCTAACAAGCTCATCATGTCTATGTTCTAAAGAAGGAAATTAGAGAAATTGGATTCACATCGCTAGTAAATCCAACTAATGCTCAATTTCTCCTGCATTAAAGGGGCATACTCTACTACACTAATGGATTTTTAATGCCCATTAATAGAAGAAGGAAAATATAGTCACTTCAACACTTCGTGGAATATCCTGCTAAAAGTGAGGCTTGTAATGATTCCCAAAACGGATGTTACTTAATAGTAAGCAAACACTGGTAAATTTTCCATGCCATCTTTAGCTGTCGAATTGGCAGCCACCAAATTTCGCAAAGTGCTCATTTCTTCTTCTTCATTGCCAAAATTACATCTCTACTCTACACAAGCTCATGACTTCGAATCCTGCCCATTGGCCCCTTGTGAAAATTCGACGGGACGATATTGCCACACCGCTTTATTCCTCTGAGACTACTGGAATGGGCAAAGGGGTTATTTCCACTCACATAAATCTGATTGCCAATGTTTCATATATATGGGCTCGCAACTTTTGCATGTCGGTTGCATAGATCTGGTTCCAACATTGTTGTGCTGTCAAAGCTTGATCTCGTAGAGATCCTTGGGTAGAATTAATTCGATCACAAACTCGAGCTTAAACAACATTTTTATAAGTTTCATTAAATTTTGGAGCCTAGGTTTAAAACTCTGAGTCATGGGTTGACAGGATGTCTGAGTCATGAATTTAGGCTTAATTTTTTCCTTTTTTTATCAAGTGTTCATTAAAGTTTAGGGTTTGGGTTTGAAAATCCATGTCACGGGTTGATAAGAGGCTTGATTTGATAATAGGTCCTAACCATGAAAGCAATAGAGAACCTCATCTTTAAAAGTAGATGTATAACCTAATTGATAAACTGGTGGCAAAATGTGAAATAAAATGTCATAAATTCCACTCATATATATTGTGCTCATATTTTTTATAATAACATCATAAATTGTTTGTTGGTTAACTTGCTCTACTATACCAATACCATTTACTACATTCCTATCATGGATGTTGCACCCACAAAATGTGCACACATACCAACAATAACATATTAAAAATTAGATTTGAAAATAGTTTTACTTAAAAATATATTATATTTTTTAGTCAAATTGTTATAGTCCCATTCGCACAACACACATTTTCTTTAGTCTTGCCTAACCTTCATACACAGAGTTTTTTGTGTTAATGTTATCACACATTCCATTTTGGTCTCCAAGCTATCACTTGAGAATCAATATTTTCACTTGCTTATCTCAAATATATAGTAAAATTTTCCCATCAATATACCGTACTCTTCCATTTATACACTCCTCTCCCATAAACATTGATGTTTTTCTTACATATTGCAACAAATGTTGAATTCGTCTGGCAAAGAGCACTCTCGTGCTTAATATGAAAAGAAAAAAGACCCATTAAATGTACACATAGGCCTTCTCCACTATACAAGTAAAGAGGCAATCAAAATTCAATGAATCTATAAACATTCCTTTGCCAGAGCAAACCCAAGCATTTCCCTTTACCCTTACTCCTAGGTGTATAACTACCCTACATTGCTCCCTTACACTTCAAGACATATGCATATTAGAAAAACATTTCACATGCACATTGCAAATTTCACACTAGGATAGATCAACCCTATTGCATCCACACCTACTCAATCCATAAAGAATCATATCCAAGCATCTAGGTGCAAGCTTCATATGGCCTCCATTCTTGACGTAGATGCCTTGTAAAGAAACATGGTAATCATTACTCGACATGCAATAATATTGATTGGCAATCTTCTATCCTAGCAAACCTTACACCTAGAATGCATGCATAAACCTAATACTTCAGATTACCCATGCATGTGGTGGCTAGTACATATATAGCCACCATACAATTGGCTTTGCATAAGGCATTACTTTTGTCTTTAAATACCTTCCTCATCATGTTCAAGACTTGGGAATTTTTATTGTCACATTCCTTAATTTTAAACAACATAAATATCAATGTATTATGAGTAGATCCTAAATTATGGCAACATTGGAATGCAACATAAGAAACGATCCATACTATAAAATGTTGAGCTTGACTATTATATATGGAAAGGACCATTAACCACTTTGTTGTGTTGTTACAGTATAACCTCGTATTTTATTAGTGGCATATTCGAAAATTCATCGAGTGTTGCTTTATTGGTCCATGTCGAACACCCCATGATCAAGAAAAAAAATCAAATTTACACTCCCCCAGTGTTAATAATGTAAAAAATATTAGTATTTTCATAAAAATATAAAGGAAAAAAATTCAAATCACTTTTATATATTATTTCATTCATTATGAGGTAATATAATATTTTTAAATAAAATAATCATTTACATTTTAACACATTTCTATTATGATCCACTAATATCATTCATTACTTGAAAATGAGTAAAATCAACTCTAGTATAAAGTGATTATTAATATAATTTAATGGCATAGTCTAGCTAATAGAGGAAATGGTTCTTCTCCACATATTTTTTCTAGTCAATTTTGTCCAAAATCATGTAGAGATTTTTAAAAATCATAATTTTAAGTTGTTTAATTTGTAAAGTTCTAGTGTCTTGGAGGATTTTTAGGGTGTTGAATCCATTTATGTATTCGAAAGTGTATTTTAAACAATAATAAATCATAATCTTGCTAAAGATTATATTTCAAAATTCGTACAAAAAAAGTCATTTTGCCTCTTAATTAAATTACACCTAAATTACTAGTCAAGCGATGCCCAAAATAATATGCCAAGGGATGATTGACATTTTCAAAAAGTTTTTGTGGCAAGGGCCCAAAAAAAAAAGGGCCCTACTATCATGGAATTGGCTCAGCAAACCTCTAAAAGAAGGTGGGTTAGGGCACAAAGACCCATACATTCTCAATCAAGTCATGGGGGCAAAGCTTTGGTGGAGATGGATTCAAGGAGGAGCAGATCTATGGAAGGAAATAGGGGGAGGACATATGGAATGCCAAGTTTGATTGAAGGAAGGCTAAGAGTCCGGGAAAAAAATCAAGAGATCGCCATATGGAACTTAGCATCAGAAAATAGAGAACTGATAAGAACTCATAGCTTCTGGGAAATAAGGGGAGGAGACAAAGCAAAATTCTGGGATGAGGCATGGCAGCAGAGAGAAAAACTCCACAACAGACCTGATCTAGGAGTAGTATGTCAATTCACCAATAACCTTGCAAATCAGACAGTGAAAAACTTTTGGAGCCCGGACCCAGGAGAACACTGGAGAAAATGGAAACAAAAACAAGATTGGCCAGGTGCTCCCGAATCCACCCAATGGGAGGTTTATGAGAAAGAGATGGAAACCTGGAAAATTTCAATAGCGGAAAGGTTGGATATAATAAGGTGGGGGTATACAATCAAAGGGATGTTTACGACTAAAGAGGGCTATCATCTGCAAGTAGTGCACCACCTGCAACAAGGGCCATAGATATGGGACAAAATCTGGCAAGAAAAATCATGGCCGAAAATTGCTTTCTTCATGTGGATAATCCAACATGGGAGAGCACTTACTTGGGACCAACTTCAGATAAAAGGTCTGCAGGGACCTTCAATATGTAGTAACTATGTAGAACAAGCAGAAACAATGGAACACCTAACCAACGCTTGTAGGTACAGCAAAAACCTATGGAGAAACCATGAACAACTCTTTGGAGTCAATGATAGGAATCAAATAAGCATGAAAGAAACAATGGACAATTGGAGAAGAAAGCCTTACCAAAACCCCATCCTGAATCGTGCTTGGAGAATATCATTAGGATTCCTACTATGGGCAGTCTGGAAGGAAAGAAACAAAAGAATATTCAAAGGGGAAAAGAGAACAAAAGTAGAACGATGGAAAATGATAGTCCAAAACATAAGAGAAATGATTCTTGCCGAGAATTGGTATACAAAGGACTGGGAAACAAATCCCCAAGAAGAATGAATAATGGCAGGATTAAGCTTAAAGCCAAGCATGTTGAACCCTAACTCGTGGAAACAACATCTCCCTCACTGTGAGTCTGCAATCATTTTCACATGGCCTCAGAAAGATTTCATTAGGGTCAATTTCAATGGAGCTATGAAGGGGAATCCGGGGGTGGCAGGGTATGGAGGAGTGTTTAGAGATGACAAAGGCAATACTATCTGCATGTTTGCCATGGATATTGTCACTGCGAGCAACAATGAAGCAAAGCTCCACGCATTGAAGTGGGGCTTGGAAATTGCAAAAAGGTAAAGTTTCCAGAGACTTGAGGTGGAAGGAGACTCGAAACTGGCAATAGAAATGGTGAAAAAACTTCAACAAGGAACCTCATGGGAGAAGATTAGCCAAAGTTGGAGGATGGCACGACTCATCCAAGAGGTTGGGAATCTAATTCAAAAGATTGAGTACATTGTCCCAACGCATGTCTGCAGATCGGGTAACGTGGCATTAGACAATCTTGCCAACTGGGGGTGTGGGCAGGCAGGCAGAAACTTGGATATAAGGGGAGAGGAGCTAAGCCAAATGGAAGGGATGAGAAGGCTAGAGGAGATTCTAGAAAATGACAAGGAGAAGGGAGAAAACCCCCCATCGACGTGTAGTAAGGGTGAAGTGGCGGTGGAAGCCGAGGTAGGCCAGAGGGTATGGGAGGCAGAGGGGATAGAAGCCACCCAACTAGCCCAAAGGACAGAGGGGGTATTAGAAGGCAGGAGGACACGAAGATAGGTGTGGCAGCATGCAGGACAAGATAGGGCAGCGGACATTACAAAGTTAATGCAGCTGTGGCCAAGGATGGAGGACAGAGACAAAGTTCTGGGGTCAAGCGTGAGGGTGGGAAGACTAGCAATGGAAAGTGGCAAGGTGAAAGAAGGAAACCCATGGTAGGAGCAGTCGGCAACACAAGTGGAGTGATGGAAGGCAATAATGGAAGGGTCAGGGAAACCTCATCCTAAGGAAATCGAATGAGGGAATGGGTGGCAAAAGGAGGACGAGGGCAAGTGGGGGATCTTATCGACACTAGGCGAGGCAACTAGACAAAGAAACAAGAAGCTAAGGTAGCCAGGAGAGAAGGCATTTGCATGTAGAGGGAGAAGGAGAAAGAACGTGTAGCGGAAGGTGGTGGAAGCGAGCTAGAGGACGTCGAGCGGAAAAAGGGTTTCGTTGGCAAGAATTGGTATGTTACCTCGGTCCCCTTTCTTGATTGCATAGAAAAAATGAATTCTATAGAGGAACATGGGTTGAGGGTTGAGGGAAGTCAAGACTCAAAACGAGTCGAGACTTGTTCTGCTTAGGAAACTAGCCCGGTCGACTGGAGTGTTTTCACCTGGAATGTCATCGGGGTGAGGGGGTCAGGAAAACTGTAATGCATCTCTAGGTAGATAGGGACCGAGGGAATGTGGCCCGCTGGGATGCCCAATGGGGCTTCTACAATGGCGAGAGTAGGAAACCTACGCCCCGGCAAGGTGGAGCCTATGGCATGTGAGGGAAGAAGTTATTATCATGGGAGGGGAGCTTGTAACTATCATGGACCAAGTAACAAGGCTGCGGTTCATCTGGATCGATCTGAGCCCAAACCTGGCTAAAGGCTGTGGGTCACAAGGGACAATCAGGGGTAGCAATCGGGAGAGGGAAACAGAGAGGAGAGAATCCTGGTCCGGACCCTCAAACGCGACCCAAAATACCTATAATGAGACTCAGAATCGGGACACATGTAGAACTGTTAATTCTGCTATGCATTATCCTGTCTGTTGGGGAGGGGATAAGCAGAGAGGGGAGGAAACTGAAGTAGGAAGGGGCAATAGAGAGACCCCGTAGGAATTGGGAAACTGGGATATACAAACTACAGAGAATCACTGGACCAAAGTGAAAGGCAAAAGCCTGTTCATCTCTGAGAAGGAAGGGGGGAACTTGGGGGATAAAGAGGGCAACCACAATTCTCTAAGCCAAGAGCAGGTGGACAAGCTCGGGCTAGAGAAACTTAAGTCCACTCTGTTTAAAATAATTCTGACTTATAAATAATTTTCATTTGTTAATGTTCTAGGTAATAAAAATACTAGTGTGCAGCGACGCCCGTGTTCCGGAACCCTTATCGTGTTCCAGCCCAAGAACAGGCAAGCAAGCTAGAACTGGTGAGCCACCCAGGAAAAGAAATACTAAGCAGGAAAGAGGACAGGATGGCAAAGGAGGGAAAAGAGGCAGGCAAGAGAGGAACCAGAGGAACAGGTAAGGTAGGGAAAAGGACCAGGGGGTGGAAGCAACCTCCAGCAGAGGTCCAAACAAAGAGGAAGAAAGACTGGGAAAGAAAACATGCAGACCCTCATAAACATGTATATGGTTGGCACTCCGCCGGAGGTGAAAGCTCAAATATCAGAGTGGGAGAGGGAGCTCAACGACAATATAACCAATCAGGAAATAGAGACAGAAGAATGGGAAACTATGGTGAAAGATCCGGGGAACACTAGAGGTCGCCACATGCTATTTCGGAAAACAATTCAACAATACTGGGTTATGAAGAACATAGTGGCCCAAGCAATGACACTATATAAGGAGCGAGAGGAACAAGAGGAGGCCAGACCAACGGAGACTAGCATGAAGGATCTACACAAAGAAATTGCTGCAGTCCAGATACAAGTGTATAGAAACAATCTCACATTGAACAGGATCGAGCAGAGCATACAGGACATGAAGAGGAGCGAAATCCCGGGGTCTAGTGCGAAAGCCCCAGCCCTGGTGGACTCATCTGATGAGTGAAACATGTCTTCAAACAGAATTTTGTTAATATGTCGGTTAGCCTTTACTTTTTTAAGTTGAAGTTTATAGTAGATAAAACTGCAAATGTAGCCTGGATGGTCTTGAAAACTTTATTTAAATTTTGGACAACATTTGACGCAGACAGGTGGCTAACAGACCTGGTTTCCTGCGAGTAGGTTGAGGCCACCTGCAAATTTTGTTAAAGACATACTTATGTTTAAAAAATATTAATAGAGAAAGTACTACCAAGCTTACAAATAACACATAAATTAATATATAATATAGTTAAATAAAAAATATATTTATGTTATATTTTTACCAATAATAAAAATAAATTAATATACAATATAGTTAAATAAAAAATATATTTATATTATATTTTTACAAAAAAAAATGAAAGCCATCCACTGAAAAGTTACATTAAGTACATTTATTGATTATCTTTATAGTAATTACAGTATGATTTTATCGTTAAGAATTTGATGAAATAAATTTAGTAAGAAATATATTTTTAGATTTTTTCCAGAGTTGTTATCTATATATATATATATATATATATATATATATATATATATATATATAAAGTTATGAAGTAATTAACAAGGGTTACATAGTAGTTAGTACTTGCTTCTTAGCTTAAATATAGTTTAATTAAACAAAAAAACAAAGACAACTTTTATCAGGAAAATAAAACAACTAATAAAATATTGTATTGTTGAATGTCATCACCAAAAATTAAGAAAAATGGTTAACTAATATTGTTTATATTAACATACATATATCTATGTGTGTGTGTTTTTTATTTTTATTGATATATATAATTGTTTATAATTAAATTTATTAAAATATTTTTAATATAATAATAAGTCATTTTAAATTGAAAATATTGTGAAAAAATTATAATTCATGAAAATAGAAATAATAGAAAAATAAAAAATAAAAAATAAAAAAGTTAAATCAAAAGGAAATAAAACAAAAAACAAAAAAAATAGTAACTAATATAAATGATAGTTACTAAATAACCCATAATAAGGCCTCAACCAATCACCTTACAAATTAAATAATAATAAAAAATAACAAAAATTAAATTCATAATGTTAAAGTATGATAAGCGTCATAAATTTTTGGTCAAAGACAAATTAATACCCAAAGGCAAAAGTGTCATAAATTTTTGGTCAAAGACAAACTAATACCCAGTCAAAAGAAAAACTTAATGAGTTAATGTGTTATACCATGCCTAGGTATAATAATTGATTATTTAGGTTGGTTGTTTAAAGTACAAGTTTTTCTAGATGTTTCTATATTTTTATAGTGAGTATCATGTGTAAAACATAGAAAATGGTTTAGAGGTTATTTCAATTACATGTTTTTATGACTTTATAGTGAGTACCATTTGTGAAATGTAAAAGGGTTTCTAAATACTAAGTTTTATTTAGAAAAATTATATATATATATATATATATATATATATATATATATATATATATATATATATATATATATATTATGAGTGATGGGAGGCTTCCATAGTTAATCATAATGTGAGATATTTACGGAATTGCACTATGTAATATGGTTGATCCATCCATAAGTAAGCAAGTAATAAAAATGAGGAAAAGGACATGGGGGGTTATAATTGAGATGCTTGATGGCTCAAAACTCATCTTTAGATAAGTTTGGGATAGGTGGTTTAGCACGACGCAAAATTCTGCCACAATCTTGCCAAATTTCTTCAACAATGTGAGAAGGGAGGTTTTAGGCAATGGAGCAAAGGATCTCTTCAATGGGAATCTTGCGAGGAGCAAGAGCAAAGTTGAAGCCTTTTTGCAAGAGATGGAAGGTAGGGGGATCGATGATGAGCGAGGAGAGGTTCACGACATAAGGGGGTGTAGAAAAAGAGGAAGTGGAGGATGAGGGGAAAGAAGAGGAATTCGCCTCTAATAAAGGATTATTAAGAGAATAGATCAACCTTATTACACAATGAAATTATGGAAATATCTGACAATATAATTTTTTAATTTTAAAATTCCACACATTAGAAAATTAACAATTTAGTTAAAATGTGACTTATAAAAGAGACACATTATACCATTTAAAACATAGTTTATGTATTAACCAAAATGTGCCTTTTCTAATCAACCTATCAAGATTTTAGAAATGAGATATGTTATGTTTTGATCGATGCAATAAGAAATGCTTTTGAACCACATTTATTTAGTGATTTCAAAAGGCTATAGGATAATTAGGCAATGTGAGTAGAATATGTTTTTGTTGCAGAGTGGGGCTATAAATCATTAGATTTCAATTGAAGTCAATTGAAAATGCATTGGAAAATTATTTATTTTGGTAAAAATTCAACTGACAAAAAATAAATTTTAATTGGCCAATAAAAATATGCACACATTCTAGGATTTAAATACAAGAATACAAACTTTTACATCGCTAGTTTAGAAAATTCTATGAAAGCACGATGAGAAGAAGTAGATAAGCCAAGAGAATAAATATCATTTAATTAATTAAAACACTATGCAAAAATATAGTGCTTGAGTGCTTGTCACCACACTAATGTTGAACCCTATAGTTCAAATAAGATGATATCTTTAAATTAAATCAACATAAAACTGTGTTGGTGATAAAGATCAATTAAGCATATAATATTAAAAAAACAGTGTTTATACCTATCAAGAACCAGAGCTTGGGTCACTTTATTAGTCTAATGAAAAACATTATGATGTTGTACTCTTAGTTATGCCAACCCTCAAACTAAATCATGGCTATTGGGAACAAGGCCCCTTCTATAATTAGCTCTGATATCTATTGTTGCTTGGGACAGGGGAAATAAACTTTTGGTATTCATTCTTGTTTGGAAAAGTGTTTAAAGGTTTCATTGCTTTTGAAATTGTGAGGTATGTGTTAGAAATTTATCATTTTGGTATACAAGGACAAGGGGCTAACTATGATAACACTCCATTCTCACTTTGTAGTTGAGCTTTCCTTCCAGTCACAAGAACTACCTAGAATGAGCCAAGTATGTTGGAGAGGTTGTTCATTGTGTTCATTGTGTAGGTTCCACTCTCCAATAATTTTAAATAAGAGCCATAAGATATACATTGAGAAAACAATATAGGTTAGTTGTATAAAAAAATCACCAATTCGTGGAGAAATCACAACTCAAACTACAAGAAAATAGAAAAAAATTAGGAGAATATACCATGTACACAAGTCTATGATAACTACAAGTTTCTAGTTCCATAAGTTTAATTCCTACCTCCTAGTTTCTCTATTATTGTGTAAATTGTTAAAAAAAATGAATCATGATTAATGGTATGTATTCACCTAAAAAGAATATGCAAGTGCGATTAGACCTATGATACAAATGCTTTTAGAATATTGCCTCTAATTTTAGAATCTTCATTAATTCAACCTCAAAATATCTCAAAGAAGAAGAAATTGTGCATCAAATGATAGAGGACATGGACTTTGGTATTTAGGAATCCCATCCTACCAACAGTGGACAAGATGAAGCCAACAATGAATGTGTTTTTCATTAGTTTTTATGTTGTGTAAAACCTTATTTATCCTAGTACTTTTTTTAAAGTATATACTAGTAGTAATTTTGTAGATTCTTTAGAAAAGTATGTCTTGGAATTATGTATTTTTTAAATAACATCTATTTATATAACTAGTTTTATTTCAAAATAATACTCTCTTGTAATATCTCATTGTTCAACTTAGCTACAACTTCTTACAATATAAATTTTACCAAATTATATTTAAAAAATAATAATAATGTTATTGTAAGGTTAATAAAAAATTAAAGATCATTAAGTCACTTTCATTGTCTCACCTTCTTTTTATAGATGATGTATTTTTTTTTTAAAGCAAATAAACATTAGGGAATAACTCAAAACAAGAAACTTTTAAACTAATTGCTATTGATAAATGCAAATAGAGTGAGGAATTTTATCTTCATTAGTGTTTCGAGCATAATTATCATAGGGGCTTCACTCAATTAACCTCTGACATATCACATGTGTTCGTGGCATACTAAACAATACCTTGAATTTGAATACATATTGGAAAATACCTCTAAAAATCACATTATTTAACCCCCTTCCAATACAAACCCAATACACCTTCCCAATTTAAAAAACCCCTACTTTCACTAGATATTATAGGTATCCATTTTTTCATTAACATTTTTATACCCCTTTATTTTTTCATTAACTTTGAACTCCACTTTTTATACCTACCAATCTAAAAAACATTTACATACCTTTATATACTTAATACATTATGTCATTTTTCCCTCAATATATATCCCCCAATATGAATGCACGTGGCGTGGTATTTCCCCCCTGTCAGGCGGAAAGAGTCGATTGTGCGGACACAACCAACCTCCCTAGGAGCCTAAGACTCTCTAGTGACAAACAAGACAAACGAGAGCAATCCTTCTCTAAACATGCATTTACTATATAAGAAATCAAGTGTTTAGATCCTACCTGTAATCCAACGCTGTTGTAGCAGTCCAGCTCCGTTGATCCGGATGAGCTCCTCCTTCACTTTGAAACCTGCATACACTAACAATCAAACGATTAAATAGCACTTGATAATCTCATAGAATAAAACATATTTAACACATAGACCAAGGAGTACATGAAACAACTCATAAATAACAAGTTATTGAGAAGAATGGACTCATTTGCATTAATAGGTAACAAAAGGAACAAATACAACCTGAGCCTTGGTGTTGTGCAAGTCCCTCCCAGGGTCCATCAAGAGTTCTCCTTTACTTTGACAAAGCTCACCCACTTCCAAATAGAACAAGCAAAGATGGCAATCTCTCCTCACAAGCTTCTAAATGGGAGTCCTAATTCCAGCAGCATCTACCCATAGAAATGTATAGCTTCCAACCTCTCCTCCTTCTGGCCCAATGCCTGTATTTATAGTGCTCAAGAGGAAGTTAATCAGGTCCACCATCAATGGGATAATCCCCTCTTTGGATGGGATAGCTCCCTTATTGATGGGATAAGTTCCTCTTTGGTAGGGGTGCATGAACCATCTGGAGGCGCTCAATACACGTCGAACAACCTTCTAGAATGCTCTAGAAATGACCACAAGTAACTTTTTAAAGATGAAACTTGCGCATTTTGACCTTTACAGGGGGACGCACCTGCCCCTTTACATACAGAGCGTCCAAAGACGCAGCTTTTGTGAACATTGGGTGCGTACCCGCAGGTAAGGTTGAGAGAACCTGCGTACCCAGAGATAAATACATTTGTAAAGACTTTCTCTCTTTTTGGAGTTTGACATGGAGAGCAAAGGCATAAGACTTGCCTAAGAGGATAGCATGACTGTTGATAGAGCCATACTAACTGTAAATAGTCATGGTGACATTTTTTAGTGTAACACCCCCAGTGAAGTCCTGTGATAATTATCAACTTTATAAACTCTAAGAAGACTCCCTTTGATAACAAAGTAGCATCACACATTGTGGAAATTTAAAATGAGACCATTTGATTCTAGGAGGTCACGTCCTTCCAAGTCCTGAGGGCTCTCAATAGAGAAGCTCACAGTCATGCAAATGAAGCCACAAAATTGAATGAAGGAATCCTTTAAAAAAATGAGGTTTTATGTGCTCAAGCCATCTCTTAAGTGCATTTATGAATTTTCAAGCATGAAGGTATGTCACGAATTCACCAACTAACACATGTCAATGCAATAAATATGCCAAGTTATGTTAAGGGAGCGATATAATGTGAACGGCACCACTTCTGTACCGGAAGCCACACATGGTAGCCATAACTTGTGACCAACATTCTAAAACTCGCCATGAATTAACTCAAGACTCTGGCCAGATAAGGACTTAGTATGTAGAAGGAGTTCCTAGTGGTAGCTCATTGTGGTGGTCAACCTTGGTTCAACTCACCTTTTGGAGCTCTTAAACATGGAATGCATAGAAGTCCAAGAAATAGATAGAGTACTTCAATGCATACATGAGGAATTTATAAATATTAACAAAACATTAATTTTCTTAATGATCACCAAGGTTCATGAGAATGAACATCAACCTATATCCTATAATGTTTTGGTCATGGACACTCTTGTTCAACATAAGAGGAAAATTCAAGTTTTGAAAGCTAAATGCTCCATGCAAAGAAACATGGTCTACAATCTCGGTAAAGGCTTAGACTCGGTTGCCTCCATTTTTAGAATATTCATTAATTCAACCTCAAAATATTTCAAAGAAGAGGAAATTTTACATCAGGTAATAGAGGACATGGAATTCGATATTTAGGAATTCCATCCTACCAACATTGGACAAGATTAAGCCAACAATAAATTTGTTTTTCATTAGTTTTTATGTTATGTGAAACCTTATTTATCTATTTTTTAGAGTATATACTATTAATAATTTTGTGGATTCTCTAGCAAAGTAGGTCTTGGAATTGTGTTTTAGAATGTAACATATATTTGTATTGCTAGTTTTATTTCAAAACAACACTCTCTTGTAATATCCCATTGTTCAACTTAACTACAATTTCTTATAAGAACAATTTTAACAATTTATATTTTAAAAAAAAAAAAAGTAAGGTTAATAAACAAATATAAAGAACATTAGGTCACTTTCATTGTCTCACCTTCTTTTTATAAATGATCTGTAATGTTTTTTAAAGCAAGTAAAATTTAGGGAATAACTCAAAACAAGAGAATTCTAAACTTTCATGATAAGGCGATAAGGATGGAAGCTAATTTTAAAAAAACATCAATTATTTTTAATGCATTAGGAGAAGGTTGGGAGAAGATCTAGAAAGGTGAATAATATTCCCTCTAATAACTTCCTCTTGGTAAAGGCATTAAATATTTGGAATTTCATTTGAATTCAAATGGTTATTAGTTTCTTCATTGGTTTTTTTTGTTAAATTTAAAAGTTTTGACTCGCATCAAAGATTGCCAACTTTTTAGGGATGTTAAAAGGCGATAATAATGATTTCTAGGACAAATTGAAGACAACATAGGTACTTATTTTGAAGCTAATAATAATAACAATATATATGCATTAACATATTATGCTAGACTTATCAAGATGATCTTTCGAAGGCTCAATCTATGGAATTGTTCTATATTGTAAATAAACAAATATATGAGATCTATCATTGTTTGTTATCATTAGTTAATTAGGTTCATGATGATCTTTTGAAATCTCAATCGATGCAATTGTTCTATATTGTAAAGTCTAATTTATGGGATGTATCATTGTCCGTTCTCATTAATCCATTAGGTATGTCTTGTGGTATAATTTATATTGAATGAAAGGTTAATTTATTGTGTACTGGAAAACTCTTCCAAAGGTAAATCATCATTGTTGTATAAAAGTTTCATAAACAACAAAACTACATTTTGATTCAGAACAATTGCAAATATCATTAAAAAAAAAAATAGTTGTTGAACCTCAGATGTCAAATATAATTGTATGCATCCAAATATTAATATAAATATGGTCTCCGAATGTTAATATAGGTATGGTTTCTACTATTATTTCCAAACTCTAATTTTGTTCATTTTCTTTTTTCACAATATTCCCATGCATTTTGTTGTGAATATTATGTTTCCATGAACCAGGAACACCACACATACTCAAAATAATTCAAATATATACATATATATATATATATATATATATATATATATATATATATATATCTATATATATATATATATATATATATATATATATATATATATATATATATATATATATATATATATACACCAAGAATTGCTTATTGTATCTCAATAATTCTTGAGATAACATAAATTTCGTAAGGAGCTATGCCACAAAATTGTTTCTTTAAACAATGAGTACAAAATAGAATAGTGGGCACCGCGATGCTTGGAGATCAATTTAATTGAGTGAGTGTCTCATTTCTAACTTTTTCCACAGGAAAAAATCGGTAACCTTTTATTTAAAAAATGAAAAGTTACACAAGCAGATGCATTGAAGCATTTCCATAAGATGCCCATTGGGCTCAAGTGCTTTCGCACCCCATGCAACGTTACAGCACTAACGTGCATTGAGAAGAAGAAAAAGAGAAAGAGAGAAGTAGGGAGAAAGAGGCAGAAAAAACTGAATTCGGGCAGTGAGTAATGGACTCACCCTTCAAGTTTTTCTCCCCTTTTTCTTTTCGACCTTGCGCCACTCTCCTTGAGTGCGCTCAATCGAAGCTATGACTAACTGTGTTTCTGCTTTCTGTGAGGCTATTTCCTTGTCTGAGTCTGAAGTATCTGAGTGATGATGCCGTTTGATCCCTCCAGTGCTCAGATCCTCGCTCGCCTTCTCTGCCTGTTTTGAGTGGAGCTGTGAAGCCTTGTTGTCTGATATGGTTTCCTTTTGCATCTCCATTTCTTGAGAACCCTCGACATTCTCTACAGGGGTATCTTCCTCTTCTACTTCTGATTCTTCGTCCTCTGAGTCAGGGGGGGAAGTTGTCATCCTTTCCTCTGCTTCCCTTTCTGCTTCCTTTTACTGTTTACTTTCTTGGCTTCTGGACATGTGCTTTGCAAGTGTCCTGTTAGCCTACAGAGCCTACATCTGAAGGCAGTGTTTTCATAGTCTAGTGCTTGCAACCAATTTTGTTGTTTGTAGATCAGCCTTATGTTATCCGGCAGCCCTTTACTTAGATCTACTTCCACACAAATGCGTGCAAAAGTGTAGACCCTTTCATCAATCCTTTCCAGATCTGTTTTGATATATTTCCCTATGCTGTTCCCAATGCCTTCCAATACTCGTTCACTCCAAAAGTGAAGGGGAAGGTTGTATAGGCGGACCCAGACCGGCACTTTGGATATAGTCATTTTGTTTGGATCGAAATCTGGAAACCATGGGGTCATAAACAGCCCCGATGTTCCCCAAAACCAAGGCCCAACACTGATGATTGTATCTCTGACTTCCTTGGATGCAAATCTAACTATAAAAAACCCCTTGGAGCATAAATGTATATCACATTCCATGGTCCAACTGGTGAAGATCCAGTGAAATAGATCCATTGGTTTTGGCCAAAAACTGTTAAAACGACAGATCAGGGCCTGCGTTTCATAGGACTTAACGAAATCATTAATCCCTGTAGAATCAAAGTTAAGGGCTGGAGTTTGCCCTAGCTGATCTACTATATATGGCCTAGGTGTATATCCGCCTTGTTCTGGAGAGGACCCTGAGTCTCTGTTACCCTGTAAAATATTTTTGTATGAGGAAGCTCCCTTTGGTTGTTGCTGAGGTGCTGACTTTTTTCCCTTGTCTCCTCTTGAGGAGCTTGGCTGTCCCTGAGGCAGAGCCCCTCCTCTCAGCCTAAGGTTTAAGACAATGATTGTTCCTGGACTAATCTCATAGCTTTCCAGGGTTCTACTATCCTGAAGGGACCACCTTCCACTGACCAAATGATGGATCCGAGCTGGGTATCCCGTCACTGCCCATATTTGCTGTTTCAGCTGCCAGATGGTGCTTTCTGCATGTACCCACACTAAACAAGTTTTCCCCTCGGGGGTTTTAATAAAAATCTGAAAACGATTTGTTGTTACCTGTAGCCTGGGTTTTGACTGAGTTCCTAATCTGCCTAACCCGCTGTTGCGGCTACTTTCCGTGTACTCTGGCTGTAAACAATCTGCCAGATCTGGCCTCGTATTGGGTCGTTTTTCCTTTTGCATGTCTATATCTACAAACCCTCTGCTCGATCTATGCTTGTTGCCGCCGATCTGCTGCCTGGGTTCTGGCTATTCTCGAAAATTTGCCAGATTGGGTAGATCCAGGGCGGATCTGCAATATTTGGGCCAATGCATTGAGAGAGGGAGCAGATCTGCAACATGCAGTCCCCCTTCTTTGATTGCAACGGCCGAAACAGTGTGAAAACCTGCATAAACCAACCCTGCCGCATCCTGGACTTCTTTTCTTCTTCCCCCCCTGCCATTGCTCCGCGCGTTCTGGGTATGGCACGACCTGGGCTCTAAACGCGTTGCGGCATGATGGCTGCGTGGCTCCAAACCGGAGTTGGGCACATCGATTCTCTGCAGCCCGAGAACCTCCTCGTATATCCGCGCATGGCGATGGGCTTCCGTTTTTGACCTCGCCGCGTGGTCCATTTGGGTTCCTGCTCTAACATAGTACCAGTCAGGATCATATGGAGCGAGTTCCTTGAACGTGGCTGTCTTTACAAGGTCCGTCCAGTGTGGAAGCTCAATCTTGCCGGATCGTTTAAGATGTGCAGCATTATCTGTCACGAGCTCGTGGGGGGAGACATCTTTGACTGTACACGCCGTCGCCATGGCTCGAACCTGCAAACTCTAGGGTTTTTCGTGTCTCATTTCTAACTTGTTAAAGATGATGACCCATTTGTGGATTTTAGTAGACCCATCTCAACCAATATTTCAATCCTTTTGCAAAAGACTATTGTATATAAATGACATGTTCATCCAACAACTTTCTCACATAGATGCTAATGTAACCTTTATTAAAGTGCATGCCCAACTTAGTTGTTCCGATCACAATGCTTTTCATAAGTACTTTCACAACATTCATTGACACAACAATTCTATATGTAATTCAATTTTTGCTCATCTTCCCAACAACTTAACAATAAAAGCAGATTCTCCCAGGTGCCACTGATATCTTTAGCTGATAGATACCTCATAATTTCCGTGTTCATAATTTATTTGATGTCATTTAAAAAACCCCAAAGAATTTGAACTCTTCTGCGATGTACCTTGTGTGTTAGAATTGCCATTGTTTATGAGACATTTATGTTTGGGTAATTTTCTTCTTAAATTTACCGTCCGGCTACATTCTTTAGAAGATACATAAAAACTCAAATTTTGCTTGTATTTCATTGTCCATATATTTCTCTTGATTATTGCCTTCAACATTTCCCACTCCTCCTATCGATATTCCTTTATAAAATTATAACTTACATAATTGGTTTATAAAATTTTCAAATCCATGATTCTAAATTTTCATAGATTTATAAAGCTTAAAATCCCATATATCCTTAAGGTTAAAGTTCGAGATGATCTTAATTCCAAAACCATGATTCTTAAATGCAAAACACGTTCGAAGTTCTCATGCATTCATAAAGATTAAAATCCCTTGTATACCTGAGCTTAAAGTTAAAGCTGAATTTAATTTCAAAACCATAGTTCTTGAACACCAAACATAAGTTTTCATGCGTTTATAAAGCTTAAAATCCCATACATCCTTAAGTTTAAAGTTAGAGATGCTTTTAATTCCAAAACCATAGTTTGCGAACTCAAAACATAGTTTTGGAAATAGAATAGAATGTTTACATGTTATTAGCATCAACTATTTAAATTATATTCTAAATTCATTTGACATATCCTATATATGCCTAAGTTTGAAGTTAGAGATGATTTTAATTTCAAAACCATGGTTCTTGAACACAAAGTTTGGAAATAAAATACATTGTTTACCTTCTATGATTATCGACCTTTTAAATCACATTCTAAATTAATTTGTAAAGCCAAAGTCCCTCTCTTAAGGATGATTTTAAGATCTTAGTTGTAAGTCTTTCCCGAATTTAAAATCTTAAATGTGATTTTAAGAGCTTAGCTGTAAGGCTTTCCGGAATTTAAACTTTAGAGCTGATTCTCATTCTTAATGGAGTCGTCTAACGACAGAGGAGGCGGAGGAATTGTTCGTACGGTCAAAAGTGGTTGGAATCCGAGCAAAAAAAATTCAAAAAATCTTGTAGAGACAGTGTTTGAATCGTGTTTTTGATGGTGGAAATAGATTCAGCACCATCAAAAACATTTAGGACACCTAAAATTTTGAAGTTTAACAAATATAACTTGGATTTACATAAATCCTCGCCGGATTTTCTCTAAATATGACCGAACTTTCCGGGCAACTCCTCTGCTTTGTTAGACTATGCAATTCTTAATTTTTGACTTGTGGAAGTTGAACCATGCGGCTGGGAAAATTTTATACTATTACATAAAATATTATTTTATTAAATATTTTATAATTTAACATATAATAATTTGATTTTTAAATAATAATATATATAAAATAAAAATATAAATATATAATCTATTTTTTATAAATATTAATTTAATTTATTAAAAAATATATATAATTATTATGATAATCTTTTTTATATTTATACACAATTTTAAAATATTTTATAATTTTTTATATAATTTATTTTTAAAATGATAATTAAATGAAGGATGTAGAGGGACTGGAGACGATATGCGGAGGAAGGCACAGGGTTCGACCCTGAAACCCTAGGCCTAGGGCCTAGGCGACACTGACAGGCTACTCTTCATCGAGCAGGCACGGGCAGGGCTGATGGCAGACCCTCCGTGGATCCGCGGTTTCGAGGTACACTAGCTGTTGACAGATGGGCGGTTTTCCCTTTTTGGTGACTACGGTTAGGTCCTCGGAGGTTTAGCGCTGCCGGTTTAGGTGTTGACCGCTGTACCCTGAGTTTTTACCTCTGTTAAACCTAGCCCGTGACGGTTTTGAACAGTTTTACCTAAATCATTCCGGTGCTTTTGTCCCCTGGCGTTTCAAGGAGCGTGCTTTGTGGTAACGGGTTTCAGTGAGGTGTCATTTATTTACGCGGTTTAGTAAACATGGTTTTCCACAGCGAGGCGGTGGATTTGGAACCTGCTCCTGAAGATATCCTCTCGGTCTGGGGTAAGGAGGTCACGGATCAAAACCTGGACAAGTTTTTCGGACAAGAGGGTTTTACCGCACCTGACAAAATTACTGCAGGAGGTCTGTGGAGAAGCACTCTGCCTAGGGTTTCTTTGGAGGAGAATTTAGGACCGGCCGTGGAACCTGGCAATACTGGTGATCGCTTAGAAGTTTCTGGTGCGCGTCAGGAGGCCTGCAATCAGAAAGATAAAGGGTTTCTTGAAGGTAAGGTTATCTCTCCCTCAAAGATTATCAGTCCGTCGGGAGGTCTTGAAGATATTATAAACTTTAATTCTAGACAGGGGTTATGGAGGACTATAGGGGGTTTTCAGGGATCTGACAGAGAAGGCCGGGACAGATGTGGCTCTTTGATGGTCAATCGACCACTTTCATCAGCAGGTTGGGCTCCAGGCGGGCCGATTTCTAAGGGGATCTTTCCCGAACTTTCTATTCCGGGGAAGAATGACCAAAACACCGTCTCAGGAAGGTCGGAAGAGAAGGGGGAAAAGGATTATGGCAAGGAAGGAAGCGCTGCAGGAGGTCCGAGCTTTTTCCCCCCAGGACAGGAAGGAAACCCTCTCGCGGGTATTGAGCATGGAGTTCTAAGGGCACCAGACATTGCAGGCACTGTCAGTGAGGCGGATCTGGAACGAGGAAGAGTCGGGGAAAAGCGAAAGAAGGCTAAATCCCTAAAATCGAGAAGGTTAGCCGGGAACCTGTTACTTGGAATGGATGTTCAAGTAGAGGACGCGTTGGAGGTGGCAGAATGCACGCTTGTGGGCCGTGTAAGGGGGCGTCCGATCTCGGGCAAGTCTCTACAGCAATGGGCGGAGCGTCTATGGATGGAAACCCCGGCAAAGTCTTTCAAAACGGCCACTCTGGTAAACGGTTGGTTCATGATCAGGTTCGATAGCAAAGAAGCCATGGAGTGGGTTGAAGGAAGGAATTGGGCTTTTGGGAAGCGCCCAGTTTTCTTCAAAAGATGGTCTCCACTCTTCGACGCGTCCAAGGAAAAGGTGGAGGAATTTCCCGTCTGGGTAAGGGCACCTGGACTTCCACCGTTCCTCTGGGTGGAGTCTGTCTTCACCTCTATTGGGAATTCGCTGGGTACGTTTCTGGAAGCTGATATGTCTTTTCTAGACACTCATGAAAGGGCGGTGGCAAGGATACTGGTGCGTCTGAATCCAAGTGAAGGGCTTGTAGACTCGATAAATTTGCAATACAGGGAGTATGTATTTGAACAGTTGTTGGACTACGAATTACTTCCGTTTAGGTGCCACAGATGTCACGAGATCGGACATCTGGCGAGGGATTGTCCTATGGGGCGGCGCAGAAGGAGGGTTCAAAAACCCGTCGAGCAGAGGGAGAGGAACAAGGTTGACGATATAAATATGACATGGAAGATTAACTCAGAGGACAAGCCCACTGAAGGAGCGCATCTACAGGTGGATGAAACTCAGGCTCAGACAGAAGGAGCCCCGATTCCAGCGGCCGAGGTTCTGAGCGGAGCCGAAGAGCCCCATGGCGGAGAAACTGAGGCCGATGCAAATGATCTACCCGGTAAGCAATCAATCCCTCCATCCACTGTATGCTTTCCAGAGTCAAATACTGTACTCTCTTCTATGGAGTCCCCTCTGATTTCAAACTGCAAAGATATTTGTAAAAACATTGATCAATTAACCGTAGACATTCCTTCCATTGATCTGAAAAGTGAAGTGTTATCTTTAAATATTCCGGCCACAGACATTTCCACACCTGCCCGCACTTATAATCTCAGATCTCTCAGCAAAAAGTCTGACCCTCTTCCTGATTTGGGGGATCCTGTGGGTGGATTGGGTCCTTCTTCGTCTAAACCCTCTCAGAAAAAGGGTAGAGGGAGAAAGTCTGATCTGTCCAAAGCCCAAGTTAAAGCAAAACTGGATGTGGCTGACGGAAAACAAAAATTGATTTCTGGGGCGCTTAGAGCAGCAAAACCCCCTGAGGCAGTTATAAAATGATCTGTTTATCATGGAACTGCAGGGGTTTAACCAGTAAACCCAAAAAACTGGCTTTGAAGGAATTAATCTCTCGCTACAACCCGGATCTGGTTTTTCTGCAAGAAACTTTGGGAAGGGGTGTAGATATTGAACCTGTCCTCAATTCTCTCCTCCCGGGATGGACCTTTGTAGCCCTAGATGCAGTAGGTCATTCGGGGGGTCTCGCCATGGGATGCAGGGATGGCAGACTGAAAATTTTGAGCTTCTGGGGTATGCACAATGCGATGGGTATGGAGGTTATCTACCCAGATTTCGATTTCTCTTTCCTGGTAGTAAATGTCTACGGGCCCTGCCAGGCAAGGGTTGCTTTCTGGAACGCTTTCATGTCTAAAGATTTCCTAAAAGGAAAAAATCTGATAATTGGAGGTGATTTAAACTTCTCTTTGGGGAATGCGGAGGCTTGGGGACCCTCGGCCAGAACTGATCCTCTATCAGATTATTTTGCCCAACTTCTCCTATCTCACAAGCTGATAGATGTAAACTTTATTAAGGCAAAGCCCACCTGGCGAAATAGGAGAACTGGGGAAGAGAGGATAGCAAAACGGCTTGATCGTTTCCTTATAAATGACTTGATGGCGTCCAATGTCCCGATGTTCAGGCAATGGGTGGGTGAAGGGGGAAATTCTGATCACTTCCCCATCCTCTTAGAACTCTCCAAGCCTCCCCCAAAGCCTGCAGCTCCTTTTAAATTCAATGCTTCATGGCTGCAAGAAGAGTCTTTTAATATGCTGTTCAGGAATACTTGGAGACACACGGGTAGGGACTCTTCTGGATCCAAAGGGGCTCTCTTTATGGAAAATCTTAAAAGACTTAAGAAAGCAACTGTAGAGTGGGCTTCTGAAAGAAGGAAATCTCAAAATGAGGCCTTGACTAAAATTGATGAAGAGCTCCGAACTCTAGAAGATCCTGAGGCGGACGCTTATGCTTCTCAGGAGTCAAAAGATAGGATCGTGGCTCTTGAGAAAGCGCGAGCTAAGATTTTACTAGACAAAGAGGAAGAATGGAGACTAAAGAGTAGGGCAATTTGGTTAAAAGCAGGGGATGAGAATACAAAATTTTTCCACAACTATGCAAAGGGTCGGAGAAATGCAAATACAATCTGGAAGCTAAAGGACCATGAGGGCAGAGAGGTCTCGTCTTTTGAGGACTTGTCAACCCTGGGGAAGAATCACTTTAAATCCTTGTTTTCAGATCCAGGAGGGGTTTCTCTAGCCGAAATTATCAGAACAGCTCAAGCTTTCCCTCGGTTTGTGGAGGGGGAAGAGGCAGAAGATCTTTTTAGAGAGGTGACAAAAGAGGAAGTTGAAAGTATTGTAAAATCAATGGCAAAAGACAAAAGTCCGGGGCCGGATGGATGGACTGTTGAACTCTTCACTCATTTCTTCGATCTGATTGGGGAAGAACTAACGGAGGTGGTGGAGGAATCAAGGAGAAAAGGTGAGATTTATGCCCCTTTCAATGCTACTTTCATTGCCCTTATTCCTAAAAAGGAGGATCCGGAATCTTTTGAGGATTTCAGGCCGATCTCTCTGTGCAACTGCATTTACAAAATCATTGCAAAAACCATTGCAGTTCGCCTGAAACCGATCCTATCAAGCTGCATTTCTCCGGAACAATTTGGTTTTTTGGACGGTCGCCAAATACATGAAGCTATAGGGGTGGCTCAGGAGACCATTCATAGCATCAGGGTCTCAAAAGAAAAAGGGGTTGTGCTAAAAATTGACCTGTCCAAAGCATATGACAGAATCAGCTGGAATTATTTAAGGATGCTGCTAACTCACCTGGGATTCAAGGTGGATTTCATAAGCTGGATCATGGGATGTATATCAAATGCAAGTTTTGCAGTATTAATAAACGGGGCAGCATCCCAGTTTTTCAGAAGTCAAAGGGGATTGAGGCAAGGGTGTCCCCTTTCTCCTCTGCTTTTTCTTCTTGCTGCTGAAGGCCTCAGCAGATTGATATCATCTGCCAAAAGATCAGGTTTGGTAAAAGGTTTGGAAGTAGCTGTAAATTTGTTTATTACCCACCTCCTATTTGTAGATGATATTTTATTATTTACAAATGGTAGCTTAAATGAAATTAAAGAGCTTAAAAGCATTCTTGACTTGTTCTTGAAAGCGACAAGCCTTCAAATAAACTCTAGAAAATCCCAGCTTATTCTGGAGGGTTTCAATAGACAGGAGGAACTTCTGGTTTTATCTTACCTTCCATTTGAGACCTGTAAACTGGAGAATCCTTTCAAATATCTTGGTTTTTGGTTAAAACCTCTTTTGTACAGAAAGCAGGACTGGAGCTGGCTGGTGGCAAAGATTGAACAAAGAATATCCCATTGGAGTTTCAAGTGGCTGTCCCGAGCAGGCAGGTTGACTCTGGTGAATTATGTCCTCCAGGCCATGCCTGTGTTCTGGGTTGCTCTAACATGGATCCCAAAAGGTATACTTCACAAGATCAAACAACTTTGCAGCAGATTTCTTTGGTCAGGGACAAAGGAGGACTCAGTGCTTCCTTGGGTGTCATGGGATAAAATTGCAAGGCCAAAAGACTGGGGTGGTTGGGGCATTAAAAATCTCATTGACTTCAGCTCCTCCTTAGCAGCAAAGTCTGGATGGCGTCTAATATCTGCTGAGAATCTTTGGACCAAAGTAGTAAAAAGGAAATATATAGATCCCATGCCCCTAGAAGATTGGATAAGGAGCACAAACAAGAAAGGAAGGAACTTCTCTGTGATATGGAAAGCCACAATAGATGCTTTCAAAGTAATTGAACAGGGTCTGGCTTGGCAGGTAGGAAATGGTGAAAACGTAAAAATTGGAAGAGACCCTTGGGTTGGATGCAATGAATCTTTCGCCCTTCCTCCTGAACTGATTGGTCACCTGGATTCGAAGGGGATTTTTGGTTTAAATCAGATTGCAAATATGGGTCAGTCAACCATTTGGGGTCAAGCATGGAAATCCGAAGATGAGTTAGGAATTGATCCCAGGTGGAGGAATGAGTGGGGGGTCTTCATTCAGGAGCTAAAGAGATCAAATGTCAGAATTCAAGATAGGCCAGATCAATTGGTGTGGGCTCATGCAGAAAATGGAGTCTACTCCCCAAAGGCGGGGTATGCTTTCTTGATGAAAAAGAAAGGGTGGGTAATCCCAGAATGGTGGGCAAAGCCCCTCCTGAAATTGAAGTGTCCCAAGAAAGCGAGATTATTTTTCTGGTGTGTTTTAAGAAAGAAAATCCCTACCTGGGACATTCTTCAATCCAGATTTAAACAGGGTCCAGGTAGGTGCCCCCTATGTTTCTTAGATTCAGAATCCATCTGCCATTTGTTCATCTCTTGTCCGTTTGCAAGGAAAGTTTGGGAAGAAGTGAAAAAGCTCTTGGGAAAAAATGTTCGCTGGGAAGGGGATTCATTTTTCTCTGCTTGGGAATATTGGTGGAATCATTACCCAGAAAGGAACCTTAGGAATCTCCCCCCCATCCTCTGTTGGGGTATCTGGATTGCTAGAAACAGAAGCATTTTCAGAGAGCAGCTTACTCCAGCGGAGGTGATTGCAATTCAAAGTTCAGCCATCCTTACTAGCATCCCGGAGCCCGAGGATCCAAAAATCTCAGTCCAAAAAAAGGAAGAACGGATCAAGGAAGGTATTCCGTGGGCCTACTTTGACGGGGCAGCTCAAAACAATACCGCGGGTGCTGGTATTGTTATTCATATCAATCCCTCTCACTCTCTCAAAGCTGCTGTGGGGTTGGGCCCAGGCACCAACAATTTTGCTGAACTCCTGGCTCTAAAACTCCTTCTCTGCTGGCTCATAAACAGAAACATTTTCACTATTCAGATCTTTGGTGACTCCCTGAATGTAATTAACTGGGTCATTGGAAAATACAGGTGTCAAAATTATATGTTGAGACCACTTCTGGAAGAGATTCAAAATTTAAAACTTCATTTTAATACTTTTTCCATTGAACATATCTACAGGGACAGGAACGAAGATGCAGATAGGCTTTCTAAAGAGGGTTTGCAGCTCGTTGTGGACTCGTGGAGGATAGCTGAACAGATGAACGATCAGATCCGTGTGTCGGATCTACCTCCTTACACTTAATTTTTGCTGCTACAGGATGTATTGACAGTCTTTCTACAACACTTCTTTTCTGCTTCAGATCAAAAATCTGTGCTGGTTTTTTATTATCTTTGTTTCATAGGATTTGCTTTAAAAACTCTATTATGAAAAACAGCTCCGTGGGTTGTTTTCCTGCGGTAATAGGAGGCCCACGTTATTTTTTGTCTTGGAAAAATCACTTGACAGAGTTGGCCATAGTAGGCAACGGTACAGTGCTGGAAGTAGGCGGAGAAATGCTTATGTGTTTTTTTGGTTTTTGCTTGGATGGTGACTCAAAGGGGAGCATGTCTTTCACTTTGAGGACTGATGGTGGTCTAAAGATCACAGACCCAGCTGGAATGTTAATTCATGTGCTTGTAACTTTTTTATTTCTTATAAAAAGGTTCGTTTTTTTCCTCGGAAAAAAAATAATTTATTTTTAAAATAATTATGTCAAATAATTATAAATTTAATAAAGTTAATTTGGGGCAGTTTAATTGGAAATGGCAATGGAAATGAAGTCTCGCTGAACTGGAAGTCTTGGGTTCAAATATTGTGTTATCCCCGATCGAGGTGAGAAATTGGACATGATGATGATGAAGATGTAGTCCTACCAAATTTACATATATATATATATATATATATATATATATATATATATATATATATATTAAATAAAATAAAATTTTATGATTCAATCAAAATTAAAAATTGAAGTTCATTGGGTCTTGGATAGAAGGTGATGGTGAATTGTTAAGGCACTCCTTGATGTGAAGTCAGCGATTCCCCTGCCCCCATTGAAGTGATATATTGGACATGATGTATAACATCAAAACTTTACAAAACCGAAATAAACATAATAAAAAAAAATGTATTTTATGCCTCAAACTGTTCCCCATCTAATCACTAATCATTCTGCATACATACAAATATTTCACATGTTTAATGGCATTTAACCCCGAGGGATATGCCACCTGCTTGTTGTACCTATCATTGAATGTGATTAATGGCTATTACCACGACAGGTCTATGTGCACATGGCTTTACATGCGGTCATGTTGTGCTGGCCATTATCCGTGCCTCCATGCAGTGCTTGTACATGCCGAGGGACAAGACTTAGGTGTGTGTCCGCCAACTATTGTGGATCTCCACCCTCGATCCAACGGTAGGGATGGGTTTGAGATTGCCCTAACCAACTGCCCGCACTGACGCTGGCCCTCCTCATTGTTTCTGGCATACTCTGGCTTCATGCTGCTCTGCAAGGTTTTCGATTGTGGCGTTTGGCGAAGCTCTGCCAATGGCGCTCCACGAGGATTAAGGGCAAGAGGGTTTGTCCATCGAACCAAGCAAGGTAACCCTCTCTCAGTTGTCTCAAAATACTTTGCTTGTTCAAAGGTTCACTGCTTGGAAAGAACTGTTTATAATTAGGAAAGAAATGAGGGTTTTGTCTTGCCGCTGTACAAAGGTGACTGGAACGATTCCAAGGATGAACAAAGTCAACAAACCCCCCATCTCATCTGCCTCTGGTAAGTTGTTAAACATCAGGTGAATGTTTGATTGGTTGACCTCTATTCATGCTTTTTTCTAAGGTTTATGCTCCTCCTGGAATGGCTTTCCGGTTGCTAACACAGAGTTCTCATTTTCCTTTGCAGGGGGCGACTTACCGAAGGTGTGCTTCTATCTCAGGTAAGCCCATATCTATATCTTTTGTTATCTAAGTTTCTAGAGATGAACCACTGGTTTTAACCCTACATGCCAGCCTAACCTTACCTTCTGTTGGCTTGCAGGTATGCTATACTCAGGAGGTTTTAGAGTTCGGTCTTTCGGCTTTTAAGTACCCAGACTCTCACATTGTGACCTCTGCGTTTCAGGTTGGAGCTAGACTCTGGTCATAGGATTTAAGAGGTCATTTTCTTTTTATTTGTAAATGAAGGACTTGCATATCCGGTCATGGTCTCTCGTGACACTCTGTGTTTGTGGGTTAATTTACTGGTCTGGTCCTGATGGACTATAATTGTAATGAACTTAAATGGACTTTCGAGTGGTTATTTTATGTTAGAGTCTATATGTAATAGTAATTTTCAAACCCTAAGGGCAGTGCCATTGCTCGGCTGGTTGAGGCTTATCTCAATACCTGTTTATTGCATTTCCATTCACCGAACCGATTTATTTATGTTTGTATGAAGTGTGTAAGCAGTTTAAGCGACAAACGCCTGTTCTGGCGCGTAATCTTTAAATATGAACAACAGGGTTAGGTTGTAGCAGCTCTACAATGGGGTTTCGTATCTTGCTGCCAGTTTTGGTTTTTTTTTTTTTATATACATATATGTTTAGAGATTTCTTGAGGCTATGAATTTCGGTTGACTTGTGGTAGCTATGTTATCATCTTTCTTTGGGTTTCAATGGCTAAAACATAGAATCTACATATTGCATCATGATTTTCACTTTACAATTATGTATGTTTAGCATGTTCAGAGATTTTGTCAGAATCCAAGCTTTTCCTAACTCTGCTCCAGGTGATAGTTTCTGTTTCATGTTAATTTAATCATGTAATCACTATCAGAGGGTCTGTCTTCTGTGGACTTTTTAGAAGCGTTCAAAATTGTTAAGAAAATAGTTTATGATCGTAATCACTTTCTTGTGCATTCAATGTTATCACGATCGTAATCACTTTCTTGTGCATTCAATGTTAATAGCTACAGTCTAGAATAATTAATTTATTGCACATACATGAATAGTTACTGTGAAAAGTTGTAATTACAGTTCAACAATGATAC
This sequence comes from Pinus tabuliformis, assembly GCA_031772625.1. Taxonomy (NCBI): domain Eukaryota; kingdom Viridiplantae; phylum Streptophyta; class Pinopsida; order Pinales; family Pinaceae; genus Pinus; species Pinus tabuliformis. The sequence goes on from CM062820.1 coordinate 946,153,958, forward strand.
TTTTGATGGCTTCTTCTTCAGTATTCTAATTAACCTGGTAAACAGATAATAATGACTACTGTATATAATACTATTTATGATTCGACATTAAGTCTATTATGAAACTTGCTACCTCAATTTGACTGTTAAACGTAAAAAAAACAATATTTTGAAAGGTCTCTCCTCCTAGCCACAAGTCTGGCAATCATGTCCAAACTCTCCCTCGAGCACCTTCAATCTTTTCAATGTTGGATCTAATCCAGTTACAGTGTGTACCAAGGCACAATATTCTGAAAGGTCTCTCCTCCTAGCCACAAGTCTGGCAATCATGTCCAAACTCTCCCTCGAGCACCTTCAATCTTTTCAATGTTGGATCTAATCCAGTTACAGTGTGTACCAAGGCCTCAGGACTATAATTCAGCGTCCAATTGTACTCTTTGCTGATTGTACTGAACAAGTTTCTCCCACTAGTTTATTCCACCCAGCTCTAGGAGCCTTTTTTGCTCCTTGCCCCTCTCTATATTACATCTCTCAGGCAGAGGGTAACTACTTCTTGGCAACTAATTAACACGTGTTTCTTGGTTCTTTCCAATAATAGTTCCTATTCTTTATCAAATTAAATAACATTTAAAATATCCTTTTAGTAAAAACAAACATAATAATCTTCATGGAACTTTATGCAACTTGGGGTGTTACATGATGAAGATGTAGTCCTACCAAACTTACAAAACAAATAATTAAAAAATATTAATATATTCTAAAAAAATATTTAATTAATTTTTTACATTATAAAATAGGTAAATATTAAAAAAATAAATAATTAAGACTAAATTAATGCTTGAAGTGATATCTAAAGATGCAAGTCTAAATATTCTACATTTTAACCATCTTTTGAAATTGCAAATATTAATTATAAAATAAACATAATCCTATAGAGTTTTTCACAAAAAAAAAAATGTAATTTATACAAAATCAATGAAAAATGATATTAAAAATCTCAGTCTAAATATTCTACATTTTAATTATTTTTTCTTTAAATCGCAAATGTGAACTATAAAATTGACATAATCTAGTACCCTAAATTCATTGATATATTTAAAAACATATTTAATACTAAGAAAAAAAAACATTGATTTTATCAAATATTTTCTCATCTAATTTCAAGCCAAAAAATACAAAAACAAAACAAACATTAAAATAGATAAACTACTTAACATAAATCTAGCTTTTAACCAAGATTAACAAAAACCTTTTGTATCCCCCGGATGCGGGTGTCATCGAGCCTGACCACGGGAGGCCACATGCCTGGCATGGGCTGACACGTGATGAGCATGAGCCTTTATTGCCTCAAGCCGCCGATCCTTCAAGACGCGAGAGGCATAAGGGCGATCTTAATGGAGCTGCGGGAGGTGATGGCAATCCTGCAAGACGCATTTAATGAAGGTCATTTCAGAGGGAATGTTCAGGAGCTTAAATATGCTGAATCGGTGGGTAAGAGAGCTCAGAGCGACAGGAAGAATTCTCAGAATTCTGAGTGCCAATACCACGATCTGGTTATTGAAATATTGGGTGAGGTCCGCGCCATTCTTGTGTTTTCTGGGCTCTGTCTTCGCTCAGTTAAATTCGGTTCATACCCATTTTGGATGCAGAAAGCTACGGGAAGGGACCATAGCCACTGTCAACCCTCCACTGCTCTGGTTCAGGAAAAGGAATTGGAGGATACCATGGTGCGGTCGCGTGAGAGGATGCCTAGCAGAAGAGGCCCAGGACGTGGAGAATCCTCTCGTCCTCCTGCAGCTGACGTTCATAATCATTGCTGCTGTTGCTACTGTTATCGAAGGGCGGGAGTCACCCCACTCTCAGCTTGTCAATTTCTGGAAGTGGGCAGCTCTATTGAGGGTGAGACCATACTCCCAGCATTTGGCTCAGTCACCTTTACGCTGGGTAGCTCCAGAGACAATGCAGGTGTTAATGCCCACATCTCTGTGCTTTTTACCAAAATCCCTGAGGAAAATGAAGAAAGTTCGTCATTGGTTCCTGCGGAGGATAGTTCAGCAAGCGAGAGGGGAAAGCGCCCAATGGGGGAGCCCTCCAATGCAGCGAGCAATTCAGGAAGAGAGTTGCCTCAACCCCCTCCCAACTTCAAGAATCCGAGCTGCCAGCTCCCGTGCAGAATCCCATGGCTATGTGGGAAGGGGTTCCAGAGGGACAAGGTTGGAGCAGAATCGTGGAAGAAGAACCAGAGGAGTAGTTCCCAGCGGCACTCCTTCGTTTTTGCTTCCTTCTCTCAGGCTGGGGTCAGGGTGCTGGCTAATTTCAAGTTTTCGTTCTACATCATAGTCTATTTCCTTTATGTCCTTAAGTCTGGCTCGCGGCTTCCACAGTTGCACTGGGTCCGGAGTCTAATGTCTGGTCTAAGCTTTATGTCTTTGCCTGTTTCTTGTCGGTTCTCGGTAATGTTATCGGTCTCTATAGTTTGTTGGGGCTATGCGTCTTTTTGGAATGCCCCTGCGTGGGCTGTTTTGAAGTCATACTGGAAAATCTCAGAGTCATGTTTTTCAAGCTATCTGGAACTAGTGCCCTGCGAGGCAAAAAATATAAGTTTGATATCGTCACCCAAGGAGCCACAGTTGGCCCTGGGCAGCTAGTCTGTTTGATGTAAAAGTTTACCTGTACATATTAATACAAAGTAGTTAGTATTGCCGAGAAAAAAAAAAAACAAAAACCTTTTGTATCATAAAATTTTGTGGAACAGAGAAATATTTGTTTTTATTTTTTTCTTTAAATCATAAATTTTAATTATAAAATTGACATATTCTAGTAAGCTAAATTCATTTATATATTTAAAAACACATTGATTTTATCAAATATTTTCTCACCTAATTTCAATCCAAATAAAACAAAAACAAAACAAATCTTAAAATAGATAAACTACTCCACATAAACCTAGTTTTTAACCCGATTAACCCAAAAAAATCTTTTGTATCCTAAAATTTTGTAAAACCTAAAAGTATTTATTTTTATTCACCTAAAATTAACCTTTTGTATCATAAAATTTTGCAAAACCTAAAAATATTTGTTTTATTCACCTAAAATTCATTCATTGTAACTGGCTATAAGATTATAGTAAAGATAAATTCAAATTCCAACTAATTTTTTAGAATTCTATCTAGCCATTTCCACTTCATTAAGACAAAATAAAATCAATTTAAATTCCTTTTAAATCCTTAGGTACAGATTAAAGTTAAGTTACATTATTTATCTCACTTGAATCTCAAAATTAGACACATGATAAGTTAGAAGAAAGCTGGTAAATTACTAGATAGATGATCCAGTTGTCTCAGAGTTGTTTGTTGGTTCGTTCCTATATTTATTCCTATCACGCCCTTGCATTCTGCTTCTAACCAGGAGGGAAGTTGTGGTTATATATTTAAACACACTCTGCATCTTTTTTCATTTTCATTTCAGTTTGGTCCGGCCAAGGGGATCGTTCACAAGAAATTGGAACGATGAGCGCATCAAACAATAATTCGGCGCCGAACCAGAAGCTGCATGGCGCGTACAGCAAGGGCCAGCTTTATGGATCGCCGCGGCACCCCTCCTACCGCCTGAGGGACCCCCCCAAGAAAAGGCCCAGAAGATCAAGAAGCAACAGCGGCTGCCTCTGCTGCTCCTGCCTCATCGTGCTGCTGCTCCTCCTGGTCCTCCTCGCAGGCATCGCCGGTCTGGTTTCCTGGGTAATTTACAGGCCCAAGCTGCCCAAGATGTCGCTAACCTCCGTGCAGGTCCCCAAATTCAACGTCACCGCAAATTCTACCCTTACCGGGAATTCTACCCTAACCTCTGAATTCATCGTGAAATTGCTCGCCGTCAATCGGAACGAGAAGCTGAGCTTCGTTTATGGCAATTCCTCGGTGCAATTGTCGTCCCGCGGCGTCGAACTTGCGGCGGGAACCATTCCCGGTTTCTTGAACCAGAAAGATAACAGCACGGTCGTTACAGCCGACCTGAAGGGCGATGGCGTGGCACTTCATGACTCGGACGCCAGGAGACTGCGGGCCGCGGGGTCCAGCGGGGAGATCACGCTGGACATCCAGGTGGTGACTCACGTGGGAGTGAAGATAAATCAATGGAAGTCTCAGAAGCTCAGAGTGGAGGTCAATTGCAGGGGAGTTTCTGCTCAGATTTCCCCGGCGAATAATAGTTCCTCTGCTGGCAGCGCTGATTCGAATTCCAAATGCAAGTTTAAGGTCAGGATCAAAATCTTCAGGTGGTACTTGTGAAGGTTTTAATTTGCATGTACTAAGCATTCAGAAATTCTGGTTCTGGTTCAGGTTCAGGTTCAGATCTGACTGAGATTGTTCTTTATTATTATTATTTGATTGTTATTTGAGGTTCGTTGTCACAGCGTCTCAACTGGGATATGTATTTCTTTAAGATAATTTTTCAGATTTTCCAACAGAATAAATCTGTTTGTAGCTCTGTTAATTCCAGACCTGGTTTACCAAGCATTTGTTTTATCTATTCATATTATTAATCATTTGTTTATTTTGTTGATTTGGCTGAGTTTGGGATGTTTTTATTGGAATTAAAAAATATTATTAATTATGTGTATATTTTGTTTATTTGGCAATTTATTTCATCAGATGAAATATAGTTTGGTCAAATATCGCTGGTGAATGATTTACTTTCCTTATTTAACCTATAGTTATGATTTGGTTCTTAACTTGTCTGAGGATGAACTACTACATTTGTTGGTTCGAAACTCTTCATCACATCAAATAAATTACGATGTGATTTTGACCGAAAAACTTCTCTATAAACTTGATATAGATCAAAAACCTAAATTCACCATTGTAAATCTGATGTGTAATAATGTTTAGTAAGAAAATTAACTACTTGATTTCAATCAATATTTCTTTAATTAAAAATAAAAAATAAAAAATATCATCCTCAAAATCATCATATAGATATCTTTAGTTAGATCCAAACTACATCAGGTAAGATTTCTTTAATTAAGAAAAAATTTAGAAAATATCGTCCTAACAATCATATAGACATCTTTAGTTAGAGATAGAGAATAATATCATCCTAAAAATCATCTTAAACAGATTTTTTCTTGCATGGCTTTGAATAGTAAACATTTTTTGACGGAGTCTTCAAGGTATATTTCATTGCTGTACACTCTCCTTTCGTGATTTCTTTATCCAGGGGATCATCGGAGCTCAATTGGATAATTATTTTAATAGTGGTTTTAAAATTAAATTATTATTATTAATTTAATAAAAATTATTTATTAATATATAAATGTAAGTTAAAAATTATAATTATAAAATTATTATAAATAAATTAATTTACGAAATTAAATGATAAGATTAGTGAAAATTAAATATTTTTGTTTTTTATTTATTTTAAGTAATTTTTTAAAATTAATTTTATGATTTAATATGGAAAAAAATTAAAATAATATAAAATTAAATAATTTATTAAATTAAATATAAAATTATTATAATAAAAATAATTTATTAATTTTTAAAATCTTTTTATTTTTTTTTCTCTTCAGGGAAGAATAAAAGAAAATGATTCCTAAAATTATTATTCTTTTAAACTTTTTTGGGAGAGGAGTTAAAAATAAAGTTGTACAATATATTTACTATTATATTCAAAAATAAAAATGATTATTAAAAAATTAATTAATTTATAAATTTTAATTAATATTCATTAAAAAATTATTTTATATAATTCTAAAATTTGAATTAAACTATTTATAAAAAAATTAGATTATATATATATATATATATATATATATATATATTAATATTAGTTTGAAGACATGTATATGTCTCTATCTTAATCGATTAATGTGTAATGTTATATTGATGTGTGACATAATATTATATAATAAATATAATTGTTATATTTGGTAATATTAATATTATTTTTATTTTTTGAGAATAGGGTATTTTATTTATAAAAACCAGTATGGATTTATGTTAATGTTTGCTCTAGCAAGGGTTGAGAGGGATCAAATCTCTTGAGATTTAAACTTTTTTTAATGTGTAAAACTTGAAGAAATGTTTGGGCCTAGAGAGATTTGATTCTTCTACGATCATCGGCTCACATGGATATATGTTGGTTATTTATATATTTGTCATGTGCCAACTTCATGCTAAGCATGAAAGGAATTACACATCTCTTTTATCTTAAGGAACACACTAATAAAATGTTTTAACCATTTTTGTTTTGTCCTTTACTTTATACAATATAGAGAGTCTCTATATTTACACTAAATGTTTTCTTGTTACAATATTTTTTTAAATATCACTTGTCAACTCTTAAAAAAGCATCTCTCTCTCTCTATCTATATATATATATATATATATATATATATATATATATTCACTTTGATTCTTTTAATTAATTTATTTAAATACCACATATCAACTTTATATTAAAAATTGAATAAATTACACATGAAATTATAATTTATTTTTACTTTCAATTACTTTATCTCTTTATATAAAGTAAAAGTAAGATGGAAATTGAAGTATTTTATTTGTGGTTGAATTTGAATTTTTTTTGTTATTACTATTTTTTATTTTTTTTAATGTAAATATTATTCTTTTTTATTTTTAGATGCAATGTTAAGTGACAATATCCCCATACTGGGTTGTAGAGCTAGACACAAAAATTATCAAGTTATGGTTACTTTTCTTTCTCTAAAATATTATTTAAGTAAAGCCTAGGTTAGGGAGAGTCCTAATGTTTACTATTGAATAGAAGATTAGGAAAGACTTGACTGGGTTTTCTTTCTCTAAAATATTATTTAAGTAAAGCCTAGGTTAGGGAGAGTACTAATGTTTATTATTGAATAGAAGATTACAAAAGACTTGATTGGGTGGTGAGACTTGATTGGGTCAATCTTGGACACCACTTGGGCTACCTCATTTCCTCATATGTGGCTCCCACCATAGTCCCTCCCCATGAGGTTTGAACATGGGACCTAATAGGGACTAAACCCCACACAAACTAGTTGGTCTACACCTAAGGTCACTAAGGTCTACTTAACCTCACAAATATTTTTAGTATATGCATTAGATCCCTATGTGTAGTCATAGATAACACAAGAATTAGTAAATTTAATAAATAAATAAAATCATCCAAGAATGTTACTCCTTCTAGTGGTTATGACTAATGTTTTTTCCCAATCAATTATCCTACATGATCTCATTGGTCTCAAGTCTTACTCATGTCACCGAATACCATTTCTCAATGGCATCCTCAATGCCACTATGTTCTTATATCACCAATGATTTATGCTACATGATCTCATTGGCATCATGTCTTACTCTTGTCACCGACTACCATTTCTCAATGGCATCCTCGGTGCCACTATGTTCCTATATCACAACTATGTGCAGTAACAACTCTCTTTCTAGAATTCCTTCTAACAGTCTGTGAGTAGTCAATTTCATTGAGGTTCTTCTGAAGTTATTTCTTTCTAGTATATAGTAATGAAACAATCTTTTGCTCACTCTTCCTCTCTTTTGGTGCATGAAGCCCCATCTATTTCTATCCCTAGTCACTCTAATGTTAATGAGGAATATTTTCTTAAATCTTGTAGCTTGGTTTTTCGTTTCTTTGGGTTTTGGCATTGGCTAGCTAATATTCACAATTGGATCATAAAATATTGAATTCCAGTAATCAAACAAAATGTTTTCATTCACCCCTATGAAAAATTCCTTTATGTTGCTAAGTTTGACATTGTCAAAAACATGGATCTATTGCTTAACTCAAATCCATGGCTTTAGGAAAATGTAGGGTAATGCTTGAATCCTTTGGTCTCCTTATTTCAATACTTTGAAAGAGGTTATGACCTCAACACCTATTTATGTTTGGCTTCCAAACTTGCTACTACATCTTTGAGGTTTATCTTCTTGTAAGGACATTGAGTCTTCCATAGAAAAGTTCCATTTTGTCTCTCATGAAACTTAAAGGTGTAGTATTGTAGCTTATGCAAGAATTTTTGTGGAAACATATTTCAGTTTGTGGTGCCCAATAGAAATTAGTTTGAATATTATTGACTTTTCTTAGACTACAAAATTAGGCTATGAAAGAATCTCCTTGCATTGTAGGGTTCTAGCTCAATGAAAAAATGGGTTTACGAAAAAGTAGAAGAACAAGTGAAAATCAACTTGATTGGTTGGTTCTTTAGAGAACTGCCTAATAGTCTATACAATAAAATCCACATTAGTTGATCCTTTAACTCAAGCAATTGTTATTTCTCAAGGAAAAAATTAAGCACGTGTTTCCCAAAGATAAAAGACAAAATATTGTGTTCAGCATGATCCAGGACCAGAAACTTACAATAAATTAAACACTCAAGCAACAAAAAAAAAATGGGAAAATAAAGCTAAAGAAGTTAACTCTATAAAAAGCGAAGAGTCCTTAGTTCAATATACTCCAAGCCTAGAAGAAATAACAAGAAATATGCCTCCTTTAAAAGAAGTTTGGTCAAAAGTAGGGGAGAAGAAGAAGAAATCCCCCATAGATTCTCATCCAATGGTGACAAGAAGTCAGACCCAAAACCTAATTTAATCATATATTTCCTTTTCCTCTTGTTATGTAATAAATATGTGTGAATCTACTCATGCAAGAAATGTTGGAATGTAACTCTTTAGGATATCGGAAAAATAACTCACTAACATTATTCTTGGGTATTTTTATAATCACTTATTTAGATCTATATTCCTTTTATTTTTGCAAGAAAATAATTCTTGATGTGACTTAGTTGCATGTCCTAACTACATAATTTGCTTAACACAAATCTCATGATTATGGTTAAATATTGTAGCCCAATCCGACCCTCTTTAAATTGGGCTATCTCTGAAAATTCTATCTCATATGTACTCTCATATTGTAATTGTTAGCCTTATTTTGTTTCTTAAAACATATATTCGGCGTGTTAATTTACCCCTCACAGTTGACCTTTGCCTTAATCATTTGAAGTCTCATATTAGAATCACACCCTTTCATAAAAATATTTTAGTCTTTTATTATATCAATTTTACAAAGTACGTTTTTCAATCATAGCTGAATTTGATTGTTCTAAGACTAACACTATATATATATATAACATAGCATTATTAAATTTCATCATAAAATATTTCTATATAATGCTATGTTATGATCATAACCCTTTTCAAATTTATCAAAAACATCAAGTGTTATTATTATTTTATTCATAGCAAATACATAAACTGTAGATTTTAGTCAAATTAAAATTCTTCCTATTGAATCTTAAATGCTAACATTGGCTTCATATCTTTTATAATCCATAAACATGTGATAAAGTTGTTAAGAATAAAAATTAAATAATGTGAAGGTAAATTCATAAAAAGTCAATCCATTATAAACATAATGCTTTCCATATAATTATAATATTAATCACATGATTATTAAGTACATGATATAAACCATACTATGATTTAAGGTATCCAAGCATGTGAAATCCCATAGGTTCAAAACACGAGTTAAAACATGGACATCTTTCTACCCAATATGTTTTACTATTGTTAATTTCATTAATTCGCATCCCTTTGATATATTGGGCTCACACACCAGATTTATGATATTGCAATATAATCATCCATTTATCTCCTCCTGACTTTACGCTCTCTTTTGGTTATTGGTTTTGATTGAAAATTATAAAATAATTTGAATCAAAGATTTATTTATTTATTTATTTAGGCTTGTACAAAAATTTTCCATTAATTAAAAAAAATTACATTGAGGACATGCTTATCAAAAAGGACTAACATGGGAGTACAAAACTCTAACCAGATATCTCAAGATAGCATCACAGCTTCCAAAAAGTAAAAAAGACTAACTAGATCATCCTTTATCATTGTTTTACAAAGCATTACCCAGGTAGTAACAGATATGTTCCCGAAAACAACAAGTGGCAAGATTTTGGGTACAAAATTTCAAAACTAAAAAATAAATGTCATCCAGTGCACAAAATCCCAATGAAGGTCAACCATCAATTTGTCGAGTTGATGTTATGTTATCATTGAAGCCACTGGTGCACAATTGACCCTGAGGAGAAAATCCAAAACTAAACTTTGCAGACAAATCATTATCCTTAGCCTAAAATGCCCACGAGAGAAAGGGAAGCTCCATTAGCTGGTGGAGCAATGTTGGGAGGTGGAAATATGTTTATCAGTTGGACATCGATTACTACATGAGTGTCAGCGAGGTCTTCAATGTCGGAGTCAGAATCCGACACTACATGCTTTTCCACTCATTGTAAACGTATACGTATGTCATCCAAATAGTAACGAACACTCCCTAGGAGTCATTTTATGTCCTCCTGAACTGCAAAAACTTTATAATTATCCATTTGTTGGTGACAGAGCACCAAACAAAATAAGGTGTCTAGTTGTTGATGAATTGCGGCAAAATGCAAGAAATGTAGTCTTCTTCTTTGAAATTTTCTAGGGCTGGGAATCCATTTGAAATCTTTGTTACCCACCTTTGAATCATATAAATAGGCCTTATCACTGAATTCTCAGGATTCAAGGTATCGAATCTCCTTTATGATCTCCAGAGGAACCAAGTCAAACAAGGTTTCCACCAAATTCCATCTAAATATATGTATGGGATGAGAAATAGAGCTACTATTAGTGCCTCCCTGGTGGCTTTCCATTCTCTGATGAGGTGGCATAGTGACACGAAGGTGCAAAATACTTGCACTTTGTTTACTGACCCCAAGATTTAAAAATGGACTCAGAAAGCGATAAGTTGGAGGGCTCCCAAATAGTACTATATCATCCCCAAAACCCACAGAGAACACTACTAGACAACACCCAAGCAAGTTGAATTCCTTGTAGTATGAAAACCCAAATGGGGTTAATCCTTTCTCCAAGCATGAAGAGAAACCGACTCTGAATTTGAGTGGCCCTTGATAGTTTCCAATTTCTTGAAACAGGAAAGAAGTGCGGGAAATAATCGTGGATTTTAAAGTGTACACACTAAGAATCTTGGAGAACCAATATTCTTTGACCCGGTAGAAACAATTTGAAACAACAAGAGCACCCACCCAATACACTAACTGAGCATCCTTACCTACAAACCAAAATTTGTAACTAGACTAAACAAAAGGAAATTGGTGGCAACAATTTGACACAAACGGATGACCCACATGATAAAAAGGCAAATAATTATCTACTACAGACCAAACTTTGCTACCAGAAACCAACATTAAATAATGTGGCCCAAAATTAAGCACATTAAGCCATAAAATTCCCCTTTGCAACATCATAAAGCCATGGTAGAAAATATTATTAAAACTATGGTAGAAAATATTATTAAAACCAGATCGAAAAATTCCTCGGATACCAAACCCCACATACCAAAACAGGGTAGTTGAAAGAGATACCTAAAAAGTCCAAGACTTGGAGCATCGATGAAGGCAGAATGGCCACCAACTCAAAGACGGGCCCTGAGGTTGCGCTATGTAGGAAGAGGATGAAAAACATTAACCTCCTTCAAAACTTTGAAAGCCTTTGAAACAAGAAAAACTTAAAACCTCGATTTTGTCCTCCAGGTAAGCGTATTTCAGTTTACCAAGAGATGGCTTCTAGAACACCCAACACACAGTTTCAAATATCACATGATAACCTAAAGCACAAAAACCATAAAACCTTTCAACATCTCTAAAGAATCCAACGTACACTTGCCAACTTGTGAATGATCCATCCCATTTATAATCACTAGAAGAAGAGAAATGCGATGAGATGAAGATATAGTTAATCTTCAAGCGAAGGACGTAGATAAGAAAGTGTTAATTGTGGCACACTTGTTAAGTAAGACATTCCTTCGGTGTTGCAGCGAGTCACAAATGAGTTGAAAACGTTCATCCTTCTCTCCCAGAGTGGAGCACATCAGAGCCATTATGGCAACCCCACCTAATATTATATGAAGCACACTAGATACGATGAACAAAAACAACATCTTTTAATGTTCCTCTCATATTACCCTCACATATTGATGAGAAAATGCCACCGATTGTTGATATTCCATGCTCATACTACTATGCTTCCATGTATTTTGCTCATGCAGACAATCTTCAGTCACATCACATATTTCGAAGAGGATATGATTATGGGTTCGTTCCCACCCCCATCAGGGATCCTTCTCCATAGAATTTTTTGTCCTTCTCAAGTAGTACCATTATTGCTTGGTTCTCCTCATCCCAATCAATTGCAGGGGAGTTTCTGCTCACATTTCCCCGGCGAATAATAATTCCACTGCTGGCAGCGCTGATTCGAATTCCAAATGCAAGTTTAAGGTCAGGATCAAAATCTTCAGGTGGTACTTGTGAAGGTTTTAATTTGCATGTACTAAGCATTCAGACATTCTGGTTCTGGTTCAGATCTGACTGAAATTGTTCTTTATTATTATTATTTGATTGTTATTTGATGTTCGTTGTCAGTGTCTCAACTGGGATATGTATTTCTTTAAGATAATTTTTCAGATTTTCCAACAGAATAAATCTGTTTGTAGCTCTGTTAATTCCAGACCTGGTTTACCAAGCATTTGTTTTATCTATTCATATTATTAATCATTTGTATATTTTGTTTATTTGGCGGAGTTTGGGATGTTTTTATTGGAATTAAAAAATATTATTAATTATGTGTATATTTTGTTTATTTGGCCGAGTTGGGATATTTTTATTAGAATAAAAAAATAATGTAAGTAATTTATTTCATTATTTCCTGATGAAATATAGCTGTTTCCTAGTCAAATATAGCTTTTTTTTATTTAACCTATAGTTATGATTTGGTTCTTCAACTTGTTCTGACGATGAACCACACTTCTTGGTTCGAAACTCTTCATCAAATAAATTATTATGTGATTTTGACATAAAAACTTCTCTATAAACTTGATATAGATCAAAAACCTAAATTCGCAGTTGTAAATATGTATAATAATGTTTAATTGGGAAAGTTAACTACTTGATTTCAATCAATATTTCTTTAATTAAAAAAAAAAAATATCATCCTAAAAATCATCATATAGATATCTTTAGTTAGATCCAAACTACATCAGGTAAGATTTCTTTAATCCGGAAAAATTTAGAAAATATCGTCCTAACAATCATATAGATATCTTTAGTTAGAAATAGAGAATAATATCATCCTAAAAATCATGTTAAAGAGATTTTTTCTTGCATGGCTTTGAATAGTACATTTTTTGACGGAGTCTTCAAGGTATATTTCCTTGCTGTACACTTTCCTTTCGTGATTTCTTTATCCAGGGGATCATCGGAGCTCAATTGGATAATTATTTTAATAGTGGTTTTAATTTTTAAATTATTATTATTAATTTAATAAAAATTATTTATTAATATATTAATGTAAGTTAAAAATTATAATTATAAAATTATTATAAATTAATTAATTTACAAGATTAAATGATAATTGAAAATTAAATATTTTTATTTTTTATTTTATTTCAAATAATGTTTTAAAATTAATTTTATGATTTAATATGAAAAAACTTATAATAAAATAAAATTAAATAATTTATTAAATTAAATATAAAATTATTATAATCAAAATAATTTATTAATTTTTAAAATCTTTTTAAATTTTTTTCCCCTTAAGGAAGAATAAAAGAAAATGATTCCTAAAATTATTATTCTTTTAACTTTTTCCAGGAGAGGAGTTAAAAATAAAGTCGTATAATATATCTACTATTATATTCAAAAATAAAAATGATTATTAAAAAATAAATTAATTTATAAATTTTAATTATTATTAATTAAAAAATTATTTTATATCATTTTAAAATTTGAACTAAACTATTTATTAAAAAAATTAAATTATATATATATTAGTTTGAAGACATGTCTCTATCTTACTCTATTAATGTGTAATGTTATATCGATATAATATTATATAATAAATATAATTATTATATTTGGTAATATTATTATTATTATTATTATTTTCTAAGAATAGGATATTTTACTTATAAAAACCAGTATAGATTTATGTTAATGTTTGCTCTAGAGAGGTATCAAATCTCTTGAGATTCAAACATTTTTTAAAGTGTAAACCTTGAATAAATGTTTGGGCCTAGAGAGATTTGGTCCTTCTACGATCACTGGTTAACATGGATATATGTTGGTTATTTATATATTTGTCATGTGCCAACTTCATGCTCAGCATGAAAGGAATTACACCTCTTTTATCTTAAGGAACACACTAATAAAATGTTTTAACCATTTTTTTTGTCCTTTACTTTATACAATATAGAGAGTCTCTATATTTACACTAAATGTTTTCTTGTTACAATATTTTTTAAAATATCACTTGTCAACTCTTAAAAAAGCACCTCTCTCTCTCTATCTCTCTATTCATATTCACTTTGATTTTTTTAATTAATTTATTTAAATACCACATATCAACTTTATATTAAAAATTGAATAAATTACACATGTAATTATAATTTATTTTTACTTTCAATTACTTTCTCTTTATATAAAGTTGATATAAAAGTAAGACGGAAATTGAAGTATTTTATTTGTGGTTGAATTTGATTTTTTTTTGTTATTACTATTTTTTTAATGTAAATATTTTTATTTTTTATTTTTAAATGCAATATTAAGTGACAACATCCCCATACTGGGTTGTAGAGCTAGACACAAAAATTATCAAGTTATGGTTACTTTTCTTTCTCTAAAATATTATTTAAGTAAAGCCTAGGTTAGGGAGAGTCCTAATGTTTACTATTGAATAGAAGATTAGGAAAGACTTGATTGGGTGGTGAGGCTTCATTGGGTCAATCTTGGACACCACTTGGGCTACCTTATTTCCTCATATGTGACTCCCAACGTAGTCCCTCCCCATGAGGTTTGAACATGGGACCTAACAAGGACTAAACCCTCAACAAACTAGTTGGTCTACACCTAAGGTCACTAAAGTTTACTTAACCTCACAAATATTTTTAGTATATGCATTAGATCCCTATGTGTAGTCATAGATAACACAAGAATTAGTAAATTTAATAAATAAATAAAATCATCCACAAATGTTACTCCTTCTAGTGGTTATGACTAAGGTTTTTCCCAATCAATTATCCTACATGATCTCATTGGCCTCATGACTTACTCATGTCACTGAATACCATTGCTCAATTGCATCCTCAATGCCACTATGTTCTTATATCACCAATCATTTATGCTACATGATCTCATTGGCATCATGTCTTACTCTTGTCACCGACTACCATTGCTCAATGGCATCCTCGGTGCCACTATGTTCCTGTATCACAACTATGTGCAGTAACAACTCTCTTTCTAGAAATCCTTCTAACAGTCTGTGAGTAGTGAATTTCATTGAGGTGCTTCTGAATTTATTTCTTTCTAGTATATAGTAATGAAACAATCTTCTGCTCACTCTTCCTCTCTTTTGGTGCATGAAGCCCCATCTATTTCTATCCCTAGTCACTCTAATGTTAATGAGGAAGATTTTCTTAAATCTTGTAGCTTGGTTTTTCGTTTCTTTGGGTTTTGGATTTGGCTAGCTAATATTCACAATTGGATCACAAAATATTAAATTCTGGTAATCAAACAAGATGTTTTCATCCACCCCTATGCAGAATTCCTTTATGTTTCTAAGTTTGACTTTGTCAAAAACATGGATCTAATGCTTAACTCAAATCCATGGCTTTAGGAAAATGTAGGGCAATACTTGAATCCTTTGGTCTCCTTCTTTCAATACTTTGAAAGAGGTTATGACCTCAACACCTATTTATGTTTGGCTTCCAATCTTGCCACTACATCTTTGAGGTTTATCTTCTTGTAAGGACATTGGGTCTTTCGTAGGAAAGTTCCATTTTGTCTCTCATGAAACTCAAAGGTGTATTGTAGCTTATGCAAGAATTTTTGTGGAAACACATTTTAGTTTGTGGTGCCCAATAGAAATTATTTTGATTATTATTGACTTTTCTTAGACTACAAAATTAGGCTATGAAAGAATCTCCTTGCATTGTAGGGTTCCAGCTCAATGAAAAAATGGGTTTAAGAAAAGTAGAAGAACAAGTGAAAATCAACTTGATGGGAGGTTCTTTAGAGAACTGCCTAATAGTCTATACAATAAAAGCCACATTAGTTGATCCTTTAACTCAAGTGATTGTTATTTCTCAAGGAAAAAATTGAGCACGTGTTTCCCAAAGATAAAAGACAAAATATTGTGTTCAGCATGATCCAGGACCAGAAACTTACAATAAATTAGACACTCAAGCAACAAAAAAATGGGAAAATAAAGCTAAAGAAGTTAAATATTTAAAAAGCGAAGAGTCCTTAGTTCAGTATACTCCAAGCCTAGAAGAAATAACAAGAAATATGCCTCCTTCAAAAGAAGTTTGGTCAAAAGTAGGGGAGAAGAAGAAGAAATCCCCCATAGATTCTCATCCAATGGCGACAAGAAGTCAGACCCAAAACCTAGTTTAATCATGTATTTCCTTTTCCTTGTTATGTAATAAATATGTGTGAATTTACTCATGTAAGAAATGTTGGAATGTAACTCTTTAGGATATCGGAAAAATAACTCACTAACATTATTCTTGGGTATTTTTATAATCACTTATTTAGATATATATTCCTTTTATTTTTGCAAGAAAATGATTCTTGATGTGACTTAGTTGCATGTCCTAACTACATAATTTGCTTAACACAAGTGTCCTTATTATGGTTAAATATTGTAGCCCAATCCGACCCTCTTTAAATTGAGCTATCTCTGAAAATTCTATCTCATATGTACTCTCATCTTGTAATTGTTAGCCTTATTTTGTTTCTTAAAACATATATTTGACATGTTAATTTACCCCTCATAGTTGACCTCTACATTAATCATTTGAAGTCTCATGTTAGAATCACACCCTTTCATAAAAATATTTTAGTCTTCTATTATATCAATTTTACAAAGTACGTTTTCAATCATATATGAATTTGATTGTTCTAAGACTCTAACACTATATATATAACCTAGCATTATTAAATTTCATCCTAAAATATGTCTATATAATGCTATGTTATTATCATAACCCCTTCCAAATTTATCAAAAACATCAAGTTCTATAGTGTTATTATTATTTATTCATAACAAATACATAAATTGTAGATTTTAGTCAAATTAAAATTCTTCCTATTGAATCTTAAATGCTAACATTGGCTTCATATCTTTTATAATCCATAAACATGTGATAAAAGTGTTAGGAATAAAAATTAAATAATGTGAAGGTAAATTCATAAAAAGTCAATCCACTATAAACATAATGCTTTCCATATAATTATAATATTAATCACATGATTATTAAGTAGATGATATAAACCATACTATGATTTAAGATATCCAAGCATGTGAAATCCCATAGGTTCAAAACACGAGTTAAAACATGGACATATATCTACCCAATATGTTTTATTATTGTTAATTTCATTAATTCTCATCCCTTTGATATATTGGGCTCACACATCAGATTTAAATTTCACATAGCTCTCTGCCAGATATTGCGATTTAATCATCCATTTATCTCCTCCTAACTTTACGCTCTCTTTTGGTTATTGCTTTTGATTGAAAATTATAAAATAATATGAATCAAAGAATTATTTATTTATTTATTTAGTTAGGTTCGTACAAAAATTTTCCATTAATAAAAAAATTACATTGAAGACAGGCTTATCAAAAAGGACTAATATGGGAGTGAAAAACTCTAACCAGATATCTCAAGATAGCATCAGAGCTTCCAAAAAGCAAAAAAGACTAACTAGATCATCATTTATCATTGTTTTACAAAGCATTACCCAGGTAGTAAAAGATATGTTCCCGAAAACAACAAGTGGCAAGATTTTGGGTACAAAATTTCAAAACGAAAAAGTAAATGTCATCCAGTGCACAAAATCCCAATGAAGGTCGACCATCAGTTTGTCGGGTTGATGTTATGTTATCCATTAAAGCCACTAGTGCACAATCGACCCTAAGGAGAAAATCCAAAACTGAACTTTGCAAACAAAACATTATCCTTAGTCTAAGATGCCCATGAGAGAAAGGGAAGCTCCATTAGCTAGTGGAGCAATGTTGGGAGGTGGAAATATGTTTATCAGTTGGACATCGATTACTACATGAGTGTCAGCGAGGTCTTCAGAGTCGGAGTCAGAATTCGACACTACATACTTTTCCACTCATTGCAAATGTATACATATGTCATCCAAATAGTAACAAACACTCCTTAGGAGTCGTTTTATGTCCTCTTGAACTGCAAAAACTTTATAATTATCCATTTTTTGGTGACAGAGCACCAAACAAAATAAGGTGTCCAGTTGTTGACGACTTGCGGCAAAATGCAAGAAATGTAGTCTTCTTCTTTGAAATTTTCTAGGGTGGGGAATCCATTTGAAATCTTGGTTACCCACCTTTGAATCACATAAATAGGCCTTATCGCCTAATTCTCAGGATTCAAGGTATCGAATCTCCTTTATGATCTCCAGAGGAACCAAGTCAAACAAGGTTGCCACCAAATTCCATCCAAATATATGTATGGGATGAGAAATAGAGCTACTATTAGTGCCTCCCCAGTGGCTTTCCATTCTCTGATGAGGTGGCATAGTCACACGAAGGTGCAAAATACTTGCACTTTGTTTACTGACCCCAAGAATTAAAAATGGACTCAGAAAGCGATAAGTTGGAGGGCTCCTAAATAGGACTATATCATCCCCAAAACCCACAGAGAACACTACTAGAAAACACCCAAGCAAGTTGAATCCCTTGTAGTATGAAAACCCAAATGGGGTTAATACTTTCTCCCAGTATGAAGAGAAACCGACTCTAAATTGCAGTGGCCCTTGATAGTTTCCAATTTCTTGCGACAGGAAAGAAGTGCAGGAAATAACCGTGGATTTTAAATTGTACAACCTAAGAATCTTGGAGAGCCAATATTATTTGACTCCATAGAGACAATTTGAAACAACAAGAGCACCCACCCAATACACTAACTGAGCATCCTTACCTACAAACCAAAATTTGTTACTAGACTAAACAAAAGGAAATTGGTGGCGACAATTTGACACAAACGGATGACCCACATGATAAAAAGGCAAAGAATTATCCACTACAGACCAAACTTTGCGACTAGAAACCAACATTAAATAATGTGGCCCAAAATTAAGCACATTAAGCCATAAAATTCCCCTTTGCAACATCATAAATCCATGGTAGAAAGTATTATTAAAACCATATCGAAAAATTCCTCAGATACCAAACCCCACATACCAAAACCGGGCAGTTGAAAGAGATATCTAGAAAGTCCAAGACTTGGAGCATCGATGAAGGCAAAATGGCCACCAACTCAAAGACGGACCCTGAGGCTACGCTATGCAAGAAGAGGCTGAAAAACATTAACCTCCTTCAAAACTTTGAAAGCCTTTGAAACAAGAAAAACTTAAAACCTCGATTCCATCCTCCGGGTAAGTGTATTTCAGTTTACCAAGAGATGGCTTCTAGAGCACCCAACACACAGTTTCAAATATCACATGATAACCTAGAGCACAAAAACCATAATACCTTTCAACATCTCTAAAAAATCCAACGTACACTCGCCAACTTGTGAATGATCCATCCCATTTATAATCACCAGAGGAAGAGAAATGCCATGAGATGAAGATATTGTTAATCTTCAAGTGAAGGACGAAGATAAGCAAGTGTTAACTGTGGCACACTTGTTAAGTAAGACATTCCTTTTGTGTTGCAGCGAGCCATAAATGAGTTGAAAACATTCATCCTTCTCTCCCAGAGTGGAGCGCATCAGAGCCATTATGGCAACCCCACCTAATATTGTATGAAGCACACCAGATACGATGAACAAAAACAACATCTTTTAATGTTCCTCTCATATTACCCTCACATATTGATGAGAAAATGGCACCGATTGTTGATATTCCATGCTCATACTACTATGCTTCCATGTATTTTTCTCGTGCAGACAATTTTCAGTCACATCACACATTCTGAAGAGGATATGATTATGGGTTCATTCCCACCCCCATCAGGGATCCTTCTCCATAGAATTTTTTGTCCTTCTCAAGCAGTACCATTATTACTTGGTTCTCCTCATCCCAGTCAGAAATTGGCCATGACCTATCCATCTTCATTACTGCAAAATGACAATCCATGTTCGCTAGGTAGTCTTCCACTCCACTTCCTGCTCATTCTGTGTGACCGACAAGGATATATTCAAATCTCTTCAACAACTCTATAATATTTCCCACTACATATTCTAATCTCCAACTGTGGGCTATTTTGAGGCTAGTTGGCCATTTAATAGTCGAAAAATACATATAATTTCCACTATTGAGTCCCCATGTACTTGGATTAACTTAAACCCTTGACAAGCGACAATCTAGAGTCTTCTCTCTACAATTAGGAACTTGGTTAGGTTGTTGGTTGCAATGCCACAATCTACAGTGAAAACTCTTAAAGGGGAAGACGTATTATCTCTAAAAATCCCTTCAAAACCCAGAAGTCCTAGATTCCCCTTAGATACACAATCAAAACTTAATTTTATAAAATTTATCGGGGGAGGTCAATAATAATGATTCATCGCTATAGAATTATCTAAATTGGCCTAAGAAGGAGAAGGAATCATCTCACCATCCAACTGCAGATTCTAAAGAATGAATGCTTATGTTTCATCAACTTCCAATCCATTGATGACCATGTATCTGATAATATAGTCTCCTGTAAATTGGAAAAAATAATTTTTCCTTCTATATAAAAATTTGATTATTTTGTTCCTTCCATAAGTTCCATAAGATGAATCCGAAAATTAAATTCAAACTCTATTAATAATCGTGTTCTTGATCTTTGTAGTGGACCATAAAACATAAAACATGTTTCAATTTTTTTTAGTTTTCCATAAACGAGTTAATTTGGGAAGCAACTTTAACATAAGAACAAAATTCAAGATGATTTTACTAGTGTTGAAACAATTTTTTTACTCTAAATTATAAAAATAATTCAATTATCATACATATAAAGAGAAGTATCATAAAATATATATTTAACGTGGAAAGTTTTATTTCAAGATTATTGCAAGAAAATAGTGATGCAACTAGGTAAGAAAATGATGTAAGAAAATAAAGATGTTTTATTTTGTGTTCAAAATCATTATATAAAGATTGATTCTCATTTTATATGATGTAGGAAAGTAAATTGGGGAAGGATTAAAGTTCTAGGCGTAAATAATTCAACTTGATTTGAATAAACTACAACAAAGGAATAATGTATTTTACTAAATGGCATGGATTTAACGAGAAACCATTAATGTAAATTACCACTAATCTTAGGGTTCTTATTAAAATAAAAGTTATAAAAATGGAAATGGTAAACCAAATGCCAATCAAATAAAAGGGCTCAAAGCTATCAAAGCAGGGGAGGTTTTTTATGCAGAGGAGAGGAGACCACACTCAGGAGATGTTGGTGGGAAATTTTTTATTGGAGTAGATTGAGATCATCCAACAAAGTTGTCTCCACCACACACATTTCATTCATCCTGCTTTATGATTGTAAACTCTTCTTAGGTATTCCAAATCTTTTCTTACTTCTATAATTTCAGATTTTTGTAACATTTTGTTACAATCATGAGTAAATTTAAGGTTGACAAAGCTCCATTACTTTTTATCCATTGACTATCTTGAACATCAATTTAAAAATTAGTTTTTAAAGAATTTACTTCTTTATGAACTTTTTTACGAGCTTGATATAGACTATCACTTGTGAGTCATGAAAAATATATTTTTTAAAGAATGAATATTATAATAACTTGATGATTTCAGGTTTTAGAGAATGAATTCCTTTGGAATTTTTATATGAGAAAGGTAGACAATATCGCTCGTCAACTTGTTTCTTAAAAAATCAATGTTATAAAGATCTACATTAATGTGAACCATTAAGTTTCATGGTTAATTTATGGTTTTCATCCATGCCATAGGTTTATTCATGCAACTTAATATGTTTTCTTATTATTAAATACAAAGGAAAACACACACTATAACTTAGTATTTAAAATGTTTCTGTGTTTTTTCTTCTTATTAAAATACTAAGTAAAATGCATACTATTACTTAGTATTTAATATGTTTGTGTTCCTTTGTGCTAGAAAATACTTACGATATTTGCTAGATACAGTTTTCCTCTAAATAGTTCATTCACTAACTTTTTAAGTATATGTGTGACAAGAATAAAGACACTTATTGTGGCAGACCTTGATTCTCAAACTTCATTTTGAATGCTTTATGATCTTCTCTCTATTATTGAATCTTCACCTTTCATCTTAAATATTGTCATTAATCTGGCACCTAAACACTTTTAAAACTTTTCTTTCAAAGTATTTAGAAATTACCATTTTTATATATCAAGGGTCACCCCCTTTGGTCAAAGAAGAAAGTTTGGGACCTAAAGTGGGGAGGTCCTATTGACCTCCATTGGGTGCTCTAGCTTCAATCCTTAACATGGTCAATTTTGGGAACAACAGGTTTAAAAAAGGATATCAGAACAATTGATTTGTAAACTACCATGGATATTCCGTTAGAGTGTTCATTACAAATATCTATGAATAAATGCCAAAATCTATACTGTGAAGAGTTAATTCCTTTTAGATTCTATATTTGTTATTAGAACATTATTGTTCATGCATGCAATAAATAATATGTGGAAAACAGAGAATATATAAATATAATCATTCACAAACCATAATGAACACCAACATATGCACTGAGAAACCCTTATAGGAGAAAATATAACTAGACAATGAGGTTGCTTTGCTCTCTTTTGTCTAGAATGGAAATAATGCAATTAGAAAGTAAAAGACACTCTTGATGTAATGGTGCCTCCCACCCCCTTAGACTCTCCAAGATGAATGGGAGATGTTAGTTTTCCCTAACTTGACTTCCATGGTCTCATTATGGAAATGGGGTTACAAAATTCCTCCTTCCCCAAAGTTAGCATAATTAAATTTGGGCTACACCATCACATTCATATTAATTTATTTTCGTTCATATAAATTTGATCGAAATCTAACACCCAGATCAAAAGTTACACCCTTTTAAAGTCTAGCTAATAACCCTTGCCACATCAGCAAGTACTGTGATGTGGGACTCTTGACCATCCTATGTGGCACTTCCACATCATCTGTAGCTCCCACTATGGCTTATACCATGTCACCATGCCATTGTACCTCAGTTCCTTCATGTTAAACCTTCAGCGGTACCCACTAAGTTCCCATGGCGCTACAGTGATTTATCATGTCAAGTGTCGAGTGGGTTTGTCAATCCCCAACCTTCATTAACCACGACCTCCATTGTTTGAACCACTCTAAAATTGAGAGAACTCTGAAGTATGATAGAAATTTCTCCACTAAATCACAAATATTATTCTCGTTCATGGCTCTCTTCAACTCCACGACACCAGCTTATAAAACTCCCTACAGTCTGCAATCCATGATAAGTCATGTTAATGTCACTTTCCCACGTGACCTCTTCTAGAGGTGCCATGTGACATACAAAAAATAGGCAACATGGCCATCTGAAAGGGTCATTTTTTCTTGCCATGTGTCACACTATATGCATGCCTTGTTAGCATCCCATCCATGTCATCCTGCCACTTAGACCCCATTCTAGGTCCCACTGGAGTCTTGAATCCCCGTGCAATGTGATAAATTTCCATTATATTAAATTTATGAGGTTTTTCGTGGATCCCTCCTATGGTACCTACATTTCATTGTGCCCCACCCTCATGCCAGGATAAGGAGAATACCTCCATTCAAAGTTGTGACATAAATGGTAAAATATCTTATTTGGTGACTTAAAGACCTTCCATCTTGTTGTCTGTGCCACTATGCCACCTACAGAAATTTACACGCCAAAAAGGACCCATGGTGTAACATCAATAACCTCATCTCCTGACGAGGAGAAACTTTCCCCTGTTAAATAACAAGAAACTTCCCATGAAGTTCCTACTAACGCTTAGTGGTTTTTCTTAATTTGCCTCTTACTCTTTTGTTGTAGTGACACATAGTGGAGCCCATCAGCTTTCAGACATAGAGGTCATGGCTCCATGCTCACGAGATTTACACCTAATCAGCCCCAAGGGGATGTTAAACCAAATTCCCCAAACATTATTCTCAGGCCTTCCTAGCCAGTATAAAAGGGTCGAACAAGCATTTACATTGGATCATAAAAAGGAATATAAGCATGCATCTATTATACTGACCAATTAACCATTGACATGAATTTGTTAATACATCATCCATTCATGAACATAAATAAATGATCCATGTAATAACATCCCACATCAAGGAACTTATCAATCCCCTACAAATAAGATAACAACTCACAATACATTGCATTACAACGCATTACATTCCAACAAATAGATATACATTGAAATTTAATCAAGTGAATACCTTATCACATCATAAACAACATTCATATTACATAAATAAACATGGAAATTCAAGTAATCAATTATCTAAATAATTAGATGAATGGAAACTGGGGAAAGGACTTCAACTCTCACCCAACCATAAGCCAACCGCACTACAATATTTATTGTAGTTGAATGCCCCCAAGTTGGATTCAAAGTTTGAGGAGGTAGTTTCCCAAGAGTTCTCAACTACTCAACAAATGATAAGAAGAAAATTCCATTTCTTAGGTGATTTCGCAATTGTTCTCAACAACCCCCAATTGTAACACCACAGTGACTCTCCACCAATATACACAAAAACCACAAGGGTTCAAGCTAGGCACAGAGAGTATCAGTTCAGTTACGGGGAAGGAATATATATGTATAGGGGAGGTTTATCAGTTGAATTAACTACTACAGGGTTGAAAATCCCACCCATCAGGTAGTATATCAGTGGGTGCTAGCACTAGTTCTATCATCCCCAAGGATACACTTGGTGTTTATCAATCCAAACTAATACATGAGTGTCTAAGCCTAATCAGTAGTTCCCAACCCAACAACTTCGAAGTGGTTTATCATCCCTAAGGAAAGCCATTTCTCAATTTTTTATCAGAAATTAATCCCAAGTGAGTGTATCAACTTAGCTAGCACCAAAGTGCTACCATTCCAATGAACTCTCTCGGGAACACAACACATAGGCACACACATAGGCCTTAGTAAAACTATACACAAGTACAAATGAAGCCTTTGTAATCAATACATAGACACAAACCAATCCTCTGTAGAAACTCAAGGAGTATATCCCATGAGCATGGAACATAGGTTCTTAGAGAAGTCAAGCCTTTCAGAAAGACCACAACCAATTCCAGACTCCACTCTGCTTCCCTCTTCTCCTCTTTCTCAATATAGGGATGCACTTCCATCATACTCCCCCTCCAGGTCTCCTCGTTGAGACTTTTCTTCCCTGACTTACTCTTGTGTGTTGACCTATCAACAAAATCTATGAGGGTAAGCCTATAGAATTGTCCTCTCCTTAGGATGCTCATTTCCTCCATTAAATGGTTGTACAATAGGACCATTAAACCAATAGGGATTTAGGTGATAAAAATAAGTGCAAGGCTTAAGTTTTACAAGAAAACCCTCCTCCTTGGTCCTTTGAATCCATGTCTATAGAAATAACTCGAAATTCACAACTACTAATGAAATCAAGCTGAGATTAATAAACACAAATTTCTTCTACTAAATTATGTGGAAGGAAAACTAACATAGAAACATATGCAATCATTCAATCACAATGAACGCATTTTTTTACTGGGGAACCCAACTGGGAAAAACCCCTCCTCTATTTTGTATTATATCAGATGAGACAATGATTAATTACAATGACAACTTCAATCCTTGAAGCTCAACCTGTACTGCAATATTGATCTCCTGCTCTGACAAACACCTAGCCAAAATAGACCTCCAACTTCCTCCTATTTCCTTGCACAATTCTTGAGGAAATTAACTCCTAAGAATAGGGATATCTCATATTTCCTTGTACAAATCATAGAAAAAATTCTCACCTACTCTAATGCAAAACATGTACACTCAATAGTATACACTTGATAATTACAATGTGCCTTTTCCTCCACCTCAACTAGGCAATTCGAATTGCATGCATGGCTAGGGCTCTTTTTAGCAAATTGACTAGTTAACTGAGAGATCAGTGAGTTAACAACAATTACTACTACTCAACTAAACTCCCACTAACTCTATTCGTGACTAGAGCTCAGATAATTGAGTTTCACTAACTATAGCTCCACTAGATAGTTAGATCTTAGCAATCAACTCATGCACAACTCTACTTCTTGCCCACAAACTTGAGTTGGCTAACTTAACTAAGTGACTTGGCCATGTCACTCTTGCTAACTACAACTCACATCATCCTGCTGATGTGGAAATTCAAATTTCTCCATTTGACTGAGGCACAAGTCAAATGACTCCTTTTCTTGATACAATTTAACACCCCCTCTTATCAAGAAAAGGGTTTTGCACAACCCCAATCATGTTCCTCCTGAGGAATGTATTGTAACACAACTAACATTCCCTCTCACTGTTGTTGTTGCTACTACAACTGAGAAGCATCCAAAATACTAAATCAACTATCTTTGTGTTGCAACTGTCTCCCAAGATCTAGCTAAATCAATTGACACTGATCCTTCTGCTACTGAATACTGTGGGCCCTTATAGCAAGGGTAATGATCCATGATAAGAGTATACAACAATTGTTGTTTCTCCCCTATATACCCTTCCCAAATATTTACAACTCTGGGACTTAGGCTCTACATATCCCCACCTCACTCCTGGAGGTATAGTTTCATACATGGTGGAATCTTCCTCATAAATTCTGGATGTGACACCATCTCTAGTGTTTCTTCTGATCTCCTCTTGCACCAAATCATACCAAAGTCTCTCCCAATTTGGAAGATTGTCTCTTCCATTAATTGAATCCTAATAGATGTGCCGGGACTTTAGAAGACCAAGGAGTGCTAAGTTGATAAGCTCATATGGTGGCACAGTCTCTCTTACTCCTTCAAGTTCATCTATGACCTGAGTGAATCTGGATAGGTACTAAACAATAGTTTCATTTTTCTGCATTCGAATGTTCCTAAGCTTATCTTTCAATGCCAATTTCCTTACATCACTGTTGCTTTCGAATAACTCTATGAGGGTTTTTCACATTGCATAAGCAGTCTCCTTTCCATGGAAAATCAAAACCACATGGTCTTTGACTCCCTCTGGGATAATCCTCCTACCTTTCGTAGTATCTTTCTTCCACTGAGTCAACTATTGTGAATATGATGTTGTTGCTTTTGGAATATCTTTTTGTGTGCACTCCAATACTCCATTGTCATCCAACACTAGTTCCATTTTTTCCTTCCAAGCAATGAAATTTCAAGTTACCTCCAATACATACTCAAGCATCAATCCATAGAAAGACATTGTTCTTGAACTGAAGAAATTCCTGCACCACAAATCTGTTATTTGAAATTTCTTTGAGAGAAGATCAGGAATCTGGTTTCTATGTAGTTTTCAATAGCTTTGATACCATGTATAAATAATTCAAAATTTATAGTTGCTAATGAAATTAAGCTGAGATCAATAGACACAAATTTCTTTTATTAAATTCCGCGGAAGGAAAAATGACAATAGAACCACATGCAATCATAAAATCAAAATAAACACAATTTTACTAGGGAACCTAACTGGTAAAATCCCCTCCTCTGTTTTTTATTATATCATATGAGACAATGATCAATTATAATGACAAATTCAATCCGTGAAGCTCAACATGCACTGCAACATTAATCTCTTGCTCTACCTGCTTTGACCAAGACTTAGTCAAAATAGGCTTATAACTTCCTCCTATTTCCTTGCGCAATCCCTGAGGAAATTAGCTCCTAAAAAATAGGGAAATATTATATTTCCTTTTGCAAATCCAAGAGAAATTACTCACCTTCTCCAATGCAAAACATGTACACTCAATAATATACAATTGATAACTATAATGTGTCTTTGCCCCCAACTCGACTAGGAAATTCAAATTGCATGCATGATTAGGGATATTTTTAGTAAATTGACTAGTTGACTGAGAGATTAGTGAGTTAACAATAATTAATACTACTCAACTAAACTCCTATTGGCTCGATTCATTACTAGAGCTCAGATAAATGAATTTCGTTGACTATAACTCCACTAGATAGTTATATCTTAGCAATCAACTCATGCACAACTCTACTTCTTGCCCAAAAACTCGAATTGATTGAATTAACTGAGTGAATTGGCCATGTCACTCCTGCTAACTGTAACTCAAGTCATCATACTGAACTGGAAATTTGAATTTCTCCATTTGACAAAGGAAAAAGTCAAATAAAACCTTTTCTTGCTACTATTTAACAATGTCCACTTGCTCAGCTAGTCAATGTGTTTATGTTTCCACATTATTAACATGAATTACAATTCATAATAATATTACAAGAGGGATTAGCTACAGGGTTGTCACAAACCCACCCTCTAGAGGAATATTGTCTTTAATGTTCTACACCCGAACACACACTATTTAAAAGAGCTTTATATACAAAACTCTTTACATTTATTTACAGTGATATTCACATTTACTTATCCAACAAACAAAAATGGCTATGACACCCTCATTTGCTCAGCCATCTCCCATGTGGCTTTATCTTTTCCAAAGTGACTCCACTACACCTTGACCTGCTCGATTACTCGATTTTGGAGTGTGATTTGTCTATGATCTAAGATGGACAAAGGTTCCAAATGAAGCTCTCCCTCTGGTTCTACCTTTAGCG
Organism: Pinus tabuliformis; assembly: GCA_031772625.1. NCBI lineage: Eukaryota > Viridiplantae > Streptophyta > Pinopsida > Pinales > Pinaceae > Pinus > Pinus tabuliformis. The sequence continues at coordinate 946,182,814 of CM062820.1, forward strand.
CAAACCAATCAATCACATGATTAACATAGTGTACATACCTTTTGAGTAAATAAACATGGAAAACATTTTGAATGTTTACCTTACGTGGCAACGCCAAGCTATATGCCATTGGCCCGATTCTCTCTAAAAATTGAAACGTCCCATAAAATCATGGTGCCAACTTGGCAATATACCCAATTATCAGTGAGCTTTTCTTTAGTTTGATACAAAGATACACATGATCTCTATGTTTTTCTACATAGATCTTCTTCTTTCCTTGATCTATATTTAAATTTTTCTTGATGGTTGTCATTTCCTTCTCCCCTTTTTTAGCATATGAGGCTCGATATGGACCGAGTTCACTAGATCACTTGAGTTGATAGGAGTATTTCATTTCCTACCATAAAGAGCCTCAAATGGACTCATATTTAGTGAATCTTGATACTCATTGTTATAAGTGAACTACATGACTGGAAGAAGCTCATCTCACTTCCTTGGCTGGTGCATGACATACATCTTAAGCATGTCCTCCAACAATTTGTTTATTCTCTCAATATGCCCATCTATTTGTGGATGGAAGACTATACTAAAAGCCAATTTTGTCCCTAGATTAACATATAGTTCCTTCCAAAATTTAGAGGTAAACTTTGCATCCCTACTCGAGATAATTTTCTTAGGTACTCCATGTAGTTTCACTATCTCATTTATAAAAGTATGGCCAATATCACTCGCCTTATCAATGGATTTTAAAACTATAAAGTGAGCTACCTTTCTCAACTTATCTACCACCACCATTATGGCATCATGTTGCCTAGCTTTATTTGGTAGCCTAGTGATGAAATCCATGGAAATGACTTCCCACTTCCACTATGGAATTGGGATTGGTTGTAGCAATCACACTGGGTGTTTAACATTTATCAAAAACCACAGTCATTGATTAACTATCTTATAGACTTATGTTCAAATGAAGGAGATTGGGTTTTGGATTTATTTTCTAGCTCAGGTAAGTTTTATTATATAGAATTGAATTTCAATATCTTCTTTCTTAATTTATATGTCAGTATACTAATTTACTTCATTATTTCTTTTGTGCTTGATAATTGGGTACAACACTAGCATGTTACCTACAAAAAGAAAGAAATTGCATTGCCATTGAAAAAGATCCAGTACAGTGCAAATTTATTCAGCAAAGAATTAATTATCTTCAATTTCTTCGAGATGCAATGCAAGAAATTGGGTTGAAGAAAGGGGATTTTAGTGAATCACGTGTGGCAAAAAAGGCAAAGGAACCTCAACTACCATTACATGGAATAATTGGAAAGGCATACATTGGGAGGTTCGCAGACATCAAAGATCCATTAGAAGAGCAAAATGAGCAAAATGAAGCAGAAAATATTGTGGAAAAAGACAATGATGAAACTCTAAAGGATAAAGAGTTTGGATTACGTGATATTGCTGATTAAATTTAAGTTATGCTTGGAAATCAAGCTCATTTTTTGTAACTATTAATTAGTTATGCTTGTAATGTTTTGACTTTGACATTTTATGAGAAGAACAAGCATTCAATTAATGTTGTTATGTGCTCAATATTTGTATCATGTGATTTTCACTTTAATTTTTATGTGAATCATTGTTTTTTGAAAAAAACAATGATTATTACTATTTTTTGACATGAAATTCATAAAAAAAAAAAACTATTATTTAACCATTTTTTGTTAATTTTTTCCTATAAAAATTGTGATTTTGACATGTCATTTCTAGAAAAAAAAATTATCAAAATGTGTGATTTTTTAGTTATATTTATGTTCAAAATGATTATTTTTATGTCAATTGTTAAAAATTATTGTTTTTTAAAGATAATTATTTGATGTGCATTGAAAAATTAATTAACGATATATAAATATGTAGAATAACGAAACTCTAAAATATCAACCTTCTTCTTTAACTATGCAAAAAAATAAAAACCTCATTACAAAAAAAAAAGAAATTAAAAAAACAACAAGAAAATATGAAGAAGAATACCATTTCAAAAATTGTTAAATTTAGAAAATAATTATTCACATTTAACACATTAGAAGATTTAAAGTAAAAAAAAAGGTCTTTTAAAAAAAGGGCCTGATGCAGAATCAACACTTTTTAAAATCAGCCTGCAAATCACTAACATTCTAAAAACTAATGTACATAAAAAAATTAAAGTGTCAAAAACTATGCTAAAAAAAAATATGTGTATTCTGCATCACCACTTTTCAAAATTAGTTGACTCTTTTGCTACCTCAACGAAACGGGCAATCATATCAGTTCTCGTTTCAAAGTTTACATTGTTTTTCATAGAATTATTTACCTTATGCACATAATATTGATTTAATAACAAGGACAACTAATCTAGGAGTGACAAAAGTTCCTCTAAATTTCAAGGCATTCAAATGGTTACTCAAGTAACTGAAACCAAACAAGCATTTAGAATTGTCTAATGCGAATAGCTTCGTGAAGCCAAAAGAAGGTGGGATTGACATTGTGCGAGAATTCATTTCTCCAACTTTTGAGGTTCCTTGTGATCTTTCTCTAGTAGATATTTGTTTTTTTAGGCAACCATTTAGGGATTTATTTTGGCTTTTTTCTCGCATAATAGGCCAAGAAAGTACAAAAAAATGTTCTAAAATGTGCTTTCTATGTGCTTTATGAGACATACAAAATTAATTGTATTTTCAACTGGGTTGATGTCATTTATAATGAATTATCTATTTAGTTATATTATCCAAGAACAATAGATTATTTATGATGGTGTATCAGATAAGTTATCTCATGTCAAGGCATGTGTTTGATAGTTTACCCTGTAATCCTAAATTCAATTTTGATGAGGAACTAATGCAGTTTTGGTATCCTATATTGTGGAAGCACAAAACTTCTTTAATTTTTTGTTTAATTCAAGATGTGTTTGTAAGGAAAGTGTATTACATGGTAACTAGACAAGAGCCTCCTTGAATATCTACAGAGGCTAAGATTTTCCTATATGGAAAAGGAGAACATGAGGAAAGAGAAAGCAGTACGGTTATTCGATCTTATGGTTTTGACAATAGGTCATTGTTGTTGTCGAAGTTTTTTTTGGATATGTATTTTGTTGTAGAAATATGCAACCAATATCATCATTGGATACTTCCATTTGAACATAAAAAGAAAAAACAATTTATTTATTTTTCGTCTACTATTAGAAAAGTCATTATGAAGAATATGGCTCACGCTAACATTTTTTTTTAATGGAAACAATGGTTCATGGTCATTGGGTGGCTGTTGCATTCACGGGAAATTATCCACACAGATCCACCAAAGTCAACCTAATATATCAGGCTTAACCCCAAGGGCATCGAGGAGATTTGACCTCATGACCTCCCAATAGGCAAGGTACTTAGCAACGAGGGCTCGACCAATTAAGCTATCCTTTGGGGCTCTCACGCTAACATTCTTGTAAAGTCTATAGATGCTTTTAACTTAGGTGAAGTTGAAGCTATTGAAGGCTTTGATAGAGGAATAATTTTCATGGAACGCCTAAAGTCTATTAGGTACGAGAAATTGTTTCCAAGAACTAGAGAGCAGAGTGAGGAAATTAATAGGCAAAAGATCAAAAAATGCTAGTAGATGTCGAAGAGATCATTAGCACGGGAGGAAGATACAAGAAAAGACGCACAAATCCTATGGGACAATCTCCATCTTGCACACGTAGTGCTAATCCAATTTTATCTACCAGCCAAAAAAGGAAAATAAACTATTTCAAGTGAAAAATAGTTCATGATGGGTTATCAGGTGGCGGTGATGAGGAAGAGCCTCTTCATAGAGTAACTCCAAAAAGAGCACACATAACTGAATCAACTAGATCCAAGAGTCTTCTTGAAACAGGGAGCATTGAAGAGGCTATGAAAGTGGAATTTGATAGTGTTGTACTACTTGATTTAGTTAGTACTTGTTTGCAATAAAATAAGTAAATGATGGAGAAAATTACCGAAGAGGACATTACTTTTGATGACCATTTTGCCACATTTCAAGATGTAAATTATGACAGGGGTAGTAAGAGATTGAAGATTTAAAGGGTACAATTTTGAAAAAAAAAGGTTGTTGATCAAGTAGAAATGAATGTTGATCTATCTAGGGTTGTGACGTGAGGGCTAATGAAATTGCATCAAGATAGTGGTGAGGTGCTTATAGACTCTGTTATTTGATGAAAAGTAGAAAATCTAAAGCTAAAGGAAAAAGTAAAAGAGCTAGAAGATACTCTGAGCCCAAATCCTTTGTTGAAGACCCCACTAGAAATAGGTGCACCACCATTAGAAATTTCTAGTCCCGATGGATCACATAGATTTGAGAACATGTTAATCTTCTTAATGCAATGAAATCATTTATTATTAGTAATTATCTAAAAGATTGTGAATTATTGAATCTGCATGGAAAGCTTCTTTCGATCTACAACATTTAAATAAGAGAACTAAGACTTTTGTTGAGTTGGTCAAAAGTGAGCTCGAGTGAGCCCGAGGGAGACAAAGAATCCGTAGACAATGACCAAATAAATTTTAGTCATAAACCTTATTTACTGTCTGAACTAGAAAAAGATAAACAAGAGTTGTCAGATGTTGATCAGATGAGGAAGATCAAGGCTGCATGGTCTAAGAAAATTAGAAAAGGCACGTTGCAAATGGAAAAGGCACGAAATTACAAAGTAGCATTATGCACAACCGAGAAAAAAAAGAAAAAAAAAAACTTTCATTGTGTGAAGTGCACTTTCCTCATTTTCATACTCGGCATAATGACATTAAAGGTTTGGTTTTCTTTTGGAAAATGAACAAATTGACACATAACCGAGAATGGTAAATGTTGTTAACTGTAAGCTGACATCGTTGTAGTAATGGATGCGATTATTTACAACCTATAGGTTAGTTTCCATTATTAGAAAAGATTCACATTTAATTTGTTTCGTACATGGAGTAAATGGTTTCTAAATTTCGAGATTTGTTTTAAAATTATTTCCACTATTTCTCAGAAAGTTCGACTTTATTGTTCTTGAATTACTATTTATTCAAAATGTTCCATCAAATAGATTTCACACGCAGAATAGTAACTAAGCGGAAACAAAAAAGAAAAAAGAAAAAAAGCAATATTATCAATAATCACTGCGATACCAAAAATCCTGAAGCTTGCAAACTATAATCCGATTTTCCAAAAATCTGTGTCAGCTTTTCTAAAAATCATGCTAAAATTTCTATTGTTTTCTGGGTGGAATTGTGGCTTATTTATACAATGCGAATTATTTCTACAATTTCCTGTAAATGTTGACTTTGCTATTTTGAAATGCATTTATTGGGAGTGTCCTATAAAAGAGATTCCACACACAAAATAGTAACAGGTGGCTTATTTTTACCGTATCGATAAATCTATACCTAAAGGGTAGTCAAAACGTTACTGATTGACATAATATTTTAAAAGTACAAAGAAAAAATGGCTACTAGGGAAAGGAAAGAAGTTATTTTCATTCATACGATTAACTCACTTGTGCTTATTGATCAGAGCTTTCAATGGTCGATTGCATATCAGTGATATGTGAAACTGTCCACGCAAGAGAAAAATAGTGATAAGATTTGGTTTAGCGGATTAGTGAATTCTTCATGCATTCCAGAAGTATTTGATTTCACAAAATTCATTTATTTATGTGCATAGAAATTTGATTTAAAGATGAGAATAATTATGTTAGAAGCTGAAAATACTCCTATTTATTTGACTTTAGAGACATTGAGGTTCATATGCAAGTTACCGAATATAGATATAGGCTTAAATTTGTGAAAAGAAAATAGTTTTCAGAGTCATAGGCAAGTGGCTCGAAGATCATTCAAGAGTTCATTTCACCAACTTCTAAGATCTCTTCTGATATTTCCTTTCTAGATATTAATTTGTTAAGACAATTGTTTAGAGACTTCAGTTGATTGTGTGTCCCTCTAATGGGCGAAGAAACTATGGTTAGTGTCCCAATATCTATTCTCTATGTGCTCCATTATTCATATAAAAAAATTGTGTATTTTCATGGGTTGATCTTATTTCAAATGAATTGGATTTTCAATTAGTGAATTTGTTCAAAAGCGGTAGATTCTTCATGATGGTGTATTTGATAACAACCCTCGTCTCAAGTCATGTCTTTGATGACTTGCCGCATAACCCTAACTTCAATTTTAATGAAGAACCAATGTAGTTATGTTATCCCATATTGTGGAGGTAGGAAGCTACTTCAATTTTTTGTCTAATTCAAGATATTTTTGTAAAGCAAGTTATTTACATGATAACTAGATAAGAGCCCCATCGAATATTTGGCGAAGCGCAATTTTTCCTCTGGGTAAAGGGATACATGAAGAAAGAGGAAATAATACGATTATTCGATTTTATAGGTTTCGAGGTAAAACACTATTACTTCCAAGAATTGTTATACATAGGTATTTTGTTGCTGAAGACTATAGACAATACTACGATTTACAAGTTATATTTGAACATAAAAAGAAAAAGACTATTTATTTCTTTTCCATTTACCATTAGAGAAGTAACTGTGAAGAATGGAATCCACCATGCAGAGCTTGTGAGGTCTTTGCATTGCTTTAATTTAAAACAAGAAGAAGCATCATAAGACATTGATATAAAAGACCTATTTATCGCACATCTAGGTGAAATCAAATACGAGGGCTTGTTGACAAGACTTGCAAATGAAAGCGAAAAGAGTCACAGTGCTCCAAGAAATAATCAAGAACTGAATTTGGGTACTATAGAAATTGTTGAAGAAGTGAGTATCGACACTGAAATAAAGTGTAAGCAAAGAGGCAGAAATCCCTCGCAATCTTCCACTTTGCACATTCAGAACTAGTCTAACTTCATCTCCTAGTGAAAGAAAACGAAAAGTTACTAAAAGTGCAAGGTTGATTCACGATCAGCTATTAGCTCGTGAGGATGACAAGGAGCCTCATTAGACATTTATTCCAGACAAAATGCACATCATTGAATTGGAAAAATCCAAAAGTCCCTTGAAAACAAGAAGCAATGAAGAAATTGTCAACGTGGAAATTGAAAGCGGTCTATAACCTAATTGGGTCAATACTTCTTTGAATGAAAAACATAAGATAATGGAGCAAATTGTCAAAGAATTTTCTAGTTTCGATGATCACTCTGTCACTTTTCAAGATGCAAACTATAACAGGGAAAGTAAAACATCAAAAATTAAAAAAGTAAGGGTGCATAATAAGAAAGTTATTGATAAAGTAGAGGAGAATGTTGATATGTCTGGAATTGCAACCAACAATCTTATGGCATTCTATAAAGCTAGTGGGAATGCACTTGTAGTGTCTATTGAGCAACCAGAAGTAGATAACCTTGTACTGAAAGAAACAATAAAAAAGTTAGAAAACGTTTTAAATCTAGGCCCTTTATTAATGACTCCACTTGCAATACAAACATTTCTATCTACAATTGCCACTACTAGCACATCTCATGGATCTATTAAAGCTCTGAAACTCATTAATGTAGTCAAATGTCATATTGTCACTAATATATGCCAGAGGTTAGAAATCATTGAACATGCATGGCAAGTGGTTTCTAATCTATTATGGTTAGCACATGAAATCAACTCATTTGTCGATTTGGTGAGAAATAATATTAATGAAAACAAGCATTTTGTTAACAATGACTTGCTTTTAGTCAAAGGCTTGGATTGTTGTCTGATCTCGACAAAAAAAATAGAGAACTTCCAAATGTTAATCAAATGATGCAAATCAAAGTTGGATGGTCCAAAAGAATCAGTACATTATAAAACATTATTTCTGAATGGAAGGCATAAAGAATAGAAGAAACGATGCATTTCTAGAGGTGATGCAAATTGTTCAAGATCTAGATGACCCATGCATCATATGGAATTATGAATTGATCACAAAAGATACACTAACATTTGAATTGCAAACGCTGAAAGAGTCAATGGAAAAATAGTTTGATGATATAATTAATTTTACTAAAGAAGAAAATAAGAAAGGATGGTTGAATTTGTTAGTATTAACGACAAGAAGTATGTCTTAGTTGCTCAATTACAAGAAGAGGCCATGGAGACCAAAAAGAAGATATTCAATCAACATGTTAGGCTAGAGATTACAATCGATTGAATAAAATATTGCATTAAAGCTACGTTGAAGACATTGGTTCGATAGGTCATGGATGCATAAGACAAATGATAGTGAAGCAATTAGCATATATGTTTACACATATTGTAAGTGTCCTTAAATATTCACATATTCATTTTTTGTTTACTAATATTTACTCATCAAGATTTGTTAATTCTATTAATGTCGCCTAGCCTAGTTGCTCAATGCATTTCCTTATTTTCTTTTCTGGTTTCCTTTTTCAATATTATGGCTCACGAGAGTCAAATCCTAGTTGCCATTGGGACAAACACATTTACTTTTTTGGAATGTAGCAGCTCTTAGTTAGAGAGAAGATGTGAGAATAACATAGTGATTGAGCTAATGAACTGAGCCATTGAGCATTTTCATTACTATATAAGTGATTCCCGTTGAGAATCAGAGTTCGTAATGTTTTGAATTAGAGTTCAAATGTGTATATGTTTAACTTATATATTGATTCATTTTATAATCAATAATGATAATTTTTTGGGTGTGTGGTATTGATAAACCATGGTATTGGACCATAGTATTGTAACAAACTCTATTTGTAAATCAATATCCTTAGTAAAGTGGGGGTAAATCTCCATAAATAATAATTTTGTTCCATGTTTTTTCAAATGTGTATATGTTTAACCTATATATTCATTCCTTTAATAATAATAATAATAACGACGACAATTTAATATAAAGTTATAACTTTAGCTAGTTTTATAATTTAGTTAGTTTTATAATTTTGTAAAGTTATAATTTAGTTAGTTTTAGTTTTATAATTTTAACAATTGAGATGTATTATACAATAAATGCTTTGAGGTTTATTATGGTTGCACTAATATTAATAACACCGGCCTAGATCCATCTTATCTTTGGATCTACCAAGTGCCTAGATGAATCAAATCTCTCTTAATTTATATGATTGCACTAATTTTAATAACACAAGCCTAGATTCATCTTATCTCTAGACCTACCAAGCCCCGTGAAGATCAAATCTCTTTTCACTCTAAAAGAGCTTTGCAGGAGATTTGATCCCTCTCAGCGCTTGCTAGATCCAAAAGTAAGATGGATCTAGGATGGTTTAATTTCTCCCTTTAAATAGGTTTCATTCCACACAAATACCTTAGATCAATACCATGAATACTCAATACCATGGATTATTTTTATTTTTTTATAAGGTTACTTTTAATTTTTAATTTTATTTCATTTTGAAAATGCATTACATTACATTAATCTTTTTTTTTAATTTATTTTTTTTGGATTTTATTATATTTTTCATTTTATATAATTTGATTTATTTAAAATGTTAAACATTACATTACAACATTGCTACCATATTAAATTGAAAAATATTTCTTGACATAATAACATTTTACCTTAAAAACTCCACATAATAAATTTATTTGTCGCTCTTAATTCTAGAGATGCTTGAGCAGGCCTTCGTTCACATAATCACATTGTCATAGTAAGGATGGAGGTATAGGCATCTTGTTGGAGTCTTGGATCCCGTCTTCAGTACCGGTGGTCTCAGGATGTCTTGATCATAGGTTGAACTATGAGTTTTTGATATATGTGGCTTGTCGATTGTTGCATAATTTTGAGGAGGTTGCTAGTTCCATATCAAAAAAATTCAGTGAAATAAGTTCCCGGGTGAGCACACAGGAAAGGTGAGTAGGATAAGACCCAGCTAGTCCACGCTCCTTTCATTTCTCTCTGGATGGTTTCCTCCTCCTTCTAGACCACCCTTCTCCTTCTTCATGTTGACATTCTAGGCTATTTACCCCTATCCCAAGTAATATTCCCTATGCCCCAAGAGCCTTAACGAATTGACAAATGAGTAATGGTGGACTTTAGATCCCCTTCCCATGCTTTTGTTTTTACAATTGTGGGCCCAAATTACTCTATATACTTAATATCTCCCCCACCCCACCAGCGCTAGGAACCAAGCTGACCAATTTTGCTAGATCTTAATCGAACTTCTACCCTTCAAGGTCTCGCAAGCTAACCATAATAAGAGAGGTCTGAGATTGGTTTGGTCAATACTTTGACTCTGGCACCTTTGAGTTTCCTAGTTGCATAAAAATTCCTAACACTATTTCCGAGCTAGCGAAAAGAATAACAACCTCGAAAGCACAAAGAGCATGGGTGATCATTTTACAAACCTCCATGGTTTTGTCATAGTAATGACCACCGGGTTGTTGTTTTATGAAATCCATCAGTATGGAATTCGACATCATTAAGATTTCGAGTCTCCCTTCACGTCAATCGAACATACTTTCATAATAAATTCACAAGGTTGAAACTGGGTGAGGTTCCCACACCTTCTCAATAACTTAGCATTGTTCATTATCATTTTAATTTTTATTTTCTTTCATTTCTTTTCTTAAAAAAAACATATACATGCTCATGTTGCTACTGATGAATCTGGGAAGATAATCTCGATACATTACATTACAAGAGGCATATGTTACAACTCTTGAATCGAAACTAGGTAGGGACAATGAAAAAAAATTGACCCCACCACTCGACCAACAAGACACCGACGGTCATCACCTGTATCATATTGTGAGCTATGAGGTGTAGAGATGGGTGGCATATTATGTAGAGTGACTTATGTACAATATTATTTTCTTGTTTTCTTCTAACACTATGTTTTATTTTAGATGTTAAATATTAAATACCATCTACTCAAGTTAGTTATGGAGATGGCCGCCAAGAAGGCTGGTATGCATGGAGACGGCTAGGTAATCAATTGAAATCCTAACCAGGTGGGGCAGGCAAGTGATCCTTTAGGGTGCCAAGCCACTGGTATGCATGGAGATGGCTAGGTGATGGAGTGAAATACTAGCTAGGTAGGTTGACAACTGGAGAGTGAAGGTGCCTAGCCTGAGAGTAGTTGTCTAGGGTCATTTTTGTGTGGATTGATGATGTTCTAATATTGGAACATTGGTTTTCAATTCTATAGAGAATGGAAGAGGTAAACCCAACATGGACCCTGGATGACATGGATTTGGCTAAGGTCCAACTTGGAAAATATGACGTGTATGGTAAGGAGAATCTTCGAGATATGAAGTCTCGACCTAGATGCAATGTAGTGAAGGTTGATGGGATGGGTGATAGTGTAGGCCCTAGTCCAAAGGTGACAACTAGTGTTTGTGTGACACCTAATAAGGAAAACACTAACATTAATACAAACCCTTAAGGGAAAGAAGGGTTTGTAGAGAAAGTGCCCATTGTGGTTGGTGATAGGGTAGACAGTGGGTTTCCTCTATGTAAAGAGGCATTTTGTTGCCCAAATTCAAAGGGTCATAGAAAGTTGAAGGCTTGGAAGGCCATTGCAGCCAACAAAGAGTTGATGCTCGGTAAAGATGTGAATATGAGGAGAGTGGGAAGTCTGTCAGAGAGGGATTTAGTCAGTCATTTGGAGTATTTGGCTATCAGTAGGGAAGAGTTTTATTCTTGGTTGGAGGAAATTTGGAAGCCTTTCATAGGATACATGTCTAGGTTAAATGTGCTAATTAATGGTTGGTGCAGCTTCCATTTTTTAGAAGTCTATGATAAGGAAAAAATTCTATGTTATCCTTGGGCTTTAGGTAGAGGGATTGTATGGTTGCAGAGTTGGACCATTTCATTCAACCTTTTTAAGGAAAAGACGAAGAGAAATTTTCTCTAACTAAAATTTTCGGGTCTACCCCTCGAGCTATGGACAAAAAACATCTTGTGGAAATCACTAATAACTTGGGAAGATTTGTGTTCTTTGACGAGAATTCGTTGCATGTGACTCACAAAAGGATTGGATGGGTGCTCGTCAAAATGGATGTAAGTGAGGGTTTTCCTAAATATTTGGTCATCCATTGGGGTGATAGGATATATGTTCAAAGACTTGATTACTAGTGTATACCATTTTGTTGTTTGTTGTGTCATAGGAGGCCAATTATGAGATTCCTGTGACTTAGCCATAAATTCTAGTGACGAGGATTTGTTTATGAGTATAGAAAAAGATGAAGTGTCATCTATTGAAGGGTTGGTGAATATGGATGATGTTTTTTGGGATCAATCTATGGAGGTTGGGAATGTTTTGATGCTAAAGTAGATTGGAGAGTCGGAGAGGGTCATCGTCGTTAATTTTGAACACAAGCATTGGAGAATGATTCATTATCTGAGTCGAGGTTTGTGAGTCATCAAGCCAAAAGAATTAAGGAATATTTATCAAATATAATGGGTAAGTTGATATCAACAAACCCCTCTTTCTTTAATTCTTTTACTAAATTAGAGTTGAAGTTGTTATAAGAGGTTGATTATAGTGTATAGTCTAGCCCTGTGGGTACATCAGTTGAGACTTGTCTTTAGCCCTTGGTGGTACAAGGGTCTGTAAAACATGTTTTAAAATTCATTAGTATGCATGTTTCCACTCCTTTTAGTCTTGAGTCTCTGGACCTAGTAGGTGGTACTTCAGTAGGGTAGGTGGGGAATACTATAGATAGTGCCATGATATGTGGTGATGGGTTGAAAATTTGTTTTGAAGATTTTTTAAATACGAATAAAGATATTAAGATTTTACATCTTCTTAGGGTTTAGGGGGATAAAGCGAAATATCATTCTGTTCATCTTTCTTAGGGCTCACATTCTCTTGATGATGGAGGAGGGGTCGACAAATTTCATGGAGAACCTTTGCAGATTTTTTTGTAGTGAGGGGGTGGATGAAACACAGATTTCACCATTCTTTAGTAGACATAATGTGACCATAAGGAAAAGAAATGGGGGAAAGTATAAAAAATATTTAATGGGAGTGGTTGAAGGAGGTTTGTTCACTGAGGAAGGATCTAGGTCAATTACAAGTTTATGAGATCATAAGTTTAGGGAGACACCATCTAAGGCACTTAGAGCAAAGAAGCCTCTTAACATGGGTTTAAAATGATATTTTTGTATTTAAACATAAGAGGAGTGGGGGGCAACTTCAAAGTGAATGCTCTCAAGAGATTGATTGAGGTTAATAAACCATTTGTTGTGCTACTACAAGAAACCATGGTTATTGGTGAGAACGCTCTAGATTTTTTTCGGAAAATTTATACATCGTGGAAAATGTGTACTTTTGATGTGATTGGACTTCCTCGGGGGTTTTGGCTGCATGGGACCCTTTAGTGACTGAGTTTTTTCCATATATGACTTGTGCAAGTATTTTTCTTGAAGGTTTTATTAGAGGATTTCCTGTGCCCTTAAAATCATAAATGTAGTGGGCCTTATAGTGAAGAGTCTCCTTCTGGTCAAATGTTGAGAAGTGTGGCAAGAAAGCCTCAATTTGACTTTGCCTTGGCCAAATTGAGAAAATTCGGAATTCCACATCAGCAAACAACTTGGAGGCAGTTAACTTGTGTGGCATGTCTCTTGTCACTCATTTAGCTCAGTAAATTCGGGTTAGAGGGCTTGGAGTTTAATTAAGCATGTGTGATTGCTAAATTTTAGTAATCCAGGTCATTTATTTCCAGTGTTCAATTAAACTAGTTCTAACAGTTGAAGGAACTAGTGGAAGGTCAGTTGTGCAGTGGGACAACATTCTAACTTAGTGATCATCCAGTTAACTGATCAATCAGCCTAAAATAACTAGTGCATGCAGAGAATTTGAGTTCCCAGTTGTGGTGGAGATTCCAAGGCAGTGTAACAAGTAGTTGTAAACTAGTTTGAGTGTACATGTGTTGCATGCAGTCATATGATCAAACCTTGGGAATTACACAATCAATTGGAGGAAAATTCCTAAAAAATAGGGGTTAATTCCTCAGGATTTGTGCAAGGAAATAGGGGCTCAAGCAGAGGCAAAAATTGACTAAGTCTAGGTTAGAGCTATTCTCATTGAGCAGAGAGATAGGTTATTCACTTGCAGGTTGTGCTCAATGTGGGAAAGCAATTGTAATACATCTCTATTCATCTGATTAATGAAAAGAGGCTTGAGGGGTTTTTCCCAGTTGGGTTCCCCTAGAAAAAATATTGTGCATGTGTGTTATTTCTTATTGCATGTTTGAGATTGTTGTTCTAAATTATGAATTGAATTCCATAGATTAGTAGAGTAGAATTGTGTCTCTTGATTTAGATTAAAATTTCTTGAGCAGTTGCAATTCTATCACCATATTTTCTACATGAAATATTGTGGATAGTGTAATTTTGAAGGACCCCTCAACCATTTTGGAAGGTGACCTAAATTTAACCCTTTCTATTAGGTAGATTTGGGGGGAGATAGTTAGGGTTGATCCCTATTCTGATTTTCTTCAACAACTCTTCAAGGATGCTAATTTGAATGATATAGTACCAAATGTTGTTGTCCCTACTTAGAGGAATAGGAGAAATGATGGTTCCTATGTTTCCAAAAGATTGGATAGGTTTCTAATTTCAAAGGTTCTTTATGAAAAAGTGGGGGTTTTTAGATCCTGGATTTCAAATGTGGGCATATCTAATAATCCCTAGTTTTCTTTTAGATGAGTCTAGAGGAACCTAAACTAAATTATTCTTTTAAATTTAATCACATTTGGCTTAAATATGAATCCTTCCAAGTGTTGGTTACATGTTTTCGGAAAAATTATGTGGTGTCGATTGACTTGGAGAAATTGGACTCTTTGGTTGCAAAATTGAAAGCCCTTAGAAAAGTTGTGGTTGATTGGGAAAGGAAAAAAAAAAAAAAATTGAAACAAGAACTGGTTGAGATTGAATAAAATTATGAAGCAATGATGCTGAAAGGTGTCAGTGGAGTTTTTACTGAAGAATAGAAACGACTATTGGGCTTTTTAGATTCAAGGAAAGAGGTTATTTTGAATTTTGAAGAAGAATCTTGGAGGTTTAAGAGCAGAGCTTTTTGGCTGAAGGTGGGTGATGATAATACTATTTTTTTCATAAATATTTCTACCACAGAATAAATGCCAATGCTACGTAGGATCTCTTGGGACAAGATGACTCACATTTACTACAACAGAAAAATCTAAAAGAAATTTCTTTTGAAAACTTTAACAATCACTTCAGGGAATTAGGAGAAAATAATATATTTTCTCAATTACAAGTGGTTTAGAACTATCCTTGATTTTTCTCTAACGAGGAGTCCAAGAAGATTGGAGATATTTTTACAATGGGTGAGGTGGAAGGTATGTTGAAATTCTCTGCAAAAGATAAGAGTCTAGGTCCAGATGGTTCGACAGTGGAGCTCTTTCTAGATTTTTTTTATTTAATGGGGGAAGAGATAGTGGCAGTCGTGGAAGAATCTAGATTGAAAGGAATTGTTTATGGGGCTTTGAATGCCACTTTTATAGCATTAATTCCTAAAATTTCAAACCCTGAGTCATTTGATGATTTTAGATTGATTTCTCTTTGTAATATAGTCTAAAAAATCATTACCAAGGTAATTTCTAACAAGTTGAGGGAGAAGTTAGCTGAAGTTATATCTCTAGAGCAATTTGGATTTTAAAAAACAAACAAATACATGATGCTACAGGTGTTGCAAAGGAGGGGCTCCACTCTATCAAAGTGAAGAAATTGGAAGCACTTGTGTTGAAAATTTATTTGGTGAAAGCCTATGACAAGATCAGTTGGTCTTTTTTGAGATTGGTTATGTTGCAGATAGGCCTGGATTTAGCTGTTACATATTGGATAATGGGTTGTGTTTCTACAACATGTTTCTTTGTGCTTATAAATGGAGCACCTACAAGATTTTTTTAAAGCTCTAGAGGCTTAAGTTATGGATGCCCCTTATCCCCAATCCTCTTTCTTATGTGTGATAGGTCTTAGTAGATTGATATTTAAGGAAAAAGTTGAAAGGGGAATTTAAGGGTATTGAATTTTCTAAAAATCAATTACTGACACATCTACTTTTTGTTGATGATGTGCTACTATTTGGTAGATGGGATATTACTGAGTGGATTTCTTTCAAAAGAGTGTTAACTCTCTTTTTTGAGGCCTTGAGTATGGTTATTAGCTATCAGAAGTCTTGTTTTATTCTACAAGGGGTGCAAACTTCTATTCTCAATAAAATTCTCCTGTCATTTTCTTTTAAGGTCAAAAAGTTAGAAAAATGTTTTAAATACCTGGGATATTTTTTGAAACCGAATAATTATGTCATCGAGGATTGTGGGTGGTTATTGAAGAAGACAGAGACAAAGATTGATCATTGGATGGTGAAGTGGTTGTCATTAGGGGGCACTTGGTTCTTGTTAAATCTATTTTAGAAAGTGTTCGGGTTTATTAGCTTACACTTTATAAAGTTTGTTGCTTCATTCTACAGAAGGTAAGATGAAGAATGATAAGTTTTCTTTGGACCAGGAGGAAGAGTAAAGAAGGAGTACATTTATCGAAGTGGGAATCTATTTTTGTTCCAAAAATCAAAGGGGGTTGGGGGATGAAACCCTTGTCTTGGTTTGGAGAAGCTTTAGCCCTTAAAAGTTTATGGAGAGGTTTGTTTAGTCCTAGTTTGTGACCTCGAATTATCTAGCACAAATGTCTCTGGGGGATGACTGTTATTTATTGGATAAGGGGGGTGGTAAGGTTGGAAACAATTCTTTGAGGATATGGAAAAGTTTGTGTTATTCTTTCAAATGGTTGAAACAATGGGCTTTCTGATAGGTTGGAAATGGTCAGAAAATGTTAATATGTAGGGATCCTTTCATTAGTAGTAATGGCATATTTGTATTATCCAATAGCTTGTTGATGTTGTTGGAATAAGAAGGTATTCATACTTTGCCACAAGTCAGGAAAGAGGGACAACATGGTACAAATTCATATTGGTTATCAGAGATTGATTTAGGATTAGATAGAGAGTAGGCTGCAGAATGGAAAATATATGTTCAGAGTTTATGTAATGTATGTAGAATCAGAGTCACAAATGTGGAGGATAGATTGAAGTGGAGTTGGAATACTAAGGAAGGAGTTGTCCAGGTAAAAGATGCATATGAAGCCATTTCTTACTCAATTGTATGTTTTATACAAAAATGGTGGCATAAGAGGATTTGGAAATAGAGCCTTCCTTTAAAGCTCAAATGTTTTTGTTGGTTGTTGTTCGAAAATAAAGTTTTAACTTGGGATAATATCAACAAGTGGGATTTTTCCATGCCAGGTATTTGTTCTCTCTGTGGTTCGGGGGGGGGGAATCTATTTCCTGTCTTTTTATCAGTTGTAGCTTTGCATTAGGTGTTTGGGCAAGCCTAGCTAGAAGATTTAAATTTTCCAGCTCTTTGAGTGTGATACACTTTTGAACATAATCTTTACAGGTTGATATCTTTTGAACCTATTCATAAAGAGTTATTTGTCATTATTTCTTGGGGAATTCAGAGGAACCAAAATTTATGCATATTTGAAACTTTGAAGATGTCAATTGAGGTGGTTTGTAGTAAGATTTATGGATTTTGTATGGAATTTAATAAGAAAAATAAAATAGGGAGACCAAGAATTATTAAAAGTCCAATTCTCATTGGTCATTATGATATTGGATACTTCTATGGAGCATCACAAAATGTAAGTTGTGGGGTCAGAGCGGTGATTAAATTCACATCTTCTCAGGTTTTTATTCTATGGATGGGATGTGTTGATGGGAATAATATAAATGCTAAATTAATGGCAATTTGGCTGCTATTGCATTTTTCAGTCTTAAAGGACGTAAATTTCTTATAGATTTTTGGAGATTCAAATGTGGTAATTGATTGGCTATTAGGTGTTTCAAGGTTGCAGGTACTTTGTTTAGAACATTGGAAACATAGGATTCAGGAGTTTAAATCTTCTTTTCAAGTTTTATCTTTTGATCATATTGATAGGGAGTTGAATGATAATTTGTCCAAGAAAGTAGTTGGATCTCAAGAAGGCTTGATCTTGTTTGAGGAATATAAGGATGTTGTACTATTCAACAATGGAAGTTTATAGGGTTACTAATATTCAATGTCCTATTTTGATAATTAAACTTTATGTGTCAGATGACTATAATATTATTTATGGTATTATGTTTTACTTTATGAACGGATGACAATGATGCTATTAATGTTTAACTTTTTTTATAGTTTTTCAAAGATCATGATTAGTTTATAATTGTCGAAGGCTTCTTATTTCAACTTAAGGTGGATGAGGATATGTTGATTTTTTTTTAATTGAGGGCCTAGATTGATTTTCAAGGAAATATGCTCAGCATATGCTTAGTCTTAATGCTTATCAACGACTATAGTGTATTAAAAAGTTTGTTAGGTTGCATTGACTTTTAATAAATTTAAAAAATTAGATTCGTGCTCCTTGCCCACCAATTTCCTAGGGATTTGAGATTATTCCAATTCTAATAAGTTCCTCATTATTATTTATAATATTCATTTATATATAAGCAAATTTTATTTAGCAAAATGGTCCATTACTTTTAATAAATTTAAAAAATTATATTCGTGCCACGTGGCTCCCCACCCACCAATTTCCTAAGGATTTGAGATTATTCCAATTCTAATAAGTTCCTCATTATTATTTATAACATTAATTTATAATTCCTTTTTTTTCTTAAGTTAAAGTTGACCCATAACCTTTTTATACATGGTTAATCAAGTAAATGTGTGCATTAGTAAGACATTCTTCGTGTTGCAATAGTTTTTTTGGTTATATTTATGAAGCCTTCGGCTATATCAACCACATTAATATTTTTAATGTGGTTGTACTAATGTTATTATAATTGATCTATGCATGCATGCAATTTGCCTATGATTCATCTTATGAATAACGAGTTGAATTTTTTTTGCATGTTGAAAAAATTTAGATGTTAAATATTAAATACCATATAATAAATGAATGGAATAAAAAAGGTAATAAATCAATTATTATTGCACCGAGATGGCTCTATAGCCCAGTATGGGGTAGATTTTTTTGCATGTTGAAAAAATTTAGATGTTAAATAATAAATACCATATAATAAATGAATGGAATAAAAAAGGGAATAAATCAATTATTATTGCACGAGAGGGCTCTAAATGTTTAACATTTAACATTTAACAAATTTAATCTAATGTCAATGTCGGCCCAGTATAAAGGTATATGTGTAGGCATAAATGTTTAACATTTAACATTTATATGTGGGCTAAAAAAAAAAAAAAAAAACATTAAAAGTAACGAAAACAAAAGTTAAAAGTAATATAAAGCCCAATGCATATGCCTGTAAACATTTAAATGTTGACTCAATTAATAATAAAAATGTAATGTTAAATTCAATTTGTTATATTTTGATTTTGTTATTAACTTGTGAATAGGCTTTGTTACCATACCATGGACCAATACCATGGCTTATCAATACCACATGCCCAAAAACCATAACTTATTTCACAACCAAAATATTTTATAACAATATGACATGATTCTTAACCATGGATATTCACGGCCACTTTACCGTGGATATTATTAACATGTAAATAGGTTTTGTTACAATACCATGGTTTATCAATACCACATGCCAAAAAAACATAACTTATTTCACAATCAAAATATTTTATAATATTTTAATATTTAATATAATTTTTATAACATTTTTTAATTAAATCTAAAAAAGAAAAAACAAATTGACTACAATAATAGAGGAAAGATAGTGCATGATTGTTTTATATTTTTCATCATTGTATTTTCTTTGATATGATTGATCCAAAATATAGGTTTAATATTTTACAACCAATTGAGTTTTTTTAATTTAGATACTCTCTCAAATAGAATATCATGGAATCAAATTTAAGAGAGCGAGAGGGAGGGAGGGAGATAGTTCCCTTTCTGGACATTCTCCTTTCGAGGATGGATGACGGTTCCATTTGTCACCAAGTCTTTCGGAAAAAGACTCACACGGAACAGTATCTCCATGCCAGTTCTCATCATTTCTCGGCTCAGAAATTTGGGGTTCTCAGCACTCTTGCTACCCCTGCTCTAAGAGTCTCTGATGATAGCCACCTCGAACAGGAGAAATCCCATCTTCTTGAAGTTTTCAGAAATAATGGGTATAGCAGATCTCAAAGCCTCAAGGCCTTTCACAAGGCAAGAAAAGCGCCTAGAGTTAAATCTTCTCGTGACGATCCTATCTCTAAGGTTCATCTTCCATATATCCAAGGAACCATAGATAGGATTTCCCATATCCTCAAGAAGATTAATGTATCTTCTTCATTCAAGCCTCTCAATACCATTAAAAATTCTCTTAGATCTGTTAAAGACCCTATTGACCCTAAGGACTCGAAAGGGGTCTACCTTGTTCCCTGCTCCTGTGGTATCCCCTACATTGGAGAAACAGGTAGATCTATTAAACAGAGGATCAATGAGCATGTAGCAGACATCAGACACAATCGCTCTTGCTCATCAGCCTTAGCTGAGCATGCAGAAAAATCAAAGCACCATGTCTGCATTGAAGAATCCAAAGTTATCGCTAAGATAGATCATTTCCACCACAAGAAGCTTAGGGAGGCGATTGAGATCGAAAGGCACACCAGAAATCTTAATAGGGATGATAGTTGGAAATTGAGTAAGAGCTGGATTCCATCTCTCTCATCATAACTCATCATTCTTTTTTATCCTTTCTCCTCTTCTTTTCTTTTTGGTTTATTTTCTCCTGTTTCTGCCTAGTTCCCCTTTTTTATCTTATATATATATATATATATATATATATTCTGTCTTGAACCCCTATTTTTATCTTTATTATTATAAAAAAAAATTCTATTTTTATATCCTTTTATTTTCTATTTTTATTTATTTGTTTATGAATTATTATATATATAGTCTTGATCCACTATTTTATTTTTATTATTTTCAAAAAATTTCTATTTTATATTCTATATATATATATATATATATCACATTATAAAAAAAAATCGGTTTTCCTTTGACTACTTGTTTTAATTTATCTTAGATTCCTTTTTGATGGATTTAAGTTCCCCTCTATCAGATAATGATATTATTATTAAATAATCTGAAATTAATGTTGTTAATAGTTATTGAATTATTTTGGATTAAATATATTTTCCTAACAACAAGTTTTCTAATATGAATAAGTCAACCCATAATAAACAAGATGTTTTCTACATCAATCGATAATATTGAATTACTATTTTTATTTAGCAGCTATTTTTAACTAAATATAGAATATTTTTCCTTACCTCTAATCCCTAAATAATTAATTTATTTACCTTCTAACTTATCCACCAACAACTAATTTTTAATGGCTAACTCTGGGAAATGCTGCATCCTTACTATTTATTCCTTCTGATCAATGGATTTCTCACCTTCTCTGAGGATGAACCACATTAGTTGGTTTGAAACATCGACCAAATCCTAACAATGTGATTAATCCAAAAGACTTACTTCTACATTATGGATCACAAAAGTCTTAGATCTAACATTATCATCACATGTCAGAATCAAATCATTGACATATAAAACAATAATCAACAATTTACCTTCAACCACAATATGGTAAAGTTTTGCATCTACTTCACTTTTGGTGAAGCCCAATCCGGTGAAATAGTTATCAATCCTAGTGTACCAAGCACAGGGTGCTTGTTTCAGTCCATACAATGCTTGCTTGAGTCTGCACACATGCGACTCTCTGTTGAAGGTCTCAAATCCTTCAGGCTTCTCAATATACACCTCTTCCTCAATCATGCCATTGAGGAATGTTGTCTTTACATCCATCTAATGTATCTTCCATCCCATCTATGCTAACAATGCTAGAATGGACCTGATTTATGAGTACCTTGCAATAGGAGCAAAAGTCTCATCATAATCAATCCCCTCCACCTAAGAAAACCCTATGGCCACAAACCTGGCCTTGTGTTTCTCCACACTACCATCTATTGCTTTCTTTACCTTGTAAAGCCATCTGGAACTCACCACTGACTTGTTCGTCGGTCTTGGGACCACATCCAGAACACTGTTCTTGATGATGGAGTCATACTCCTCAACCATGGCATCGACCCAAATCAGTTTTTGCACTGCTTCCTCAAAAGAGGATGGCTCAGTCTCATCACATCTACTCATAAGAGCCATGTGTCTAGTGTACCTCTATGGTGACCTCCTCTACCCACACTGTGATGTGGGTGCTCCCACATTCTCTCTAGCATCATGAAATAACTTGTCAGCCTCTCTAGTGCACTTTCTCCCATCTCTGGAAGGCTTTGCATAACTGGGTGTCTCCACTCCCTGAACCTCTGCATGTGGTTGTTCCACATCAATCTGAGGTTCCTCCTTATGATCTAAAAGCTCCTCAACCGCATGTAATTGAACCTCCCTCTCAAGGGAATATCTCATGCCCTTCTCTTCATCAAATTTTGCATCCCTGCGAACAACTGTCATCTTGTTGGTTGCCAGGTACACCCAATATTTGTGAGGTGTATCAGTGTACCCTAAAAATATCCCCAACTCCGTTATTGGCTCAAGCTTCTTCCATTCATATTTGGTTACATGGTAGCAGATTGATGAACCAAAAATCATGAAGTGACCCACATATGGTCTCTTCCCTGAAAAAGCCTCTTTCGATGTACTTATACCAAGAATTTGACGAGGGGTTTTGTTCTACAAATAAACAACTGTGTTGCATGCCTCGGCCTATAAGTAGTGGTAGGCCCTAATCATGCAACATCGCCCATGTTGCCCCTACTATGCTTCTAATCTTCCTTTCATCCACCCCATTCTTATGTGGGTTATGAGGTGTTGTCAACTCTCGTCGAATGCCTTTTGCCGCACAAAAGTTTTTTAAACTCATTCGACACATACCTTCCACTATTATCACTCTTGAGAGATTTAACTTTTTTGCCAGTATCTTTCTTGACCAATTATTTAAATTCACAAAACTTTGCAAAAGTATAATATTTCTTCTGCATGAAGAAGATCCAACATTTACGAGAAAAATCATCAACAAATATAACATAATACCTGTGTTTGGTCATGGATGTTGTCGAGAATGGTCCACACACATCTGAATGGACTCGATCGAGGATTGCTTGTGCTCGACTATCTTTGTCATGAAAGGAATCCTTGGTGTAATTTCCCAATGTACACCCTTTGCATGTGTCAACTTGCTCAAGTGTACCCTTGGGAAGACCGATAGAAATTTGTTGCATGATTTTCAAAGCGCCATGATGCAAGTGACCCAACCTCCTGTGCCACAACTCACCGATGTCTTGGCTCTACACCTTCTATGCTTTCATGCTTAAGGTAGCACAATATTCTACCTCTAACTTGTAGAGATTCTTCACTCGAACCCCTATCCTCTTCACTTGTCTCATGGCTATGTGACGAAGGAACACCTTTCCCTTACTAAAGATCACATCATAGCCTCTATCCTCCAACATGGAAACAAATACCAAGTTCTTCTTTAAACCAGGAACATACATAACATCTCGCAAAGTGAGGGGATAACCCGACTCCCTCTGAAAGGTAACTGTACCAAGCCCGGTAGCACTATACCTCCCATCATCACCCATCTTGATATGCATCTGGAGATCCTTCTCCTCCAAGTTACTGAAGAGCTCTTTGTTACCAATCATGTGGAAATAAGCTCCAATGTCTAGGTACCATACACTACCCATCATCAATGACACCATACATGCGATGAGGGTAAAGTCCAGTTCGAATTATGAGGCAAGAGCATCACCTTCCGGTCCTCCCAAGGGTTTCTTACTAGCCTTCTTGAGCATAAACTTTGTGGAAAAATGTCCTAGCTTGTGACAGTGAAAGCACTTGACTTTGAACATGTCTTTCTTCTTGCCGCCATGATAATAATATGATTTGGAATGGGATGAATTCCACTTCCCTTTATTTTCTTTACCCGCTAAGGCACAATTCTCCTCATCATCAATATTTGATGAAGATCCATCTCTGGTGTTCCTCTAATCTCTTCCTATACCAAATATGACCACAGTCGTTCCCACTCTGGTAGTTTCTCCCTCCCATCAACTGAGTCCTAGCAACTGTGCCAGCTCTTGGGAAGTCCTAGAAGAGCTAGGCTCACCATATTTTCTTCAGCAACAGTAATCCTAACACTTCCAAGCTCATCCCGACAATGGGTGAACTTGTTCAAGTACTTCAGAATTATGTCACCCTTATCCATCTTGATCTTTCTGAGTTTGTCCTTCAGTGCCAAATTCCTATGGTCACTGCTATTCTGAAACAGGTTTGTCAATGCCTTCCACATTGAGTATGGAGTATCCTTATCGTGGAGACTTGAGACAATGTGGTCTCGAACTCCTTCCAGGATAATTCTTTTCGATTTTGCCACACACTTTCTCCATTCAGCCAGATCTTTAGCATCCAATGTTGGAGGCTTAGGAATGTCATGATCTATGAATTCCTTAAGGCCATTGTCTTCTAACACTACCTCCATCCTGTCCTTCCAAGCTATGTAATTCGAGTTGCCCTCCAAGGCATACTCAATTCACAAACCGTAGAATGACATATTGCTGCTCTGAAGTATGAACTTGAAAATTCGATTTTCACCTACACACCAAACTCGAATTCTCCTCTTCTATACTATTTTCAGCTCCGATACCATGTAGATTTTTACTTTTAGATTCAACAGCTTATGTGATATGATAAAACACAAGACAAGAATCTACTCTACTCTTCAGTGGAAACCAAAATTGATCGATGAAAATAATAAGCAGAAAAGGAAGAATATCAATCACACATAACATAATATTTCTCTGGGGAAAGCAACTGCTCAAAACCCCGACTATCTATATTGCATTAACCAGAAGATCTGAGAAGAAAATACAATGCTTGTTCGTCCTGAACAATTCCTGCACTAGTACAATCTAACTCTCTGCTTCATAAGCCAACTCAAGCCAACACTTCTATTGTCTTCCAAGCCCCTACTTCCTTGTGCAATCCCTAAGGGAATTAACCCATATTTAATTGGGAAATCCACTCTCCATAACTGCGCAATCCATCCATAGACCTCAATTGCTTGCATGCACCATTTGTACAACTCGGAAAACT
Organism: Pinus tabuliformis; assembly: GCA_031772625.1. Lineage (NCBI taxonomy): Eukaryota > Viridiplantae > Streptophyta > Pinopsida > Pinales > Pinaceae > Pinus > Pinus tabuliformis. Next base: position 946,207,920 of record CM062820.1, read on the forward strand.
ATACAACTCATAGTACATTGTCCCTAAACTCTAATCTCAAGTGGGTCTTCCTCTGAACTGACATGCATGAGTTATTTACAGATGAATCTTCTGTTAATTGGTGTGGTACTAGTGATGCACTGGTGCACTACTCCACTACTAGACCTCTAATAGTTCCTCCAATAGTTAGAACTAGTTTAACTGACTATAACTTAGTTAGACTGAGTTATCTAATTACAACTCAAAAGAAATCAACGTGGGCCCCTAAATTTAGGGATCACTCTACATGACTCTAGATAGACTTCCAACTCAAATTTCCTAAGTCAATTTAACTTTATTAACTATTACAAGTTTCTATGAGAATACAATTTCAATTTAATTCAAGGACAAATTAAATTTGAATTTCTTGTTGCTATTTTTAATAGGAAATCTCTCCTACAACCCAACGAAAGAGCATAATGGTAGAAAATGATAGAACAATCTTAAACATGATAGGAAAATGCAAGGGCACAAGGGTTTCCACAATCGTTTGATATGGTTTCATAACTTGTTGCCTGTGTGACTACATGGGGAAAATTGGCCATGCCATCCCCTCTTTAATGCCTTTAGAAGTGGGGAGCGGGGTTTGTCCCCCTCTACTAGCTCATTTTCCAACACCCCATAGGATTTTATACTTAAAAAGATTCAAAAAGGATTATTTTGTGACTACAAAAGTATGATAAATGAATTAAACTTGTAATTATTAGTTTTATTGGTATTATGTTGTAGAAATTATTTGATGGAAAGAAAATTATGATGAGAATAAAACTAGAAGTTTAGGTTTTTAAACTATTAATTATTTTATATGTTTAATTAATAAATATAACTTTTAGTATTTTTTAGAATTGGAAGAAAATGTTTTTTTTGTATGTATTAAAAGATGATAGATTTTTTTAGTTGTAGAGATAAAATTTGTCATACATAATAACACTTCAAATTTGGAAAAAAAATCATCATTTTTTTTTTTTTGTTTACAAGGGACTTGATTCTATACAAAATTACAACTTTCTTGGCTATATAGTTGGGTTCTTTCTAATTACAATATCGATAATTCCCCTACAAAATCAAGTAATCACTTGCATAAGTTTTGGTGGGCATTAAACCATATTTACATCTTGCTTTACCTAAATTGGTACAAATATTCCATAAGTTCCTTAGGGGATTTTTGGGGCGCTGAATCCATATATATAGTAAAAAAACTAGTTTGAATAACACAAATCAAGATTTCACCTCAAATTGTAGTAAAAATTAACTCTGGGTTAAATCTATTTATTTCTCTTAACTATCTTGAAAGCATAGGTAAAGCATGCCCATTACTTGTTAGAAAATGTAATTCCTACCTATCTCAGTTGTGACTTTCTATGTAAAGGAGTCTATTCTTATTCTTTAGAGTTGTTTTATCTAATAGATTCCTAGATTGGTGTGTGGTTGAGATATTCTCTCAACCCATTGATTGTATGTCCAAGATAGTCTACCTATCTTGAGACAACCCTAAATGTATTTATATGTAACCTTATTTGATGTGAATACAAGGGTGTGTGCACTGTCAAAATTTAACTTGCTATCAGAGCCGGTCTGGGCCTCACTCCCATGGGACCAAGTAAATCCTGCGAAGAATAAAAGTATTTGTTGAATCGCTGGTGGATGAGGCTTCCTATTAGTTGAGCGAGTGTTTCGGTCAAAGAGGAGTAGATCGAAGCAAGAGTCTAGTTAGAGAAACAATTTGGCATTCTAACGCCCGTTGATTGGAGGAAGAATTGGTTGAGGTGTGTGGTGCCCTCTCAGTTGGTGTGTGGATCTAACCATGTTTCTATTGAGCAAGTTTGAGTTGTTGATGCGTGGTGCAGTGTAAGAGAGTGAGATCGTTGCAAGTGCCTGGTGCGTGGTGCCTTCAATTGCTGCAGGTCGTGGAGCAGCTTCATGAATTTCTGCAAGTCGTGGTGTTGATCCGGGTAGGACCTCCAAGATCGGCAGTCGTGGTGTGTGTTTTCCAGTCGGAGAGTGAGATACGAGTAGGTGGCAATAGATTAGTGTATCGGTAGTGTTGGCAGAGGTCGAATGGCAGTGTTGCTGTTGTGTTTATGGAGTGGTAGCCCACCGTGGAGAAGATTGTTGGGTGTAAATTGTTGTAGGATTGGAGGAGATCGGGTCGACGGTGTGTGTCAAGCAGGCGACTGATTGCAAATTGTTGGTGTGGCTGTTGCACAATGAGATGAGGTCAAAAGGTTAATGGTGTCAGCACTGAGACTAGGAGAAGCATGGTAGTGTTGCGTCGAAGAAGAGTCGAAGTGTAGGCGTGGAGGAGACTATGCAGCTCAGTCTACAGTGTTGAAGGTGAGTCGACCTGTGTGTTGTTGTGTGCTCTGGAGAAGAGCCGACGCATTGAGAGTGTTGGGAGCGTCAAGAGCTGTAGTCTTGATACGAGTCTATTGAATTGAGATTGTGTATGATCGCTCCTGTGCTAGTGGATTGATTGGAGTGCGAGGTGGAGATCGTGTGTGAAACTCAGCGGCTCTTAGCAATGATTTCATTCATCGGGGTTTTGTTCATCCGGTTGTCGGATC